>OU696530.1:25285271-26607997 GCA_916048285.2 Bellardia pandia | reverse complement strand
TGTGAATCAGTTATATTTTTGATCAAAAATCGTTATTATGAACTGCGGCTAGTAAAGCTTCTGATGTTAGATATTTGCTTCCTAGTCTTGCTTTAACTAAACGATTATTACCATGTAATGTTAAAATATGCGCCGTTTCAATATGGCAAATAAATATGTACAGTGTGACCACATTAATTATTTTATTTAGTTTTGGTCAAACACAATGAAACATCTTGCTGTCAAATACTAGCGTAGTCTGACCTTACCTTTAGTCATAAACAATAGTGAATATGTACTCTATTATTAGTAAAAACAATGAAAGCAGAATCTTTTCAATTTCATCACATTATTGAAGAAATCGAACAAAAAGCACCATGCTAATTAGGCTTAATAAACTCAACACTAGTGAGTGCATATATTTCTATAACAAAGTATAAAAAAATAATTTACTTTATTTATTTAACTCTATATAAACTACTATCACTTATCTATAAAACAAAAAACAAAAAAAAAAAGAGGATACATGGAAAAATGCATGAAAATTCTCTCAAGTAATCAACATGAAAAGCAGACAAACTATTGAAAGTAATTCAAGCGAAACAATTTAATTTAGCACTAGACAAACTGAGCAACATAAAGTTTAAGCAGTAAAGTTATATGCTGCTTAAAATATATTATAATAAGGATAGGAATAAATGAAGACGAAATGTATGTTAAAAAAGAAAATGAAAAAATGACGCTTAATCAAAGCACCTTAGCAATTAGCAGCAGAAAAAAGTAATCACAACCAGAGAATATACTCATAGAAGAAAAGCATAATTGAAGAAAACAAAAACCTTCATACAATTACCGCCAATGAAACTTCGAAGCTAAAAATAAAGCACCTATTCATAGGTATAGTTAGCTACAAAAATATTCATAGTTGTAGAAAAATATAAAGCTTACAACAACTAAACCATAACAACGTTATTATCGACAACCTAGTTTTGCTTTAATAACCCTACTAAATAACCCCTACAACTGTAACTACCTATTTATACAATACCTTTATAACTAAATACATGTACATTCAATTGTATATTTTTTCTCTCTTCTCACTTATTCCATATTCGTACTCAGATATTCCGTTTTTGACCCTATTTCTTGTTTAACTAACATTATCAGTAAATTAACCGCAAAGTACCTTTGCCAATACTTTGCAAACGTACATACGTAATACCGATAAAAACTTAAGATGCAGCAAAACAACTTCTTATAATATATTTTCTGCCTTGTGCAAAAAGGATACTGCTGTAATGCAATGAAATAAGAAAAGAAAATTACATAAATAAAACTGCAAAGCATGAAATGAAATGAAGAAAAGAAAAGTAGAAAAGAGTAAAATTTCAATATATACTTAGTTTTGAAACCACACTGACACTAAATAGTAGTGCAGTTGTGCAACTGCCAATAACTGTATAGCGTAATAAGCAACTCCAACCATTCAACCCAACCAGCTAAAGTATAAAGTTTTAAGTAGTACATACAAGAAATGAAAGAACATCCGGATTAAGGAATTCTAAAGGACATCCGTAAAGTTCAGTGTCTATTTTTAGCGTTCACCACTTCTTATTCATTTGTTCTTCTTTTTTTTTTGATTTTATTCTTTCACCAAGTTTGTCTTTTGCGGGTGTTTATGGGTAAGTATCTGGGTTAGCTTTTTTATGCCCATTTATTCTATGGTTTTCACTAAATTGCTACATAAAACTCAAATTAAGAAAGTGAAATATCCTTCTCCTTAAAGTACTTTGAAATTTTACCTTTGAAAACTGATTTTATTTGTTTTAAGTAAATCAATAATTCACTTAAATATAAGCTAAATAATAATGCTTAAATATTAAATAATTTAAGAGTTATAGAGAAGGGGCTTCAACAAGAACTTTGTTTTTAAAAACAAAATAAATAAAAATGTATTTGAAAATCATTAAAAACAAGTAAAAAATAATGTCGGTTAAGCCAGAGCATACAACACCCTAAACCCACTGTAAATGCAGAGACAGTTTTTAAGAAATGGCCGCTATATGACAGCTATGACCTACTATTATGGGCCGATCATGCCAAAAGTAAGTTTTATGACTTCTGTGCATATAATTGTGTTCAATTTTATCTCGATAAAAGCACTTTTAAAATATTTATACATGTTAAAGTGCTTTTCGAAAGGGGTTATTATATGGGAGCTTCGACTAATTATGGACCAACTGTCATTAAATTAGGAGTCATGATTACTGTACATTTGATAACACTTCAATGCTTTGTTAATATTACTATGTTTTTAGGTAGTTAGGTAGCATTTGAAGCATTTATATAAAGGGTGTTTTTTTTTAGATGTATAGAACTTTGAAATGGAATAAAATAAATATGATTTTTTAAATTGACATGAAATTTACTTTATTTGAAAGATAATAATTTTAATATGACTTTTAGCATATGACTGCCAGCTCGAACGTAGTCTAATCTGGAGGTCCAATTTTCGATGACTTTTTCAACATTTGAAGCCGTATATCGGAAATAATGTGTCGAATATTATCCTCCAAGTGGTCAATCGTTTCGGGCTTATCGGAGTAGGCTAGCGACTTCACATAACCCCAAAGAAAATAGTCAAGCGGCGTTAGATCGCACAATCTTGGAGACCAATTCACGGAACCGAAACGTGAAAATATGCGGTTACCAAACGTTTTCTTCAATAAATCAATTGTGGTACAAGCTGTGTAACCACAACAGTTGCACATAATGATTATTCAATTGATGAATGAAAAAGTTAGTAATCATGGTTTTATAGCGGTCACCATTAACTGTAACATTCTGGCTAGCTTGGTTTTTAAAGAAGTAAGGACCATTAATTCCACCAGCCCAGTAACGCTATCTAAGCATACTTTTCAGGATTATCATCAGTTTTATTTATTGACGTATCCATTTAAACAAAAGTGAGCTTCATCGCTAAACAAAATTCGTTTATGAAAATCAGGGTCAACAACAATTTTCTTCGTGGCTCATTCACCGATTTTTCAAAATACATTGGCAGAATTTGGAAGCGTTGTTCAGGCATCAGTCTATTCATGTCGAAATGCCAAACAAAACTGAAAATTAATCACTTGACAGCTGACAAAATGGCCACCAATTCAACAGTGCACTATGGGGTTTTTTCCGTTTATTTTGGCATAAACTCTAATTTTAAAGCTATTGAATTGAAATATGGTTTGTGTACAATTTTTATGCTCCCAAGATGACATACCAAGTTTCATAGGATTTGGTGCACTATTTCATATGGCTGCTATATAGCCGATATGACCGACATGCATTGTAAGTATTCGGTATGGTCTAATAGATTTTGTAATGAAACTTGTGCCTTAGTTTCAGAACAAAGAATTCCATCAGGTCTACATATTAATTTTGATTCCACTATTTTCGAATAGCTTGGATAAATGTCACAACCATGTTCTTTGGTGAGTTGTTTTATATTTATGTATTGCTGTTTCGTTAATCCATTTTCTATTAAAAACGCCATGTCTTCGTCTTTTTGCTCCAAATATCAATAAGGTCTGCATGAGCAAAGGAATATTTACCTTAAAAAAGCGATTATTTTTAAATGGAGCAAATTGTAGCAATAATGGTTAGTTATTCATTAATCTACACAATTTAATTACTAAGTTACCATATGCAAGTTTTTGCAGTGGTTTGCTCTTCAAAAATTATAATCCACGAAACACAAATATAAATGTTATGTTCAATGTAATATTATACATAAATAAACCATTGCACAATTAAACAACAACACATAATAATGAGCAAATTGGTAGCAGGTAATAATTTTACATACCTCCACTAATGTTTTCCATAATAATACTTTTTAATTTTATTCAACTTCAACTTTCACAAGCGCTCGAACTCAGCTGATGTTTACCGCCAGTTGTACCAAACCAAAGTGATATTTAATCAGCTGACTTGAAAAGCATGTCAGCAAGAAGGGTTGCCAAAATTTACATTTACTAATTTTTTTCTAATATGGGTATCTAGATTAAGGAAATCGTTAAATTTCAAAATATGAATCCAAAAAAAATTAACTTTATGCCAAAAAATCCTACTTTTTACCCACAATGCAGTGCTACTAACTTAAAATTCTGTACAACGAAAAAAATACCCTTTACAAGTAATCTTTATCATTAAGTTTGCTTTAGTTCATTGCTTTAAAAAGTTACAAAAAGTTAACGGAAAACTATAGTTTGTTATGTTGATTATATCTGTGAATTTATAAATATACAACTATTGTAAAAGTACAAACTTTTTCCAACTTTCGTTTAAGATGACAAGGCTTTAGAGAAAAAAAGTTTAGACTAAAAGTAATTTGTTTGGTAGCAAAACATGTTGCTTTTAAGAAAATAGTGGTCAAAGTTACACAGGTTAATTTATATGTAAGGTTATTAGTATAATACTTAATACTTAGGGCAATACTTTTGCTTAACGACAATACGTTTTAGTAAAATGTAGTTTTGGGGTTTTTCTAACTTGTAATAAAGTAAAAGCAAAACATATATATTAGGGCGGGCCAAATTTTTTGTCGATTAGAGCCGCCCTCTAGGATGATTCTATGGACAATTCTAAGCAACTTTGGTGAAGGAACAATGGGTCTATCTCGATTTTCGAGGCTCCCACTTTTCAAAAACAGCAACATCGTGCGAAGACAAATGCTTCAAATGACTTTCGGTACTCGTTGATACTGTTGCGGTTTGCGATGTAGACGGCAATGCATTTGGATCCATTGTACACTTTTACTAAAAGAATTAAAAAATAACTGAAATTACCGAAAAATTTGTATCGGAAAATAGACGAAAAATATTACAAATATGCATGAAACGCCCTCTGGTGGTGTTCATAGGTAAAAATAAAGATCAAAAATGAATTTCTCGACCCCAAAAACCCCCCATATACACATAAAAAAGATAATATAACGATGAATAAAAAATCGAATTTCGAATCAAAATGATGTTATAAGGGAAAAAATCATTTTTTGAAAAGTGGGAGACTCGAAAATCGAGATAGACCCATGGTTCCTTTACCAAAGTTGCTTAGAATTGTCCAGAGAATCATCCTAGGGGGCGGCTCTAATCGATTTTTTCGGCTCCATACAAATTGGCCCGGCCTAATATATATATATAAATATATTTTGCAATATACACTAAAAAAAGAATGTGTTATTAATTAATTTTTTATAAAAACTCCCCACTGTCCCCATTCAAAAGTATAAAACCTTAATTACTTGCCATAAAAGTGAAAAATATTTCTCAGCATTACATCAAAAAAAAAAAAAAAAAGAAGAAAAATATGAATACTTAAATAAAACCTTCTACATTCATCAATATTTTAGCATACCTTTTGTAATTACCACAAAATTATGTTTGTTAAATATTCTAAGTATCCCTTTTCAGAAGCTGCCTAACCCTTCTTAATTTTTTCCTTTTTCTGCTGATTGTTGATCATTGACCTATTTGCATATTAATTAAATTTGTATCTTTAGTAGTCGTTGTAAGTTTGCTTTAACTAAAAGGGAATCATCATTGTATTTATAAATGCAAAAGTAAGAAATATATAAAAGCTAAAGAAGAATAAGCCACTGACGGTTTACTTCCTTGTTGTTCCTTTAACAAATGTTGTCTTGTTCGTGGCCTTTTCTTACCAGGAAATTGACGGAAAACCAAATTGTATTTGTGGTAATAAAAGAAGAGAAATACTTAATTAAGGTATGTAGTATAAACAAAAGAATGTATGCATGCGTATACACTCAATTGTACTAAAGGTTTTCAAATAGAAAGATTTAATATTCTTTTTGTTTTCCTAAGGCAGAGGGCAGTCGTGTTTAATCTGTGGAAGAACTTAATACTCATTTCTATTACATTTAATGCGACATGTATAAAATTGAAGGCGACACGGCTCTCATGTTCATGCCGTTCGCAACTAGAGGACTGGGTGTAATATAATATATTTGAACTGAAAGTTTTATTTTTTTAAATTAATTTTAAAGATCCATAGTTGGCATTTAATGCTTTAAATCATTGTAATTTAACACTGAAGAAATTACAAGTTTGGGTTAGGCTTTATGAGATAAACATCAGTCGAGCACTGAAAAAACTATAAAAAATCTAACTTACTTCATCTTAGATAAAAATTAGTGACTTCTAAACAAAGTTCCTGTGCAGCTTAACTTACCTTAGATAGCTTGTCCTACTTTTAGGGACCCATAATACCATATTGGAATGAATACCAGATAATCTACATATGAGTTTTTTGAATTTATATCATCATTAAATGCTAGAACATTCTGACATTTAACATTATCAGCCAAATCATGAATAAAAATTCCGCTAGAGTTTTTTCCCTTTTTATTTTTTTAACATTGAATTTGAATAGGAAAAATGGGAAAAGGAAAAAAACTCCTGCGGAATTTTTATTCATGATTGGGCTGTATGATTTTAATATCAGTTGACTGCCGCTGTGATTATAGGCCTACCTCAGCTTAGATATAAACTTAAGGTGCGGACACACTTGGCAAATATTCGCTGAAAAAGACATAACCACTAAATAAAATATTTTATTTTACTCGTTTATTTATTACAAAAAATTTCGTTTAGTTAAGACAAGACAAAACAAATATTTAGTATTATTTTATTTGATGATGTTTGATCTTGCAAAATTTTTGTAAGAGTAAACCACGCCAAACAAATTTGTGCTAATACAAGTGGTTACGTTTTTTTTTTGAGTAAATATTTGCCATGTGTGATCATATTTTTAGTCTCCTCTATGTTTGGGTTAGACTAAACAGAGTGGCGAATTAGCTGATCCATACATATTACAGATATATAACTCTATAAAAATCGGCATAAAACTAAACCTACTTCTGGTTAGATATGAACTTAGTCTACTCTATTTACTTACTTTGGGACTTCCAAACGAAGTTCCTGCGGCTCAGTTAGTTAACGTGGAAGTCATATTGGATAGCTCATCCTCATACTTTGGAGTCCCATAGTTCTATATTGGAATACCACCCATATGTGTCTTATGAATTAATATCATTCTTTAATGTTAGAACATTCCGAGATTTAAAATAATTGTTTGTTAGTATTTTAAAAGCCATTTGCAACTTTATTATTGACATTTTACTATATCGCTATATCGAATATTTAATGCCTCAAATATTGCTACAACTTTTACCTGAAGGATTGTATTGTGTTCTGAAAGGCTAAGGATTATATTATAAAAAATCTTCAGCAGAATATGAGAAAGTTCTTTGGAAAATTTGAAATGAATGAAAACATAACCACCTAGAACATTATTTCATCGCCGATTGATAGTTTTTCCTCCCTACAAACAGCTGGAACCTAAGGCTGTTCTGCAGTGGAGGTAACCGAATTCAAAATCTAGAAACAGCAATAAGTCGGTACTAGTTAGATGTGAAACATTTCAATGTGGATTGGTCTATAGTGATTGGTGCTATGATTGATTGTTGTTTATTAAATACTTGTTGTGTCTAACTGAAAAATATTGTTGAAATTAGGGTTAATATGACATAACGTAACTAAAATCTTATTCCTCGTCCTCTTCCTTAGTTAGACGTGTAATTTATTGCTGGTCAGGATATCTCATCTACCTGATATCAACATAAAGTTTACATTCATGCTTTACGGCAATGTACTGGCTAACAAGCAGTCTAGAGCACGATCCACTTCAAATGTCTAACAAGCAATAACTGTGACAAAATGTAGCTCATCGATGAAAATCTTGCTATATATGTAACTCATAAATATGAACTGGATGGGCAGTACACTTTTAACGCCAGTATTAAGTGATATACAGCTGATTAGTAAGCATACAAGCAGACTTGAAATTCCTTTACTGAAACCGTGGAAAAAAGGATTCAGTTACTCATCTCTAGGAAATTACGTCTCGTCATTTCCAAGACAAGCATACGTTGAACGATCTATCTATCTGTTAAAAAATAATCGGATCTACTCTTCGTAACGACTAGAGTCTGTTTCGACCTCGAGTCTATTTTATCAACTTAGCGAGAACTGAATCAGTCGGAAGTAAATTTCGGCGACAGCTGACGTGTTACAACAATAATATAAATGCAATATTTTGGATCTAACTGTCATTTCACCAGCAACTGGTCTCAATGTAGTTCATTTATCATATTGAGTTTGGTGGTCTTGTCAAAACGAAGTCATATCGATTTTACTCGTGAATCAAAACACATCACAAAAATCATACTTAACATCATTTTAACTGTTACTGACGCAGAAACTGGAATCATGGAAAAGAGGAGACAGTTTTCATCCACTCTAGGATTGTCAGTCTCCCCTTTTGTCAATATATAGATCTATAAACGATGGTTCTAGGCTTATTAATGTAGACTTTTCCCCTGCGGTTAAATCGGGTGAATGCGGAGGCCAGTTACAATCACTTGTACCCTAAATAATTCGTTCACCAAAGATGTCCCGTAAAAGAGCCATTGTGTCCCTTGCAGTGTGT
This sequence comes from Bellardia pandia, assembly GCA_916048285.2. NCBI lineage: Eukaryota > Metazoa > Arthropoda > Insecta > Diptera > Calliphoridae > Bellardia > Bellardia pandia. Next base: position 26,599,456 of record OU696530.1, on the reverse strand, counting down.
GCTATGGCTCCATCTTATTGGTACCATACTTGCGGATGGTTTTCCATGGCTGTCCTTAATTTTTTTTCCAAAATTGTCCGATATCTGACAATTTTCCGATTGACGGAAAAAAATAAGAACCAAATATCACTTATGTAGTTGTAATTCTCGCTGTTAAACTACTCTCGAATTTTCCGTAGCCCATATTCTACAGTTTGGCTTATTAAGGAACCCTCTTAATTGGAAATTGGCTCGTAATTAAATTATGAATAAAATTATGTTCTAAACTGCCCCTTGTTGTCGAAAATTTGCAACCAGATGGTTTATTGTTGTCTCTAAGGGTCCACCCGCACATTAAATTAACGACGATATACACGCTGAGTCAAAACAATGGATCGTTGATTTGAAAAATAAAGCTCAACAATTTGGGCACGTTGTTGAATTGAGTACTGCTGCATTTTAAATTCCGCAAGTCTTCTTTACAAAATACTGAAAAGAAAAGACAAAATATAATAAAAAAGTAATAAACAATTCAAACCCCTTCGGTAATTCTTTGGCCACCCTGTAGTTACTCATAGGAGCTGTCACCCATAAAAATGTGATATCAGCCTGTGGTTTCTCTATATACTCTGATTGTGCGCTCAATATCGCAATTAATTCATCTGATCTGTAGCGTGTGTTTGGTGCAGATCAAACAGAGAAAGAATGCATTAGCAAAATCAATTTCAGCCGACTTTATCTGAACCAACCCCGTACACAAATTGAAGTAGATACAATTGGACAAGAGCGCTTTATATTCTTTTTATTTATCTTGTGTTGTAGCAGTAACATATACATACATACAACAGCAAAAAGGTAATACATAAAAGTACAACTTGTTTTGGATACTCCCAAGAGATTCGATGGCAAATATGTTGGAAATTTAATTTTGTACTAAAGCAAACTGTCCAGAATGGCGTTGTACGTCTCAAATACAAAAAAAAAATAAAGAAAAGAAACATCTTTATTATGCGAATATTTGCTTATAAACATTTCAAAAGCAGGACGGATGTTCTTTTATTTTCTGCTGTCTTCTCCTTTCCTTAAGATTTTCATTTGTGTTTATATTTCATTTCCTACAACACTCAGTCTTAATTTAGGAAACAACAAATAAAGCAAACTGTATTAAAAAATGAAAATGTTATTGTACTCGTATAATTCAACATGATCTTAGTTTTCATTTTGCCTTAAGGATTTCTGTGTGCTGTTGCATCTTCTCTGCTTCGTGCGAAGGTTTGAAAACATTGTTTTAACGGCCGCTTGTTTCTTAATCATTTTTAATTTATTTGACTTTTTATTACAACAGCAACAGTAGCAAAACAGCAGGAATGTTAAAATTTCTACGCCACCATCATCATCAGCAGCAGCAGCAGTTACCGAAAATAACAAGGCACAAAATACAAGAGATAATACAGATTTTTCTAATTTGTACATTCGCTGTTTCGAGAATTTAGCTATTTGATGTCTGTTCATTTGTTCCAGTGGTAACATGATTCTATTAATTTACTTTATTTTAGCTTTATTTACAACATCTTCGTTATTTCTACACTTTAGCGTTAATTACTTTTTTGCAGTGGTTACAACAAAATTAAATAAATAAACGACTTTTTGCGGCATTTCTTTGGTGCGAAGCCATTGTAAAGAGTGTTGCTGCTGCACAAATGTATAAAACAATTTTATTAAAAAAGTTGATGTCCTTTGTTGTATTGTTTGGTTTAGTTGCTTGAATAATACAAAACAGAATATTCTTAGTAGAGTACAATAATAGATTTTGTGTAGTTTTAATAAATTAGGTGGAAACTTTTAGAAAATATTATATGTATATGATGACTAAATTTTATATTGATTACAAAATTGTATTATTATTTTATACACAATTTGTTATACAAAATTTTATTATACAAAAGATTTTTTTAAATAAAACTCTTATACATAAATTTTCCAAACGAAAAAAGAGTTCAACTGAAAATTTTATTTGGAAAAGACTTATAGCATAGTTCTGTATAACGAGTGACTCAAAATTTTCGCCCAAATGAGTACAAAAATTAGTATTGGGGTTCTATAACACTAGTGTCAATTCTCTTGAGTAAAAACGTAAGACTATCTTTTTTTATGGTTTCTACATTGAAATTTCAATCGTCCTACTGTCAAAAACAGACGAGTAGAAATAAGTGCATGTGTGCATCACAAAAGAATGTTTTATATATTATTTCGTATATTTCTACAGCATAAACTGTTGTCCACTACCTTAACTTTCAATTTAAATGTTAATTGCGATAAATTAAAACAGTTTTCATTCAATTTATTACAAAATTAAAAAATTCATAATAAATTATTTTTGTATTGTAAATAAAACACAGCTGTTTTTATTTTCGTTTCTAGGGTTGTTCCTAAAATATTAAAATATTGAATAATAACATGGAAATAGAAAGAACAAATGCTATCTATATAAAAATTGTTATACGCGAACTTTTATATTGAGAAATTCGATTTTAAGAAAGCTATGTTTAGAGAATCCGTTTTTTGTCCCAAATATGAGCACACACAGAGTCGTATTATACGTTAAATTAAAAACTAATGATCAAAACGAATAAAGACAATTTAAAGATTTTTTCTGTGCTTTATTTTGGGTTTTATAAATCAAAACTAAAAGCATCAAGTTCTAATAAAAAACAAACTAAACAAAATCAACATGTACTCAATTTTGCACCATAGAAAAACTTCAGGAAATTATAGTATTTTATTTATTTATAAAACCAATTACAGAAACTTCAAGCGCATGAATTGGGCCCAATACATCGTACGAGTTATCTAAGTAAATGAAACATCTAGTTGTCATTAGCAGGGTAAAGAAGACCAACGTTTTCCTTGCATAAGGAACATCCAATGTAAGTTTCATAATATTCAAACTTGTATTCAAAATTTAACAAAAACTAAGTATTTTATTTAAAAATATTTACTAAACCCAGATGAATTTAGTTATTGTATTTAAAATATACGCTCGGATTTAAAATTTTAATTTATTGATTTTAAGATTATTGAGTCTAGTAATAAAAAAGAATATAGATTATTTTAATAAATGAATTGTAAAAATATAAAAAAAATAAAAAAAAAGGTAAATTTAAATCGAGAAACTATTTTCGTAGTCGATTAATTCGGTTATAAAAACTTTATTATTTTTTTATTTTACCAAAGCAAAACTAACTCACATCGTTGTTAATCCAAGGAGATCGAGATCAGAAGAGAGAAAAAACGGAAATTATTTATCGATGGTGAAGTCAGAAACGCATATTTAACGCCGTTAATAGCGATTGCTCATTCTCTCTTTTGTTAACTTTTTTATATAAAATATGGCAACGCAATTAAACGAAGAAAGTAACACCAATTACACTGTGCTAGTTGAAAAATGTGACAAACGGGGCACCTGGCGGGTTAACCTAATTCGGGTACGCTGAATCCAGTGGTGCTAATCGTTTTTTTAGGTTAGCTCGTTTTTTCGAAATATACCGTTATTTCGAAACATAATTCATGAACATAATTTGTCAAAAAACCCAAAGCCGGGACGATTTCTGTTTCTACCTGTTCCAGGTATACCAATAGAATACCAGGCAAAAATATCTAAATATTTTGATATTTTCTGGTTGCATTGATGCTGGGTGCATAGTGTGTAGTCGTGTTTTATGGCATGGTATTGCAGAAACGAGTTGCGTAGTCTGTACCTAGCATTGGAATTAAAAAATAAAGTCATAAATTTTTACATATTTGTATTTTCTTGTGCGGACAAAAACCGCACAAATCGGTCTTGTAAAAAACTTAAGTAACGTATTCTATTGTTATACCTGGAACAGGTAGAAACAGAAATCGTCCCGGCTTTGGGTTTTTTACAAATTATGTTCATGAAGGTCTTGACAGGTACTTTGATAAAAAAAAATTACAGTATAAATAAGAGTTCCTCAACCCCTTGAATGTCATATGGAAAAGATTTTGCTTCCTCCACTCCACACCAAACTGGGTATTGTAAAAAATTTTATAAAAGCATTGAACCCAGATGGAATTGCTTTTACCGAATTGCGCCGAATTTTTCCACGATTAAGCGGCATGAAAGTAAAAGAAGGTATGACTAGAGTTCACTTTATTAAATTAGATTTATATTTCATATCATAATGTTTTTATTTTACAGGAATTCTTAATGGACCGGACATTCGTCGTCTAATGAAGGACCAACAATTTGAACTTGCATTGCATGATATGGAGCTATTGGGCTGGAATTCTGTGAAATCAGTAATAGAAAATGTATTAGGAAATAATCGGTCTGAAAATTGGCGAATTTTAATTGGAGATATGCTAACCGCATTTGAAAACTTAAACGTCAAAATGTCATTGAAAATAAATTTTTTGCATTTTCATGCAGAAAAATTTAATGAACAATCACCAGCCGAGTCTGATGAACATGGCGAGAGATTTCACCAAGTAACAGCCAGACACTGGTATAGTGGCAAACAACTTGATTCGCTATTAGGGGATATTTGTTGGAATCTGCAGTAGGAAGAAGAATAAATTTGTAAATAAAAACTTAAACTTTAATTAACAACAAAAATAAATGTTTTAATTTTTGAAGTTTCATCTGGTTATTATATATTTCATCTTTTGTGAATAAAATCAAAAGTTGTAGACAGATTTTAATTATTTATGTCTTGTTTTGTTTGGAACTTTGTTTGCTATACCTGCAGAAAAAATTAGAAGCACAGCTGCGTTTTCCAATTTTTTATGCCGTTTTAAAAAACAAAATATTTGAAATTTTGCTAAAAAAAAACTATTTTTTTTGGTAAAAAAAAAATTATGTTTCTACAACGACTGCGCATATTGGAAAAAAGTTTAACCTTACTTAAAGAAAATTTTGTTGCGGAATTTCGTTTTTTTTAGTTTATTCAATAAACTAAACCATTTTTGAGTTACGCGAATATATTGCACAACATACACCTCCTCCATTTTCGAAATAACGGTATATTTCGAAAAAACGAGCTAACCTAAAAAAACGGTTAGCATCACTGGATTAAGCATACCCGAATTAGCTTAACCCGCCAGGTGCCCCGTTTGTCACAAAAAAAATGTCAAATTCTAGCACAGTGTTATATATATAGTCCAAATGTAATATTGATAATAGAATTCTTTTTATTAATTTTGTCACTAGGATATCATAGGATCTAAAGATATAATTATTTTTGTTTCGTACCTGTGTCATACACACAATGCAAAAATAATAAAGTGGCGATCACTAAAAGTACTGTATAATGGCAATTGCAATAACAGGCTGCATCAAAGAAAATAAAAGTTTTTGTTATTTTTATTTTTACATTAAAACGTTGATTTCAAAGACATACAAATCTGCAACAATTGCTAGGTTTGCTAGGCCGCAGTGATCTCTCATCATTGGCAGTAGTGGTTGGTCAGTGCAAGGCTAGACCAGTTTGTAGCTAAAGCGTCTAATAATTGTCCCGGGCTTTGCTGATTGACTAAGCTATGGATGGCAGGAACTATAATTGCCAAGCTCTTAACTAAGGTGCTCGTTACAGTGATCGTTTCAGTCATGAACGAGAAGTTGCAAATTGTATATTCATACAAAAGTATGCTCTTCTAAAAAATACATTTAACATGTTCTTGTAAGACATACAATGCGGAGGTGGCCCGTATGTTTACCATCGTTGATTTAAGGCAGGCATTAAGCACTTGAATAATATATATCTTCACCACAAATTCTCAAACGGATTAAGGTCGGAACGTTTAGCCGACAACTACATTAAAAGAAATTATGCTCGCTAAGGCATTCTTTCCTGATTTTGGCAGTGTGCTTTGGGTCAAAATCAAGCTAAATAGTTATCTTATTCATATGATAAATGCTGTTTTCCACAAAATCATAGTGATGAGTTTGCAATATACACAGATAGTCGTCTTTCTTCCTTATTCCATCGATTCTTTGCAGTGGTCAGAGGTGCCGCCATGTAAAGCAATCCCATATCGTGACGTTCACTTATCGTGCTTCATTGTTCTCCATGGATTGTTCGGCGGCAGCACTATTGTTTAACTTCGGATTAAAAATGATTAAATTTGGATTCATCTAACCAGATGCTGAGCTCTTTTCTGTGCTCTCTGGTATACTTTAACCGTGACTTGACATTTTTAATCGACAATGCAGGTTTTGTTGTCTATCGACTTACGGGTTTGCCTATTACTATACATCTTTTTTACGTATATCTGCTTAATCGGTTAGGATAGCTACTTTTCTGTCTTTGCTTCTATGGTCCTTGACAGTTTCTTCATTATTTATTATAATTAGAGGTTGCTGTAGCTTAATTGGTTGGCGCATTTGATCATAAAGCATGAATAGCCCGGGTTCGATTCTCAGCTTCTGCCACTCAAACAACATCAGTTTCTGATAATTATTAGTTTTCTTTCTATCCATTATAACTAATATTTATCACAGCGACCTTCGGTGTACCATTCAAACGCCACCGAAGTAAAATAATTAAATAAAGTCTATAAAATCAAGCTTTACAAAATAATGCGCCTACTCACCATAATGCGCATAATGCGATATAAATCTCTCTTATACTTTCACCACCTTTACTTCTTTAATCTATCCCCTTTCCAAAGAAAGTAACGCAATTATTAATAAGTGTTAATCCTAGTACTCTCTTCAAAATTTGAAGTGGAATGCTGTCAAAATACAAGTTAAAAAAATCACATGAAATTTTCATGAAAAAATATTGCAGTTGATGAAATGTTAATGAAATGTATCTGGCAACATTAATTTTTCACAGCGAAATAATTAAAGGGGCAATTGTTTCACGTGTAATTTTCAATAACAGTTGACTGTCATCCAAAAGCTCTTCTGTCGAAACACTAATATCTATTATATAATATAACGTTTTCTATTTAACACAGATTTTTAAATATTTTAACTTTTATTTATTTTCGATTTGAATTCATAAAAAAGTAAAACATATGTGTTTTGTTTACAAAAAGTACATTAGCTATTCGTCAAATTTTCCGTATGAAATAATTAATGTTGCTCAACATTTTTTCCAAATTTGTACAGAGTACTAGGCTTTACTTAAAAAAAAAAAATAAATAATTTGTATCATAATTTGATTTATATAATTTGCAAAAAGTGTTTACAATTAATTAATTAATTAATTGCACTTAAATTAATATCAAATTAATGTTTTTTTCAACTTTTATGTTTTTGTGCAAATATTTCTAAAGACAAATTTGCGCAAAATTGAGTACACGTAAGTTACTTTTTTTAAGTCTTTTGGTCCCACCAAATACAGATCATTATCTCAGCGTCTTTGGTGTCGTTTCGGCTGGTTGGCCAGGCAATACAGACGATCTCATCTCTTCGGGTTTTTGTAACAGATCCATTTTTCAACGCGTGTAATGATTCGGTGTAAACATGATTTTCTTTTATAGTGTTTAAGCAGCATTTCGGTGTTTCAAGGTTCCTCGGCTTCAGTTCATATGGTAACCAATTTCTTTGGTTTTGGATGAACACTGTAAAAATGTTTTAAAATAGCTGCTTGAGTAGCTCCCAATGATTTTGTAATGTCTAATGAGTAATGAGTAATGTCTGCAATTCTTGGTCCTTTTTTTTTTTGATAGTTTGGGCGTTTTTTGTCTTCCGTGTCAATAGCACCACTTTTGAACCGCGAAAACCATCTCGCGCACATTGAAGCCAATGCAAAACATTCGCTATGAGCTGTTTGTAAATTTGATCCCAGTCATACTGAAGATAGTTTATTGTAAACTTATCTACACACACATTATTGTTTGCTATTTTATGTAAAATTTCTATTTCCTAAAAAAAAAAGCATTTTTTGCTTAATAAAATGAATATAATTATGTTACGAAAACATCACCTTAATTAAAATGTTATAGCTGCCAAGATAAAACAACAATTAGTCTTATTTTAATAAAAATAATATCTTAGAAAACAATTACTTTTTATAAGTCAACATTCTTCATTAAAACGTTATTACTCGCATATCCTTTTGGTTTACTCCAGCATAATATAAATTTCTCAAAAAAAAAAAACTAAAGAAAAATTTATTTTAATTAACGACTACATTTCTTTCATTTGTTATAATTTGCATCAATTTTGTGAATTATAAAGAGAATTTATACATATGTACAGACATTTAAGTAGAAAATACATGAACATGTAATATTGCTTTTAACACTACAACTACTGCTGCAAACAACTCCTTTTCCTTTAAGACAAAACATGTCAATTTTATTGTATGTTGTAGAATAAATCCATACATGTATATACATACATATATAGCCTACATGTATAGTGATTATTCAGCTTGATTGCTTTTCTTTTGATATACGAGTATATGTATATAGAAAACATTAAAAACTTACATTTAAGAAAAAAACAAAGAAGTAATAAAAAATAATAAAAAAAAACAAATGTACCATTAAGAAAATATGAAAAAACATAGAAGTTTACAAGAAAAACAAATGAAGAATTTTAAAAAGAAAAGAACTAATCCAAACAAAGTAAGTGAAAAGCAAAAAACGAAGAATGAAACGATATTAAAAACAACTACTGAATTCTATGATGAATAACAAAAAAAATCTATACAACATCAAACATGTTCATGAAAAAAATTTCTAGCCTATAAAAAAATTAACATTATGTAGAATCAAAAAAACAAATAAGAAACACGCTCCAAAAAAAATGCAATTCATGTTAAATCAACATGACATCATGTGAAAATTTACATCCTTCTTTACAATTATAAAATAAAGATGAAGAAAAACTTTGAGTATGAGTATGTGCTTTGCTGGGAAAGTGTGTTGAGAAATTTACAGTGATTTTCAATTTTTTTTATCATACCATAGGCAACATAATATTAAAATGTTTAGAAAAATCCAACAACTAACACCTTAAATTGTAGACTTGGCAATACAAGCCTACTAGATAGGCTACATATTGGTTTATGTTTACAATTTGTGGCAACAACGATGATGCTTTATTAATTGTAATTAATGATGATGAGCTACAAAAGGCAATAAGACTATAGATCCTACCTGTGCTCAAAAAGTCCTTTAAGTTGTATGTAATTATTACAGTGCAGCACACAACTACCGTACAGCACAGCACACAACTACCGTATTCGAAAATTAGGAAAATCACCATTCTTTTTGTCATATTTCAGTTTTAGAAAGACTCTTGCAAAATAAAATTTTGGATTCCTGCAGAACTGTGCCTATGAACTAACTATACGAGGACGGTTCGGAAACTTCTTAGCCTAGCAAACTGGGAGCTAAATCAGCAGAATAAGGTGGGTGGTCAAACAGTTCGTTGATTTTAACCATTGCACATAGGGTTCGCTAGAACAAATATTTGGCCAAAATTATTTTAAAGCCATATTAATACTTTTTTTTAATGAAACAGCATTTACAACCAAGCTAACGCTTATCTTCTTAAGTTTGGATAAATTTCTAAGGTTTAAAAACCGTTAAACCCTTTCATGCATATGTTGTATATATATAACAAATTTGTTTTCGTAAAATTTCGTAAACATACAAAAAAATTTTTTTTTCTTTTTTTTTTTTTTATTAGGGCTCAACATAGTCCGAAAAAATCCGAAAAGCAATCTTTTTTAAATCTAATTCAGATGTTTCATCAAATGATCAAGAAAAAACAGTTTAATTTTAATAGAAATCCTAGTTTCCTTATATTTTATGAACTTTATATTTTCAATGCATAATAATTTTAAAATAACTTTATATTATAATTCACTTTCCAAAACTAAATTTTCTTTCCCACATTCTTCATCATACTCATATCAGTACTTTCATCTAGGTCCACTTGCTGTAAAGATAATTCAGGGGGATCCTCACACTTTAACATTTCGATAACTTCTGGTAAAAGGGCCGCACGTTTTCTTTGGTGAACTCGTGTGTTTATTCGAAGGGATGATATTAATGGATCTGATGATGATTGCTTCAGAAGTAAGCCAATTCGCATATTTCTCATTAAAAACATCTAATCTTCTATGGCACTTTTCCCATTTAATTTTCAAATTTTTACAAAGCAAGCGGACTTTTTCTGAAATATATTTCAAGTACTGATCAGATTTGAGAAATTTTAATTTTTATGCGTTTTGGGTCGACTGTTAACAAATGCGGCACCCATCTTGCAGAAAGCTTTTTCATGTGTAAGTCTTCATGCAAAATTAAATGGACTCGATTATTTGAGACGCAGATGATATTTGCCATTTCACGCATTTTTTTTTCGATAATTTAATACCATATCATGTGCTTTGGCTACAATTTCTGTTGTTGTTGCTATTTTTTGACGTCCATTACGTGGTTTGTCCTCAATGCGTGTAGGACCACAGTTAAATAAAAATAAAACTGACAATTTTTAAATGTTAAGGAAAGTAATATATGTACTTTCATGTATTAAATTTTGCACAAATCTGCACATAAACATCAAAATTTAGCGTTAGAATTGTTGCTGTCTTTACGAGTTAAAAAAAACCGCAAGTTTGATATGAATTATATTGAATGTGGTAAACACTTTTTGCAAATTATCCAACACAAATCAAATTATAATACAAATTATAATAATATAATAATGCAGAAACTGTAAACAGCTATTGAGGACAATGTTCTAAAAATGACAAAAAATAGCTATTGTGAGCGAGTAATAGCTAAAAGCTTAATATTACTCAATCAGTGGCCATAAGTATCCTTAAAAAGTATTCTACTGTTCCCAAACTACAAATGGGATGACGCAAAGAACTATATGGACACACATTTCATGATAACACAAATAAAAAAAGACAAGTTTTTAACATCAAAAGATGCTTCTATAACAATAAGTAAACCCGTTAGGCGATGGACACTAAGACGAGCCGTTCGCCAGCATTGTCGACAAAAAAATGTTAAGCCACGATTAAAGTTTGCCAGAGAGCACAGAAGCACGGTAGGAGTATCGTCTTGATGTAAGGCTGCTTAACATGGTGGTACCTAAAACTTCGACAGAGAATCGAAAGAAAAATGAGTAAAAAAGATAATGGCGTAATTTGCCAACTCATCTTCGTAATTTTTTTTAGAAAAAAAAACGTCTATCATGTGGATAAAGTTACTTTTCAGCTGGATGTTGACCCAAAGCACACTTCCAATTGTTCATAGATGCATTGGCCAGCAAAAAGCACAGAACTTTAATTAATTTAATCGTTTTCAATCTAAAGGGTAAACTATATTGCTTGTGATGTACAGCCCTGAGAAATCAAAGACGCCATGTAGTACTACGTTTACACCTACGCAACATCCAGTACTTAAGAGATTTTGAGCGAAATCTTGTTCATTTCTACTAGATTTCCCATACAAAACAAAATCTAGTTCGTCACGAGATTTGGCAAAATCTTGCAATACAACTCTGAATTCCATACTAAAGTACTAAAAAATATAGCACTGAACAAATACATATTTGACAGTTACACAAAAATGAATTTAAAAAACTAATAAAAAGAGCGGGATATAAAATAAATTTACGGCAAACTACACCGTATACTAAATTAATAAATAAACATTTCTTTGATTTGTCTGTTTTTGTCATTGACGTCAACTTCGAACACAGCAATTGAAATGTTTGCCGGCTCATTCGAAAATTTTCTATGAACGTTTCTTCTGGCATAATAGGCACATCTTCCTCATAAAACGAGCCGTGGCGATTCTATAATATAAACGTATTTAGTTAAATTACGCCAACTTATTTCCCATACTTACGTGTGTCCATTCCAACCTCCTATATAATAATATCGTGTAATACATTTGCAAAAGTTTGTGAAACCTTATGTTTAACAAATGCTGCTGTTTTTTTACGCAAAAATGTTAATTCCGATTGTTTTTTTTTCAGATCTGGATGTAAAATATAATAAAATTTGTTTTTGTCTCTCCATTTTTGTTTTTAAAAGTTTACAATTTATTTTCTTTTTCAGTTAGCTGTTTTTATTATGAAAATTAAAGCCAACAATATGTCAAAAAGTAGTAGTGTAAACGCCAAAATTTTCTTTAAGATTTTAATTAAAATCTACTTCATTTTGCGTAGGTGTAAATGTAGTATAAGGGGAATATGACAAAGCAAAGAAACCATATAAGGGAAATAATGCAGTACAATGGGTGGAACGTAATGATTTAATGTTCTATTAAGAAATAGAAGGAAATTATATAAAGTTAATTTTTAGCTGGATGTTGAGCCAAAATAGTGAAAGAATGCAGTTTTATTTTAATGGAGTGACCAGCAAAATGTCCCGGCCTCAATCCGATTCAGGATTTGTGTTCAATCGTAAAGATATAGTTGGGACAATACCCATAAATTCCAGCCAATTTGGGATTATGGCAACGTGTTCAGCGCGACTATAATGTTATTCCAAACAAAGTAATAGCTAAATTGGTGGAGAGTATGCCAAAACGTGTAAAATTAAAAATAATATAATTTTCTAAAGTTTTTGTATTGTCTTTAGTTTTGATTTCTAAATGATTTTGTGATCCTGTCCTTGTTAAAAGTATAAATAGTTTGCTTGATTTTATAGAATTTGTAACTATTTCTTTTACAATTTAGAACATTTTTAAAGGATCTAGGCTCTGGAATTTCATATATTTTTTTTCTGGTGGGAAATAAAAGTAATCAAATATTATTTTACATTTTCAATTTTTATAAATCCATATAAAAAGGCGAAATGTTGGAAATATAAATGATCACAGATTATGTTGCTTTTTTAATTTTGTCCACTATTAAATCAGCTAGAACGGGTTTTATAAATACATATATGAAAAATATTAATTTTTTTTGGGAAAGAAATGATCATAGATTATCTTCCTTTTTCAATTTAGATCTTAACTTCAATTTAGATCACTTTTAAAGGATCTACAACAGTTTTTTTTTAGAAATATAAGTGTTCACTTTTTATCCTTTATATAAAAATAAATAAATAAATTAGGAAATAAAAGTGATCATAGATTATCATTCAGTAAGAGCTATAGTGTAATCATATTTCTAAATCTATCATATTTCTGATATGAACACTTGCATGTTTGTCATATCATATTCTGCCCTGTCTACAGATAATATAACATTATATACTTCCTAGGCAATTTGCGTCAAGAGGTGCCTTAAATATAAATCTGAATTCATGCAGTGGTATTTAAAGTAAACTCCTAAAATACGAAGACAAATTATATGTACTGTAGATGTTGTAATTTTCAACTCTGTGATGAGTGATGGTCATATTAATTGAAACAAAATACATTGTATGTATATATTTAATTATAATTGCCGGCAGTTGCTATATTAGTTTATGGTGCAGCTAAGGAATCCGATTATTTAGCAAAATATAAAAATTCAACCTTAAATAAACAACAACAAAAACATACTGAAAAAAAGGATACAAAAATATCTTAAGCCAAAAATTCAACTAAGCGTATGATTATTATGCATTTTTGCTGTTTTCAAAAACAAAAAAACCTAGAAAATTTGTTAGATTGAGATAAACTATTAACGTTGATCTTGAGTTTTTTCATGTACACGGGGCAACTAACTCACATGCTTTTTTTGGAATACATTTTTCATAGTTTTGGTTTAGAAATCATTTTGTAAAGAAGGTAAACGTACAATCACAAACATTAAACATTACTTATACGTTTAGTTGGTACTATGGTTTTCATATAAAAATCATAAGGTGCTTTTTTTGTAAGCAAAACTAATATTTACTCACTGTAAATGGATATTTATTTAAAAGCATTTTGAATTATGAAAAAGTGTAAAAGGTAAAGCGATGAACATACAACTATAGAAAAGCGTAACAACATTATTATGGCGTGAATAGTTAGACATTGTATATCTTGTTTAAACGGCCCAAGGATTTTTCAAACACATTCCACTTTTTTGCAGCTTGTTCTATCTAGTTTCATTTTGGATTCATATGTATAATGTGTAAAGCTTGTTTAGGGCATATAACCTAAAACATTTCTATAACCTGTATATGCTTATTTGCGTGCGTGTTCACATGTGTGTTTGTGCAAATGTGTAACCAACATTGCATGAAATTTGTTTGTCTCAATATGATGTTGCAGTTTTCTAGTTACCACCTTTCATATACATATGAATACACTAACATCCTTGTAAACCTATTTGAAGCAAAAATGTTAAAATGTAAAAACATATTTAATTTGCATAAAGATGTATGGAAATGGAACTGTGGTTACTTTTGCTTTAAACATGTTATATTTTAAGTCATACATAGTATTCGCATGACCTACAGACCCTACAATGGATTTTTGTTTTACATGAAATTAGAGAATATTAAAACGTATAATTAATAATTCATAATAAATTATTTACGTTGGATATGTCATATATTTCTATAGCTTTGGGTAATTTCAGGCAAATACGGTCTTTACTACTTTTTATAATAAAATTTTTATATTGAAATTGAAATAATAATGTAATATTGGAATAACATGAAAGTTTTAAAATTTTTCTTGTTGTTATATTAGTAGTAAAAGTTTGAAAGTTGTTATAAGGAATTAAATATCACTATGAAAATGGTCAATATGTGAAAACTACATTTCGTAAAATTCATGATATTTTTTATCGATATTATTATTATTGTTATCGTTCTATTAAAAAGTTGGTCTATAAAATTGGCGCATTTGTGTTTCTGAAAATCTGTATGTTGAACGTTTTACTCTGTGGATAACTAGGTGATCTGTATGATTTGGCCATCATTCGGCTATAAATGTAATTATGGTGATTAAATCATGATATCTGCATATAATAATAACTTAATTTTAACTTTCTTTTGATGATGTGGACATCACTGACATCTGGTTTCAACAGGACTATACCACATGTCACACAGCCACCGAAACAATGAACTTATTGCAAACCAATCGAAAAAATTTACGCAGCTCAGCTGTTAATTGGACCGCGATCGTAGTATTTAACATCGCTTTATTATTGAAAATATAATTAAAAAATGCGAGATTTTTTAAACTTTTAGCATTAATTTGTACAGCATAATAAAGCGTAAAAGACACCATATCATTACCGAACCTTCAGCATGCATTACTGTAGGTTTTATTTTTTTATGAGCTCTTTGTTAGATATTTTCAACGCTTACAGCTTTTCATCAGCTTTATATACTATATTAAAAAGAGAATAATATATCTTTTTAGAAAGAGATTAAGTGCAAAATTTGGCTGACCTGGTCAAACTTTGTCTTGCTTGTATTAATGTATATTTCTAGTTTAAAATAACGAGCCTTAGAGCGGTATTTATTATAATGAAAACGTTTGTTCGTTAGTAATCAGCCAGCAATAAGGCTGGACCTCAACTGCTCAGATCGCCATCACATTACCTAAGTAATTTTAATAATAAAATGTAGGTCAAATGAATTAAAAAATAATCTCCTTTCATTTATTATAAGACTCCCTTAGAAGTCTGAGAATTTCCCCCAAAATCGTCTCATATAACTAATTCCCGGTTATAAAAGTTTAACCACATTACATTGTGTATTTCACACAATTCCTTTTAACCAACACTTCGTTTGATATTTAAATTCCACCTTATAAAGTGCAATAAAATTGGTTATTTATTTATTTTATCTATTGAATACTAGCAAAATTAACTAATCCCCCAGCTAACTAATATTCTCACTTTCTAAATAGAGGGTCACAGCCGGTTATTCTATCATCGCTTTTGTGGAGCATGGCCCTAATTTCGCCTATGCTTTACTATTGCTGTCATTGTTAAAATTATTTTCAGTTTAGGGGATATTTTGTATTTTACTATTTGCACAAATGGGAGAACGCAGATTGGCGTCTTCAGTCTTACGGTCGGAACAATCTATTTTGATATTATTCCGGAAAGAAAGTTAAGTCTTAAACTCAATGCGTTGGTTTGAGTGAGTTAATCTTAACAGCAATAGGATCATTGGTACGATTTGAAAGCTAGTTTTATATAAGCTACTGGCATATTTGTATGGACGTTTTCTATCGCTCGAGAAACCACTCTTCAGGAAAATATTGCGTAAACTCGTCAATTGATTTCTTTTAAGAAAAGCGGTACATTTTATTACAACTACATTTACAACTAGTTGTATAACATGAAGATATTTAAACCACTGTCTGTTAAAAAAATGCATTTGCAACCATTCATTCAATAGATAAAATTGCAACGAATTCAATTTCTTCTGGATAGGAATACAAAAAATCCAACGACTCTACTTGAGGCTTTAACACAATATAAACCAAATAAAATGCACAGCATACAACAATTCTAAACACTAGGCACAAATAACGTTGAACCACCTAAAATAGTTTTTAGTTGACACTCTTTTTGAGGTATTAAAGGTTAGTATATTAAGTAAGAGGTCACGATTTGGAATAGTTGAAACTAAATAATAAATGTTAATTAAATAATTTGCATTACATGTTATAAAATTAAGATTTTGTTTAAGAAATTTAAAGATTTACAATTAATATAAAAATACAAAAAATAAGTCTGCTTTCATATATAAATGGTACTAGAACAAAAATTTTTAGCAAAACAAAACAAAGAATGTCAGTAAGTTTTTAATTTTTATAATATATTTAGATAACTTTCTGTTCCAGACATCATACCTGTTTTTCTAAATATATGTTATATTTTACGTCCACTACTATTCGTGCAACCCTTGCGTTTTCATTTTTATGTGTAGCTTGGTGTTACTTTACCATTCAAGGTGTATTTTTTGTATATGCTTAGTTTTAAATCTTGATATGAAATGCGTAAATAGCTTGAGGTTGTAAAAGCTCTAGAAAAAGTTTCTCTTTAGCCAAAGTATTTCAATTTACAACCTCAGAAGTAAAATCAATTTTTCAGTAGCATTTAAGTTACACACAACAAAATAACGAAACTGTTTTGATAACCGTATTTGCTGCCAATTGAATAATTTAGCTTTAATAACCTTATTTTCAATTTTTCTAATTTTTTTGCCATTAATACTAAGGCATAGATTGAGATTAATGCTGAAGTTGTTGTCCCAGTTTTTAACACCAAAACCTAAGAATTCTCTAAATTACTTATCAGCTCATTAAAAACTGTGTCTTTATATTGATGTGGGGACTTAAAACAATTTACGCTTATAAATGAAAGTAGGTTTATGGTTTAGGAATCTGTTTGAATCTTTACAGAGATGATTAAATGGCAGTTTGTTTTCGTCAGTTTCTGTAGACAGACTCTGATTTCGGTTATAAAATCCATGCATTTCGTGGCGGTATAGTTGTCGCATAGTCTATCGTGATGTTATTGATATTTTTTATACCAACCACCAATAAGATTGGGGGAATGTTAAGTTTGTCATTTCGTTTGTAATATGTACATGAAATATGAAATATTGATAATAGAACCAAAAACGTCCTTATAAGATACTAAGATGATCATGTTCGTAGCAGAGCTTTGAAAAAAATAACTCAGAAAAAATTAAATTACAATATTCTTTTACCAAAATTTTTCATGCTGAAAATGTACAAAATCGGTTCAGTAGGATCCGTGTAAACTTCGATATATTTTTGATATTTTTTTTTTACTTTCTGTAGATATAATGCAGATAATACTATGAAATTTTGCACACTTTATATTTATTATAGAAGCACAAGTCCTGCTAGGAATGATAAGAATCGTTTAACGCTTTCTCATAGCACCATGCAAATGTCTTCCCGAAATATGGTTCAATGGTACATAAAATTCAACAAAACTGAGATGCATGCAAAGGGAAATCATAAAACGATATTTTGTTTGCTTTAGTGCATTTTTGACCATAGCCCCCATAGAAATTCTACTTCCAAATATAACTTAAATGCTCATAAATCTGTAATAAATATCACTATAAAGTGGAAATTTAACATGTGTCATGTGTAAATCAGCCTGCTAAATTTTATGACGATCGTTCCATGCTCGTATATGACTATAGCCGCAAACAAAGTACGTTTCCGAAAATCACATTAGCCCAAGTAAATATCATATTAATATCGATGTCGAACTGATTTTTTATACATATCAGTTATATGTAAGCAACAATTTTAATATTGGATTTTGTGAAGGTCAGTCCATATTTGGTCACAGCTCCCATATAATTTCCATTTCCGAGACTAACTGGAATAACCAAAAAAAAAACTCTAGATTATATCTAAAAATATCGAATATACTCTTAAAAATATCATTATCGATACAAAATCTAACGCTAATTTGTTGCATGCATTCATAAATCACGCTACTGATATATAGATGTTAGGTACATATACAGGATTCGGCATTGCCGAATAAAAACTCTTACTTGTTTTTAAAAATTGTAATTTATTAAAATGTGTTTCATTCACTCCATTAGCACCTTCGGGATTATATCACAAATTAACAAGTAGTTGCAAATACAATAAAATATTTGCTTTAAAAACCAAAAAACAACAAAACGAGATTTTCAGATTTGGGAATAGGTAAAAGTCACTGGGAGCTAAATCAGGAAAATAAGGTATGTGGTCAAGCAAGTCGTACTTTAAATTGTTGATTTTAGCCATTGTTAAAACATTCTTGCGCGCTGGTGCATTGTCTTGATGAAAAATTATTTTTTTGTGTTGTAAGCCAGGACGTTTTACTAGATCTTTTACATTTAATTGACCAAAAGTGTTGCAATAGTACTCTGAATTTCTTGTTTTACCCTTTTGCAGATAGTCAATCAGTAAAATACCTTTGAAGTCCCAAAAAAAACCGTTGCCATAACCTTACCAGCCGATTCAATTGTTTTTGCCTTCTTTGGACACTTCAGTCCATTGAATTGTTCTTTTATCTCTGGAGTATAGTGGCGGATCCATGTCTCATCAAGTGTGGTTTACCGATGGTTCCAAAAAGGCTAATGGTGACACTGGGGCTGGCATATGTGGGCCCAATTTTCAACGGGGTATCCCAATGGGTACATTCCCATCTATATTTCAGGCAGAAATTTACGCCATCCTTATATGCTCTAACGAATGTCTGAGACGCAGAGTTAGGCATAATAGGATTTTTATCATGTCTGATAGCCAAGCTGCTCTCAGAGCCTTATCTTCATATAGTTATGGACTGCTGGACATCACTGAATGAACTCGGCACGCATAATGAACTTACCTTGTGCTGGGAACCTGGGCATGAAGGCCATGCTGGTAATGAATGTGCTGATTGCTTAGCGAATAGAGGTGCTCGACGCCCATTCATAGGCCCGGAACCATTCTTTGGCATTCCACGTGGATACACTATGGAACGAATTAGTTCTTGGGTTGAATCGAAATTTTCGCGTTTTTGGAACAACTTACCAGGACTCAGACAGTCCAAAATATTTATTACTCTATCCAAACGACGATCTCAATTGTTGCTATCGCTCGGAAAGGGTGAATTCAGATTGCCTTACTGTATTATTCACAGGACATGGTAGCTTTAGATATCACCAATTTATTTTAGGTAATGGTGCGAACGAACAGTGTAGGTTTTGTGAACTTGTAGCCGAAACCTCTTAACATATTCTTTGCGACTGCCCAATGCTGGCAATGTGCAAAACAAGATGGCTCGGAAGGGCCTTTATGGCCCCAGGGAATGTAATTGATCTCTCATCTAACAGAATAATTGGCTTTATACACAGCCTAAATCTAACATGAAACTTCAAGGCTGCACAAAAGATCTTATAGGTCGTAGTGCTCGAGGCCTCACTTAATAATAATAATAATAATGTCTCATCAACAGTTATGAAACGACGCTGAAAATCCATTTTATTTTTCTTAAAACGATCCAAACAAGCTTGAGAAATTTTGATTCTAATGCGTTTTTGATCGACTGTTAAAAAATGCGGCACCCATCTTGCAGAAAGCTTTTTCATCTGTAATTCTTCATGCAAAATTAAATGGACTCGATTATTTGAGATGCCCATGATATTGGCTATTTCACGCACTTTTATTCGTCGACCATTTGATACCATATAGTGTACTTTGGCTTATGTTGTTGTTGCTATTTTTATACGTCCACTACGTGGTTCATCCTCAATGCGTGTACGACCACGTTTAAATTCAGCAACCCAATTTTTTACTGTTGCCTATTAAGGAGCACTTTCACCTAATACATTCAACATTTCTCGTACCGATAAACATTTTTTATTTAAATATTTAATGACACCACGAATTTCTAATTTTTCCATTAAAAAAAAAACGAGAATGCAGGATACATGATAAATGCTACTGGGTTTTTTATTGCGCGAAAGGATTATTCGATGAATTCAACAACATGTTCTCCTGCACACAAAAGATTTGCAATATGTAGTTGATAATATTTACTCAATATATAGATTCATGAATTCTTATTGTTATATAGTATATATAGTACAATACTTAACAGTATTATTTTTCAATTTTCTGCTATGTAAATTCCCTATAAATATATATTTACATCTAAATATTTTCTTTGAAATTCCAACTCCATCACAAAAAAATACTTTAAGCGCGAAAGATTGGCGCTATTTAGAAGAATTTTATCACAGATTATTTCACTTTTCATATAAGCAACAGTTGGAGTTTTACAATCTCAACGTTAATTCCCTACAATGAAATATGAAACTTAACACAAACATTTTATGGTTAAAGCTTTAGCTGCTGCGGCACATTTAACTTCAACCTAACACTATGTATAATGTTTGCATTTAAAATTCCAACAGGTAATAGAGAAGTTTTCATGGGTAATGTGTGTCAACATTTTAATCTTATTATGAATGTAAATGTGAACGTTTGTAGAGTAGGGTTTTCCAGAGTGCAGTGTAAATAAAAGATTAAACTGTAATAGAAACGGGAGAAAGTTGACTAGAAAATTTTTATGAGAATTACAGGCATTTCTATACTTTTGCATAAAACTTCTAGAATAAAAAAAAAATTAAAAAATCGTGAAATTAATATTCCTTTTCTTATTTTAGTATAAATGTTTTATGAAAAGGGTAAACATTATATTTTGAATTTAGTCTACACAACAACCTTTACTAAAAAATTAAAAAATATAGAATATTATATTAATCATTATATTGTATTAATTAAAGCACTTCTGCATTTATGGTATAATTTTCATACTAATTACAGCCAAAGAATTTATATATTTAAATATCTTACCTTAGACTGACACAAAACAAATAAAAACGAGAAAAACACTAAGAACTACTAATTGTGTCACCTGCAGTTTACCAGTGTGCACTCCTTTCACTTGTACAAAATACAATATTTGTATAAACTGACGTTAACAGCTACAGGTGGTAACATTCATTTTTCAACTGCACTGCGGCATGCCACAACAAACATCAATTAAAGATGCACAATGTGTTGGTTTGTCTCATTTTCTTTTTAAATAAAAGAAATACACGGTTTTTGTTACTCACTGAAAAGTGAAACTTGTCTAAAAAGAAAACTTATTTTTAAAATAAAATATTAAAAAAAAGAAACTGTGAAAATAAGAGGAAACAAATACTTATTCCCTTTGAGAACAATTAGTATTGCGTTGTTGTTAATTCAAGCAAAAGTGTCATTGTTGCTTGGTTGCTGGTACCTACTGCATGTATTTTAATAATTTATTATAATTTATGTAAATTTTGTAAAATTATTATAAAAACTAACTTGTACTAATTACATAGTTTATTAATTTGTTGTTACAATAAATACTGTATGATTTAAAATAAGTATTGTTGACATTAATTTGTGCAATGTAGTTTATGACAACAAAGTATTTATTAATGTTTAATATTTTAAGTCATCAAGCTACAACAAGGAACAAATAAATTAATAGGAATTATTTATTTACAATGTAATAATAATTTACTAGAAAAGGAAATACACCTAATTCTGTTTTTACAAGGTTTGAAAATAAACAAATTTAAAATTTTTTACACGATTTTATTTCATTTAGCACCATTTAAAATTTTTGGGCTTAAATATTTCTTGGTTAAATTTAATTTTTGTGAAATATGTTCATATCACAAATTTAGGGGAATTCCCTTTTAGTGCTTAGAGTACATATCTTTTTTTCTTTAATAACTATGCTTGTGTAAAAACACATTGTTTATGTGATTTAATATTATAAACCTGAATAGTTGTTCTTAAAATATACTTGTTTTTTTTTTACTAATTTTAATAGATTTTAGAGATAAGGACTTAATCACATACAGCCATGTCACAGAATTTAATTCCGTTCGGAAGTGGAATTAATTCCGTATTTTGCTTCTATAGAAAAAGTAAAACGAAAATTTTTTTCGGCATGAAACCTGGAAATTCTTAATATTACAATTCCACATAGCAAATTAAAAGTGGTTTCATTTCGAAAAAATTTTCGTTTTGCTTTTTCTATAGAAGTAAAATACGGAATTAATTCCACTTCCGAACGAAACTAAATTCTTTTTTTACACTGGTGAAAACAGAATTAGGTGAATGTAAGTTTAATATTTAACAAGTTAGAATACTATAATAGATTGTGCCGAATCATATATACAGCCATGTCGAAGAACTCAATTTCGATCGAAAGTGGTTTTGATTCCATAAATTCCATAAAAAAAGGTTTCCGAATGAAACCACTTTAGATTTCTAAAGTGGAATTGTTATTTTTTATGATTTTATACTGAAAAACTCATATTACTATTTTATAATGTCAAGTAAATAATTAGATTTATTATTTTATTGTTTTTTTAATTATCTCTTTGATATTTAAATAAAATGTTGAAAATTTCAAAGTTTCAAAATTTCAATTTTGTCAAAAAATTACACAATTAAAAATATTTACACAGCACTGGAATTGGACAGATGATCAAAGTCATCCCTTAAATTTCTTCTTCGTAGCTTTTCAACTGCGTTGTGATGTCTTTGTTCATTGAAAACAGCAACAATTGAAATCTCGGTCATTTTTAAAAAATTTTGTTCATTTTTATTTAAAATTTCTTTGTTATCGTTCTTTTTGTTCGCTTTTGTTATACTTTTTATTACAAAAATTATCAAAGAGTGTTATGTTTTGGGTACACAACGTTACCATAGTTAAGTTAAAAATCGATATTTCAAAATTGTTTGGGAAAAAAACTACATAAATCGATCGGAATATAGAGAACGCAAAGTAAAAACGGTATATTTGCAAATACGGAATTGAAACCACTTCGAGTGAATTATGTGACATGCCTAACCCCTCGTTGCCACATGCAAGTGCAAGTTCAAAAAACTCAATACAATTACAGTTTTTTTACTAACACAATCATATTTTTCGCACTTACAGCTCAACTTGCGAAAGAATTTGGTTGTAAGCAGTGCTTACTAAGCACTTGCCGTTAAAATAAAAATTATGTTTATAACAAATTTTCGGGATTTTACAAAAAATTATTAAGAAAAACGAACAAAACTATTACATAACACATCTTAATAGTATTTTTAAATATTAATTTCATGCATTTATTAAAAAAAATTTTAAATTACAAAATTTTTTCCGTATTTTTTTTCTTTTGACAATACGGCAATACTGGATCCTTATGAGCTTGAAAATTAACAGAATTTTATGAAAAAATTGTGTTTGAAGTTTCTTTGCTGACGACGTTTCAAAAATGAACTTGTACTTGCTAGTGTATATTGTTGTTTTTCAGTATTTTTCGTAGATAATGTGGCAACGGGGGGTATAATGGTCTTAATCATAATAATCATAAACAATTTTAAAAATCGAATTCTTGTAGTGGTACTGTTTTTTTTCTAGTCAAAATCTAATTAGTCTACACATCCCTGTAAAATGTTTCTTATACCGCCAATACATTTGCAACTGACTAAAATGACTTGATTATAAAATCAAAAAAAAGTTTTTTAGACATATTTGTCCAATACGTTTTTTACGTTCCGGGTTTTAAGAGAAAGAGAAAATGGTTGAAAGTTAAAAAGATAAGAGAAACAAAAGAGCACATATTACGAATTTTTACGATCAGTTTTTTTTTTATTTTTAGCATCAATACTATAATCATTGAAATGTAACTACAGTACTTTTTCGGTTTAACGACCCTTCGATTTTGCGAACATTGCTTTTAACGAACAGGTCAGTTTGCTCCATTGAGTATCTTATATTGCAAACAAAAAAATATTTTTTTTACTCAATTTAACAAACAAATAAGATAAACAATTTTCGTTACAAAAAACATAATCTTAAGACATTTTTTAAGACGGTCACACTTGGCAAATATTTGCCGAAAAAGACGTAACCACTAAATAAAATATACTTGAACTCGTTTTTTTACTTAAAAAAACTTCGTTTATTTAGAACAAGACACAACAAATTTTTAGTTTTATTTTATTTGATGCAGTTTGATCTGCATTTTAAAAGAAAAAATACAAATTTTTGATGATGACCGAAAAGGCTTGGGAATTGTGGATTTGTGCAAAAAATATGGTTTAAAGAAATTTACAGTATCTACAGATTTAAAAATAAATAGAGAATCCTATAAAAAATGCTGAAAGAACAAACTGTGGATCCATAACTAAGAAGCCCTTAAGCAAGGCAAATTTCTAAAAACGGAGAAAACTGTTTTTTCTTAGTTTCTACGACAGCAATAATCAGGCAATGCCTGTTTCTTCTACAGTCCAACAGTTTAAAGGCAAAAATTTCATAGAAATCTTTGTGATGGAGAGTTCAAAAAACATTTTCGTTTCCATCCAATAACTATAATGTTGAACCATTTAAGAGGAAGTTACATAAAGTTATCTCAGAAAAAAACTTACCGTTTGTTGCAATTTTTAATGACGATGAAATTGGTATTTTTTTTAAGTATTGCCTGAAAATACATATGTCCGTTCATGCAGAAAAGACATCTGCCTCAGACAGAAAAGTTTCCAAAGATAGAATAATAGCCCTTGTGTGCTGTAATGCCAGTAGTTCGAAAAAAATTAAGCCATTGCTGATAAGATGTGACAAAAATCACGTTCCTTTCAGAATAAAAAATGCCTATTTACTACTAATACACAATTGGCTTAACAAAATAATGTTAACTTCTTAAAATTACTGATCTTAAGAGATTTGGAAGAAGATGCCCTAAAAAGGAATTTTACTTTTCCGAAAAAAAACAAACATTACTTACATTTTTTAAGTAAGGTTATCAACGAAATTGAAAATTAAAATATTTTATTATTTAAAATTTTTTCATTTTAAGTTTTATGTCCTCTAGTAGTGTAATGAATTGTACCTTTTTTATTTCGTTTTATTATACAGATTTCAAAAAATACCGTAAACAAATCGTAAAACTACTGTATTTCATACCATAATATTTCTTTCATATATTACATCCTTAATATATTAGAAAATTAAAAAAAAATTAAAATCTTGAAATTTTCTTAACCTGCATTTAACTTTAAAACAACTTGCTTGAATTACATTTTCACCAGAAATTTGTTTTTCAAACTCCAGCCATCAGTGAAATCGATTTACAAACATACTGTTTAGATATTCCATAAATGTCTGCATAAATGGACTAAAATCATACAATCGGGTAGTTAGACTATGTACTCAGGCATACAAACATACACTACATAGACAAACACTAGCATTTCCAGCTAGGGCTTTTCTTTGTAGGCCTTTTTAAAGACATATTTAGATATTTTAAATAATTATATATTCATTCCACAGCTTCAGCCTTCTACCTTCTAAAAAATTTCATTATTTAAAATCCAACATTAATGTTTTTATATTTATATTAATATGTGTCTCTATATTCAATAACAACCACTGCACGAAACCAGAAAAAAGCACAAAATCGTCTGCAAACCTAGTATTTTATTGAATTTATCGTTGTAAAGTGCACGTGATTTAATTTCATATACAGTGGGGCACACAAATGAGTATAAGTTTGTACTTTGTGCACTCTTCTATCTACTATATATATTCTAGCAATGACAATAAGTAGCTATTCTACTCGAATAATAAAAAAACAGCTTATATTGAGTCAATCAGTGATCATAAGAGTCAAAGAAGGTGCTCCTAAAAAACAAGTCAGGGTTTGCAGAAAGCTATTTACTAATGCTGATGCTGAACGTTACGTAATAACACAAATGAAAAGAGACAAGTGTTTAACACCAAAAGATGCTTTTGTAGCAGTGAACAAACCTGTAAGTCGATGGATAGCACCCTTTGCGATATTGCTTACATCTATCCAGTAAACACATTAATATCTGAATGGACAATATAAAATGTTAAAGTGTGCCAGAAAGCACAGAATTTCAACAGTAGATGACTGGCAACATGTAATCTGGCCAGATAAATCCACATTTAACTTTTTCAATTTGACGCTAAAATATATTGTTATCGAAAGACACCATATTAATTAAGGAAACAATAAAGCAAGGTGGGAGGAACACAGTGATTGCTTTACATGGTGGCACCTCGACTATCCGAAACTATCTGCGTACATTGCAAACTTATCTTCCCGATTTTCTAGATTAGAGCATCTATCATGTGTATGGAGTTACTTTTCATCTGTATGATGACCCACAGCACACTTCCAAAATCATGAATGTGGAACGTATAGTGGCCAGTAAAAATAGCCGACCTCATTCCTGTTTCTTGAGAATTTATGGTCAATCGTGAGGAGATGGTTGGGATAAAAAAGATTAACTTCAACAGATTTGGAAGAGCTTTGGCAAACGCACGAATGAGAGCGTATTCGAAATGAATTAATTGAAATACTAGTGAAGAATTATGCCAAAACGAATAAAAAGTATTTACGATATAACGCGCTTTCGACTGAATATTAAAAATACTATTATTCCCTAAAGTTTTGTGGTTTGGGCAAATGCGGGTTGTTTTCGTTTTGTTGTATTTTTTCTTAGAACTTGATGCTTTTAGTTCTGCTTTAAAAATTAAACAAATGTACTAACTTGTACTCATTTGTGATCCCCACTGTGTATTAAAATATAACCTTTTCAGTTTTATGCTGAATTTATTAAGAATATTGGCCCTAATAGACCTCTTTAAATACTTAAGGTACATTGCAAATATTTACTCACTTTTTTTAACGACTTGTTTTAGAACAAAGTTGTTTAACGCTGTTTACTCTTACAAGAGTTTTGCAAGATCAAACAACATCAAATAAAGTAATACTAAATATTCGTTGTATATTGTTCTAAATAAATAAAGTTTTTTTTTAATAAATAAACGTGTTCAAAAATATTTTATTTAGTGGTTTCATCTTTTTCGGAAAATATTTGCCAAGTGTGACCGTACCTTTAATTTAGCAGAATTTCAGTTAGATTTTTTTCAGGCATTTCATATTTTAATAGGTCTCCTATAACTAGGTCTTCTATTAGCAATGGAAAAAGTAGCGAGTAAGCACGGCCTTCACAGCCAATAACAATCCATATAATATTGAAATGATTTTGTGTTTGCAAAATCAGCTCGATAGAAAGGCCTCTTTACTGCATATTTTTCCAGCTAGAGATACTCAGACATACATATGCAGTGGTATATATACATATGCATGTATGCAAAAATTACAGTGTAAAAAGTGTTCTTGATTTGTCTTGCTGTGATTTTATATGTAGATTTGATATTAGATTCAAAAACATGGTTAGCAAAGTGAAGGCAAGTGATTTTATAGTCCAGTATAATTTGAATAAGGAAGTTTCAATAGCAATATTATTCAAAATATATAAATCAGTTAATAAGTGGAATACTTAGTATTTCTAATTGCACGACAATAATTATTTATTTTTCTACAATAATTTTCCCAAATTCCTATTCAGTTCAAGTGCAGTGTTAATGTTTGAATATTACTTTGTTCGTATTATTTTTTCTCATATTCAATTGCCAAATGTTAGTGCATTTCAGCTGATTTGATTTTCATTGTTGGATTAGCTTCTGTTATACGTCTGCATGTATGTATGTATATATGTGCGTTTATATGTATATATGTAATTTTTCCAATTTAGTTTTCTGTGCATGATAGACAAAGAGGTTTTTATGTACCAGTCAGTGAGTGTGTGAGTATTGAAGCAATGGTAAACTGCACTAACCAATCTGCATAAAAACAAGCAGATAAACATATTTTTGTGGTACTTGTACTCAAACTATTGTCGGTATAATTAAAACACATTTTCATTTGTGTTTTACAGTTTCAATGATATTGCTAAGAAAGCCTGACGTTAGACAGCAGCAGCGTACAAACGATATTGTAATGTGATTTATTCGTATAAGAACTATAATCTAAATTGAAATGCTAGAAAATGGCAAAATGTCTGTTAAAGCAAATTTCTCATAATTGCTTGTAGTTAGCGATAAAATGCAATGTGTTAATTAGCCAACAAAACTTTAGTTAATGGAAAACTGTTGTAATTTAAAAGTTTTTAATTTTTTTTAAACTAATTTACTTTTTATACATTCAAACTAAGTGGCTAAATTAATCAGTTTGTCAACAGTTGTTTATCTCTTTAGCTAACTATGGTTGTCAATAACTAATCAGTAACAATAATTTGATATTAATTTTTAATACATAAATATACTTAAACTGTCATGCAAGCTATAAGAAATTTGTGTTTTCAATTAAACAGTGTCAATATTCAATATTTTTTTTTATAATTTAGTCATTGCTAATTGTGCGCTTTCATGCAAGACCTTATCATGAAATGTATAAACTAATTGAAATAGTAAATATTGAAATAAATTAACCCTAAAATTTAATAGACTTTTTTATATACATACAGTAATCGTTAGCTGTCTGTATACACCTATAATAATTTTATGAAACTATTCTAATGGGTTTAATATCGTGATTTAATTATTTGTTTTAGTAGTTTTGTTTACACAATTATTTAGACTTAAAATAACAAAAATAATTACAGTTGCATTGAAAAGCTAGAAATAATTTTCGATCTTATTTATGATATTTTAAGAGAGACGATAAACATTTCAACTTCCTTTAATATCCTTCTAGATTTAAAAATTCTTTAATTTTTATCAAAATTTTAATATCATGTCAAATTTTCCAAAATTATTTTTTGTTCATAAAATATATGCATTTTATTTGGCTGTATTGATATTTTGTCTTAATTTTTTAATAACATTCATAAGACATATTTTCAATACAAAACAATTTATCTTAGAAAATTTGTTAGTGTTGAGTGCATACAAAATCTTAAGCATTTATAACATTAATATCCATTAAAATCAAAGAATATAATGTAAACGATTTCGGTATAAAGATTATTTTTGAAAAATTTTACTGTATATATACGTATGTATTTAGTTGATAAGGATTATATGACTTGTGTCATGTAAACGATTCATTTTTAAGAAGAAATTCGTTAAACAATTGTCACCAAATCATTGACTCTGTTTAATATGCAATGAGCTCTGTTGAAATTAAAAACTTTATTTAGCCACTATGTTGATAGATCGCATATATTTTTTGCCGAAAATAATTATTTTACATTTTGTATTGTACATGATTAGAAAAGGGAAGGTTTAACTTTTCGCTCTCAATATATAATTATTTGACGTAAATGTGATTTTTTAAAATTTGTGTTTTGTAAACAAATAAAAAAAATCGTTGGCTTTCAAGGAAAATGGGAAAAAATATTTAGGGGAATTATTATTACATGTATGCATTTTATAATATAAGGAAAACTATATTAAATTAAGTTTTATTCCACATTGTTAGGGCGAATTAATTATGTTGCATTGTTTTTCCTGTAAGCTCAAATTATTTATTTATGGGGTCATTTAAGGGACTATTACGGGGATGGATAAATTCAAGACTTAATAAATTAATATTCCGACAGGACTTTTGTTTGGATGAAAAAAAGGACGTAAATGCTTTTTTAACTTAAAAAAAATCAAATCAAAATTTACAGAAATCTTAGAGCTATTTGGTATTTGCATCATCTAGATAAATGCCTTTAATATTATTGTCTTTTGAATATGAATTTTCAAATTTGTGTATCAATCTGACAAAATGTTAGAAAAAAAAAATTAATGTAAACAAAAATTTAAATTTTGTTAAATTTTTTATTTTCAATATTTCGCTACGTTTTTATGTAGCTTCTTCAGGAAACAATTTTTAATTTTATTATTTATTTTTCAAATTATTTTCATTAATTGTATTATTAATTAAAAATTAATTAAAAAGTTTTTCCTGAAGAAGCTACACAAAGACGTAGTGAAATATTGAAATAAAAATTTCAAATTTTAAAAAAGGCCTTAAGCGTGAACAATTACTAAAATATTGCTAAACAGAAAACTCGGATTTTACAAATTGATATGCTAGTACGAATTTAGGCAATTGTAATGTATGCGCTGCACCTTTTTACAATTCCCTACCTAAGGGTTGTTAGCCGGCGTTTTGTAAAGCCAGTGGCGTTCTAAATAATTTTTGCCGGCACTAAAGAGTGCCGAGGCAAAGCACTTATAAAACGCTGATGATTTAAAGTTTTAAATAAAAACAAGAGCCAATTACGCGGCTGAGTTGTGATTCTGAACTCCTTTTTTTATTTCAAATTTCGTCCTCTTATAAACTAAAATAACGGTACTTACATCTAACTTCTTCTTCTGCTATGTTTACAATTCTATCTAAATCAGCTGTTGATGTTCACAGTACAATCAGCTGTTGTAATTCACAATAAGAAAATATACTATTAGAGATGTGAGTGGTTATCGATCCACTACACAATAAAATGATAAATCGCTTAAATTTTAGAAAGTTAATATGACAACAAAAAGATAAATCGGTTCTACCTTATGCATTTTGTATCATGGTATTGCAAATTATTTTGTTTAGCATTAGGTAAACCTAAAAAATATTTTTAAATTTTCTTTATTATAGTGGCAGGCCAATGTTATATTTGCCGCTTATACTTTTTGTAGGTAAGCAAATGAGCGCGGCATATTTAAGGCTTAACTATTTGTACAACAATTTGTATTGTTTATTTCTGAAGTAAATGTTTCGTCGTCGATTTTTTCCATTTTATTTTTATTCAAGTAAACTTATATGTCACTTATTATGTACATATGTACTTCGTTTTAAGCGTCAACTGAAAGAGTTTAACAAAACTCAACTGAAACAAAGAGAAATTTTATTCACTGGTAACACTGTTGCCGCTCGCGGTCGCATGACGCGTATCTTAGTTTTATGTAATAAATGAGTAACACGTACCCTTTTGTGCTCCCCACTGTATATGAAGGGAACTATAACAGTTTAATTCTCGTTGTACCGCAATAAAATTTAGACTTTGATTTTTGAAATTATTTGTAGTAATTAAGGTTAAATAGAAATATATAATAAAATGGTAGACATGTTTCAATCAGTTACAAAAGAGGGTTAATATTATATGAGCTTTCGGTATATATATATATACATATACAGTGACGGTAAATAAAATAGCACCATGATTAAACATATTATGTCACTGCACTTAAAATTTGTAATATTATTCCATAAATTTCTTTTTGGCAATACTGCACAAGAATGATAAAATAAAGATTACGCCATGATCATGATTTCCCGTTATGTGACGTAGAAGTTCCATTCTAAGAGTTACCAAGAATGTTTCATGTGTTGGAATTAAAATTTCTTGCGAAAAAGGTATGTTGTGAAAGTTGGCAACCTTGCAATTGAAATCACTTTGAGAGTGATTACATCGGGTTTTGATAAAATAAATAAATTTGGCATTGCATTTGGTGGTAAATTATATTTAATTAATTAAAAACGTTCATTGTCGTGTAAAAAGTGTAAATAAAAGCTGTTTAAAAAAGAAAAACAAAAAAAAAAACAAAAATAGCACTTTTGGTTGTTTTAGTCAGATCTTTTTTTTTTTGCAATTTCGTTTTTAGCAAATATTTTGCAGTTATTCGCGATCAGTGTATAGAAACCAGCTTTTAAAAAGAATTAATAAAATCTTAGGATGAAAAAATCCTAAAATAACAATAAGAATGGGTCGTTGAAAGCACTGCACTGAGGAGAAATGAAATATTATTCAAAAAATGATTTCTGGGGCAAAAACCTACGCCGAAATTGGTCAACTCCTTAATTGCTTAAACAAAAGACATACAACTATTTATACAAAAAAGTTGAAACTCGAGGAAGAAAACCTGCAATGTCCCCTTTACTTGTAAAAAGATTGCTTTGTCAGAGCAAAAAGGATCCGTTCAAACCAGCAACAGACCTAAAAAGGATCTATAAATTAAAACTTGTATAGAAACCGTCCGTAATCGTCTTCGAGACAATAATTTGAAAGCATGCAGTTTAAGAAAAGTTCTGCTGCTAACAGCAAGGCATCAGCATTGGCCTGTTAATAATGTTAGTAATGTTAGCAAAATTGTTTTATAAGGTGGAAAAGTTTCTCGGGCGTTTGTACGACGACCGCCAAACGCTAAATACAACCCAAAATTCACTTCCAAGACCATAAAGCATGGGGGCTCCAGTATTATGGTTTGTGGCTGCTTTTCATATTATAGATATTACGTAGATATATTGGAAAATGTAATGCTAACATATGCCTCAGAAGAAATGCCGTTATTATGGGTGTTTCAACAGGATAACGACCCAACACACCAGTCAAAAGCTAAGCAATGGTTTGCAAAACATTCAGTTAATGTCATTGTGTGGCCGGATCAGTCCCCAGACTGAATCCACATAGAAATTCTGACGTAAAAAATACGTTTGGGAAACAAAACCTACCAGCAACGAGAGGCATGGAACCATATACCGAAAAAATGGTGTGAAGATTTACTGAACTCCATGCCAAAACGTTGCGCCGTCGTTCTTGCCAACAAAGGCCATGCAACCAAATATTAAAGATTATTTTGAATAGAACTTTGCGATCTCATTAACAATTTCATTTAGGACTTAAAATGAATTTCGTTTAACCGTTTCATTAAAATAAAAAATATACATCTGAAATGTTTTTAATTTTACGTAAATTTGTGTGCTATTTATATGTATACTAAACATAACAAATTTTTAAAAACGAAATGATGAATAAATTAACCAAAAAATACCAATTCTACCCTTGGTGCTATTTTATTTACCGTAGATGTATGAAGATATATGTAATGCTAATAAATGTAAATATCCTTTGGTCTTCACTTATGGTAAAGTATGTGCACGGACAAGCATGTTTACACCAACATTTTACAAATAAACACAAGTAGCAATTAAATTTAAATAAGCCAATATGAACTGAAACCCAACTGCCTATCTATTTTACACAGCAAATTTGCTGGCTAATGCATTCGTTGATAAAATGATTCACCAAAAATTTCAGAGTATTTCCCTTGTAAATTTATCCATTGAAATTTGTATTGACCCAATTTAATCTTGTACACTCTTTATATGGCAAAATTAATTAGAGATTAGGGATAACAACAAAGTAAGGACTATCTATTTATTAACTTTATACATATACTAACAAACACTCTCATATGCACAAATATACACGTACACCCAATTAGGAGATTTATTTCACTTTAAGTGGTTTGTCACGTATACGTGCAGATAGACAGGACACATCATCCATACTTACACTTTCAAATACATAAAAGCATACACTTTAACAAATGCACATTGTTTAAGTTTTATTTAGAGAAGAAGTGTGGACTGTCACATTTTCTTTTCTGCTTTTCCAATATAGTTTAATTAGTCTTGGTCTTGCATGAAGACGATATTAGATAAATGGCAATGTCAATGGCGTCACTAAACTTTACTTTATATTAAGTAAAGTAATTTTTATTATTATTTAACTAAGTATATGTGTGCACAAATACTTGTTAGTCTGGAGAAATTCTAATAATGCCATGGATAGAGATCAGTTGAACCAGTACATAAACCTTTAATAAAATATAAATTTTAAATTTTGTTAAAAACGTACTCACTCAATAATATTAGACAAATGCGGCTAAAACTTAATTTATCGGAACAAATATTATTTGATTCTACCTCAACCAATTATGTTTCAACCATTCCCTCTATATATTGATGTAACATTTCAGATCGTAAACTATTTTGGATCTGTAGACATTTGAATTCATCGATCTTTATTGGAAAATTTTGTTCATAATTGACTTTGAAACAATTTATGAAACTTTAGAAATTTTGAACATATAAATAAAGACGCTTAGTTCTTAATATTGATATCAAATTGAGCCGAAAAAAATTAAATAAAAAACTACTGCTGCATTACATGCATAAAGTTAAAAAAGTAAGAAAGTATAGTCGGTCAAGCCCGACCATATAATACCCTACACCCAGTATATTTATGTATAAAACAGTTTTTCTGAAATTTACGCTGTATGGAAGATATGACCTATTATAGACCGATCATCCAAAAATTTAGTGTCATGATGTATTTATATCGAGAAACCATTTATCTCGATATAAATACTTTTAATAATTTTATGGAGGCTAAAGTTGATTACGGGGAGGGTCTTATATGGGAGTTTCGACTAATTACGGACGGACAATTATAAAATTATGTGTCATCATTTCTGTATATTATTTGTGTCGAATTTTATTTGATTACCAACATTCTTAAGAAATTTATGCTCTTTAAAGTTATTTGCAGAAGTGGGCCTTATATAGAAGCTACGACTAATTATGGACCGATCACTATAAAATTGTATCGTATTGCTTGTATACATATAAGGGCGGGTCGATTTAATAATCGCCCATGGGTCAGTGAAAATCGTATTCTAGGGATCAAAATTGTTGACTTTTGTCCCGTACAAACATTTAAAAACAATCACCATTTTGGCACTTTATTTTATTATTTTTTATTTATTTTATTTATTTTTATTATTTTATTTATTTTTATATATTATAAATAAAAAATAATAAAATAAAGTGCCAAAATGGTGATTTTTTTAAATGTTTGTACGGGACAAAAGTGAACAGTTGGGGGGTAGTAGAATTCGTTTTAGAGGTATGGTTCCTTCGGCAAAGTTTCTTATTTTGATCCCTAGAATACGATTTTCACTGAGCCATGGGCGATTTTTTTGCCTCCCCACAAATCGACCCGGCCTAATACATATGCAATATATTTGCGTTCAATATTATTTGAATACCAATATTTTTGAGAGAGTTATGCTCTTTAAAGTGATTTTCGGAAGTGGGTCTTCTATGGGAGCTACGACTAATTATGGACCGATCTGCACAAAATTTGTAGATGTGATTTGACTTCATTCACCACTCATTTGTGATAAAATTTGTTTGGATCCTTGCATAATTCAAATATTTTTGATGGTTAAACCCCAATTTCGGGAGGACTTTTGTATGGAGGCCAGGTAAAATAATGGACCGATTTCCACCAGTTTCCATCCTGTCCGTCCTTGTGCGGCAAAAATATTACTTACCAAATTTTATCACAATATCTTCAAAATTGCGACCTGTACTCTGCGCACGATCTTTGCATGGCCAGCCAGCCAGCCAACCAGACGGACGGACATCGTTAAATCGACTCAGAAAGTGATTCTGAGTCGATCGGTATACTTTAAGGTTGGTGTTGAACCAATATTTCTGGGCGTTACAAACATATGCAAATTTAAATTTTATTTGAATATTTCGCTACTTCAGGAAAAAAAATTAAAAAAAAATTAAATTTATTTCCTAAAGAACTACACAAAGAGTAGCGAAATATTGAAATAAAATTAAAATTTTTTATAAAAAAGACCTACAGCTTAAAAATGTATTAAAATTGTAATAAAAAAGGTCAAATAAACAATTATAAGAAAGCTTAAATATAATTTTTTTTATGGAAATCACTATAGAAGTTTATAACTCAGTTGTCAAAATTATTTACAAAACTTTTTTTCTTCTAAAAATATTAAAAACATACGAAAATTATAGAATACGTTAAAATTTTTTTAAAATTTGTTGTTTAAATATTTCTATTAAATGCATACATATGTCAATATAAAAATCCACTAAAAATTGGTCAAATTTATGCAGATTAATGTCAAGCTAAGCGACATTGAGACTTGGTATATTGAAAAATAAAATATGAACGGTATAAAAAACAATGAAATAAAAGGAAATACATATTCGTCTTGAGACCTTCAAACCTTCGTAATAGATAAAAAAAATATGTGCAGAGAGTCTTTTAGCTGCAGATACAGACAAAACTTCAGGTAAGTGTATTTACAAATCGTAGCTGTTTAACCTATATATATATTTTGTTTTATGATCGGATAAGACCTCCTTGCGATATTAAAAATGATTTGGGAAAATTTATACATTTGCATATTTTCAAATGATTTATGCTTAGGCAATAACCTCTCAATCGTTTTGATGGTAGTTTAGTAAAGTTTTCGGCATGTGTCCTCTATATGTAATATATTTGGAAATATGCTACCAACAAAAGGTACTCTAAACCAGTCTGATCATGGTCTATTTCCAATAAAAATTTGATTTTAAATAAAGGACAAGCGGCAGTCGATACAAAAATGTTATTGTATTTATTTTAGTTAAAATAACACTGTTTTTCAGTATTTTGACAAACTAAGAAATTTTTATTATTTTTTCGAAATTATAGCCTGTTGTAGTCAAAGTTGATTGAAAAAGAATTTCTGTATTACGCTTTTATAGTATTAGCGCAATCAAAATAGCATTTGTAAAAAAACAGTTTTGTATAAAAAGCTTTACATTTTCGTTCAAACCATCCATCATGTTATCTTAAGATATTCGCAATTTGAGTAAGAATTTCTGCACTGTAGAACTTTTCGAAATTTAACACATTTGTTTCTTAGTTTTCTTGTTTTATATCTACAAGGTGGCGCAAAAGTAATCCTCCTATCAGAAAATGCTATAAATTTTGCGATTGGCTCCTAATGTCAGTTCTGTTTTGACATTTATGTAGTAAACACATGCGAAATACACGTTAATAAACAATGTTACGCTACACTGCTCCATAACGCGGAATATTGCTGACAGAACTGACATTAGGGGCCTCGCAAAATTTATATCATTTTCTGATAGGAGGATTACTTTTGCGCCACCTTGTACCTGTAAAAGTATAATGTAAAAACTAACTATTTGCCTGCTAATTCAGCTACTAGTGTTAAGACAAAAATTTTGAGAAACGTGATTTTAAAATAACATTAACCTTAGTTTTTCGCCTGCATATAAAATGGTCCTGCCTTTAATACATCCAGTCCACTTCTGAAAATAACGTAAATGCTCATAAATCTCTTATTAAAATCACTATATGAAACACAAATAATGTATATGTTTAAATAAATCAGCGTACCAAATTGTATAACGATCAGTCCATATTCAAAGCCTAAGGGTATGTACAGAGTGGCAGGTTATTGCCAAGCCGAGCTGGTTAACGCGAGAATGCGAGAAAAGTGGTTCTATGCAAATTAGTACAAACAAGCGCGAAACGGTCATAGTGGGCGCCGAGCTGGTCAGAGCGCAAAGCCGATTGAATGCGAGAAAACAGTTTCAAAGCGCCGATAACATTGTTTATGTTATGTTGTTATGATTTCAACTTGTTTGGAAAATATAAAAAATATAAATTTAAGAAAAAGTAAATAAAACATGCAATCTAAAAATTAAAAAAGTAATAAAAATTAAATTAAACAAAAAAATAAAAATTCAAATAAATAATAATAAGTACAATTTTAAAACTCAATGTCAGTTTTTTCTCTCTGTACTATCTCTGTTCAAATTCACTAACAACAATAAACAACAAACCTAAATGCACACAAATATATGTACATAAAACACAAATAATAGATAAAATATCTGCGCTGATGCTCGCATCCACTATGAACACTCAAACTTGTTTCTCGCATGAACAGTTCTCGCAATAACCGTCAACCAGCTCGACTCGGCAACAAGCTGCCACTCTGTACATACCCTAACACCCGTATTAATACCACTTCCGAAAATCATCTAAATCTCTTACACACATCATTATCAATTTGAAATACGACACAAATAATCCATATATGACATATATAAATCATAACAACGAATTTTACGATGATCGGTCTATAATTGGTCTCAGCTCCCCAAAAAATATTAAACTGCGTAAATTATTCTATATATCGACAGAGAACCGAAATTTTATGCAGATCAGTTGTAAGTAAAAATAGTACTATTGGGTTTTATGAAGGTCAGTCCATAATTGACCATATAATGTCCATTTCCGAGAATAACTGAAATACCAAAAGAACTGCAAGAAAACAAAAACTAATTTGTAATAATACAAGTTTTATAAATAATAATAAAGAATACACACGCATTGTAAACGTACGTAAATTTCGTTCTAACTCACAACACGT
This sequence comes from Bellardia pandia, assembly GCA_916048285.2. Lineage (NCBI taxonomy): Eukaryota > Metazoa > Arthropoda > Insecta > Diptera > Calliphoridae > Bellardia > Bellardia pandia. The sequence continues at coordinate 26,561,049 of OU696530.1, read as the reverse complement.
ACTCGTACTCTATTTCTCAAAAACGGTGATAGTGGACAATGAAGATTGCTGCATTCCAATTTGCCAATTGTTCCAGTACTTTATAATAGTATTCTTGATTATTCGAACTATTAGCCTAAATAAAAACTGTTCTCTTAAATTAAAAATATTAGTTCATTCCCTTCTCTAATTACGTGTAAATATCGTTATTGAGATGCAATTCAACAAAATAAGCTATAATAGAAATCGTGGAATATTGTATGACAATAGCTCCATAAAAAATGATAGCTCACATGTATATGGATGGGATCCGAAAAATTTAATAACTCGTATAAATATCGCTATCAATATAAAATAAAACATACATTTGTTTGGTGGTGGGTATATAAGATTCGCCACAGCCGAATATGAACTTTTACTAGTTTTAATTAACAGCTCTCAATCATTTTAAATAATTCAATTGCAAATGAAACTATAATAGGTAGGTAGGCAGGTAGGAAGGCAGGTAGGAAGGCTGATGTGAGTCATCTCACACCCTCACGCAGAGACCCATATGGTCCATTGCGATGCCTTAGATTCTCTACCAAATTTCTGACTAGTTTACATATGTCTGACTGGTCTTCAGAAAACACCCAGAGTCTTTGGCGGGAATCGAACCCGCAACCCTTTGACTGATAGTCCGGAACTCTATCGCCTAGTCTATCGGGGCACCCCTCTATAAAAAATCCGTTCAGATTTTATATTTAACTTATTGAAAGATACAATTTTGGGCGATAGTATTATGTATTTAAAATTTTTCTTATTCCTGCTCTACTTTAACTTACCACAGTCTTGGCTGATTACGAGTATGATGCATGCAACAGAAAATATTTCTCTGCGTTAATAAACAAGCTAAATAAATAACAAAAGTAAAATAAAATTGAAGACAAGTACTAATAAAAAGTCTGAGTGAATAAAAAAATCTTTCTATCAGCAATTATTTTCTTTTTATTTGGCGAAACAAAGGCAAACTTATTATTATTAATTTTTATGAAATGCTAAACAATTATGGCCTGAGACAAACAAAAGAAAGTAAGAAAATTTATTATATAGATTTGTTTAATGATTTGGGGGCAAAAACATTAAAATATTTTTAAATTTAATGACTTTATGGTTTCGTTCATTAACGTTATAAGCGCGTGGCCTTTTAAATCCTTTTTTCCATTAAACACAAACAAAAACCACATTTTGTGTGGCGGTGCGTGTTGGCTTTTTGTGTATTATTATATAATTTTTCTTTCAATGGAAGTTTTAGGGGGTTTGGTGTTAGGGGTACTTATTGTAATTATGTAGGCATACAAGTAAGTCTTACGATTTTAAAGTGAAAACCAACACATAGATTTCAAGTTGAGCATATTTTCCGCATAATAAGTATGGTATTTTCACCATCAGAATTCTCATCTAAGTAGATCTCATTCAAGAAAAGCAATGCATATTGATAGCGATTCTGATAAATTACATTGTTTTTTGGTAATAATTTCAAATTGTTTGTTTTTAAATTTCTTAAATATTAAAATGTTATTTATCTCACAGATTGTATAATTTGTTATATTTTCTTTATTTTTATAAATTTATAGGATAATGAGATAAACAGAAATCTTATTGTTGTTTTTTTTTTTGCATAATAATCTCTACTAAGAATTTAATCTCAATATACCCACGGACTATGTGTTTGTATTCTGTTCATTGCCTCAGAAATCGACACAAAATTTGATTTTAATAAGCGTATTTGTTCAAGTTGTTTTAAAATGGAAATTTTTTTTTTTTAATAAAAATCCACAACATTGAAAAAACAAATAACTCAAACCTAATTTTGCCAACACAGGGAACACAAGAGAATGAACTGGTAAGCAGGTGTATAAATATAACAAATTTATTCCTCACACAATTACCACTGACGACCTTTTGTTGGGCCAGAACAAAACATTTTGTAGCTGGCACGTACAAAATATTATTTTGTATGCTCATCTTTTTTTCTTTTTTGGTTTAAAAACTGAGTGTATGTACATAAATCATTAAGCAATGAATATTATTAAATTCAAGTAGACCGTACAATTTTTATTTTCATTTGCAAATATGAAAGGTTTCTGTTGTAGAAGCAAAGAAAGTTTAATGTCTTTTTAAATGTTGAATTTTATTAACTTCTGTGTAAAAATAATAAAATTTATTTTGATTTTTATGTGCATGTATACATTCATTTCATGTTAATTGGTGGGTATGAGTGATATTTTTAAATTATATTAATCATACGTATGTTCGGCTAAGCAATATTTTTGTTTGAATAAAAATATTCCCAATAGACCAAAACCCTTTAGAAAAATATTATAATAAAGCTTGCGAGCATAAGCCTTAAGCTTTAAAAAGACTTGAGAAACTATAGAAAAACACTTTTAAATTATTGTAGAATAATCAAAAAGGAACCCTCGTGATAATAGTACTGAAATAATTATTTAATAAGCTTATAATCTCAATTTTAGAAAAAGCTTCTCCAAATAATATTTTATTAAACTAAATAAAGATAAGCTTATACCTACAATTGTAGAATAAGCTTATTCCAATAATTGTTGAATTAGCTTATGCTTGCAAATAAGAAATTCTCATTTTCGGGAATTCGATGTGATTTGAAAACAACATTAAAAAGCTTCCGCCAAAATTTTTTTTACAAAACTCGGAGCTTTGATAACCGACGACAAGTCTTTCTCCTTAAAAAAATAGTTAAAATTCTTAGTTAAAAAAAGGAAAAAGTTAAAATTTTTCAAAAAAAAAATCAAAACTTTTCGGATAAACAAAACATTTTTCTAAATATAATTTTTTGTTTTAAATCAAAATTAACAATGACAAAATATGACAAGCATGTTTAATATATATTAATTGTATACTACTTATTATATACTATGTTTAAAAACATATTGTGAAGGATAATAGTTTATCAAACATGATTAAAAAAAACTTTAGTATTTTTTTTTTAAAAAGCTTCTTCTAAAGTACTATTATACTTTACTTATTTTTTGGTCTGTTGGGTTGTTGCCAAAAATAAATACTAATAATACATTTGTATGTGTAGGTGGTCCTAATGCATTGTTCACATAAAATCCGGCCACAATACAGCAGCTGTTAATGGCAAAACTTTTGTTTTTGTAAGTGATTTTGTGAAGTGAACTTTTAACTAATAAAGCTTTCCAAAAGTACTGCAATTAATACCATAAACAAATACAAGCAAATCTTAAGTATACCTAAAGGTATACTTCGCGTGAGAAAAAACCTGACAATCGTATACCAAAATCGAAGTCTAAGAAAATTATTCTAAGAAAATTCTAAAAAAATTACAAATAGAAAGTATGGGTCTAAAATGAAAACCTAGCTCCCGCTAAGAGGTTTTATTATTAAATATAAAACCCAAGCAATTTCTGGTATATCCGTATACAACACAAATATAGTTGCTATTTTTGGACCTATTTATTCCATTTTTTCTTAAACCTTATATGATTCCAAATAATTTATTATGTTCCCACTAAGTATAGCTCAAGAAATATGGAACATTGGTCTTGCATCAATATTATGTTTTAATTTTTACACGAATTATAAAGCCTTAAAAAGAGAATGGTTGTTTTAATCACCACTCTTTTATTTTAAAAAGTATAATTTAGTGATCTGCTATGAAATTGATCAAGAAACAGTAATAAAAGTTCAATATTATTAATAGTTCTAGTCATTGTAGAAATTTACCGTTTATGCATTTTATAAAGACGTGGTCTTAGACATTTGTTTTGATTGATTTATGCACTTGATAGTTAACATTTAAAAAAGTAAGCGTATGATAATTTCATTTTAAAAAACCTTAACGGATTCATGAGCGATGTCAATTGACTCTTACGAGTCAAGTTTTCTAACTAAACAGAACAATAATATCATTGGCGAATTTATATATTTATATTTATATATTGTTAACAATGCTTTTTGATAAAAGGAAACCTGTTCGTGAAAGAGCCATTAACCAAAATTGTAAATTTTGTATTATCTTGAACAATAGTATGACCCAACTAAACTCAGCACATATTTTATGGATTTAGTCGATTTAGATAATGATAGCGTATTATCTGAGCCTGCATTGCCATCCCTTACGAGCACCTGTTGGAGTATATTAAATCTGATGATGTACCACTGCCAGATCTGGGAATTCCTTCGCACAAAAAGGAAACTGAGCGGTGTGTGCAGTTGCTTACTTATGTCTCACGACGAGTATCTCCAAAAAATCGTGATGGTGTTATGGGTGTGACTTTAGAAAGTCGTACTCAAACACCCCGAATGGATTGTAAAAAATACTTGGGTTCTTGGTGTTTTTACTGATTGTTTAGTAACATTACAAACTTAATGTTTTGGGTAAATTTTCAAACTAAAGGTGTTTAAAATGTGGCTTGTAGATGAATGGTGGCATTTCTTTCAGAAAACAGTATATTACTCTCATTACATATTATTTGCAACCAATTTCCAGAAGCTAGGTTATACTTTGTTAATCAAGTTTTCTTAGAATTTATTTTAAATTACGTTTTTGCTATATGCTAACTTACAAAATACAATACAACAACACACAGTGGGGGAATTTGGGAAAAAGTATTAAAGTTTTTAATTTGAACCTCATAAATCCAGGTGATAAAAATTGCCCCTCTTTATTTTCTAGGGTTAAAAAAAATTTTATTCTATTTTCTTCGACCTTTGTAATGATTTTTAGTTAATAATTTTTAAGCTTGAGGTCACTTTTTTGTTTTTTATAAAAGATTTTTTAGCAGGCCAGAAAATGCATTACATTTTGCTAGTGTCTCTTTGTATATTTCTGTATGTTTTTGCATTTACGTTTTCCAACGGAAAGCTATGTAGAACATTTAACAGAGATATACAAAAATAAATTTGAAATTCTTTTATATTTAACTAGAAGTAAATCTTCGAATAAGAAAATTTTTATAAAAAATCTTTTATAAAAAACAAAAAAGTGACCTCAAGCTTAAAAATTATTTAATAAAAATCTTTAAAAAAAATATTAAAAATTACTAAATTTTTGATATTTCTTTAGACAGGCTCGAGTTCATTAAATTTAATTTTCATTAAATTATTTTTACTGAAGGTAGGAATTGTTTTTACAACATGAAATCTCTATTAAAGTTTATTGGCTTGGCTGAGCTGGGGATCGAACTTGGGTTGAATTTACATGTTTCAAGAATCACCACATTCTCTCGTCAGAATTCTTTGCGTTCTAACCCCTGCATCACTGCGATGCCTCCTAGCCAACAGTCAAACATCAATCTTTTAACCAGTGTTATCGGTGTTTCGAAATTTGCTTTAATTATAATTTTTCAATTTATGTTGCTTCCTTTCCTTCAGTTTTTTTTATCAAAAATTTAAAAATTAACATTTCGACTAAAAAAATAATTGTTATTAAAAATGACTAATAATTACTTACCACACGAAAATTTTAAATTGCAAGTTCACCGTCAGTTGTTAACTAGTCTCAAATTAATTTGACACGTGAAAAAGACAAGGAAAACATATTATATACATCGGTGGATAGGAAATTGCGTCTTATTTTCAAAAATATATAGAACTTTAGATAAAAAAGAAATTGATGGAAGGCTTTTTGAAAAACAAGGCAAAAATCTGTTATTTTGAGTTTTTTTTTGTGAGGAAACAAAATTTGTTTAATCTGAAATCAAAAAGTTTATTTATAAATATTTTTTTTACATTTTTGTGCAAAATAATAAAGTGAAAAAAATTTTATATTTTTTAATTTCCAAAAAAAAAAAAATCGTTTTCGATTTCGATTTCCACCACATGCCTGATTAAGTTTGTGTTCTAAATTTTGTGAAAATAGCAAAAAATTACACTATCATTTACAATTTGGTACATCGTAGAATAACAGTTTCATTCATATTCTAGGAAGCCGTTACATTATCTATGTGGAATGCAAAACGATTTCAGTTTCACTTTGTGGTTGGATATAGAACCTAGGCGTATAAATATAAAAAAGAAAATGCTTGGGCCAGTACTTTGAAGTTGTAGTCTGAAGTCTAACCATTTGTCACTTTTTCAACTATGACTTCGGAAACTTATATCTTACAAATCTAGCAGTAAACTTTGATATTTTTATGGAATTTTTTCAAAAGACACACAAGCAAGTTTTTTTACTAATTGATTATTTCCATTTTGTATTGTAAAGAATTTTTTTTAACATTAAACCTATATAAAATGACAAAAAACTTTTTCAACTTTCTTTCTTAGTTTTTTTTTTTTGCAATGTACATATTTGTGCTCCTCATTGTATATATGTATTTAATTGAACTGAAGTTTTATTATTAATTTATTCGCACTTAATTCTGAACATTCTTTTCTTTTGGAAGTTTTAATTTTATTAACTACAACTTTTATACTTTGTTTTATTACCCAGTATTTCGTGTATGGCTCTTATTATTGTCTTTTGCCAACCTTCCCTTTCTAAATAATTGTTATAAAAGCGTAAGCATAGAATCTGTAATAAATCTTTAGCATTCATTTTGACGGCAGGATTTACAACAATTTAAATAACAATGAATAAAACTGAAGTATGAGCTCATTTAATAACACTCCTTGTTTAAGTTTCCCTACACCCTTTTACACTACTCCAATATTTTGCAGTACCCTGCTCTACTTAAATAGACCAGCAATGGTTGTAAGACTTTTTTAATGTTTAATATCCTTTTTTAATATTTATTTTAGAAATTCATAGTTTCTTTTATTGCTATTGTTGTTGTTCTTGTTGTTTTTATTAGTATTTAAATATGTGTTTATGACTGTATTAATAAATATAGTAGCAGACATCAGACAGGAAGTTAAATATAACTGTGTTGTGTTTTTGTTGGTGAATATATATTTAATAGATCCCCTTCGTTTCACAAACCGCTTTCAGTATTTTAACTTCAATTCGTTAAAATACGCTTCATATTTATGGCTCTTGTTGTTGCTACTTCTAGCAACGCAAAACAAACGGAAACGATTGTGGTTTTTATAATGTGGGCCAAGGGTCAACAATGCGTAATGGCTAGAATTCTCAGCATGTTATTGTGTGTGCGTGGCTGCGTGTGAGAGTGATTGTATATTAAATTTAAGTGTTTCCATTGCTTTTTTTTTATTCGTTCGTAAGTGTGATATTTTTTGCACGTATGCTGATAAAGCCGGTTATAATATCATGTTTTAATATGAATAATATATTTATGAAGGCATAAGAAAATTGTCAACATATGTATGTATGATTGTACCAACAAGTAAATTTATATACTAATATGTACACAGGGGGAAATCTGAAGGTGTAAAAGCCCGAAGATTTTAAACAAGTTTATATAAATTTTTATAAATAAAGTTTTAGTAAAAACAATTCAATTTCTATTAAATTAAGAATCATTTTTTTTAAACAAGAAAAAAATCTTTTGTTCTTCTTTTGTATACATATATAAACGAAATTCTACTATGAAGTATGCACATATGTATATATAATAAACGTAAACGTATAATACATATTCGAAAATATTTATCGAGTCCGGCAGCATATACACAAATGCATATATATATACTGTTTATGCATGTAGTAGTGTAGTGTTTCGAAACGTAATCTGATTATATGAAATACATACAAGCATTAATACAACAAAAATAAGTATAAAAGTATAGTCGGTCAAGCCCGACCATATAATACCCTACACCCAGTATATGTATAAAACAGTTTTTCAGAAATGTGCGCTATATGGGAGATATGACCTAGTATGGACCGATCATCCAAAAATTTAGTGTCATGATTTCTGTAAATATAAATATTGTGTATGTTAAACTTTATCTCGATATAAATATGATTTATGAAGGTTAAAGTTGATTACAGGGAGGGTCTTATATGAGAGTTTCGACTAATTACGGACCGACCATTACAAAATTAGGTGTCATCATTTCTGTATATTATTCGTGTCGAATTTTATTTGATTACCAACATTCTTAAGAAATTTATGATCGTTAAAGTGATTTTCGGAAGTGGACCATTTATGGGAGCTACGACTAATTATGGACCGATCATAATAAAATTGTACAGTATTCTTTGTATACATATAAGATATATTTGTATTAAATATTATTTAGATACCAATATTTTTGAGTGAGTTATGCTCTTTAAAGTGATTTTCGGAAGTGGGCCTTATATGGAACTACGACTAATTATGGACCGATCTTCACGAATAAATGATGTGATTTAGCATCATTTATTACTTATTTTTGGTGAAATTTGTTTGCATATTTGCATAATTCAAAGATTTATGACCGGTAAACCCCAATTTCGGGAAGACATTTGTATGGGGGCTAGGTGAAATAATAGACCGATTTTCACCAGTTTCAATCCCGTCTATCCTTGGGCCGAAAAAATATCACGTACCAAATTTTATTGTAATATCTTCAAAATTGCGACCTGTACTCTGCGCACAAGCTTTACATGGACAGCCAGCTAGACGCACGGACGGATGGACGGACATCGTTAAATCGACTCAGAAAGTGATTCTGAGTCAATCGGTATACTTTAAGGTGGGTGTTGGACCAATATTTCTGGGCGTTACAAACATATGCACAAATCCAATATACCCTCCTTAATATGGTGGCGTAGGATATAATTAACCATTTATGTACTTATGTATATATACATGTACACACTCACACACACTTAAGCAAACAGATCTTTAATAAACAAATTTATATGGCTGTGTATTTATGCCTTGACTCCATCTTGAATTTCTATGTTCAGTATCAGAACTTAACAAAAGTTACTTAAGTCCCAATTTACACGAATCAATTTTTATTGAGAAGATTGATACAATTTTTTCCTTAAAATTACTACGGTGTTCACACAGCACAATTCTTATTGCTTAAATCACTCGTTTTTTTTTATTTGAGAGTATACACACATTTGTATACACATTATATGAAATACGAATAAGGGAGTAACACGAATTGCTAGTACAATCAAGTGTGTACTCGTCTTATCTTCCCCTCACCAAGATGTCTAAAAGGCAATTAGCTTAGTTTAAAGAGTTGTTTTGTGTAAATTGGCAATAAGTTCTTGTGGTAAAGATGTCACACACTTATTGCAACAATGAATTTATTGCAAACCAAACTACACGATGCGATTTAACACCAGTGTCTTTTCACAACCAATCGATTACATGCTATTTTTACAAAATGTGATTGGAATTTTTGATAAAAGAATCGACATCAAGCAAAACTTTTATGCAGATTACTGCGCAAAGGGACATTGCACTACACCAGAGAGATTTTGTATATCTAACTTCACAACTTTTATCATCTATTAAGATTTATACCAATTTGTTGAATTTGGTCTCAATTCTAGTATTATTAAATGTAAAATTACTGTCTTCCTCAATTGTTAACTTTCTTTTCTTTTTATTTATATATTTCTAATTTAAGTAAAAATAGTTAATAGTCTGTAAGGATTTATATTCATAGACTAAATAGATAAATAAAAATAAAATATCTTCTGAACCATTTGTGAACGATTTGGCTGCAAACGTAGCTCTAAATAATGCTTTCAATACCGATTGCAGGAGCCAGGAGCATTTTTGGGCCCCATGAAGTTCTTTTGGAATTAAATTATAAAGATTTTAAATTTCAGTTTAAAATTTTCAATTTCATTTGGAATTTTAGAAATTTCATGTTGAAATTATCAATTTCATTGGTTTTTGCTCAATTTAAAGTTTTTAATTTTCTTTTTGAATTCACCATTTGAACTAATAAGAGTTAGAGCTTCATTTTCTTCCATTTTGTATCAGCCTAATGTATTTTAATGAACGATGAGTTGGAGCATACGAAAAGTATATTCAAATCAACAAAATTTCAATCATTGAATATTTATGTATGGATTTATGTACGTGTGTATACACATACATATGTATGTGCTATACAAGTGTTCAAAATTTATGAATGGCTTTGTATGTGCCTGACAAGTATTTACCATGTATACATTAACATACATACATACATATAAAGATATGTTTGTATATGAGTTTGAATGTGGTCAATAATTGAATATTGTTGAAGTCATGTTATTGATTTTAATTCTGAATATTAAGCATAGAAGTGAGGTACCAAAACAATAATAACAATAAGATTCTCACAACATTCTGTCCAATTAAAAAAATAAAGAGCGGTCATTTCAACTTTTCTCTCCATTCAACACTTTTATTTCTTTCCGGTGAAGCGCAGAGGAACTTTTTCATTTAAACTTTGAAATACTTGAATGGTACATACAGGTCTCTCTATAAATATATAAGATATAATCAGAAGTAATTGCCGCTTTTCGGTTGCAGTAAAATTTTTCAAATCACGTTCATTCAATTTTGTTTTTCAAAACAAAGAATTTATTCATATGGAAATTATTGAAATTTTTATTGTCATGGAAAAAGTATGTTCTGACCATGACCCCACATGCAAATGTCGATTCTTTTATTAAAATTTTGCATCACATTTTGATACAATCTTGGGTACATTTTGTAAATCACAGAAAGGATTTTGAGTTTTAGGGCTGCAGGCGAATGGCTACATAGACTCACAAAAAATAAGCCAACATAATTTATTAAAATTATACGAACGTGAAATTTGGTTTGTAATAAATTCATTGTTTTGGTAGCTCTGTGACATGTGCACGGTCCTTTTGAAACCACATGCCATGGATATCCATATCACTAATAATAGGCCTAAATTTAGCTGTTAACATCTATAAATATCGTGATCCATTCACTGTTATCGCATTTCCAATAGCATGATATTCCAATATGTTGCTGTTGGAAAACAAATTTCGATTCCATTGCTTTTTCTACCCACCATTAAAAAGTTGGAGGTATATATTACGTTTATTTTTTTTTTTTTTTTATTTATTATATTATTCAACTCTAATATTAAATTTTTCTATTTCAACTTTTAATTTTTAATTTAGTGACAACATTTCGGCATTTCGTTTTTGTATTACGAAGTTTCACAATTAAGGGTAGTGAACAACCTGATCTCTTGAGAAACAAAGATCGCCATTTCATTCAGTCTCGTCTCATCGAACTGTTCGGACGTGTTACTTTTAGTGCGGCTGAATTTTCGGTGAAAAAATCGTAATAGGTGAAAAAGTGTAAAAAGTTGAAATTAAACAAAAAAGTGAAAAAAATCGTAATAGGTTAAAATATATAAAAAAAAAAAAAAAAAAATAAACATTAAACATCACATAAAAACTGTATGAGTGTTCCTCTCAGATGTAATTCTGAGAAAGAGCTTAGCTCGACTAGAAAAACTAGATGCATCTCTGAGGAAGAATCCATAAAAAAATCTTTGGAGAATTTTCTCACTGCAAGAGCCGTGGAACGGCGTCGTTCCTGTTCGCCCAATATTGTGATTTCAACAGATGTAAAAACATCATCTTCATCAAATAGTGCAGTCAAACCCAAAAAACAAGTAGGTATGGATAAGTACATAACCGTTCTCAAGCGACAGAGGAGCCCGAAGTCTGCTCAAGTGTCATCAAATGCAAAAGCTCCTAAGACCGTGAGTAATGATCAAAATAGGTTTGCTCTCCTCCAGACGGATGAGCCAGAACTTCCGAAGAAGACGTTTAAGCCCCCACCAATTTATCTGAGAGAGCCGACTTCCAGTAAATTGGTACAAGGAATTGTTGCTGTAATAGGTGAAAACATGTTTAGCGTAACCTCAATGAAACATGGAAATATCTGCGAGACAAAGATTCAAGTGAATAGGGAAGATGATTTTCGAAAATTGTCCAACCAGCTGGAAAGGGAGACTAGGGATTTCTATACCTACCAGCTCAAAAGCGCAAAAGGACTCCAAGTCGTTCTAAAGGGTATAGACCCATGTGTTGATCCCGCGGAGATAAAAACCGGTTTAATGGACAAAGGGTTCAAAATCAAGAGCGTAGTGAATATTAGAAACCGTGAAAAGATCCCTCAGCCCATGTTCAGGGTAGAATTGGAACCTGGAGATGTTGTCTTAAAGAAAAATGAGTCCCATCCCATCTACAATCTGATGTACCTTCTGCATCGTAGAATCACCGTGGAAGAACCACATAAGCGTCAGGGACCCGTCCAGTGTCTCAACTGTCAAGAATTTGGTCACACGAAGGCGTATTGTAAATTGCCGACAGTTTGTGTTGCGTGTGGGGAGCTACATGCAACTGCTCAATGCGATAAGTCGAGAACTGACTCAAAAATCAAAAAATGCAGTAACTGCGGAGGTAATCATACCGCAAATTATAGAGGTTGTCCAATTTACACTCATTTGAAAGGCATAAGAACCAACAAGACGTCAGTATTGCCTAATCGCCCTCAACAGCCAAATTTAGCATCGAGTGACAATTTCCCTCAAGTATTACGGTCCACTAGTCATGTAAACGCGCCAAGTTCTAGACAAGTTTCTTACGCAAACGTCGTTAAATGTAATATGCCAGGTCTGGAGCAGGAACCTAAACCCCAATATTCTGAGCCGCATATCAACAATCTAGAGACAACATTGCAGACACTTGTCCAAACTATGAACACTTTCACGACCACCATGACATCCATGATGCAGGAAATGCTGAAAATGCAATCCACTATCTTGCAAGCCATTTTAAAGAAATGATTTATTTAAAAATTTGTTTCTGGAACGCGAACGGCCTCCGCCAACATAAAAATGAACTGGAATACTTCCTGATGGATAAGCAGATTGATGTTATGATGATTGCTGAAACTCACTTGACGTCGACAGGGTACTTCAAAATTAATGGCTACGAGTTCTACGATACTAAAGACCCCCGCGGTAGAGCTTGTGGAGGTTCGGCAATTCTTATAAAGAACAGAATAAAGCATTATCTAATGAATAACATAAGTGAGGATTACCTCCAAGCAACAAACATTTGCATTGAATTCTGTCAATACAAATTTGTTTTATCATCGATTTATTCTCCGCCTCGATTTTCAATAAAAGAACACCAATACCATAACTTCTTTAAATCCCTTGGAGCTAGATTTTTAGTTGCTGGTGACTTTAACGCCAAACACACATTTTGGGGTTCACGTCTGGTAACCCCAAAGGGTCGCGTACTCTTCAACACCATTGCTAAAATGGGCTTAGATGTACTCTCAAGTGGACATCCCACCTATTGGCCGACGGACCGACGGAAGATTCCCGATGTTATTGACTTTGGGGTAATGAAAAATATCCCTGTAGAATGGATGCAAGTGGATCCTTCACTGGACTTGTCCTCAGATCACTCTCCTACTATCATTTCAATGCATTTCCCTCAAGTGTGTGGTTCTCCATTTATGAACATGACTAAGACCCGAGTAAGTTGGATAAAATACAAAAAGTATTTAAGTTCTCATTGCACGGAAAATGTTGTGTTGAGAACTACCGACGATATTGATGAGTCGATTGGCAACTTTACCGAGGACCTTCGACGAGCTGTGCATCACGCTTCCACTTATCACGTTGAATGTAGAAATAGGACAAACAGAACTTATTTCTCTGAACTCGAACATCTCCTAGCAGAAAAAAGAAGAATGAGAAGAGAGTGGCAAATTCACAGGTCTCCTGAACTGAAAGCTAGGCTACGGGAATGCAGAGATATACTAAGACATTTCTTAGAAACCCAAAGAACGGCCTCACTTAGATCTTACTTGGAAGGTCTTGATAGTACCCCACAATCTGACTACTCGTTATGGAGGGCGGCAAGAGGTTTAAAAAGACCAGTAAGAGGAAAACCTCCTTTGCGAAATCCGACTGGTGACTGGGCTAGAAATGATTCCGAGAAGGGGACTTTATTTGTTAACCATTTGAGAAATGTGTTTACTATAAACAACTCAAATAATAACGAATCTGATTTGCCACCACTTGTTATAAGGCCTCCTGTACCTCTAAGACTAAACTTTCGTGATGTCCAAAACGCTATTGGTACTCTGAACCTAAGAAAGGCTCCAGGTGTGGATAAAATCAGCAATAAAATGCTTGTGGAGTTACCTCGTGTAGCAAGAAGAATTATCCTCTTTATCTTCAACGCTATTTTACGCCTAGAATACTATCCTGCAGATTGGAAGGTGTCTATGATCACTATGATTCCTAAGCCAGGGAAGGACCATACCAAAGTGGAGTCATATAGGCCAATTAGTCTACTGCCGACAATTTCAAAACTGTTTGAAAAATTGTTAATGACTAAATTGACTCCAATTCTGAATGACACTGAATGTATTCCTAATCATCAATTCGGCTTCAGAGCTAAACACAGCACCATCGAGCAAACACACAGATTGGTAAATGTGATAAGAGGGTCGTTTGAAGACAAAAAATACTGCTCCGCCCTTTTCATTGATGTGTCGCAAGCGTTCGACAAAGTTTGGCATGACGGTTTAATGCACAAAATAAAATTAACTCTGCCTGCTAACACCCATAAACTCATGGAAAGTTATTTATACGGTCGCAAATTTAAAATCAAAGAAGGTGATTTTTTAAGTACCGCTCAGCCAATTGAATCAGGTGTGCCACAGGGTAGCATACTGGGTCCTACTTTATATTTGATATATGCCTCCGACATGCCGTCAGACCCTAAAATCCATACGTCAACTTTTGCAGACGATACAGCCTTTATCAGCGTCCATCAGGACCACCAAGTTGCATCACAGAATTTGCAGAATTATGTTTATAAACTAGAGAATTGGCTAGAGCTTTGGAAAATCAGGGTTAACGAACAGAAATGTATTCATATAACTTTCACATTGCGAAAAGATACCTGCTCGTTCATCAGAATAAATAATCAAATTATCCCGCAACACAATGAAGTCAAATACCTCGGCATTCACCTCGACCGCCGTTTAACTTGGAAGTCTCATATTGAAGCGAAACTTACACAAATGAGATTAAAAGCAGTGCAACTTAATTGGCTAATCGGCAGAAACTCTACATTGAAATTGGATTGCAAACTTTTGTTGTACAATGCAATACTAAAGCCAATCTGGTGCTATGGAATTCAATTATGGGGTACTGCCTCAGCATCCAACATTGAAAAAATTCAAAGGGGTCAAAATAAAATTCTACGTATAATTACTGCAGCACCATGGTATGTTAAAAATTCTCGAATCCACAAAGATCTAGGCGTGCCATTAGTAAAAGTCGACTTTACAAAATATGCGTCAAAGTATGTCAGCAAACTTGAACACCATCCAAACCCCCTTGCACGAGACATCCTTAACTTTAGTGGCCACAATCGGTTGAGAAGGAGGGATACCCTTGCTTTAACTCAAGCGCAAAACAGATGACTGGATCAGTTGATGTGAAATTTTTTTAGTATCATAAAAATTTTTGTCTAGCACTGGCTGGGCTTATTATTTTCTTTTTAGTATTAAGATTTGAATACTTATTGTCATTTCATTTTGAAGATTCAATAAATAATTAAATGCAAAAAAAAAAAAAAAAAAAAAAAAAAAAAAAAAAAAAAAAAAAAATATATTACGTTTGTCATTCCGTTTGTCACACATCGAATTAATGGTCGTAGAACCAAAAAGTCTATATATATATATTCTGGGTCCTTATAAAATTTTAAGACGATCTAGCCATGTCCGTCCGTCTGTCCGTTTGTTGGCATGATACAGCTTCAAGAAAAAGGCATAGAACAATGAAATTTTTACCAAACATTTTCTAATCCATCGAAATGGGCAAAATGGGTCAAGTAAGATCAAAGTTATAAATCAAATATAATATCATGAAATTTTGCACACTTTATTTTTATTATAGAAGGACAAGTCCTGTTGAAAGTGGTAGGAATCAGTCGACGATATCTCATAGCCGCACATAAATATTTTATAAAAAACACTATAAAAAAAACAATAATAATCAAAATATACATTAAATTCATTGTACTGAATTTCATTAAAATCGGTCCATACTTGACAGAAGTCCACATATAAAGTCCAGCTCCGCAAATCCCTTAAATACGCACAAGTCCCTTATAAAAACTACTATCAAGTTAGAATTCAACACAAATAGTCCGTACATATACAGAAATATTCATATTAAATTTTATGATGCATATATGACCGTAGTCCCCATATAAAGTTCACTTTGAAAAATCACTCTAAAATCTTCTCTAAAAATCAATAGTACTTTGAAATTAAACAAAATTGTCGAACAGAATTTAATGATGATTGGCCCGTAATAAGTCTTAGTTTCCTTATGAGGACTACTCCCAAATACTCAGGGTAATGAGTAACATCTATATCAAATCGAATCAGTTATAAGTATGTAAAAATTATACTATTGACTTTTGTGAAAGTTGGGCTATAATTGGGCATAGCTCTCGTGCTAGCTCCAGTTCCGAGAATAACCACAGAGTATACAGATGGGATAACTCTGACCTTTAAAAAAGTAAAATCACTTTCCTAGCGCTTTTTGGTACCTAATTTATTGTGTGTTAAAGTAAATCGCGTTATGGTACTTGCAAAAATATAAACAAAGAGTAAATTCTTGATTATAACTGGAATATGTACAAAATTCTTGTGAATAGCGTTACTGAGATAAAATTCAACAGAAACAAACCTAAAATAAATAGAAATTACGGTACAATATTTTATTAAGTTCGCCCTTTAATAGGTGATTTGGTGGTGGGTATAAAATAATATAAACTCTTACTTATTTTAAACTTAAATAAAATATTTTTATGTTGAGACATATATTGTAACTTTTGGCAATACTAAAACTTTCATACAGCATTCAAAAAACCTATATAAAAATGTTGTAGGTGTTGTACAAAATATTTATGTAGAAATTACCAACAAATTTGTACAACTATTGTACTTTCAAACTACGTACAACTCCTACGACACAACAACACCCGTTGTGAATTGAACAAGTGTATTTCTCACAGCAAGCTTAATAAATATATTTAAAGCTCATTCTTTTTGTATTTTATGTATTAAGCTATGTAGATATTTTGTCTCAGTTTATATAAATTTCGCAATTAGTGTTACATTATAAATTTTGCAAAATTTGACAAACTTTTAAAAGTTGTTGGCTAAGTTGACCAAAGGTATAACAAAAGCTATATGTATCTATGCATATTTCTAAAATGTTAAACTGTTTCAAAATAAAAATATATATTTTTTATTCTCCATATTAATGAAACCGTATTTATCCTTCTTAATTCAGTTTATGTCACAAATATCAAATATTCCCTTTAACATAGACTTAGCTTGCTACATTTTTTCACAAAAAAAAAAAAATTTAAACAAAAGAGTTACCAAAATGTTTGCAAAAATACAACAGCTCCGTCCCCAAATAAAAAATAAAATGTTAAAAGAATTCAAGCTTAAAATGGCCTAAGTCTAAACGAATTGTATAAACATTTACATTGTAAACATTTTACCTTGAACGACCATTATCCTCACGATTGTGATGATGATGATGGTAGTAGATGCATATATATAATTTTTGTATACGTTTACAAACAATTGATTGTATCTAGACCACCATTGTGAAATACAATATCTTTTCATCGGTTTAAATGTGTGTGTCTGCATTATAACGGTCAGTTGTATATACGAGTATATACAAAATTTTGTATGCTTTTAGTTTTGTTTGCATGCGTTTGTATAATTGTCCTTGTCTCCTCTGGATAAATACATATATAACATTTTTGTTGATTTTACTTTTTTGCAGTACAAAAATACAAAAAACAAACATTATTTTATTATCATACTGTTGTTGGCCGTGTTGCTCTTACTTTTGCAAAACCTTAAGCAAACACATCTACTCACAAACATTAAAACGAAAAGAAAAAAAACTGTATGAACAAATGAATGAAATGTTCATTGTTGTTTGTCCCTTTTGATAACCTTGAATATTATTGTGTTTTATTGCGGCATTTATATTGAATTTAATAGGATTTAAAAGGTGAAGACAAATTTATCAATATTAAATCTTATCAAAGTTGTTATATATTTTGTTTTATTTGTGTTTTGCGATTTCAACAAGTAAATTTTCATTAAAATATGAAGGAAATAAATATTAAAACGATTAAAAGTTTAGGACATTTTGGACATTTCGAACAATAAAACCTTTTGATTTATGTTTCTGGCAGAGTAAAAGAAATTTTGTTTTCAATTCGTTTATATTCTGTGAAAATAGGTCTTGCCTTTGTTAGTAGGCATGAATAAATGAATTTGTATATATATATATATATATATATGTATATAAATATATATAGACGAAATATTTTTATCATCAGAAAAGGATAACAATAAACAAATTCGTCCGTTCTTTTTAGAAAAGTTTTCAAAGAATTTTAATATAAATGTCATAATAAATACTTAGTTGTTAAATATTGAATAGATATGATCGTGGTCAGATTTCCAGGTGAATTTCATTTGTAGTGAAATAATTGTGCAGTAAAATGCGAAATGTGTGCAACTGTGTAACATTTCCTGTGTACTTCCAGTACTAGCCACCATTTAAAGTTAAAACAAAAATGGATAGCCTACTTTAAGTTTTATTTTTATTTCTAACATATCTAACACCCTTCACCTTCATGAGAAGGGTATATATAAAGGCAGAATTAGTCTGTACTTTCTGTTCCGTTCCGAATCAGCTGAATTGATTCTGTTAAATAGAAAATGTGTAGAAGTCGTTAGTTGTTTTGTTACTTTTCGTGCCGTTGCGGACGAACCTGTTGAAAACAAAAATTTGCTAAGTAATTGTAAGTGACAGCACAAAACAGCTGTCTCTACAAAATGAATTAGGGGGTAAGTACAGCTAGATTTACACGATTGAAATTATCTTCAAAAACTATTAATAACTATTAATAACTATTAGATAAATAAATTTTGAAGAATTATTGCTGTTTACACGAGTTTGAAGCATTTTGAAGAGCAATTTTGAAGAAAATTTCAATCGTGTAAATCTAGCTTTACTTACTCCCTTATTCATAAAAACTTACAACAGGTTTATAAGTTTTATGAATAAGGGGGTTAATCTCTTTTAATGCTAAAATATGAAACTTGCAATTATTTTACTTTCAAGTCAGGAAAACTTTTAAGAATAGCCAAAACATTTGGAATGTCAGGGGTTTTGTTGCATGTTTACTTTATTTTGAAGCGTTGTTATAACAATAAATTAATTAAATTTGTATGCGCTTTTGTTTTTATACCCACCACCGAAAAGATGATATATGATTTTTGTCATTACGTTTGATACACATCGAAATAATAGTCGCAAAGCCAAAAAGTCTATATATTCTGGGTCTTTATAAGATTCTAAAGGTATGATCACACTTGGCAAATATTTGCTGAAAAAGATGTAACCACTAAATAACACATATTTGAACTCGTTTATTTATTAAAAAAAAAACCTTTTCTTATTTAGGCTAAATTACAACAAATATTTAGTTTTAATTTATTTCATGCTGTTTGATCTTGCAAATCTCTTGTAAGAGTAAACAACGTCAAACACATTTGTGGTAAAACAATTGGTTACGATTTTTGAGTAAATATTTGCTAAATATGGCCGTACCTTAAGACGATCTACCCATGTCCGTCCGTATATCCGTTTGTTGTTGGCAGGATAGAGCTTCGAAAAAAAGTCATAGAGCAATGAAATTTTCACCAAATATTATCTCAATCATCGAAATCTTTGTTATTGAAAATGGGCAAAATCGTTCAATTACGATCTGAGTTATAGATCAAAGTTTCAGACTACCTCGATAATTTTCAGATATTTGTTGCTATTTTCTTCAAATATAATGTAGATATTACCATAAAATTTTGCCCACCTTATTTCTATTATCGAAGGACAAAATGGTAAGAATCAGTTCACGATTTCTTATAGTCCAATAAAATTTATATAATTGGTGTACGTCATATGTTGAAAAGCAGTGCGCTATATACACGTAACCTTTAAAATGTATACAATACAACTCAGATATAATTCACTAATCATTTCAAGATTTTATGATTTTATGATATTAGTTCTGGCGTTGTCAAGAGTTATCATGTTGGGACAAAACCCGGCTATTGCTGAGTTGAACATATTTTGGCAAATAACCAATTGTCATGCGAAAACTTTCCATAATTCGTATTTAAAATCATCTAAAGCTAAAAAGTGTTTAAACTTATTTAAAGCATCATTTTAACATAAGAGAAAGTAAATCAAACTTATATAACAAAGTAGTAACAATGTGAATAAAAATGATAAACAACAAGCCATCATTTAACTAAAGGAACAATTGCTACATAATGAGCATAAATGATACAAAAATAAACCCACATTTGCAACTGTGCATAAATTCATAGAAACACAACAAGGAAAACTTTGACACATTCATGTTGTGCACACAGATTAACTAAGGTATTGCAGTTTGTGTGAAATATATGTTTGCTAACAAAACATAATAAATGTTTATACATAACAAAGTTCTTGATAAACTTTAACAAGCTTTTTTTAAACGAAGCTTTTCATGTTGGTCCTTAAGGATAAGGGAATTGAAGTTTAAGGCTGAATATATGCTCTTTATTACCAACAAATACTCTTAATTTGAAGAGAACTATAGGGAGTGCTTTTGCTTAAGACTTTTTTGTGTTTAAGAGCTGTTAAAAAGAAAAGCTTTATGTTAAGAGCACTCAAGGATGCTGTGCGTAATTTTCCTGTATATGAGAATTTCTTTTTTTTTTCATAAACAATTTTATTTTTAATGGAAAAATAAAACTTTTCAGTGTGTATTTGTGTGAGCGTATGTATTGTGCTGTGCAGAGGTAGTTCAGTTTTACGGTAAACTGCTGGGAAAAACTTGTTCAGTTAAGCTCCAGCATCCATAAGGAGCACGAGAATATTACGGTCGTTTTTTTGTACAAAGCCTTAGATTTTCCTAAACTAAACAATAGTGAAAAAGCAACTAGAAGTTAAAGAAAACTGTTGAAAGTTGCACAAAAAACGGGACTGTCTTATATTTTGAAATAGAAATGAAAATTTTGAAGAAAAAATATAAAAAAAAATAAATAAACAAAAAGAGAAAGGGAAATATAAACGGGAAACAAAATAAAAATAACAAGAAGAAAAAGCGAAAAGTGTGTGTATTTTTTAGTTCAAGTCGTGAGTGTCGGTTCGGTTATAGTAATTTCAACAGTTGAAACAATAAAATAATCAGGTGCTGCAGATGCTAATGCTGCCGCTCTGCTGATTGTGTTCCCACAAGTTACAATAGCAAAAACAATCCCAAACACATGCTCGCACATTCCAGCATCTGCAATTGCACTTTAGCTTGTTTTTTATAAATCAGTAGCCGTAACGTAACCCAGCTGAGTGGGTCGACGTAGTCGCGTATTTGTATCGTCGGTGTTAGTAACAAAAACTATTCGAAATTATTTAAAAATTGTGTTGTGAGTTCAAACGTTTAACGTAATTTTCAGATGTAAATGCCAATGGTAAATTGTGATTTTAAAGAATATATTAAATAATTATTAAGTTTTTGGGAAAAAATTAAGAATTTTATTTTTGAAATTAGTTTGAAAGAAAATGTTTAGCACTTGTTTTGAAAGTGTAAATACTTGAGTTTTTCTTTTGAATTGCAATTCAAAGAGCAAGAGTAATCAGTAGTGAAATTTGTAATGATTTCGAGCAAAAGTGTTTAAAAACAAAAATGTTTCTTTTGAAAAGAAATGAAAGAAATTTAATTTAATTGAAATTCATAAAAAACCCTAACTTTAAAAAGAAGTGTAAAAGAAAAATGTTAAACAAAACACAGAAAAAAGGTTTCTTTAAGAAAATACCTTCAAGAAGTAATATTTTAGAATACAATTCTTTAACCGGTTCCTGAACAAAAGTTAGGGAGTTAAAGAGTTTAAATAAAAACAAACAAGAAACAAGTGAACGATGTTTTCCTTAAAATACGAATTGGATTTCCTATAAAAAAATAATCTCAATAGACCCAAATAATCAGAGGAAGTTCTAAAAGAATGAAAGTGTATGAGAGTGATTTAGTTTTTTTTTTTTTGAATTGAGTGTAAACCCATTTTTTTTGCTGCTGGTGTATGAAAATAATTTCAAATAAATCCCTAAGCATAAAAGAAATCATTTTTATTTTTAAATGAAAAACACGTTCTTTCAATAAAATCTAGATCAATCTAGAAAATAAGAAAATTACTCATCAAAAATATCTATAGCTTTAAGTTTAACAGAAACAACAGTGACATTAACATCTCACAAAGGAAAACAAAAATCTAAGTAACATACATTGACTTCCTTTAATAAAACCCTGCCAAAGCTAGAAAATACAATAGACAGCATAAATATGATGTTGACAAAAACTAAAGCAAACTAAAATGAAATATATGAAATGTGTTCAGCAATCGAACGGAAATTAAAAACAACAACATTTAATAAACACCAGACTCTATGCTTTCTATGTAGGTTTGCTGCTTTTACTATAGCTCACTTACTAACATGTATTTTATAGAAAAAAGTACACAAAGAAAAATAACTAAAACTAATACCTAAACCAAACACATCAAACATTTATTTTACTTTTTCCTATAAAAAAAAAGACATTTGTTATCTCTCCAACAAGAATACCAACTAAATGTATATAAAAAATATAAATGAAATTTAGGCTGACGATAAAATAAAATTGAAAATCAATCGAAAATCAAATAAATAAAAAATATCTAAATTTCTACTACTCTTTTATGCCCAAACAAAAACAAAAGAAAAATCAAAAAATAGAAAATAGAAAACCTGGTGTGAATTGTTAAAACCAATATAAATTTATTACCAATTTTATTTTCTTCTATAATACATACCACCTCTCCAATACACTGATATTTGGCCAAAAGTGTTATGTAAATAGCGGTGAATATGTATTGCCCTAAATTTATGCATTGTGTAGTGCAAACAGTATTTTGGGTTATTTCGTTACTAAACCGGAAACTAGTAGCTGTTGTTTTTTTTTTGTTTATAGTCTTCTATAAAAAATGTATGCATGTACAAATACATTTACGAGTATGTGGATGTTTCTAAATATAATTTTAATTTGCGTTGGTATTTAGGGGTTTTCTGTTCAGAAATTATAAATTAAATTATAAAGAGTGTCCCAACTAGAACGCAATTTTTAAATTTTAAATAAAACACAGATATTTAAAAAAAATCGTAAAGCTTTATTATATCGTAAAGTAGACACAATAAGGTTATGTATGGAATAAGATATCGTGCAGATGGCCGCCGCGGCTTTGCTGGCACACACGCGATCTTTTAATGAAATTTTCAATGACCTTTTTGCAGAAATGCTGTGGTATTTCATTAATGTAGCGTCCAATTTCTACTTTTAAGGATTGAGTCGTTGTCGGCTTTTTCGCGTAAACCATCGACTTCAAAAAACCCCTAAAAAAAAAAATCTAAAGGTATTAATCTTCACGATCTAGGCGGCCAATTCTGGTCTCCAAAACGCGAAATAACACGACCGGGAAATTACTGATGCATTTTCTCTGGCTGTATGACATTAATTTCTTCAATTCTAGGCAAGAAAAAACTGGTTATCATTTCACGATACCGAACAACATTGCGTTCTAGTTGGGACACCCTTTATTATAGGTTAGCGAAAAAAAGAATTAAAGTTCAATGTATATTTAGAACAAAAACGAACTATTTTTTTATATTCCTAGAAATTTTTTAGTTACGAGTAATATTGGAAGATAGAAATTTTAAAACCAAACTAAATTTAGCAAAATAAATTAATAAAACAAAAAATATTGAACTTTATATGTTTTTCAGCGTAAACGCCATAGATGCTGCAATCAATAAAGTTGAGTTTTAACAATATAGAGTTCATTCTATATGCGTTTTTAATGAATAAAATTTAATAATTTTCTGGGAAATTAAAAGCAACGTTATTTTTACAATAATTTTGTGTCAGATTCAGCTAAATCCGTTGAAATTTATTTCCTACAAATAGGATGGATGGAAAGTTTTAGCAGTATAAACTCTATACTGCTCTATACTAATATTTTGTTTTCAAATCGGTTCTTAATGAACAAAATTTAATAAGTTTCTGTGTAACTAAATGCAATATTATTTGTACAGTAATTTAGTGTAAGATTCGAATAAATCTATTGAAATTTATTTTGCAGAGGACAGATTGAATATGAGCGCGAGCTTATTCCAAATCTAACACAGCCCGACAAAATCAAAACTTTTTTTGGTGCCTTAGATTTCTTAGCCAGTTTGTATGCATTTAGTATTGGGCTTCAGTGCCTTCCATTCAGTTTGTTTCTATAAGCTTTAGATTTCAAGATATTATTTTTTTAAGAAAACTACGTAGTTACACGATTTGGAGTAACATAACTGTAGAACAGTTTAACATACTTAGTAAAAAGAAAAAAATTAGTAATTTTTTAAAAAAAATTATATCTCGAAAACCAAAAAAGTGAATTAGAGGAATAGGAATATAAGATGTATACAGATTGACTAAAAAATGCTAGGCACCATTTTTCGTATTAGGCTGTGTAATTAATATCAAAAGCTAAATAAACCTAATTTTTTGTACAATAATTTAGTGTAAGATTCAACTAACAAAATTAAAATTAAAACTTATTTCGTACAGGAGAGATAAAAAATGACCGCAACTTATTCCAAATATCATTAACAGTTTTGCCAGAGTAGCCTTTTTGAAACTAATCTGGCCTCAAAATTTATATTTTTAAAACAGTCTTTTAAAGGCTGTTATTAATTTAAGTTTATAATATTTTATTTGCAATTTGTATGCTGTCAATAATCTGGCATAATTCGATTGCTAAATTAGTAAACTATTTCAAGACTAAACTGTCAACTTCAATTTTAACTAATTGTCATTCGCATATGAAAATAATAAATAATAAATTTGAACAACATATGAAAGATAAAATAAAAAAACGGAATAGAATCTGAAATTTCTAAAAAAAATAAGACGCCAAAAGTGTAAAATTTTATAACGAAAGTAATAAAAACAATTCAAGCTTCGGAAAATTTAATTTTTATCCACTCATAATTTACTAAAGTTACGAAAATCGAATATATACTCTCATATTGAAAATGAAAAATTTATCTGATAAAATAACCATAATTCAAGCTCAATGGGGAAAGCATTCAAATTTTAAATGGACAAACGTTGAAACAACAGTTGACTTTTGGTTAAAGGTATGTGAAAAAAATGCTCTGCATGAAAATCCATTTTCTAAATGGATACATTTAGTATTCAGTTTTTTAGTACCAGCCTTCAAAAATGTGAAGGTACTTTTAAAATTATTAAAACATAAAAATCAAATTAAAGTTAAAATGCTAAATGCATTAATAAATATTCGATTATATTTAAAAAGTTATATCCAAATTGCCACGATTTTTAAATTTCTCATGATCTCATAATGTTTCTAGACACTTGTGATATTCTAGTTGCATTTTTGCTGAAGATGTGAAAAAGTAAAAAAATATTTATGTCAATGTTCATTAACTCTTAAAAATGAGATTCGTTGGGTGGATATTTTTTCATTATTTAGCATCTAAAAATAATCAATACAAAATTTATGACGGATGAGGAGATAGTAGGTCAGAAACTGATTGAAAATTATTAAATTAGTTAACAACAAACTGTGTTTGACATCTTCAAAATTTGCTAATTAAATTCTTTTAAAAGCTTCATTAAAAAAATAGCAATATTTATAAGGAAAGTAGAACGCGTATGTATATTGTTTTACTATTTTATAACTATCCTGTTACCTTAAATTGGCCTTAAATTCTAAATCAATGAGTTATAAAAGAATTAAATAAAATCCAATTGATGAAGATATAAGATTGGATTCAGATATTCTTTTAGTATCTATACATCTGTATATACATAAAAATATATATATTTACTAACAAAATACAAATTTATTTTCTCCAATCCTACGTTTCGTCGGTATTTTTCCGACCTCTTCAGGGATTAATTTTATTGAATCTGGCAACCATATAAATATATAAAGGAAAATAACAATATTAATAACAAACAACCATAAATTTAACAATAAAATAATTACACTTACATATAGTCTTTTCGTCAATTATACATTATTTTTATGTGTTTGTATCGTATGTTAAATGTTGTACAAAAAAGGTGCAATATATTTAAAAATAATGTATAATTGACGAAAAGACTATATGTAAGTGTAATTATTTTATTGTTAAATTTATGGTTGTTTGTTATTAATATTGTTATTTTCCTTTATATATTTATATGGTTGCCAGATTCAATAAAATTAATCCCTGAAGAGGTCGGAAAAATACCGACGAAACGTAGGATTGGAGAAAATGAATTAAACTAGTCTTTTATTTATTTTATAATAATAAAAAAAATACCTGACCTTGAAAGCCCAATTTAGAAATTTCTAATAAAACATTTAACAAATTTATCTGTTTGTAGTCAATAATAGTAATACTGTTACATGTTTTATACTTGAAGTATTCTTTAATTTTATTACTTTATGCAATTTTTACTTTGAAAAACTTGAAAAATTTCTAGATTTTTTTTTCCCAAGGGTTTTAACTTTTTATAGCTTTAGCTTCTATTTTTAAAGCTTCTGGTAGCACTGATCATTAATATCAATAGTTAAAAAAAACTTAAATATTTGCCGTAGTTCCTTACTTTGGCCTTGCTATTTTATTTAAAAATATATATTATACTAGCCAAAATCCGGTGTGCTTCGCTACCCGTATCGTAATGAAATAAAATGTTAAGAGTTAAATAAATACAATTATTAAGTTATTAAAATCTATAGTTTTCCTTTCAAATTAATGCTCATTATATTATCTTATTATGTTTTACAATATACTTATTTAGCGTGTCTGAAATTAGTTTCTATTTTAATAGTAGTTCAGTAGTAGTTCATTATTTGTTTCTTATTTATAACAAATTTTAACATTTACTTAATATTGTTGCTAATCAGCGCATTGGTGTCCTAAATTTTAATATTGATAGCTGATATAGCTTTCCCTATGTATAATTCGTCATCATATCAATGGGAGGTGCCACGCCCACTATTGATATGCAGTCCGTCCATTCTTGTCCTAAATATTAATATTGATGGTATATTAACGTATCCAAATATCTTATTGCATATTATATACTTGATTTTTTTTAATTATCATCATATGGGAGGTGCCACGCCCCCTGTCGCTACTACTCTTAGTTTTTCCGCAAATATTTAAACAAACAATGGAATTGTTCATGCAAAATTTGAGTAATATAGCTATTATAGTTTCCTAAGTATTTGATTTTTAAAATTAACTTTGTATGGGAGGTATTACGCCCACTTAAAATTTAAAAAAAAAAAAAAATTAGCCTATAGCTCCTTCCAGATATACAGAAATATACTGTGAAAATTTCAAGCAAATATAGATCCCAAACTAATAATAATAAATATACATACATACATACATACATATAGACACACAATCACTTTTATATATATAGATGCAAACCTATTTATACCATATGTACATTTTAGTTATTAGATATGCATTATTGATATATAATATGCAAACCCTATTTATACCATATGTATATTGCGTATACTTAATATTTAATACAAATCAAATTAAATGTTAATCATACGCTATACAATTATGCAAAATACAGAAAGGATAAGACGATAGAAAACAATTATGCAAAAGAAATAAAGAAGTTATACCAGGCTATTGATCTATTATGAGTGTGTTTAGTTAAATAGTTACTGAAGTACCAGACACATACTAGTCCAAACAATAATAAATAATTAATACCATGATTTTGTTGTAATTACTTAAACTTATCTTTATAACAAACTCAACAAGGAAATAATTAGTATTATATATGTATGTCGCGTGATATATAATTCTTAAGGTCACAAAAGCAAATACATACATATATTTCAACATGGCAACTAAATATTAACTGCAGCTAAATAAGTATTTTAAACAATTATCCAAATCGTAGATTTATGCATTTTTCTAGATATAGTCCAAAATTATTTTTTCATGGTTTTTAAACCGTGGTCATTAGTCGTTGGAGCATAAGTTAATTTTGGTTTAATATACAAATATAAATTTTTGGAAAAATTTAAATTATCATACAACCTTTAAAAAACTGTCGTAGTTATTGTACATTTTGTATAGTTTCCTAAGTATTTGTAGCCTATAGCTCCTTCTAGACATAGAGAAATATACTGCCAAAATTTCAAACAAATCGGTTTAGCCGTCTATAGATCCCAAAGAAATATAATAAACATACATACAGACACACAATCACTTTTATATATATACAGCCATGTCACAGAATTTAATTCCGTTCGGAAGTGGAATTAATTCCGTATTTTGCTTCTATAGAAAAAGTAAAACGAACAATTTTTTCGGAATGAAACCTAATTCCGTTCGGAATTGGAATTAATTCCGTATTTTGCTTCTATAGAAAAAGTAAAACGAACAATTTTTTCGGAATGAAACCGAAAAATTACAATTCCACTTAGCATTTTAAAAGTGGTTTTAATTAAGTGGAATTAAATTCTGTGACATGGCTGATAGATATTTTACAGACATTTTGAGCACTATTTTTTAAATTTTGTTACAGCTCGATTAGACTACATGATAATAAATAAATTATTAAATAATATGGTTCTTTATTATTATTAACAATAATATTAATTGAGAGAAAAAGCTGATTGTTGAGTCACAAAGCTGCAGTAGCTTCATGAAAAAAGGCAATTGATTTTAATTTTAATTAATTTTATTTGCCTTTCTTTGGCGGTTCAACTATAACTAACTTAAAATTATGAAAAGGTTGAGGTTTAAGTTTGTATTGTAGCAATACATTAGGTTGAACATGGTTCAACACTGATATTTTGTTGAAATTATACAAATTAACTGTAATATTTTATTCTTGCTTTCTTAGTTCTTAATTACTAACAACTAAGGAATTTCTGAAAGGTATTGAGTTTTTAATTATAAACTACACCATTATAGTGGAGAGGTTATATCGGATTTCGGATTTGCGCTGATGTTTGTAACGCCTATAAATAGTAGTCCTATACCCAGTTTAGAATATAGAATATATCAGCACCACTTCCTAAGTCGATAAATTATATTTTTTCTGTCCACTGAAAATTCGAATTAAATTTGGTTGAAATCGGGCTATTATTTTATGTAGCTCCTATATGTATGTCCTTCCAAATTAGAGCTTTAAAAGATAGGGGTCATAAATGTTTGGTTTATAAACGTATCTACACAAATTTCGCCCTCAATAAGTTGCATATGAAATGTAATCGCGCCTACAAATTTTGTGCAGATCGCTTGATAATTAACCATATCTCCCATATAGGGCACATTTCTGAAAATCGCTTTAACTACCGTAACTGAAAAAAGGTGGTTTTCAAATAATATTAAAAAAAGGTTTCATATACTTTACACAAATCATTAGGCCTAATTTTATGATTATCGGCCCATAATTAAACATAGCTGCTATATAAGGCCCACTTCCGAAAATCACTTTAAATACCATGAATCTCTTAAAAATTTTCTTATATTTACAAATAAAATTCAACAAAAATTATTTTCATATATACAAATATCATTGTATCGGTCCATAATTAGTCAAAGCTGCCATATATGAAAACGATAATCTCTTTAAGATAAAGTCTTTTAAAAATGCTTATATTTAAATAAAATTGAACTCAATCAATAGTTATATACTAAGAAGTTTTGCCATTAAATTTTTTTTTATAATCAGTCCATAATAGGTCATAGGTCCCATATAGAGTTCATTTCTGAAAAACTATTTTTGCACATATACTGGTTGTAGGGTATTATACGGTCGGGCATGACCGACTATACTTTGTTACTAATAACAAAGCTTTTAGAATTATACTTATCGCAACAATATTTATATATCATCCCCCTTATTCATAAAACTTGTCAAAGGTTTATAACAGGCTTATAAAGTAAATTTTGTATGGATATTTGCTTTATAAGCCTGTTATAAACGTTTTTATGATACGTTTTTATGAATTAGACTGTATATGTATTTGTATGTGAAAGGATCTACAGTGATTGAAAGAATCCCTTTAATTTCAGTTATTTGTCGGATTTCAGAAAAAACCGTTCTGACTGATCTGTATAAAATTTTTAGCTGTGTTATGGCTCCGTATTAAACTTATTTGTTGGGAAATTTGTTTAGATACGTATTTAAATCAAACATTTATTACCGATTAATCTCTATTTCGGAAGGAAATTTGTATGGAGGCTATAAGAAATATTGTTAAATTTTAACTAAATTCAATCACACAAAATTGCGGCCTGTACTCTAAACACAAGGTTTAAATGGACAACCAGCTAGGCGGTCGGACATCGTTTAATCGACTCAGAAAATGGTTCTGAGTCTATCGGTATACTTTAATATGAGCTGTACGAACATCATTAAAAATCCAGATTAAGAGTATAATAAAATAATAAAAGAACTAAGCGAAGCGTCCTCATAATTAAGATGAGGCGCCTTAATTCGATATAATATTGGTGATATATTAGCAGCATCTCTATGATATTTGGTGGTTTATCAAGCTTATTTATGTTTAAACATATAATAGTGAACTAAATCGACTTGACGAAGAGACAAATTTAAACTCTTACTTATTAAAAAAATTTAAACTTTGTAAGGCAACACTAATATCTTAAAAATGTTCCCCAATTTTATAAACAATCAACTATAATAAGAGTTAAGTGATAATTTCTAAATTGATTAAAACATATTCAGATTAATTTTTTCATATTTCATTTAACTAAATTTCATATAAATTTGTAAATGTGGTAATCTTATTTATTTATAACAAATTTCTTTTAGATATGGTTTGGAAAAACAACTTATCTACCACAAGCTGTAATACATATTAAAAACTAATTCTTCCCGAAAATCTAAAATAAAAACCAAAATTTAAAAAAATAACAAAAAAAAACCAACAATAAGGATATAAAAGTAAAAACTAATTAAATATAAAAATTTATAAGCAAAGTGATTTGGTAATGGATAGTTATAAAAAATGTATAAAGAAAAATTAATTGAAAAAAATCTAAAAAAGTAAAGTTAAATTTTAAAAATATAAAAAAAGTATGAAAAAAAACTCTCCTACACTAATATGTAGGTGGAAAATGTTTATAAAAGTTTGTGTGTTATAATATGGATTTATTTGAATATGTATAAATAAAGTGAGAGAAAAAGTAGATAATAACTTTGATGGCGACAGAACTATAAAAACAAACTATTGAATAACAATTTTTTTTATTGGCAGAATAAATAAATAAAATGTGTGCAAGAGCTTTAATCGGTTGGTGAAAATAAATATTTTTAGTTGTTTTTGCGGAATAAAACCAACTAGCAAAGTGAAAATTTCGACAAGTGTTAAACCGAAAACAAACTACACTTAAATAAAAATTTATCTAAAATATATAACAAAAAACTCTTAAGGAGTGACAAAAAAAATTATAGGTTTTTTGGAAAGAATTTTGCGATATAACAAATAATAATGAAATTTCAAGACCAAAAAAAAAAACTTTTTTTAGATAAGCCATATAAACTTTCAACAACAAGTAAACAAAAATATCCAAGCAATTGTAAAAAAATTCAGCTTATCTAACAAACCAACCCAAAAAATTTCAACAATTTTTAATAAAACGCGAAAAATTCTATACGAAATTGTCATTAGATGGCTTTTACCTGCAAAGTATGAAAATAAATTTACATTTACATGTGTGCTTGTTTGACTACAATAAAAACCTGGCTCATAAATGTGAAAATAATCATCATTAGACTGCAGCTCTTAATGTGAGTGAGTGTAATGACTCGTAAATTTTATTACGACGCCATGAAATTAAGGACAGATTATCTGTATTAGCCTTAAAGATTAATAAAAATATTTCTTTTATAGTGATTGTTTTTTTCTGTCTACTCTTTTTGCAAACTCATAAACCTAAAACGTGTAAACAACAGGCTAAAGAAATAAAAAACAAAAATAAAATAATGAAAACAAATAAAAAGTGAATGAAATCTATAACTGCAAAAGAAAAAAAGAAAGAAAAAATACGACAGCGTTCTTGAAACAAAGTTAAATTTACGACACAACTAAAGCAAATAAAAAAACAACTAAAAAATCATCGAATAATAAGTGTTCTTTATACTAATATTAAATAAAATATATACATAAATATATATGTATATCCCTGTACCGTAACACAGAACTGTGCTTAATATAAAAATACATACGTAAAACCTACACATTCGGTCGTTCCACATTGTTTGTTTGTATTTTACGAGTATTTTCGTTAAGTGTTTGTTGCTGTTACTATCTCAATTTTAGCTACAGCCATAGCTCCTGCTTTGTTTCCTCTTCATGGTCATCATTGTCATCTGCTTTGGCTGCCTCCCATCGACATCAGTTTAAGTGTGAACCTTATCGTGTATTGTAAGAGTGAAAACCGTAAACGTTCATTCGTTCATTAATGTTGCAGAGGAGTGTGCTGGTAATTTTTGGAGTATTTATGTTGTCGTGATGCGATTAACTGTAAATAAAATATAAAACAGCAACAGGTTAGTGTTACTTTTTTTTAACATGCATACAATAACAAAACAAGTAAAAAGAAATAACAATAATTATAAAAAAAACAAGAGTACAATATTCGACTATGCCGACTCATAAATACCCTCCACCTAAACATAATAAGAAATACAACAAGTAAGAGTTTATATTTGGTTGTGTAAAATCTTTTATAGTATTGCCACCACCAAATTACCTACTATGGTTCAAATGTCATAAAATGTTGTTCCATAATTTCTATATAGCCATTTTAGGTTTATTTTGAATGATTTTCATCTCAATATCCATATTTATAAAGGCACTTATTTTAGCACAAATTTGAAATTTCTTTGACGTTGTTTACTCTTAAAACAAACAGCATCAAGTAAAATAAAACTAAATATTTGTTGTGTCTTGTCCTAAAAAAACAAAGTTTTTTTCTTAATAAACAAACGAGTTCGATCATATTTTATTAAGAGGTTATAAACAAAATTAAAATTAATTTATTTTTCATGAAGTTGACATTTTTTCCAGAACATATGGCAACTTTAAATACATAAACCTCACTATAAA
Organism: Bellardia pandia; assembly: GCA_916048285.2. Taxonomy (NCBI): domain Eukaryota; kingdom Metazoa; phylum Arthropoda; class Insecta; order Diptera; family Calliphoridae; genus Bellardia; species Bellardia pandia. The sequence goes on along the minus strand of OU696530.1, from coordinate 26,527,783 downwards.
ATTTAATGGCAAAATGATCTTGCCTTTAGCTTATCGGTCAGTTTTAGATTAAAGTAAACTTATAATAACCAAATACTTCTTATCTGTCCGATTAACTATTGGCAAGTTGTAATAATGGGCCTAAAAGTAATCTCTATTACTTTAATTTTTATACATTAAAAAGTGTACAAGGCACAAACATGTACTCATTTGTGCTCCCCACTGTATACATTTCGTCATACATTGATTGAAAGAATAATCGCGGCTATGTTTGAAAAACAAATCACTAAAAAAAAGCGAAGTTGTTGCAAATGGTTTTTAGATAAAGTTTTTGTAGTGTGAACGGAGGTTATGTAAACAATGCTTTACGGACAGTGCAAATGAATTTGATTATTCGAAATAATTCAAATTTGTTGGTTCAAGAATTTCTGCAATAAATATGACTAGTGATGCAAACCTATGTACATATTTACATACCCTTGAGAACTTGCTAAATGTACCTATATGTACAGTTATAATAAATTGTATATATGTATGTATGTATGCATATTGCTACAAATGGCTTTAATGTAAATGTGCATATTTTTTCAATATATGTATATTAGGGTGGCCCCAAAATAAAATTGCGGATGTTCCCGACTAATATGAAAATTTGATTCATTTTAAGACTACGTTTCTCAATTTTTGTGTCCTGGGGTCAATATTTGGTGATCTGGATCAAAGGATAAAAAGGTCTTTTTTCCCCCATTATCATATGAAAGGTCTTTGAGAGAAGCATTCAATGGGTTATCAAAAATTAAAAAACAATTTTTTTTTAATTCAAAAATTTTGAAAATTTTAGACAAAATTTTAGTGCTTTTTTATTTTTTTTTATAGAATTTACTTAAATAAATAGTTGAAATTTCGTGATTATAAACATCATGCAATTTAACCCAAAATGTTTTTCCCGTTTTTTAGCTTATAAAATTTACGTTATTTTAATACCCATTACATTAACGAATTGATTAACAGAGATTGTCAGATAGGGAAGAATTAAGGTTTAAAAAAAAATTAATAAAAATTGAAATAGGTTGAATTTTAAAAGACGGGAAAAACCATTTGGGTTAAATTGCATGATGTTTATAATCAAGAAATTTCAACAATTTATTTAAGTAAATTCTATGAAAAAAAAACACTAAAATTTTGTCTGAAATTTTCAAAATTTTTTAATTAAAAAAAGTGTTTTTTAATTTTTGATAAACCATTGCATGCGCCTCTCAAAGACCTTTCATATGATGCCAAACTTACATATAGTTCTTTTGGAAGAAAAAAAGCAAAAAAAAACCTCTAAAAAGGACATTTTTATCCTTGGATCCAGCTCACCAAATATTGACTCCAGGACAAAAAAATTGAGAAACGTAGTTTTAAAATTAATCAAATTTTCATATTAGTCGGGAACATCGATACCATATTTTTTCTCCATACAAACGGGGCCACCCTAATGTATATACATATATATAATATTATCTGCAAATATTTATACATTTAATATAAATCCAACATATGTATGTATACTGAATATATAACAGAATATATTTGTTCATACATGGTCAAATAAAAGCATTAAATATTAATTTAAATTTTACCACAAATACCTCAGAAGTAGACAATCTTTCCACATAAATGCAACTAAAAATAACAAAAACACAACAACAGCAACAATATTAAACTGTAAACAAATATACACAACAGAACAAAACACACATAATGTCAGGCAAATGTAAACAATGAAAAGACTCTTAAATACATATAAAATTTTACATAACAAAACTATCAATATGTATTGGAATATAGAAAATTTATAAAAATAATTATATACAAACATGAACAGACTTGCACATTATATAACATACAAATATATGCAGAGGTTTCTATGTGTATAAGCAAATATAATATAATTCAATCATACATAACGTACATACTTACAGTAGCTCCAAGTCAAACTCGTATAGCAAAATTTTTTCTATATTTCTATTATTTGTATGATAATTTCAATAGATGCATCTAAAGTTTATTCGTAGGTATAAGAGCGCAACAATTACTTGATTTGAATCTAATAGCAAAATATGTAATGTAATTACGTGTTATAAATTTAGGTCAAAGCTAAACTCGTACACTTTAAATATTATGATAAATAATTGACAGTAGTATTTCATAAGAAGACATTTGCTTTGATAACCATCTCTAACTTGCTGTAGGCATACATTCCACAACCTTAATAGAAAATCTACTTTTTCCCTTCCTTTGCAAGAATTCGCTTCAGTTCTGATTTTTATATGTTTTGTTTTCTTATTTCGGAATCAAGATAGTTTCATACATTTTTGATGGCGTTAATGTAGGGATTGCGGGCAGTTATACAGGAGACATGACCTCGGAATATAAGCCTTATTCTACGCACTATTGTCCTGTTGTTTTTAAGACCTAGCTTTTTTTTTGAATACTGTCAAATTAGATTTCAAAATGTATAATTAATTAATCTGCACCATTGTCCCTTCAATAAAGTGTAATCGGACCGGTGTAGCTGCCGAAAAAGTTACCAACTCATTATCGAACCTTCTGCATGCATTATTGTAGGTTTTAGATTTTTTAATATAAACTCTTCATAACCATTCGCAATGCATAAGGCTTTCCGTCATTATTATTATTTGGGTCTTAACATCAACTACAATTTCTACCAATTATTAATGGAATAAGACATATAATCATGGTTGTATAACTGTCCGCATATTATCGAGTGACCTTCACTGAGCCATATTGAAAGATTCTGGAGTTATCTCGATGACACATTAAAAAAATAACACATTTCTTGAAAAGCAGTGTTAAAGTGAATTCGTGCAGAGGAAGGGGAATAGTAGGACCTCCGTTTTCTCATTCTAAAGCAAGTAAGAGATGGTTGTCAAAAAAGGGTTCCTATGAAATATTCGTACTACTGATCATTTTTGATCAGTCAGTATATTAATAAAAGTGTTTGGGTTTGACACAAATTTACAACATGTAATTACATTTCGGTTAATTACATCTTATTGTATTCATTTTAAGTTAAGTTGCTATTTGATCCCCCGAATAAACGTTAGACGTATATTCTGAAATTATCCAGCACATAATAGAAATATAGAAAAAATCTTGCTGTACGAGTTTCGCTTGAAGCTGCTGTACATATGTATGTATGTATATATCTATATATGTGCTGAATATTGTGTAAACATAACACATGCATGTATGCGTATCTATGTGTTCATGATATTTTTACTTTATTTGGCATTAAATGGCATTTAATTGAATCGAAGCTGACATATGTTAAAAATTTCGAGTTGGTTTGTTTTTTATGGCTGCTTTCAATGTGTTTATTTCCTGTTAAGCTAGCATTTAAATTTGCCACTACCAAATTTTTTACTGTACAAAATTTTTTAATGACAATTTTAAAGGAATTTTATTGTTTAATCGACCGGAAATACACAACTCATACATACAAATGAGTACATTTTCTCAGTAGTGTAGGTGTAGCTGTTAGGGTATACAAATTTTTACTTGTGCGAATGAAATGAATAATTCGAATAAGAATTTTTATGTTGTTCGGATAATTCAATTAAAACGTTTAAAATTAAGTAAATTTTTCGAATAAGTAAAATTTTTAAAGTAAAGTAAGAAAATCTTTTTCAAATTGTACGTAAAGTTCTATCGTATCCTTTAATAACAAGGAGTATTTCAATAAAATCAATATTTCCATTGTGTTGTGATTTAAAAAATTATACAATATATGCAATATACTAGTCGAGTACTTAAAAAAACTTCCGCGTTGTTTCCTCTCTTATAGTTAACCAGATAGTTGTTACCGAGGAGATCAGGGTCAATAAAAATTGATGTAAAATTCAACTTCAGGGCAAATATTCTCAAAGTGCAAAGTCAATATCAAAAAATAAGAAGCAATTTTATATGGCCCAATAAGTTCTTTATTGTTCTGAAAAAAAATATATATATATATATAAACAAATATTTATTCGAGAAATTAATAAAAATGATAATTACAGAAAACTTCGAACCACCAGTCACTGGTTAAAAGATTGATGTTTGTCTGTTGGCTAGTATGCACCGTAGTGGTGCAAGGGTTCAGAACGCAAAAATAATTCTGACGAGAGAAAGTGGTGTTTCTCGAAACAAATGTAAATTCAACCAACACCCCAGGTTCGAATCCCAGTCAAGAAAAATTATCAAAAATAAAATTTTTTCAAGTTGTAAAACAATTTCTACTTCAGTAAAAATAATTTAATGAACTCAAAGCCTTACTAAATAAATATCAAAAATATTCCTAAAATTTTTTTCGATTATTCGAACGAACGCTATTCGACTGGATACCCTATTAGCTGTATACATATGTATTTATTAATACCTACATGTAGTGCTCGTAACATTACAAATTATTAAAACGCACTAAATAAACAGAAATTAAAGCACATTTTGGAATAGATATTGTTTAATTTAACTTATATAATGTTTTTAATTAAAAATTTAGATTTTGTTGAAAAGAGTGTCCATATTTTTGAAGATTTTTTAAAACACTTTTTGTGCTTTCTGACCAGTTTTAACCGTGCATTAACATTTTTTTTATCGACAGTAATGATTTTCATACTTTATGCTGTTTAGATATCACTCGCGTAGAATAGCTACTTTTTGTCATTGTTAGAATATTGTCCTCTATGGCTCTTGGCAGTTTCTGCTACATTTGCTGTAATTTCTATTCAAATTTGATTTGTGTTGGATAATTTACAAAACGAGTTTACCACATACAATTAAATTAATATTGTTTCGTTTTTACCTTTTAAAAACGGTGGTTTATTTCCTTTAAATAAACGGAATTCTTTTAATTGCAAAATAAGGTGATCAAGTAGTTTGAAGAAAAGATAACGAGTCTTTATTAATTTAAAGGTACACAAAAACAATTGTAAATGAACACTCTGTCTTTTAAACAGTTATATTAGGGTTTGAGAACACTTTGATGTTTACTCAGCAATAACTTACAATAAACTAACTAACTTGAGTGGGCCTGTTAGTCTATTTATACAATTATTATAATTTCTAGTGTCTAGAATATTCAGTCAAAGCCCGTAAAACTTAATGTTGCCATATTGCTCAGCTATGTTTGTAACAGGGTGTTCTCAATAATTTTTATAAATTCAAACTTCTACAAATGCTAAACATGCCGTGTGTTGATAAACATGTTCTATGTTGATAGCGACATAAACTGAAATACAATTTCCTAACAATATTAAATTTTGATATTTTTGTATAGTTCAAAAGACTGCACTACTGGGTGCATGGAAGTTCGTAAAACTTCATAGTGCAGAAATTATAACTACTTCTTCTTTTGTTCTTCTTTTTTTGGAATTTCGGTTAATAAACTGAAATAAATTATAGGAAAATAAATTCAACTTTTAATGAAATATCATAATAAACCCACTATATATATTTTGTAGCATTTGGAAGACATTTCCATTCTTACTTTTTCCACATCCTGGCACAATGAACATTCATTATATTATTTATCTACCCTGTGGGTTTGACTGCAAAAGCAAATTATCTACATCCGGTTTGCATAAATACATATACAGATATAGGGTTTTTTTTTGAAATTTAAAACCAATAATAAACATAGTTGACAGGTATTGTTGTATATTAAATTAACTTTGCAATAACGATGTAAGTAAGCAAATGTATTTACATATTATTACATACATATGTACATGTAAATATATACGTATATTGTATATAAATATATAATTACAACTATATGTGTAATAAAATAATAGGACGTAACTATCTTGCTTTATATATTTTAATTTTATATGCAAATAGTTTTGCAAAATGTATTATTAAAATTTATATTTCAACTCGTTATCGTCTTTGTGCCAATAGTTGTTGCAGATTTACGGGCATACACAGCATTTTTGTGAAATTTTTGTAAACAAAATTATAATAGTTTTTAAATTTACGTACATTTTTATTAAAAATGAGAGTGTGCGTGATATGGAAATAATGTGTGTGTTGGTGTGTACATATGTATATGTGCGTGCATTTATATTAATATGGTTGTGGTATTACAAACATCCATATGTGCATTATTTTAACACGTTTGCATAACCACAACAGCGGGTATCAGATAGAGATAAACATGCAAAAACTAAAGGGAACCGACTAGAGAAGACTATATGTACAGTGGTAGACAATCGTTTCTCATATTTTTGCGAAAATAAAAATATAGAAACCCTTTGTATATTAAAAAAACATTTATTTTAAAAAATAATTTCTTAAAACTACAGTCACCCAAGCCATTTGACATTTGGTTCAGGTAAATTCAACAATATTTATTTCGTAATTGTTTAGCAATTACTAAGAGTTATTTGAAAGAATAAATTCATTTAATAATTTTTGTGAAAAATAAAATTTATTCATCCATTGTCTCAAGTTTTCGTCTTGGTATCTTAAAACACTTTTATTAGACTTCTCCTTCATTAGATCGTGGTTACGGGAGCGATTATTCTGGAATTTACAGTCAGCAGCACCACGATTTTGATAAAAAGTATTTTGGCTGATTTGAAAGCCGCTTATCACAAACCGCTAAAATGTGCAGACTGCAGCTGATATAAGGCTGAGCCCTTTGTTGGTAGCCTCCAATAAGATGCTATGGCATCAGCATTTTCGGAGCTGTATCAGCTATACACTGACATGGAAAAATTGGGTTTGGGTTTCCTCTCCTGACGATCACTTTTAAAGACTAATCCGTAACTAATTCATTACGTTTAGTCTTTGACGTAAAAAAAAAACAAATTTTAATAGTTGAGCGCACAAGTATTTTGATTGTTATATTAACAAATACACATATCTTAATCGACATAGAGCACTTACACTATCAGCTTGAGAATTTGCCATTATTAGCTTGTAGCGAAAACAACGAAGACACTTGCGAACAACACTTGAACGTGGTTCGTTGGTAATTGTTAGCCAAATTTCGGCAAGTTTATTGGCAACTAAATCCTTAGTTTCAGCATTACTGTGTACAAAATGCAAGTGTTTTAAATATAGGGTCATCAAATTTGAATTATTAGGCATTAAAGCGGAAATTTAGGGCGCCTACTCTAAATAGTGAAAACTAAATAAGCGTATTCTATTTTTTGTAATGAATACTCTTGATTAGACAAAAGTTTAATTAATCACTTTTGCGGTAGGTACAGCTAAAGCTTTGTTTTTTTATTGCAACTCCACACTCATAATTTTATTTTATGATAAATAACTTCACCTGTGCAGTATGATTAATAGCATTTCTTCGACAGCCAAAAACTCTTTAGTTTCCATTTTTGCAAGGGATTCTGCTTTAAAGGTTAAATTATTATTTTAATATGTTACTCTCTTCGTGTAAATAACTGGAACGATTTAAGCATATATAGTCAACAAGTTCTTCAACATAGAGGTTTTAGAGATGCTTGACATTGCAGAAGATCAATGTCAGCTCAGTTTAAGCGATAAAATACATACAAAACTGGTATTTTTTAAATTATTTTCAACATCCGGTTGGTCACATGATCACTATTTTACAAATACATTTACATATACATCGTTTGTGCCTGTTTGCAAGGGTAGCCGAGAGTGCTAAGGTGTAGTAGTTTATATACGTATTTGTACACACATGTGTAAGTGTTTGTATTTGGTGGTATTGTTGGTGGTAGTGTTCATGCCGTTGGTAATAGTGTTGCAAGCAGTGTTGTATGTATGGTGTTTGTTTCACGAGTTACATGATTTTGTGTGGTTTTTGCGCCAAAGTGCAATTTATGTGCCAAAATGCATTTCATTTGTGTCCAGTTTTTGCGGTTTTTAATAAAATTCAAATTTGTTTGCTAAAGCTTTACAAAAAAAAAAAAAATATACACCTACATCTACACCTGAACTTATAAAAACACATCTATACATATCAACATACAAACACAGCAGTACCTATCTACATGCAAAACACAAAATAACACAATACTGCAAAGTATTCGATTAAGAACTGTGTACGTATGAGAACTGCAATTTAATTTAAATGTAATATTAACATAATTTTAGTGTAATAATGAGCTTACAATTTGACTATAGTTTGTAAGCTGTTAGTGTTTTTAAGTAACAACACTATTTATTAATTAGTTTGCATTATGTTTTCTTAGTATAGAAAATAAATACATACATTTGAATTTATTTATAACAAGCCAGTGGGAAAAATATGCTGTTAATAGGCCTTCTGGAAGGCCTTATGTTGCAGTCCCAAGTCCACAAGGACCCGCCGCATTGTGCTTAAATCTTACATGACGTGTCATTGTTAGTCAATGCCTTGCCTACTACCTTGCCGCGCTACTGGTTAGCTGCCTGCTAGAAGGCTAATTTGAGAAGGGCAATTGGAAGGTCTACTAACTCATCCTATATATTAAGGGTGCTATAGCTTAATTGGTTAGCACATTTGATCATTAAGATGGTATTTGTAGACCGGGATCGATTCCCAGCCGCTACCAAACCACATCAGTTTCTGATAATTATTAGTTTTCTATCCTATAATAACTAATATTTATCACAGCGCTCTCCTTCGGTGGTAAAACAGTGAAGCGCCACCGAAGTAAAATAGTTAAATAAAGGCAAGCTTTAACATTAGTGAACCTACTCACCACCAAAGGCGCTACAATTATGCACTAAAAGCAAACATAATGCGCAATTGCAGAATTGTGATATAAAAAAGCTCTTTTCTTTCACTACTATTACTTCTTCAACTATCCCCTTTGCAAATAAAGTAAGGCAATTATATTTAGGCATATTTATTGCCTGAGTAGTACTTCTCTTAAAAAAAGGCGCCATTTAAGGTCAGCTAAATTAATAATTTAATTGAGGAAAGTAAAAGAACGGGGTTTAGATAAAAGAAGGTTTTGAAATTAATTTAAAAAATCAAATACATATATGGTGAATTTCACGTCAAGTGACCCAATTTTAAAAATTGATATCTTCCGATTTAGATGAAATTTGCACCAATATTAGTAATATTGAATAGTAGGCCAGAGACAAATTTCCAGCTCTAGCAGTCCAGAAGTGCCGGAGTTAGAGGGGGTCAAAGTTGGAAATTTTGGTCAATTTTGGTCATACAGGGTTTTGTTTAAATGATTGTAACATTTTGCCTAGCAAAAATTGTCCAATGGACTGTAGATAGCTACTTCTTCAGTCATTTCAAAAATATTTTTTTTTTTAATTTTTAAAAAAATTTTTTTTTTCAATTTGGGCCCTTTTTTTCTCAAAAGAAAGCTTATACAATTTATTTTAAGGCCTTTATAATCGGTTAATGGGATGCGAGTGGGATATCTATCAAAAAAATTATTTTTTAACTCAAGAATAGGATTTTTCAATATTTGCACATGTATCATTTATCATGATTTGTTGACATTCTTTTGAAATGCAATTTTGAAATTGCATGCAATAATGAGTATCGAGTCTTTTAGAATATGTAAATATGAGGCCTAAGTAAAAAAAAACTATTTTTCAGAAATAGTAGGAGTAATTCGATCGATATACTTTAAGATGGGTGTTAGACTAATATTTTTGGGCGTTACCAACATCAGCTTAAATCCAATTACCCTCTCTGGTATAATTATAAAAGGATTAATAATCTCAAGAAATAATTTTATGATATGCATATGAATAAGTTTAAAAGATAAAGCAGACTTGAGTTTTAATAAATATAGTTTTATTATAATTCGGCATTTATTAAAATACTTATTATAGTAACTGAAAGTAAAATTGTATTGTTTTGTAGAACTTTCAACTCAACACACTAATTATCAAATATTGCGGTTAAGCCTGCAATTGTAGAATTTAACTACTCTCTACTTTCCTCTTGCCATCTTAATCCACAAGAGGCATACTTAACTTATTATACGTAAAATAATAAATAATACTGATGCGAGCATCATGGAACAACACAACCCAATGTCCATGAAATGAATGTTCCTCTGCCAGTCTGTAACCAGTCTTATATACACTCATTCCTAGTCACTGTCTTTTCCCCTCTCTCCCCTGTCATATGTCGTATACTATCCCATTCCTACATATTTTTAAAATTTTTTAGAAACATTTTAGAACAAATATTAAAATCAATATTTATTTAACAATCCTAAAAGCATTTTATATAATTAGTGTGAAAGCAAGTGTTTTTAATCATACCAATTAGCATGCAAACAAATACTCTGGCTCGAATGAACATTACTAAATGATTTTCATAAAAAGTGAAGACTTATATAATGTGTAACAGTATTACATTCATGCAATTTATTTATGAAATGAGTTATTATAAACAAAATTTACAAAAACCTTATAAATGTTGGTCATATATAAACTATTTCCATTTACTTTTAAATTGATTTTTTGTGCTCAATTTTGTGTACTTTTTATATAAAATCTATTTATAAACAATTCACATTTTAAAAAAATTTTGTTTTTCCCAGTTTGAACTTAGAAACTGCAAGTGAATAATTTTTTTTTATAGAACTTAAAAAAAAAAATAATAATACGTTATTTTTTAGAAAAACCTACAATATGTGAAATGTAGTTTTTTAAGTTAGACAAATTTAAATTTCTGATGAACATTTGTTTTGAAAATAAACAAAATTTTATCAATTCCAAAATTTTGCAATTCCTCTGAATAAAACTTTTAACTGACCTCCTTTTTCATCTTTAAAAATCTTAAAAGTTTTTTTTTGCAAAAGTTTTTTCATGCCAGCATTTAAATATAAAAATACTTATATTGATTTATATAGTTCACTACATATGAGTGCATTATTTATTTATTTATTTTGCAAATAAGTTCTTATTTGATTAAAAATAAAGAACAACACTAGTTTTCTTATGAAACAAAAAAAAAAAAACTACAGAACAACAACAGCTGCTTCTTATTGAACTATTGAGAAAGTATATTTTAAATATTTTGTTTTGCAAAACAATAAACTTTTCTTAAATAAGTTTGCAAAAGGATTATAAAAATAAAACTTAAAAATATACTTAAGCACTTTTTTGAGCATTATTTGTTGATACCAAAATGAAGAATAAAAAATATATTTTAATACATTTTTTGTGTGCTGCTGCCAAAGAAACTGCAATACAACATTTAAGAAAAAAAAAATAAAACAAATCTAACTTTTTTGTTCTAAATAAAGCTTTAAATAAATATTAATTTAAATTTACGGCCTTAAAACTAGAAAGAACAAATTAGGCAAAATAAATGTTTGGAGATATTAAGGAGCTCTGTATACAATTTCTTGAATATGAATATGATTTTAAAACAAAACGTAATTATTCTGTTTAAAACATAATTGACAAATATTTTATTTTATTACAACAATATATTGTATAGCAGCAAAATATATTGTCGATTCAAATCAATGAAGCAAACTAAAACCAGGGCTAAATTATTTACATATTGTTTTTTTAATATTTTCTAAGAATTTTTTTTTTATGTCAAGGATTAAGGCTATTGTTTGTATATTTTACTGTAGTCCTTTAAAATTTTATTGAAAAACTAATATAAGAAAATGTTAAAGATATATATAAAAAATAATAATAAAAACCCAGAAAAGAATTGTGCCAAACAAAGAGGAGGGCAATTTATGTGCAACCCAATTCACAATAATAGCACACCGAAATCAAAGGGAAAAATTATACACTATATTGCTCAATAAAAGGCCTAGAAAACTTTTATTTTCTTGTTCATACACGTGCAAGAAAAAAGCATATTGTTTTACATTCCCTACTATTACAAATATATATATATATACCCATACAGTAGGGAACTCCAACTAGAACATGTTAGTACTTTGTGTACTTGGTTTTGCATAAAAATAAAATTAATAAAGAAAATTAGAAAATGTTTTTTCTCAATTATTTTATATTTAATATTCAACAAAATAAAGCTAGATTTACACGATTGAAGGTATTTTGAAGTGTTATCAAATTTTGAAAATTTATTTACGTTTCAAAAATTTGATCAAAATATTCTTTCAATATATTTCAAAATCTTTTGATAAAAATTTTATCAAAATTTGTTGAAGCTAATTTACACTATTGGTAAACTTTTTATATTGAAAATATTGACTTTGGTCAGCTGTTTTGCTTCTTTTGTGAAATAATTTATAATTATTAAACAAAAAAAAACAATTAATAAGTATGGACGACGACACAGTCATCATAGCATCAACATTTTTACTATTGGAGGAAGAAGTAGCTGATAATAATGCAAAAAAAGAAGAAAACAAAAGGAACATAGGGTTCGACCTTTTCTTTTGGAAGGTGTGTCTCTTTTAAGGAGCGATTGATAAGGAATGATCCTGAATTATACAAAAACTTTGTGCGAATGTCACCAGACGATTTTGATTATTTGCTTAATCTCGTCACCCCATCAATAGAAAAGGCTAATACTAATATGCGAGAATCTTTGTGCCCCGGAAACCGCCTGGCAATTACTTTGAGATTTTTAGCGACTGGCGACAGTTACCCAAGTCTGATGTTCTTATTTAAAAAATCAAGATCATCGATATGCAATATTGTGCCTGAAGTCTGCGCCGCATTATATAAAGTATTAAAAGGTGAATTTTTAAAGGTAAAACCTAATTTATTAAATAAAAAAAATATCAAAAATAATATCTATTGGTACAGATGCAGGCAACAGAAGAGGAATGGGAGAGTATTTCCCAAAGTATAAATAAAATGTGGAAGTTTTCCAATTCAATCGGGACATAAGATGGAAAACACATCAATATTATAGCACCAGCACATGTACATGTATTTATATGGTTTTGAATCAATACTGCCAGATGCGATTTTGGTGCTCATTTACACGGCATCAATAAAATCTTCAAAAGTTTTGTTCAATAAATGTTGATCAATTAATTTTGAAGAAATTTTGCTGTTTACACGAGTTTAAAGCATTTTGAAGGGAAATGGATTTTCATTTCTCTACTCTACTATTCTCGCTGAACCCGCTGCTAAAAGCTCGTCCAAGAGGTTTGGAGTTAATTAATATTGTCCCAACTGTCTGTTCATGATTAACCGCAATTGCGAAATCGGTTTGAGGTCGAAACTTTTTGCTGGCAACTGCGTCAAAGAAAATTACGCTCGTTAAACCATTCTTTGACGATTTTGGAAGAGCTTTGCTTCGGGTATCTTCATTCATATGATAGCCGCTCTTACCTACAAATTCGCAGATAGTTTTCTTTTCTAATTAATCCTTCGATTCTTGTCAGTGGTCCGAGATGCAACCATGTAAAGTGATCCCTCCTACCGTGCTTAATTGATAGTTTTGCATGGTATCTATTATTTCTCTTATTTGCCACTAGAATTATTGTTTACCTTCGGATTAAAAATTACCAAATTTGGATTCGTCTGACCAGATTACATGTTTCCAGTCATCTACTGTTTCTATGCTTCTGTCTATGCTTTTACATATTACACATGGGTTCTATGAATCAATATCTCGAAGGGCTCGTCTTGCTGTCCATCGACTAACGGGTATGTCAATTGTTGTAGAAGCAGCTTTTGGTTTTAAACAATTGTCTCTTTTTATTTGTGATATCAGGAGACGTGCGCCCTCTTACTCGGGCAGAATAGCTACTTTTCTCTCATTGTTGGAATATTGTCCTTAATGACTCTTGAAATTTTCTTCAACATTTATTATAACTTGTGTAATAATTTGATTTGAATTGTGTTGGATAATTTGCAAAAAGTTTTTACCACATATAATTAAATTAATATGAAAGAAAAATTTTTTATGACATAATCAAGCAAATGCATACAAATCTACACTTTGATATTTTTGTGCAAATACTTAAAAAGAGTACATGTGCATGTGTTTCTTTGTAATTGTTTATTTCATGAGCATAATTTTTTATTTCCATTTTTCACTTTTAAGAATAAATTACTGAACAAATTATTAAATTTTCTTCATTAGTTTTTTTATGCAATAAAGTGTACACAAGGCACAAACATATACTCGTTTGTGCTCTCCACTGTGTATATGTATATGCAAATATTTTTATGTGTATATGTATATGCAAATACTTTCAAATACATAATAGTTATGCCAAAAATAGAAACAATGACTTATTTGTGTGTGTTCCATACATATCCGGTTTATTGTTTAAGTATCTTTTTTTTCGGCACATTCTGTATAATCTTCATATACTCGTATGTCAAGACAATGAGAAGGGAAAGATGAGCTTATATACAGTCATTGCTAAAATTTTTAGCACATTTGACATGGAATATTTTTTCTTAGAATAGTTTTTTTTTTATAAATTTTAAAATATTTCTTAACATGAAACCTTTCATTATGATATTCCAAAGTTACTGAGCTTATGTAAGTTCTGAAAATTTAAATCTTGAAAGTGTTATTGTTGTAGAGCTATCAATATAACCAACATGTCGTCATACAGAGGGTACGAATTAGTATTTTTAATATAATAAAAGTAAATGGAAATCCCGAAAAAGGAGTTTTCAATAATTCGGGATTTTTGTTTCTTATTGAAACAAATTGCTCTATTAATATTTTCCTTCTTCCTTCTTTAATTTCTATTTCTATATTAATTTAAAAATTAAAGAATATTATCGTTTAATCTTAAAAAAGTTTCTTTGAAATATTAAGGCATCTAAAGTGTCATCAGCCAATCATTATTTAATATTGTTACCAATATATGCAGCTGACGAAAAATATATTTCGCAATCAATGCTTGTGGGCAAAATTGTTAACAAATTGTTGTACGCAGATTGCAAAAACACCTTCTTTTCGAAACTAAGAATAGTTATTTTAATAGACTTTTACACATATCAATAGCATTTATTAATAAACTAGTTAATGATTGTAGTAATAGGATCATTGAGAATAGTTAAATCAGAATCATTTGTAGGTGAATCACAAAACACTGTATTTTCTCTGATTAATGCAATCAATATTTTTAATTCGCTTGTAATAATTAACATTTCTATCTCTTTAACAAAGATTACAAATTTATAGTTAATCTGCCTTATTTCTTTGAGGACAGATTTCTCCAGATTATCGCTTACTTTGTAATCACTTTTAGTTATCATCAAATAGTGTGTTCCATAGAGTTTGGCAATCCAATTATAACTCTTTAAACTTTATTTCTTTGTTATAATTTTTTAAAATTTTATTTCTTCATGATGACTTGTAAATTGAAATGTTTCTAACCTTAATGATTTAATTTAGAATCTTTCATTTCTTTTCTAAAAATGTTATTGACTTATGTTAAGTGTAGCTAAAAACAATTATACCTTTTAACCAATACTAATTTTCGTGATTTACTAATCTCGAATAATCCTAAATTTTTTTACACAAACACGTAAAATCGAGAGTAGCATCTCTAGTACCAAAACAAAATAAATAATTCAATGTGTATTTATTTGTATGTGTAATGATGACGTATACTTAATATTCAATTAGGAATTTTTAAACAAGTGATATTAATCATACGTAACGCATGCACCCAGATTTTTTCCTCGAAAAGGGATTAATAAGCGGGATTTTAAACATTATGATATGAAAAAGCTGTTTTTTTAATTAAATCTCATATTTATTATTTTTAAGCTTTTAAAAATGTTTATATTTTTTCGTAAATTCATTAATTCTAAAACGAGCAAAATCAGAATTATTGCTAAATATTAAATTTAACTATTCCATTTAACAAAAAGGATTCTAAACGAATTACTAATTTAAAAACTGTTATAACATTTTGTATACATACGCTTATTTTTATTTAGAACTAGCAGACCGCCCCGGCTTCGCTCGGTATTTACTATTGATTTGTATTTCATAGAATAAGATGTATTCACAACCTGCCTGCTCTTATTTATTTGCAAATTTGTACAGCATACTTTAGGGGACTTTTTTTTCAAATGTTGAATTTTTTCAGGAAAAAAATCATAACTGGAGAATGGCTAGACCGATTTTGGATTTCAAAATCAACTAACCATCATCACTCCTCCCTGTACCTTCCCTAAAAATTTTATGGCAATCGGTCGAGCCGTTCTCGAGTTATGGAGTGACAATCAAAATGTACACTTATTTTTATATATATAGATTTATAAAAAATAACAATTTCTTGCAAATATGATTTAGGGAACAAAATCGGAATTTTTTCAAACAAAAATTATTGATTTAAGAAACAGTGTTAATTTAAACAAAAATATGGATGTGAACATTTTTCAAAATTGAATTGTTTTTAAAGAAAAATTAGAATCTACATGGCCAGAATCTAAATTTGTTGGAAATAACTCTGTCATTTTTTAAATGGCTGTGTAGATTGGGACCATCTGAACAAAATTACTTAAATAATATCGCAATACTCAGAAAATGAGAGGAAAATACTAAAAACTGACTTTTTTAATTTTTGTTCCTTGCTGTTAAAGAACTTTGACGAAATATTATCATTCAAATCTGTTAGGAAAATAACTTAAATTAAATTCATATGTTTAAAGAAAAGGGCAACGATCACAGTTTTGAGCTTTCATATTTTCTTCAAAATTAGCAAAAGGCGCCTTAAAAAACTGGAGAATTCCGCCAAAAGCTGGATGTATAGTCACGTTTCTCATAAGCGACCCGCCATTAGTACAAACAAAATTGCCTGTCGTTTTACGATCTGATCACCTGTATTTTCACGATCAAATCAGTCTATGGTTTTATTACAAAAATATATTTTTCTTTCTAGATTTTATCGACCTTTTCTAATAACCTTAATTAAATTTGATTGAACTTGAGATCAGATTTATAAGGTGTGTCTTTGTCAGGGGAAATTAACAAAAACAGTATATGATGAATTTCATTTAAAAATCGAGATAAAACTGAAATTTTGAACCCGACCCCCTCAGATAAATTATATAAAATAAAACACAAATTAATAAAAACATGGCAAATAATATAATTGTTGACGGTTTTTTATTTGTAAACATTTAAAAAATGTTAGAATTGTTGAACTATTTTGTGAATGTGACCAGATATTTTCGCTGTTATTCGAATTATTTCGAAAACTGTCGGTACGTATTACTAGAAGTGACACTACTTAAAAAAATTATTTAAAAAAAAAAAATAAAAAAGAACCCATTTTACTTTTTGGATATGTTATAGGTGAAGGATAAACCTTTCTAAAAAATTAATACACTGTAAAAAAACCCTTGATCTTTTTGGTTTTTTTGTCAGTTAAAATTTTTTTTTGTTATAATTTTTTTTACAGTGTATTTTTTTTTATTTTTTACATGTCATAAAGCCTGTTAAAATATCTTTTTAATGATACCAAGATCATAGAAATCGGTTTAGCCGATTCTGAGTTATTGTAGTTTAAATGGAGCTCTTTTCGACCATTTTTGCGTTTTTTCAAAAACGTTCCCACTGTGTCACGCCCAAAAAATGGCAAAACAGTCATTTCTAAAAATGAGAGTTTAATTGTATTGATCAAATTTAGCTATGAACAAAATTTCATCGATATCTGAGGGGGTCGGGTTCAATGCATCTCGATTTTTACATGAAATTCATCATATGCTTATTTTAAATTAGAACAATTTTGTCTAAGTAATTTTATTTAATTTCCATTTGCGGGTTTAAAACTATGTATATAAGTATTTGTGAAGATATGTACAATTTCCAGCAAATAATAATTCGACGTTTCTAACTTTTAATTAATTAAATTATTCAAATAAGGAAGCATAGATACACATTTCTTTTTCTCAAATTCCACAAAACATATCATTGACATGTTTATTTGTTGGAAAAAAGAAAATCTTAATTATTTATTAACATTTTTATCTCAATGCTAGCGGCAAAACATCTTTAATCTTTTTCGGTAGGTGTGTAAACATAAGGATTTTTATCCGTTTTATTTTTAGAGTGAATAATACATTATTATCCGTGCGAAAAACAGGAATTTTCAATAGCTCAAAACAGAAAAATACTAAAAAATGATTCATGATTATTGACAGTTACATATTAAAACCAATTATGGTCTAATAACAACAAAAAAAAAATAGATTTTAGTTTCTATATGTTGAAACACAAAGTAAATAACTAAAAAATTTATAAATCTTTTCTCACAAGCGTTACTGCCAGACAACAAATTAAACACAAAAATATTCACCAGTATCGTGAATAAAAATTCTACATGAAATTTGTTCCCTTTTATTTTTTTTAACATTGAATTTTAATAGGAAAATGTGAAAATGGAACAAATTTCATGTGGAATTTTTATTCACGATAAGGGTGATTAACAAACCCAAAAACTAAATAATATTTATACAAATCTCTAGAGAAATGTATCGACATATATTTTAAACATTTCAGTTCATGAGCAAAACCAAAAGAGAATTTAACAGCAAACTCATTTGAAATGAATAATTCTGTTTCCTGCTGAAGCATTTATTTGGGCTTATAAAACACAGTACAGTAAACGTTGTCAAACATTTGTTAAAGTATGTACTCTGACAGGTTAATTTTTTTTTCTAACCAGGCCTTATGCTATTAATATGTAGCTACCAAAGAAGATTGAAATAAAACTCTAGCTAATAAGAGTTTTTGTATGTGTGTGTAGAAAGACTAACATATGCATACATACATACATATCTGTATATTAGTCAACTTGTGTAAATGCTTATGTTTTGTAGGTTCTTCTTTTGTTTATATATATTTACCTTTGCGTATATAGAAGTATCTGAGTGTGTGCTTGTGTGTGTTTTTTTTAATATGTCACGAGTTTAGCTTCCTTGACAAAATGTGTCAATAGAACAACAAAACGACAAGAAAGAATAAACAAAATGTGAAAAAATACGAATAAATGCAGGAAGGAAAAAATAATAAAGAATCAGAAAAAAAGGTTCTATGCCAAAGTGTGCTTGTAAGTGACACAGAAAATATTAAGGACACATAAACACACACATACATGTACATACATATGAGCACTTATACTACTTGTAGTAAACCAACAAACATTAAGTAATGCTTCCAATATTAAGTAAAAAAATTGTGGGTTGGACGGGAAGATTAAATATGTTCAAGCTTAATGAAGTGGGTGGCAAATTGTAAAAATAGTTAACAAGTAATGAGTTCATTGGGGAAAACCAAGGTTTCGTTATAGTCTAAATTTATAGGCTGTTATTTGCTGGGGAATATACGAAATAAAATTCTATTGCAATAAATTTAATTATTTTAAACGTTACGGTAGTGTTTTTAATATTTAGATGCCAATAACGCATCAAGCCAATTTCGGGTACCTTGTTCTGAAGTGAAAATTATTTCGGAACCAGGTCTGGACTATAAGCCGGCTGAGAAAAAACTCCCCAGCCACTTCTTTCAAAATAGATTTTAACAGGTACTGCAACATGTGGCCGAATGTTGTAATGATGGAATATTACATTTTCATGTCTGGCCGCATATTCTGGCGCTTTTCGGCGAATGTTCGCTTCAACGGAAAGACTTGGATTTGGTACAGGTTCCTAGTGATGTGCTGACCTGAATTCACCAGCCCATAATATGTGGGACCCTTTTGGTCTCACCCAAAACAGATCATAACCTTAGCGCCATGGATATTTGGCTTTGGTGTCTATTCGGCTGGTTTTTCCGGCTGTACACACGATATCTTTTACTTCGAATTTTCGATTCATCGCAAGTATTATTTCTGTTTAGAGCGTTTAATTAGGATTACGGATATTCAAAATCGTTGTTCAAGGCCTTTCGGTTTCAATTTATATAGCATCCAATTTCCTTGCTTTTTGATAAATCCAGCTATTGGCAAACGTTTTAAAATTACTGCTTTTATAGCTCGTAATGTTTTTGCAAGCTCTGGTTCAGTTTGACAGCAAATATCATGGAGTAAGGCTTTCAAATTCTTACTCTTCAAACTTATTTGGCCTGAGTGGTGGATGTTTGTTTATCCATATCAAAATCACCAACTAATGATCCGCTCAAACCAGGCATTTGCACATTGAATCCCATAAAACAGCTTCATGATAAGCTTCGGTGAGCAAACGGTAAATTAAAGAAGTCAAGTAAATCTTCCCACATATGATGCTTTGAAATTGTGTTTAATTTTTAATTGTAAAGAGTAGTCTCTTTTAACTTTGCGGATATCACTTCTGATTTCAAGGCATTCAAATATACAATGGAACATTGTTTAATAAAAGTCAACAGCATATGCTTGACTCTTAAACCATGCTTTCATAAAATTAAAACTCTTTAAATATTCTTAAGGAAAAAAGAGAAATGTTTTAAGATTAGAAGGGGGTTTCGGTTAAAACCTACATCCAGCATAGATTATCCTAGAATGTAATAAATTCTTTTGCAATATTGCATTTGAATAAAATAAAAATTAAAGAAAGAATGCAGTTGCAGAACACGTTTTAGGTATTTAATTTCAAATTAAAATCAATACTTAAAAAAAACCTTAATTAATTATTTTGAATAAAAATAGAGTATTAAATAAATTGAATCTATGAATCACAAACCTTTACCGCAAGCCCTTAAAATTTCTGAAAAGTTCGGCATATTTTTCTAGATTTTTTACACAAATCGCAGGAGCACTTAAATTTATTGAAAAAAATAAATTTCATTTCAGAACTTATATTATATTTGTGTATCTTTGCAAAGTCTTTAAATAAACCATTGGCCGGTTTTTAGATTTCTAACTAAAATTATTTCTTTAATATACTTTGTAGTTACCAAATAACTAAAATATCGCCAAATTCTTCTCAATCTACATAACACAATTCCAACATTTTCCCTAGAATATTAAAAAGATTATTTCCTTTATAAAAGTTTTATGCTAAATACAAATAAAAAAGTTTTTATAAAACTGTTATTTCCAACTGCTACATATGAAAGCACTTTTTTATATCATTTAGAATTGTTTACATGCGTACTTGTACAATTTTTTAATTGAAGACATAAAAACAAATATACTAAATGTACTTGAAATACAATACAAACAGCATACCAAGTAATTAAATGAAATATGTGGCATAAACGCATACACAAGAAAAATCCAAATAAACAAGTAAAAGTTTATATTCGTCTGTGCCGAATCTTATATACACACCACCAAAGCACCTATTATGGGGAGAAAATCATAAAATATTGTACCGTACTTTCTATTTATTTTAGATTTTTTTAATTGAATTTCATTTCAAACAAAAAGCCCTGGGAAACAGATTTTGGCTTTTTCAAACGTCAAAATTGTCACATCTAAATATATATTCTGTGTTTATTCTCGGAAGTGGAGCTTGTATGTAAGCTATGGTCAACTATGGACCAACTTTCACAAAAGTCAATAGTATTTTTTTTACATACTTATAACTGATATGTGTAAAGTTTCGGTTCGATATGGATGCTTATGTAGGTTAATTAGTTTTCATAAGGGAACTATGACCTATTATGATCATCATTAAATTATGTACGACGATTTATATGTACATATATACGAATTATTTGTGTTGAATTTCAACACAAATAATTTATATAAGGACTACTATGAGCAATCGTGGAGCGATTCCTTCTGTTTTCAGTAGGTTTAGTCCTGCTATAATGAAAATAAAATATGCAAAATATCGATACATAAGTTATGTTATATATATTTTAAGAAAATAGCAACAAAAATCTGAAAATATCGAGGAAGTCTGAAACTTTTATCTATAGCTCGGATCCTACTGCATCAATTTTGTCCAATTTCAATACTTAACATATAGTTGGATAAGAGTACATTTGGTAAAAAATACTGTTCTATTTTTTCCAAAGCTCTATCTTGCCTTTAACAGACAGACAAACTGATAAATGTACAAACGGATAAACGTACGATCATGTAAATATCGTCTTAGAACTAATATATAGAATATATAGTCTTTTTGGTTGAAGGACCATTATTTCGATGCATCACAAACAGAATAACAAACTTAATATATCCCCATCTGTTTGGTGGTGGGTATAAAAACAACAATTGCAAAACAGCGGAAACCGGAATTTAAAAGTGTGGATGTTTGTAATAATTATAATGAATGTGTGACTAAGTATGTGTGTTTGCGTGTTAAATGTTAAAAGCTATAAAGTGAGATGAAAACAGAAAAGCGAGCAAAAATCCAACAAAGGCAACAAAAAAGAAAACAACAATGCAAACAAATAATAAAATGAGGAACAAATATACATTTACAAACATTGCTTGTATGTAGTTATGTATCCATGTATCTGAGTACTTTTGTATAGAACCTGTATGTATTATATACCAACACATTAATAATTGTACACATACACCAAAATACTTACATAATGCTGTTGGTAACAATTTTGACAACACGTTCTTGGCTGTTAAATAAATAGGCAACACATACAAGTAGAATTCTTTAAGTACATTCATATATGTACATGAATGTATGTATATAAGAATACATGTAGGTAAACAACAAATAATACGCGTGTCTTGAAGATGGCGTTATTTAATTGTTGAGCAATTCGTGATTTACTACGATTTTATTTGATGACTATTATATTTTTGGTTTGATGATTTTATAAAAATCACAACTAACTAACTAACATAAAATTTACAAATTAGTTAACGCTGGTCTAATTTATTAGGTAAAATTTTTAGTACTAATTGCTAATTCAGGAACATACCACATGATACTACCAATTTATTTTCGAAAGAAAATTTGTTGTAAATAAAATAGTTTTTATGTTTTTTATATATTTACACAAATATAATATGTAAAATCTGTCCTTATTCTTGTAGTCTTCAATGTAGGTGTACCCATCAAGTACAAACATTCTTAACAAGCACAAACTTAAACTTTTATTCATATTATTACATTCGTATGTATCTGGAGAAAAACGTATGAGTAGGAATGAAAAAAAAATCAGCAAGTATTGCACAATGGTAATATTGACAAAAGGAATTTAAAGTATATAAGGAAATTAACAATAACAAAATTGATAACCATCACCTTTTAAAATACAGGATGTTAAGCATGAATATCCACGATTGTCAAAAAGCAAATGCAGTGTGAGTCATTACTCACATCAGCACTTCTGTCTGAAGAAAAAAACACCGAAAACCCAATAAAAAAATATAACTGGAAAATGCTGTTTATCAGCTTCATCGTGCCTTCCGCACCACTGTGCATCATTGCAGACATAACGAGAAATGGTTAAAAACAATGCCATGTCAAAAACAATAACAACTATGTACATACATGTGGCAACAACTACAATACTATAAAAACATCAATTAATTGTAAAAACAACACAATCAATCAGCAAAGAATTTCATTCTTCAAATATTAAGCAAACACTTGCATACAAACCTACAAACTAACACAAGAACTGTTCAACAATTCAAGCACATATACGAATTACGAATTTACACATTCATACATACATGTGTAAATACGTCTACTGGAACGTGTATGAGTATTAAAGCATAATATATGTGTATTTACACACTCACACATAAAGTAGGCGACAAACGAAGGGCGAAGCAGAAAAGAAAATGAAAATTAAGCACTTTTAAATGAATCATGATAAACTACTCACTTTAGGTTTGAAATAGTTACATAAAGTATGAAAAACTTTTGACATTTCATAAATTTGGTGTTAAAAAAAGAATTGAGAAAAAAATGGAGAAAATCTTAAAACATTCTGAATGAAAAATGCTGCCATATTTTTATTTTAAGTTATACTTATATGCAGGTTTTGCTGGAATTTTAAATTGATATTTTGTCAATAACAAGTAAAAATTGCATGTATAGACATTGCTTGGAAATTTAATTTACGTTAATTATAGAATTGATAAATTACGTGGATGTGGAATAATTCCATAACATCATGACAATTATCTTTGGGATCATGAGCAAAAATTTATCCTCTAAGTAGTTAAAGCAAACCTGTCGATTCATACATCGATATCTGGAAAAATATACTCACATGGAGCCATTTCTATTGATCGTGAACTTATCTCTATAAATCTATTGAAAATTAGCTATTGCTACAAGTTTCACTGTGCAACAAGAAGTTTAAAAGTAATATCAATGCGAAATTAAAGTAGATCAGGGTCGTCTACTGACTATAGATAACCACAATTGTAGTTTGATCAAATAATTTGTATATTATAATGTGAACAAATTCCGAAAACAAATTTATCAGAAAACTCATTCAAGGGACGTATTACAGCATGCGAATCGTATAATAATTTTCATATCGAAATTAAAATAAAATTCCGCCTCATAAGCTTCATTAGTTTACTATTCTTCTTTAGTTTTACATTGGAATCTTTATGTCTGAAGAATTTAAGAAATTAATTTTATTTTTTTTTTACTGATTTTACTTTCCAGGAAACTGATTTTACTTTTTAAAACGTCAAAATTGTCACCTCTATGTAGTCTGTGTTTATTATCAGAAGAGCAATTTGTATGGTAGCTATGACCAATTATGGACCAACCTTCACAAAAGTCAATAGTATAATTTTTACATACTTGTAAATGATCTGTGTAAAATTTAGGTTCGATATGAATGTTTAAACTACATTAATGAGTTGTCGGGGGTAGTCCTCATAAGGGAGCTATGATGTTTTATTGGCCGATCATCATGGAATTCTGTACGATGATTAATATGTATATCTGAATTATTTGCATTTCAAATTGATAGACATTTTAATAAAAGATATAAGCGCATTTAAGTGATTTTCGTATTTAAGTAAAATATGAACCAATGAATTTTGTAGAATTTTGTATGGATACTGCTTTTCTAGAGACATTTATGTACCCTAAAGCGATATTTCGGGAAGACATTTGTTGAAGAAAATATATAAAAATATTTGAAAAATATCGAGATTGTCTGAAATTTTGATCTATAACTCTGATCCTACTCGAGTGATTTTGCCTATTTTCACATTGCCGTGAAACAAAGAATGTTTGTCAGTGTGCTAAGTTTTTTTTGTCGAAACTCTATCGTGCTTTCATCAGATGAACAGACGTAAGGACATACAGATCGTCTCAGATTCTGATTAAGACCCAGAAGATATGTATATACTTTTTGTTTCTACGATCAATACTTCGCTGTGTTACAAACGGAATAACAAACTTATCCCCCCATATTCTTGGTGGTGTGTCTGACAATAGTAGTATACTCGAGGTCCTTTATTATACACTTAGAAGTATTCAGTTATAATTTGAACTATGAAAGTTTTTTCAACAAGAACTTTGTTTTTCAAAACAAAATAAAATAAAACAAAAAATTTATATGAAAATCATTAAAAATTTCTATTGTTTTGGAAAGAGTATGGTTTGATAATTATAAGTTAAAAATAATATTAAACAGATGTCTAATAGATATGTCTGGCATATACATATATGTCTGTTGTTTAACCATATTTTCACTTACATTTTGGAAAAAACCCTGGTCAATTTCTTTAAACATATCACTTATTAGGAATTTTTGGTCTATCAACGATTCGATTAGCTGTGTATAGATATTGGCCCATAATCATAGTCATAGAAAAAGCATACTTTAAGCAAAAGCATGCTTTTGTTTTAAATTCAGAACAAAATTTATATGTTTTTGTTGTTTAAAAGTCTACTTTTACTTAAAGTATGCTTTTGCTATGACTATGATTATGGGCTATTATCTTTAGCATGTTCCTACAGAAAAATTATCCACTTGCGTTAAATCCCATAAATAAATCGTGGTAACCAATTAACATCTAAGTTTTCTTAATATTATGGAATCTGGAAAAATTGTTTTAAAATAAATTCATTGGTTCGATGGCACCTTTCTGTTAAAACTACTTCTATCCCGACAAATGCAAATGGTCTGCGACTTAAAAATAATTTTTCCAGAAAAACCACCAAGGTTTTTTTAAATTAATTTTTAATCTTTTAAAGTGAAATTGTTTTCATTGTAACTTGCCAAAGTTTATACTCTTGACTTGTAACAACATACTTCTTGTTAAAAAGGCAACATTTTTTACCTTTATTAAATCATTAAAGGGTTTCTATGAGTCATTGATTTTAATTCCCCGAATTCTCTCATCTTTTGGGACTAAATTATCTAGCCAATATAATGTCTAGGAGAAGTGCCATTAAAAAGGAATTTTAGCCTTAATACGTTGGATAGTATTTATTGATGTTGGATGTCTACGTAGACATTAATAAATATATAATTCCAGATTTAAATTTTGGTTTGTTCTGTATGTCTTTTCCTTGTATATAGTAGTAGTTAATGACAGTCTAAAATAAACGAAGGAACCTATTTCTTCAGAGCTAATTTAAGAACTACTGTCCGTATTTTACTATGAACAATCAGTGTAGATTGATATTGTGTTGCCTCCGAGACCAGTCATTCTTTTTCGATATGGTATACCGAAACGTACTATCAAAGGTCGATTTATATGTGTGACAAATACATAAAGCTCAGCCTCAAGAATTGCCTACCCGAGTTTTTGAGTTTTAAAGAAGCTAAGCATTTGATGCAGATATTGGAAGCACATATGTTTTCATTACAGAATTTTCAACTGACTGTTAAAAATCAAATTATGAAATTAACACTCTAATAGAAGGAAAATCCAAGATTATCATATATATGAGTGCATTAATATTATGACATAATACTTCATAATGAGCATGATTACTATAAACATATTCTTGATTACTACAATCAGATTTGTGACAGCAACTCTTTTTAGTGCTTACAATTTGTGATCATATTCAAAGTAGTTTTTGCTCTGGGTGCTGCTTACACTTCAACAAATTTAAATTATGAGAACCTACTTGCCAATAATTTAGTTTATATCATAGTCACTAACTTGACCAGTTTCACTTTGATCCAATCATGATTCCAGCTCAAAATCCGCACCCAACAGTGGCAAATTGTTCATTGGTCATCTGCCATCTAGTGTTGCTTTATTTTCGCTTTCTCTGAACTGGCAAAATGTTTTATTTTATTTTGGTTTACTACTTTACTGGACAAATGATGGGATACCCTTTACTGTCATGCATGTTTTCAAAATCTACTTAAAGATACCAGACACTGAGTTAGACATGGCATTTACATTTTCTCAGCTCCTTTTCAACTCCACAACTGACTAAATAGTTAGATAAGAATTTTTATAGTCATACTCATACGTAGTTATCATGGTGCCATTGCATTTCATATATATGTAGTAGTGGTGGGAGGTACTTTCTTTATTTTTTTCTTTTCTTCTTTCAATCTTTTATATTTTCATGACAATATTTTTCTGTTTCCTGCTTGATGATGTTGATGCCAAATGACAAGTACCATTGGTTGTTTTCACTTATGTATGCAGTCATGAACTACAACAATTTTTTTCTATACTCTTTTGTTTTTGTAGAATTTTTAGTAGCATTCATATTTTCCGTACATTTCGTACAGCCAGAGTCATTAGTTTCAAGTGTGATTTTCAGCCATATCTCAATGGAATCATGTCAAAGTTTGCAAATCAACTTGTCATCTATTGTACATATGTATGTCTGTTAATTGAATGGTGTTTTTTTTTGTTTATAGGTATGTATGAAATTTTTCTTTTTGTTTGGAGTCCTATGCGTGTTTGAACAATAAAACATTTTAAACATTTTATATTTTTAGAGCTTAACTCGGGGTAGTCGTTTGTACTTATACAACGGGTTTTTCCAAAATCATTTGTGTTTCCTTGATTTTCAAAAATAAATGCAATAACTCTTTGTGGACAACAATATCGCCAACGTTTGAAGAAGTCATTTAAAGGCTCTTCTGTGACTGTTGCTATTAATGAAATATTAGTTATAATTTTCAATAAAATGCTTCTTTAATGCAAACCAAATTTCCTAATTATTTCACGAAATTCAGTTGTTAATTGGTCATTCTGATCATGCGAAAAAATAATTTCAACTTATTTCTACACTTTTTTATAACAACACTTAGAGATATAATAAGTCTTTAATTAGAACGAATAAATATATTTAACCTTTCACTTAATTTTAATAATACAAAATATATAAAACTTTATAAAAAAAATGCAAATATTTATTTCTCTATCTATATATATAAAAATAAGTGTACATTTTGATTGTCACTCCATAACTCGAGAACGGCTCGACCGATTGCCATAAAATTTTTAGGGAAGGTACAGGGAGGAGTGATGATGGTTAGTTGATTTTGGAATCCAAAATCGGTCTAGCCATTCTCCAGTTATGATTTTTTTCCTGAAAAAATTCAACATTTGAAAAAAAAAGTCCCCTAAAGTATGCTGTACAAATTTGCAAATAAATAAGAGCAGGCAGGTTGTGAATACATCTTATTCTATGAAATACAAATCAATAGTAAATACCGAGCGAAGCCGGGGCGGTCAGCTAGTACTCTATAGCAATTTCAACTAAAATTTAAAATCAAACAAAAAAATATATATTAACAAACCTACCCAAATACAAAGTAAAATTGTAAAACTAGTTGCCATAACATTTTGTATTCAGTCAAGCAGACGAAACTGAATTTTAAATTGGCTAAATAGGTAAAACAAAAGAATAACTGACTGACTGAAGTCCTTTTTGCTCAAAAAACGTATTGATATAAATCAATAAATGCCAACTGCAAAACTAACACTTTTTTCTATAATATTTTTTCTCTTATTTTATGAATTTGAAATAAAATTCTGTAAAAAGAACACAAAAAAAAAAAAAAAACCTGTTTGGTCATCATAGTTGGTAGGATTGCCCCTTTTAGACATTGCTAGACTCACAGAAAATTCTAATAAATATTCATGGGAGAGAAAAGCAGAGAGAAAATAAAACTATAGAAAATATTTATTTCCATCAAAGTCTGCATGCAAATTGAAACCTTTATGTTAAAGTGGTATATGGGAAAATATGCAATATATATGCACATACATATTTACTTTTATACTTATACTATATCTTTGTGCCTTTATATAAATGAAATATATGAATGTATATTTACATACACATGTATGTACTTTCTTTTTCGAGTTTTATTATTAATATATTTTTTATCTTCGTTGGAGTTTTCTTCGGCAACCAAACAAGAAAATAAAAAAAATTATTATAAACTAGAAGATTTTTGTAAACAAATTTTTTATTTAAGCAAGTAAGTGGATTTGAAATAATTCAATTCAATTCTAACATTTGATAAATTACTGGGAAAAACATAAGGAAAAGTGAAAGATTTCTGGTGTGAAAAGAATAAGATGAAAATCTTCTAATCTAAAATATATTACGAAATTGTTGAAGGTTTAGTAGTCTTTGAATTGGGTTTTTATTTAACAGAAAGAAAAAAATACACAATGGAATTATCAAGTGCAAAATGGCGACAATTATATTTAGGTTAAAAAATAGCCGGATTTTTAAATTTACTACAACACTCTTCAGCATGTCAAAGTTATATAAATATGATGTACTAATAGATGTTTTATGAATTCAGTGTACATTCATAGAGTGACTTCTTAATAGCTTTTGTATTAGATTTAACCTTGACATTTATTGACGTTTACCCCAGTATCCGAACGAAATTTAAAGTAAAATATCTCTTAACCCTGCAACCGTAACCTTCGTCGAATCGACGAACAAGTCATAAAATTATCGCTGTATTTTTTCTACAGGTGCAATGATCACCTTAATGTTGCTTGTTAACTCAGTCGTAAAACCGCTCTTTTGAGAAGCAAACGTGTGTTGCGTGTGCGAGCGTAGTTTTTTGAGATTTTTAATTACTGTGCGTCTATTCGACGAATGGTTAGTATTTGTATTAGTATTTTATACTTGCTTAGATTTGATTTATCATTTTGGTGTTTTTTATTTTATGAAGTTTTTTAACTTCACAATCGAGACGATTGTTATCTGAGGAATCTATTCTTCGCGACTTATTGAAAGAGGATGATCCTAGTGTATTGCAGGACTGTTCTGATAGTGAAAAAGCGATACTGTAGACGGGGAACACAACTCCTTGAAAACTCAAAAGCGATCCCTTCTTCTTCTACTGGATGATGCATTAGAACCACAGCTTCTTACAGTTCAATTTCTAGATAATTCAAGCAGTAGTTATTTAAGGTAGAGTTCTATAACAGCACGAAATGTGGTGTATATACATCTGATCAGATGTGCTCAGTTATGTCATGCAACAGAAAAACCAATCGATGGCCAATGTGTGTTTTCTATGGCAAGTTATATATAGCGTGTATCAATAGCTACATATTGTATTGCCATAATGCTTCTATACAAGGACAATCGATAATTCCTCCTCGTGAATTTATGAAGCAACTCCATTCAAAACTTGTCGAACCCCGGCTCAAAACCCGATATGAGATTCCTACAATGCCGCGGAACGTAAAAGACAATATCTCATATATATTACAAACAAAAAATATTGTTGGTTTTAATCAAAATCAGTCATCGTCCAGCAATAATGCTAAACCAATTGAGAAGATGCTGTAATCTCTGCTCATATAAGAAAACACGCATGACAAAGTCTTCATGCTCGAAATGCAAGGTTGCAATTTGTGGTGATCATAAAGTTGATTTTTGCACACAATGCGCTTTAAAAAATTAGTAAATATTTTTTTTATATAAATAATATACTATTAGTTAAGAATTGCCAAAGAAGAAAAGGCTGTTTTTGTTAAGTTTTTTGTTTTTTTTTAGAATAAATAATATATTCAAAGTAGAAGTTCCGAAAGTTTCTTCAGCCAATCATTTTGAAAGATTTTCATCATTTGAACCTTTTCTAGTTTTTGGATTGGCTGTGGAGCTACTGAAAGCCAAATATCCCTTACTCTCCTGATAAGGTTAGCAGGGTACTCGGGTATAAGTTGAAGCATTTTATTTAGAAAAAGTAAAGGTAAGATTAGTTTTTAAGAAACAGCTAAAAAAACACAACCGTAGTCATCAACAGCAAGCAAGAATTAAGAATGAAAAAAAACTAAGTACACATGCAAAAATTTGTATTTTACATTAACCCCCTGACCTACGATGTCGAACGATAACGTTCGCTTAGATAAGACTTAAGACACAAACTTTTTATCATATCTATTTTTTTTTTACTCAATCAAGTTTTTTATTCTACAATCAAGTTTGTGTCTTAAGTGTGATCTAAGCGAACGTTATCGTTCGACATCGTGGGCCAGGGGGTTAAATAAGACTTTTGGGATACTGGGAATTACAATTAAATTTAAACCATAACAGGAGTCAACGTATAAAAAAGTTGTCAGTACGGTTAGGGTTAAAAAAACACATATATATATGTATATAATGCTTAAAGATGATTTCCTATCAAATTTGATCGTGGCTACGCCTCAATTTGTTCATACTGTGGATTCTATGTTGGTATAGTCTTTCCAACATATCGGCCGATATCTCACAAAAATAATTTGAGTGAATTTTTCGGGATACCTTGGCCGTTCTTGCAATACTTCTGGCTGCCCTTCATACCAAATATGACAATTTTGCTTGTTTACGTAACCTTTCAACCAGACATGAGCTTCGTCACTGAACTGTACTTTCTTAACAAAGCATGTATTTTGATAATAAAATTGAATAATCTGCAAGCGTTGTTCGTTTGTAAGTCGATTCATTGTTAAATGATAGAGCAAACTGAACATGTTAAACAGTATGTAACATATTAAAAAAAACAGCTGAGCTGAAAAAAAAAACAGTTTTGCCATAATGAAAGTTGCAAACACTTTAGATATAAACATATCCACTAAATTAAACCGTAAATTTTTAACTTATATACAATTTTAAAAGGAAGAGCATGTTTAACATAGACTTACAGTAATTCGAAACTTCAATAAGAACCCAATTATTATTAGGTAACCTGGATCAGTCAAAATAAAACACATTTCAAATGACATACATATGTATGTACATTTGAGAAGGAACGCATAGCTCTTATTTGTACAACCAAGCAAATTTACACGACCATACAGCATCATGGTTTTATAGATACATTGATTTTATTTAAAGCTGCTCCAGTAAACCACCATGTCTACTTCCTACATCCCATTGTATCTTCTTATTTTTTTTTTGACATTTTTTAAAAACGAATCTCTAAAGAACGTTTTGTCTATTTAAAGTTTTTTTTAAATGAGTGATTACTGGTCCCCAAAATCGCGACATCTATATTAAATGTCTAAAGTGGATGATATCGACAAGGTGGATGTGGATGATGCATGTGGTATCAATAATCACAATAAAATAAATAAAGTCATCCACATCCATACAATTTAAAAACTATAATATATAGACATATTATGGTGCGAAGACCATTGTTCTTCCCAGTTCAACAACCGATATTAAAGCATTAAAAAGGTTATTTAGCTTGAAGAGAATATAACGTTGGAATTGTTTTTTTTTTTCAAGTTTTATGTAAGTTTGCGCTATTTTTTCCCAAACACTTTCTGACAGTTGTAATCTAAAGTAACATCTCTACTTTTTGTCATATGTTTGTTTTCTTGTTTTCTTTATTCTTAATTTTTTTCGAACAAAAACTTACATGAAGTCAAACAACAGACATTAGTATGAATAAATACGTGGGGAGGGGGGAGTGGGAGCTGAGAGGTGTCTTCAGGAACATAACAATTATTTAAGAGAATCTTCTTTAATTTTCGAAATAAAACGGTTTTTTAATTTGGTTGACATTTGTAAAAGAGTTGAGAGGATTGTGGTAAAATTCGCTCTTATTACATACTAATTTAGACAACAAAGAAAAATTGTTCTTTATCAGCTGTAATTTTAGATTTGTGATTAGCAGCACAGTGTTATGACTCAATGAATATTTTGTGAGTGGTTTCGTCGATATAAATATGTTTACAAATAATTAAATAGTTATACCCCTAATACATATATATTTGCTACTCCTAAAGGTCTTTATATGGTTTAATAGTTTTACCAATTTCATAAACATACATAGGAATATGTGTAACAGTTTGTGGGGTATAAGTCACTGTGATTTTATTTCCTGTTATACTTCCACTATTATAAATGGCTTTTCAATAAGAATTTTCTTTTTCAAAGCAAAATAAAACTAAATTTTTAAGAAAATCTATTAAATTTTTGTTGTTTTGGAAATAGTATGATTTGACAATTATAAATTAAACATCAAATAGGCCTGACACGCCGTACACGAACATGCCTTTTTTTCTACTAAAAATTTTCAATAAAATTTTGTTAAAATGTCGGTTCTATTTCGTTATTCGTGTCACCGATTTTGAGTGTTAATGCTGTAATCGATTCGATTGGACTATTGGAAAAAATTCATTGATTCGATGGCGTTGTGGAATGTAGAATCACCCTGTTCAAAATACATGTCAGTAATATCCGCATCGTCAAAAATAGGCCAGAATTTTGTTGTTAACATCTCTCGATATCATGATTTATGCACTGTAAACGAATTTTCTAAAAATGCTATTGAAATTCTATATGTAAGCAAAACGTTCATGTTATTCCAGTATGCCTCTATTGAAAATAAAGAAAATAAAGAAAACGTTCATGATATTCCAGTATACCTCAGTTGAAAATAAAGTTCTTGTTGAGAAACTTATTCCATATAGAAATGAAAAAATTTACTTATATGCGCTTATAGCCTAAAGGTTTTTCTCTCTTTTTCCTGTTTATTAAGATACACTATCAACCACACAAAGGCATACAACCAAACCAGAGTCTTTTTCATGAATGTCTGTGTACATTCATAAGTAACTAAACATATTTCCTAATACATACCCTATAGGAAATGTCAATAGTGAAACTGTACTGATTTACTATTTGACACAGTCACCAGTACTAGTGATTTAGTATACCCCAGACAATGCTAATTACTATAGACATTTAACAAGTGCGTGTCATTGAAAATCCACTACTGACATAAGTACAATTGACAAGGTAGTTCTTTTGGGACCACATTGTCTACACTTTTGATACTTTTCTGAAATAGAAAATAAAAATGATTTTTTTTTGCTAATTTTTGGAGTTTTATTAAAAAAAATAAAATACTAAAAAAATATCAAATTAAAAATAAATTCGAAAACACCCACAGTTTTTGGCGATAATCGAACCCGCAACCCTCTGACTGATAGTCCGGCAAACTATCGCCTAGTCTATCGGAGCTCACAATTGAAAAAAAATAATTGTATAATAATAACCATTGTGTCAATGTCGCCAAACCGTCACCAAAATAGTAGGCAAAAGTGGTGACTTGGAGACACTTGTCCCCAGGTTTCCTTCAGGGTATGTATGTACATATATTTGTATATGAAACTTTAACAAAAATAAAAAAAAAAGAAAATAGCTAAAGATAGTCAGTCGTCTTTTAGTCTGTGGGTGTTTAAGTGTCATAAAGGAGTAGTAGAGCGTGTTTTCCACAATGGATTTGCTTATCATGTTGAACTTCTATCTTTTCACTAGGAGTTTTATTTCTTAACTATGGACTTAAAAAGTTATAGGAAAATATAAGTTGGGGGAAAAAACCATCATTTTGTTTTATGTTTTAATTGTATGTTTGTTAGACATACTAGTGTACTGAACAAGCTGTTAAAAGTCATCGACAAGAAATGATAATAATTGAATCTGTGTATATGTACTCATAATCAATTTTATGAAAATGATATTATGTAGTAAATACAACGCCTTGCAAGAACTGTGCACATAAATACTAATAATTGGCAAGATAATAGACGAACAAGGCCTTAAGAAATTGAGAAAATAATTAAAAATACACTATTAATTTATCAGGTTTAATAAAAATTACAAATTATAATTAACCCCCTGGCCCACGATGTCGAACGATACTGTTCGCTTAGATAAGACTTAA
Organism: Bellardia pandia; assembly: GCA_916048285.2. Taxonomy (NCBI): domain Eukaryota; kingdom Metazoa; phylum Arthropoda; class Insecta; order Diptera; family Calliphoridae; genus Bellardia; species Bellardia pandia. The sequence continues at coordinate 26,492,877 of OU696530.1, read as the reverse complement.
GACACAAAGTTTTTATCGTATCTATTTTTTATTCAATCAAGTTTGTTTATTCCACAATCAAGTTTGTGTCGTAAGTTTTATCTAATCGAACGTTATCGTTCGACATCGTGGGCCAGGGGGTTAATAGAGGCAGTGTCATAATGTAACATAACACTTAAAAAATCTCACAACATCTGTTCAATATTGAACAATAGTTTTTAAGTAGGTTTTGTATTGGTATTTACATTTAAAAAATACGTAGTACACCACCATAGTGGGGGAGGGTGCTGATGTATGTAACGCCCATAAATATTATTTCAACACCAACCTTAAACTATAGCGATCGACTCAAAATCACTTCCTGGGGCTGTTTATGTAAACTTTGTGCGCAGAGTAAAGGTTTCAATTTTGTAATTATTTCCATAAAATTTGTTACATAATATTTGATACATGATAGTAATGGCTCCGGCACGATTGGGATTGAAATTCGTTGAAATAAATCTGTCATAAATGTTTGATTTATGCACGTAAAATAAATTTAGCTACAAAAAGTTGTATATAAAGTATGATAACATCTACAAATTTTATGCAGATCGGTTCATAATTGACCATAGCTCCCATTAAAGGCCCACTTAAAAATGTAGGTATCCAATAATATTCCACCCAAGTTGTTCAATATATTCATAAAACATTCTGTCCAATTTTATGATGATCGGTCCATTATTACTCAAAACTGTCAAAATCACTTTAATATGTATAAATATATAATATATAGATCGAGATAATAAAACCCTTATATGCACAATAGTCATGTCACTAAATTTTTGTTGACATGACTATTACACACATAAACTTGATGTAGGGTATTTAATGGTCGGACTTGACCATCTACACTTTCTTACTTGTTTCTATTTAGGGATGAACTTGTGTATTCGATCCTTATAAACAACATCTGCTTATTACATAAAACCTTAATGGGTTCATCCTATAATCCCCGCAAGAAATCAATAGTTTTAAGTGTACGAGTATATGCTACACATGCAGGTAGCAACCATGTGGTGTTTGAGAATATTTTAAGATTGTTTATTTTAAAAGTTTCTGATTTGTTGTCGAAACTACAAAAGAAGAAGTAGCGTATTTTTCTCGTCTTTTTACTCGTCTATGTCCGTTTGACACAAATCATTAAAATTATGTCTTTTTAAAAATACTTGATAAGATTAACAGACTCTGAATGATATGTCCCATATAATATAAGAGCACAATATAAAATCACAAAGAATATAAGGACCACCAATATTATTACTCACTGTTAACCACTACCCATAAATCCGAAGACCTTGTGAAAAGTGGTGCTTAACAAATACAGATTTTTCAACTTTGTTTTCCAAAAAGGACATATTGGAGATACGTGATTATTTTTTGTGGGACTGAATACAGAGTCAATCGAATTGACTAAAATCTTAACAAAAAGTCTTCAAAATCCATAACGTAGATAAGGAAAAAGACCCGCCATTTTGCAAAATATAATTGAAAATTTTGATATAAGAATAGACTAGTGTTTACAGACGTCGTGGTAGACATGTGTCCGATATAAAATACAAAAAATGTTTTTAAATGAGAAATTCTTTTTCAAAATAAAACAAAACGTAGAATTAATATAAAATTAGATTTTTTAAAGAAAAATCTTGTGTATAACAGTGTTTTTTATAGAAAATCTTGCGAATAAGAGTATTTTTTATAACTTTAAATTCTATCTAGTGTATAACAGTATTTTCTATAGAAAATCTTTTGTATAACAGTATTTTCTATAGTAAATTTGTGTGTCAAAGTATTTTCTATAGCAAATATTTTTTATAACAATATTTTCTATGTTTTCTTTCTATCTTGTGTGTAAGAGTATTTTCTTTAGAAAATCTTGTGTATAACAGTATCTTCTATAGAAAATCTTGTGTATAACAGTATCTGCTATAAAAAATCTTGTGTATAACAGTATCTTCTATAGCAAATCTTGTGTATAACAGTATTTTCTGTAGAAAATATTGTGTATAACAGTATCTTCTATAGAAAATCTTTTGTATAACAGTATTTTCTATAAAAAATCTTGTGTATAACAGTATTTTCTATGTTTTCTTTCTATATTGTGTATAACAGTATTTTCTATAGAAAATCTTGTGTGTCACAGTATTTCCTATAGAAAATCTTTTTCATTGCAGTATTTTCTACGTTTTCTTTCTATCTTGTGGACAACAGTATTTTCTATAAAAAATTTTGTGTATAACAGTATTTTCTTTATTATTTTTTTTTAAATGTTATTAAAATACTTATGTAGAAAACATTTTTTATTTGTTTAAGTTTAATATTTATTGATATATGTACAAGTATACAATTTCTTTATCTTTCCAGGTAAGCCATTTGTTAACAAGACATCCTAAATTTATGTAAGTGATTTTCATAATTTTCGTCAAATCTTCTTTGTCTCAAATGCTACTTAAAAGTCTAAACACAATAATTGATGTTGCTGCAATTTTGTATTGACTCATACTTTAGATTTTATTAGCCGTTACATTTTAAACTGTTAACGATTTTGTTGGCTGCTACTGAGCTTATCAGCAATTTGTGGACAATAAAAGCAAAGTTTATAATAAAATAACCGCCTGTAGATCTAACAGTTGGTTACACCTAAATGGTTATTTTTGCTGAATTTTTTAGCATGTTTGTGTTTTATTTTTTTTACGTTTTATCTCTGTTTATGTGGCTGTTAAGGAGCGAAAAAGAAAACAAATATTTATATAAGGAAACTTTAATGGGTTTTAAAAAGCTTACAGAGACATTAAATCCGACAGAAAGAAAATAATGCAAAATTCAATGACAATATTATGAAAAAAAAAACAAGAATGGGTTGAGTGGGTTGCTGAAAGCCACAGAAACTGGAAAGCAAATTACTTTCTATGAAAATCATATTTCCGAGAAAAACAATTTTTTTTTCTTTTTTTTTTTCTTTAAACAAACAATACTTAAAAACGAATCTAGTCTTTTCTCCCCAAATAGTTAAATATCCTTTCAAAGAAATACTCTACAAAATCGTAATGAAGACAATAAAGAATTACTGTGTTAAGCATAAAAAATTGTTAAGAAAACACTTAAAAAATATTGAAACATAGATTATGACTGGGGGTTTTCGTTTACGTTATTGATGTTGGCTTTCGTTGGTTGTGTGAATTTAATTTTTACTTTTACATATAAAATATAAAAAATAATTCAGTCATAGAAGCAAAAAAATGTAGGGAATTTGTTTTTAAAGGGTTGTTATGCCTTTAACTCATACAGACAGTGTATGTGAGCTATGCAAAAGGATTTTCCGCATCTGTTTTTAGTTCTTGTACAAATTTTGTATTCCTTTTTGCTATTGTGGGCCAACAAACGTCTTAGTAAGTATGAAGAAGGTTTGGGTTTTGTACAAATAAATATGTATTATTTTTTTTAAATTTATTCATGTGTGTCTAGGCTAACACTTTCTCAAGGAAATGTGGAAGATGTTTAGTAGCAAAATTACTTTATGTATTTATGTTTAGTATATTTATTTAAGAAGGTTGTGTAATAATACATGCAAATATGTCTTAAAGCATTAGCAACATGTGCCTTTAAGCATAAATAAATATGACTTGAGGCTGCGTTAGTAGTTGTTGGTTTATTTGTTAACCAGGTTAAGTTGATAAATAGCATTTAGCGTTGTTAAACAACGAAATGTTTTCACAATATGCGCTATAATTTGAATGTATTTCAAGAAATTATAAGTTCCTTAAATACAAATTTTGTGGAATTATTTTTCTAAAATTATATAGTCATGAAATATTTTAAGATCCTTTCCAGAATTATTAAGAACACTTAAATTTAAAGCTGATTAGATGTGAGACCTGCCGGGGAAAATAAAACATATCGGCCCTAGCTACGAAATAATCTCAAGTGCATACAAACAAACTTTACGGGGAAGCATTTTTGTGATTGTTTGTTTGTTAGAAAATTACAATCTAAAAAATTGTTGGTTAAGCTATTTTCGCTGTAATTGGGCAGTATGTTATTGTGTGCTCCACAGGCTACATAGTAAGTGAGAAAATATTATAAGGTAAAGCCTTTAATAAACGTAGTAAAAAATTAGGTGCAAAAGTGTGTATGGTTGAAAAATGTGAACATTTAATATGGGTTAACAGGTCCAAAATCCAATATATCGCACACAAAGGGGCGTGCTCCGCCCATTTTACTTTTGTTACCTATTCCTATTCATGCCAATACCATATATAGCAAATACTGCCGCCGTTGGTCAAAAACTCCCAAGATATGACGATATTAAAGTTTGGGTTATATGGGCGAGGTCACGCCCCTTTGTTCACTCACAACTTGATATATTCAAGAATTTATTATTTCATAAGAATATCCTATTGTGAAAATTTAATGACGACTTATCCAGTCGTTAAGACCATATTACGATTTTTAATTTTCTTAACACGGGGCGTGGTCCCCTGGTACATTTTTCTAATTATGCTAATACCAAATGTACCAAATATAATCGACGGGCGTCAAAAAATACCCAAAATATGGCGATTTAAATTTTAAGGTTATATGGGTGGCGCCACGCCTCTTTGTCCAATAAAAACTTCATATAGCCTATTATTCCTTCCAGAGTTACGGTAACATGCTGTGAAAATTTCAGGGAGTTCGGTTCATGAGTTTGGCCTCCTATAAACACAAACAAACCGACAGACATTAATTTTTATGTATAAGATAAATTCGCAGCCAAGACGTTTTTAAAAATTTTAGCTGATGGCATGAGTCAGTACTACCGTCTTTAATTTCCATATCAGCACTTGTTTGGTTTGTTTCCTAGTTTAATTTTGAATTTAGCTCTATGCAAATCTTTAAATAACTACAAGAGCATAAACCACAATATACTTACATGGCAGATTTAGTATTAATAACATAAATTATATGGAATTTTTACAATAATCTGCCGTATTTATAAAAAATAAAGTAGACTTCAAATGTACTTTAAGAAAATTTTGTATGAAACTTTTGTCTAAACGCATACTTCAAGCCTACTTTATTTTTTATAAATATGTACATATGTATATGTATAATATATATACATTGCTTGCTGGGTTATACACACATAAATATGTATTTAGCCTAACATCTGTATATGTATGAAGCAATACAAGTAAATACATATTCAAGTGTTTAGTGTAATTATTTTCGTAAATAGTGTTAGGCGTTTAGCTATTGATTGCTTTCAAATTTAACACAATTTAAGTTTTCTTGTGGTTTCTCTGTTTTATTATTTTTATGTAAGTTAAATTTATTTTCCTCGAAAAATATTGTTTTTCCTGCTGTTTTTCACGTATCACAAGGAAATAAATAATTGGTTTTATTTTTATCTTTATTACTTGTGTTGTGGTTTTTTCCTTGAATTTTTTTCTTTATTTCATTTGTTAGCTATTATTTGTTGCTGGAGCCTATTTTGTGCATGCACGTGATGGGATTGTTAAATAATTGGTTTCGATTCAACTCATTTTAAATCCTTTTATTGCGAATTAGTAATTTATGGTAGGCAAAAGAAAAGTTATAAATACTATATATACCCTATAGTGATTAATGAGAGGTCTATCTATTATATGAAAGTATGTAACCCGGCATATGAAAAGGTGGCTTATGACTCAAAAAAAATGTTTCCACTTTTTTTTGCTTTCAATAGTTTTTGAGACGCTCTTTCACGTGGTGAAAACTAGAAAGTCCTAACTTGCTTAGAAGTGTACTAAAAATGTAGAGAAAGAAGAGAACAAATGAAAGAAAAACAGAATTTTATTGAAAATCCAGAATCAAGAGCTGTGTCTCGCAATTTATTTTTTGAATCATAAGCCATCTTTTCATAGGCCGGGTCACATATATTATTATATTATAATATATAATTTATACTAGTTATATAGACAAATATATAATATAGTTAAAAAAATATTGTTTATAATTAAAATCAACAGTCCAAAAAACAATTTTTTTTTTAGAAAAAGTTTTGTGTAACATTATTTCCTCTAGAAAATCATTTGTGTAATAGCATTTTCACCAGAAAATCATTTCAGTTGGATCAGTTTTTCCTATAGAAAGTATTTTGTATAGCAATATTATGCGCCCCACTATGGTGGTGTAGGCTATAAAAAAATCTACAGAAAAAATTATGGAGATAATATTATTTTCATGACAATAACATTATTATACCCATAGTGGGGAGGGTATATTGGATTTGTGCTGATGTTCTAATAGATTCTTTTGAATCTGAATACCATATAGTTTTGCCGTAAAATGCGAAACACAATCAAAAGCGTGAAAAGGTTTGATTCTGGTTCTGATGCCATACTCAAAACAAGAGTACTCCTGTTCATGCACAAAATCGTGTATACCCAACAACCACAACATCTCTATAACCGCTTAACCCTATCGAGTTCTAATAGAGGAAAGCGAATCTTATTGTTTAGACATCATAGTTTAACTTCTGATTGGCAATTTTTTCTTAATGCAATCCGGCTTTGGAATCTACTCCCGCACAACATACAAATAATAAGTAACGCACTGAGATTTAAAAAATGCATTATTAATTTTTTTACATGTTAATTTGTTAACCACTTTTCTTTTTCTTTTTTGTTTTCTTTTATAAATTTATAAATTAATTAGTTTAAACACTTTATCTTTAAGAATTATAATTTTTTTTAATGTTTCTGCTAAAACAATGTTCTATACTGCAATAAGAGACTTTAAGTCTTGTGTATAGAATTGGAAATAAATAAATAAATAATTCGATTTAAAGATGTCAGTCTAGCCATCCGACTGGCTGTTCATGTAAGCCTTGTGACAACAGTACAGGTCGCATTTTTAAAGACACTTCCATAAAATTTAGTAATTTGGAATCTGGTTCAAACAAGACAGAATTCAGGACACTTAATTTTATAACGCTGTTTCCATAATTAGTCAAAGTTCCCATATAATAAAAACACTATAACATGTAAATATATTTTAAAAGTGTTTGTATCAAGATAAAATTTAACACGAAAAAAAATATTTTTATACAGAGAAATCATGCATTAAATTGAAACTGTTTTTACACATATACTGGGCGTAGAAAATATTTTGTAAAACAGAAAATCTATAACAAATTTTGTATTTAAAAGTATTTTCTGTAGAAAATCTTACGTTTAAGGATATTTTCTATACAAAATTGGTTTGGAGAGGTATTTTTTTAGATGTACTTAAAGTTGGTAAAATTTGGTCAGCTCTGAAGTAATTTTTGTTGAGTTTAGTTTGGCATTTAAACATAAACAGACTGACGCCTGATCAATGCTTCCAAATTATGGAAATTTATTATGTATATTTGGTGAATGGGACCACAACAAGATTGCCGTTGATCCCGATTTTCATAAGCGAATTTTGTTTAGCGATTAAGCTCACCTTTGGTTTAATGGATACATCAATAAACAATACTGGTGTATTTGAAGTGATGATAATCTTCATGTGTATGTTGAGACACTATTACATCAAGAAAAACTTACTGTTGTGCTTTATAGGCTGATGGAATAGTTGTTCCGTAATTCTTTAAAAACGCAGCTGGCCAGAACGTTGAGACATGATTTCTGACAATTAAACAATAATTATGTGCAGGAGTTGTGGTTTTAACAAGAGTTGTGTTTTCAACAAGACTCAAGACTGTGGCTCGTGCCACTATTGATTTATTGAAGGAAACATTTGGTAACCACATATTTTCACGTTACCTTAAATTTTCCGTAAATTGGCTTTCAGAAGTATATGCAAATTCGCGTTATATACGGTCATAAATGTTGGAAAAAGTCATCGACCAAGACCGAGCCACTCGTGGTGGGTATATGCCAAAAGTCATATATAAATTATAATGTCAGAAGATTATCTTTCGAATAAAGTAAATTTCGTGTCAATTTAATATAATCCTCTTTGTTTTATTCCATTTCAAAATTCCATACGTCCGAAAAAAACGCCCTTCATAAGTGTTTAAGAAAAATTCTTAACTTTTCTGTCGTACTAGCAACATCTAAAATATGTACAAAACATATGAAGATATCAATAATACAAAATTTAAATTTACCACACGTTTGTTTCAAGAAATTCCAAGTATATTATTTGCATGCTAATTTTTCCAGATAAAACAAGATTTTGTTTACTACAAAACTCCAGGGACTCTTTGTATTTATAAAATAGAAGAAAAAACTATGTCGTATAAGTACGTACTTTTAGGAAAATCCTAAAATATTTAATCAAGGGAATTGTATATTACTTACGAGTAAATATTTTCTTTATTTAACAAATTTAACTTTCTTTAAAAAAGTTGTAAAAGTAGCTTAAAGTATTAGTTCATCAAAACAAATTATTTAAGCCCTATTAAATTTGAGTCCGTTGACAACCTATTTTATTATATAAATATATTTAAATAAGTTTAAGTTTGCATCTAAAATGCAAAGTTTAAAAGGAAATAAAATTCTACACATTTATATTCTTATATATGTATATGTATGTATATATTTATATACATACTGAGTCTCATACTAACAACCATATGTGTACTCGTATAATAATCTTAATGTTTAAACAATTTCACCGCCATTATTGACACTAAGTGGTGCTTTAAACGACAAAAACAAAAATATGAAAAAAACAAACACACATGTGGATAAACAGATTTAAAAACACAAACAAATATACATATACAAACTCATTTGCAAACTAGAGAAATACAAGTAGTCCCTGGTGACGCCTGTTTAATAGTAGTCAAGTTGCCACAAGGTCCAATGACATTTTGAGTGTTTACTACTTGTGGCATTAGTTTTCTGTGTTTTTTAAATCCACATGCTACCAATAGAGTCTAAAGTATTATGTGTTAAATGCTGGTATTGGTAACACAGGGAAACATATCCAATAATATATTTATCGTTGCTAAATAAATAATATTTAGATCTTTCCGGATCAGCTTTTTTAAAGGTATTCTTGGTATTCTAAACCCAAATTCTATTGCTTTACTTTTTATTCATTAGTTTTTAAAAACTGACGTTGTACTCAAATTAGTTAGTATAGGGTTTTATGTGGTCGTATTTGTCCTGCTACATTTTCTTGCTTGTTTCTTTTTTAACTTTTATTTTAGTCTAAAAATGTGTCACGTTTTAAAAACAAATACAAAACGCAGCTAGAAAGCTACAACACAAAACGTAAATACACTACATATGCATGTACGTATGAAAGTATGTAGCAAAAACCAAATTGTTTTACCCAGCATGCAAATTACAGTTGCAATATTGCTAAATTCATTTGCCAGAATTATGAAATATTTTATAATGGATGAATTTGTTAAATAAAATAGCATAATAATACTCATTTCAAAATAGGGCAAGTGATTAAGTGAATGCTGCAACAGTTGGCACAATTTAAGATCTTTAAGTTAACCTTATATAAAAAAATTCTTTGAAAAATAAAGTTTTAACGAGAAGGTTGTGATCCAAAACAAAATAAACTAAAGAAATTATATGAAAATCAATCAAATTTGTTTTGTATTCTTAAATTGTGAAACTTTACCCATTACGAGTGAAAATTAATATCGGAAAGATATTCAACACAGTTTTTTTCTCACACTGTTCAATCATATGTTCAATCACATCACGTTTTTGGAAATTTAAAGATAACTTTATCTTTAACAACGCCTCACAAAAAATAAAACTGTAATGTCAAAACGCATGAGAGCGTCTGTTAATTAACAGTTGAATTACGTGAAATTATGTGATCGGTAAATATGGTTAGCAAAAAATTCATTATTTGGGCGGCCATATGACTTGTGGCACCGTTATATCGAAAACACCTGTCAGTGCATCGCATATAATTAATAATAGGACAATTTTTAGTTGCTTAAATCTCTCGATAGCGTGATCCATTCACCGCTACTGCTTTTACAGCAAAATTAAAAAAAAAGTAATGACAGAATTACGCATCCTTAACACATTGCATTCCATAAGCTGGACATAATGCTCGTGAATACCCAAATACAACAATTTAGCTTGCTGACGTATGCAGACAAATGAAAATGGGCTTGGACTAAAAAAAAAGTTTCTTCATAAAATTCAGCGAATTCTTCTGAAATAAATTTTTGATAAGAATTATTATTTTTGTTTTTAACCGTTAATTTTAAATCTTTTATATTTCTTTATTTAGGCTCGAGTTCATTAAATTTAATTTACATTAAATTATTTTTACTGAAGGTAGGAATTGTTGCATGCAAATTATTATTAAAATTTATTGATAATTTTGCTTGGCTTGGGACTCGAACCTGGGTTGTTGGTTGAATTTACATATGTTTCGAGAAACACCACTTTCTCTCATCAGAATTCTTTACGTTCTGACACTCTGCACCACGGCGCCTGCTAGCCCACAGTCAAACATCAATCCTTTAACCAGTATTACTGGTGGTTCAAAATTTGCTGTAATTATCATTTTTCATTTTTATTTTACATGTTGCCTCCTTTTTTTCCTTTAGTTTTTGTTTTCGTATTCATGCCGAGACTTCGTCTCGAAAACCTGAATACATTTTTATTATGTTTGTTGTCTACTTTCGTCGACATTTTTTTTTATCTCGAAACATATGTAAATTCAACCAACAACCCAGGTTGGAATCCTAAGCCAAGAAAAATTATCAATAAATTTTAATAATAATTTTCATGTAACAATTCCTACCTTCAGTAAAAATAATTTAATGTAAATTAAATTTAATGAACTCGAGCCTAAATAAAGAAATATCAAAGATATAAATTTTTGATATTAAGATATTAGAAATTCTTTAAGCTTAAGGTCTTATTTTATAAAAACAATTATTTTTATAATAAAATTTAAATTTTTTATAAGAAGAAGACCTTAAGCTTAAATAATTTCTAAAATCTTAATAGAAAAGGTCAAATAAACAATAATAAGAAATATAAATTTTTAATATTTCAACGCACATTTTGAGGGCATTTGAATTGATTATAACAATTGTCAGAGCTTCCGCTACGAATATGTCGACAAGTAGAAAGTCATATGGCATATTTCTAAATAACGAGTGACTCAAATTTTACGCTCAAATGAGTACAACAATTAGTTTTGGGGTTCTATAACACTAGTGTCAATTCTCTTGAGTAAAAAGGTAAGACTATCTTTTTTTATGGTTTCTACATTGAAATTTCAATCGTCCTACTGTCAAAAACAGACGAGTAGAAATAAGTGCTTGTGTGCATCACAAAACAATATTTTATATAATATTTCGTATATTTCTACAGCATAAACTGTTGTCCACTACCTTAACTTTCAATTTCGATGTTAATTGCGATAAATTGAAACATTTTTCATTCAATTTATTACAAAATTAAAAAATTCATAGCAATTTCAATTCACAAAAATTATTTTTGTATTGTAAATAAAACGCAGCTGTTATTATTTTGGTTTGGGTTGCCCATAAAATATTAAAATATTTAATAACAACGCGGAAAAAAGTAAACAAAACATCTAATTAAATAGTTTGGCAATAATGCAATATAACAACTCAATATTACCAAGGTAACTAACGTAAGTCAGACGAGTGTATTACAGAAACTCATTTGTTTACGTACTCGCCCGTGTACCACTCGTTCGCCTGAGAATACACTCGTTATACAGAACTACGCTGATAATGTTTATGTTGTTCCAATATGGTATTCAAAGTTTCTGTTGAAACTTTGTTGAAACAATTGAAATTAATCCAAAATAATTGGCTCATTGGCAGGAACTCTAAGCTAAGCTTAGATTGGAAACGCTTGCTTTACAGCTCAATCACAAAACCTATATGGTGTTATGGAATCCAGCTATGGGGAACAGTCTCAGCTTCATATGTAGACAGAATTCAAAGATACCAAAACAAATTGCTACGAATGATCACAATTGCCCCATGGTATATAAAAATTATAATATCAATAAAGATCTAAACGTGCCTTTGGTAAAAACTGAGATCCAAAAATATGCAGAAAAACACTTAGAAAAGCTTGAACTACAGCCAAATCCATTAGCCCGCAATGTATTAAATAATAATGGCTATATTCGACTTAGAAAAAGGGATACAGCAAATCTGAGCCGAAGCCAAGAAGGAAGAATGAATAATTAATATTTATAACCAACAATGGTCAAACAATTTTCTTCCGGCATTGGCTGGACTAATAGTAGAAATATTTTAGATATAAGGTTTGATAAATAAACAACTGAAAAAATTTACTTATAAAATAAATCGTACAGAAAAGTTGTAATTTATTTTTGAAATAAACCTGGCATTTCAAAACAGCTTGTCCGAACGCAATAAAATATTGCATGGGCGTAGCTAATAAGTACTTGCGTTTAAGTTTGTGGGATGGATCCAACAAACCTTCAAGGGATTGAGCTGTGGGGCTCGAAAATGGCCCCAACATTGTTTAAACACTTGCAAGTTTTTATTTTTTATTCGATTTCTAAGATTTTAATGGTTTTTAAAAAGTCCTTTGCTAGATCTTCTTCTCTTATAGTTATAGAGTTAAAAGAACAAATTTAAAAATTTTGCAAAATCCTGGTTCGGTTTTTTTAAATATCTAGCACAGTTTTTGACGGATTTTCCTCAAATTTATTGTTAGTTATATATTAAAATTTTCCACCAGGAATGAAATACTTTTAAGCCATACGTTCCTAGGTCCAAAAGTATTCAATATTCAATTTAAAAAAATAAATTAGACCAGCCGTTTATAAATCTCAGATTTATTTGAAAAAAAAAAATGATTCTGTCTTACTATTCTTCAGTAAAGTTTTGGTTAAATTAACTCGCTATCATTATTAAAAGCTGCAATGGCTTAGTAGTGAAGTACCCTGGTCGGTGTATTACAATCGAACAATATTCAAGGGATAGTTATACCAGAGAGTTACCATTTCTTAACGTTTTTTTCCTATCTATATAGAATTTTACACGTATGAATAGTGCTGGCCCGAAAATCCAGCACACGGCCCGCTTTTGGAACCATTGTCCCGGTGTCCTGGTGACATCCACCGGATGACCCGGATTTTTATTTTGAATTTAATTAAATAAAAAATATGCGAACTTGAATAACAAAACGGTATATTGCATTTAATTTGGCACAATCGCATCATATTTTAATGGTAATTAATTTTTTTGAATGATTCATTTTAAAATCATGTGTCTGTGTATATCCCCAGCAAGCCATATGAGTTCGAAAAGACACTTTTCTGCCACCTTTTCTGGAGCGTTCATGCTCTTTATGAGCCTAAAAAACAGTCATTATTGCTCCGAAAACCTTCAGAAAAGTAGGTAATTACATTCAGAAAAAACGCTTTTATGAGGGTTTTTTTGTTTGGGCTGAGAAAGAGCTCTTACATCGTGTCAAAAAAGAGTCATTGCAATTTTAAATACAACAAATTTAAAGGTCGCATTTATTATTTTTTTTTAATTATTTTTACTTAAAGAAAAAGGGACTCGCTGCTGCACCGAACTGGAAAGATGTAGAAACAACGATCAAATGTATGGTTGAAAAGAAATGATTAAAACCTGAAGACAATAATGTAGAATTGTTTGTCGAGTTTGAAATTTATTATCCCAGACAGAACTAGCGAATGGAATAAAAATAATCCTCCTACTAAATCATGTTTTATTAAACCACATCAACGTTGGGTGAAATGTTTCAAACATGTTCAAAGTAAGAATGTACCGTACACTCGCTTCGCGCGAATCATTGAATTTATATTTTGTTTGCCAGCAACATCTGCAAGTGTAGACCGTATATTTTCGTTGATCGCAAAATTATCGACAAAAGCAAAATCGCTACTCAAGCTAGATACTTTGAAATATATGCTAATTCTTAAATATAATTTAAAGTACGAATGCGTTGAATTTTACAATTTTTTCAAAGAATCCCCAACATTGCTGAAGCAAATTTCATCACAGCATAAATACGATTTTAAACAAAAAGCTACAGAAAATTAAATTCAAATTACTTATAACATTTTATAATTGTCTAAATTTAACTTGAAAAATAAAGTCTTTTTCCCATAAAAAATGGCCCGGTTTTAAGTTTGAATGTTCCGGATTTTAGTACTTTTTTCGAAAAATGTTCCGGTTTCACTCAAAATTGAGGCGGTCACACTATGTGTGAAGCCAAGGAGTACTTAAAAATCTGAGAAAATCTTATGTATAACAATATTATATAAAATACTGTTAAATACAAGACTTTCTTCAGAAAATACTGTAATACACAAGATTTTCTATTAAAAACCAGATAACCATTCATTTACAATATTTCCTATAAAACCACTGTTTTACTAAATAAAATACTTGGACACGCAGAATTTTCTATAGCAGATATTGTTACACAGTTATTCCAGTTTTAAAATTATAAATTTTATTACAAAACTATTCATTCCTATTTGATGATATTTTATTGCCTACAAATTCTTGTCTACTGGGTTTTAATTTAAGTTTACAATTGTACCTAACAATTATGTAAGCTTCCACTTGTAAAATGTAAATTCACACAGTTAGAATGTGACACATTATGCACATTAACTATATGTTCACTAAAGTTTTAATGTCACATATTTGTTTGAACAATGTGTGTCATAAGTTAAATGTCTGTTGTCTGTTGCAATGTCTATAGCTATGTCTCAGTAAATGTGTTCATATTTAACAATTTTAAGTTGCATTTGGTTGTTGATTTAAAAAAAAATTGCTATATGTTACTTTATTTATTTATTATATGAGAATTATTCCTCTTGCGAGTATTAATAAACAAAATTCAAAAAAATTTAATCGAAGTTGCCTTCAAGTTAAATATACAATTTTATTTGAAAATAAATTGTATACACTACATTTATTTTCAAATAAAATTGTATATTTAACTTGAAGGCAACTTCGATTAAATTTTTTTGAATTTTGTTTATTAATACTCGCAAGAGGAATAATTCTCATATAATTTATAAAAAAAGTTGAATATACATATTTTGAAAATAAAGCACTATTAGACACAAAGAATGCTGATGACGGCTTTAGCAGGCCAGAAAATGCATTACATTTTGCTAGTGTCTCTTTGAATATATTTTTGTATGATTTTACATTTATGCTTTCCAACGGAAGGCTATGTGAAACATATAACAGAAATATTCAAAAATAAATGTAGTGTATACAATTTATTTTCAAATAAAATTGTATATTTAACTTGAAGGCAACTTCGATTAAATTTTTTTGAATTTTGTTTATTTATTTATTTATTTATTTATTGTTTGGCTATGATCCTTGTAGACTAAATGTAGTTAAAGTAGTTGCGAGTTTGTATTCTATCTTTATAGAAAACAAATGGAAAAAGCACACGCACGTGTATTTTGTGGCAGTCCGGATATTTCAGCATTTGAACTAAAGCCAAAACGATAAAAAGTTACAAGCGATTGCTTGAACCTACAATAACAAAGAAACAAGCTAAAAAGTAAATGTGTAGATAGCAATATACGTAAGTTTTATAAATGACAATGTCTAAAAGTGCGAGCTATGGAAAATTATTTTTGTTTTCCAGATCTTTTTCTTTTGCTAAGTAAAATTTAAACTTTAATACACAAAAAAAGTGTTGAAAATTAAAAAAAATTGTGGAAACATTCTGCTGGATATTAGCTCAGACATTGACAAGTAGCAGTTAGAATTTACATGAATGGTTGTGTGTTGTTAAAGAGTGGGTGTTTTTATTTCTTAAACAACATGAACTCCCAGAACAACAGCTAAAACATCAACTCACAAAAGCATAGAAGAGTCATCGTAAATATAAAGTTTTTGTTAACATATAGCCTAAAGACCAAAGAAAATAAACCTTATAAGCAGGGGTTTGCTTTAATATTATTTATTGCGTAAAGAAACTAGTTTGTTGTCAGCCAAAAGGACTATCAACAAAGGGAAGATGGATTGTAGGCAAACCAACAAACAAACTTAGGGCCAACTATGTAACCTACAACAGCAACAATAATGCCTTTTAGTTGTAAACAATTGTGACAACAGACAATCAACAAAGCGCCAGTTAGACTGCAGAATTTGTATATGCTCCTGATGGGACTTTATTCCCCAAAAGCTGGCGCAAGAAAAACGTAAAAATTATCTACACAACACAAATACCAACTAATAATTCAAAATATTTTTAGACAAGCGAACACACGTATACAATCAAAAATTATTGTGGGTATAGCGGAAATAAATGAAATTTACACACACGCATACTTGCTCACTCACCCAGTTGAATATCCGTTTGTGCGAGGCATTAAATACTCAAACAAAAACGAACGAAAACCTACATTTGAAGTAAACTTAGAAACTAGAAATATCTAACTTTTTTCTGTTGTTGGTATTTTTCCGCCCTTTTCAGTTTGCATGACAAAATGGACTAGCCATTTTTGCCGAGTGTCCAAATAAAGCATAGGGAAAAAACTCACAATTCTAGTCAATGTTTTTTATTCTATACTAGTTTTACACATGGCACGCTTTACTTGAGCAAAACAAAAATTGACAACAAAAATATGTTTGTACATTTTTTTTAATCGGCTTCAATTTTCTGTACAATTGAAAAGTGTCGTTAGCCTAATTGATAGTTGGAAACCACTTAAGCGCATGACAGTTACCAATAGATTTTTCCCCCAATAGTTATTTAAACTTAAAATCTGTCAATATTTAGTGTCTGAAATGTTTAGCGAAAACTGTGGAGGTTTCTTGGAATTTATAAAGCATATGAACAGAAAATACTATTATTTTTAATATAAGTTTTACTCTTAATTTGTTTAAATAAGGTTTTAATCAGGTGTTAAAATCAGGTCAATTATTAATTGTCAATACGTTTTGTATAATTATTATTTTCGTTTATAGTTTTTCTAAATTCTGCCTCAAATGTTTTGAATATTTGTGACTTTGAATTATTTATTCAAACGCTACCACCAACTTTAAGCTCAATTTTATTGATATTTTCTAATCGGATTGTATATTATGTACACTCTTTAAATTACTCCTTTTCAAAGTGTTTTTTTTTGCAACACATTCGATTGTTTTTAAAAAATGTTATTACCTGAATAAATGATAATACCTTTACTTAATTTGCAAGTATTTGCCATAATATATGCGCAACCAAAAGATATGTATATAACGGAGTTGAAAACAAATTAAATACTTTTAGCTACTGTATATGACAATTTCGTAAACATAGTCGAGTTTTTTAATTCAATTAAAAATAAAAAAAAAAATTATTTTTAATTTGTTTAATTGTGTTATCAGTAGAATCTCTAATATCTTGTATTGTAACACTTGTCAATAGTGATATGTAAACAAGTCAAATTTGAAAATGTTCATGAAAAACCACCGATATGGTTTTATGTGGTTATGTGGAATCGATGGAGGCCAAGAAGAAAACAACACGGGTGACTAAACCAAAGTGGCGAGATCCACAAAGAAAGAGACAATTAGTTTTATTTTATTTTTGTTGAAATTCAAAATATGTGATATCTAGGGCTAAGAATCGAAAATATGCGCTTAAAATATTCAATAAAAAATCAAAAATATGCAGTAAAACTTTAAAAATTTAATAAAAAAAAAAATTTTGTTTTTTAATTTTATTAAAAACAAAAAAACAAAAAATTCAGTCTATTGTTATTTAAACGTAAATCTTTTAAAAACTAAAATATATAACTAATTTAAATTTTTGTTTGTATAAACAAATAAACACTTTTTTATATTATCAAAAAAATTTGTACATAGAAAATGATCTCTCAACATCAACCGAAATTATAGGAGCATACCTAAAGGAATCCAATTCATTTGGAGAATATTCATTTTCTAATGCAGAGCCCACATTTGATTCCAGATCAAAAATCTTTGAAATTTGTTTTATTTTTTGAAATCCTTCATTTTTTTTTTGCAAAATTCTTTGAATTTTTGCTTTAATTTGTTGGGCTTTTCTTCCGCCCACATTGTTAATTTTACTTTCTGCAATATTAATTAATTTCATTTGAGTATTAAGTGAACCAAATCCCTCCAATTTAGTTATTGTCTCCCCAATATATCCGTAGTTGGAAATTACAAATGCTAATTGACTTTTAATGTTATTTAAATTTAATATTTTTTTTACTTTTTTAAGTGCATACGAATCGGTATTAATAAGCTCGTCAATAACATTCTTAAATTGCTCAAAGTTTTTTGAATAGTATTCTACAGCATCTAGCCAGCCAAGTTCCCCATCTTCTTAATACTGGCTGCGGTGGAAGGGGAACCAAGGGATACATTTCTTTAAAAATTGCAACTAGTGAAGGAGTCTTTAAAAATATTTTTTTCCGTATGAAATCAATAAATCAATACTATCGAATTTGCTTCTAATTTTCTCTGCAACTAACCTATTTGCCAAGCATGTAACATGTAATAGTTTTGGATAAAAGAAATCAGTTTTTCGCAAAAATACGTTGCAAAAAAATTAAAAAATCATTTATGTTTTTATTTGAAAATTTAATGTGAATGTGTTTAGTATGCGATATCAAGTTATGTAGTATATGCGTCTCCATCTAATATAAAGTTGTATTTTAAGCAGAGGACTAAAAGAATTTATTGATTTGTTTTTGTTTATTTGGAAATTTTTTGAAAAATCACTCAAAAATTCCAAAATATGCAAAAATATGTATTAATAAATTTAAAATATGCAAAAAATATGCATTTTAAACCAAAATATGCAAAAATATGCAAAAACAAATCGATGCCATTTTAACGCAAATTTCTTGAATCTGAAAGATAGTTGGCCGACATCGCTCATAGACTGTCGACAAAAAACATGCATTTGCATGGAAATCGCAACCTTAGTGATATCAAATCATTCTTTTCGAATGTATTGGTTTACAAAATATATTATTTAAAAGTTATATTAAAAAAAAATAAAACACAATTCAATATCAAAATCGTTTTTAACAAATTTCAAAGTTATTTAAACTATCCACTATACAATTTAAAGTTATTATATATTATATTTTGATATTTCTTTTAGTTAGGCTTTGAGTTCATTAAATTAAATTTTTCAAATAAATAAATAAATAAATATCAAATAAATAAATAAATAAATAAATAAATAAAAATAAATTATTTTTACTGAAGAAGGAATTGTTTTACAACTTGAAAAATTTTATTTTTGATAATTGTTATTATATCGAGCCATTACCGCCAAAATAATGTATCCCACACCATAATCGATTGTTGTTTTTTTTATCGAAATCGATAGTTCAACATCATTTAAAATTATTAAAATTAAATGTATTACACAAAACAATATTTACATTATAAATTTTAAAATAATGGCTTTATTCAAACTGATTTTATTTAAAAAAAACCTTTCCCTGTAAAATTTTGAGTTTGTGGGATACATTTTTTCGGCGGTTATGACTCGATATATTACCATACAATTCAAAAATTATCACCTATATAATACAAATTATTAAACGACTATGTAATTCAATTATTAGTTAATAGACTGTGTATATGGCAAAACAACGATTCGGCAAAATACAACAACAAAATTTATATTTTAGGCAAATTGACGAAGAAATTTAACAAAAAAGGTAATGTATGATGACGTTTGCACCTATATATGTCCTCTGGCATCACACTTAAGATAACAGTCCAAGAAAAGGGAAAGCCAAAGTTGAACAGTTCATGTTATTCCAATATGACCCTGTTGGAAAACAAAGTTCTTATTGAAAAGCTCTTTATTATCAGTATAAACCAATTTTAAATTATATAAAGTTAAACCTCGATATAACGACCCGCACTATAACGAATTCCTCGATTTAACGAATTTTTTTAAATCCCCTACAACTCTCCATAAGATTTAGTACAAAATAAACCTCTCTATTACGAATAACTTTCATTCACTACAGACTAACGAAATAGAAAGAATTATTTACTTTTATTTTCTTAAATCCCCTACAACGCTCCATAAGATTTAGTACAAAATAAACCTCTCTATTACGAATAACTTTCATTCACTGCAGACTAACGAAATAGAAAGAATTATTTACTTTTATTTAACGAATTTTGTCAACTTACAACCTTTGCATAACGACTTCCATCACTTAATCCAAATTATATGAAACAGATACATACAAAATTATTGTGTTTGCAACGACAACGTCTCCAGCAAACCTACATTCGTATTCGACAGTAGCATGCATTAGACTAACGGCTGAAATATTTGAAGAAAAATTTATTGTTTTAGTGTATTGTACAGTGTTTTCCTTCAAATGTGTTTTGATTTATTAGCGGAAATCGTTTTCTATAACATAGTAAGCAGATGATGATTAATATACACAATTTTTTATTACCTCGTTATAACGAATAGAAATGCAACTTCACTTCGATGTAACGAACCTCATTGTTACGAATTATTCGATATAACGTTTTTTTTCTAATCCCCTTAAGATTCGTTGTACCAAGGTTGAACTGTATTCACATTGTTGATATTCAGCTATAGTTTTACTGCCGTAGTAGAAAAAAAAATATTTAAAATATTGAAGTTTAAATGAAAAATGTTTTTATGAAAATTCCAAAAATTTTAAGACGCATGCGCGGTCTAAAGATATCACTTAATTGAATATTTTTTTTCAAGTATTACCTTTTTAAGTCTAAGACAGCAAAATATTACTATTAGAACTTTATTAATTAACTTTTATTTTTTCCCATACACAAGCGCCCCACCCTAATGTACATCCATTTTACATGCGTTTTACGTATACATTTTAACTAATTCATATATAAAATATATATAACTCATACGTTCATATGAATGTGTTGTTAAAACATATAAATACAACATATTAAAAAATCATTGCATACCCTAGGGCTGGGCAAAAGTACATATTAGCAAGACGTATTTATACCTAATTTTAAATGAAAAATTCATAAAAACCATTTATTATTTTTTAAATAAACAATTTATTTAAGAAACTATTCTAATTTTTTAATAATAAAAATTACGCAAAATGTTATTTTAAAATGACTAATACATATACACCCATTTGTATTAATTTTAATGTTCAATTAGTTTGTGTTGCCAATTACGAAAAAGTAAACTTGAATTTCATTTTGTTGCTCATAGAATAGTTATGAATTTTTATTTTTTAAATATTAATGGTGCTATTGTCTTGGTGTAATTTGTCCTTTACGTACAATTTAAATCCACAACAATGTTTCAAAGATTTTTAATATTCTCCTTAAATAAAATTAAAAGTATTGAAGTTATTGAAGTTATGTAACATTTTCACCATTATCAATCTTTTTAATATACTTTGCCTCACTTACTTTGTCTTACTTTACTTTACTCTCGAAATTTCTTTCCTAAACCATAGATTAGATTAGGTTCCATGGGCAGCCTGTTGATGAAGTTGCTTTTGATGCATATACTCGTATCCATGATTTAGAATATGAATTAGCAACTCATAAAGACAAAGCTAGAAAAGCGAATGAACACGCAATTCAAAATTTGTTTGATGATTACATTAAAAACAGTTTTTTAGCAGAATTAAGTGGAATAATTGGATTATCTATTAAATATGGTTTTGAAAGTGCTTTTGGTGTTGTATTTGTATATCCAATTATGTTAAAAAAACGTTTCCTCAAATAATTTATGCAGCTAGAGGAAGACTTTTAGCTAACGAATAAAAAATACACCATCTTAAAGAAGATTTAGAAACTATCTAGATTTTAAAACATAAGCATTAATAGCAAAACAAATATAGGAAAGTTATAAAGAAGGTGGTGATTAATATTAAAAAGATATTTTGATGCTTTCGAAAGAAAGAACAGACCTAAAGAAAATAGTGAGTCTAATAGAAGTACGGAACTCGATTCTACATTTATTGAAAAATAAAATCATATTCATAATAATAATTCTAATATGAATTTTGATATGCAAGAACATATTCATCTAGAAAGTGGTTCAGATCTTGGCTCTATTACGGGGGCTCATTATTCTGTAGGCCCATTTTCCTGGAAATAATAAGCCTGATTTGGTCACGAGTAGAAAGGTCAATCACCTTCTCGATCATCATTGTACCCATTTTGGGTAATTCATTGGCTATACAGTTGCCTGCATTGTACTGTGTCCAGAGACTCATTCAAAGACACTCCGTGGTTAACTTCAATGCCGAGTTGAATAAACATACATATATTCACGGGTATTTTATAATACCTCAGCCAGTTTGCAGTGCGCTTTCTGGCAGAGATTTTGAAGATATGTAAATCTTATTTTTTGTTTAGAATATTTTAGATACTTTACTTCAATGAATTCTTATTCTGATTTGGGTTATTTGGATTATGAAATGATTACTAAAAACTAAAAAATGAAGATATATGAAATCTAGATGATGTCAATGAATATACTTTTAAATATAAGAAAACCATTAAATTTTAAAATATAATATCATTCAAATTATAACAAGGAACACAATAATGTTGAACGGGAATCATCCTAAAAATGTAACCCGAGTAATATTGAATATTTTGATCACAATCAAAATAAAGTTTTAAAATAAAAATTTGTTGTGTTTGCGTTTTTATTTAAAAAACAATATTTAAGTAATACAGAAAGAAGTTAAATTCATTTACCCTTAAGCTAGATTTACACGGTTGAAATTTTCTTCAAAATTGCTCTTCAAAATGCTTCAAAGTCGTGTTGTTCATGTCTGAAGGATGGTAGTGGTGTTCCCATCTCTGTCCTGTTGGGAGATGATGTTACCTTCAACAATATAACGACAAACATTATGTTAGATTTCGAGCCATTTTTGTTATTTTTATTCGTTGTTTAGACTTTGAAGAATTAAGTAACTATTGATTTGTATCGAGCCCTTTATTTGTTTGTCAAATAAACCATCAGTTTGTACCACTACAATATTGGAACGAATCTAAAGGAAAGTGTTTTCTTTTTATTTACAATAAAAAGCTAAAATTTGCCATAATTAAAAACTACCCCTTTTTTTATTAACACATGCCAAGTTCTTTGGAAATTTGGCTGGCAAATTTACAGGTCCCACAAAACCATCTACACACACACTTGGTGAAGTAACAAGTGTAAACAGCAAAAATTCTTCAAAATTTATTTTTTTAAAAGTCATTAAATAATTATTAATAGTTTTTAAATAGTTATTAAATAGTTATTACTAGTTATTAAATAACTAACTTTTGAAGAAATTTTGCTGTCTACTCGACTTTGAAGCATTTTAAAGAGCAATTTTGAAGAAATTTTAATCGTGTAAATGTAGCTTTACACTGCTTAAAATAAAAAGCACAAAAACGTACCCAAATATCATAACAGTAAGGTTTTCACAAATATGTTAAAAATAATATTTTTAAAACAATATTCTACTATTTAATTGGTAAAATATTTATAATAACTTTAACATAGCCACAGCCATAGAGAAAACATAGTCTATTATCAAACTTCATTTAAACCAATTGTAGCACTTTTCCGTGTTTTAATTTATGAATTTCTTTTCATTTCACTTCGTTATTATTTCTGTGTATTGTTTTTATTTTTTCCATTTTTTTACTGCTTTTGTTGGCGATTGTGTTTCCAATTCATTTAGCTTTTATTACATTTATTTTATTTTTCTCTACTTCTTTTCATTAATGTCTATGAGAGAAAAAGTGTACAAAGAATTTACAAAAAATAAATTACAGTATTTTTGTGAACAATAACAAAGAACTAAAATAAAATAAAAAACAACGAAAATAATAATTGAAAGGAAAGATGATGGAGAAAAAAGAAATAAAATGAATAAATAAAAACATAAATATTAAATGAAAATTGTGTGTTTAAGCATTTGTACCGCATAATAATAAAAAAAAGACATAAACTCTAAATAAAAGTTGTTCTTTTCATAATATTTATTTTCTAAAAGCCTACTACTTATTGTATAAAGAATACAACAACAAGTTAGGAAAAATAAGTAATACAAGAAAAATTATTTTGTTGTACATAGTTAGAAAAGCACTTAACAATACTATGTCTATTTATACATATGTATGCATATACTAAAGAAAACTACATTTAAATGAAAAACTTAAGACAGTTGCTTGCGATAAGATAAAGAAAATTGTTATAAAAAAAATTATTGAAGAAGCTACACAAAGATGTAGGGAAATATTGAAAATAAAAATTTTATTTTAATAAAAAAACACCGTAAGCTTGAATATGAAAATTTTGAATATTTCAACAGTATTTATTAAATTTATTATTTTTGTTTTTATACCTTCCTAAGTTGATTTAACGATGTCCGTGTGAACGTCCGTCCATCTGGCTGGTTGTTCATGTAAACCTTGTGCTCAAAATACAGGTCGCAATATTGAAGATATTTCCATAATATTTCGTACATAAAATTTGTTTGTCCCAAAGATGGCAAAGATTATTGTCGGTCATAAATATTTAATTCACTTGGGGGTTACACAATCAAGATTTCTCTTTCAAATTGGAATACACTTACACTTTTTACTAATACACTAATACTTTTAAAACTTGATACGATTTGGCTTTCATATTCTCGTTCCAATTGTTGTGTTTGATTGCATTTTTTTTATTTACAAACATTCCAGCTTTATTAATCTTTTATGGTGTGTTGTTCTTTTTTTATAAATAATATAATAATGCAATAAATTAAAAAGCATGTTTTGACGACATTTTGAAAGTAAATTGCCCTTAATTAGCCTTCAAATTGTGTAAACAATTTTAAAAGAAAACTTGAACGTCTAACTGCAGCGTTATGCACGTACCCAAACATAATTTAAACTTATAATCTGTACATAAAGCCCAATCATATCTACAAATTTTATAAAGTTGGGTGCTTAATTAACAATAGCTCCCATGTAAAAGTCACTTCCGAAAATCACTTTAAAAAAACTAAAAAAATCACTTTGTCTACAAATAAAATTCAATACAAATAAGTTCCACAGATACAGATGTCATGAAACCTAATTTTATAACGGTCAGTTCATAACTAGTCTTATGACGTTTTCTTTTCTGGCAAAAATGTTACACGTTTTTCCCATTTCGCACCTTTTGTAATTTGTTTGTGTTCTTTTCTGAAAAAATATCAACACTGCTCAACAATGGTGCACCCTTCACACTCTGTATTTTTAGAGGGTGAGAATTGCACGCTAAAACAGCTGACATTTGTTTTCTTTATGAATGTGTATTTGTGTTAAGAAAATATACAAAATGGAAAATATTACTACTTTTTTATGTGCTGAAAAAATTGTCGATGACTTGTTGGATACATCTTAATCATCTGATGACGATCAAATATTTTATATGATTGTGGAAAGAAATCCACATTTGCGAGTGAAAGGCTTTGTAGAGAACGTAATTAATGAATACTCTGAAGTTGATGTATGTCAAATTTCATAGGACAATACTCCTCCCAGCATACCATTTTCGGAGCGCTCCGAAAAAGGAGTCAGAAAAGAGTCCAACTGAAGAGCATTTTCGGAGCGCACCGAAAAAGGAGCCAGAAAAGAGTCCAACAAAAGAGCATTTTCGGAGCGAAAGAAAAATTTGTTTGTTACTGTCCTGAGTCTCAGTATGACTCAGAAATTCCACTTAATTATGTGTGTACCAAAGCGTTGTTGTCTTGTTATTTGTGTTTTGAACAAAAAAAAAAACATAGCTGTACCACACAAGCATAATAAAAACAAGACTCAACAAAGACTCTTTTCTGACATTATCTAAGAGCTCTTTAAGAGCCCAAAAAAACCCTCATAAAAGACTCTTTTCTGACATTATCTAAGAGCTCTTTCTGACGGACCATTTTCGAACGTAATAACCCTCTTTTCTGAAGGTTGTCGGAGCAATTCTGATTGTTTTTTGGGCTCATAAAGAGCGTTAACGCTCCGAAAAATGTGTCAGAAAAGACTCTTTTCGGACTCATATGGCTTGCTGGGCTACTTTTAATATATGTAATGTATGTTTATATATGTATATAATTTTTATAGTTTAAGAAGAATTTGCGTATTAGTCGGGACCATGCCACGGTCTTTTTGAGAGATATTCATTGTCTTATTTCAAGCGATCTTACGAGGGAGCTACCTGCTTCCAACAAAAACAGCTGTACATGAAAAAAAAGGTGTGATTTTATGTTCTATTCTGACCATTAAAAATGCGACATCTTTAAAATGTGAGGTAAACATTTTAAAAATGTACATAATAAAGGTGTAACATTTTATTTCAGACAAGAAAATACCATAAGCCCATATAAGAGACCCCCTTCAAAAATCACTTTAACATATAGAAATCTCCTAAAAGTGTTTATATCGTTTATAAATTGAACACAAAACATATTTATATGCACAGAAGTCATACTACTAACTTTTTGAATGAGCGCAAATTTTTGTAATCAAAATCGAACGGTTATATTTTCAATTTTTGTTTCTTTTCAAATTGTTTTAAGAGAAAATAAAAACGTTTGTTAAAAAATTAAAAACAATTGTTTTTAAATAGAAAAATATTACACTAATTTTATTAACGACTTTTTTAATAATAAATAATTCCAATTGCGTTGAAAATATACAACGAAAAATATTGAGGGATGCTTGGGACTCATTGAGTATGCAGGAAACTAGGTTCAAATAATGTTTTCGTATAAACAAGGTCGGTTTTATTTGGATTCTCCAAAAGATCAACCTACATGTGAAAATCAAATCGATACATTTGGCCGTATAGTTAGTAGCCATACTAAGATTCCTTGCAGAAGGCAGTTTTCAAAAGTCGGCTGGTAATGTTTCAGATAGAGCCATGCATAGATCTAGGTTTTCAAAATCATTGTCTAATATGATAGTCGTGTTAGAAAGAATACTATGGCAACATTGGATTAAAGTGTCAGTCGACTTAGAATATGTGCAAAGGTCAAAGCAAAATTTTTTTGAAAAGTTCCCAATTACAGGTGTTTATTAGGATTAGGATTATCTGTACTATAACAAAAAAGGTTTTGGATGTTTTTTCATGAACTCCTTCTGAGAAGTATTTGTATGCTTTCCCCTGATTTTTATTTCAGATTATTTAAATATACACACAGAAATGTACTCAAAGAAAAAATAAATATTGTTGTACATGTTTACCACAAAAATTTAAGCAATTTTACAAGTTTTTTAACAATGTTATGGTCATTGTAATTATTTATATGATTCCGGTAACCATAATATAGATAAGTTACTATTTAGATGATTACTACAATCATATGTACGATTGTAATAACTATATTCATATTTGTGGCAATCATGTTTGTGATGATTCTATTTATCATAATTTGTTGCTCTTTTATTATGATACAGAACAACAGAATATGGTATAATCTTAAAAAAATTTTATAATCTTAAAACTGATTACTATAAACATTACATAATTGTTATAATCATATATATGATTGCTATAGTCATGTGAATCGCAACTTAACCATAATATGGTTGTCGAAATCATATACCTAAAAAAAAATTAAAAATATTGAAATAGTTGTGGTAAACATGCACAACTATATTTTTTCTCTACGTGTACATATTTTAAAATATTTACTCACATTTTCGTTTAAATATTTTCCAAATATTTGAAATTTGAGCTTAAACTTCATTTTTTCTTTAGAACGTACACAATTATCTTCTAGATTTAAAAATTATTTAAACAGTAAATTTTCGTTTTTCATCACATTCTTTTTAGCCTACATTTTTAAAGAAACAAATGGAACATGAAATCGAATTCGTTTTTAAAAAGAAACCAACTAAAATAACCCGAACGATAATAAGTGTTGCCATCATACCTGTTTTCGTTTTCAGTTCGCTTTTGGAGCGAAATCGATTTTCATCACATATCTGATACTTTTGGTAAAAATTCTTTGGAAACTAATTTTGCAAAATTATATCAGCTGAAATAAAATGTTCTATCTATTTAGCTAATTTTCTATAACTTAAATTTTATCAAAAATATATATAAAAAAAATATAAAACAATTAACAAAATAACTTGATAGTCCAAATATCAAACAAAATATCTCTAATTATTTAAACTTACATTTTGTTTAGTATTTATTTAAGTTTTCCATATCACTTACTCTTAAATTATTATTAAGTTATAATTTCTTTTTTTTGCTTGCCATATCCAAATAAAGCAAAACTTCTGTAACTTTGCAGATGTTTTTGTCATTGCTTTTCATCTTTCCAATTAAATGTTACAATTCAAAAGTCAAGTCAATACTTATTCTTATTTATTATATTCATTTCTTCTTGTCAATTTTTCCCTTAAACAAACAAATTAACAATAAATACAAGTATGTATATACATATATGTATATATATTTGTATTCCTTTACATTAAAATATCAGGTATACATTTATGAAGTAAATTACAATTTGTGTTAGAATTTGTTCACTTCTTTTCCCTTTTTTTGTGATTTACTTATAACTTTAGCAATTTCTATAGGCTGATTTCTTTTTTGCTTACTATAGGGTGTTTTTTTTTAGATGTATGTAATTTTAAGCTGAAAACACTTTTTTAACTGTCGGCCATTTTGTCAGCTGTCAAGTGATTTATGTTTGAAGTCGCTTGTCTACGCCGATAAGCCCGCAACGATTGACCACTTAAAGCTTTGTACATCTAAAAAAAACACCATATATATACATATAAATACACATGCATAATAACAATCCACCTGCTACTCGTCTTCAGCATTGTCGTCATCATATAATAATCGTTATCAACTTCATCATCAAAGCATTCGTTTTTTTTGCTCATCGTTCCGACTTATTCCTTACTTCTCTTACAAATTGACATTTTCATAAGCAGAATACTTTAAAACATCACGATTGACTGCTCACGTTCTGCCCATTCTAAACATGCCATCATATAAAAACCAAAATACCACTACTCCGCCTCCTTTTATATTTGTGTGATTTTAAGAAACATGTATGTTTGGTGTTACTGGTAGACATATTAGTACAGAGGAAAAGTCAAAAAAAAAATATCAAACTCTAAGGGAATACATATTGCCAGTGTCATGTATTCATAATGAATGTGTGTGCCCTGCTAAGCTTTTGTTCAATCATGACGCCATTTGACTATAAATTTGTAGTATGAGTATGAGTGTTTTGTGGTTTAGAAATTGTACAAAAAAATTATAATAATACGCTTATTAATAATTTTACACCCTATATTGTTACAGATATAAAAGTTGGAAGTATAATCAGTTTGTTGCAATGTCTTTGCACAAATGCCTTAAAAGGTGTCTAGAAAGGAATGCAAAAACTTGGATAACTTAAAAGCATTGCTCATTTTAAAGTGTACTGAATAATTCGTCTCCAATAAAACTTATTAATGCGCAGTAGATTAAAACAAATCGAAACATGCATGCTCTTATACCTAAGAATTTATTTAGGGGTTTCTAATTTTCCGACTGTGAAGTTTTACAATAAAACTCAACACATTTTGGCTCTGAGTCAGGTAACAAGTTACTCTCCTGCCTCATCCGCATGTACATTTCTCACAGATTAATTGTTATTGTTTCTGTAAAGAACAAGTATGTAAATCAGAAAATTTGTAAACCAGTGATGCAGATTCTAGAAGAAACTGCTACTGCTCTTATTAAATTAATTTTATTTAATCTTAATCCTCTTTCACGCCCTTCAGTTTAAGCTGACCACGTTTTGTTCAATTCTCTTTTGAACTTGCCATATCAGTCACACACGTCAATTCAACATTCGTACCTTTTAATGTAAATTAACATGCATGAAAGAAAAAAAACAACAAAATGAAATAAGAAAATTGACTAGTACCGTCAACTTTGTACCCCTTTTACTCTCTTTTCCCTTTTCATCCAAAAATACTTGCCTTGACGAGTCAGCATTGAAGAGTGTGAAATCGACATGGATTCAATCAATGTAGTTTGGAATTCATTATATGTCAGAATCGATGTACTAGGTATGCGTCATATTTTGGTCCTAACAAACCTGTGAAAATTATTTACTCCACTATAATTTACAGCAACATGCCAACTGTTTAATTAGAACTGTGTGGCTCTCTAGTTTTGTTGCTGTTGTCTTCTCTCATAGTTTGTATCAAAAGTGATTCAAATTATATACTTAACTAACTTAAAAATCGGGTATTCATAATAGATGAAGTATCTTTTGAAAGTGGTTTCTTTCTTTAGCAGATTATATGATATTTTGAAATTCTGTCATTTATCCTCATCTAGTTATTGAACATTCTAGTGTAAACAAGGTTTTTTTTACTCAGAAAATTAAAAAGTGACCAACAAAGCGTCACATGTGTGATGACGATTTTGTTCGAAATACTGTTTAAACGCTATTAAAGGAAATAATTTTTGTAACGAATCCTTTAATAAAAAATACACCTATTACGATAACCCGAAGAGTAAGAGATCAAATATTAAGTCCGACCAATACAACGAGTCGATTTTAAAGTCAAATATCTAAGCGTTAAGGTAATTCACTATTTTTGGTGGGACCAAAAGGTTCTTATTAATTATGAGCTGCTGAAATCAGTCCAGCGAAATAAAGGGAATCTGAGCATTGGCCGAAAAACACCCAGACATGAAAAAAGTGGTCTGTTTCGATTTAAGCAGAACGCTCTGTCAGCGATACGCTTCACTTAATAAACCTTATAGAGATTCATAGAAAGCTTAGTGCAAATTGACACGAAACAATTCTTATTAAAAAGATTTTTCCTTAAAATTTGTTTAGTGTTCACACAGCAAAATGCTTATAATTATAATTTAATTAGTTTTTAGAGAATATAAATAATAATAAAGAAGAATACACACACATTGTAAAACATAAGTAGATTTCGTTCTAGCTCATAATAAGAAATATGTTAATTCACGAATTCTATTTCTCAATAATCAATAAATGGTGAGTTAAATAGATGATGTTTACAAGTAGATCTTGGACGAAAAAACCTTGCTGATGACGGCCTTGGCAGGGTAGAAAATGCATTCTATTTGTCTAGAAAAATATAACTTTACAATTGTATTCTAGGAGTTATTGATTAAAAAATTAACTCAAGACAAAATAATGAAAAATTTTCTCTAATTATAATTTAATACTAATAAGCAAAACGAATTGCAAGTACCATCAAATGTAAGAGCTAAGCAGCTTCGCTTAATGAATTACTTCGTGTAAATTGCGACTTACCAGTATAAAGTCACCATAAGACCATCAGTAATTTTCCAGTAAGAATTTATAAAGTTCGTTTTAGGGTTTCTCTTCTTTGCAGCATTTTTTTCCGAGACTGTTGTTCATTATTGTCACTTGCTTTAAGTCTTATTATTAAATCCTTTATTGTTTTAAAATACAAACTGTACAAATCCTTAACTTATTGCATTTAAGTCAATTACGTAATTTGATATTCTCAATGAAATTTGGCGATTGCTTGGTTTTACTTCTGTCTTTAACTTTAATCTCACTACCAATTTCTTAATTCCCTTTCAATTCGCATAAACTCATTAAAGTTTTTAATGATTTTTCTTATTAACACTTTTATATGAAAATTGAGATGTTTTGAAATCATATTTAAGAATTTCAATATACATACATATCTCTACTTTATGAGTTTTTTTTTTCCAATCTAATTGCAAACCAAATTAAAATGAGAATTAATAAAAGTCTACACATTATTAGGGTTCAAAAAGTTCACTTCGACTCCACATAGTAAAACACCCAGAAGAACATTGACTTAGTTCCATACACTTAAAGAATATATAGGAACATTTTGCTTAAACTTCTAGTTTTTTGCTCGCACTAGAAAAACACAGACACTAATATAATGTATGAATAATGAGCCAGGCCGGCGTCTACTGATGATTGTGTTGATGGTTATGGTGTCTCAGAAAAGGAAAAAATATAAGAATAGATAAAAAAATGCTGATAGTGATTGTATGTTATATGATTCTTAAAAGAAAATTTTAACAAGGAAAACTTCAAATAACAACAGAAAAAAAAATGAGAAAAGTAAGAACTAAAATGGAGACAGAAAAAAATTTATAAGTGTATTTGCCTTATCGTTTTCACCATCACCAAGGTTTTGTGTTCATCTTCATCAGCAGTATCATGCCAGCATCAGTAACTGCAACGCAGCTTTCTTAACTTCTGTCTTGCGACATACACGCAAAAGGAGAGTAAAAAAAAAATACTACATTTTTATTTGCACTTCTTCCATTTGCTCAGTTTGATAAGTGTTCTTTTAGATTTAGCCAATTTATTAGAATTTTATATAATTTTTTTTCTCCTTTCGTTGCTTTTGTCATTCTCAGCAACACTTAGGTGTGCAATGAATTTGTGTGCATGGTGTGTTAGAATTCTTTTTTTTGTCTGCTTCTTTAAGTCTTTCGCTTTAGGTGAAATGAAGTTATTATTCATATTTCTGTATGTGTTTAAAGGTCATATTAAAGTGGACAAATGGATTGTATTATCGAGATATTTTTGAAGATTTTCTTTTCGGATTTGTAAAGTTTTATGAAAAATATTTTGGGGAAATGTGAGTTCTGGTGGAAAAATTGTGGCTAGTTGTGGTAAAAGTTTTGATGTATAACTGAGATTAGAAAGTCTTTCTAGAACCTGAAGCAGGGGTTAAGCTGTACTGGAGACAGACTCGGACCATCAATGGTTTTAGGTTTTGTTAATGACAGCCTACTGAAGACGTCTCCTTTTAGAAGAGAAAGTGGAGAAGTAAATTTGTGCTTATTAGCAGACTCAACTTACATTATTAGACATTAAATAGCAAGGAGTACTTAATTTGTTCAGCTCTATAACTAAAACTAAACACCAAAAAACTAAAGAAGCAATACGAACTGTAATGTAATTATTTATACTTATAATAATTTTATTTACAATGTAATGTATGTTTACTTATTTATATTATTATTTATATTGTTGATAGTTTGATAACGCCCTCTATTTGTCGGTATACATTAAAAACTACGTTTTAGGCAACCTTGCTTAGAAACGTACGCTTTCAGCACCTTTGTAATTTGGTCAACATCTTGTGAAAAGATTAATAAAAGATTAAATAGGAAAAAGCCGCTGAAGAAGCAAGAAGAAAAACGTGTTTTGCTGTTACAGAACCAACTACTTTTTTTTAAGAATTTTTCACAATTTTCTATTCCTTATGATACAACTAAGGATGTCTTAAAAATTATTCTTTCAAAATACATCTCAAGAAAATCGTAACTTGAAACTTTAAAAAAATTTCGAAAACAAAATTTCACATTTAACATTCTTAATAATGTGTAACAAATTGTTTTTGTATTCCAAGTATCATTTTTTAGAATCATTTCGTATGTTTGCACATTAAATAAACAAAGTTTGAAAACGATGTGAAATTGCTAACTTTACAAACAAAATAAATAAATACGAAGAGCATCAACTAAATATGCTCAAAGGAACTGAAACCAAATAGGGAAAGGAGAAATATGCAAAAATGGAATATATAAATTGTTATTGATAACATACAGGAAAATATTTATGAGACGAAACAAATGGCTTAAGTTATTTAAGATTTTTTTCATCTTATTATCGTTATTTTCTCTCTGTTCCTACAATTCGTTTCCGGTCGGAAGTCAACACAATATAAAGTACATTTGCGTATTGTGTAAAGCATTAGATATGACAGAATCTCTTTCTATGTAAACATATGCATACATTTTTATTATTATGTAGATGGCAAGGCTATCAAAAAATAATATATATATTTGCTGTATGTTCTCTATAAATAATATCACTACTCATACAGATGTTGTTTTCTACAATGGTTTCTTATCGATTCCGGGATTTAATTTCAAGCAACAATGTATTCTATTCCATTCTATTGCGTTTTTTATTTATTTCTCTGCGTTAGGGCAGAGATATGTTTGTAAGAATATTTAGATATGTTTAATATTAGAGAATGGCAAAGTGATGTTTTATCCAATGTTAATGTATTCCATAATTGTAATTTATACTCTATATTGAAAAAAATAACTATTTATATGCGGTTAAAACAAAAGACAGAAAAAGTAATTGATTTAGATTATTTATATTTCTTAAGCCCTGGTTTCGTCAAAATAATCATTCACATATAATTGTGTGTATGTATTTTATTTTTTATTTAGCGTGCTGTGGTGAATGTATTTAATGCTTTAAGCTATAGTTTGATATACGATTGCTATAGTTTTGATTTTTAAAAACATACATAATTGTTTGGTAAAGTAATGCAAACGTAAACTTACACCCTGGCCCACGATGTCGAACGATAACGTTCGCTTAGATAAGACTTAAGACACAAAGATTTTATCGTATCTATTTTATACTCAATCAAGTTTGTTTATTCTACAATCAAGTTTGTGTCTTAAGTCTTATCTAAGCGAACGTTATCGTTCGACATCGTCGGCCAGGGGGTTAAATTTGTGATCTAAATCCTTATTGTAGTAAAATATAGGGAGATTTTTTTCAGACTACCACCCAAGAGATGGTGGCATATTAATTAAGTTTGTCATTTCGTAACGCATCGAAATATTGGTCATAGAACCAAAAAATTTTGGGGTCTTCGAAGATTCTACGACGATATAGCCATGTCCGTCCTTCTGTCTGCCTGTTATAGACACGATAGAGTCTCAAAAACAACTTGACGTATAATTAAAAAGAGAATAGTTGTCAAATGTAAAATAATTTATTATAGAAAATCTTTTAAAATTTGTTTATATAAAGGACCTAAAATTTTTGTTTGCATTTTCTTATGCTAATTGAATGATTTCCTAACTAGTGAATATTGGAAATGTGTATTCTACTAAAGTGTATCCCACAGGACTTAGTTTTCCAACTGTATATTAGAGTCGTTCGAAAAAATAGTTGTGTCAGTCACACCCTAGGATTAAAAAATCGGTTCGAACCCACAATAATGCTTAATATATTTGTAAACATTTTTCAAAGTCAGGACTAGAATTGGACGAGGTAGTAAAAAATTATTAATGACATAAATGTAGCCATTACAGAACCATGAACACCGGTATACAAAATGTTATGATTGGACTAAAAAAATAGCGACACTAAAAGGGCGTTATTTGTAGGGGTGGCAAAAAAATAAAAAAAATATTTCTGGAATTGTTTTCACACTATCATTAATCCTAGGCGGTGACTGACGCAACTTTGTTTTTGTATGGAAGGCAAACCACTCTACTGTATACTTTGTATGCATTAGATAATTTCCATTTAATTGTTTCCAGTGTCCGATGGCATTTGGTAAAATTTAATCGTGTTCTATGATCGTGTTTAAGGTGCTTTTTAAAAAAATAGAATCGTGTTCGATGTCTAACTTTTAACTACTGAGGTGATGATAAATTTTACCCCTATGTTTTGATATTTGTACAGTTTTTTTTGGTTTTAAGAAAAGTGACTAGAAATAAAATCCTTGTTTTGTTTGATTATTGTTGGCAATTTTGATCTGAATACAGTGTCATTTAATTCAATAAAAAGGTTTATTCAAATAATATTTTATAATAGTTAAGAAAAAGAACTTGTTCGATTAAGGATATAAAAAGGAATGAAAAAACTAGATACATACATCTGATTAAAGCGCCAATAAACAATTGGAAAACTAATACATGGTTGATTATATTTGGGTTTGAATCAGGATACTGAAATATTCAAAAATTATTTTATTAATTTAGAAATATATTTTCTTATTTCAATTGTAAAGAAGTAACGAAAAAAGGAAGTTTTTCTGGCAAAAAATT
Organism: Bellardia pandia; assembly: GCA_916048285.2. Classification (NCBI taxonomy): domain Eukaryota; kingdom Metazoa; phylum Arthropoda; class Insecta; order Diptera; family Calliphoridae; genus Bellardia; species Bellardia pandia. The sequence continues at coordinate 26,457,007 of OU696530.1, read as the reverse complement.
TTATAAATTAAAAAGTCACCATAATGGCTAAGCCGACATATTTCATCTCAGGAGTTAAATGTTAAGGTGATTTTTTCACCTAAATAAGAATAATGTGTATTCTAGTTTAGATAAAATATGTTGAAATATTTGTTATGATTTTTTTTGGTGTAATTTAGTAAGAACCATTTATAACGCGACATATTTGCCAGCCATGTTGTAATAAGCCTTAGGTGTTTACTTCAGCAGCTTACTATTTGTTGAAAAAGCTAATGGGAAAGTTTCTAACGCTATTGTTAAACGTTTGCAAAAGGCATTTGTTTCCGCAACTAATTATTTTGTCAAGTAGAAAATAAAAACTAATGAAGAAAAATCTCAGGTGATACTATTTCCATTTAACAAATCTCCTAAAATAATTCCCTCTCTTGAGCATTTTGCCCAGCTAACTCAAATTGCTTTTTCAAAGTCAATAAAATATTTAGGCATAACACTCGATTATAAATTGACCTTCAGAGAACACTTGCAAAATGTTTGTTTAAGAGCAATCCGTTGTGGTCGAGCTGTGTACCATCTGCTTAACAGAAAATCGAAATTAAGTATTAAAAACAAACTTCTTTTATATAACTTATGTATTCGACCTATACTGACAGACGGTTGTATTGTTTGGAAGAATTGTGCGAAGACTCACAAAAAACGAGTTCAAGTAATTCAAAATAAAAATTTGAAGATCATATATTATTTACCAAAACGATTTCCTACATTGGAACTACATAGAATGTCTCGCCAAAGAACTATTGAAACATTTATAAATGCTATGACACTGACATTTAATGCAGTAGATCAAATTTTGCACATTTGCGAAGTTTGCGAAACACTGACTAATTGATTCTATTCATACTGGTATATTTAATTAGTTTGCGATTTACAGAAAATAAAATCTTTTCAAAACTATACTTCTGTGCTATTTTATATAGGTTTATTCAATACTAAAAACTAATTTAAGAACAATTCGCTGTTTTTCAAGGGACATAAATTTTTCAATCAAGAAAATTTGCCGTTGATAGAAATGTGGTAACAGTGTATGAATGTTGATATCGCGAGAGCTAAATTTTGGCCTATTATTAATGATGTGTGGTTTTAACAGAATGGTTCCGCATGTCACACAGCCTGAAATGAAGCTTAACGTTGTGAAACAAATTCGGTTCTTGCTCACTTAATACTTCAGTTCTATGGCAAATTCAGTAGGTAAATTTTATTAAAATTTCATTAAACCGATCCACGTAATTTATCATAATAAATTTGAACCCGCTCTAATAGTTGTTCAATATATATTCATGTACATTTGATATATAAGCACATAACTAAATATATAATGAAGTTTTTAACAAAAACTTTGTGTTTTAAATAAATTTTAACGGACTGATGTTCACCATGACTACGCATACAGATTTTCATTTACATTATGGCAAACTAGCGGGTTATTTCATTAATCACGTAGTGGATTTTCAGTTTCAAGGCTCTAATCAATGCCATTGGCTATGTGTAGACTTTATCTTTAACATAGTCTCACAAATGATAATACAGTGGTGTTAAATCCCATGAAGGCGTGAAATTTGTTTAGCAATAAATTCATTGCTTTGGTGGCTGTGTGACATGCGGCACCATCTTGTTGAAACCACATGCCATATCATCAACAACAGGTTTAAATTTAGTTGTTAACATTTCTCCATGATCCATTCACCGTAACCAAATTTCCAGTCGAGTTTTTGAAAAAAAAAAACAGTGAAGTGTTGAGCTTGCCATGTCATCTATATAATTGCTCTTGTATTTTTAGACATCCAAACGTGTCAATTTTACTTGTATGCGTATCCAGATAAACGAAAATGGGTTTCGCTTAACCAAAAGATTTTTCCGTTAAATGAATGCCTCTAGAGGAAAACAAACTTCTTGTTGAAAATCCCTTTATATTTATACAATTTCTCTGGCATATGTTTTCCATTAAGTTTTGCTAGTTATAGTAAATATATGATGTATTTTTAGTATGTGGTAAAACTTTAGTGTGTGTTTATTTTACTGTTATTTCGTAGTTATTCATATAAGATACTCGTACATACAACCAGCTGAGAGTGCATAAACTTTTTCATATTAATACCTAAACATGTCTATATAGAGTGATTCATTTAGTACTTTTTTTTAAGTTTTAAGTAAAACATTTAAGATAATACTGGATGTCGAAATATTTATTAATACGTGAAAGAACAATCTATTACATAAAATTTATATTTAAAATAATGTTTTTTTAAATGTTTGCCATGACTACGCTGTAGCTAATCCATTGCTGCAAACCATATGTTGTTTGAAGTATGCAAAACACATTACTATAGCTATATGTACACGATCGTCAGATATTACAACGTTATCCGAAAAATGTTCAGAAAATGTCTAACAACCGTGTAAACTTAAAACTTTTGCTTTCCAACGTTGTAAGAAAAAGCATTTTCAGTACATTTGAAGACAAAAATATTGTCAGATATCTAACAATCGTGTAAACACACAATTTTGTTATTGTCATTGTTTCAAGACAATTGTCAAACACTTTTCATTGTCATATGTGCAAAGTTTATGCATCTGCCAATGGCAGCATTGTCATAGAAATTATTTCTAAAAAACATATAAAAACAAACAAACATTGATACAATTTTTGAAAAAAGTAGAAGAAAATTAAAGAATTAAATTAAAGTGTGCATTAGGACATAAGCAGATAAAATGGTTCCAATTGCTCTTTTTTGTTCCATGACAATATTTAAAATTTTTAAACACACACAGAGCTGCAAAACGAATTTGACAATGCCACACAACAATCTGACAACCGTGTAAACTGACAATTTCGGTTGACAGATAAATTCATTGTGTGACAATTGTGTGCAAATGAAATTGTTAGTTTTCTTACAGTCGTCTAAACTGACAATTTACCTTTTGCTAAAAATTTTTCAATGCCAGTACATTGCTAGCCCATTGCTAGATATGACAACGTTGTAATATCTGACGATGTTGGACACATAGTTTAATGATGATTTTTGTAATACAGCATAATAATTCGCAGATGTTGTTGGGGTGTAAGCCTTTCCATTATAAATTATCAAGCAATATTGAAGACAACGTGTGACAAAAACACCTTTAAATTAATCACCCTTATATATATGTAGTTGTATACTTGTATAGAATTTTAACAATCGCATATTTCATTTGCTTTTCCATCAAACACAAACATTCAAAGTCATAACAGTCGAAGAAATATATTGTTTATTTGATTTTTATGCAAATAACTTGATATTTTTTTACTTTAACTTTAACTTTTATTTGCATGTTGCTTGTATTTACATGGATTACATGTATACAAAAGTCTGTGTGGGTAAATTGAAAAAATAGCAAAAAAAAAAAAAAGTATAAGTAAACTAACACACAAAATGTGTAAGCAGTCTATATATGTATATATAATGATGTCTGTTTGTGCGTTATCATACTTACGTCCGTTACGTCTATACAAACAAGACTGTTCATAAGTAGTTACAGTCAGTCGTTGGTGTTGCTATTGCTGCTTTTATTTTTGTTGTTGTCTTTTGTTGACGGTTGTGTAAAGTCATGGCTGTTATCATAGTCAAAGTCGTATACAAGTGTATTGTGTATATTTTTTTAATATGTGCATGTTCGTTTGTATGTGCTTAAGTAGTAGTAGTAGTCAACTTTAATATACATGCCATAAAACAAACCAATACACAAAAAGATAAACAACTTAAAAACATACATACGTACATACTCAAGTATATTGGAAAAAATATTCAGACATGCACACACAAAATATGCGTATGTAATGAAGTGTATGTTGGTGTATGAATAACTTAAAACAGTGGAAAACAAAAAGGTTCTAAAAATTTCAAGATCCCTGAAATCATCATCAAATCATAAAAGAAAAAATTATATGATGTTATTCGTTGATAGTTGCTTCTCTCTGTTCTATAATTTTGATAATGTGAATGAAAAAGTAACATTGGAAATTACAAATTCTATTAAGTGATTGTTAGCCTAATTCTTGCCACAATTAAGAAAACACTTACTACTAAGGAGCTTTTGGTGATGAGTTATCTGAGCTTCTTAGAATATTTTATCTAACATTTTTAAAGACTTATTTGATGTCAAAAATTTAGAGCATTCTTTATATAAAATTTGGTCTTATAAATATTTTAATATTTAGTTTATTACAAGCAAAGTGAATTGCATTTTTTTAAACACAAATTGATTTTCATTTATTAATATTTATGACAAGCCAAAAGAAGAAACAATTTTTTTTCCTTTTATAAAAACCCGTATTTTTGTTTTGATAGATCGTATTAACTGTTCCACTACATATGTATATATTTTAATTGCGCTTCACATATATTTCAAATCACCAACATTTTGTTATTCTCAAGAACTTTAATATTACTCTGTAAATATTCCAAAATTATTGAAGTTTGTAATTTATCCGGTGAGCAATCCATTGCAGATTTTGAATAATGACAGGGAGTTAAATCGGGCAGAAACTTTACCAAGGAGTAGAGACGTTTAATATGAACCAGCTTTTATGTAAATAACTGGAAATAGTTGAAGAGTTGAATGAAAGCCATGAAATGAAGACATGGAGAGAATGTGCTTCATATCTCAATTAGAAATTGCTTGAAGATCATTGCCTTTCGACGAAATTTGTCCAGTTTTTACAATTATACTTAGGATCGGCATTGCATAAATTACATTCCAAAGACGATCAAACAACAACAGCTCAACCCCTGGAGAGTCATCAAAACTTAAACATAATATTCAAGATAAATTGCCACCGGCTGTCTTAAGTGCATTTTTAAATTATAACTCACTTTCTTAAAACTTTGTCGCTAAGAATGCACGCCTGGTTTCTTTTAATTTGCTTTCTGTTTAAGAGTTGCGCATATAGTTCTTAAACATCATTTACGGTAATTGTTGAAGTTTTAGATTTTTAGCAATCATTGAAATCAACGTTGTGGGAAATTATGCAAGATTTTATTTTTATTTTGATTTTCCATTGTTAAGCACTCGTACAAATATTTTCCGACTGATGAAATTTTTGCTAAGAATAACAGTAGCTATGTTTAAGAAACAAATCTCTGAAAATAACGAATATGTTGCCAGTAAGTTTCTATAAACATATTGCATAGAATGGCTATGTGAGCAATGCTTTGTGCCGACAAGCCCATAGCCACACACGATTTAATCGAGTAAGCCAAATGCTTCATTAATGGCAGTTTATGCAAAAATATTCTCGAAAAATTGCGAAAAAGATTTCTTAATGAAATAAATGCCTGCAAAGTCAAAAATTATATTGCTAAAATTGCTATTTCTTTTATAAAACTACATCAGATTTGTGTTAGACTTTTATCAATTATGAAGTTTATACGAGATATTTAATATTTCGGATCCCTCTCTGCAGGAAATGTCAATAGTAAACATATACTGACTTACTCTTAATACAGTCACCAGTACCAGTGACTTGTAATAGCCCAGACAATACTAATTACTATATCCATTTAATATGTGCATGTCATTGAACATAGCCATCACTGACTTAGGTACTATTGACAAGGTAGTTGTTTTGGCACCACCTTTAAGTAATTCTTGTCTACACTTTTCGTACTTTTCTGAAATAGAAAATGAAAATGCATTTTTTTCTAACGTTTGGATTTTTATTAAAAAAAAAAATAAAATACTAAAAGGCTTTCCCTAATTAAAAATAAATTAGAACACACCCAGAGTCTTTGTCGGAAATTGAACCCGCATCTCTCTAAATGATAGTCCTGCATACTATCGCCTAGACTTTTGGGGCGCACAATTCGAGAAATAATAGTTTAATAATAACCATTGTGTTGCCGACACATTATCAGTTATCTGCCGCCGCCTAAATTTTTTTTCTTATCGATGACAAATATAAATATGTAAAAGCTTTGTTGATAATGTCGCCAAACAGTCACCAAAATAGTACACAAAAGTGGTGACTTGAAGACACTTGTCCTTAGATTTCCTTCAGGGCTTATATGGGATTTACTCAACATGAAATATTTTACTGTGTCTTGTGATGAATTTTTTCATATCTTAAAGCTTTTTGGGAATGATGAACAATTATTTACAAAACCCAATAATAAAATTATTAATTAAAATGTAACCGAACTGTGTAAAATTTCGGTTCAATAACGATATTTATAAAATATTTATGTAGGATATTGTGTCTTTTGGAAATGGTCAAATATGGACCGATTCAAATAAAATACCTTTTTGTGATTTAACTTTACGTGAAACTAATATTAGCTGATTTTTGTACCATATACCATAAAGTATTATTCCGGGAAGACATTTATGTTGGGACTATGAGAAATGTATGACAGATGCTTTTCATTTTCAAAAGAACTCTTCTTTCTATCTGCAATATATTTGAAGAAAATGGTAAAAAAATAACTAAAAAATATCGAGGTTGTCTGAAACTTTGCTCTTTAAATCGGATTCTACTGGATCAATTTTGCTCATTTTCAATTCTTTGTGGTGGTGGATATAAAAAATGTACATCAGGGGACATTAAATCAAGATTTTAACTGTAACTCAATGGCAATGTTTGAATATTGCAATAGTTTTAATATTCTCACTTTTAACACTCACTGTACACTCATTTTATATACAAAAATCATTTTATATATATTATGTGACATAAACAGTGACACATTCATACAAGAATAAATATCATATACGACATATTGACAGGAAAATCTTGTCGAAAAATTCATCTTTTATTCATACATAATCTTCTTTAATCTTAATCTTAACTGTATTTGTTTACTGGGTCATATATATTTGTTCAAAAGTTTACACAAACATTCACTATCACATTTTGTAAGAATTATACAAAAAGTCTGGCAAACTCTACATGTGATTACAATATTCGAAGACAGCAACATTGAGAAAAACGTTGTATCAGTGGCATAAGCATGTATAAATTTAATTGATTTCTGACAGAAAATGTATTTATAAATTCTATAGAGTATTTCTTCTCATTTCTTTATCACTGTTAGTCTCTAGCATTTAGGTAAGTTAAAAAACCTGCCGGAGGAAAACATTTCCCTTCTTTCTTATTTTTTATTTTGCTGATTATAAATCTAAAAAGTCTAAATTGATATGACAAAGTCAGTCGCATAGCGATAGCAGGAAAAAATTTAAGTAAAAAATAAAATATGTATGTTAATTTTATATTTGGATAAGCACTGAAAGAAAAACATTGATATATGTTTGTATATACATATTAATATATAAAGAACCTCTATTGGATTGAGATGAAAGGTGTTTAAGTTTAACTGTTTGCTTAAGTGGAGAAAAAAAAGTCTGTTGGGCATCAACATTAATGTGTTTTGATTTTAAAAGCAATTTGTGATTGTACAAATTTTAAATAAAATTATATTAATTATTTCCTTGTTATTTATTATTGAAATTCTCTGAAATTAATGAATTAAATTTTTTCTGTAAAGATTTCGTTATAAATTGAATTTTGAATCACATTTTTTTTATTAATAAATGTGTTAACAAATTTGTGTTAAAACATGTGTTTTTAAACATTTGCACAATGTAAATATATATTTAATTAAAATATTTATTAATATTATTGGCCGTTATTAACGATGAACTTTTCCCATCGTTCTGGCATTCTGGATTCCACGTCAAAAATACTGCTCATCTTTTGTGGCCATGAATAAATTAAGCCAATTTCGAATACACTGTTTTGTAGTGAAATGTATCTTAGAGATAGATTTCTGCATTAATCGAACAAATAGTAGTCTGACAGGGCTTGGAATGGACTATAAGAGGGGTTTCTAATCACTTCTTTCTAAATAATTTTTAACAGATATGGTCACATATTCTAGGCGTTTTTCGACCTATGCTTGCTCAAAACAATTAAATTTTATTTGTATGATTCCAGCAGCTCATAAGGGTTATAAGACCTTGTTGGTCTCACTAAAGACAAAGCATTATCTTAGCGCCATGAATATTTTGCTTTGGAGCCGATCCGGCTGTTTGTCCGTGCTACTCATACGATCTCTAATGCTTCTAGTTATCGTAATGGATCAATTTTTAATCGCAAATAATAATTCGGTGCAAAGACGATCTCCTTTTATAGCGTCTAAGTAGTATTTCCGATATGCAGAATATTTTTTCAAGCTAACTAGATTTCAATTCATATGGTACCCTATTGCTCTGCTTGTCGGTGTTTTCAAATTTTCTGCTTCAGCGGTTTCCAATGACGATGCAAACTTTTGTTGAGTTTGAGAATTATCATTATGTAGTAGTGTCACCAATTATGGGTTTTCAAACTTTGTTGTCTGGCCTGGGCGATCTTTGTGTTTTTTGTCACAATCAGCACTTGAATCTTTTGCATGCTGAAAGCGATTAAACACATATCTCATTCAGCATTGCTTTTAATGCTTTTCGTGCACAAAATGCGAAATTTTCAAGCAAAAGAAAACTTAATTGTTTAGTAACTTAGAACCAGTTCGAGAAGTAACATTAACAATCAAAAATCATTGTTAGCAACCTCAACCTCATTTTTTCGCAAAAAAAAATATTTCTTTGTGCAAAATCACAAATATTTCGATTCTGAAAAATTCGTAAAAAATTCCATAATGGAGTTATGCAGTTATTTTTATAGCAAGTGATTAAAATCCATCATAATTTCTTTCCGTTATCCAAATGAAAAACTAACGTAAACGAGAATTGGTTGCTTGTGTGTATTTTTGTGATTTTGCAAAAAAAAAAAAAAAAAAATTAAAACGACCACTCGGATTAAAAAAGAAATCAGTCTTGCTTAAAGATAATTTTGTTACCGAATTTCAGTTTTTTCAATTAATTCAATAAACTACACAGTTTTGGAGTTAGACGAATATTTGTTATGCAACCTCCTCCTCCTCTTTTTTAAAAATTAGAGCTAACCTAAAAAAAATGGTTAGCACCACTGGATTTAGCGTACTCAATTTAGCTTTACCCACTGGATGCCCCGCTTTTCGGGGTTTTCAACTAGCACATTGTTATTAGTCATAGAACATTTTGGGATTTATTCTGGGGTTTTCAAATTACTCGAGTTTTCAATATTTGAAAGAAATAGAAAACACAATCTTTAGATTGTAGTCTCAAACACGTTTGATATAGTATACTCTGTGGAAAATTTTGACTTTAAATAACTCCATGCAAATTAATCCATTAGTATTGAACCACATGATATTGGTAGCAAAATCGAAAGTGCAGCTGTCTGAGACAGTAATTGAATTATTTCATGGTTTGTATGGCATGTGGCAAGATCTTGTTGAAAAAATGACGTTCATATAAATTTATAATTAATATAATTTAGGCAAGAACAACTCTGTTAACTTGCCAGACTCATTTTCGAAGAAATATGGATATAGTATTTAATACAGTACTACATTTTATTGAATTTTCCATTATCGGTACTCCTGTAAAAGAAAACAAATGCGTGGAACGGCTGAGATTCACGTTATAATTATTAAATTGCAACAAATGCTAGCTTTTTGATTGAGGCCAACACATGATTAGTTTTTAAAATTCAGTTATAACGTTTCCAGAATTCCATAAATACTAATAAAATTTTTATTTGGCGGGATATATTGAATAGATTATTAAAAATTATTATTCAGATTAGTAATGTTATTTTATGTTTTCTTCTCTTTTCAGGTAAATGTCACACATTCAGAAATATATTGTAAGTTAAATTTATTATAATAAATATAAAATCTTTTGCTAATAATGAAAAGAAAACACAAAATCATTTATTTTACCTCTTAAAAATTTAAATTGAAAATAATTAGTGTTTCAGAACTATAAATACAGCGAAATTATTAGCAATATTTACAAAAACTTAGTATTTAATAATGTGCTAAGCCTTCTGTTTGGGAACAACTCAAAAATTCGATCAGTCATACTATTCTTCAAATATAGATCTCCAAGCATATAACAGTTTCCTTTAGGTGACATATGCTTTCATTTTGTAGGTTTTTGACATAAATTCCTAATGGAGTTTTTAACTGTGGGCCATTTACGTACATTAACGTTTTTTAAAAGCAACTATCCCTTTGTTTAACGACTTACATAAAATAAATTATTTTTCATTACTATTTACAAAAAAATGGCATTAATTTATTATTCAGTATTTTTGTGTAATCAGAAGAATTCAATTTGGTGCTTGGAAGCGACAAATCAACTTTACAAAAAGCTTCCCAAACTATCAAAGAAAGAGATTCATTGACAGTGTATACGTTCAGATTCATAGACTTATAAGTTCATAAGGTAAAGATAAATCATAATTAAGATATGTTTACTCAATACTAAACGATAATATACGTTGCTTCTAACAACCTAAATTTATGCGGATTTTATTAAGGTTGTAATATTTTTTACTTATATTATTATAATGAATAAAATATTAATAAAAAATATAAAACAAAAAGTTAAAACATTTAAGTAACTACATAATAATAATTTTTTTATGGCTGTAATTCAAACAAAAGTATACTGAATATTTCATTTAAGAAATGTTTTGCAATACATAACAAAAGCATTAGGGTGGCTCAATGTTTCAAAACTTGTTTTCCGTCGTTTAAAATTTTGGTCTAGAAAGTTCAAATTGTAAGCATACAAACTACAGATTGTAAAAATCTAAATCATGTAACAAACCTTCAAAATCTAGCAATTTCGAATAGATGATTAGAATCGAAAGCAAGTTTTTCAATTTTTGCAAATTTCGTTTAAGAAAATGTGAGAATGTTTTATAAGGATTTGCAAAGGACATATTTTTAATTTATAATTTTTTAGAGAAAATTTCTTATTAGTTTGGCATGAGTTATGCACTGGAATGCATTTTATTCTCTGCCAAAGGCGACATCAGCAATGTTTATTATCCAAGATCTACTTGTAAACATCATCTATTTAACTCTATTTGAGAAATAGAAATAGAATAGAGGAATTAACATATTTCTTATTACATGTTATGAGTTAGAACGAAATTTACGTACGTTTACAATGTGTGTGTATTCTTCCTTGTTATTATTATTACAAATTAATATTACAAAAATAAAACTCAAGCCCAAATAATAAGAAATTTTCTCTAAAAATTTATATTTTTTTTTAAATTTATTTTCTTAATCTTACTTTGATGCAAAACTCGTAGCATAAACCTCTAAATGTTATCCGATTTTGCAGATATTTTCACCATTTTGTACTTGGACGATGTAAACAATTTAGATCTTGGCAGCATCGATACAATAAGAGCCACCCTAATAAGCAACCACACATACGAGTATATGTATATTTGAAAACAGTGAACAAAAAATTTAAACCTTAACAACACCTCAGCAACCCATACACATATTTGTTGCATACTTAATTAAGTTGTACTTGACATTCTTAAGTGCATCTTTCAGGCGCACACACATTAACTGTATATGAATGAATATAAAAGAGAGAGAGAGAGCAAGAGATGTCTGTAGGTATAGATTCTTATTTTGTTATAAAGTAGTTGTTGTTAATGTTGAATAAAACGAAAAAATTTATAACAGAAATGTGTACATTGTTCGTATATTTTAATGGTTGCCCCCCATTTTAATTCCAGTAAAATGTGTTGGGAATATGAACACAAAAAAAATAAAAATAAGTTACATAAGTGTATACAATACTGAAGTATTTTACATAGTTGTTTGCTTACAATATACATAGAAATATATCGTCACCGAAAATCGAAAAAGGCCAAAACTGCAGATTTTAGTTTTTTACAGGAGAAGCAAATAACTATATAAATTTAAGACTATTTCATTCTTATTGGCCAAATTTCAGAATTAACCTTAAACAACTATTGTGAATTTGGTTTAAAAAAAAAAATTTAATAATAGTAGTATTTTAGTAATCGTTTTTTTATTAAATAATTTTTAAGCTTGAGGTCACTTTTTTATAAAAGATTTTTTAATTCTTATATATAATTATCTGAATATTTCGATTTCCTTTGGATATATTATAACAAATTTTCTATGTGTAAAAAATAAGTTACGTTTTTTCTAAAACCAAAGAGCCGTAACAACTAATATTTTTTTTTACAAAAGTTAAAAGTAAAAGATGCAAAACTAATTACAACGAGCTTAATGAATTTGAGAAAAATATATTTTTTTAAGAAAAAAAAAAACAAAATTAAAAAAAAGAAAATGTTTTATCGTAAACATGAAAAGAAAAGGAGTTCACATTGTAAAGTAAAATTTATAAATCTAATCTGAGTATGGTAAATTATCGTGAAAAACGTGGCAATCATCCGAAAATAAATATTTAAGTTCTTGCAGACAGAAATATCCACAGCGTCCTTGTAACTAAATTAAAAAAATTTAACTTTCAACTAACAGTTAAACAAATACTGTTAATACAATTTGTTTTTTTTTTTATTAAAATTGTAGTTACGACTTTATGGTTTATACAATTATTAACATTGTAGTTGCGGCCTTTTGAAATGTATTAATAAAATCAACGTTTTCGGCATATGAGATTAAAATTTTAGAGAAAAAGGTTAATTACATAATAATCCATCAAAAAAATTGATTTTGAATTTTTTGGAGTTATGGCCTTTTGGATTTTAGGTGATGATATTATACATATTTATAATACTTGATGTACTTGTTTTGTCTGAGGCGTAGTAATAGTGTCACACAGATTATTATATTTTTTATTTGTATGTTTTTAACTAATGTGAATGCACTATTTATGTCTAGTACAGGTGAAATATGCAAAATCAGAAATGTTGTTATCCTTTATACCCAATAAGCAAAATTTCTTGTTAAATAAATAAAATGGCGTTTATTTTTCAAATCTATATATATAAAAATAAGTGTACATTTTGATTGTCACTCCATAACTCGAGAACGGCTCGACCGATTGCCATAAAATTTTTAGGGAAGGTACAGGGAGGAGTGATGATGGTTAGTTGATTTTGAAATCCAAAATCGGTCTAGCCATTCTCCAGTTATGATTTTTTTCCTGAAAAAATTCAACATTTGAAAAAAAAGTCCCCTAAAGTATGCTGTACAAATTTGCAAATAAATAAGAGCAGGCAGGTTGTGAATACATCTTATTCTATGAAATACAAATCAATAGTAAATACCGAGCGAAGCCGGGGCGGTCAGCTAGTATTGTATATTGTTAGATTTTGCCTTTTATTTAATTAATTGTTTATTTCTTAAAAAAAAAAAAACGGATTAAAGCGTTAATTAGTTTAAAGAAAATATGACGAGTCTTTAGTTATTCAAATGTATACACAAACTAATTTAAAGAAACACCCTTAAATTACATAAATAAATAATTAAATAATATAAACTTAAATTATAGTTTGAAAACGCTTTGATGTTCACTAAACGATGCCTCACAATAAACTAACTTTTGAGTGACCCTGTTTAATTTATTTATATATTAGCGTCGTTTTCTAGCAATTTCTGGCACCATTTAAAGAAGACAACTGAAAGTTTCTTTCTATGGTCGTTAAAACTTACCCCCTGGCCCACGATGTCGAACGATAACGTTCGCTTAGATAAGACTTAAGACATAAACTTTTTATTGTATCTATTTTTTACTCAATCAAGTTTGTTTATTCCACAATCAAGTTTGTGTCTTAAGCCTTATCTAAGCGAACGTTATCGTTCGACATCGTGAGCCAGGGGGTTAATGTTGCCATAATGGGTCTTCAAAACAACCTATTATCAAAAATGTTTATAAATAGAAAACAATTTTATTCTATTTTCTTCGACCTTTTTGTATGATTTTTTATTAAATAATTTTTAAGCTTGTGGTCACTTTTTGTTTTTTATAAAATATTTTTTATTATTATAGTAAATTACTCGATATTTCGATTTCTTTTGAAAACCTTCTTCAGGAGTTATTTAATTTAATATTAGCTATAACAAATTTTCTATGTGTAAGAAAAAGTGACCTCAAGCTTTAAAATTATTTAATAAAAAATAAATAGAAAACTTCTACTAATGCAAATGCTCATAAACATGTTGTATTTTGATGAACATGCAGTATGTGGATGCCAGCCGTAAAAGTAAAATTGAAAATATTAAAATAAGGTGGGTGTAGCACATGCTGTAACTCATGCCTAATTAATACAATATACAATTAATATTTTCTAATAGCCTGATTTCTACTCTACAATTTTTTTAAACACTTGCTTTATACCGATTCAGCAGTTTAATAGTTATCTGTCTCAACTGTCTCAACGAATCGTGTCAATTACAAGGCGTATACGTAATATTTTTACTATACTAAAATTAAATAACACGTATACGTCATTGCTTTCTAAATAAAGCAAAATATTAAGCTAGATTTACACGAGTGAAATTTTCTTCAAAATTGCTCTTCAAAATGCTTCAAACTCGTGTTGAAGCATTAGTTATTAATAACTATTAATAACTAGCTATTAAAGAAATAAATTTTGAAGAATTTTTACTGTTTACACGAGTTTGAAGCATTTTGAAGAGCATTTTTAAGAAAATTTTAATGGTGTAAATATAGCTTTAGCTTTTTTTCGAAAAAAAAAAGAAATAAAAATCTAATTGAGAAATTTGTTAATTGGGTAATATTTCAACTAATGTGCACAAACTGAAAACAATTCTGAAAAACTATGCGTTTCATAAATATCGTGATAAAAATATTGCAAAATATAATTCTCTACAAAAAAAAAAAAAAACTCAAGTGCAATAAAGTTTATGTCAAGAATATTCATATAATGAGTTGTCTGGAATAAATTAAAAATTAAAACATTTATATTTGCCCAGGCATGCTTTTTAAAATCTTCCTCAACCCTTACCATACTAAATTGAAAAAAAAATTATAAGTAATTGACAAACTACAGAATAATGAAAGAAATACCAAAAACTATTGCCACAACAAATATACTTTTATATTGATTTTTCTTTGTAGCTGTAAAAACTTAAGGTAAAAGGTAAAGTAAAACTTTGTAACAAACTAAAAGTAATTTTATTAGAAACTACTATTAATAAAGTGTAAAAGATTTCTATTGCAGCTATACTGTTAACAATATTAATAAAAAGTTTTTTTAATGCAATTTTCTCGTTTTTTGTTTTTTCTCTCTTCCTTTTTTAAATACTAAGGTTAAAAATGTAATTAACTCCTTTACAATACACGTATACTTATTTCGTTTCATTGCTTTCAACTAAAGTTAATTAAAATTTTTAACAAAAATAAAGTTATTTTGTGCAAAATTTACAAAAAAAAACAGAAAATAAAAAATTCGGTTTCGGTGAGAAAATACAATTAATGGCTGAAAAATTGTGTGTGAAAAAATTGAATTTTTAATAAATAGGTATGTGCTTTCAAACACATATACATATGTATGTATTTGTATATACAATTATAAGTACCAATGCGGATAAGGTGACCAGCAGGTAAAATATTTTTATAAATTTTATTTTTTATATTAGAGATTAAAACAATATTAAAGACAATTATACAAAACACATTTTAAAGGTGATGCATAGTAGATGAGCTTAGAATAAAACATAATAATATTTATGAGATTGAGGTGTCCGATTATATTATGTTACGGAGCTATAGAAGCCATTACTTCTCTCCAGGATAACAGGAGTTTCTGATTCATAATCTATTCATAATATTTATATAACTCTTGATGATGTTTTCTTAACTGGTCACATGTTCTAGTAACAAATTTTGGAAAAAATTATTGAATTGAATGAATTCTTCTGATTACACAAAAATACTAGGTGTGAAATTAGTGCCATTTTCAGAAATTAGTAATGAAAAACAATTTATTAAAAAAAACAACGTACCTTTACATGTAAGTTGTTAAACAAAGGGCTGATTGTCTTCGAAAAATAATAATGTATGGCCAGCATGTTTTCCAGATTACAGCAACGTTAAGAACGTTTGGGGAATATTAAGAAGCAAAATCGACAATACGAAACCATATATCTCCTAAAGATGCTGGATGGAGATCTATATTTAAAGATATAAGAAGAAATCTGGCGAATTCTTTAAATTACATTAATAAAGTCTATATTCCTTGTGAATATTGGTATTTTAATTTCAGAGTATTTATAGTTATGAAACACTAATTAATTCCTTTATACATTTTAAGAGCTAAAATAAAAAATAATGACTTTTTTTTCTTAAAGCAAATATTTTTCTGTTCGTTGCACAAGTTTAACTGTTTAATTTTTTCTTAGCTTACAAAATTGAAAAAAGTTGTATGTATTTATAGTTATGCAATGCAGTGTATGTGTATTAGATGAATTCTTTCACGACCTGTGTTACCCGTATTTCGTCTTATTGGAAGCATATTTAGGTAGATAAGACTCTGTTATTATGTGCCGATATCGAGCAATAGACATTGCTTCAGTGGTGGCAAACAGTGGCATCTTGTGTATGCTTTTGTTTTTCGACAATCACATGTGTGTTCTCTGAACCCTAAACTGACAGATATCGAACAGTTGCTTAGAATCTACAATTTGCGCTAAATTCAAAAATTGAGTGAATTTGAAGGATTACTATGGATTGTAGGGACTTTAAGTGATCGTCAGTATATATGCTTTAAACTACATACATTTTATACACCGATAGTGTTTAAAATATTAAATTTCTGTAATTATTTCCTTCCATATAGCTACGAAATTGTATTTGAATTTAAATTTAACGGCCGGTATCAATATGTGGCATGCTTATCAGTATATAACTGGTTTAGCAACATTTGCATTTGTAGAAGTGTTAATTTATAAACATTATTGATAACATAGCTAAGCAATATGGCAACATTAAGTTTTAACGGCTTTGGCTTAATATTCTAGACACGAACATTTTAGGCATGAACATTTTAGTATCTAAGCTCCGAACCATCCAGAAACTATAATTAGTGTATAAATAGACTAGCAGGTTCAATCGAGTTAGTGGGTTGATTCTGAGGCGTCGTTGTGTGAAAATCATGAGTTCTCACACTGTAATTTAAGTGTGTTCCCAAACCGTGCTACTGTAGTAAAATATAAAGAGTTTATTTAAGATTGTTTGTAGATTTAAATCAGCCTCGGGCGCTTGCTATACACAAGTGTATAGAAACCAAATTCTGTGTGCGCGACGTTGACACCTATATACTATAACCTGTTTCGCTGTCTGATCTCGCTGCACATTTTTTTGAGTACACTCAAAGCAAAATGTTTAATGAAGAATGGGAAAATGATTTTTTTTTTATAGAAAACATGGATGGCGATGCAAAATTATTGATTTGTCATCGCATTGTAAGTAAAAAACATATTTAATTATACATTATGCTTATGTACATACATATATTATTTTATTATTTAATATGATTTGTATATACATATTTCCTTTCGTTGTGAATTATTAATATTAAAATTTAATGATAAACTAATAAAAAGTGTTATGAAAAAAAAATTCAAATCAAATAAAAATACTGGGGGCTAATTCTGGCAGTCGTGATCGAAATTGTTTTCGATTCGAAAGCAATTTCGATAGTGCTCTTATTTCTACTCGCAATGTTGCATTTAAACGCTCGCTCGCTATCGCCTGCTGTGATTAGAAATTTCGATACATATTATTCGATAACGACTAATAAAACCCCAAAAGTTAAAAAAAATTCGAACTCACGAGTAAGTATTCGATCGTATACGACTGCCAGAATTAGCCCCCTGAAATCCAAAAAATGTGTTCAATTTTGGCAACTGAAAAATTATTTGAGTGTAAAATTATTTGCGGTCGTTTGTTTTTTGCTGCTTCCAACACTAGCATATATGAGTGAGTATGTGTGTGCCCGAGACTGATTTAAGTAAATAAAGACTTCTTATATTTCTTCAAAAACCTTGACGATGTTATTTTGCATTTAAAAGGAATCCTGTTTATTTAGAGGAAATAAACCAACGTTTTTAAAAGGTAAAACGTAGCAATATTTTAAAATCGATTTAACTAGTATCTTGCTAATTCAAACCATTTGCACTTATTCGTCAAACTTTTTTTCCCAGTACGGTCGCCCTAAAATGCAAATTAATTTAAGTAACCTCTACATAGAGTGGTAAAGTTGAAAAAAGTAACAAGAAAAAAAACTCAAAACAAAAAAGGTAATATGTAAAAATTGTCTATGAATATGTATGATTGTGTTATTCTGGCCACATAATAGAATAAACATAAAAAGAAAGAACATGAACAAAACCAAAATTCCCAAAAACGAAAAAAATAATAAATACAGCTACTTCATCTATTATTACATTGCGTACAATTTTTTGGCTTGTATCCTGCGGTCGCTCATCGGTGACAACAAATGAACCACAAAAAATGGGGAAAAACGAAACAGAAACAACAAAAAAAAAAAAAAAAATGACAAGAATGTTAACAACACCCATAACAAAATACGGGAAAAATAACAGATACACAATAATTGTAATAAACGACTGAGAAATAGCAGACAATATTTCCATTTCCATGTTTTTGCAATATTCAGTAATTTCTGGCATAAACAAAAAGAAATATAAGATAAAAAAAAAAACAATGAGAAAACAAATAGTTATGGTCTAAAAATTATGGCAGAAGAAATTTCACAAAAATATAATAAATAAATTAAAAATAAGATAAATAAATTGCAAAATAAAGACAACCAATGAAAAAAAATACATGTATAAATTTCTAAAAGCCTGAAATTGTCAAAAGTTACATTTGTGAAATAAGTGCAGAAAGTGTGCTTATTTTGCTGCTCATTTGCTTTTAAAATAAATTGCCTGGCTGCTGTAAGTCTTGCCATTGCCATATACAGTTAAGCATAATTTATGAGATTTGAACAAGAAAAGTTTTATTTTGTTGTTGGTAGATATCTTTTATTTCAAATTCCGTAAATAAAATGATGAAAAATTATTCAAATTAAAATCATATCTTTGGTTTTTGTTTGCATAAGAAAGGGCTGTGTGTGTTGTATTGTATATCTAACAAAAAATAATAAAAAGAAAGAAAACATTGGCAATATTTTACATTTAAATAACGATTAGCGTTTGCGGTGCTATTGGTAATTTATCACTTGTATGTTTATATGCATAGTTATTTAAAATAAGCATCAAAAGCACTTAAAAGATAAACTTTATAACGAAATGTGTTTACTTTATAGCTTTTAAAGTTGTGTTGTATATGTATACATTGAAATATCCAGGAAGTTTAACAATTACATTAACAATTCAATAATATTTTAGGGGATGTTGAAAAGTAGAGCAATAAAATGAACAATCCTTTTTATTTAAGCTACAAACAATTGTTTTGTGGGTAAGGGAATGCCAGTTGGAAATTTTATGTAAATTATATAATATTATGTAGTTGCTTTTATAAATAGAAATTACTTTAAACAAATTTATAGATCTAAGCCTGAGTTTTTAGTCCAAACATCAACAAAATACACATAACTTTGAAAAAGTATGATTTAAGAACTCTATTAATAGGTTTGCTTTTATATGGCTCCTCATGGAAGTAAAATATGTTTTAAAACATTTTTTTAAAAACAATTATTATTTATATTTGAACTATTAATTTTAAATGTAGGAATTGTTACATGAAAATTATTATTAAAATTTATTGATAATTTCTCTTGGGTTAGGGTTCGAACCTAAAAAAAATCTTTAATAATAATTGTTTTTTATGTGCTATGTAGACCTTTTATATTGTTAAAAATCTTTCTATTTAATTAGTTCGGCTTGAGGTCCCTTTTATTAAAAATATAAAAACTGTTGTTCGTTTTTAATTTTTATTATATTTTATATATCTTCCCTGAAGATGATCAACAAAGTTGGTCGAAATATTGGAAATAAAAAAACTATAATAAAAATTAAAAACAAACAAGAGTTTTTATATTTTTAATAAAAGGGACCTCAAGCCGAACTAATTAAATAGAAAGATTTTTTAATAATAATTTTCATGTAACAATTCCAACCTTCAGTAAAAAAAAATTAATGAAAAATTAAATTCGAACCGAAATAAAAGAAATATCAAAATTTTTTTAAACGTAAAATATTGCCTCAGGAATGTTTTAATGTAACAAAAACACCATTTAAAGTTTTTGAACTACAAATTTTAGTTTCTTAGTCCAGCCAAGGCCGGCCGAAAACTCTTTGACTATTGTTGATTATAAGTATTAAGTAAATTTTCTTTGTCCTTGTCTTTGGCTCAGGGGTCTGGGGATTCCTTCTACTTAGTCGAATATAGTCACTGTAACTTAATATGTTGCGGGCTAATGGATTTGGCTGTAGTTCAAGTCTTTTGTAAGTATTTTTTTGTATTTTTTTGAATCTCAGTTTTTACCAATACCAATGAATATTTGAATTTGTACATACCAGTGGTCAATTGTGATCATTCGTAGCAATTTGTTTTGGAGGCTTTGAATTCTGTCTACATTTTAAATTAAGACTATTCCCCATATAAAGTAAGAGTTTACAAACTAAACTAAGCTTAAAGTTTCTGCCTATGAGTCAATTAATTTGGATTAATTTCAATTTTATTTGAGTCAATTTTGCATCTAGATGGCATTTCCATATAATTCGATGATCCATATTTATTTTCTCTTACTAAAATTTGCTTTGATTTTTGAACAGTTTCACATATTCAAAATCGCTTACATTATATTGTCTAGAACAGTAACTCAGATTTAACTTTGCTTTAACAATAGTCTAATATTGTTCAAGATGCCGAAGCTGTAGATAATATCTGAATTTTTTGACACCAACCCATCACAGCTTTTGGATAATGACAAGATGTATTCTTTTATATAAATTTCAGAACACATAGTTGAATAGGTGACGAAAGGGATGATCTTTAGCTAACAACTGCAAATTGCGTACCAAACTTATTACCTTCTTACTGAATTTAGTCATTATTGTATATTTAAATTTTGGTTTAGCATCCCCTCGTTTCGCTGCAATATACAATTTTGGTCTCAGTAGCTGTTTAATATTCATATTTATATGTTTAATTATCCACAATAAAGCAGCTAAGCTGAATTTTTTCATACTATGATTTTTAATTGCTCGACGAGTTTGAGAACCAGCATCCTTCGTATTCTTGCTGCGACACATTTTCGGAGAGACTAAGATTTTGCTTCTGATTTTTATAACAATATTTTCTTTATTTTTTGTTTGCGACCATTGCTTAAGGTTTGTATGCGTCATAACATTTTGTACATTATTTTCTTTAAGCTTTAGCTTTTTTGTAATCATAGAAACCAACAATATAGTATTTGAAGAAATTTGAGCATGGTTTCTAAAATAGTAGTTATAATTTTTAAAATAATAAACCATTCAAAAACGAGGCTCTTGGCTTTGAAAAAGCTTTGAAGTGTAGCTGAATTTTAAGTAACCAGTGTTTTAATCCAGATTTCCCTTAATATTTAAAATTAACCGATTTACCAATATGATACGTTTGAAATCGTCTACTATCTAACATAAAATAATAATCGACCTCCTTTTCAGACAGCAATGTGTTCTTATGTATCTTTAATTGTTGAACTAATAAGATCCTACAGGCTGTGGAGCCATGCCGGCTGGATTACAAACAGACTGTTTACATTAAATTCAATACAAATACTGCTCAATTTATGCTAGTAGAGTTATATTTTCAAGTTTGAAGTACTGTAACCCAAAGAATGTACTAATGAAGGAACTGCACCATTGACTACTTTCTGACACAATGTAACAAGGTTTCCACCGTCCATGAAGTTATCTTGAACTATAAACTTCAATACATTATAAACAGATGTTTTAGGGACCGATTATCGTTTACAACACTTAAATGTTGTGTTGTCTCGACTACAACACAACATTCATTTTCCATATGATTAAGCCAATAAGTGTTGTGAATCGGAATCGCAATTTACAACATACAACATCAAAATACTTAGTGTTGTGAACGATAATCGGGGCTTAGTTTCTATTGCATCAATTAATCATCTCAATGCAGGCTAGTCGTGAAGTCACTTAATTTTTAGAATTTATGGAAAAATTCAAACACGAATATTTCTTATTAATTTTTTTTATATTCAATTACCGAAATTCCTAAAACGAAGAAAATGTGTTCCAAAATTTAAATTTTTTATAAAAGTGCCCACTGTGACATAATTTACGGTGTGATTGTAATGTATTAAGTTTTTAATAATTATTAGTATTAGTTTTTATTAGTATTATTTTGTTATATACAAATATATTGTTTTTTTGTTTTTGGTTTCTTTTTGGTTTTCTGGGTGTCTTAAAATATCAGTAACACAATACTTAAATTATTTGGGTTTCTTTTGTTTGTTTTTCGGTCACTTGAAAAGTATATTTAAATTCATATAATTAATTTTTTTTAATATAATATAAATTTTACTTTTTTGAAGATCGGTCGGTGCCTTTTAGAATTTTTCTTTTAAACTTAACTTTTTTGATTTAAATTGGCCATGTTTGGATACAACAGGTGAGACATATCCGCTTTAATGAATCTACACATGTAAGCGTTTTGTACATCTTCTCAGGGACTATTTACACATATTTTAAAATTCAGCTTATTCGAATCATATGAAGATTTTTTAAAAAATATGAAGTCCGAGGCGATGGTACTGTCATTCCAAGAAAATCAGCGGATTATAAATAAATTATGAATTATGTAAATTAAGACGAAACAATTGATGGACTTGACTATAGCAAGCCGAAGACAGATTAGAGTATACATTGACGAGACTCTAAATAGACAAGACTATATAGGTAGATAGACAAGATTATGGATCGACGATATTATAAACAGACAAATAATAAATAGGCTATAAATAGACAAGACTACACGAGAAAAAAACGAGACTGTAGATATACGCCACTAAAAATATAAGAGATTAAAGATAGAAGAGACTATAGATAGACAAGACTATCTATAGACGAGATAAGACTTTGTATAGATTCAGACTATGTTTTAGCTACCTCTTTATAATAATGACTCCAAGAACCACCGAAAACAGGGGTTGTGACCATTGCATATTATGCTGAACTATAAGAATTATTACAAACAGATCTTTTACTTTCTCTTTAAGCTTGCAGCTTTCAATTCATTCTATTAAAATTTCTAAAATTTCCAACTTCGTTGTTTACTATCTTCCCCACTGGCTTCTAAAAAACATTTAAAACTTTACTCATCTGCCCTTAAATAAATAGTTACAAATTTATCACTTTAATGCTGCCTTGAAAACAAAGAACACACAAAAAAAACACTAAAAAATTACATAAAATCCGCAAAACTTTCTGTTAAGAGGATGTGATGTGGTGGGTTTTCAAAAATATAAAAAAGAACACAAACAGGAAATAGCAAAACATGGAGGAAAAAAACAGAAATATATTTAAACCAAAACTTGCTGGGTAATCATTCAATATGAAAATCACTTACATCAATACGCATGTAAAATAATCCATCTTTTGGGCATAAAGTAGATGTTTAAGGATTAAATCTAAAATAAAATTATGTTTTGAATGTTGTTAGTTTTTCATACCTTTCCCGGTATTTTTTTTTTTGTTATTACATTTGTGTTTGATAAAAGCACTAATCAGGGATTTGGGAAAAGTAGTGTTTGATTTTAAGTTTATTAAATACTTGTAAAAGTATATGAAATTGTCATTTAACAAGAAATTATAAAGAAAATAAAAATGATTTATGTATGCGCCAAAAAAGGAAACGTCACACTTTAGTTACAGGTTTCTAAATATTTATTAGAAGCTATTAAGAC
Organism: Bellardia pandia; assembly: GCA_916048285.2. Taxonomy (NCBI): domain Eukaryota; kingdom Metazoa; phylum Arthropoda; class Insecta; order Diptera; family Calliphoridae; genus Bellardia; species Bellardia pandia. Next base: position 26,433,135 of record OU696530.1, on the reverse strand, counting down.
TGCATTGAAATTGCTTAATAAGCTCATCAAAATGGATTTAAAAAACGACTTATTTCTTTCTTATCTTTTATTCCTGACCACGTACCATTTTAAATTTTGAATTTTTCTCTAATTGACATTAATTGGTATTCCTAAAAAAAATCTTGTGTTATCAAACACCCACGCGTGAACAAAAATTTAAAAATTTACCCAACGGTATATTTAAATATGCAAATCGCGAATTGTTAATTAGATTCTTTGACAATTTGTAAACTTTTGAAATCTTTGAAATTTTAATAGTTTAAATGGTTTAATATGAACTTCTTACGTCTTTTGATCATAATGTGTAAGATCCTAATTGTCACTGAAAAGTTTGTGCTGATAAAGAAATCGATATTCAAGATTAAATTAAAAGATGTCTACTACTTACATAAATATGACAAACATAAGAAATAAATTAATATTCTTAGGGATCGTAATTGGAGTACAATTTGTCAAGAGAAGGCTCTCATATGTTTGAAATGAAATTTTTTAACAAAAGCATCTATGAAAACTGTACTTAAATATTTGTTTCAGATTGGTTTCGTGTTCAGTTCATAAATATGCATTTCTATATTAGATTCTCTAAAGTAAGCAGAATAAATACTTTTTAATTTATTATTTTATTAGCTTAAATAATACAATTTTTTGGATTTTACAAAGCTAAAACTCAATTCTGTCTCTTTAAAGAATGTGAATAAAAAAGGTACAAAAAAAAAGCACCAAAACTCTTAAGTTTTTTCGCTATTTTTCTTGAATTACCAAACCCATGTAACATACTATTAAACTTTGATCCCTTTAATAAATCTATACTTTAAATACTATCGAAAGAGTACTCTCCTAATAAATATTTTTCTAATTGCATAGAGCAACAACACAAATGTTACAAACAAATAATGAATTAAAAGAAATATGTATATTAAACATACAGGGTGGGCCAACTTGGACTGACTGATTTGAAATGCTTATAACTTTTGCATTTCTAATTTAATACTCAATTGAACATCTCCAGAACATCGCTACGACGTATTCTAAAAGTTGATCTGAAGATGTTTCCATATAAAATTCAATTGGCCCAAGAATTATTGCCCAGGGATGCACCACAACGGCTACAATATGCCAATAGAGTTCAAATCATTCAGTCAAACTTGGCCCACCCTGTATTACGTTAGTTTATTATTTTTTACCCGGCTTTAAATCCAATCGGTTCAACCATTTGATCTTACCGATTTTTGCCCTTTTTATCCCGAACTGGTCCAAGTTTTAAAAAAAGATATAGCGTGTTGACATTGTCAAGCATGAATATATTAATGTTTCAAATTTCAATACAATCGGTTCAGCCGTTTGGTCTTACCGGTTTTTGCTTTTTTTGTCTGGATCTGATCCAAGTTTTGAAAAGTAATATAGCCTATTGACGCTTCCCAGCACAGATCTATCTATGTTCCGAGTTTCATTAAAATCTGTTCAGGCGTTTAGGCATAATTGTAGAACAAACAAACAAATAAAGACATTTATAATATATGTATGGAATCCATACTATGGATATACTAAAGGTACGGTCACACTTGGCAAATATTTCCTGAAGAAGACGTAACTACTAAATAGAATATATTTGAACGCGTTTATTTATTTATTTCAAAAAAATTTCGTTTATCTAGCAAAGACACAACAAATATTTAATTTTATTTTATTTGATGCTTTTTGATCTTGCAAAACTGTTGTAATACTATGTTTCCATGGTACATGCTTCGCTCTCTATTCATGCTTCACACCCCAATCATGAGCGAAACAACTTGCTTCAACATACAAAATTTTAAGAGCGAATCAAGTAGATTCATATTGAATCTACTTGCGAAGCACGAAAAATTGCACTCTTCTCTAATTTTTATCGCAAGTTTATCTGCACTAGCTGTACAAATTTAATATTATTGCAAACAAAGCAAATTATTTTCTTTTTGCTGGAAGTAAAGAAAGTAAATACGTATAAATTTATGATTTTTTTCAAATAAGCTAACTAATTTCCACTCACTTTTTTGTCCAGAAAAATTATTTTCCACAAATTGTAAATTCTGTTTTTTTTATTCTGTTTATTTATTAAAAACAACTGTCAAATCGAATCAAGTTTATTAGTCATGCATGATTCATAAACATGATTCAGACAGCGAAGCAGGGGCCAAATTACCGCATTCGATATCGAGTAAAATTGATCGTAATTTTCTTATTTGAGATAATGGCATTCGATATCGAACAAGAAATTTGTACATTTTATCATAATTTCGATATCGAAATCATTTCTCGATACGATAGCTCATTCGATCACGAATGCGGTAATTTGGCCCCAGGTGATTCAAGTCGTCGTGGAAACATAGTATAAGAGTAAACAATGTCAGACAATTTTTTTTTTTTTTAAGAGAAGTAACACTCAGTCAATTAATATGCTTATATATAATTGCGTTACTTTCTTTGGAAAAGGGATAGATTGAAGAAGTAAAAATGGTGAAATTTGCAGAAAGCTTTATATCACAACGCTGCAATTGCGCATTATGTTTGTTTTAGTGCAGCATTGCAGCGCCTCTGATGGTGAGTAGGCGCATTATTTTTTAAAGCTTGATTTTATAGCCTTTTATGTAATTATTTTACTTCAGTGGCTTTTGAATGCTATACCACCGAAGAAGGGCGCTGTGATAAATATTAGTTAAGATAGATAGAAAGAAAACTAATAATTATCAGAAACTGATGTTGTTTGAGTGGCTCCGGCTTGGAATCGAAATACCAACAAATACCAACTCATGCTTAATGATCAAATGCGCTAACCAACTATGCTACAGCAACCTCATTTGTACTAAAACAAATCGGGTTTTGAGTAAATATTTGCCATGTGTAAACATACCTTAAGAGATTGCTCATTGCCTAAAAATTCACCTATGTACATATTTATTTAAAAGTACTTGTTTAATTAGTACTTAAATAAAATAATGTTTTCCTACTAAAATTAGAACACATATCTACCACTTCTACTGCCAGCTTAATGTTTAAAAAAGTAACATAAAAGCTCTGTAAAATTTAATATTTCGATAAATTCTCATTTAATTGCTTTGAAAGCGCTCACCAAAAAAAAAAGCATGAAAACCAATGTATAATATCCTTGAAACCTAATTAAATTGACATTTTAATTGCCATAAAAGTGAAAGCAATAAAGGGATTAATTTTGTTTATGCTTCTGTTAAGATTTTATTATTATTTGTTGTCGACTAGACAGAATTTAATTGATTCTTCTTCTATTGAATAATCAATATTGTGTGAAATTTCTTTTATTTTTTCATTACTATAATTGTTATTAGCATAATAATGTATATAGCTGCATATATATATTATGGCTGTTTTCCTTTGTCATCAGTTAGATTATACAAAAATTATAATTTTTCGATTGTTTTTATTTGTGCGGCAATTAAGTAAATATTTATGTATTCAAACTGTGTACTAAAATAAATATTACTGTGGCAACATTTGCAACCATGACTAGTACTGCAACTTTTTTAGCTGAAACAAGTAAGAGTTTATATTCGGCTATGCCGAGTCTTATATACCTACCAGCAATATACGAGTAGTGGTAGTATATTAAAAAAAAAAAAATTATACGAGTTTCGTCACAAAATATTTTACTGTAGTTGAGTCTTATGGTTAATTTCATATCTCAACATCTCAATAACATTGAATTTTAGAGTTCTTTTAGGTAATCTAGTTATTCTCGGAAATACACCCTATATGAGAGCTATGGCCAATTATGAACTAACATTAACAAAATCGAATACTAAAATGTTTGAGTGAATTTATAAAATTGCAACGTTTACGTAAATAATTCAGATACTCAGGGTATATAGAGTATATGATGTGATATACTATGCGTGCATATTGTTCGGTTTTCAGCATTAATGCGATGGCTTAATGTTCTCCAGATCAGAACCCCATTAGAACATTTAGGGATTATCAAGCCGTCGAATTTATTCTGAAAACCGACAATGTGAAAGCTTATATCACTTGAAAGAAGCTGTTGCAGATGCTTGGAGATCTACATCTGATGATATAATAATACACCTAATTCTGTGTTTGCACAGTTTTGATTTAACATAGTTTGAATATATGTAAACTAATTTTACATATTTTTCACGATTTTATTCCATTTCATTCAAATTCTTTTGGGCTTAAATTTTTTTTTCACATATTTAGTGAAATTTACTTTGGATACAAGCAAATTTATTGGTCAGAGCAATTATAAATAGCACAAATTTAGGGGAAATCCCTTTTAGTGAATACTATCTTAATTGCTATGCTTGTGCAAAAACACATTGTATATGTGATTTATATTATAAACCTGAATAGTTGTTATTTTTTAAAAAATCCTTGTTTTTAGCATCACGGTTTGTCTTTTTTGTACGAAGTTTTCCGAAACCAATTACCGTGTAAAAACAGAATTAGGTGTAAATCTGTTATTGCCTAACGGAATTTTTACGTTGATTCAAAAAAGGAGCCACAGGTTTTTAATAACACTGACTGGTCCAATAGAATTTTCCTTATCAACTCTAAATCCATTTAAACCACCTAAAAACACATTTTATTTACTACTCAATAGCAATAACAAGATTAAGTTCTATATTTTTATTTATTTCTTATTATTTTTATTTAACAAATAATCTAAAATAAAAATACAACAAACTTAACATCAACATCTTGTTAAAAGCATATTGGTAAAAGCTAAAAAAAAATAAACATATAGCCAAGACAAAAAAAAAACAAATAATAACAATGCAAAGTTAACGTGTCCTTGTTATTGGAAATAATCAAAAAATAAAAAAATATATACACGAAAATATAAAAAAGACTATAAACATACACACAAGTACATAAAAATGGAATTTTATTTTTCATATTGTGGAAAAAGTGAAAAAAAAAACATAACGCTTCAGCTTCTTCATAAAACGCATGAAGAATAACAAAAAAAAAATAATAAAACCAAAATGAAATTTTTGTCTATTTGTTAATGTAAAACCCTTTTCTGTTGGCTGTCATAAAAACTACCAATTTGTATTTATTATAAAATCCTTTTCGATTTTATACATATATGTATGTAGCTATTTTTCCCTCTGTCTCACTCTCTAGTTACTTTGGTTTCTCAATAGACCATATAAATTTCATTTCCTTTTGCCTTTTTCTATTATTCGTAGTCATCTTCATTAAAGATGTGAAATGATTTTCTAGATATTTTATTTGATTATCTCTGTGCATGGAATGCCTGGGTAGGATTCATTGATATCTGTTTGTGATATAAAAGAAAATAAAAATTTATTATAGAATTTGTTTGTTTGTGATATGAATACGGTGGTGTTTGATGAAATTAGCTAAATATAAAATAAGAGAATAATTCTTTTCAATTGTGTTTATTATTTATGCATATTTTTAATACTTGTCTGTGATAAGTAATGGTAAAAATGGCGTGTTATATTTGGTTTATTTATTATTTCTTAAATGTATTAAATTTTAAATATACAGCGAGTTTAAATGTATAATGATTTCATATACTAATATAAGTAATATAAGTGTTTTAAACCCTAGACAGACATAACATTTACATACCATATTAGTATACTATACTACGTGTGTGTTAACTTGTACTACAATTAAATCATAAAACAAGCTGGTTTATATCGAAAATAATCTTTATATTGTCTGTAGCTGTGTTCAATAAACATTGGGGAAACCCTCTCACAAAATCGATTGTTAGTTCTTTTAATGACAGTTATATTTTATTTAATTTCTTTGCTTTTGATTTTTATTTTTTTTTTTTGATCAAAAGTAAAAACAAAAATACTAGTATATGTACTACATGTCTGTCAAGGCAATTTAGTATCAAAAACCATAGTATTTGTATTATGGTATAGAAATCCTATGTCTGTCAGGGGTATAAAAAGACAGTATCAGTTCATGATACCCTTTTTTTAATTGTGTTTGTGTACATTTAAATAAATAAAGACTCGTTATGCATATTTTCTTCAAACTACTTGACGCTTTTATTTTGCAATTAAAAACAATCCGGTTTATTTAAAGGCAATAAACCAGTAAAAACGTAACAATATAATATATATATATAATTATGTATATTATATAATTATGCATCCACAACAAAGGTGAAGGTTAAATAAGATTCGGCAGATTCGGCAAGATTCTTTTTTTTTTACTTTTTTCAAACGTATACAGGTTTGTTTTAATTTTCTGTTTGTCCTTTAGATATTTATTCATACCTCTGCATGTTTTTTTAATTTTTCTTTTTTGTCTCTTACTAAAAAGAAAATGTCAATTTTATTGTATTGTTACAAAAGGATCTATGTTTGGGACACATTATTAAACAAAGATTAGTATGACAGGATGAACAAAGGTTTCATACATTTTATATAAAGTCATTTTAATTTACAAATAATTGCCATACAAATATACGATTTTCCATTATCCCTCTGTTTGCTTGAAATATGTTAAACATTTTCAGCTGAAAAAAAAATAAATTTTGTTTGATGGAGGCCTGCTGAATAATGATTAAATGGATATTTATATGCCTAAATATTAAAAAAGGTCAATTTAAATCTTTTGTTTTCAACGATAACACCACCTTAATACCATGTTGAAAAGAATGGGGAGGAACTGAGAAGAATTTTCTATATTTTAAGAAATAGGTAATACAGTCAAACCCCGATATAACGACCCTGAATATAACAAATTCCTCGATTTAACGAATTTTTCGAAATCCCCTGTAACGCTCCATAAGATTTAATACAAAATAAACCTCTCTATTGCGAATAAATTTGTCAATAGCCTCGTTATAACGAATTTTCATTCACTGCAGACTAACGAAATAGAAAGAATTATTTACTTTTATTTAACGAATTTTGTCAACTTACAACCTTTTCATAACGATTTTCATCAATTAATCCAAATTATATGAAATATTCGAAGAAAAATTTATTGTTTTTATTTATTATTTATTACCTCCTTATAACGAATAGAAGTGCAACTTCACCTCGATGTAATGAACCTCATTGTAACGAATTATTCGATATAACGTTTTTTTCTAATCCCCTTAAGATTCGTTATACCAAGGTTGAACTGTACATACTTAGAAGCTCTTGTTATATATATGGGCATAGATTTTATTTATTTTCATATTTGCATTTAGCCTAATTACTTATGAATAATTTCCAATATAAACTAGAAATATTGTTTGAAAAACCCTCTAAGCATAAAATTATCTATTTTTAGAAAATTTTTATTTAAAATTTGTGTATTCTGCCAAGTATTTCTTCATTTTTTTCAAGCAATCTTCTCAGTTCAATAAATACAAAATACATATTTTAAATGCCTGCCAATTGAATGATGAATGAGAAATTATATTTATAATAACAAAAGGCTCAATCAAATCCCACAAATATTTGTTTTAAATAAATATTTCTAAAATCAAGTAAAAACACTAAATGTTAAATTTTTAAGTATTTAAGTTTTTTTTAAAAACGTTTGCTTTGTAATGCACATGTTATAACTATTAATAAAAAAAAATTGAAAAGCTCAGGGTATTGGTATATTGAATGCAAACACGGGTATCTAAAATAAAAGTGAAATAAAGACACTTTGGAATACTGTAATCGATAGTGACGAATCATAAATATCCTTCTCATAATATTATACTAAACATAATCTACGAAATCTTAGAAAACATTTACAAAACAATAAACAGAAGTTTGTTAAAGAAATATATTTTTATTAATAACAAGGCTGCATTGGATTAAAATTTCTTAAAGGCATTGAATACCTTCATACATAAATTATCTTTTCTTAGAGAAATATTTCTAAATGTTACAAACAGAATGAAAAATTCACACACATGCTTAAACTATCATTTAACACGAGCGCAGATTATACAAAAAAAAAAAAAGTAACTCACAGCAATTCTGCAAACATATGATTTAGAGAATGCAAATGTCTATTTTAGTCAAGATTTATTATACCCAAGTAAACAAAAATATTATTTATGACAATTTATTATTTTTAGTATTTATTTTTTTTTGTCATTGTTTATTATAAATGTATGTACATACTCAATTTATTTGCGTATTATCTGTAACTGACCACAAGTATTTATACTTTGGGGGTGTTTTTCTTTTTTTGTTCATATTTAAATATTTGGATGTTTTTGTTTTTCTGTGGGTTAGAAGAAGAATTAAAATTGGAAGATGTGGTAGAAGGAAATTATGTTTAATATTCAAACAAATTTAATAATTTTAAATATTAACTAAGAATATATTAGACTGCCGCAAAAAATTAAATTATTATTTTAATAATTATTATTAGAAACATTTTATTTGTCTAGAGTTCATTTTTGATTCATAATTCAAAGTATACCATTGTAAAGTAATTTTTTTTAGACAACTGGCACATTGGAATGCATTTTCTACCCAATGTCATCATCAGCAATGTTCATTGTCCAAGATCTACTTTTATATATTTCATATATTTAACTCACCATTATTAAGAAATATATTTCGGAAATTAATCATATTTTTTACATGTTATAAGTTAGAATGCAATTTACATACGAGTACAATGTTTGTGTATGCTTCTTTATTATTATTACAAATTTGTTGGTTTTTTTTATAATACCCTACTCCACCTTAACGTTTACCGATCGACTCAGATGTCCGTCAGTCCGTCTGGCTGGCTGGCTGTCCATGTAAAGCTTGTGTGCGGAGTACAGGTCGGAATTTTAAAGATATTTCAATAAAACTTGGTACGTGATATTTTTTCGGCCCAAGCACGGATGGGATTGAAACTGGTGGAAATCGGTCTTCTTTTCAAATAAGATGAAAGCTTCTGCAATAGAGTACCTAAGCACTTTGGATTATCACTACACCTAATGCGCATTTCATTATTACTCTTATCATTTTCTGTAATATATTTATATATATCTTCTTTTGGCCTTTTCTCTAGTACAAATTTTAATTCTAAGTTAATACATATATGTATAACAAATATTTAAATAATAAAAACGTAATATTATGGGTATGCACGATGGACAATACACTTATTTAAATCCTCCAATTTCTGTTAATTTTCTTTTACAGAAATTTTATAATTTCTCTTGAGGGTGAGGGTGTAGTGTGCATATTATTAGTACATAGTGTACGAAAGGAAAACAACGATTTGTATTTCCACCTTCAGTTGATATTATTCACACCAAATGTTAATATAAAAACAATTAGGAATACCCATAAAGAAAAACGTACTGAAGAGTTCAACCAACAACCCAGGTTCGAATCCTTAGCCAAGAAAAATTATCAATAAATTTTAATAATAATTTTCATGTAACAATTCCTACCTTCAGTAAAAATAATTTAATGAAAAATTAAATTTAACGAACTCAAACCGAAATAAAAGAAATACCAATGATTTAAATTTAACAGTTCAAATAAAAATAATAATTGTTCTAATCATTCAAATGTTAATTGTACTGGAAATACACAGGGTTTAGATATTATTAAATTATTATATTAAAATTATTAATAAATTTTGACAAAATGCGGGGTTTATTCTGTATCATTTATTACATCACGGATTTTGAGTTGAAACCACATTTCAATACTATCCGTATCATCTCTCTACAACGTTATCCATTCACCATAACAGGCCAAATTTTCGCAAAAGAAAATCCTACGTTCAATCAGTCCTTCAGATCACATAGCACTCTATAAAGTGACAAGTTTAGCATGCAAAGACTTCTCAAAATCTACTGGTAGATGAAATATAAGTAGATCAATGACCGGTTTAGTTAAAAGTACCTATAACTTTAACATGACTAAATAGTGTAAATTCATATTATTTAGACACTGTGCGAGATGTCATGGAACAAGCTTGAATATTTTACGCCATTGTAACCATATGAGAAATACTTACAAAGAGTTCGAAGGAGGATTCTGTCAATTGTTATATATAGAACACCTATATTAATTTGTGTTAGGTATATCGAGTCCTTTAACTTATGCATATAGTTTTATTTGCAATAGCAAAATTATTAGATTCTCCCATTTTAGCCAGAAAAAAGCAAATTATTTGATCGTGTACATTTCTTTTTATACCCCACACCACCATAGTGGGGAATCACATCTACAGATTTTGTACAGATCGGTCCATAATTAGTTGTAGCTCCCATGTAAGGCCTACTTTCGAAAATCACTTTAAAGAGCATAAATGATGACACATAATTTTATAATTGTCGGTCCGTAATTAGTCGAAACTCCCATATAAGACCCTCCCCGTAATCAACAAATAGCAGCATTTGGCCAATTGTTACGTAGCATTTACATGCTGAACTTGTCATGGCACACTATGTGATCTGAAGGAGTGATTAGGCAATTCAATTGGAAATGTGTTGACCGAGAATGGCTCACGTTTGGCATATTATTAATTATATGGATATCACTGACATGTGGTTGCAACAGGTCGATGCTAAATACTTTTGAGCCAAACTTTTTTCCACTAATTCTCAATGGCAATAGCTCAAGTGTTCTAATGAAATATGTTCTTGGTCATAATATTTAATCTGGCATTACCTAGTCCTGGTGCATACCTGGTTAATCTGGTCAGTATGCAATAATGATTTTTGGACACGTATAAATTGCTCCATATTTGAAATATGGAGCAATATGGCCATTAACGCTGTTTTGGTAAATTTATGTCCATACAATATTGAAGCTGTCTAATATGGCTACAACAATAAAATTTATTTACTTATTTGTATAAATATTTACCACAGGACTAAACAAATTTATATTTAAAAAAAAATATTATTTCTCCCCCACACACAAGTATGTCTATATGACATTAAAATGGAAATTGTTTACACAGCAAAATGTTTTAAAAAAGTAACTTTGATTTACATTAATATATACATACATACATTTACAAATAACATATTATTTTATTATTGTATTTGGTCAAACAAACCAAGATACCCACACACATATTTTCAAGTACTATTACTCAATTTTATTTAAAAAAAAAACTCCTTCGTCAACATTCTCTATTAGCTCAACTTATACTTGACATACATATATATCTGTTATTTTGTAGACAAAATAATACTTAATACCACTAATACTACTGGCCAGTACAACAACGATGAAAACAAACCAAAAAATCTGTTGGATTCTATCCAAACACATGAGTACTATTTTTTATATTTTTTGTTGTTAGTATTTTTAACATACAACTAAATTCCTTCAATCCTTTTGCACCAGTAGACAATAATGACAACGAAATTTATAGAAACAAATCAGAAGCAAGTAAACAACTTTTTAAAGAACTGATTGTGTCACTGATGATGACCCAAATTTATAGTAAATGTGCACAAATTATTATGGTCCATTGGATTCAAAATCCACAAACAAAAATGCGAAAAATAAAACACAACTTGCTGTTTTTTTTTCACTCAAACTCAGACATCTAACGGATTTTACAACACGAACTTTGTTTCCCAATAGTAGTAGCAGCTTTGGCAATTATGTAGTAAAACCTACATTTCGTAAAATTCGTGAAATTTTCTGTCAACATTATCGTCTTCCTGAAATCGTTGTAAAGAATTTGATTAATAAAATCGCCGCCATTGTGCTTTTAAAAACCAGGAGAAATTTTTGAAAAGTCTTTGCATGACAAACGAATCAGAGAATGGTGAGCTATGTGGTGTAGATTTGTGATTGCTCACTTCGGAAATGAGGTTACGGCGGATAGAGCACGCTATTGAGAGATTTTAAGCGATCTGGAGACGATCAGATAAATCACATAGTTGTGTGCGTGTAACCGTTATTTTTCGGCTACACATACACGTTGTCGGTAATGATTGATGAAAATAAAAAAAAATTTATTTTTTTATTTGACGGCCGATTATTTGAGCGTCTCCGGTTGTGATTGAGAAACAAAATTATTTTGCTTTGTATTTGCGGTCATAAAAAAGTGTAAGTGTGATTTGATGATTTGATACGAACGCTACGAAAGCAAAATATAAATAGTGATTGTCGTGCTATATCCTCTTTAAAGCTACAAGCATAACTCACACATATTCACTGATTGACGAGTTTATTTGATCGTCTCCAGGGCGCTTAAACAACTAATTTCTGTCTATTATTGATTATGTGGATATCACAATAAGCCGGACACAATCATGCTATTTAACTGAAAATCCGTGAAGTGGTTAATGAAATAGACATTTAACAAAATGTGATTGAAAATATTTATAAAATAATAAACAGTTATATGTATGGTCTTTGTGTACATCTCCCCGATATAATTTTTCTTTTAAAATTGTGAAACCTTAATATTTTCAATACAATACAAACCTGAATGATTTCTAAGTACATTATTTGCTTTGACCAACCAAGTACTTGTTGAAAGCGCAACATTCCACTTAGACATATACACCAATCATGTGTTTAAATATTTTGTATGACTTTTTATATCGTTGACTATATATGTTAATATAAGCCTACATCTACACATACATACGTAAATACATTTAACAATAAAAATCACATGTGTATGAGTGCAGTCATAGACTTAAATAATCTAAAAGTATAAACAAAGCATAGCAAAAAAAAAAAACGACAAAATTTGAGACTAAATGAATGTGAATTTGTATAAATACAAGCAGATGACGTCAATTTATTCCACTTTGTACTTTTAAAGAACATACAACAACTAAAATCATTTGATATAAGCTTTGTTACAGTTGCTGTTGGGAGTAGTGTCGAGTGAGACTTTAATTTAAAGGATGAAATTTAGTTTGTTAGGGAAATGAATTATATAAAGAATGTTTAAGAGAATGGAAACAAATATTTAAGATTTAAGTTATTTTAATTAAAAGGAAAGGTTTTACGTTTAAGGAAGTTGTAATAGATGTGTGATTGCTCATGTTAATTACATGCTAAATAGATTAATATACCGTTAGCGTCAATATAAATTAAACCCATAATAGTGTTAAAAAAATGTTTTATTATTTATATACACTACAGGTATAAATTTAAAACAGCATATATTCCATAAATAATAAGTAGCTTAAGAATAATAAGAAACAGAAAATAATAATAAATTTTAACGGAAAATTAACAGACTCTTGGCGTCAATATAAAGAAAACATGTTTACTAAAAGTATGTAAAACATTCACCTCTTGAAAGCCAAGACAATAGAAGGGTACCTGCGAATTCAAGTCTCTCGCCATATTGAAAACATGTTTAAAATGCAAAGTAACTTGGAAAAGGTCTGGCCAGACCCATGACTGTGACGGAGGTTTAAAATCTTGTTTGTAGTACTTTTGCCTTCATCTTGTAGACACAGAATCAACGAGTTTTTTAGTGAAATCAGACTTTTAGGTTATCTTTGCAAAAAATATTTTTTTGATATTCCTCTATGAGTATCGCAACACATTTTTAAACATTGTTGAAATAATTAAAATTTCCTCATCCCTTGGAAATCTATTTTCACTCTAGAAATGTTTGAATATAAGAAGAAATAATATACTTACTTTATCTTTCATATACTATATGCTGGGCAAATTTCCAATATTACGTTCTTATACTCCCCAGACCTTTAATCCTTCTAGATAAAGTTAGGTTAACAGCCACCCAAAACACAAAAGTTTGCAACACTTGGCGGCCATTTTGTCAACTAAATTATGTTTAATTTGGTTTGATTTGGCATTTCCTAATTGTGAAAATATATTTTGAATATCATGGTTCTGTGTTTCTTTAGATCTATAGAACTTTGGAATTAAATAGAAAAAAATTGATTTTTTTTTAAATTGATATGAAAGAAATTTACTTTATTCAAAAGATAGTCTTTTGGCATAATAATTTAATTATGACATCTGGCATGTGACTGACAATAACGCGGCGAATGTTGTCCTCCAAGAGGTCAATCAAACATAAATCACAGCTAACAAAATGGCCGCTAGTTAAAAAAGTTTTGCAAACTTAAAGTTCTAAAAAGAAGAAAAAAATTTGGAAGATATAAAATTTTCTTTAATTTTTTAAAGCATGAAAATAAAACCTGGCAAAGCATAAAAAATATAATAAATAAATAAAATAAAGTTGAGTTACAATTTTTTTCCATATATAGATAACGTTATTTTATTTATTTATTAAAAGGAAAACGTTATTAAATTTTATACTGGCATACTTGCATTCATTGTGGAAGTTGTTCCACATCAATAAACCGCAGCACCAAAAGCATTTTTTTTTCAAACATTGCAGTCGATTTCTCCAAGAGAATCTTTTTTTTATGCAGCCGTAAATTGCAAGCGCGTGCAGCATTTTATGAAATAATATTATGATTTTTTATTTCTGCACTAACACTGTACAGATTTATTTATATGAAATAAAGTTGTTAAAAATAAAAATAAATGCTTTGTTTATTTGTATTTAAACACATGGATACCAGAACAAATACTTTCAAATATGCCTTTTTATATGTAGGAATGTATGTTTTTGTATACAATACAATCATAGATCAATTGTTTCAAACAAATTAATTTTGAATGTTTGTTGACTATGTCAGTATCTCTTCTGTCTCGTATTTTTGGTATGTCTGATTATTTTACACTGAATATTGTGATTGCACTTATTGTTAAATATTTCGTTGCTATATAAAATTCACACAATGACCACAAAATGGAATAATAATGCCATAAATTCTTAAATAAAAATCTATAAATTTTATACATTTTTATACCCTACACCACAATAGTGGGGAATTGGATTTGTTCTGATGTTTGTAACGCCCATAAATGTTTGTCCAACACTCACCTTAAAGTATACCGATCGACTTAGAATCGCTTCCTGAGTCGATTTAACGATGTCCGTCTGTTTGGCTGTCTGGATGGTTGTCCATGTAAAGCTTGTGCTCAAAGCACAGGTCGCAATTTTGAAGATATTTCAATAAAATTTGGTACGTAATATTTTTTCGGACCGAGTACGGATGGGATTGAAACTGGTGGAAATCGCTCCATTATTTCACTTGGCCCCCATACAAATGTCCTCCCGAAATAGGAGTTTAACGATCATAAATATTTGAATTATGAAAGTATCCAAACAAATTTCACCACAAATGAGTTATAAATAAATATAAATAAGATCTGAAAATTTTGTCAATATCAGTCCATAATTAGTTGTAGCTCCCATATAGGGCCCACTTTCGAAAATCACTTTAAAGAGCATAACTCCTTTAAACATTTTGGTATCCAAATAATATTGAACAAAAATATGTTTCGTACATGTACAAATAATATGGTAGAATTTTATGATGATCGGTCCATAATTAGTCATAGCTCCCACTGCCGAAAATCACTTTAACGACTATAAATATCTTAAAAATGTTGTTATCCGAATAAAATTTAATAAAAATAAGTTGCATAAGTACAAAAATGATGACACCCAATTTTATAATGGTTGGTTCATTATTAGTCAAAACTCCCACATAACACCCTCTCCGTAATTAAATTTAAACCTCCATATATATTTTAAAATTATTTATATCGAGATAAAGTATAACATATTTACACAATATTTATATTCACGGAAATAATGGCATTAAATTTTTGGATGATCGGTTCATAATAGGTTATATCTCCCATATAGCGCCCATTTCTGAAAAACTGTTTTATATATATACTGGGTGTAGGGTATTATATGGTCGGGCTTGACCGACTATACTTTCTTACTTGTTTTATTTTGAAATACATAGTAATGTTTGGTTTGATTTTTGTGTCTGTACCTTTGAAAACTTTGTTTGTTTAATTTATTTTGCATAAATAAATTATTAGGAATTAGTAAAATAAATTTATTTAGTAATCACACCCTCATTGCAGGTAACTTAGGGAATCTGGTATATATAAATATATATAAGAAAGAAAGTGTATTTTAATATTGTATATAAATACATTATAAATAAATACATCGATTTCTTCACTTTCAATGGTGCGCTTAAGAATTACCTTGGCAGTTCTTTAGGTGAGTCTGAGTATAATCTCTCTCTTGCCTTAATTCTATGGAAAATTTTAATTTTCTGGGAAACAAATATTAAAAAGTATTTTTTTTAAATTTTGTATTTAACACATCATTGAATGTTATTTCAACAGAATAATAATAGAATAAAAAATTTAACACTATTTCTCTGTTTTCAATTGCCTATAGTACAGAAAAGAGTTAATATTGGGTTTTGCAAAACACTGCATTTTTTTGAAAAATAAATTATTTTAAAGCTTAAAAAAAACTATTAATAAAATTGCATTACAAAATAATGAATTGTTGCAAAATAAAGGTATTTCAAGCAATTAATAGAAATCTAAAACCACAGACAATAGGCAGAAAGAAAACGGCAGGGGTGTGACAACGACACGGTTTGAATCAAATACATAATTGAAACCCATTTTACACATGTAAAGAGCTAGCTAACTAATCGTAAAAATATGCTGCAGGAAGAATGTGTGTAAAGATAAATTTAAATTTAACTAGCACAGACAAAACCCGCAATTTTTAGCCAAGCCCATTTTGCACTTAACAGAGCACTGTTATTCACTTAACAGCCATCATACTTAGAGGATTTTTGGCCATTGTAGAAATTAGGAAAAGGGTTCGACACTATATATATTACAGTTGTATAAAGTGACTATAGGACCAACTTTTCCATATAGTGTCATACCCGAGCCCTTTTCCTAATTTCCACAATGGCCAAAAATCCTCTCCAGATTTATTTTTGCATAAAACTCAAATTATCTGGAATCCCAAAATTTTCCAATTTTATTATTTTGCCGTTTTTTTTTTTCAATTTTCAATGACAGCTGTTTAAAGCTGCCACTTGCTTATTTTTCTTTACAGTTGGTATGAAATAATTTTCTATAAATGAGGTGGCACCCAGTTAAAGTCGGTTTAACTTAAAACTACCTTAAATGTTGACTATAGTTACAAAATAATTAAAAGTAGGTTTTAAGTTTAAAGTTGTTTTTAAAAACAACCGACTTTAGTGTTTGTCTATGGTTATGGCCCTCTGTCTTTTTAAATATTTATAATACAGTTTAAGAACACATTTAAATTAAAGTTTTAGTGAACACAACCATCACTCACAACAAATTGATTTACTTGATTGACCAGTATCAATTTGTCAGTGAATGCGATCAGACGTCTTATCGATTGTTTTCATTTTCAGTCAATTCTCTTTTGAATAGCGAAACAAAAAAAAAAAAAAAAAAGCTTAAACCCCTTTTCCCAAAAAAAAAAAAAAAAAAATATATATATTTTCATAATTAACAAAAACAAACAATTTTTATAATTAAACCCAAAAATGGAAGTGAGGAGCTCGGGGGAACCTCCGGACAGGGGGTTTTCCCAAAATAATCAACTATTTACCATAGATAAAAAGAAAAAATTAACTATTCTCTCTGACGGTCCCAAATATTTAATAATGAGTAGAATCAATAAAAGCAGTGATATGCAAAAAGAAAACAACAACACAAATAAAAAAATTGAAAATATGACAAATGTTTCCCCATTTCTTATTAAAAAAGTAATTGATGGTACATGCGGTAGTGAAGTCGAAATGTGCAAAAAAATTCGTGATGGTAATATATTGATAAAAACCAAAAACAACTTACAAGCTGCCAAAATTATTACATTGACTTCGCTCTCACCTTCAATACAGGTTGAAGTCCGCGAACACTCTACTCTCAATTTCTCAAAAGGCGTTATTTACTCTAACGACCTTAGAGGAATAGATGAAAATGAAATATTAAACGAACTGAAAACCCAAAACGTAACTGAAATCAGAAAAATATTAAAAAAAGAAGGCAAAGAATTAAAAGAAACGGGACTAATAATTATTACTCTAGCCACTCTTAACTTGCCAGAGAGTTTAAACATTGGTTATGAAAAAGTAAAAATACGTCCCTATATCCCCTATCCCCTAAGATGCCGCAAGTGCTTACGATATGGACACACCAAAAATACGTGCACAAATAACCCAATATGCTCCAATTGTGCATTATCATATCATTTCGAAGAAGATGATGATATTTGCGAAAACCCACCAACATGCGTCAATTGTGCTTATAGCAATTATGAAAATATCCAGCATAGTGCTCTAGACAAAAATTGTCCAGTATTTTTAAGAGAAAAAGAAATACAAGCAATTGTAACACTTGAAAAAGTAGATAGAAAGAAAGCTGCAGAAACATACAAACAACGTCACCAAAGTGGACAAGCATCATACTCTACTGCAATAAAAACATCAACAATAAATAAACAAATCTCTCTCTCAACAAACAACTACAACAATACAACTACTATCAGTAACACCAGAAGAGAAGCTGTGAACCTTCCTATTATAAATAACTCAACCACAAGAGAACCAGTAAACTACAATGACATTGAAATACCTTCATGCTCCAATATTGAATCTACCATAAACTCAGCAAAACAAAAATTAATTAACATACTACCTAAAAACACATCAAATAGAGCTATACAAATAATAAAAAGAAAGAACAAAATACAACTTCAAAACAATGCAAAACAACCAAAAACCAAAACAAACAGTGACGAAGGAGAAACATCGGAATCGATGTCCACTCACTCTATTGAAATCGAATAGTAAATTTTAACCACAATTGTAACTCATATTTATAACTACTAACACCAGTATTATTATTTTAGTCTAATGCTATCTTTAAATATTTTACAATGGAATATTAGAGGCTACCTCATAAACTACAATGAGTTACAATTACTTATTAATAAATATAATATTAAACTTATTTCAATTCAAGAATCTAATATTGCAAACCTTAAAAATATCCCTGTACCTAACAATTTCACCATATATAATCACAACAACTCGAATGCTTACGGTGGTGTATCTCTTCTAATTCACAATTCAATTCAACATAAACAAATACCTATAAATAACGACTTTGAATCAATATGTTTAGAAATCAATTCTAAAATCAAATTCAATATAATTTCTACATATATTCCCCCTAATATAAAATTTGTGTATCAAAACCTACAGAACGTTTTTGCCAATTTTACTACACCAACACTTATTACGGGAGATTTCAATAGCTGGCACCAGAACTGGGGATCTACGGTAAATAACAAGAAAGGTAAAATCCTGGAGAATTTTATGAATAATTATAATTTTATATTATTAAACGACAAATCCCCCACTCATTTTTCTACCCATAACTCACTGACACACATTGACCTAACTTTCTGTTCACCTGAACTGCATATCCATTCCAAATGGGAGATAGAAAAAGATCTATGGGGAAGTGATCATTTTCCAATAATTCTGTCTCTATTTCAAGAACAGTATGTAAATACTCAAGTATCAAAACCACGTTTTAAAACCGACAAAGCCGACTGGGTTCTTTTTAAAAAAAAATGTCTTTCGTTTGAAGCTACTAGACAAATCGATACAAATGTTAATAGGGAAGCAGCGAATATAAGAAAGATAATCATACAAACGTCAAATGAATCTATTCCACAATCAAAACCTCCTAATGGACGTTCATCAGTCCCATGGTGGAGTCAACAGCTTAAACACTTGAAGTCTGAGAAAAATAGGCTGTGGTATATCTTTAGAAGAGATATTAGTAAGGAAAATATGATCAAATATAAAAGAGCAAACGCTCTTCTGAAAAAAGAAATCAAAGCTGCTAAAAATAAGTCTTTACAGGATTTTACTTCGGAGATTAACCCGAATACATCCTCGAGAAAGATTTGGAATAATATAAGAAGGTTTTGCGGATATAAAACAACTTTTAGCATAAATTCAATTCAAAGCAATTATCCACCGTTTAACAACTTAATTGACCCTTTTGATATAGGTAACGAGTTAGGTCAATATTGGTCTGAAAATTCTTCAGATAAAAAATTCCCAGTCAAGTTTCAAGATAGCAAATCAAACTTCAGAAAACGCTTATTAAATACAATTCCAAGTAAAAAGGCTAAACTTCTAGAAGAAAATATCACCAATATTGAGTTCATTTCCACCATAAACAAACTCAAAGGCAAATCTCCGGGGTTAGACAGAATATCGTACAATATGGTAAAAAATTCTCCATATATAGTAAAGAACAGAATTTTATCTTTTTTTAATAACATTTTAAATACACAAATCCCTCAACAGTACAAGACAAGTTTAGTAATACCAATCCTAAAACCAAATAGTGAACAAACCAAGACTAAATCTTATAGACCAATATCACTTAATTCATGTATAGGAAAAATTTTGGACAGAATTATAGCGAATCGAATTTGGTGGTATATAACATCCAATAATCTTCTTAATAATAATCAAACGGGCTTCAAAAAAGGTAAATCCACAACAGACACTCTACTTTTTATCCAACATTTGGCCGCCAGTAGCCTAGCTTCTAAGAAGCACTTGACCATAGTATCACTGGATTTTGAAAAGGCATATGATAAAATAGGAATCCACACCGTAATTGATCAGCTTATTTCATGGAGAATTGGACCTAAAATAATAAATTATATAGTTAACTTCATGACTAACAGAAAATTTATAGTTCGCTTAGGAAAAACATATTCACGACCGTTCAATCTAGATAACGGAATCCCACAAGGATCCCCTCTCTCGGTCATTCTCTTCCTTGTAGCATACAACAAACTTTGCGATACTATCTCTATATACAAAGATATTAACTTTTGTGCTTATGCTGATGATATCAACATAATTATAAATTCAAAAAAAAACGTGAAAAATCCAAATATCAATATTAGTAATATAATTGACGATATCATAAAATGGTGTGATGAATCGGGTGCTGTTTTGTCAAGAACAAAGTGTAAGTTTATGCATATATGCAGAAAACATAATTGTAACTGCAATATGATTACAAGTAATATTCAACTTACAGAAACCAATACTTTGAAAATATTAGGTGTTACTTTTAATAGAACGCTCAGATGGAATAATCACATTCAGGACTTAATTAAAGCCTTAGAAAGCCGAATTAACATTATTAAATGTTTATCGTATTCAAAATATAATCCCAACACAATTTCGCTCTTAAAAGTAATAAAAGCTTTAATAATATCTAAAATCAAATATGGATTAGTATTGTATGGTAACTCTCCTACAACCTCTTTAAAAAAAATTAACACGGTTATTAACACAGTAACTCGATGTGCACTTGGTGTACTTCAAACTACTCCAATTAAGAATATACATTTTGAAACTAATACGTTAAACGTCAATACTCTATACCAACAAGAATTAAGAAAAGGCATCAAATCAATCATTACATATCACGACACACCATTACGAAATATTATTGAAAAATACAAAAGACTTAAAAGAAAACATGAAATTAAATCTGCTTTATATAAAATAATAGAACTTTCCTCCTCAGAATTTGACTTTCCAACAAAAATCCCTAAACCTAAAACGTTATCTCATCCTCAATGGAATTTAAAATCGGAATCTACTGACTCGTCTCTGTCATCTTATAGAAAAGCAGATACTAGTCAAGTCCAATACCGCTTATTTTTTCAGGAAATCATGAACCATAATCACGACAGAACATTTATTTTCACAGATGGTTCCAAATCTGGAGAATCTGTTTCTTTTGCGGTCACATCAGAGGAAAAAATAATTCTCACTTCGTTACTACCTAGCTTCAGTTCTGTTTTTACGGCTGAAATAATAGCAATATATAAAGCAATCGAATACTGTCAAAAGTCTGGCAATTTCGCTATATGCACCGATTCACTATCAGCAATCCACGCCATAACTAATATAAACAACAACAATTTTTACGCAGTCTACATCAGAAACTTCCTTATACAATACTTTCCAAAAGTAATCATTATTTGGGTGCCTGGACACGCTATGATCCCAGGTAATGAATTCGCCGACAATGCTTCCAAACTGGCTCACAAATCCCCACTTATCATGGAAACGAATAGGAATTTTTCAGACACTAAAAAATTCATAAAAGAGCAATCTAATAATCAAAACTCTAATATATGGTTCGATTCGAACAACTGGTATAAATCTATTAACACGAATAAAAATAATATTTACAAGTGGCTACCTAATAATAATAGTATCAAACGGAGAGATTTAATAATTTTCCTTAGACTTAGACTGGGTCACACTAAGATTACTCACAACCACATCATAGCAGGCAAAGACCCTCCTATTTGTGATTGTGATAACGTCAGCCCATTAAACATAACACACATCTTCTGTGACTGCACCAAATTTGATCAAGTTAGAAACCAAATATTTTCTGATATAAATTCACTTCTATCTTTATCTCTTCCCTCTGAGCATTCCATTAACAAAATAATAAATTATTTAAAGGTTATTAACTTATATAATAAGATTTAAATTATTTCTAAAATATAACACCACCTTTGTAAAAAAATTTTTCTATTATAGCATAAATATCTTTTTAAAATCTATTGTACAGCTTAAGGCCTAGTTGCTATAGCTAAAATAATTATATTTAGTATATACATTTATGTATGACCTAAATCTTAAATAAATAAATAAATAAATAAACTTGATTGACCCTGTTAATCTATTTATACAGCAATCATAATTTCTGGAAAGTTCGGAGCTAAGATATTGGAAAGTTCATGACTGCAAGTCTAGAATGTTCGTGTCTAGAATATTCAGCCAAAGTCGTTAAAACTTAATGTTGCTTTATTGCTCAGCTATGTTTATAACAGGGTGTTCTAATTAATGAACTAAAACTTCTAAAATGCTAAACAAGTTGTACTCGTATATCGTTAACACGCCATCTGTTAATAAAGATGTACAATTGAAATACAATTTCGTAGCAATACATACAAAAATATAAATACACCTAATATTTAATTAATAAATTCTACCTGCAGCCCCAATGGTGGCACAGCTTCCTTTAGATACTCCTTCTTTAAATACTGCAAGCTCGTAAATATGATTTGATCCGATATTTAACTTGCCTTTTAAATGGACAAAAATGGATGTTATATTTACCCGTATTATAATCTAAAGCACAAAACACACAATTATGAATACTACCAAGTCAAGCCAAATATTTCTTCGCAAAGCTTAGACTTGACTTAAAAGTATGTTCATGCATATTACAAAACACGTTAGCTTACAATAATTGCGGCGGCGTGACATAAGAAATTAATTCAATTTCATCAAGCAATTTAACAACATTGCGTTATCGATTCGTAACCATTTGTTTACAAATTGTAAACGTACGGTGTCGAAAAAAAGTCACACCGCATGGTGTCAAAATGACACCAGACGTTGTCGATTTTTTAACGTCGATTTTCCCTCTGTGTATTTTGTCAATTCCAATTCCAGTCAGTCACCCATTCCACTTTTGTCAATAATCACTGTCCTCTTACCTCATACCCCTGTTATATGTTGTGCATTGTCCTATCCTTACATTAATAAAATAGTTCACAAGTGTACATTTGTTTGCAATTAGTATAAAATTAGTAAAATTATGATTTTTTTATTATGATTATTTTTTAAATAAAATTTTGCTTAAGCAATGCAAAACACAATAGTACAGATACCATATCATTCACAAATATTCCATAAATATTTAAGTCACTTGCCAACATGATAGATTTTCTACAGATGATAGATTTTCTACTCTGACAATAAACATAAAATTTCGTTATTAGTTTTTATTTCAAATCATTCAAACCAAAATCAATGCACATAAAAATGGAATAGTGTATGTCTAGGTACATGTACATAAATATTAAAAAAAACACTTACAAACACTCATGTGAAAAATGTTTATCAATGCCTTTGCTTTTATTATTTTGGAATTGAATTCAATTTATTTCATATCATTTCAATTTGTTTTGTTTATATAATTTTTCTTATTTTTTTTTTATATTCAATATATAGCAGCATGTGAAAAACATGTGCATAAATATTTGTTTGTGTGTAGGTATGAATGTATTGTGACTGAACCTGCCTGTTTGCCTTGATTTTATATAAATTTTATTATTATTTTATATTAAGATTTTATTCTATTTTATGGCAGTTTTTGTTTTATTTTCCATTTGAGTCCTCTTCATGGGCTCAGTCTTGTGATACGAGGGCAGGTTGGAAAGTTCTAAATGTGGAGTAATTCTATATTTCCTTATTTCCTACAAAATAAAAATCTGAGCCACGGCTATCTATGATTTTTCCTCAGTTAAATTACAATTAAGGTCATTCATACCAGGAATCTCTCTGAACGCCATTTAATAGTCCCATCATTAGAGTCGGATCATTTAGCCTAAATGCAAATAACTCACAATAACGTAGCCTTTAACTAAAGTTTAAAACCATACATGAATATTTTATGGTATTGCTGCACCCAAAGGTTTTTTGTACAGATAATAGTAACAGCTGGAGCACAAATGAGTGCTAATAAAGAAAAAGTGGGTTTGTCATTTATTTTGTGCTTCATATTTAACAAAATGATTTATAAATCAAAACTAAAAGTTTTAAAATCTAACAAGTTAGAAAGTATGGTCGGTGAAGCCCGATTTTTTAATACCCTACACCCAGTATATGTGTAAAAATATATTTTCAGAGTTGGGCTCTATATGTGAGCTATGACCTACTGATGACCGATCATCCAAAAATGTAGTGGCATGACTTCAGTGCATATTAATATTCTTTGTATTAAATACGAGTACACTCAAATAAAAGACATGTACTAAATTTTATGAAAAAAAATTCTTTAAAAGTAGTTCAAAAGTTTCCCTAAATTTGAGTAAAATTTAACTTAAATTAAGGAAATTTTATTAAAATGTAATAAAAATTACTTAATCTGAGTAAAAAAGCAAATAGTTCATAAACTTGATATTAGTTTATTATTTTCTATAGATAAATTACTTGATTGTAGGAAAATATTATTAACCGCAAAATAATATTTACTAGAAATTAATAAATTTTTCCTAGACTTAAGGGAATTACATCATAAAAATAAGTAATTTTGGTTTTAGTTCAAAAAACTGAGTTCAGTAAATGGTTTACTCCAAAATAGTTCATAATTTATAATATACTTAAAACTTGGTAATGGTTTTCTTTGATATTAGTTAAAATTTTCCTAAATACTGAGAAATTTATATTGCATTTTAATACATGTTTATTAAACTTCTACTTCGAGTTTATTGCTTACTAATTATTAAGAAATGCTTTTAAGAATCTAGTTCAGATAAATTAAGAAGCAAATCAATATATTATTTCCTACCATTGAATAAAAGATGTCTTTCTTCTTAGAAAGTAACAAACTGATATTTAGGAATATCTTTCTTAAAAAAAAGTACAGATAAATTTTAAAAACTTGTATAATTGAAAATTATAACTGGTACAATTGTACTTGGTTTTAGAACATAATTAACTAAATATTACTTATAATGTAGAAAAAATATAGTAAAAATTTACTTGAAATAGGTAAGTTAAATTCCTAAACAAATAATGTAGATAATTTAAAAAATAATGAAAAATTTTACTAATTTGAAGTAAAAATTTCTTACAAAAAAATTTAACATAAAGTCGTTTTCTTGAAAAAAAAAAATAAAATAGTTTTTGAAAACTTTTTTATAAGTAAATATTTACTAAAGTTTAGAAAATAATTTACTTTTTATAAAAATTTTCTTATTCGAAGATTTACTTCTAGTTAAATATATTTTTGTATACAGAGGTATACAAAAATAAATTTCAAATTCTTTTATATTTAACTAGAAGTAAATCTTCGAATAAGAAAATTTTTATAAAAAGTTTTTACAATAGTACTCGCAAGAGGAAAAATTCTCATTTAGAAAATAATTTACTTAATTTTGATATATTTTGAACTGAAACGTAGAACCGAATACCTAAACTAAATACGATTAGGTAAACAGCACTGGCGTAACATTGGAATGTTGAAAGTAACTGTTTTAATTATACAAAAAAAAAACACACATAGGTACTTGTTTTCTTTTGATTTTAGTTTTATTCTGAACGAGTTGTAGTGGAAAACAGTCGATTAAAATATAAATCATAAACTGTGTATTAACGATTAAAATAAAATAAAAGTGCAAAATTAAAAATATAATACATACATAATTAAGTTTTAAATACAATTATTAACAAAAATATAAAAAGGAAAGTGGTAAGTATTTATTGTTAAATATAAAATATGTACTATGTATGTACATACATACATATGTACATTAGGGTGGCCCCAAAATAAATTTTGCGGATGTTCCCGACTAATATGAAAATTTGATTAATTTTAAGACTACGTTTCTCAATTTTTTTGTCCTGGGGTCAATATTTGGTGAGCTGGAGCAAAGGATAAAAATGTCCTTTTTAGAGGTTTTTTGATTTTTTTCAAAATTTTTTCCAAAGAAACTTTATGTAAATTTGGTATCAAATGAAAGGTCTTTGAGAGGCGCATTCAATGGATTATCAAAAATTAAAAAAACATTTTTTTTACTTCAAAAATTTTGAAAATTTCAGACAAAATTTTAGTTTTTTTTAATTTTTTCATAGAATTTACTTAAATAAATAGTTGAAATTTCTTGATTTTAAACATCGTGCAATTTAACCCAAATGGTTTTTCCCGTTTTTTAAAATTCTACCTATTTCAATTTTTATTAATTTTTTTTTTGAAACCTTAATTCTTCCCTATCTGACAATCTCTGTTAACTCAATTCGTTAATGTAATGGGTACTAAAATAACGTAAAATGTATAAGCTTTCCATTGATGTATAATTTATTAAATTTTTTGTTTGTTATACAATAACTATTTAAATTTAAGCCAAAATATTTTAAAATATTTGCAGTCGCGATATAAAGTAATTTTCTCGTTATTCCTTTGAAATGTTGTTGTTTATTTGAAGCAACATATGATAAACTGTTTATTTCATATATGTTTACATTGTATTAGTATATTGTTTGCTAAATGATTAATATGAATTAATAGTTGCAAATTAAAAGTAAAAATTCATAGAAAATATCTTAATATTTACCTTATTTTTTTCAAATACGTTTATTAACAAATGCGATTACATGAGTTTAATCTATTAGCAATATGAGAAGGTCGCTTTTTTTCAATCTCTGATTACATGGATTGACTGACAAAATGTACAAATCGTTCTGTATTTTGTGAATGACATAGAAAATCTGAAATTGGTAATATTTTATTTAAATATCATGATTTTATTCATAATAGCTTAACAAAAGATCAAATCATTTTTTTTTGCAAAAAGTTTTACCTGGAATATCTATAATATTGCTTGAGTCGTAGTAGTTCATCAATTGTTCTGTAGAGCGAAATTGGATGCATGGGGGCTCTGAAAAGGCTACCTCATTCCAATCTATTAAATCCGTGTACGATTGACAATTAAAATTGAGCTTTGGAATGGTGAATTGGCGAAAAATTAATAAAAATTGAAATAGGTAGAATTTTAAAAAACGGGAAAAACCATTTGGGTTAAATTGCACGATGTTTAAAATCAAGAAATTTCAACTATTTATTTAAGTAAATTCTATGAAAAAATTAAAAAAAACTAAAATTTTGTCTGAAATTTTCAAAATTTTTGAAGTAAAAAAAATGTTTTTTTAATTTTTGATAATCCATTGAATGCGCCTCTCAAAGACCTTTCATTTGATACCAAATTTACATAAAGTTTCTTTGGAAGAAATTTGGAAAAAAATCAAAAAACCTCTAAAAAGGACATTTTTATCCTTTGATCCAGCTCACCAAATATTGACCCCAGGACAAAAAAATTGAGAAACGTAGTCTTAAAATTAATCAAATTTTCATATTAGTCGGGAACATCGATACCTTATTTTTTCTCCATACAAACGGGGCCACCCTAATGTACATACATTGCCGTGTTTAAGTTATAGTTACAAGTGTAAATTTACAATATTAAAAAGTGAAAAGTTAATTACGTTAGTTTATGAAGACTTAGTTTATGTACTATGTAATTGCCTTTGTTAAGAATTTTATTTGACAAAAGTTTCGTAACATTGTTTTTGTATTTATAAGCATTGTTTTTGATTATTTTTTGTTGCTTCATTTGTTAGTGTTTAAATGTGCCAACGTCGTCTGATGAAAACTTTGAAAATATAGAACTGGAGTTTGCAGGTACATAAAGCATTACCTATACATATGTGTGGTAAAAATATGTATACTTAAACAATTTTCTCTAAAACAAGGTTTTCAATTTTTAAATTTGAGCTTTTACGTAATTATTGTTTGTTTCCTTAAATTCAAAACGTGCATCTGTATTGAAATTTCATATTTTCCAATGAATATTTAATTATTTGTAACTCCAAATATATGTTGCGCTATTTGTATTTTTGTAACGATTGCCTTGGAATAGTATAATAAGGAAGACTAAGGACCTTCAGTGTTCCATAGCCAAAGATGCAGTGTGTCACAAAGAGTGTCCCTTCCACGTAGTTCTTCTGAAAAGAACCATAATTTAACTATGAAAAGGTTCTGAATTTTCTCACAATTTATCACGTAGCAGAAAATTCTGAAGTACATTTTTTTAAATTGTTTTCCTTGTTTAGACAGAATCCATAAGTATACATATCTTACAAAATATAAATAATTTAAATTTCAAACAAAGATGATATATTAAATGATAAACAATGGTTAATGAATAACATAGAGCCAATGTCAGATGTCCTTGAAAAGTGGGACAACACTTTTCGCATTAGAAGAAATTTTATAAAAGCTTCTGAAAATGGTTTGAAACAAATTTTTAAAGAATTGCCTATATATAAACAATCTTTTGGAAACAATTTAGTTAGTTGTATAATTTTAGCATAATACATATAATAATAACATTGGTTGTATAAATATATAGATATTGGCGGATTTTTCAAAAATTTATACAGAAAAGAACATTTACTTGAGATAAAATGGGAGACATTTTGTACACTGAAGTTAAAAATCATAGAACGCAATGTTAAAGATAAAGAAAACTTGGAACTATTATCAAAATTTAAAGAATCTGAGTGCAATTCTGGTAAATAAAAATGTTTATACAAACAAATTCAAAGTTCATTAAAAATATTTATCTAAATTGTAAATACTTTTTTTGTTATTCTTACATTGTAAAATATTTTAATAATAAATAAAAATTTTAAATAACCTATTCGTATACGTTTATTTCTAGATAAAGCAATATTTAGTATCTAGGAAAATAATATTAAAATTAAGTAAATATATTACTCCTAAATTGGAAAAAATGTAATTGTATTTAAGTACTTTTATTCTAGTAAGCTAGAAAAAATAGGTTACTACTTGGTACATTTATTCCTTAAAATAAGGAATAAATATACTAGCTAGTAACATATTTTTTATTTTATTAGAGTAAATGTATTTAATAAGTTACAGTACATTTCTTCCTATTTTCTGGGAATAATTTACTCAGTTTTAGTATTTTTTTCCGTTAATTTTAGTAAATTTTTTTCTACTGGGGTGGATGCGCTTACTCAATTTCAGTTCTTATTTGCAGATTTTTTCCCTTGTTTTAAGGCTTAAATGTACTCTTTTTTACATATATTGTATCCAATTTTGGGAAAAAATTAACCTAAATTTATAACTTTTTTATTCGTTTTTAGTAACATATTTATTAAATCGAAGTAAATTTTTACTCAGAACTGGTACATGTTGTCATAATTTTAAGTAAAAAATATTTATCTTTTAACTAAAATAGACGAAAAATTTCCTAATTTTTATTGTTCTCTCAAATTTATCTGAACTATATTCTTGTAAATATTAACTAAAATGAAGGAATGTTTCAGATAATTTATGAACTAGTATAAAAATAATTTTTCCACTATTCTAGTTAAAATTTACTATAATTTAGGAAAATTTTGTATAAAAGTAGGAACTTCGGACTAATATTAAGTAAATTTTTTTCCCAATATTAAGGAAATTTTTTACTGACTTGTAATAAAAAATGTCTTTGGCGCCATACGACAACCATTACGTCTTTCAAATAAGTAAAATTTCCTAACTTCTAGTTCATTATTTTTTTGAGTGTATAAAAGATTTATAGATGTTAAAGTGATTTTCGAAAGGGATCTTATATGGGAGCTATGGGTAATTATGAACCGACCGTTATAAAATTTGTTGTCATGATTTCTGTATACATATATGAAATTTAAATTTATTTTGATAAGATTATTAAGAGATTTATGGTTGGTAAAGTGATTTTGGGAAATTGGCCTTACATGGGCGCTATGACTAATTATGGACCAATCATCACAAATTTGGTCCAAATGATTTCTGTATATATGTTGACAGCGATTTGGACACCAACATTTTTAAAAGAGGAATGCTCTTTAAAGTGATTTTCAAGTGCAGGCATGTAAGCTACGTGAGTTATAGTCAATTATTGATCGATATGCAAACAATTTATTGGAGAGATTAAGCTTCATGTGCTAGAGAAATTTGTTGGGATACGAGCAAAGATCAAAAATTTATGACTGACAAACGATTTCGGGAGGAGATTTGTATGGGGGCTAAGTGAAATAATAGACCGATTTCAAACAGTTTCAATCACAAACGTGAAAAAATATAATGTACCAAATTTTATTATAATACAGTAAACTCGCAGAAACGTGAACTAATTTACCCGAGGTTTTTCACGTTTTCGATATTGTTCACGTTTTTAATTGCATTTTTTTCTATAACATATTTTAGTCTCTTTTCTTTTAGTTAATTTAAAATAAAATATAAAAAAAACGTTATTTTTCACTCTGTCATATTTTAATATACTACATACATACATAACTACTATGGTTTGCAAAAGGGTTTCTAAGAAACTAATTTCTAAATTATGTTATTAAATTTATCAAAAATGGAGGTTAGCTGAATTTAAACTACGATAATTATAAATTTGTTTATTTAGTTTTTATCGAAAAGGAGCAACTATAAAAGAAGTTACTTATCAAGAAACAAAAGTTGTTTACAACAAACAAACTACGAAATTCTTCTGCGGGGAATCCCAAAATGTTTAAATAATCTTACAAAATTGCATTTTAACCTTCGATAAAAAGTTCATATTTTAGAGCGTTCAGCCTATGTTCACGTTTTAGAGTTGTCAGCATAAAAATATGTTCATGTTTTTGGATAGTTCATGTTACTGGATGTTCACGTTTCTGCGAGTTCACTTTATCTTAAAAATTGAGATCTCTGCGCACAAGGTTTACATGCACAGCCTACCAGCCTGCCAGTCAGCCAGATGGACGGACGGACGAAAATCGTTAAATCGACTCGGAAAATGATTCTTAGTCGATCGGTATATCGGATAAGATCGGTTGGTATTGTATGAACATGTACTTTATACTTTATTTTTTATGAATACGGCAGTTAGTATTTTATAATATTTAGTATTTTTAATATTTAGTCCAAAGCTTGTTCTTTTGTAAAACACCTCTTACACGTTTTGGCCAATCATAAAAAAGCTAACATGTAAAAATATAACGGTAAACTTTAATATTTGTTTTTGCCAAAAATTATTTTATACACAGCCTTAAAACTAACTTGTGTTCAATTGATTGTCATTTCATAGTTGTATGAGTACCTACATATATTAAGGGTATCTAAATAAGTTCATAAGTGCATCTGTGCTAAATATAATGCAATGTTAGGAGAGTCAAAGTTTGCTTATAATTGAATCCATAAGATAAACTGTATATCTCTTAATCATAGAAAAAACAACCAAAATGTTATTAACCCTTATGTGGCTGACAAGGTACCTTTTAGGTTTTGAAATTATTTTTTTTTTTTTGTAGAAATTGGCAACCATCGTACTCTAAACTTCTTGAGAGCTCCCAATTTTTGATTTTTTATTGTATTTAGTTAGATGTTTGTAACATTTAAAATGTTGTTGCAAAATGCTTTGTTTTGCATAAGAATTGTATGAAGGAGGTACCCATGTATCTTATTGTCAATCACATACGTGTTTAAAGAAGTAAAGAGGATGCACGCTATCACAAAGGAGTCAATACTAGAGAAAGTTAATATAATTTAAATAAGTATATTATCTATTTTGAGCGCTCTTGTAAATTATGGATATTTATGCAGTACCTCCCTCGTATCTAGAACATTTCGGTGTATGTGCAAGAGTTTATATATTGTATATAAATATGTTTAAAATTGTCGAAATTTTTGTTTTTGGCATTTATGTATTTTGTCTTTATTTTTATGTTTATTGATAAATTTCATGATTTCATTTGTTTTTCTTCTTATACTCACAAACAAATAGAAAATATAAATGAATGCTTACTGGCTTTCAGCATGAGTTCAGATATTCATCGATTCCATTCATTTATATCACAAAAAAAAAAACTTATTTTTTCGATTATTTGTATTTGTACTTGTTTTTAGATGAAAATAATAAAATTTCAAAGTCTGCGATTTATGTATGTTACAGTTTTATTGTTACAAGTAACATATGTTTGTTCATATAAACATGTAACTTGTTTTGTTTATTAAACATGTCTATAGATGTGTTGGTAGT
This sequence comes from Bellardia pandia, assembly GCA_916048285.2. Classification (NCBI taxonomy): domain Eukaryota; kingdom Metazoa; phylum Arthropoda; class Insecta; order Diptera; family Calliphoridae; genus Bellardia; species Bellardia pandia. Next base: position 26,400,462 of record OU696530.1, on the reverse strand, counting down.
TATTTCCACATTATGTACAATATTTATGTGTATGACCACTTCCTTAGCAACATCCTTGATAGGTTAAATATGTCTTACATATATTGTACATACTTGTTTAACTAATGTATGCATTTATTTTAGTACATGCCATTTTGTATGGAATACAATGATATTGGTTAAATGTTCTTTAGACTATAAAAATGTTATTATTTTATACTTATCGACACTTAAATAATTATTTTTGAATTATTTTCTTTATTTTATTGTTTTATACGTCTACATATCAGTAATTTATGTTGATTAATCAGACTTTATAGTGAATTGTTATCGATTACATTTTACGATTATTGATGTCTGATATGTTATAATAAATTTAACGAAAGGTTGTATAAGTTTGCAGCTTTAATTTAAGGCAATAAACTTTGACAGATGCAAAATATATTATAAATATGTATTGATTTAAGATATTAAGATTAATAAAGAATTACTGCTTTATTCATAAAAAATAAAGTTGGTTTGAAGTGTGCTTTTAGACAAAAATTTCATACAAATTTTTGTTAAAGTACATTTGAAGTCTACTTTAATTTTTTCTGAATAAGACTGTTAGTGTTACAAAAAAGTCAATCACAAATAAATTTATTTAATATGATTTAATTAAAATCAAAAGTTCTAACATAATTTTCCAAATTCTATATCTGTAAAACAAATTCCCTATTAAAGTTTATAATTAAAACACATACATACATATATTATTTACAAAAGTTCTAACGAAAAAATACTACACATTACCATGGAAATTTCCAGTTGATTTTTATATATTTTTTATTTGTTGCTTTACATTCATCTGCCTTTTATTGATTCACAAACAAGAAAATATTAATTTGTAAAAGTTTTCAAACACAAAGACTTCTTTCATTTCATTTCCTTTGAAGTAGCAGAAATTAGAAACGTGATTTAATGAATGTTTTTGTGTATTTTTAAATATTTACCAATACGTGTGTGTGAGCGGCATATTACAATTAAATTGACTTTTGATCTTGTGGCTTTTGAAAATGTGCAACCTAACTAGAGTTACATTACTTTTACATTACATTTCATGTATGTAGTATCCATAAAATTACATTTGCTACCCTTAAATGTAAATGTATTTATTTATTTATTATTATTATTATCACTGTGCGTCGTTAGATTTTCGAGGTTGCATGGTTTTGGGTTCGAGTCTTAAATTTTTTTTGATGTAAAAGTGCTCTAATGATCAAAATGAAGTCCTTGCTTTCTCTTTGGGTTTAAAATCAAGTTGCGCAGAGAATACCAACGATACAGTAATGCGGACAATTGCTGCAATTTATTTTACGTTGAAAAAAGCTGTACAGCAAATATTGGACCAATTTTTTATGAAAGAAAGCGGACAACTTAGTATTTTCGTAACCCTAGACATACCTTTGATCTTTACATAGTTTGCCTTAAAAAATCTTAAGTCACATTGTGTCATTTCAATTTGCGGCGTGTTTTTTTTTTTTGGAACGTAACCCTGAAGCAAAGTGAGGTATTGGTGTATAGTCGGTCAAGTCCGACCACATAATACTCTACACAGTGTATATGAGCTCAAAACTGTTTTTCTGAAATGGGCTTTATATGAAAGCTATGACCTATTAAATACTGATCATTCCATATCAACATTTTTAAGAGAGTTATGGCCGTTATAGTGATATTCGGAAGTGGGATTTACATAGGGGTGTCAATTATGAACCGATCATCATAAAATTATGCCGAGTAATGCGTGAGTTATGGCTTGTTGGGGGAGTCCTTGTTAATATAGCTGTGGGAGTTCAATTTAAACAATATGGGTTCTTTAGATTTTCAGGGTTTTTACAAATTTTATTATTTTTACCTATTAATTTTAAGGTTTTACAATTCTTGTTTCATAAATATTATTGATTTAAAGGTTTTACAATTCTTTTATAAATACTTTTACAATTTTTATTGAACTCAAAACTTTCAACTTAATTACCACTCTAACTGTTTTTCTTCAGAGCAGACCATCTTTATTTCAATTCAATATTGATCGAAACCAATCAACATTGCTGCTTACTATAATGCTGTGCAACATACAAGATAAGCTCGGATGTTGCAACAATGTTGACTCAACGTTTTCACTTCCTTATTCAAAGGGAAATGTGTATGAATAAAAGAATTCTTTATAGGTTTTCAATTGGGTCAGTATTCAAAGTAAGATTTTTAGTTGAATATATTCAACTGTGCTAATGCATTCAGTTGGTGTGGTAAAAAATACCAAGAATTATACTTGTGAAAAAGAACTATTAAATAATTATCGAAGTCAACGAAGCTAAAGAGTAATAAATTTACTAAGAATTTAATTTTGCCAATGCACTTGTGAAGAAAAGATAATCAGGGGTGTCATAGAAACCAATATTGTTAGAATTGGTTTTAAAACCGAAAAGAAAAAATTATTTGGTGTCGTAGGGCACTGCTACACGTTCAATAAATATCACGAAACTAGAAATATCTCGATATTTATATTAGGCCTAGGTGAAATAATGGACCTTTTTCAACCAATTTAATTACTAACCCTTCTGTGGCCCAAAATATATAATGTACAAAATTATATGGAAATAGCTTAACAATTTCGATCTGTACTTTTAGCACAAGGTTTACATGTACACTCAGACGAATGGACGTACTGACGGACAACTTTGTTTAAGATTAACGTGAAGCACCTGCCTCTAGGGCCTTATTTTCATGGCGCACTCAAACGCAGGATCAAATCGGCTCGCCACTGCATTGTACGTCCTGCAAGAATATAGAGAATATGTCTTATAAAGAACATACTTGTATGAACTTACCAGGAACATACAATTAGCAAATTCTCAATACATGACTACAAGATCAATGTAAAGAGCACTTTGCTTAAAGCTTGGCATACGGATGGCAGGGTAGCTTAATTAATTAGCATGAGCCAGAACAACAGAAAAGACAGCAATCGCAATACTGCATTGGACCTCCACTTTCAAGGACGATGATCTGCGGTTGCAGATCAATATAACAAACTGCTACAAAATCCATAATTTCCATCCGTTTCCTGAGCATCGAGCTAAGTGTCCCTACTAATTTCGATGTCAAATGGTTCAGCAACAGCACAGCCTAAGGTTTAGGTATTTCATAAAAGCATTATATCAGTTTTTAATTATCACCAATTCTTTTCATTGATTGAGCTTCTTCGAACACCATGAACTTATAGAACAAGATACTTCTTTGAAATTCAACAAATACAATTATATATACCTTCTTCAGCCATTGACAAAGTAAAAAAGGATATAATATAAAAATTTTAATTAAAAATAATTCCTGTTACTTTATTTTATATTTTATTTTCTATTAAAATAATAAACTTACTAATGAAAATTGTATAAAATTACTGGAAAAATAACAATAATCAAGCACATATACAGAACTTTATAATACAAAAAAGTATATTTTGTTATTATTACAGTTTCCTTATTTCACATTCAGTTTTGTATCTACATATTTTATTTTTTTATTTTATTTTTTATGTTTTTAATTTAAGTCAAGAGAAATAATTAAAGTTGTTCATTAAGACTATTTCAAACAGAATAAAAAGTAAAAAAATAACAACACAACTTGTTATTTTGTTAAGTTCTTTTTGTTAAGTTGTTTTTGTAGTTGCTAAAACACAAAAAACGTGTTGACCTTTTTACTTTTATGAACAATATCATCATGTACGAGTATAGGAAATTGTACAACTGAATGAAGTTTTCCTTTTTTGTTTTATTGCTAGGAAAATAAAAGTATAAGAAAATATGATAAGAGAAAACAGAAAATAAGGAAAGAAAATAAAAAGAGTTAGATGCTAAGACATACAGAGAGAAAGAGAAAGAGAGAGAAAGAAGTATAAAAAACCCCTAAGGCCCGTATACTTCATTACCGTTTACTTTTAATTTGTTACAGACTGTTAGCAAAACTCTCCAACTCTTATGATAAAGGAAATAAAAATTAATAGAAAAAAAATGTTATCATTGTTAGAGAGTCAAATATATGTGTGCACTGTGAGCGTCAAAATAAAGTCAGCACCACATATACATGTTAATTTAAAAAAAAAATTGTATTATAATAATATAAATAATATAAACAAAAAAACGAAAGTATATACAAATTTAATTGATATATTGTTAAATTATACCAATATTATACGCTTATGATAATGATGATAATTATGCAGAAAAAACCCCTGTCATTCCAAAGGTTGAAAATGTAAAGATAAAATGCCTTTCAAAATAATAGCAAGTTTCATAATTTATCATTAAAAGAGATTAAGTTGTGTCATAAAATAATTAAAAATTTCCAAAGGGAAGACAAATAATTGAGACTTGGCAAATCATGATAGACTTACATAAATTCCAGCATGAAATACATAAAATCGTTGGAAGTCATCAATTTACAATAAAAAAAAATGAAAAGTATACTAAACAATATATCATAGACAATTTGACCAAATTGTCCTACAAAAACTAAGGTAAGAGCTATAGTTAGAGATGTAAGAGAAAACCTATTATCTAGGGCTGTAAAAATATCTGAAAATGCTAGGAAAACTTCTGGGAGAACCTTTCAGCGCGGATACGATTAGAAGATCTTTGCATGAAAATGGCCTACATGGTAGAGTGCCACGTAAAAAGCCCTTTATATTAAAGAACAACTAAACCAAACTATATACAATATATATAAATGAGTCTAAAATTTTTTTGGAATAATATTCTTTTCATCGTTGAATGTAAGTTTGAGATATTTGCAGTCAAAAACCCGTAAAAAATATGGTGAACCAAGAACAAAGTGCTAAAGCCTTTTAAGATCGTAAAAGATGCCGGCGGCTTAGTAATGGTCTGAGGTTGTACGGCGGCATCAGGGGTCGGTTTTAAAGAATTTATAGAATCCGCAATAAAAAAGTTAGATTATCTCAACATTTTTAAAAACAATACAGCCCCTAGTGTAGAGAAATTGGAATTATCGCTGAATTGCATTTTCCAACAGGACAAATATTCTAACCATAACACCAATATTGTGAAATAGTGGTTGCTCAAACTTTAGATCATCCTCTGCAGTCCCCAGACCTCAGTCCAATTGAGCACCTGTGGGAATATCTGGACAAAAAAACTATGCAAAGAAATATTTCTTGCAATCATAACCTAACCTTTATGTCAACAACCACCTACCCGGGTATGTTTTTTATATTCAATTTGATATATTTTCGCTAATATTTGACTATGCTCCTAAAATATTGTTTTTTAATTACTGAAAAGATTAATAAAAATTTTCTTTTTCGGAAAAATCCCACAAGCAGTTTACGGAAATCATCCTCTTAATATACAACTGGCATACCCGGGTAGGCGCAGAACAAGTCAAGCAATTTTTGGATTTAAAATGCAATAATGGATACATAGTTGTATGTATGTTTAGTTTTAATAAATTCCAATATTATTTTTAATTTTTCATTTCATTAAAAAATTGCATCTGGTTATAAAAAAAGACTAGAGATACAGTGATTCATAAATTTAAATTTTTTTTACATAATTTGTGCAGTTGGTACCGGTTTTTTGCATTCTTCGCATGCTTTTCTTGTAGATTTTCTTTTGTTGTCTTGTGTATTGGCCAAGACATTTTTCCATGTTGTCAACTACACCTTTGCTTTTGTAATAATCCAGTATCATTATAGGCTTTTGTTTTACACCTCTAATTTTGATATTATAATGAGATGTAAATAGAAGCACAACCGATCTGTTTTTTTTTAAATATATGAGGAATATATGAATCCAAAAACTGAAGATTATACTTCCATTACTTTCGGATTAGAAAATTCAACTGGAACAAATGTTCGCCTTCTGTTCAGGGAGTTCAGGAACTTGTAAAAAAATTGTGACATACTCGTATGATATTTCTTCCACTTTTACGAAAAAGTTTACAACACAAATCTTGAACGACTAGATCACCTCGATTTTTTCCCTTCCTTCAAAAGGTTCCAACCCTATACACATTTCTCCACTCAGAGGATAAGATGTAACATCATCACAATCCCACCAGACCTTTATCTCGTATTTCGCGGGTTTAAAGAAATATACTTTATGTTAATGCTTTAGTCCAGAGCAATAAAAATTAATTTTTCACCATGAATTATTTGCGAGAATATTTAAAGAACTTGGAATTATTAATAATAACTTTGGTTTCTTATCAGGCCAACCAAGTTTCCAACAAAGTCTTCCTGTACAACCTTCTTCTAAAACCATAATGCATAAAGAAACAACAAGTGTCAGAAGCAAATTAAAACTCGCTACAAAAAGACATAAAAAATTAACTCTTTGAACACATAAAAACTACCTGTCCATTTAAATGCAGTCCATCCACGAGTCTTAGATTGTACGTGTTCCTTACTTATGAAACGAGAAAAAGTTAAATGTATTTTTTTCTAAAGTACACACTCTCAAAACGGAGCAGGCAAGACAACAAAAAAGCTCAAGTGGTAGTTTATATAGAGTTTCTACTTTTCTATCATGTCTCCATCTTAATCAAAACATAACGAACTTCTTTGCTGCTTGTAAAAAAGGAAAATTAAATTGTCGCTTTAAAATTAATTTAAATAATTAATCTAATGCAAATATTAGTCCTTCACTTCTTTTTTCCTCCAATACGTTAAGAGCATGCAAACGCAAAATGTTGACAGACACCATCCCTGACCCACTTGGAACAAAACAATCAGCAAATTTACCCATTATCCATCAGTTAAGTTGTATGTACATGAATTAAAATAAATAAGTTTATAGCATGTACATGGTATTAAATGAAAAGGGCATAAAAAATTCAAAAAAAAAAAAAAAAACTAAAATTGTTATAGAAAAACTAGGTAATGTAAATATACTGCAGGTCTTAGAAGTGGCAATGACTGAAAAGTCTTTATAATTATGCTACAATCAAACAAACACACCTAAAACAACAATAAAAAAATAGTCATTGTAATTTTAGCAGCAGCAGGAGCAGAGGGAAGTAGCAGGAAAACAAGAAGCATAAAACAACAAGTAGCAGGAAATTAAAAAATACAATACAACATCAGTAATCACGCAAAATACATACATACAAACAAACATACCTAAAGAACTCATACTTATACAGCAGGCACACAGAGTTACTGAAACAATCACTTCAAATTGTTTCAATTAAATTACACTCAAATACAAGTGTTAGTTTTAACAGTGTGTTTTATTTTTTGTTGTGAGTTTGTTGTTTTCATCATCTTTTGCTTTATGAACCCTAAACTTGAGGTGTTTTATTTTTCTGCTAGATAGAGTCTGTGAATGTAATTAACAGGATTTCATTTGAAAGTAGTAGAAGTTACAAACAGAATAGAAGCAATTATTTTTGCTTGTTGTATGCTCTTGTAACAGTTGTTATGATGCTGTAAACTCATAAAATCAGTACTCGTAAAGGGCTTTTAACTATGTTGTATATTGTAATTTACCATCATAGTCTAGTGGACAATTTTTATATGAGTCTAAGTATATTGTAGTAATAATTAAAAATATCTATTAAAATAGCAATGAGTTTGTAAAATTTGTTTTCATTATCTTATTTAGTTTACCATAAATCTGAAGGCATTTAAATAATTTACTAAGATGTTAGCCTCAACTAAGTCCCTTTTCTGAATGCATATAATTATAAGAAGAAAACCATAACAAATTGTGTTGTATCCATAAATTTTAACCCTCAAATTGACATATTTAAAAATTAATTCATCAAATGATTATTAATTGAATGTATAGACTCATTTTATGAATCAAATCATTTTCAATTTGTATGAAGAATATTGGAAAAAGTTTTAATTTTTTAATAAATGGAGGCACTTAATTTCGAATGAAGTTATTATTACAGCATTCGCGTCTTGTGGGTGTAAAAAAAATCAATTGTTTACACAAAATCCAACAAATTTCGCTTTTTTCACTGATTTGTTTTTATAAACATAACTTCTATCATTATGTCAAATTTCATCTGTTGGAATATATTTGTGCGAGTACTTATTGATAAAAATAATAAAGAATCTCAATGGAACTAAAAGGAAACAACAGACAACTCTGAACTTCCTGAATCGTTCAAGGAACTATTAATATATTGCGTGTATAACTTTAAAATGTGGGATTCATAATAGATGGCGTATTTTTGAATGCGGTTTTTGCCTTTTATAACTTATATGTAATTTACTCTTACTTAATTGTTGAACATTATAGCGTCAACAACAAAGTTTTATTTGCTTCGAAAATTTCGAATTTTGTACCAACAAAATATGCATTTTGAAATTGAAAAATAAAAATGCTGCTGATGCATATCGAATGCTCACCGGAACTTATAGTGAATCTGTTCCATTCTTTTCAATGTGCGGGAAATAGTTTGTGCGTTTCAATAGCAGCGACTGTGAAATGTAAGAAAAAGAAGGCATTACTCCATGAAGATTGTTATCAAACTCAACACGAGTTTACAAAATCATTACAAGCTACTCATGAAGCAATTACAAAACGTTTTTGAGCTGCAGTATTTATCCAAAAACAAAGATAATATTGAAGCCAAGAGACCTTAATCGATGATGCGATGAATCATTATTTATGATTAATTTTCATCTTTTAACTGAACCATAGGCGATTGTTTGAGAAATATATACATGGTGCTAAGGTAACGCTCCGTATTTGGTGGAACGAAAAGTGCCCTAGCTATTATAAACTGCTGAAATAGGGTCATACTATCACATATGTTCTATACCGAATGCAACTGATTCGTTTGAAAATGCCCAGAATATGCGGCCAGACATGAAAAAGAAATATATAGAAACACTATTTAGAAAAAATTGGTTGGGACATTTTGAAGACCTTGCGCCTTCCGACTACTATTTGCTGTAATACACTTCACTTCAGAACAGGGTATAAAATCATCTTAAAACCTTTTTTGATTTGGTTTTAAGTAGGTTTTTATGAAATACAACCATGTTTTAGTTGTACTAAATTCAGTGCCACCAAGTTAAAAATATTGAAAACAACTGATAATGACAATAAAAATTAATTTAATTAAAAAACACGTTACGAGTGGAATATGGAATATTAAAAAAATTACAAATAATGGAAACAGCAACAACAAATAAAAAAAATAAAAGAAAACGAAGCTTTTGAACAGTGCACACAGAAAATGTTTTTGTGGAATTATGGGAGGAAAAAATGGACGAGTTAAGAGGAAAAAGGAAGAACTCCCATATATATAAAGAAAAGGCTGCTGAGCTGGCCAAGAATGTACTGGAGATTTCTCCAGAGGAAGTCAAAGCGAAAATTAGCAACTTGACAGTAAAATTTCGGCAAGAAAATGACACTTTAATTATTTTCTTTCGCTTACTTACTTTAACTATAAAAGTATTGGTTTTACAGAAACTGCAAATCTTGTATTGGATCTTCTGGTAGATCTCCGTCTAATTGGCCACTTTATGACAAAGTGAATCAAATAATTGGTTCCCACCCTATTAATAACACTACCGCAATTGTGGAGGACAGCATAATAGATATTAAACTGTACAGATTAATTTTATTTGAAAAAAATCAACATTTTTGTTTAACGATACACAAGACCAACAAGACGTAGAAATGATTGAAAGTTTATCTGACGCTATGATAAGGAATACATATCCGTCACTGCATACTCAATCGTCGACAACTTCATCAGAAGGCATGCCACAACTGTTATCGCCTGCCAACACCCCATCATGTTCTCGGGGAGCTAAAAATGAAAAAAATATTAGAAAAGTTTGGAAATTTATTTGAAAATTTCATTTCCGAGTACTTCACTTCGTATAAGAAGTTCCATAATTTTAAAATATTCACTAACAAAATAAAAAATAATTTCTATTTTGGAACGCATTGCCAAAATTTTTCACTTTTTCATACAAAGGAAAACTGAAAAATATTGCTTAAAGAAATACACTTATTTCTTCAAAAAATAAATTTTATTGTCAGTGAGTTAAAATCTGATTTTATTAAAATTGTAGTGTGAACGTAAAATCAGCTGTTAATAGTTTTAATGTTAAAACCAGGTTTTAACTTTAGGTGTGAAAACACTATACCTATGACTTGTTTCATAATTGGCCTCCAATGTTAAGCAGTACCTTTAACCTGTAATTCATATGTGAGATATGGGAAAAATTCATAGCTAAAAATGGTTAATACTTTGAATAAATCTATATTGTACAAATGCTTCAAAATTAAAGCTCAAAATTTTAACAAATCTCGCATTTTTAAGTTATACACTCAATAAATAAATTTACATTAAACTTTATAATACAGAGAAATATTACAAGACGGGTATCTAACTTATTTATTTAAAAATAATAAATTACTTCTTAGGAACTGGTTTTACATTGTAAAGCAATTAACTAAAACTCTCAAAGTTTACCACAACGCATGTAAAAAACTCTTTAAAGTTTTAAGTAAAAATTTTATTTCTTGGCCTTGATTTTTCAATATTATATTATATAGCAAAATATTATTTTTTTGGTTTTGTTATACAAACAGGTCAAGGTGTTAATAAAATCACAGCGACATGTCGCATCACAGAATGACAAAAAATATGAAAAATAATAAGAAAGTCAATAACTGTGATGCAAAATTTTGTGCCAGTATATTTCACAAACTGAAAAGACGATGCTGCATTATGTTATGTCAAATAAATAATAAAAAATATTAATATGTATATATATAAAATAATAAAAAATAATAAAAATATAAATATACTTTTTAATATTGCCTTTGGTTATTTTCAACACTTGAAAGTATTGACTTCACAAAACAAAAATTAACTAAGTACACAACTAAATCAAATCATGCAAACGATTGTCGTTATACATTTATATACATACATTTTTCGAGTGTACTTAAATATTCCATAAAGTCAATAACATTTCAGTTTTGTTTATTTTGGTAAGTGTTATTTTCCGCTTTTTATTTTCCCCTATTTATTTTTGTATTAAAAAACAGCAACTGTCAATTTTCATTTATTTTCAAGTGTGAACAAAAAAAAAATTTTAGTATTACGATTAGAACTGACATTAGGGGCCTCGCAAAATTTATAGCATTTTCTGATAGGAGGATTATTTGTGCGCCACCTTGTACAATGTACATTCCATTATTATTGTTTAAATTTCGATTATTGTTTAAATTTTTATTATAAAAACGCATAGAAAATAAAGAAATTAAAAAACATATTCAAACAACTGTTAATTATTAAGTTTTATTATCAATAAATCTATTTGGTTATTAAATTTAATTATTTTTGCAATACGCGCGTTAAAGTGAGAAAAATGATGTGATGCAACAACATGACAAATGCGAAGGGTGGAAATTTTAAAGAAAAAATGCCTTAAAATGTCCAGTATATACACTCCTCCTCTTCAATACATCGCCTACAAACTTCGTCTGTCGTTCAATTTCTCAACTGTAAAAGGGGACTTACAAAATTAATCCATTTAACCATAAGTTCAAATGCCAAAATTTATTATATACATGCATATGTATATTAAGCACAAACATTTTGTTTTTATATTGTCTACAATAATAAAACGTTTCCTTTAATTTGTTATATTATAAAATTGTAATCAAAAATATGCAAGTGTTTTTAGTAATACCATTACCTGATTAAACATTTTCCACATCCCTTCTAAATAAATTTTAAAATTTAGGCACGTTTTACATCTTCAGGTTTATATTCAACAAAATGTGGTTTTAAAACTATGGATCCATAAATATTCTTAGCAATAACACTATAGCAACATGGAATATTTGAAATTTAATGACCCATTATCATTCTAACAGATAAACATACAAATTTACACTGGAAGTAAAAAATTCGCCTACCCTCACTACCCCCAGTTCCCAAAAAAAGAAGCAAATGAACTTAAAGTAAATTTTCTTAGAATAAAACAAATGAAATGAAAATGACATGAAGAATGATCCATGAAGGGAATTTAATGTTTTTAAACGAGTAAATCACAACAAAAGAAACTCATGGATTAAACAAAAGAAAAGAACCAGTAAAACATTTCAAATGAGATGAAAAACTTGTGGTAACCAAAGCAAAAAAAAAACAAAATGTGTCAATGTTAAAATACAAGTATGTACTTAATTTAACTTGAACTTAAACTATCCAGAAAAAAAAGGAGAAGTAAGAAAACTTCTGAACAGCAGTAAAGCAAAAATTTATGTGAAAACCAAATTATTTTTCCTCTGTTTTTTTTTTGCTACAACCAAAATAAAAAAAATTATTTTTAACATGAGTTAACATTAGCTCAAGCACTGGCAACAAAAGCAGAACAATAGTCGTAAAATCTAAAACAATAATGGTCGTTATATACAATTTTAAATAAAATGTACAGAGGAGAAAAAAAGACAATACTTATTACAAAAAATTACTCCAATTGAGCGAAATGTTGTGTTGTTTTGTATTGTACTGTTGAAAAATACGAAACACAAAAAGACCCTAAAATCTGAAATGACAGATATATCAAACCCACAAAATGGAAATGGGGGAAGTAAGTTACAAACGAAGACATACGAATGATAGGAACGGTATAATTTCAGAATGAACAAAATCTGAAATTCAGTAATAACTAGTTACACAACTTTTCTAGGAGCTATTAGGCAAGAATTGGGAAATAAAGATTTGTTGACTTAGAGTTCTGTTGCAGTTAATAAGAAAGGCTTGCTATTAAATGTTATCGGAATATCAATTCTATTTATAGATTTTCCACTGCAGCACTATTCGATATTTCACACAGTAAAGATTATATGAATTAGTGGTCGTTTTAAGATATTTCGAATGCTGTTGAAGTTTCAAACAGTAACTGATCTTTTCTCATTCATACTTTTAAGTCTAAAAATTGTTTTCATTATTTTCATAACAACATGCGTTAATTTTATTTATTTATTTATTTATTTAATTGTATATAATTAGTTGTAAAGAGTTCAAGATTAATATCTTTTTCTACCTAATTATAATATATTTCGATTAATAATTTTATATACAACATGACAATATTATATAGGAGGTAAAAATTTAGCAAACACCTATTTGAACCTATATTTTTTTTATATATTTTATATTTTTTCATGCGTTAATTTTGGACTAGGTTATCCGTATACTTTCATTATTGGAATAACTTACTGACTCCTATTAACAACAACATTCAAATTACCTTAATTTTTTGTTAATAATCCAATGCAAATTAAAAGCTTTAATTTTCATTCAGTATAGCTACCTACATGTAAATAAATGCCAAGGTATGTAATGTTCAGAGTCTATGATGTTGACATTGTTTAGTGCAATACGAGAACGCTAAGTAAGGCACCAATATGTATTTGAAAGCCAGTACGATCAGTCTCTGGTATTTTCAGGTTATTATGTGTGACAGGTGAACAATTTCTGAGTGCAAACGTAATATACATAATTTTTTATTCAGATACCTGATGTTAATCATGGACTTAACAAAATTTCTATAAAAATGTGTTCAATGAGTCATTCTACTAAATTATTTTTATTGAGGTTCTTTGGAAAGAAAGAGTGAGCGAGAACGAGAGAGAGAGAGTTAGTAGAGTAATGATGCATAAACAAAGTAGTTTCAGTACTAGTTAACGTCTTGTTATAATCTCTTGATACAGTGACGGTTAGTTCAGAAAGGCTATTAAGTGCCTTTAATTCAAAAATCCTATTACAGTCTGCTTACAATTCCCGAACTATAATTGTCGTTATACCAGCAATTATATCGATCGCTATGCCAGAGACTGTGTGCCTCTTTGGCTAGTGCTAAAGAAATATTCTCAACGATTCTTGTAGTTATTTGATTTGATAAAGATCTTTATTTAGTCCAATTAAAGCTTCAATCGTAGTTCTTTATATAACCCAATTAAAGCTTTAATCGTAGTTATGTATTAAGTCGAGATAAAGTTTGAATTAATGTAGTCCAACTAAAGATTCTAGGGTACACCAATACTTCCTTTTGCGTCGGGGTTACGTTCCAAAAAAATACTACGCAAATTGAAACGACGCCAAGTGAATTAAGATTTTCTATAGCAAACTAGAGTTATGAAAATACTAAGTCGTCGGCTTTATTTCACAAAAAATTGGTCCAATGTTTGCTGAACAGCTTTTTTTCAACGTAAAATAAATTTCCTTGTAGCAATTGTCTGTATTACTACCGTTAATTTGCTTTTCTCTGAATTACCATTTTAGTTCTACCATTTAGATCATCAAAGCACTTCTTGTACGGGTCATCGTTTTAGCATTTAATGATGTTGCAGATTTTGTAAAAATTAAAAAAAGAATTAAAGACTCGAACCCACAACAACGCAACCTCAAAAATCCAACAACGCACAGTGAAAATTGGCACTAATTAAGCAGCACAAACACAAACAACGCAAAACGAGGTATTACTGTAGTTTTTATTTAGTCAAGCCTTGAATCAATTTTGTACTAACAAATAGTGAAATTGCTCATGTTATTCGGAATTAGAGCCGCTCATAATACCAACAATGCTGCAAGGCTCAAGTCTGTGAATTTAAAACTGTCAATGCGTAAAGTATAAAGAAGTGTTTAGAACTTTATTTTATATATTTTCTAGACACAGGATACATTTACTATAAGCTCGTTAGAAAAACATAATATGCTTATGTATTAATTATAAAGTTTTCAATTTTATTTCCAAGTCTAATGTGTAACATTATTATTATGTTCATTAATATAATTTCAATTACTTACCCGACAGCTATTTATAAGCACTTGATCATTAAATCTTCTTAAGAATGAGACGTTTTAAAGTACTGCTTAAAGTACGATACAACAAAATGTTATGAATGTACTTGGGTTTTTATATTCTTTATGTTGGTGACATAAATCAAAGAAACATTTTACAATTGCCAGCCAAGTATAGAAATAAGAAAACCCAATAGGAAATTTATTAAAAAATATTTCACCGATAGTGCTGAGATATAATGAAATCGTCTTGAAATCGCCTTCTGATGCATTTTACATTGTCGATAAGTTACAATTTCCAGCTGGGTGCAATATTTATACTATATATAGATACATACAATGCTATACGAGTCGCTCCTACGTACGTATTAGTTGTCCTGGCAAATAAATATTTCTTATACTGACTGCTGCTGTTGGTGATGTTGTTATTGCTGCTGCTGCTATTTGTTCAGACATACGAGTATTATTGTGTTTTTAAGCTTGTTGCTGTTGTTTGTCACTGCTAATGTTGGTTTGTATGTAATATGATATAAATACCAAACACATTTGTATCGCTGAGTATTAACCCTACAGTCCTGTGAACTCTTACTTCCATAGCTTATATGTTAGCTATTGGTTACCCAACAATCTACTTCTAAGACATATAACAGACAGAATTGATGCTCACCTTGAGTCCTGGTATATATCTAATGAAAAGTTAACAATTCCTTTAATTCAAAACCACCGGGTTTATACTTAATTTCTTCTCTCCATTTAATATGCTTGTAACTATGTGTTGTACAACGCCTTTATTTTATTAGCAGCTTTGTCTTTTTTATATGCTTAGTTTCTTTTTTGTTTCTTTGATTTTATTTTATGCTTTTTTCTTACATACAGATTTCATGATTTAGTATATTGTACAAATTTTTAAGCTTTTACTTTATTTTTAAAATACTTTTATGTTTTTCATTTAAATGTTTTTGTTTACTGTTATTTGTGTCTATTCTTTGCTAGATTTCATTTGGAATTACTGAGACAGTTGTCTAATTTTTTATGGCATTTAAAATGTTTGAAATGCCAGTGATTTATCCTTCCTACGCCTGACATTGTCAATGGCATATAAACAAAGTTATAGTCTTTAAAATATCCTTTTGTTTGCAGGGACTTGTAGTAAAAGTGGGCTTTTTGTTTTAGTAGCCGAATGTAAGAGTGTCAATAAATTTGAAATACTCGTTTGCTACAAAATGTTTATAAAGTGTTGATAAAATATATTTGCATTTTAGAAATATATCTGTTTGTCATCTTTATATCATGTTGGCTAACTAGTATGATTAAGGAGGAAGAATTTAAAATTTTTAATTTTTACATGAATGAAATATCTTTAATAGAAAGTGTAGATTTTGTATTTCTGAACAATATATAATGAATAAATTTGCGGTGAAAATTACGTTGTCTAAACACTAATATGGAGGAATTTGAAAAAAAGGGAAATAAATATGTAATTTCTAAACCGCAAGTCTGAATGCAAGAAAATTTCACATGTCTAGAGAGCAATTGTTGTCAAAGTGAAGTTTTGAATTTTGAATTTATAAGCCTACCAAGTTCGGCGCCAGCGACCCCTAAATTGGGGCACTTCGGGTATGTGAGAAATTAAAAAGGAACCTGTTTGTTTGTTTAGGCTATATAGACTCTAAAACTATTCAACCGTTTAGGCCCAAACCGGTTTCATTTGAAAGGCTATAGTCCCAATTAGGTTTACGGCTTTATATATTTCAAGCGAACGTGGCCACTCCCACATAAATTGAATATCGTCATATATATTGACTATTGTAATAGCAAGAATTTTGAAGCATTGCAGTATCTCATATGTTACTGATTTGAATTATCAGGAATAAAAATGGGCGGGATCGGACCAGCGGGCGTGGCAGCTTCCATACAAATAAATATTTAATATCATATATCTACAGTTCTATAATAGCCAGAGTCTTAGAAATTAGTGCACGTTGATTATTTGTTAATGTGAATAGTCATGGGAAAATTGGACGGGATCATACCAATGGCGGTGGCAGCTCCCATACAAAGTGAATATTTAGCTCATATACAAAATTAATATTAATATTAAATAGCTAGGGTTCTATATCTATATATATAAAAATTAATGTTTGTATGTATGCCTTTTATAGACTCCTAAACTATAAATCTGTTCATGTGATGATCTTCGGCAAAGTTGTTGTGCATGAGACCGGGAAGGTTTCTGAGCTGGTACAACCACGCCTACTTTAATGCCCACTTTTTTTAAATTGATTAATTTCATCTGTATGGGTTTTTGCAGATTTACTTCAAACAATTTGTATACACATCTTACTGAAGGCGAGGTAAAAATAAAAATTTTATGTGCCAAAGCTTCTTATTACTTTCGACCACTCCTACTTTTTTAAATTGTGTAATTGATTCTACTCGGTTTTTAACATGTTTACTTCAAATCGAATACAAGTGTTACTCTCTCACGCCCCATCTCTTGCAGGACAACGTCTGCCGGAAAGGCCAGACCGCTGGACCGATCTTACTAAAAATTTTACGGAATATAAATAAGACTCCGACATGACTAAGAATACTTCTTGCGACCGCCTACCAAAAAATTAAATCGCCATATTTTGTGCATTTTTTTACCTACATCGATGATATTTGATACTTAGTTGTGAGTGAGCAAAGAGGCGTGGCCTCGCCCATATAACCCAAATTTTGCTATATATGGTATTGGCATGAATAGAAATACGTACCAAAAGAAAAGTGGGAGGAGCACGCCCCATTGTTTGCGATATATTGGATCTTAACCCATCTTAAACTTTCACAGCGTGCAGTTTTGACTCAGGAATACTTATTAAATGATAATATTTTTTGACCATGCACACTTCTGCACCTATTTTTTTTTACTACGTTCATTAACGGATTTACCTGACTGAGGATAATCCTATAGTGGATATTCCGGTCAAAGGGGATTCTCTAGTAACGGACCCCATCAAAACCGTTTTGCAAAGGGTTTCGACAACCCTGCCCTTAGTATAGAAAATATGGTAAAAATCAACAAAATTTTACTTATGGGATTTTTCAAACGATTTTGGTTATTGTGGGGTATTTTAAGAAAAATTTTAAATTTTGTTTTCGGTTTAGTGTTTTGCACTTAAATCTACGAGTAAAAAAATCTTCGAGTAAAATTTTATTAAAAAGTATTTATAAATAAAATGTATATTTTTGGTGAATTATTTTTTTTATCAAATTTGAAAACTAATTTATTTTTACTTCTTATTAATAGCTTTTGAAAGAATTAAAAAAATGTAAAATTATGGAACACCGGCCTCACGGAAACATTGAAGTGAACAAAATAAATCACTGAACAATCCATTTGCAAGTTGTTCTAATATTCGAATACCGGGAAGAAATGGGTTAAACATTTTTTTTTTCGCAAAAACCTCAATATAACGCATTTTTGCCTTGTTTTTAAAAAAAAGTGTTGCATGAATTTTTTTATTTGTTAAAAGTTTTATATATTTTTAAAAAGTAGACATAATTTCCTACCCACTAACATATAATATATAATTAGGGAATATTTAACAACTTATAGTGAATGTGCCCATTTTTATATTCTTTCTTAGGTTTATGTTAAACTTTGCTAAAAATTACCTACCACCAGAAAACTAAAAAAACGTGCAAATTCACTATGAGTTGAAAAAATTAATTATTTATTTCTTTTTTTTAAATCTCCCCACTGAGCGCTGTACATGTCCTGTATGGTAAAATATTCAACAGTTCACCAGTATTTTCTTGAATTTCCATATATAGAGTATTTTGAAGCTTTTTGACTCTACCAATTAAAGCTTTAAAGTTTATTCTTAAATTTCACTTATTTTATATGACTTTGCTATTCTCTTTCATTACTTCCCTTGTCTATATAAAAAAACACAGCCTGTAAATGTTTAATCTTATAAAAACATGCTTATTAAATCAACAAGTTGTTTTTGGTAACTTTATATACCATTAGAAATTAATTATAAGTTAAACTTTTAAATAGTTTCCATGTATTCGTATTAAATACTTTGAGATTAACACCAACTAAGAAAAAAAATGAAAAATAAACAAAGAAGTGTACCAAAAGTCTTAAAACTTGTATAAAACCATTCATTAAATGCTGCTCAGTTTTTCTCGACAGTTTCAAACTAATATAGTTTTACTAATATATATAAGTATTATTATAATAGTTTTACTTCTTATTAATAGCTTTTGAAAGAATTAAAAAAATGTAAAATTATGGAACACCGGCCTCACGGAAACATTGAAGTGAACAAAATAAATCACTGAACAATCCATTTGCAAGTTGTTCTAATATAAAAATGGGCACATTCACTATAAGTTGTTAAATATTCCCTAATTATATATTATATGTTAGTGGGTAGGAAATATAAATATATGTATGTTAGAATAAAATAAGTTTAATTAGAAATGTATTTATTTATAAGTATGTAAGATATATAGGTATTATTACTAGGTTAAGAAATTTTTGTGACAAATAGTTTTTTGAATTTAATTTATGACAAAAAAGAAAAATATTTTTTCATAAATTTGTTATCGTTTTTGTTATTTTTAATAAAATTTGTTAATAATTTCCTGACGATGCTAACCAAAGGTTAGCGAAATATTGAAAATAATAAATATAATATTTTATTAATATAAAGACCTCAAGCTTAAATAATTAAAAAAGTCATTATAAAAATAAAGGTCAAATAAGAATAAAATAAAAGTTATTAATTTTTATGTTTTTCTCTTTCTAAATTTTGAAGAAATTTTGATGTTTACACGAGTTTGAAGCATTTTGAAGAGCAAAATTTCAATCGTGTAAATCTAGCTTTAAAATTTTCTTCCAACACTGTAAATATACATATTTAGCTGTAGTAAATTAACACTCTTGTTGAAATATAGCTTTTGTTGCTGTGATATGATTTGCTAATATTTTAATAGCTGTTAAATGAACTTTCTTGTGTGTGAATATTTATTTCTTTTGCAAGGACTTAGGCTAGTCAATTTAGTGCAGGTAAGATTTTGTAAATGTAAACTGAACATACATAACTATAAAAACACACAACTTTTCTCAATTTTGTAACTTAAAAGAGAGAGTAAAACAGTTTAAATTAATGTGAAAGGAACCAAAAAACAAATATTATTTAAAAATATTTTAGAAAATGCATAAGGAAATTTTTAATGTTTCATAACTAGAGTGGTTTCCCGGTTTAACGTATACTCAATTTTACGAATTCGCGATTTAACGAACAGTCATATTCTTTATATTGAGTACTTTTTATTACGAACAAATGAAAATGTATGTACTCGGTTTAATATTTTTACAGAACGGTGATTGAACATACAATTATATTATACCTACATAACTGCTCAGCTGTTCATTTATACAACTCTAAATCTAAAAGTTGCAATTCATGGTAAAACAACTAGAAAAGGAAATAAATATTTAGGCAACTAAATATAAAAAATAAAAACCATGAATTGGAATTTTGTTTTTTATGACGTTGGTATTTGCAAAAAAAAAAAAAACATAAACACTTAAGAAATAATGATCAGTTATAGTCGTTTTCATAGATTTCAAAAGTCCTATTTATATCAAAAGCATGAAACATTCACCATGAGTCATATAGTTTTCAATTGTATCTTGTCACTGTTTGTAAATTTCAACCACCTTTATACACTCACGTTCAACGGCATTGCCTTTGTTATGACCTCTAAGTTTTCTCTCTTAGAAATTATTGATAAAATTTTCTTCTCGCCATGAATTTTAGACAGTTGCTTTTGAATTTTTCAAACTTGTATTTGTGTAATAGCAATTAATGGCCCGTTTTTAAGCATCATGCTGATAGCTTTAATTCAATTAAATTTTTATTAAATTTCTATTCGTCTTCCATTGCTTTAGATCAGTCATGGTCGAAATTGAAATTTCCCAGCACATGTGCTTGGTCACAAAATTCTGCTTACACTACGTTAACACACGTACACTATAAGCTTGTTTAAATGTCTTAATACACAAAGCTCTCTGCTGCTTAACTAACACAAATATTAAAATCATAGTATGTGGCTGCCCACCTCTGCTTTAGATATAAGGAAACATACAATAACTACAAGTTACTGGCGCTTGGGAAAATTATGCTGGTTAAACAATGACTTTTAGGGGTGCTTGATATTGCAAAATGATGGTTATTTCTGTCTAAAGCGGACAATTAAATTACATTTCCTGGGGCCAAATTACCGCCTTCGATATCGAGTAAAATTGATCGTAATTTTCTTATTTGAGATTATGGCATTCGATATCGAGCAAGAACTTTAGTACATTTTATCATAATTTCGATATCGAAATCATTTTTCGATACGATAGCTCATTCGATAACGAATGCGGTAATTTGGCCCCTGGTCGTGTAAACTTTCATGTGATTTAAACACATTGGTCATTATTTTATACGGTTAGATGAAGCGTTTAAATTAAATAAGGAAACCCAGTGCTATATCAAAGAAATTCAGTCACATTTACGATAATTTGTTATATTTAACAAGATGCGTAGAATACTTATAAATATAGATTTACCATAAAATCGCCAGAAGTTTGACAATAAGAATTAACAAATTTAAGCGTGTTTTTAAGCATCATCTTAGCATCATTGAAATTGTTGTGTTTTCTATCACTGTCTAAACAAATCCATATGTATACACACACGTGTAGATTACATAGTTACCTCTATGTTGAGCTTTTTTTTATTTTTTTCTTTTCTGTTGCTAATATTGAACAATAAACAAATTTACAAAAACATTTTTTCACTTGGCATTTTCTGCTTTTCAGTTTATACAAATATGATTATATTCTTGCATTCCTTTTGAAAGGATTTTGCTATTTTTATACGCTTATCATAATAATACACACTTCTTTTAAAGCTCACAGACTCCAGGACAATCGGGCAAATAAAAAAAACGCATTCCTTTGTTCGTTAACAATCATCATCTACATTAAACACAACTTTTTTATTCAGCACTCAGCTAAACTAAAAAAAAAAAACAAGATATGCAACAGAATACTCATGTTTATCAGTTAACACTACATAATAACCCTTTTGAGTTGAAGAAACCCAGTAAAGGAGAGTAGGAAACCTGTGTGAATATTTTGTTTAACTTTACCCTCATTTTACTCTTTTGTGCCAATAAACAAAAACATCTTCCACATTGGCTTGGAGTTTAGTGGGATGGCAAATGTACGAGGGCAGTTTAGAAACTTCTTAGCCTAGAATAGAAAGCGCGGTATAAACAGAAAAACTTCAATCTGTGCTAGAAACACATGTTAAATTTATTTTCGATCTGCCAAACGATCTGAATGTGGTAGCTGAAAGAGCTCCTTCATATGCAAAAAAATTGGGTTGCTGAATTTAAACGTTGTCGTACAAACATTGAGGATGAACCACGTAGTGGACGTCCAAAAACAATAACAACAACAACAGAAATTGTAGCCAAAATGCATGGTATGGTATGAAATGATTGACGAATAAAAGTGCGTGAAATAGCCAATAACATAGGCATCTCAAATTATCGATTCCATTTCATTTTTCAGGAAGAAGTACAAAAACTTTTTGCAAGATGGGTGCCGCATTTTTTAACAGTTGACCAAAAACGAATAAAAATGAAAATAATTTTTCATCAAGACAACGCACCAGAGTGTTTTAACAATGGCTAAAATCAACGAATTAAAATACGAGTTGCTTGCACACCCAACTTATTCTTCTATTTTAGCTCCCTTTGAATTTTACCTGTTCCCAAATCTAAAACAATTTCTAGCTGGCAAATATTTTACCTCAAATAAGGATGCAGTTACAGTTGTAAGTCACTATTTTGGAGGTTTTGAGGAAAACTATTTTAGTCAAATGTTAAAATTTCTAGATTGAACTAACTAATCCAATTATTTCTTTTCTGTGTTAGGCTAAGTAGTTTCCGAACCGCCCTCGTATGGTAGGGGAAATTTATTTTAAAAAATTACTTTTTTGTGAAGGCAATAATTTAAATTGAGAGAATTGGGTTGACTAGTAAACAAAAAGAAAATAAATTTAGTTTGTGCTTAAACTTTACAAAAGTTTATTTTTAATAAAATAGATTTTGTTTTGATTTGTTTTTAAGAAAAGTTTATTGTTATAGTTTTAAAATCTTTACTTAACCAAAAATATAAATAATTATATAGAACTATTATGTTTCAGTAATTGTTCAACCTTGACGTCTTTTTTTTATTAAAATAGAAGAAAAAATGTTTTTGTATTATAAATTTCAAATTATTTGTCAGTAAAAAATTAGAATTTTTAATACAGAAAATACCCAAAAATATCTGATGAAGATTTAACAACATTTGTTTCGTTTCAATTATCGTTCAAATAGCATACCATACTTGGAAAGCTTTTAGCAAAATAGATATTACATTTTCTTTAATATTATCCTTATCTCCCACTCACCAGCTTAAAAATTCTTGTATGAGCTTTGTAACACTTTGTTTGTGTTTGAGCAACAAAAAGAAAAAAAAACAAGTAAGAGTGCTATATTCGGCTATGCCGAATCTTATATACCCTTCACCTTTGTTGTGGATGCATAATTATATTATATACATACATACATACATATAGCTATGGTGAAGTTCACGTCTAGTGACCCAATTTTACAAATCGATGTCTTCCGCTTTGGATAAAATTTGCACCAAGGTTAGTACTATTTTCAATTTGGGCCCTTGTTTCTCAAAAGAAAGCTCAAAATGGAGTTTTTTTTTATTTTTCCTCAAACGAAACTTTAGACCATTTCCTTTAAGGGCTTTGTGGTCACTTAATAGGGTATCTATAAAAAAATTTGCAACTCAAAGAAGAAAGTGTTTCAATTTGTACCATATGCACTATTTTAATTTTTTTTCTATTTATTACTTATAATACTAAATAAGAAGAATAATAATAATAAATAATTTAATAAAATTAATATATAAATGAAAACGATACATGTGCCAAATATTGAAATATCCTATTCTTGAGTTAAAAAATAATTTTTTTGATAAAAAAAAGGGGTATAATGAACACATTGTCTTTGTGCACACTTATATTACGGTTTTAGAACACTCTTAAAGTTTTCGAACACTTTGTTTGATCAAGGCCATCTGTTGATGAACAATATTAATACACTTAGTTTTTTTGATGCAATTTTCAGAGGTTGTCTCGGACTTTTGCTCATATCTCCGTTATTTATGGACGGATTTTGCTGATTTTAAATAGCAAACTTCTCGAAAGCATGTCTGAGAGAATAATTGAAGATTTGTATCCCAAAGATATCTGTAGATTAAATGCCGTATAACCGATACTAATATGATTTCTGGATTAAAATTTCTGATCCATATAAAAGTTGGATCGATATCGATATTTATTAGACATTTTTGTGTGTTTATATGTTTTTTGGAAATGGTTCTTATATGGCAGCTATGACAAATTATGCGCCGATCTTCTTAAATTTTTGAACAGCTATTTTCATGCATATGAGGATATTTCACGTCGAATTTCAATATAATAACGATATATTTAAGATATATATTAGTATTAACGTGGATTTCGAGAGTGGACCTTATGTGGGGGTGGGGGACATAGTCAAATATGGACAGATATTCTCAAAATCCAGCAGTTTGATTTAGGCGTGTATGTAAATGATCCGTGTAAAATTTATAAGAGATTTATGAGTATTATAGTGATTTTCGGAAGAGGGCTTTATATTTGGGCATACGGTTAAAAATAGACCGAAATTCATAAAATTTTGTGGGATGATTTTTGTATATATGTAAATGATCTGTGCAAAGTTTTGAGTCGGTGTCGCTATTTTTACAATATATATAGGGAAAAATGTCTTTTTCAGATGTGGTCCTTGTATGGGAGCTATGACCAATTGTGGGACGACCACCATAAAATTTAGTACAACAATTTATTTGCCTATAAAGATTATTTATGCCAAATTTTAGCCGTTTAACATTATTTATATCTGTTTTATACGTATTTAAGTGAATTTTGTAAGTGGACTTTATATGGGGTCTATGGTCAAACATGGACCGAAGTAAAAAAAAAAAATCGTTTTGCGCTTTCTTTTTGCATAAAACTTATTTTTGCTGATTTTAAACAGAAAACTTTACGAAAGCATGCCTGACAGAATTATTGAAGATTTGGATGCCGAGGGTATCTGGGGACTTTAGAAAACTGATTTCAAGAGACAGACAAACAGATCGACTCCGCTATCTATAAGGATCCAGAATATATACACTTTATAGGGTCGGAAAATTTTATTGTGGAATTTACAAACGGAATGACAAACTTATATATACCCTTTTCATGAAGGTGAAGGGTATAAAAAAACTAAGAAAGAAGAAAAACAAACATTTTGCTGAGTTGGCTTAAAGTTTTGTCGGGTTGACGTGTGTCAGATTATTAATTACTTGCAATACATTCTAGCTCTATACAAATGTTTAAGTTTGTTTTCCTGTTATTTTTTTGCCAGAATTATCCGTAAAACTAACCAAAAAGATAAAGAACATACAAAAAACTAAAGAAAATTTGCACACAAATTTTCATATACAACACAATTGTATGAGAAAATTAAGTTGGAAGAAGTGTAGTTTAATTCACAAATTTCGTGTATAAAATCAACTAAATGGGATTAAGTAAGAAAATAGTTGTTAAGTTTGGTTTTTTGTTATACACATACATACATATATTGTTTTGTATTCTTTTGATATGATTATGGCAATTTTATATAATATTTTCATTTTATCTCTTTTCTGTCTTTGCAGGTAAGCAACAATTTGAGGGGATTTTCTCGCAAATACTACTACCAACTACTTAAAATGATAAATTAAAATTTGTTATTAATAATGTGGGTAAGTTAAGTTAAAAACAACTCAACACACTAGCCCATGTCAGATGAGTTATACTCATTTCCTCATGAGGGTAAATTTTAACATATTTACCCTCATTAACCTTAACACTTTGACGGTTTTTAAATTAATATAAATTATACGAATATCCTTTGGAAAACAGCTGAGTGAGATAGTGTCAAAAAAATAAACATTTTAGTTATAAAATGGAAACTAACTATTCATGTTCTTATTACTATATAATTGTAATTTTTTTGAAAACCAATATTAGAAAAGACAGAAATTTTTTAACCCCCTTCAAAATTTGAATTTAATATTAATTCACAAACTATCATCCTTTTTATATTTAGACCACTATTAAAGGATCTTAAGTCAGTTTTAGAATTTTATATGCCAAATGGATTGTTATAAATGGAGTGACCAAAGATTATCATTAAAGACTGCAAAGCTTTTTATATTGTTTCATTCAAAAACAGCAGGAAATATATTTTCCATTTAGACCAGAAATATACACATCAAAAATTATTTTTTATTTTCAATACAAACCACCATTGAAGCACCTAGAGCCTTTTTTATAATTATTTATAAAAATTCAAACAAATATTGATGATGACTTACTGAAAATGTTTCAAAGAATTTTAACGATAATGTAAATAACTTAATACATACTTGTGATATAGAAACATTAAATGCTATTGAATATGCGCAACAAGACTCACATACTAATGAAAATGAAATATTTAACATTTTATGTAAAAAGGTGTTGGAATAGTGTTTTCACACCAGTACTAACCAAATTAATAAACAATTGCTTTAAAAGAGCAATTCTACAAATTCTGCTGAAAACATCAATTGTTAGACCTATATATAAAAGCGGCTGTAAAACAGAATACAACAGTTATAGGCCTATAACAATGCTCGCAATAATTGAAAAAATAGTAGAAGAAGTTACTGTTAGAAGACTATCACAATTCCTGATGATATATAATATTATAAGTAGTACTTGTCAATACATGTATAAGTAGAAATCAACATTGCCTTTTACTATTTATAGATTTTAGCAAACCCTCTATTTTAGCAATATGTGCTTGAAGTATGCGGTCGTGGTGGACATCTACTCAATATAATTTTTCATTTATAATTGCAAACTCTTTTCTATAAATATAAAACTATTTTCAAATAAATTCTTTGTAAAGAAGAATTATTATTTTTAGTTGAACTGTTGATTTTTAATTTTTGATATTTCTTGACATGAATACGAAAAAACTGAAGAAAAGGAGGCAACATGTAAATAAAGTTAAAAACGATAATTACAGCAAATTTCGAACCACCGATAACACTGGTTAAAAGATTGATGTTTGTCTGTTGGCTAGCAGGCACCGCAGTGGTGCAGAGGGTGAGAACACAAAGAACTCTGATGAGAGAATGTGGTGATTCTCGAAACATGTAAATTCAAAAACCCAGGTTCAATCCCCAACTCAGCCGAAAAATTATCAATAAATTTTAATACGATTTTTCATGTAACAAATCCTACCTTCAGTAAAAATTATTTAATGAAAATTAAATTTAATGAACTCAAGCCTAACTAAAGAAATATCAAAAATTGTAAATTCTTTGTTTTAAAAGGTTTGGAAAAAACTAAATTCTTTTTTTAAGCCCATGTAAGAAACCCTAATTCAACCTACTTAGAAATTAGGTTATAGCAGAAAACTTTTACCAGTATATGTTTTCTTGTTTGATTTATAACAGCTTCTTTAAAATATTGTAACTATGAAATGAAATCACATGCCTTTAAGTATCCTTGTTATCATGTCAAACATATGTTATGAATAACTAGCTATACTTTTATTTTCATTGCACTCATTTACATTCAAGAACAATATGTTTAAATAAAACTTTTAATGAAGATGAATATACATACATACATACACATGCACACACAATAAAAGCATGTTGTGCATTTTGATTAGTAAGTCAAGTTTAATTATGTCATAAATATGACGATGAGAATGATGATAAAAACTAAAGAAAATTACGATGTGGTATGCAATTTTAATTTTTCCTACATTAAAAACTAATAAAGTACATAAATGACCTTAATACACTTCTTGCAACGTGCATGTTAAAAAAAACCCATCATCTCTTTCTCATTAAGGGCATGGAAGGCTTTGTAGAAAAATGCCATTTAAAGGCCAAACATGGACAACAATGATCCGTAGCAAAATGATTTTGTAATTTTTGTGCTTTGTTGAGCTAGGAATACATTATAATGTGGTCATTTCAAGGCTGCAGTCTGATGTCTTTTAGAGCTGAACACTCAACGTTGACAGTAATGCAACAGCAGCCAGCAAGGGCTGTAGTACAACAAGTTGTTCATGTTGCTGTAGTTGTTTCAGCATTAGTAAATGATGTATGTAACATAACACTTGTGCTACATACAATACATTCAGATGAGTGGCAGCAACATAAAATATCTTCAGTGGTTTTTACTTGTCGTCAAGCATGTTGTTGTCATTTACATTTATCGACTTACTCAGTTATTTACTTACTTACATTATACATTGTACATAAGCAATATCTCGCAGTGGTAAATGAATTTATAAATTTGCAATAGAAAAAACAACAACTGTAACCAACATTGCACACAAATGCATTTAAAACTAAAACTCGTAACAAAAACTAAACAATATGGAAAACAAAACATTTTAACCCAAAACGAATCTGAAAGCCTGTAATACATTGAGGACAAGGCCACGTTAAAGTAATCATCTCATTTCATTTGAAATGACTCGAAATGAAAGAAAAATATAAAAAAATCCTACAAACCTCCAGCTACCGTAAATATCTAAATGTTATATACAGTGGGAAGCAAAACAGTACGGATGTGTTGCATTAACCTTTCGTCTTACACATGAGTCTGGCTAGAACTTTTACAATTTGAAATGTTATTTTAATATATTTAACACTTAGTAAGAGACTTGAAATTTCAGCTAGCCTTCTTCTACAGTTTAGTTTAAATTTAAATATTTAAAAAAGAAATTGTGGAAAGAATATAGAAGGACACTTATTCAAATATTTTACTGCACATTTGTAACAAATAGGTCTGGTCAGACATATGTATATTTGATTTACATATAATTTGTATTGTAAATGCTGTTTTTAATAATTTTTGGTTCAGTTATCTACTAGATACTATTTATTTTTATCTATCAAACATGGTTAGGTTAGAGTAATTTGGGAAAAACCCAATAAATGTAACAACAAGTAACTCCATCTTATTAATTCATTAGGTGCAAGTTTTATTGAAAATGGCGTTACACTTTTCACCACTTTTGCACAGCACAAGAAATAAACATTATCACGTTATTGATCTGTTAAAATGTAACGGTATTTGACCCGTTGTTTTTTTTTTGTTTGTTGCGATCTAGTTATCAAGCTTTTATTGCACTATTCGTGCATTATTGTTTGGTCTGTGAAGTGATTAACTTGATTAATAAATAAACAATTAAAAGACCTTTAAAATGAGAAAAACGTCAAATTGGCATTGAAAACAATTTAATTAAGAAAATATAGTCGGTCAATCCCGACCATATAATACCCTACACCCAGTATATGTATAAAACAGTTTTTCAGAAATAGGCACTACATGGGAGATATTACCTATTGTGGACCCATCATCCAAAAATTAAGTGTCATGATGTCTGTGAATATAAGTATTATATGCGTTAAACTTTATCTCGATATAAATACTCTTAAAAGCTTTATGGAGGTTAAAGTAAATTACGGAGAGGTTCATAAATGGGAGTTTTGACTAATTAGGGACCGACCATTATAAAATTAGATGTCTTCATTTCTTTACATACGAAAGTTATGCTCTTTAAACTGATTTTAGGAGTGGGCCTTATATGGGAGCTGCGTGTAATTATGGACCGATCTGCACAAAATTTGTAGATATGATTTGGCTTTATTTACCACTTATTTGTGATGAAATTTGTTTGGATACTTGCATAAGTCAAACACTTATGTTCGTAAATCCTAGTTTCGAGAGGACATTTGTATGGGGGCCAAGTAAAATAATGGACCGATTTCCACCAGTTTAAATCTGATCCGTCCTTGGGCCAAAAAATATCACGTACCAAATTTTATTGAATTATCTTCAATTTTGCGACCTTTACTCTGAGCACAAGCCTTACATGGATAGCCAGCCAGCCAGCCAGCCAGACGGACGGATTGACGGACATCGTTAAATCGATTTAGAAAGTGATTCTGAGTCGCTCGGTATACTTTAAGGTGGGTGTTCGACCAATATTTATGCGCATTACAAACATCAGCACAAATCCAATATACCCTTCTCTCTTTTTAAGTGTAGGGTATCAAAACGTGGTAATGTAGCAAGGCGATCGACCAAGACTGCTTTCTGATGGTGATGCCCGGCAGATTAAACGTTTATTACATAATAAGGACATTAAGACCCCGAAAAATGCTGCAAAAAGTATTGGTAAGGATGTCAGTTCCTGGAGGGTTAGCCGCGTATTAAATAGAATTGGTTTAGTAGCCAGTATGAAAAAGAAAAAAACGGGCCAGTAAATGACTGGAAACGAGTTATTTGGAGCGACGAAATGAAAATCAACCGACACCAGTGTGATGGAAAAGAATACTATTGTCATATGCCACATGAGCGCATTTAAAAGCACCTTCCTTAATGCAAAACAATCGGACAGTTTTGCTTCCCACTGTATGCATGTTTATTGTGTGCAACGTTTGGTTTCTGTTTTCTCTACTACATTTTTAGTATTTCTCCATAGTTGCTATCACAGCAGCATGAAAACAAGAACAACAAGTGCTACAGCTGCTGTCATCCACAAGCATTTTAACATTATTTCCAGTTTGTTTTTATATTCCTCTTCTTCTTCTTCTATATAATATTTTGCTCTTTCTGTTGCTGTTTTTGTAGTAATTTTATAAATTTTTCTCTTTGATATAAATGTTGGGGGAATGCAAAAAAAAAAAAAACACACAAGTAAAAAATAGGTTAGTCATTACAACGAACGTCACTACGTCAGTTATTTTGTACTGTATAACCCAAAGCTGAGATGAGGTAAAAGGGCTGGCTGACTGGTAGGCAGTAAGGTAAATATTTTTCTGTGTGTGTAACTGTGCCTGTGTTACGTTTAAATTCCATAGCAATTGTAGAGGTACAACTTGGTTTTTATGTTCTTTTGTTTGCTGCAGTTGTTGTAAGCCAAATGACATGGAAAATGCAAATTAAAAGCATAAATTCATACATACATTACGTTCTGCAAAAACCGTAAAGACACGAAAGTACGCAAAGAAATATAATTAAAAAAATAAGCAGAGACAAAATAAGAGGCAACATTGCAAATAATTATTGCTATTTTCCCTTAAACTATGCATGCGTACCGCAACAGGTTTGCAAAGGTACGGGCTCATTTTCAATTACAAAAGATTAAGGAGAAATTTTGTTGCAACAAGAAATATATATGTACGTATTTCAGTTTATGAAAAAAATATATTTTCGCCATTTTTTTGCCTTCATTTGCAGGCTGTTAAAACTTTTTATACAAAGCTGAACAGAACTTTGAGAAATATTTACGTGATGTTTGCAAATAAAATTGTATTTGAAATCGTTAAAATTTTCCTGAAAAGTGAACAGAGTTTAAAAGTACTTTCATAAGATTGTTGTAGAATAGTTTAGTAGAAGTTTGAATCTGAAAAGCACTTAGATTGTAAACTAGAATTCATATTAATCGCAGAAATGATTAACTACATACAATAACAAATAGAATTGAATCCTGAATGTCGTATTACAAACAGCGTTGTCAACTTTGAAATTTCAAAATGCACCAAAATGGAGAAAAAAACGCACCAAGTTTAGAATTTATTTTTTATTTAAAATGTTTATTGAATTAATTTTAGATAAAACGTATACAATTTTTGTATTATAAATATAACACTAAAACAGTTTTCTACGGTTTAGTGTTTTTAGAAAAAATAAAACTTAAAAAAATAAAAACTGAGCTTAACAAATTTGTTTGTATTCCTTGGCACTAGATAGTAATTATTTTTTTTAATTTCATAAATTCTGTATAAAACTTTTTCAAAAGAGGTCAACGATTAATAACAAAAGTATTAATAGTAAACGATTTAATAAAGATAAAATAAACATTTAGCCACTCGAAATTTAACTCACAATATGTTATTTAGAACTGAAGTATGCTCAAAAAGGGATAATTTCAGTATATATTTGGTACTTTTTTAATTATTTTTGTTTTATATTTTAAGTACTTTTATTTAAATTTTATTCAATAACATTTGTTAGGGCTCCACTGGGACTCTAACCCTGGTTGTTCGTCTACAATTTAGACCAAACCATCAGGCTACATACGAATTTTTATTTCCATGTTTAAAATGTTAATTTTGTTTCAAAACAAAGATTTCACCCAATTCACATTTAGCGATAACCTTCATGTGACGAATTATGTTTGTATTCATACATACATTTCGTCATACATTCGTATTTAAAACACATTTAATGCAGTCCTTTTTCATCGTATAGATTTCATGATAATGAATTATTAAAAAGCTGCAATTAAAGATTAGTAAAAATAAAAATTTCATAACATTTTCGGAAAAATTAAAAAACGCACCGAAATAAAAAAAAGCGCACCGCGCACCATGTAAGGCAGTTTTCGCACAAAAAATTTAAAAAGCACCAAATATGCTGCAAACAGCACCAAGTTGACAATGCTGATTACAAATATCACTCATTTTAGAACTTCTTAATTAGATATTAACTATACGTCATCATTGCACAAGCATTTTTGAATTTAAATATACCGTTTGCATTATTGGTGTAGTAAAAGGTTTTTCAACAAGAACTTTACTTTAAAAAAAAGAAAGCCTAGGATTTGTAAAAAAATCATTCAAATGTTTATTATATTGGAACAAATAGGGTTTACCAATTATAAATGAAAAATAATATAAGTCCATTATCCACCACAACTGAGAATACTGTGAGCGTCAAAATAAAGCCAATACCACATATAATTAAAGAAAAAGCTTAATTAAAATAATATAATTAAATTTATATTTGAAAATGAAATTGCATTTTTATATAGTAATTGAAGTAGAATTAAATTCACAAAAAAAAAGGATCAAAAACAAAAGCGTATATTCGTACATATTTAATTGAGTTAATGTTAAAAGAGACAAATTTTTATGCGTCAAAATAAAGTAAACAATGACGCCATCCTTATGCAAAAAAAGACCGCTCTCATTCCAAGAGTAATGGAAATTATTTTAATTTTTGTTTGTTTGAAACTGCCGTTTAAAATAATTGCCAGTTTCATAACTTTTCATTAAAATAGATTAGGTTGTTATAGACAAATATATAAAACATAATACCGGAGAAAATTTGACTGGTACAAAACAACCAAAGCGTCTTACAATGACTGAAGTAAGAGCTATAATAGGAGAAGTAAGAGCACATCCAACATCTAGTGCTATAAAAATAACTGGAAAACATGTAGGCACGAGTACGATTATAACACTATTACATCAAAATGGCCAACATTGTAGAGTACCACGTAATAACGTGGTACCACTTTTATATAAAAGAAAACCGAAATCAAACGTTTGAATATCTCCTAAAATTAATTAGAATAATATTATTTTCACCGATGAAAGTTAGTGTGGGATATTGCGAACCAAGAACAAAGCATTACCAAGATGGTAAAACACGGCGCAGGCTCAGTACTGCTGTTGGTTGTATGGCGGCATCTGAGCCCCATGTAGCCCCAAGTGTAGAAAAATTGGAACTAGTGCAAGACTGGATTTTCCAGCAGGACAATGCGCCAAAGTATACCTCTAAAATTGTGAAACAGTGATTGCTCGAACATCAGTCAAAAATTTTAGAACATCCTCCGCAGTCGACAAACCTCAATCCAATTGAATATCTGGACAAAAAAATAGGCACAGAAATATTTCTTGCAAAGATAGCCAACCTAAAGACAGTAATTTTGATTTAACTCATTGAGTTTACGTCTAGAAAATTTTCAGTTTTGATAGAGGCAAAATGATTACAAACAATATATTAAATGCAATGTTTTACATAATTTAATAGACCAGTTTATTTTATTTTGATGCGAAAATTGTGGACAAAAAAATTTCCATCCGTGATAAAGGCAAAAGATCTACAAAAATAATAATAAATCCACATTTATTTTGAGGCAAACCAATTTTTCGTTAAAATTTAATGAATTTTTTTGTTGCTTATTTTTCTAGTTTTTGCTAATGAAATATATTTTGCTTAAGTTACTTATGAATTATGCAATATACTTATTTTGTTTTAAATTTTTACTAATAGTATACATACATATATAATAAAATATTTGTTTAAACAATATTAGGTGTTTACTTTATACTGATGTTTAAACTTTAATCTACATTAGCAATCACATTTTGACAAAATAGCGCGTATATTTAGTTAATAAACCAATTTGATTCTTATCAATATATTCCACTGGTTGTATATAAACTGTATCTTAAGCATTACCTCACGAAAAACAATCCTGCATGGCATGATGGGAGCGTCAATACGTTTGGGACATTTATTTTGCAATAACTTGACAATAAATTGCTGTTAAAACAAAATGTCAGTGATATCCATATCATCAACAATAAACCAAAATTGAGCTGTTACTATTTTACAGTAACTGGAAACCACTACCGCATTTCCAACTGATTTTCATAAAAACTGCATCAATCATAAGTGCGGCAAGATGAAAAAATTATTTTTCCAGAAAAATTCAACGAATCTAGGGTTAAGTGAAAGTGGAAATTTAATTCATTGCATCAGTTACTTAAGCTAAAACCGACTGATATGCGAAAAAGTTAAAAGCCAAAATGTTCATGTTATTCTCTTGCAATATACTTTTGCAATATAAATACTTACAAGGAATCATGGATGGCGTATGAAAAATGTCACTAGTTTAGAATTGTGTTAATTAAATATTAAGTATACGCCATCATTACACAAGCCAATAGGAATATAAAAACCGGTCGCATAAATATTTTAAATATTAGCAAAAAACAATAATAGTAACAAAAAAAAAAAAGCAATTGAATACTTTTGAATAAATTGATATTAATTTAATGGTGTTTAAATAAAGCTAATAGAAGAAACTGAAATTCAGTACCTGTCTTAATCAAAATCGCTAAAATATTTGTATTATCAAGATCTACAGTACCATTCCGCTTTCCTTTAACAGTAGGTATTGTTCAACTAGCTGCTTTGAAGCTGCGTACATTTAGGTGCGTTCATGTAGCTATATTTGTCTATTTTGTAAAATATTCGTTGGTATTTTTCGAAACCATTCCATGACAGAGTGCTAGGAACGAATCGAGCCAATTTCGTATACCCTTTTTTGAAGATAAACGTATCTCTATTAATCGAAAGAAATAGTATTTGAACAGGGCAAGGTCTTGACTAGAAGGCGGATAAGGTAAAACTTTATCAAAATTTCGTTCTAAATAGTTTTTAACAGGTATTACAATATGTAGCCGAGCCTGGTCATGATGGAAAATTATTCTTTCAGGTTTGACCGTGCATGCTCGCTTTAAACGAAAAAGTACAGGATCCATGTGATTTTCTAGCCAGATTTCAGCAGCGCAGTGTTATAAAGCCATAGGAAATAAAGTCATATGGCCTTATTTCTCGATAGAATGAGAAATAAAGTCATATGGCTTTATCGCCTCCACCCAAGTGCAATATCACCATAATCGTTTTGTAACCAAAGTGGAAATAACGCCATAATGTTGTAGTTGCCATGGTTACAAATTTCCAAAAGAATGAGTTGACATTATCAATTAAAAACAAATGATTGAGGAGGTGAGGGGGCGCGGCCGGAGAACGATCGCGGCGTGACCGGCTTCGCATAGCACAGATTCTCTGTATTTCCGGCCTACGGCCGGGCGGAAGGATTTTTTCCTCCATGGTATACAGAACACCTGCTTCGCATAGTACAAATTCCCTGTATTGACAATCTTGTCATAAACTGATGTATATATTGTTAATTATTAAGAATTTATAAATATTTCATTTGTGAACTAACATTTTTTTTTTTGATGTTTTCCATTTTTTTTATACATAAAAAAAAAATTAAATAATTTTGAATTATATAAAAAAATTAAATGAGCAATAACACCATAATGGATTTATTTCATTTCTTATCTGAGAAATTAGGCCATATGACTTTATTGCCTATGGCTTTATAACACTGCGCCGATTTCAGCACATCACAATATATGGCACTCTTTTGGCCCCAACAAATACAGAGCATAACCTTAGCGCCATGGATATTTAGTTTTAAAATCAAAATCACCACTAGTAAACTTCACAAATGATCTCTCTTATGTTGAAACGGAGAGAACACATTAACCATAAGCCCGGGTGATCAATTAGTGTGCTTCAGCGGTACTGTTTTAAAATTAAAGAAGTAAATCAAAACTTACATTTATTAGAACAAAATTCTTCATTTTTGAAGCCAAAAACATTTGCTTTTTACACTCTAATGTTAAATAACTAAGACGCTATACGCTTTAAAATCTTATATAAATTACTAAAGACGAAACGTGTATTCAGTAGAAATGCCTTTACTATTATCGCCGCATTTTTAAGTAATGCTTCCCATAATAACCGTTTTATTTTAATATTGTTTAATTTGAAAAAAAAGAAACATAATTCTTCTATTTCTAAACGGTAGATCCAGTTATAATAAAATCCCATAGATGAAATGCTTTCGAGTTTAGATTTTGAATTTCGACCTCATTAACCCCATGCCCACGGTCCATGGACCAGCGGTCCCAAGGTGGGACATTTTGAGTATGTGAGAAATTGAAAGTGCAAATTCACTATGAATTGTCAATTATTCCCAAGTTAATATGATACAAAATTGTCAATTGTGTTAAATTTTTAAAAATATATAAAAATTTCGACAAAAAATAATTTCAATGAAAACTTTTTTGGACAAAATGGAAAGATATCTTATTTTGTGTGTTTTTGCGGAAACAAAAATTTTTTAAACAGCAAATAAAAATTTTATTCAATAATACTTTTTAATAAAATTTCACAATTGTATAGACATATTTGTGCGAAATACTAAATGAAAACAAAATTTTAAATGTATTATAAATTTTTAAACAGAAAAAAAATTTAAAAAGAATCCCAACAATTTAATATTTCGAGTGTTGGCCGTTTTGTCTATATCAGAATAATTACGAACATATTGGGAAACATAATTACAAATACATCTATGCGATTTGAGAATATTTGCCCTAAAGTTGAATTTTGTATAAAAAATAGAAATATTTTAAATGACACTGGTACCCTCGTTAACAGAGTTTATTATTTTTGTTTTCATATAATATATATATTTTCTTTAGTAAAGTCTTCTTAAAAATGTCTTAAATAATATAAGGAAAATCGTGGTACCTGTTTAAACCATAAAATGGCAAAAAATTACATTTTTTAAATAATTTTTATTTAAAATACATATAACTTTTGATTCTGTTACGATTTTGAAACAATTCTTTTTTCACTAGGTTTATAAAACTGTTAATGCACTAAAAGAATATTAGGAAAAGCTAGAGTGGCTACAAAAATAAAAATCTAAATTTCATATGTGAATATCTCGTAAACTAGAAGAGATAATATATAGCAACGAAGTTTTTTTTAGCACTTAACTAGTAGATTTCAAATGTATTTTAGCCTTTGAAATTGGATCACAAATCACTGTGCTGTGGGTTGCCGGTATGACATCTTATGCAGTATAATTTGGAAGCTTTAGCTTATTAGAAATTCATGAATGTGAAAATATCGAAACCCTAGTATAATTTTTTCGACGGAGCAGTTATGTTTAACAAGCGAATTTGTGCGAAAGTTAAAGTTTGTAACTAGACTTATAAAAAACCGGGTCTCTAGTGGCCAGATTTTATGCGAATATCACGTTATTATTAGAATATTATACTAAGGCGTATTAAAATACTTATCGTTTTAGTAAAGTTGGAAATATTGAATTTCTACTTTGGCTACATCATTATTTAAATTATTAAAATCATTAGATGCTTTTCAAATTTAGCCATCTCTAAATTATTTTATCAAAAAAATGTTTTTTCTTAGCGAATTAATTCCTTTAAGTAGAAAAATTCATTCGCACATCTCATGTGTGTACTTTTGCAGTGCAATGGAGAGACAATGAAATTGAAACACGAAATTAAATGAAAAAGTTTTACATTTGTATGTCAAAGGAAAAGGAAGGTGATATAGAGAAAATGTTTAAGTGTACGTATGAATATTCTATGAATATAGAGTAACGCTTAAGGTGTTGTTTTTTCCCCACTGGTAAAATACAGTTTGTTGTGTGCTCTTTTTTTTTTGGAGAATACAAAGTAATATGTATGAATCTACAATGTAATTGGGACAGGAACTGTTGTTGAATCAGTAGCATAAATTAGTTTTTATATGTAGTTATGTAAATAGGGAAAATGAGGTAATGATAATATTTGTTAATAAAATGGCATAAATATTAAAAATGCATATTTTGATATAGTATTAGCATTAAAAATTATATTAAAAACTAAAATTTAGTAATAAAAACTTTATAAAGAACTAGGTGGTGATTAACTTTTGTAGCTGTTTATAAGATTTACATATGTAGAACTAAAACAAATGGAGTTAAAATATAGATATGAATATTATAAATTATAAAACTGTTTTATATTTTCACAACAAGAAAAAGCTATTTAATCAGATGGTCAGAAAAGACGTAACAACTAAATAAAATATATTTGAACTCATTTATTTATTTAAAAAATTCGTTTATTTAGGACAGAACACAACAAGTATTTAGTTTTATTTTATTTGACATTGTTTGGTCTTGCAAAACTATTGGTAGAGGAAACAACATCAAACAAATTTATGCAAAAACAGGTGGTTATGCTTTTTGAGCAAATATTTGCCATGTGTGACCTTAAGAGTTTGTAAATTGATGATTTTAATATCTCATCTAACCAAAATTTATCATGAATATAGATATGGCAAACGGCAACTCCTGCTAAACTAGAAAAAGGGTTTAAAATTGCTGAACCCAAGAAAATTAAAGTGTTTCATAATATGCTCTTCGTGCGTTATATTTATATGATACAAATACATATACCTCATCAAATTAGGTTTATTTGATTTAGTTTCAATATTATTGTTAGTTCAGTATTTCCTTAAAATTTTTCTAAAACTTTTTGCAATAAATTCACAGCAGGTGGCTTTTTTGTCCAGCTTAAAGATTAATGAATACTATAAGATTAATGAATGTCGACAACAAATTTAAAAGCAAGAAACCAGAGTCTTAAAATCACTCAAAAGCGCAGTTTAAAATGTTATTTGTAAATATTACCTAGATGGATTATTATGCCACTATTACAATTACCATAAAAAATGTAAGATGATTCTTAACAAACTTACAATTTGAAGTAAAATTACTCGATATTTGCAGTAACATGAGTAAGAAAATAAATTCGAATCTTATATACCCACCACCTAAATATCAGTAGTGTGATCCATCCATGCCAGAAAGAAATTTTTTCATAGTGATTTTTGCAAGAGATTTATGAGCATTTAAGTTATTTATTTAGTCAAATATGCTCCGATTGAAATAAAATAAACTTTTGTTATTTATATTTACGTGAAACTAATATTTGTGAATTTTGTATGGATACTGCTTTTCTAAATGCATTTGTGAAAAATACAGTCATATTCGGGGTAGACATACATGTTATGTTATGATATATTTTGAAAAGAACTTGTTAAAAATGGAATAAAAATAAAGTTTGATAAATGTCATTACATTTGAAAAAAATAACAAGAAATATTTAAAAAATATTGAGGTTGTCTGTAGTTTTGGTCTATCACTCGTTACCTACTGCACCGATTTTGTACGTTGTCAATACCAAACATTTTGTCGAAACAAAGACTGGTTGGGAGAAATTTCATTGTTCTAAGTTTTTTTTTCAATGTTCTATCGTGTCTTCAATAGACGGAAAGATGGACGGAAATGACTATATCGTCGTAGAATCTTATTAGGACCCAAAATATATACTATACTTCTTGCTCCTATGACCACTATTTCGATGTATTACAAATGTAACACATCAATGGTTGGTCAGTCTTTTTAGGATTGTAATTACAAGTTACTGAAGGACATGTTTACCTGCAACCCCAGGTTTTAAAGCTGACACATACATATCTATATAAGCAAATAAAAATAAAATTAAAAAAATTAAGCATTTTTTGTATTCGCTTCATCCTAGGCTGCAAAATTCCAAGTTCTTTTGAAAGCACTAAGGACTTCATTTTGTTTTTTTATCTTTAACTGACGAATATTTTTGAGCAAACATTTTACAATGTTGTTACGTTTTTACCTTTTGAAAACGGCGGCTTATTTCCTTTAAATAAATGGGATTCCTTATAATTGCAAAAGGAAAACATCAACTAGTTTAAAGGAAATATCACGAAATGTACACAAGAATAATCTTAAATGAACACTCTGTCTTTTACTACACTTTTACGGTTTAAGAAAACACTTAAATTATTGTTTGAGAACACTGTGATATTCAGACAACGATGACTTACAATAAACTCACTTGATTGACCCTGTTAGTCTATTTATACACCAATAATAATTTCTGAATGGTTCAGAGCTAAGATACTAGAATGATCATGTCTAGAATGTTCAGACAAAGCCGTTAAAACTAAATATTGCTGTATTGCTCAGCTATTTTTATAACAGGGTGTTATCAACAATGATTATAAATATAAACTTCTACAAAAACAAATGCTGCTAAACAAGTTGTATGTTAATAAACATGCAGATATTAATAAATATGTTGTATGTTGAAAAACATGTTTATATTGATATACAACTTCATAACAATAAAAGTTCTTGTATTCTAATAATTAAATAAAAAATCTGTATCACCTTCAAATATAAAATTTAAGGTGGATTCACCCATTTTGTCATGGACAAAGACTTTTTTACTTAGAGTTTTTTTCCAACACGCTTTACCCATTTCGAACAATTCGTCTGGAAAATCAAATCTGTTCGTTTTACATAAGGTATAATTACACTGTCCAACACCATTTTTGGAACAGAATAGCGACCGTATAATTCTGAAAGGGTATGTTGAGTAGATTATTTTTGTAGAACAAACTTATGGTCCAGCACGTCTGAGTTTTTTTTTACAGTGGGTCAAAGTTTTCATTTTTTGGTCGAAGGGAGCATTATACTATATGAATAAAATGTTGTAAGTTAATGCGTATGTTTCCTCCTTTTTTGTGGAATACGCAACCGGTATTGATGGATGCTGATTTCCATTGTGCAGTAAAACTGCTTTTAAGCTGTGTTTTGAACTATCTATCTGACTAGACGCGAGAACTCAGTGTTTGGCCCGGCCGAACTTGACGATGTTTTCACCTGCTTTGTATGTGTTGGCGTGTAATTTTGCCAATTAACCGTAAAGAGCTTTATTTACAACAATGGTGTCTTTGGCGACCCCCACTGAAATTTTCCGCTAAACATTTTCGTAGAATATTTTAATCCTTAAATGTCCTTTTTTAAAGGATATTTTTTGATTTTATCGAAAAAAGGGTCAAATTGACCCATAAAGAGACCAGTTAGAGGGTTAAGATCTTCCACAAAAATATTCCTCATACAATTCCACAATACAACTCTGACCATAAGAATTCTCTCAGACATTAACTTACAACATTTTATTCATATAGTATAATGCTCCCTTCGACCAAAAAATGAAAACTTTGACCCACTGTAAAAAAAAACTCAGACGTGCTGGACCATAAGTTTGTTCTACAAAAATGATCTACTCAACATACCCTTTCAGAATTATAGGGTCGCTATTCTGTTCCATTCAAAAACTCTTAATTTGTTAGACAGTGTTATTAGAATAAAACTTTTTATGAAAAAATGCAACATAATGACAACTAAGTTCATTTTTGTCCCGACAAAATATAAATTCAAACCAATTCAAGTTGAGAGTTGTTCGTAAAAAATATTTTTTCTCTCTTAAAAAAACGGGTCGTCAAACTTCATAAGAATTTTGTCCAAACAAATATGTAGTTTGTTCGGAATAAATGAGTGAATCCACCATTACTAATTAATACCGTACTTACTGCTGTTGGATCGATTTTCTTCTAATCCTAAACCGAATACTCTCTCGTACTCTATTTATCATTAAACCGGTCATTAGTGATACACAAACGTAATTGTTTCAATCATTTAAAAATTTAACAAAAATAATAACAATTTAATTGCATACGTTTTAATAAAGCATATTTTAAATTTAATTAAATTAAATAAAATTCACTTTTAAGACTGCAATATTAATTACATATGCGTTTATTTAAATATTTAATTAATAGCAAAGAAAAATCAAGTTAAATTGTCTCTAAATCCACAGACTTATAAATGTCATCTCATCATTTTGTTGCTGTTGTAATTATAATATTTCTATGCTTTTATTTTAAAATATATATGACAGTGTAGTTTGTTTTTTTTTAACAACTGTTTGTATATACATATATGTGCATTTGTATATTTAAATAAAATAATAAATTAAATTCTCAGACGTTGAAATGTCCTTGCTCTGTGACTGGTGATCTAAACGAGTTGGTAGAGTAGAAATGGCGTTTAGAGCTAAGATGAAATCCAGTGAATAAGCAATAATTCAACAACATACAAATGTTTTAAATGCAACATAAATAAAGTAAGATAGAAATATATAGAACAGCGACATGTACTCGTATAGTAGTCATCGCAGACATTATGGTGAGTTAGTTGTTTATGAAAGTCGGTGCATAGTACGCTATATACAGTAGTATTTTATTTGTTAAGCCACTTTTATTTGTACGTGCTGGATCTTTAGAAATACTGCTATATTTTCTAAAGCAAGTATGCACAGTTTTTCTAAATGTTTGACATTATTTTATATATAAACCTATTTGCGAAAAAGTTTAATCATATGATAAATTTTAATAATTATTTATCTGTATTAGAATTAGAATGTATGTTATTAAATATTATGATGTTTTTAAGTTTTTAGTAGAGTACCTAAAATTCTTTAGCATCCGGTTTAAATTTTTAGTGTAAAGCAACCAAAATAACAACCGTAGTTGTCGTGTATAAATGTCATTTAAAGCTTTTTCATTTCACATTTTCATTTATCTTGTCTTTTGTTTTATCTACTCTGTTGTTGTTGTTGTTCATTTACCATTCTCTTGTTCATGTTTTAAACAGAAAACCTAAAATAGCGACAAAAAAAACTGCAATATTTTTTATTACTGACTTTGCTCTGTATAATACGAGTAATAGTAATGGCGATTTCGTGATTTTTTTATTTGAATTGTTTTTTTAGAATTCAGTTAATGTTGCACAGTGATCTGGAGTTGTACAAAAGGCAAGTTTAATTATGCCATTTTATTATGTTTCTAATTTTTGAATTCCTGTCTAATTATTTGTTGTTTTAGGATCCTCAAAATAGGCGTTTTGTATTAGGAATGGCCTCGTCATTCGACCCAAAGCACCGTTGAGCTACAAGTTTGAAAACAGAGAATAGTTGCAATAGTTCGTTGTCCAATCGTCGTTATCGTGGCAGAACATGTTTTTAAATCATACCATTAGCATCTTTGTCTAACCTGATCAATTCGGATTTTGAAGTTCGATATTTTTCTTCATGATAACCAATCAAATAAGGATTGGAGTACGATAACAGGGACTCCCCTTCACGTTTTAAGTTTGAAGAAAATTATTTGTTGTTTTTGTTCGGCTACAGGTCGTTCAATAAATAAAAACTTTTGATTTTTATTTTAAATATTTTTATTATTGTTCCCAATATTTGAATTAGCGTCGCTAATCATCTTCGGGGGTCTAAATAAATACATAGAACAATTTTTTTTATTATTTTAAATAAAAAACGAACATAATATATTGACGATAATTACATTTAAAAATAATAATAGTCAGTGAAAGAAACTTAAGATATTAACATCGGACAACACTGTATTAAATATTAAATTATATTAATTTCCTGAAGATGATCAACAAAGTTGGTCGAAATATTGGAAATAAATATAATATAATAAAAATTAAAAAACGAACAAGAGTTTTTATATTTTTAATAAAAGGGACCTCAAGCCGAACTAATAAAATAGAAAGATTTTTAATAATTGGATTTTTGTTACTAAACTAATTTGTCGATCGTCTGTGTTTTTTAGTTAATTGTCTATATATGTGTGCACAATTTTCTGTGTCTTGTCTGTAGTTGGCACGAAGCTCCGGTCTTACATTTATTATATGTAGCATTTCTAATGTATATCTCCTTGAGTAATTTCTCTCTTCTTGTAATATTTTTACCTCTTCATATTTTGGTTTGTGGTTTGTTAGTGCACAATGGGCTGCTAATGCAGTTTTTTGGTCAATTGGTTTTTCAGTTGTCCTCTGGTCGGCTTTGTGAGATGATAGTCTAGTTTTTAGTTTTGTTTTTGTCGTCCCAACATATACTTTCTCACATATATTGATCCCGTCACCATTGCACGGAATTTGATACACAACATTTGATTTTTCTTCTTTTTTTAGTTTAGATTTTGTTTTGCTAAACAGCCGATTCACAGTATTGTCTGACCTAAATGCTAATTCAAACTCTTCGGCGTTATAAATATCGGTGTGCTTCCATCTTTCAGAAAGTCCAGAAATATAAGTTATGCTTTTATATCGTTTTAGTTCTCTTTCCTCCTGTCGTTTTGATTTTGCACGTTTTATTAAATTCTTAATTGTCTTTATCGGGAAGTCATTCATTTTTAAAATATCGATTATTTTAGCCTTATTATTTTTATGGAATAC
Source organism: Bellardia pandia (assembly GCA_916048285.2). Taxonomy (NCBI): domain Eukaryota; kingdom Metazoa; phylum Arthropoda; class Insecta; order Diptera; family Calliphoridae; genus Bellardia; species Bellardia pandia. Next base: position 26,355,699 of record OU696530.1, on the reverse strand, counting down.
CGTGTCACTTATTTAAGTACTCGTCTTATAAAATTGGATGCTGTATTTATGATGACCCTTCTAGGGTGTTTTGAATGGATTAATTGATTAATCGTCCTGAAGCTGTTGGTTTTTGATACCAGTTGACTTTTAAATGATTGCCTTTTCTTATTACAATCGCGTCCAAATATGATAGTTTTTCATCCTTTTCTTCCTACATGGTAAATTGTATTTGTCTATAATATGAATTTAACTTACTTTGTCCTTTTTCACTATTGCAAATATATCATCGACATATTTCATCATCATCCTCGGTTTTTCGTCCATTTTATCTATTGATATATCCAAAAGCTTTTCCATTATTATGTCAGCTATGACTGGTGAGGCTGGAGAACCCATCGACATTCCTTTTCTTTGTTCATAAATTTTATCATCTTATTTCAAATATCTGCTCTCCTTGATACAGAAACGTAAAATGTCAATAAATAAATTTTTAGGTATGTTTGTATGCGTTGTTAATAGATCCCATTTTTCCTCAATTGTCCCTATGGTCAAATTAATCGGTATACTCGGAAATAGTGAAATCACAACGAATGAAATGAGAAGTTCATCATCGGCAATATAAGTGTTGTTAATTTTTGAGCCGAACAAAAACAACAAATAATTAACCATCAATAAGGTCTACTAAAAACATGTTTAAAGAAAAATTTATCCGAACTGACCTCTTGGTCTGGCTAGTTCCCAACGTGCGTAAATGCTCGATCAAGCGAAAAGAATTCTCTAAATTAAAAAAAAAATTTGGTTTAACAATTTTTCTAATTTCAGAGTGAAGAATTCCAATTTGTATTTAACTAAAATATGGCTTCTTTAAGGGAAATAAATTTATATATCGAGCCATTACCGCCAAAATAATGTATCCCACACCATAATCGATTAATGTTTTTTATCGAAATCGATAGTTCAACATCATTTAAAATTATTAAAATTAAATGTATTACACAAAAAATATTTACATTATAAATTTTAAAATAATGGCTTTTTTCAAACTGATTTTATTTAAAAAAAACCTTCCCCTGTAAAATTTTGAGTTTATGGGATACATTTTTTCGGCGGTTATGGCACGATATAAGTGGACAATCTATATTTCAAATAACTGCTAAAAAATAAGGGTTCGGTAATTTTAATAGCATTATCATTCTGTGATACTACTGTTCAAGAGAAACTGATAATGCTTCTGTCGTGCAGATTGTATCTGGTGAAGAAGTACTAGAAGATGGTAAAATGCAACCTGCCGAAAATAGTAAACATGCTACAACTGTTAGGTATCTATTCTATGTCGGAATGTCAAAGAATTCCAAAGAATTTAGATTTTGTAATGCTCAGTACCAAGTACAAATATATTCCGACTGATTAAAGCTTTAAACAAAGTTTAGAAAGTTTAATGATAGCTATGTTTCAAAAAACAATTACTGAAAAAGGAAAGTGTGACCAGATTTAATGTGAACAATGCACATAAAAACGAACTATCCTCCTTCAATGTTTTATTTTATTTTATCTAATTACTATTTAAACATTTTCAAACCACTGTTTCGTTGTAAATTTGTGATTATCTGCAGCTTCTTTACTTAAATATTTAAAAAATTTGTTGACTTATATTTCAAACATTGTCCTCATGACCAACCATTTTTTGTTTTGTATTTATATTTGTATGCGTGACTGTTAAAAGAATCTGTATATACAACAGAATACATACTTTTTAATATTTTTTCTTTTATTTCTATATTTTCTAGTTTCTACGCGTCGTTTATCATAATTTAACTTCGTGACTTTAAAAGTTTTTTCCTGCATTCCTTTTCTTTTTATTTTCATGAATTTACTACGAGTATATTTATGCAGTTCTTTTGTTGCTTTGTCATTGTTTTGTTGTTATAGCTGTATAGAGAGTGCAAAAGGCGATGTTTGTAAGTTGGATCACACACTATCATGTCTTCTTATGCTTCTGCTATATTGCCATTGTGGACTTTTGCTGCATCCGGAATTGTAATAGCGACATCAGTAGCATTACAACATACATATATATTTTATACTTCCTGTTTTTTCTTTCCTCTATAACTTAAATTATGCAAAAATTTTGAACCCAATGATACATGATAGACAAAAAAAAATATATAAAAAGAAATATAAAAACTTAAAGCCATAACTGAGTATATAAAATGAAATGAATTCTAGGAGTTACCCTTAGAAACTAAGCATACATACAATCAAGTACAAGCGCACCTTTATGATGAAAAATTTTACAAACTTTATGTTGGTGTTAGAGAGTTAGTGGCTGTTGCAGCGGTGTCGTTTGTTGCTTCGACAACTGACATTTATTCACGTACTTTCATAAAAATCCACACTTTTAACTTGCCAGAGATCACATAAGTTGTATGCGAGTATCCTTTCTTACCTCTACAACCACTAGTTATCTCATTTATACTTATTTATATTCTTATAAATACACAAACACGTCGTTATATCCTTTACGAGCCATTCTCGTTTTCGTCTTGAGAAAATTTTAGTAATTTTACATATTGTATTACCTTAAGCAAAAAAGAATTATTAAGAATTCAACAATTCATATTTTTTTGGAATACATACTTCTAACTATAGCTAACTTGTTAAAACTTACTATACGGATGTATGATGTTTTACAATATTTAAAATATTTTAATGTATTTTGGGTTTAAGGTTTCAGGCGACAATTTTCGTGAAAATATTCGGTGGTACAACAAGTGTGAAAAACTGAATATTTTAGTATAATTAAAGGGGAAATTTGAATAAAGAGTTTTAAAAGGTCGATAAGTGAATACATACTCATGAAACATAAACGACTGTTCACATAAAAGAATTTTTCCCTGAACAAAAATTATTTTATTTTGTACTTGTTGGTAATATTGAAATGAGTGTTATAAGTAATTAAGTAGTTGGAGTTTTATAATTCTGTATTGAATCTTATTTATGGCATATTAAAATTTCACTTTTTTTTATTAAACAATTTATTACTTAAATTGGTACACTGTACTTACCAATTTTTATGCAGTGCATTTTTTGTTCGTTTTCAAAGCTCCATAAAAAGAAAATTAACAGGAAGTTAAAAAATAAATTGGTGTTATTTAAAAGAAGAAAACAAATATTAGATTGTTGAAGTAAAGATAATCACATGTGCTTTACGAAGTGCTACATTGATTACTTTGCTTTTTATGAGAATTTTCTGTAACAATCACGGGACGAACACTATTAGGAGATATTGGGATAGTCTCAACATAAAGACTATTGAAATTTTAAAGGCATCCTTGATCATCGTTTTTAATTATTTAAGGACAAATTATAAAAAAATGATCTTGTTTAATAGTCATAGAAGTCATGGGACTAGTGCCTCCACTGATGCCTCTCTTGTATATTATAACTGACTTGTTTATTATAACCGAGCAATTTATCAAACTCTGTACATTATGAAAATCTTTTCTACTTTTAAACTAAAGCCGGTCACTCACGTACAGTTTCAACTGTTCACTTATAACTGACAGGCTTAACTATGAACTGAGATGTACACACACGTGCAGTTCAATACTTTAGTTTTTAATATGTATTCGAACGAGCAGGGCGGTTTAGCCGCTCTCGGTGTACTTTTTGTAATACTTTGTGTGAATTTCACTCCAAGTGATCCAATTTTAAAAATTGATGTCTTCCGATTTGAATGAAATTTTCACCAAGGTTATTGGATAGTAGACCAGACACAAATTTTCAGCTCTATCAGTCCAGAAGTGCAGGAGTTAGAGGGGGTCAAAATTGGAAATTTTGGTAAATTTTGGTCATACAGAGTTTTTTTTTAAATGAGTGTAACTTTTCACCTATTGGTCCTAGCAAAAATTGTGCCAAAGGACTTTAGGTAAATAAAATTTGTTATTTTATTTACATTTATAATAAATCAAGTATCAACCTTTATTAGATGTGTCAATTTTACATATATAGATATCGAAAAAATCTATATATATATGTATATGTTAGTCGATTGGACTAATGATTAGTGTTAACGTATAAAAAATAAGGTTAGTGTTCTAGGGTTAAAGCATTATTAACATACATACCATGTATCAAAGACCAATTTTGCTAATGCTTTTTGAGCAGAAATTTGCTTTCGTTTCTATATAAAATAGTAAAAAATAATTAAACATTTATGAAAGCAAAAATATTTTATAACATTACAAGTTCTGTAAAATTCCGGACCGGGCTTTGAGGGGGTTTGGCAGTGTGCTTGGTACACAATTTACCGTTATGAAGTAATTGGACAATATTACTGGGAATTTTGTATATAACACTACTATTTGTAGTTCTGCGAAAAATATTTTTTTTTAATATTTTAACAAGAAACATTTTCAACTGAATTCTCTTTCATGTATAGTTAACCTGTATGTCACAAAATAAATTTAAAAATGTGTTCAGTAGATGCTAATTTTATAAAGTAACCATATACCGAGTAAAAATTTCTTATCTGCTGCTTGAGTTCCTAGTTCCTAACGTGACAATTTTTAAAACAAATTCACTGGCGGAATAAATAGTTATGTGAGTTTTTTATTCCATTTATAAATCATCGAAATATTGGTTGTAGAACCAAAAATATATATGCTCTGGGTTCTAAGACGATCTAGCAAAAAACTTTAAAAAAATCTTATGAGAATGAAATTTTCCCTTGTATCTGTTAATCAGGCTAATTTCATATTGAAAATGCAACAAATCGGTTTAGTAAAAACAGAATTATGGACCAATAGTTTGAGACAACCCCGATATATCTCATATATATTTCACTAGTCTGGCACATATTATTTTTATTATAGAGGGAAATGGTAAAAATCGGTTCATGCTTTCTCATAGCCCCCGTACAAATGTGTTCCCGAAATATGACTCTTTGGAACATAAATACCTATAGAAATGTACCATCCATAAATAATTCAGCAGAAATAAGTTTCATGTAAAAAGAAATTACAAAACCATATTTTTTTAATCATATAAAGGATATATATGTTATATTAAAATCGACATAAAAAGACTACTTTCGAAAATATAGATCTCATAAAAATATTATTTTTTATTTAACTAGCAAACTTCTGAAATTTTTTATTTTATTTGAAAATTATTTAATTTGTTGTGAAATTTTCACTTCAAATGCTAAAGTGAGAATGTTGCTTAAACAAAATGAAGAAATGAGAATTTTTTTAGAATTTACAAAATGGAAACTGTGACTGAGGACTTAAAATATACTGACTGGAGTAATGAGCTTATTGTAATCATACCAGTCCACTTAACCTTAACAAAAACTTTTCTATAATTCCACATCGTCATTGAACTGACATCATGGTTAGCCATCTTCAATAGACATTCCTCAAACTATAAGTCTCCCATTAAATCCGAAAATGCTGCATTTACTTTAGTCAAAAGTGTTATTTTTCTGCAGTAACCTTTTCTGTCCGTTAATTTCCTTGCCACCGTTCCTTGCGACTATTGATATTGTTGGCTCTTAGCACCCTACGGACAGTATCATTGGTTACATTTGTAAATAGTGTTGTTCTTAGTTTGCCATTATCCTTTAATATCAGTTTTTACTTTTTCGTTCACTCTTTAACGCTTCTGCGTATTTTTGAAACAATTTATGAAATTGTTATTTGTGCAACGACATTGTTGTTAGTTTATATTATCAATTGCAAAAAAAAAAAGAAAATTTTTTATCTGTTTTTTGCAATTTTATGTATGCATAAAAAACATATGTCTCATATTAAAGTGTAAACCAAACAGTTTTGTGATAAACTAAAAATAGCATACACTCAACATTTTATTTTTATATATTGGAAAAAACTACAAAGTAAAATATTTTCTCTATTTCTTATATGTACACATACTGAGCACATTGATTTAGGAAATAAATAAAATACCTTAATGTTTAAGTTTAAGCCATGCATTCTTTAATAAAGAATTTTTTTTATATTAAAGTCTTCTTTTTTTTAAAGAAATCATTGAAAATGTATATAGGCAATAGTATTCCATTTTGCTGTTTTACAGGTAGCATTACAAAATATATTTTTCTGTCTGTTTAGAAAAACTCAAACAAATTACTTTTTTCAGCTAAATTGAGTGTTTGCTTCTTTTAATACTCCAATTAAGAGTAGCTTCGAAAAACCAGTTCTTGAATTTAAATTGAGATATTTAAAGTTTTGCAGCTCTTATTTTTTGCCTTCACTTGCATTCATGAGAAATTAATGGATGTTATAAACAGATAACAACCATTATTAAAACCATTGACTTGTAGGATATTGATAGCAAATGTGTTGCACTTAACTGCTAGTTGCATGTGAAATTGTTAAACGAAAGTTTTCAAATTTTCCTTAAGGAGGAATATTCGAAAATTTAGCTAGATTTTGAAAAAAAGACCTCAAGCTTGAAAAATTAGTAATAATTGAAATAATAAAGGTCGAACAAAAATACATATTTAGATTTAGGAATGTTATCTGCATCTATTGTGCAAGTAACCTGTGGCAGTAGTAAACATAAACATTTCTTTTACTAGCATTAATGTGAGTAAAAAAATGGTTAAAGTAGGAGAGGCATTTTTGTAAAAGTTAAGTATTACATGATAGCTAGTAACACACTTCAAAAGTTTACAATTAACAAATTATTATTTTAGTTACAGTATTGTATTTTTGGAAAAAGAATTTTATGCATATTTCAGTTATATTCAAAAATTTATATATTTCTCTTTCTTTGCCTTTGTTTATACATCTAATTCTGTTTTTCCACGGTTTCGATTTTTTACACAATTACATTTCATTTAGCACGATTCAAAATCTTTTGGGCTTAAATTTTTTTTTGTTAAATTTAATTTTTGCGAAATATGTTCATATCACAAATTTAGGGGATCCTTTTTTGTCGATACAAGCAAATTTACTGGTCAGAGTAATTGTAAATAGCACAAATTTAGGGGACTTTTACTACACAAATGTCAAAACAGAACTGACATTAGGGGCCTCGCAAAATTTATAGCATTTTCTGATAGGAGGATTACTTTTGCGCCACCTTGTATACTTGTGTAAGAACACATTATATATGTGATTTAATATTATAAACCTGAATAGCTGTTTATAAAAAGTCCTTGTTTTCAGAAATTTCAATAGGTTTTAAGGATAAGGAACCAATCACTTATTTTGTATACGAGCAATGTCTTTTTTACACGGTTTTTTTACACGAAGTTTCCTGGAACCAATTATCGTGTAAAAACAGAATTAGGTGTATTTTTGCATCATGTAAATTAAACGATATATTTTTGTAAATAGAGGCGCTAGCGCTTAAATATGAAAAATCTGTGATCACTTTTTTGTTTTGAAAATTTATTTTTTTTTAATTTGTAAAAGTTCATTTATCTCCGTAAATAGAGGCGCTAAAGCTTAAATATGAAAAATCTGCGATAATTTTTTTTTTAATTTATAAATGTTCATCATTCTGGTAAATAGAGGCACTATGAAAAATCCGTGATCACTTTTTTTTTTTTGAAATTTAGGTACCCAAAGACCTAGAAAAACAGTTTTGGCTCTGTGATTATTTTGTGGCAGTAGATCTTGTATGGGAGCTATGGCCAATTATGAACCGATCATCATAAAATTTAGTACGACAATTTAAATGTTGTTGTTGTTGTTGTAACAGCAGTAATTGCTGTGTTGACAGCCCTTGGCCGAGTGATTTCGGGTCATTCCGGTGCGTAGATCCGGCTGTCGTGGGAATGACAATTTAAATGTACATATATTTGGTTTATTTTTGTTGAATTTCAACTTGATAGTAATTTTTATAAAAGATCTATGCGCATTTGAGTGATTTTCGGAAGTGAATTTTATATGAGGCTTAGTGAAAATATGGACCGACGCAAACAAAATATCGTTTAGGGATTTCACTTTGCTTTTCGATAGACACTTATGTAAGATAAAGCCATGTTCCGTTAAGACATTTATATAGGTGCTATGAGAAATCGCGAACAGTTTTCTACCATTTTCGCAGGACTCGTTTTTTTTTCTATAAAAAATGTGTGCAAAATTCCTTGATATTATATTTGAGGAAAATTGCAACAAATGTCTGAAAAATATTGAGGTAGTCTGAAACTTTGATCTATAACTCAGAACCTACTGCACCAATTTTGTCTATTTGCAATACCAAACATTTCGTGGTAGAACACAGAATGTTTGGTAAAAATTTCATTGTTCTATGCTACTTTTTCGAAGCTGTATCCTGCATTCAATAGATAGAGAGACAGACGGACATTTCTAGATCGTCTTAGAATCTTATAAGAACCCAGAATTTATAGACTTTTTGGGTCTACGACAATTATTTCGATGTGTTACAAACGGAATGACAAGCTTAATATACCCCCTATCTTTTTGGTGGTGGGTATAAAAAGTTTTTTATATAATATTGAGTATGTAACTAATACTATCAAATACACCTAATTTTTAACTGACATTTCTTAAAGTTTATAATATTCAATTGAAACAGCATATGTCAAACACCGCTCAGAAATTGATATCCCTTTCATTCTAAAAAGGAAATAACGATGTTTTCCCCAGACGATGTATATTTCCAGATATTAATCACACAAATATGTAAACGTTTAGGTAAGTGAGAGAAGTTATCACTACTATATTGTTAGGGAGAAAAATATAAAAATGTTTTACTTTTTTTTACGAAATACAAACTTTTTGATTTCAATTTCCTGTTATCCTTAGTTGATTTGTTTCTTCTAAAGTAAACAATGAATTACAATTCTATTCACAATATTCCATGAATTCATTTCTACATATCAAGTATCTAGGAAAACCTTAAGAAAAAAAAAATAATCTAAAATATATTTATCTAAACATAACAAACACACATAAAGATATGTATGTACATATGTGTTTGCTATAATATACAAAAACGAATTGTTTGTTATGATAATGCATATATGTATGTTACAATATATAAAAAAATATAATGCAAAAATGAATACGTTGTATTTTTCCTGTTCAATTTAAAATAATCTTACATCATCTTACATCAAAACATATTTACTTCTTACAAGTCAGTATATATTATATAATATTTATTCTTTTTATTTCTTAAAAAAACTTTTGCGCATTTTGGAATATTCTTAACCCATTTTTCTATTAATTTATTTGTAACACTCTCTTGCTGAATCCCCTGCTAAAACTAGTCCAAATAGGTTAGAGTTGTTCAGTATTGTCCCATCTGCCTCTTCAATCGGATTGAGGTTGGGACTTTTTGCTAACCACTGCATCAAAAGAAAGTACTGCTTGCTTAGCTATTCTTTCACGATTTTGTATGTGTACTTTATATCAGCATCTAGCTAAAAATTAACTTCATTCAAATGATAAACTCTCTGATTTTTTTCATTTCATTCAGTTATGATATTCTAGACAAAATGCCATAATCGGTTCTAATTATACTGTTATCTACAAAATCGGGAAGATGAGTTTGCCAAATACGCAGATAGTCTACTTTTCCCATTATTCCTTCGATTCTGTGCAGTGGTTCAGTGGTTGAGTGGTTCAAGGTGCCATCATGACGTTCCTCACACCATGATTCATTATTTTCCTAGCATGATGTTTATGAATTGTTTGAGCTGTTCGGTGTCAGCAATATTGCAACCGCCGTATTGAAAACGAATAAATTTAGATTAGGCTGAACAGATTACACGTTTCCAGTCATCTACTGACCAATTTCTGTATTTGCGTTAACATTAACTCTCTTTAACAAACATTTTTATTAGGTTTTCATTGTCTGACTGCAGAGATACATATAACCAATATCGCGAAGGGCTCGTCTTACTTCTTTTTTTTTGGTGATAAACGCTTATCTCTTTCGTTTGTCTTACCATGAGACGAGCGTCCACATTTGTTAATAGTTCTTTGTCACCTGTGATTTGTGGTTTGAAAACAATAGACTACTGACTTTTTTTTTAGCTGCTTAGCTATAACTGGCTTGGAAAAGGCACTTTTTGTCTTTGCTAGAATATTGTCGTCAATGCCTCTTGAGAGTTTCTTCATTATTTATTATAATTTGTAGTATAATATAATTTGTGTTGGATAATTTGCAAAAAGTGTTTACCACATACATTTAAATTGATATGAAACTAATATTTTTCATAACATAAACCAAGCAAATACATAAAAATCTAGACGTTTATATTTTTGTGCATACATTTAAAAAGAGTTCATGCATGTTTTTTTAATTGTTTATTTCACGAGTATAATATGGAAATATAACATTATGTATTTAAAATTATTTTGTTTTGCATTAAACCTAAAATAAATCACAAACAAATTTTTTAAATTTTCTTTTCTTCTTTATTCGCCTTATTTTAATACAGTAAAAAGAAAAAGTAAGTTTGGTTTTGTTGTAGACACTTGCGAAATACACGTTAATAAACAATGTTACGCTACACTGCTCCAGAACGCGGAATATTGCTGACAAAACTGATATTAATGGCCTTACGAGGATTACTTTTGCGCCACCTTGTATAAACTTCTGAAATACTTTCTGAAATTTATGTAAATGGAATATTTAAAAATACACTTACAAAATACTGAAATATAGTTACAAATCTCTGAAATACAATTAGAAACTTTTGCAATACAATTGAAAATGGTGTAGTTGAAAAGCCCATTACATCAAAATATGTTTATTTATGTTAAAAAGTTATGAATGTACATGCAAGTGTAATGTTATCTCTGGCTTTTCCTCAAAAAATGTTACGATGTTACGTGTTATAAAAAGTACAAAAAAAAATTTAAATGTTGATGTTAAAAATATATTTTTATATAAAAAATGTATCTTTTCTTGTTGTGATGAAAAATTTTTCAAATGACAATCAAGTTGATTAAAGATTTTTTTGTATTTCGTCTTCACATAAAGAACAAATCATAAATGTTTCAAATACAAAGAAATCATGGCTATAAGCACGTAGGCCTACATAAGCTCAGTTATGATACATGTACAAAGACGTATAGATAGATATATAGATAGATAGATAGATATATAGATAGATATTTACAAAAGCACACTTATATAAAATAAAATGAAATAGCACATACATATTTTAAATAGGTTTTAATCTTTTGTCATACAATAAATATGTTGCCTAGGAACGTGACATTGTATTTTAAGCATTCATTTTTTTCTTTCACTTATGTTTGAGGTTTTTAATTTTGTTTTTTTTTCTCTGAGTATAAAGTGTATTTAGTATTGGGTGGGGGAAACTATGTTCGGAATTAACATGAAATTTTGGAACAAATATATTTTTTATGTCATTTTAAATTGTAATGAAATGCTAAAAACCCTGTCTTTGTATACCACTTAAATGAGGGTGAAAGCAAACGAGACAACTATTTTGTTAATACAATAGATCTAATGTGCTGTTCCCAGCATTATCAACTTTCAAATTTCAAAACGCATCAAAATTCGCTCGAGATATGCACAAATTTTTTTTTAAAAACCGGAGAAAAATTAACTTGTACATTTTGTGCATATCTACAGCAAGTTTTTGAAATTCAAACCTTTACTTAATTGTGAATAAAAGCGAAACGCGTTCATCGATTTTCATGATTTATGTCTCATTTTGTTCATAGGTTATGTGGCTTTACGTGAAAGTAATAGCACTTGACACTTTTTGACCGTTTTGGATTTTTTATGAATTAAAAATAAAACAAATTTAATTTTTTAGGCAAAAAATAGTTTGTTTCTTCATATGTTTATTTATAACTGCAAAACTTATATACCTTATATAGCGAAATGATGTAGGAACAGATTAAAGGAATTATAATTTTTAATTTTTTTAAATTTGTTTCAGCTTATTCGGACTAGTGGTTCTTGAGTTATGACAAACAAATGAGCCTAAAACGTGACAAATTCCATATAGATACTTACTAACTTCAAGTCGATATATATCGATTCCTAGACGTGAACCAACTAAATATGGTTAAAAACGCTTTGCGTCGTCTTGGTTCATATTTTCGGCTTTGAAATTTTGCTTCAATCTGCTTTGCATCGTTTTGCTTCCTGTTTGAGTCGCTATATACCATAATTCCATAATTACATGTGAATATTTTGCCTTTTTTCCTAATAAGGGGAATTGCTATTTTATTCATACTTATCATATGAAGTTACGTGCTATTAAATTAATGTGTATGTATGTATGTATATATGTACGCACATATGTATGTAAATATATCTTTTTCTCATTAAATATTTTTTATTCCTTGTATACGTATATTCAATTATTTCTTTATAATAATAAGACGTTTTTAATAAAAATATGATTTTGCTTTTAAATTTTGTACCGATTCAAAAAAAGTTAGTACATTTGTATAGAAAAAAGTGATTAGATTTGTCTCTAGTGTAATGTCAACAGATATTAACACACTGTCAGGAATTACAAAATGCAAACAGAATTTCCTTATGGCCATAAAACACTTTTTCTTAACCCAACTTATATGAAGGCAAATAAATATATGACATATCTTTCGATATAACCCAGTAAACAATTTTGTAAATTTTTGAATCGAAATTTATATTGGCAGTAGGACCAAAAGAAATTTGCTTTAGTTGCATAAATTAAATATTGCATCAAAAGGAAATCATTTTTAGTACAATGTTATGAAAAAAAAAAATAAATTAGTGACCTACATATATGAAGAAAATTCCAAGTTATTTCGACAAAATTATAGCATAAAGTTTTTGCTAAGTTTTATTATAGGCTGTCTTATTGTTTATGAGTTTACATAGAAGTACTGCTTATTGGGTTTAATTATAAATGACATATGTTTATAACCTTTTCAACAAGTAAGAGTTTATATTCAACTATGCCGAATCATATATATCTATATATGGTTTTAGCTGACCAGATTTTGTTCAATTCTCTTTTGAACTTCTCATTTCTTTCACACACGCCAATTCAATATTTTGCCGTTATTTCTATTTATTTGAAGTTAATTTTGTTTAAATTTCATCTCAATAACAACATTTACAAGAATTTTATGCACATTCCAGTTGTTCCATTAAATTATAACACCTCCCACCAAACGGAAGATTATAAGATAATATATCTTTCTTTCAGATTCGCCCTTTGTTTATATTTATATATAACTTTGACACACAATAAATTAGATAACAAAATGCTCTAGGAAACTGATTTTGGCTTTTTGAAACATCAAAATTATCTCCTCTATAAACTGTGGTTATTCTCGAAAATGGACTTTGTAAGGGAGTCCATGGCCAATAATGGTAAAATTTTCAAAAAAGCCAATGGTATAATTTTTAAATACTTAGGTACAAACCTACTTTACATACATTTTACACAGATCAGTTATCTGTGTAAAATTTTGGTTTGATTTGGATGCTAATGTAGCTTAATGAGCTTTTCCGAAGTAGTTCTCATAAGAGAGCTATATGAAGCGTTCAGCATGAAATTATATGTATAAGTATGTAAATGATTTGCGTTGAATTTAAACTTGATAGTGATGTTTATAAGATATTTATGCGCTTTCAAGTGATTTTTGGAAGTGTATATGAAGGCTATGGTCAAGTATTTACCGATTATCATAAAATTTGTTAGGAAGAATTATATGAATGAATTTACATATGGGTTATTTGTGTAGATTTTTGACTTGTTAGTGATTTTATAAGACATGTATGCACATCTAAGTGATTTTGTGTGGGTGACTTTTTATGGGTGTTACGGTCAAATATCAGATCAGATTTGTCAGACATGTGCGGGTTATGCGAGGACCCGGAGGAACTGTATACGATCGACCACATTCTGTGCCATTGTCCCAGGCTGCAAGTTAACAGGTTGAGATGGCTACGCAGTAGATTCATAAGCGAATTAGGGGGTATCTCGGGTTGTAGGCTCGGGGATCTCAAAGGATTCGTAATGAATATGGCCTGGCTGCGCAACAGGGGAAGGGGCTTTCTGAGTGCATAGTCGTTTCGCTCTTGGAACATACTACAAGTGTCTACAATAATTTCTGCAAGGCATCACAATGAAGCGTATGATGTGGGGACAACCTCACACCGGCCTTCTGACCTAACCTAACATACGGTCAAATATGAACCAATAATGAAATTTAGTACGACGTTTTACATGTTTATATGGATTATTTGTGTCGAATTTCAACATGATAGTAATTTTTATAAAAGATATATGCGCATTTAAGTAATTTTCGAAAGTTGACTTTATATGGGGCTATGTCAAAATAAATAGAAATTACGGTCCAATATTATATGGCGATCACCCCAAAATAAATAATTTGATGTTGGGTACATAAAATTCGGCATAGCCGAGTATAAACTTTTATTTGTTTTTATTTTAATTTTAATTCCATATAAATATACATATTTGTGGCTTAGAATGTTTATAATGTTTTACTTATTTATACATATTTTATATTACCCTATTCATATACATACATACTGTGAGCGTCAAAATAAAGTCAACACGACATATTATTCAAAGAAAAACTTAATTATATTAACACGTTGACTGCCAAGGCCATTTTCAGAAAACTGGCCAAAAATGTCATTTTGATTTTTGCACATTATATTACTAAAAACTCTATTTCTAGATGATGTTTTTTTAGGAGGAGTCAAAACTAACTTTTTTTCTTTTCCTGGAAGCCATTTATCGATACTAGCACTGATATAATATGGTTTTACTCGTAACTACACAAAAATTATGTTGCATTTTCATATAGTTATGTAAGTAGAAATGCATTCACAAAAAAGAAACAAAAACAAAAGCGTATACAAATTGAATTGATTTATTGTTAAATTAGGCAAATTTTTGTGCGTCAAAATGTTACACAAAAAAACCCCTGTGATTCCAAAAGTAGTGGCAATTGCTTTAATTGTTCTTTGTTTGAAAGTATAACGGTAATAAGCCGTTCAAAATAATTGAAAGTTTTATAATTTATCCTTAAAAGTGATTGTGACGTTAAGTAGTGAAACATTTATAATGAAAACTCAAACATCAATTGATACACGGTAAATCATAATAGACTTACAGAGAAAGGCAAGGTAAACATTGGTATACCAAACACAATACCGTCGAAAATTTGTCAGGTTAAAAATTACCAAAGCGTCTAACACAAACTGAAGTAAGAGTTATAATAAGAGATGTATAAGCCCAACAGCTAGTTCTGTAAAAAAGCTGAAAATGTTACGAACCATTTTGGATAATCTATAAGTGCGAGTGCGATTAGAGGATTTTTGCATCAAAATGGCCGTTATTTATATCAAAGAACAATCAAATCGAACGCAAAAACTATATAAACGCGCCTCAAGTTGTTTGCAGTAATATTATTTTCAACAATTAAAGTAAATTTGTAATATTTGGATTTAAAAATCTCCCCAAAAATATGGTGAACCACGAACGAAGCCTTTTGTAATAAATATATAAAACATGGCGGTGTCCCAGTAGCTTGTATGGCGGCATCAGGGGTTGGTAAACTTATATTTATAGAATATGTAAATGAAAAGAAACATTATCACGACATTTTAAAAAACAAGTTAGATCCTAGATTAGAGAAATTAGAATTAGAGCAGAACTGGATTTTCCAACAAGACAGTGATTCTAAGCAAAATTGTGAAAGACTGTTTGCTCAATCACTGTCCAAAACCTTTAAATAATACAGTAAGTCCCCGGACCTCAATCCAATTCAGCACTTGTGGGAATATCTGAACAAAAAAAATTATGCAAACAACTATTTCTTGCAAAGGTAACCTAAAGGCACTAATACAGGATGCATGGAACAAAATTTCGCCTGATTTCAATTAAAAATTCGTTGATTGCATGATAACTGTGATGAAGTTAAAAGGACTACAAACACTCTATTAAATACAATTTTTTGCATAATTTGGCTAAACTTGACGCTGGTACTCTTTTGTTAACATTTAATTATTTTTTATGTCCCTTATTTTACTAGTTTCTGTTAATAATTTCTATTTTGCATAAGTTACGTATGAATATGCAATATATATTGTTTTTAATTTTTACTAGTAGTATATATAATAAAATATTTTTTTCAAACAATATTAGGTGTTCTTTGTATTGGTGTTCACAGTATATTCAAGCAAAAGTTAAAAAAATTACATAAATATCTTGCTGGCTTTTAAATAAAATACATTTAGTAGCTATACATATTTGTGTACACGTGTGTGTTTAAGTTTGTTTTGTGCAATGTTTAATAGTAAGTCTTTTTAAATAACACCTGCCAAACATTAGATGTATATTTTGTTGATTATAATTTTCTATTGTTGTCTCTCTTTTACAATTTCTTTGCTTAGATGTTAGAAGATGTTTGTTGGTTAGAAAATTAAAAAATTATTTCCTTGCTTAAACCCAAGGGTGTCGTTTTCTGTGTCAGTTGGCTAAACTATATTACATTTTAGAGATAAAAATATTAAGATAACAGATTTTTTATTTTTTTGGTAGGAAACATTATTTATAAATTTTAAATTGTTTTAAATTGCGACAATAAAAAAGAAGGAGTTTTTCAATATTACACAAAGTTATTTATTTTCGTTTAATGACACCTGTTTCCCTTTTCCTTTGTGGCAGAAAAATACTAAATTTAAATTTATTTTAATTGAAAACAAAAGATAAATTATTACCGTAAAAATATATAAAAAAAAACACTTAGATTTTATACTAATATGCTTCAAAATTAACTTTAATTAAGAGTGACTGCTTAAGTATTTAAAATAAACACAATCACTTTCTATTAGAACTACATACTACATAAAAATTGAGAGCTCATCAATGAAAACAAGTGATATATTTTGAAATCTTATTTTACTTGTTAGTCATTGTTGTCAATTTTGCATTAAATATAAAGAAACATTGATTTGGCATTAGAAGACTTTTGAATTAAACACTTCTCAAACTGATAGTTTTCCCAACATATTTTGTTCAATATAACAGGTAATACATATATGTAAAGTGTGTCCCAACTAGAACGCTATTTTAAAATTTTAAATAAAACACAGATATTAAAAAAAAAAAAAATCGTGAAACTTTATTCTGTCAATTACACTGGTTTACAGCCAAAAAATACCAAGAACGCCACATGCCTAGATAAGTTAATTGGGACCTCCTGAACACGAAAAACGCTGTAATTTTTTTTCTAAGTACCGTTTTTTAGATAACGGTACTTTTGTGTTTTTCGGTGTATGGTCCCATTCAAACCCTTGTGGAGCCCAACCGAAAAGCCCGATCGAGATGAATGGCATATCGTTTGAAAGGTAATCGAATGCCTTTTCCGCCGATATGCAAATTTCTATCTGATAAGAAATAGCTGAGTTATGGCACCTCAAAGTTCGAAATTTGTCTATTTTTTACGTTTTTTTCAAAATTTTTCTTTTTTATTTCGTTTTTTTTTCTACGTTACAGTTCGATTACCTTTCAAACGATATGCCATTCATCTCGATCGGGCTTTTCGGTTGGGCTCCACAAGGGTTTGAATGGGACCATACACCGAAAAACACAAAAGTACCGTTATCTAAAAAAACGGTTATCTAAAAAAACGGTACTTAGAAAAAAAATTACAGCGTTTTTCGTGTTCAGGAGGTCCCAAATAACTTATCTAGGCAAGTGGCGTTCTTGGTATTTTTCCAAATTAAAAATTTGTAAAGCAGTGTTATGGACCGATCTACACAGAATTTGTAGATTTGATTAGGCTTCATGTACAAGTTATTTGTGGATAAATGTGCACGTGTATAAATTAAACCAATAT
This sequence comes from Bellardia pandia, assembly GCA_916048285.2. Taxonomy (NCBI): domain Eukaryota; kingdom Metazoa; phylum Arthropoda; class Insecta; order Diptera; family Calliphoridae; genus Bellardia; species Bellardia pandia. The sequence goes on along the minus strand of OU696530.1, from coordinate 26,337,856 downwards.
GACCGATATAGCCATATTTATATGGGGGCTAGTTGAAATAATTTCAATCCCAATCGTCCTTAATAAGATAAAATATAATGTACCACGTCTTGTCGAAATATCTTCAAAATTACGATCTGTAGGAACTATTTTGCTCACAACTCAGGAAGTAATTTTGTCGATCGGTATACTTTTAGGTGGGTGTCGGACTAATATTTTTGGGTGCTACAAACATCAGCACAAATATAATATACCCTCCCCACTATGACGGAGTAGGGTATTAAAATAAAAACCGTGTTCTTCTTTTGATTGATCACATTAACTGTTGACCAACATTTCGTTCTACATTCATTTTCCCTCGACAATAGCTCAAAAGCTGATCACAATTATTTGCATTCATATATTTTTCTTTTACCTCAACGTGATTTCTCCTATATCAAACCATTGCAGCTTCCGAATAAGGACTGGGGTATTGTGACCTCTAATTAGATAATTTCAAAAAACAATTAAGAAAAAATATTTTATTTTTCTTTGAGTTTCACATTTGCCAGTACAACATTAAGAAAAGCAAAATATTTTAAAATATAAAATACAAAAATTTATTTAAATTTATAATAAATCATTTGAAAATGAAATGCAATTATTTGCATTCATTCGGTCTGTCTGATGCAGTCTTACATGTAATGTAAAAAATACAATTTAAAAGCATATATGTCGTTTTTTTCTACAAGCAAACAGACATATTATTTCTCATTTGCCATGAACTTAAGTAATGTAAGTAATGATGGTAAACATTTTTCGAACAACAAAAAACTACAGCAGACATGTTAACCTATTAAATAAAGAAAACAAATTATGTGTGTTTAACCCTACAGAAATAAATAAAAAAAAATTTTAAATTTAAAACAATTTCGAATAGTACTTAAATTTATAAAGAAGAGTAAAGGTTGCATCATTAATATAAGAGAGTATATTATTTACTTGTTTATTTTCACACCCCCCCCCCCACAAATGGGTTAATGCATTACAATTTTAACCTCAATAAAGTAGACGATTGATGAGTTTAATGTACGTAAACTAGCTGCACATATGTTACCGCCATTATATTGGATTTATCTAGAAGTATGTGCGGTATTATGCATTTACTTTAAGGTATATCATACATTATCTAGCTATACAAAAGAAAATCAAGTGTATACAAAATAAGAAAATAGAACTAAAATATAACTTGCATAAATACATTTTACATTCTGTAACAAACCTTACTATGCAAATCAGCAATTGTTTGTATACTCGGTATTACTTAACAACAAATGCCATTTACATATTTTACTTTTATTTTTTCCACACAACACACACATTTCTCAACAATCTCCATCCATACCAAATGAGACACATGCCAGCAGAATATTCTTAAGAATCAAGTTTTAAGTTTCTAGTTGCAAAGAACAGAAAAATGGTTTATAAATCAGTCTATAGGGTGTTTTCTTTTCTTTTTTTTTGATATATAAAACTATAAGTTGACAACACTTTTTTAACTGGCGGACATTTTGTCAGCTGTCGAGTAATTTATATTTAAAGTCGCTGGTCTACGTTGATAAGACAGACTCTATTGACCACTTGGAGAACAACATTTGCTACAAATGTTGGAAAACGTCATTAGACCTCCAGATTAGACTACGTCAGGCAGTAGACGAGTCAGCCATATGCCAAAAGTTATATTTGAATATTATCTTTCGAATAGGGTAAATTTTTTGTTAATTAAAAAAATCATCTGCAGTCCATTTCAAGATTCTGTATATCTAAAAAAAACATACAGTCGTAATTCAGCTTTCTATAAGAAGATATAGTTCGACTTGAGACTTACTTTAATCGAACTTGGGATAACCTGACAATTTGAAGTTTCTCCGCCAACCTAGTTTATATTAAAAAAAATAAAAACTGAACCATGATTTTCAAAATAAATTTGCACAATTTTCAGGCATCAATCTATTCATGTTGAAATGCCAAACTCAACCAAACCTAAATCACTTGGCAGCTGACAAAATACCCGCCAGTTAAAAAAGTATTGTCAAATTAAAGTTCTATACATCTAAAAAAGACACCCTATATTAACCCTGCTGTTAGGTTAGAAAAAACTTACGAATCTTAGGTTAAGGGACCATTTGGTCCATAATGCAATTTTCATGCAAAATAATAATTTTATCTTATTCATTGTAACTATTTTGGTTCAATAATTTCTAACGTAAGTATTTGACATATCAAAAACATCCTCTAAATATTTGACATGAATTTACATTCACTTGGTAATGAAAAAATAATTGTGGGATTTCCCATTTTTGCAATGAATTTACATTCACTTGTTGTTTTGTAATGTACAACATTATTTTGGGATTCCCCGTTTTTGATTTTTGTCATGAAGAAGCACAGATACGTGCAGTACTTCTTTCAGTTTGAAAGTTTCTTTGAATAGTGTGGAAGTGTTTTTGTTACTAAATGGCACAGTTGAATGAAGAAGAGATACGTGAAATTCTCAATGAAGAAAGTGAATCTGATATTTCCGATTCGGAGACGGATTTAATTTCGGACTGTTCATCTGAAACTGAAAGTGAACAGGAAACCATATCTGTTGAAGCTAGCTCTGTTGATCGTCTTTTTATTGCTAAAAACAACATGGAATGGAGAGCGACCCCATTACCTCAGTCTATTAGAACTGGTGCTGAGAATATTATCACAACACAAGCAGGGCCAACTCGATTTGCAGTGTCTAGATGCGATGACATACTGTCTGCTTTTTTGTTGTTTTTTCCGCCTCCAATAGAAAGAATTGTCATTGAAAATACTAATAAGCACGGCAGGATCAAGTTTGGTGCCAAATGGACAGATATTGATGAAGACGCACTGCGCGCATATATAGCTGTGCTCATTCTTGCTGGAGTTTATCGGTATGTACATTCATGTTTTACTTATTTCTGTAATATATATATCAAATTTATCAATGACAGCGGAAAAAATGAGGATGTCCACGGTTTATTTGATGAAAAATTTGGTCGCCCTATTTTCCGATCGATTATATGTGAAGATACATTTCATAGGATTACAAGTGCTCTCCGTTTCGATGATGTTTTGAGTCGACGCCAAAGTCGTAGTAGCGATAAATTTGCTCCTATTCGTGCACTGTGGGACTATTGGCAACAACTCCTTCCAATGTTTTACAATTGTCACGAAAATGTTACCGTTGATGAACAACTTGTTGCATTTAGAGGAAGATGTTCTTTTCGACAATTTATGCCATCAAAACCAGCAAGGTATGGTTTGAAGTTTTGGTTATTGGTAGACTCAAAGTCAGGCTACGTATGGAAAATGCAACCATATCTTGGTAAACCTCGAAATGGCATGCCTGAAAAAAACCAAGGAGAACGCGTCGTATTGGACTTGACAGAGGGCTTGAAAGGGCAAAATATAACAGGCGATAATTTTTTTTCCACATTTGAGCTGGCAAAAAAACTTCATGAAAGAAAGCTAACATATGTGGGAACCGTGCGCAAAAATAAAACTTTCATTCCTCCAAAATTACTAACTGTCAAAAAACTCCCTTTGTACACGTCTACATTTGCATTCAATAATATTGCGACATTAGTATCATACATAAGTCATAAAAACAAAGCAGCGATATTGATTAGTACAATGCACAAAGATGATGCAGTTGATGAAATTGGATCTAAGAAAAAACCAGAGATTGTTTCTTATTACAATTCGACAAAAGGTATGCTAGTTTTTGATCACCTGTAATTTCTAATGGTTTGTTTCTTTTAGGTGGTGTGGATACTGCTGATCAAATGATTGGCTCCTACTCCACAAAACGCAAAACAAATCGATGGCCAACCGTTGTATTTGCAAACATACTTGACATATCCGCTTTGAATGCGTACATACTATTTTCTGAAATCGATGTTTCATGGGCTCCAACTGATCGGAATCGAAAGAGGCCAGAGTTTTTGCGACAACTAGCACTTTCTTTAGCTAAGGCTCATATGATGAAACGGACTAGATTACCTCAACAAGGGTTCTCAGCACAATTATTGACAGAAATTCGTACAACATACACAGTTTCAGAGGCTTCCTCAAATAATCCAACTTCTCATTCAAGGACTCGAAAGCGTGGAATTTGTAGTTGCTGCAAGTCGAAGTCTGATATAAAATGTTCCATTTGCAGCAACTTTATTTGCAAAACTAACCGAAAAACATTGTGCTTATCTTGCAATGAAAAATATATTCAAACCAACTAATAAATTCGTATTTATTTGAAAAAAAATCTATAAAAATATACCATGGACCAAATGGTCCTCTAACCTAAGATTCGTCATTTTCTATTTTTCTCAGTCCTGAATAAAGTTAGAAAATTTAATTTTCGCACATAACATTGTTTTACTAAAAGACCCCATTAGCAGAAAAATTTAGTCAGTATATATCACCATTCCAAAGTTACAAGGGAATAATGAAAAAATTTGGACCAAATGGCCCTAACCTAACAGCAGGGTTAAAATAAACAGTAGAGCATAAAATTGTGCAGAAAAACTTATAAACAAATACAAAATTATATTATTTAACATATTTTATTTATAGTTGTTATGGTGGTGTGTTACTTTTCCCAGAAAACTTAAGTAGTTTTGTTTCATTATTGTTTGTGTCATAGTGTATTTGTTATAAAGCTGCATTGAGTACTTACACCTGAGACACTTAACTTTAGAATGAAAGTGCAAGTAAGTATTTACATACAAATATAAATTGCAGTTGAATATATATATGGAATTATATTTCCATAGCAATGTAGTAACCTTTAATTGCTTGAAGGGAAATAAGGTTTTCTAAACAGAAACTAAAGAAATAATAAGGTGGTCTTATTTAAATGGGACCTAACGTAAAGAATGTTATAGGCTATTGACTTTAACAAATCACTTATAAAAGAAAATTATTCAGGGGTGTCATAGAAACTAATATTGTCAGAATTGGTTTTAAAACCGACAAGAACAAATGCTTTGGTGTCATAGGATACTGCTACATGTTCAATAAATATCTATATATATATATGTTAGTCGATTTAGCTAATGATTAGTGTTAATGTATAAAAATAAGGTTAGTGTTCTAGGGCTAAAAACCAACTATTCTCTTTCTGTGTGGATATTTCCCAGAAACAAGGTAAAGGTTGGTTTTAGCACAGTAACTTAGAAGTTTCACTTTCTGCGAAAGAGAACAAATCATAAGTTTCTTTTCTTGTACAGTAGCTTATAAGGTCTTTATACCCAATGTGCATTCAGGTTGCACAAACGGTAGCTAGTTGTAAAAAAGTTTTTCCTTTGTTATGCTGAACTGAAAGAGTAAATGGTTTAGTAAAAATTGTTATCACAAAATAGTGAAATAAAAACTCATCTAAAGTAACAAAGTCTATCAAATAATACATTCCATGCATAAAAAAACAAAATGTGAATAAATCCATTGCAACTAAGTGATAAATAAAAAAAAAAAGAAGAAAAGAAATGAACCGAATGAAGAAAAATGTTTCTATTTTGAAAAAGCTTTGCCGCCATCAACCTTCTCGTTCACTATCAATGCGTTTTTCAATATCTTTTTTTTATTTTCTTTTTTTGCTTTTTATGTTTTGTTCTACTTACTATTGAAAAACTACTCATAAACACTTGAATGGTTTGAATGCAGAAGTGCAGAGCAATTCTCTTAAGTAGAATTTATGCACAAATGTGAATGTATGTATTTGTGAAAAATTTCCCAGCAAAAAATGTTTTAATTTTGGAAGCCATAGAAATCTGTATTGCTTCTATGGAAGCATTAAATCACACTTATGAAGAGACTCTCAACAGTATTATTTCTTCATTATGAAAGCTAATTATTGTGAGAAGGTAATGGAAACAATAGCGAATTCTATTGCTCTAAATTGAAACAATTTGTTGCTGGGTTTGTTTTTCTGATATGTTACTTTTCACAGTATGCCGCTTTATATAAGAATGCTTTTGTGTATCGGTTAACAAATACCTACGTATCGACGTCGAAAATCCAAAAGTACTGTAACATCACTTTTTACAATTTTACAGGAGAAGCAAAATATGTTTTACAATAAAAAATACTTTTTGGAATAGAAACAAGTGATGGAATATGGAATTAAAACAGAACAATTAAAATAATTCAAACAAAAAATTATATTTTTCAAAATAATTTTTAAGTTATATTTGTTACGTTCCTTTGTATTTGTGTTTTCTCAAACAAAATGCCGTATCATCATAAATATTTTTTTAACAAAAGTAAAAAAATTAAAAATATGAAAAATTTAATTTTTAATTTCTTTTATTAACGCTTTACGTTTAATTAAAACAAATAAATATTCAAGAAAATAGTCATTTTTAAGGTTATGAACGGTAAGAGAAATGGGTTTTTATCCTTTTTAATACTTTGTAATCCTCTATTAAGTTCCCACGAGTTGTAGGGGTAAATTTAATTTCTTGTTACTTATTATTTGTTGAATAAGACAGAGAGAGAGAGAGAGAGAGAGTCGAATGAAATAAATATTTATTCATAGGGATTAAATTTTCTATATGTTCAATAGTGATGTTTTTCAACAGTTAAGGACATCAGAGGATTGGATAACAAGACATTGCGATTTTGGTAAAACATCCGTCTGAATATATGATGCAAATTTGGCGTACGGAGGATTTCGTGTCTTAAATGTTTTACAAGTATTTTATGAGTAATAGTGGTGAAAGTCGACGCAACAAGCTTTCTTTCAGTTGTATCCCATAAAACGTTGTCAGATTCATGTGACGTGACGATATTGTATATAGAAAATTTGTAAACTTGAAATGATGAACTTGTATTCGACTGTGGAATAAGTTTTACAGCTTGCATTTCCATAGTTAGTTTGCTATAAACAGTATGATAAACATTATCAACACTTACAAAAAAAGAAAAATCAATTATTGCTTTGTTTTTTGAAAATTCATATATAAAAGCGATAAAAGATAATTTTGTCGCCAAATTTCGGATTTTTATTTAATTCAATAAACTAAACACTTTTCGAGTTACGCGAATATTTATTGCGCAACCTCCAACATTTTTTAAATAACGCCACTATATGTCCCGACGGTTGACGATTTTTTCACTAGCACAGTGTAATCAATCTAAAACTCAATTTTAATTTTTTTGGTAATACGTACTTTTGGATTTTCAACGACGATATACACTAAAATATACATACACTACTTACAATTTAAGCAGCTATTTGTCTAAGTGTTGGTAAAATGTGTGTACATGTGAGCTTGTGTTAGTAAACCATATACATGTACTACAATACAATGTTTATATGAACCTCAATTTGTTTCTTAATGGTTTGTTAGCATAGAAAAATTTCATATACGAGGCAAGTTACAAAAGTTTCTACAGTTTTTTAATGAAACAAGCCATAAACACTAATTGCAATTTAAAGCAAATATTCTTTACAATTACTTATCAATACACCCTCCTATGTATTACAAATAAGCAAACATAAAAAACCAACAAGCTTATTTCAGTTTTCAAACTAATGCTTTTTTACTTCTTTTACCATGTTGCCAGCATTTCAAATTTGTTTTGCTTTCTTTTTTTTTTTTGCATAAATGTTAGAGAAAATGAGAATAGAATACCTTTATAAAATGTATGCGGTATAAAAAATCTGACCATAGGAAATGGTCTTAATAGTTGAGTTTTTGTGAATGTATATTTTATTTATAAAAACTCAAACGTACAGATATGAGCTGTTGTTATAAATTTTTATATATAAAAATATAACATTTATTTGAAATAAAAATCACACAGAAATTTTTAAAATATTTAACGTAACGAAAATGAAATGTGTTGAATTTGACATGATATATCAGAGAACTAGGCAAGTAACAGATAAATATGCATATAAAGGGTGATTTTTTAGCAACTTGCTTTTTGTCAAGACTGTTTTTGGCAGCTCAGCTGTTTTCGTGTAACATGTTACCGTTAAACATCTTTAAATTGGTCGATAATTTAACTATGAATTGATTTACGAATGAAACTTGCAAATTATTGAATTTTATTACCAAAATTATTGCTCGGTTAAGAAAGTGCATCGTGCACTTTTATTGGGAAATTGTGTTCAGCGCGAAGCTCATTTCTGGTTAAATGGATAGTAAACAAGCTAAATTTTAGTTTCTGATATATATAGCAGCCAGAACCATGCACTTTTTGGTGTGGATTGCGGGCTGGTGGCATCATTGAAACGTACTTTTTCAAAGACTACGAAGGCAGGAATATTACTGTTAAGAGAAAGAATGTTAACAGTTATTATGGTCAACCATAATTAAAATAGTTTGCCTCTCACAGTGATTTAGTTTTAAAAACAAAATATAAAATATAAATTATAAAAAAACATGTTCAAGTAATTTTGAATAGGATCCTTGGTTATGAACTGATCTATTAGTCTGGAGATTAAAGGGCCAAATTTCGACTCTATCAGGCATGTCACATAATTCGATCGAAACAGTTTAAATTCCTTATTTTTTTTGTTTTTGTAAGAGAAGTAACAGGCAGGCAATTAATATGCCTCCATATACTTGAGTTACTTTCTTTGGAAAGGGGATAGTTGAAGAAGTAAAGGTGGTGAAAGAAGAAAGCTTTTTATATCACAACTCTGCAATTGCGCATTATGTTTCTTTTTAGTGTAGAATTGCTGGTGGTGAGTAGAAGCATTAATGTTAAAGCTTGATTTTGTAGCCTTTATTTAATTATTTTACTTTGGTGGCGTTTGTTATGATAAATAGAAGAAAGCTAATAATTATCAGAAACTGATGATATTATTTAAAAATCGATCGTTTTTACTTTGCGTTTTCTGGATTCCGATAGATTTTGTTTATTCCCAAAAAAATTTGTTGTGCAACCAAAACAAAAAACATAAAAATATAACAAAATCGAACAAAAAGACCGCTAACAAAGAAATGTTTAATGCACAAAGACATCAAAACGCACTTGAAAAGTTACAAAGTCGAATTTTAAGGGATGCAGCCGATCCTCTGTCATATTCCAGTGCATATATATGTCATGTTTAGAATTTTTTAACAAAAGTTTTCTTGTTGCTTTTAAATTTGTAACATTTTATTTAAATATACATGAGATAATTAGAAAAATCATAAAAAATAACAATTCCACTTTAGAAATCTAAAGTGATTTCATTCCGAAAAAATGCGTTTTTCGCTTTCTAAAGACTGTATATTTCTCGCTACATAGAGCTGATTATCTTCGTTGCTGTGCTCGCCTATTGTGTATTTTTCACCACTATTTTTTTAGCTCCCAACTATTTGAAAACTAAACGTACATACATTGCATACATACGCAATTAAAAAGGACCAACTACTAGAAAACATTTATCCTTGTTTTACTACTACACCACTGTATTAGTTTACATTTACAAAACATGACTATTTTCCTTAAGATCTAGCCGTAAATTTTGTTTTCTTTTTCATTTATAAAACGAAGTAAGTGTGTGTAGATTTACCAAGTTTTTTTTTAACTCAATTGCCAATTTGTTTGCCATTGTTTGTTGGGGCTGTCGTTACTGTTATAGCCACTGCTGCTGCCACTGCCACAACAACTGGTACAAATATTGTAGCAAATATATGTATAGTGTTGGTAATTCCATATGAGCTGCTCAAATTCATTTTTATAGTTATGTATGTATTGTTATACATACATATGTATGTATGGAAGTATGTTAGTATGTGTGAGTAAAGATTTGTTCTTTATCTGTGTAGGAAGATAAATTGCAAATATTTAAATTTGTTACTTAAGCAAATTGCTTGAGTGAATTGTGCTTTCGGCACTCTTCAACAGTAGTATTTCATAGAATCTAGCAAAAAGAACCTACACTGATGGGAATGTTATTAGCAAAATGTTTGTTGTTTTTATTATTATTATTGTTGTTTTTTACCCAGTTTGTTTATATATTAAACTGAGAAATATTTTCGGGTTTTTGTTTTTGTTATGTTTCTGTTTTGTTATCTTACCCAAAAATTGTGGTAAATGCACATGCTATAATTGTTGTGGTTTAGTTTTGATTTTTATACTTATAGTATTTTTTGTGTGCTTTGGTTGTTATAATTTTTTTTCTTTTTTTTTGGAATTTGACTGTTACAAATTACTTCCTTGTGTTTAAAAGTATAACTTGAAGAGTAAGTGTGTGTTGGAGAAAGGAGATAGGGTAATTGTAGCAAATGAAAAATGTTTATTCATGTTAAATAATTTCTAAATTGTTGACAGAGTTAATGTTGCTGTAAAATAAGTTTTATTAGTTTACTGAACAATATTTTGCCATTGTTCAACTCATAAATGGCAAATAATTAAAGATGGGAAAAATAAACATTTAAAATTATTTTACAATATTTTTACATTAATAGGGCTGGTTTTGTTATTTAAGTATAAATAATTTAGTTGCAAAGGTATTTTAAGTAATGCTTAAAATGTTATACAGTTTTAAAGCATTGTTCACTCATATACCAGGTTCCTTAATTCTATGGAAAATATAATTTGCTTCGAAAAATTATTAAAAACGATATTGTATATCAGACGTCATTAAATTTTATTTGAACAGAAACATAAGAAGCCATAGTTAAGTCGATTTGTCTTTGTTTGCTTATGTTTTTATTTTTAATTTGAAAAATAAATTATATTAAAATATTTCAAAAAAGAAAAAAGTATGAGTGAAATTGCAATACTGTAGAATTGTTCCAAAACAAGCAGTTTTCAAACAATTCACAGAAAAATAAAAACAAAGACAAGACACAGGAAGTGAAAAACACTTTCTAGATAGGTTTTTATTAGTGTTCATTACGTTGAATCTCAAGAAACCCATTTTGAAGGGCTCAAAAGTCGCACAATTAGAAACAAGCTTTAGTAATTATACTCATTTTTACTTCTTACATTTTTAGTAAAAATATATAAGTTCCATTTGCTCGGTAAACCGAGACCCGAGACCTACTATTTTGAGTGAAAATATAAATGACCATTTATCTCGGTAAATGGAGACCATAGAGTCTAAAGGGTAAACATTTAAAAAAAAAAAATTAAAAATTAATTTTTCTTTATAAATAGATGTCCTATAGTCTAAAAACCAAAAATCTATGATCATGATTTGATTTCCAAAAATTCTTTCATGTTGAGTGAAAATATAAAACTCAATTTTTGTCGGTTAGTAGAGGCCCTAGAGCCTAAAGGGGAAAAAATCGATGAATTTTATTTACAAAAATTCGACTATTTCATAAAAATATGTAAATTTAATTTTCTGGGTAAATACGAGTAGAAGCCCTAAGGGAAAAAATCGGATATCACGTTTAATTTTTAACAAGCAAGAGTTTTAACTCAGCTGAGCCGAATCTTATATACCCACCACCAAATAACCTACTATGGGGCGAACGCCAGAAAATATTTTAACGTAGTTTTTATTTATTTAAATTTAGATTCACGATATTCACAAGAATTTTATGCATATTCCTGTTATAATCAAGAATATATACGAGTATTTGTCTCTTTCTATCAGAACTGCGCCCTGTATATATTTTTGCAAAACGATTTATTTTAACACACAATAAATTGGGGAATTTTGTATGGTTACGGCTTTTCTATAGATATTTATGTATCATAAAGTTATATTCCGTGAAGGCATTTGTATGGGGGCTATGAAAAAACGTGAACCGATTCCTATCATTTTCAAGAGGACTTATTTTTTTGTAATAAAAATAAAGTGGGCAAAATTTTATGATATTACAATAAGCAAAAAATATCTGAAAAATATTGAGCTGGTCTAAAACTTTAATTTACAACTCAGATCCTACTGGACCGATTTCGTCTATTTCCAATACCAAACATTTTTGTGGATCCATGTCTTTTTTCGAAGATCTGTCGCGCATTCGACAGACGGACGGACATGAGTAGATCGTCTTAGAATCTTAAAAGGACCCAGAATATATCGACTTTTTGGTTCTATAACCAATATTTCGATGTGTTACAAACGGAATGCCCCGCTTTTTTGGTGGTAGCTATAAAAATGTAAAAGTAAATTGTTCTCCGTAAATAGAGGCCGTAAAGCATAAGGGCTGAATAGATTTTTTCGATGATTTTTTTTGCACTTTATACTCCTTATATAACTTTACAACTTTTAACTTTTGTTTATCAACTTTATACATAATGGTAGATTGCTACGAGGTTATAAATAATTGTGACAAACATTATTGTTTTCTTAGGAATAAATCAAATTTTGTTGGTATTATTATTGAAATATTAATGCAGCTTATAATTTATTAATATCAGTTTGTAACAGTATCAATTTGTATTTCAAAAGTATTTAAAAATATTTTTGTTGGACAAATATTTAAACATTAATGCGATCGGATTTTATGCAAACTCCATTTTATATACTGGGTCGAATATACGTATTGACATTATTTTATATCACAATGGTAAATACTACGCATACGTCTAGGATCCATTTTTATATATGTTGCGTTCATAATTATTTGCGTATGAGTATTATTTTATATTATAATATTAAATAATACTCATACGTAAGTAATTACAAAAATGGATCTTAACGTGCCATAAAAATGCAATTGTTTGTCAAGAAACTTGCAATTTATAACCTCTTCAACTATGACTGGATATATAGAGTAGTGGATATGAGGTAAGCACACTTCTTAAATACTGTGAATTATTAACTGCTCCATTGCTGTAACCTACGGTATGATCAATATATCTCGATATTTATATCCCGTTATTGCATTCTTTCTTAATATTTTTTTTCTATTTGTTCTTAATTACAATTAACAAGTAATTTGAGCTGGAAAATAATTTGGAACGAAACATTTGTGCAAACTACCTTGGTTTAATAACCTCTGCAAAGTAACGCATCCTATTTGGTTTGCAAATACTAGCTGCAGATTTAAATTTCCAACTATTGATTTTATATTCCGATTTTCAACATAATCAAGTATTTTTCGTTTTGCAATTTACCATTAACCATTTCACAAACAAACTTTTTTTTATTTCAAACATGTCACCACAATTTTACATTACTATCGTACGTAAAGTAATTGTGTTCTTTTAAAGTGTCAACGATATTAGTGTCAAATGATCAATTATTTCTGTTGAATTTGTAGAGTAACGTTGTTCTATTAATGTCAAGTCAATTATTTGCACTTATTTGACATACACACAAGTACACGTTTTCAAACTAAGTGCCAGTAATCAATAAAATTTAAGGAATATTTACTAAGTTTTATTAAGGCAACAACTTTTTTAAGAGAAAGATTTTTCAAAAATATATCTGTAAGTTTTACCACAGTAAATGTTAATAATAAAATGGGAAAATATTGTTGTTAGAAACAATGATTTTATATAAGTAGAAAGGTAGAAATATACAAATTCTTATTGAGAAAATTAAGTCAACATATAGATAAAGACTTCTAAACTAATGTTCAGAAAAAACAAATTTAAATCATGCAATCATATCAATATTCAGAACAAACAACATTAATTTGATTTTCTGAATTACAACTAGCTCTTGCTCAGAATCATTTATGAAAGATATATAGGATTTTTCAGTCAATGGTACTGTTGTGAAATTATTGACTTAAACATTGTTTAGTCTTTTATTTTATCCATATGTTCATAGCAATCTGATCTGCATGAAGTTCTATTCTAAAATTAAATATTACCAATGAACAGCTTTGATCTAACTAAGTTTTCTCGTTATTTATAGAACACTTTTCGGATGTTTTCAAATAACTCACGGTAAATACTCAACGATAAATTTATAGTAACACAATAATAAAAGTTAAAAAATCTCGTAAAACATTGTTTAGTGGTAATTTATAGAACACATTATAACTTAAATCATGTAAAAAGTTTTCAAAATTAATGCTGGTACATTTATCCCACTTACTCCTACATACAAATAACAATAATTAAGCGGCCGGGAAAATTGTTAGGTTCTCACTTTTCAGGCCTTATAAAAAAGCTATTTAAACATTTTAAATTATTCAATATTTATTCCATTTAGACTTATTTCACGAGGTGTGGTACAAGCGAGTTAAACGTTTAGAAATTATCAATGTTTGGACAATTTCAACGAAAATATTTACTTTTCAATTGTAAAGGATATTCTAGAAGCACCTCAATAATAGAAGTCATGCGAGGCTTGCACATTTGTTAGGTCTTCCTTTTCGTGACTATAACAGACGTTCTAAATTGTCCTTATAGCAGCCCTATAACATGTGTCGAATATGCAAAGCCTTTCTTCCAATGACAATAAACTCCAGGGTTTAATAGTATCAGCAAAGGCCTCTTTATTTGTAATGTGCAATCATCATTTAATATAATATTGTTTTAAACTTTTAACTATTTAAAATTACATTTATGTGTAACAGAAATACTTCATATTATATGTTAATGGCCAGATATAAAAATTATGGTTGAAAATATGGTTACACTGTGGAGATGGTGAAAAACTATGTATCTACAGCTGATATCTAGATTTTTTGACAATCGTTGTTCGAAAATGAATAAACGTGATTTTCATGAACTTGAGTTACCTTGAAAGAGGAAATAACTCTGTCTTTCCGTTTTTAACTCCAGGGGCATTAAGATCATAACTAATTTGGCTTTCGCCTAATTCTCAAATCTTGATATATTTTCAATAAAAATATAATTCATAATTCCATCAAAATTTAATAACACGGCAAGACTGTAACCCCAAAGTAGTCTCCAAGAGGTTGCTATAATTGGAGAGAAGACTGTTTTTTAATCTGGTAGATATTCAAAAATTCATGAAAAATATAGTTGCAACAGTGAAAAAAATATAAAGGGAATATTCCCAGACAACTTGTGTGGGAGTGGAATTGCAAACATTAGCGGAGTTGTCATCTTCTCGTTTTTATATTACTTGTAATATTATTATTAGAAGAGGAGTGGAAATGTTCCAGGAATTGTCATTCAAATTGGAATATTCTATGTCTTACGTTTCATTATTTTGCAAAACTGTCTCATTCGCATAGTAGAATTGGTACAGAAAACCAGAAAAAAACAATAATTTAATAAGAGTCAATTATTTAAAATTTTGCAGAAAAAAAACATAAATTCATAAATTATAATATTTTAAAGAAGATCGGTAGTCAGAAAAAATTCAGTATGTTCATAAATTAATATTAAGTAGTTGTAAACGAAAAGAAAAGAATGAATAATTAACTAAAATAAAAATGAAAAGAATAGATGTACAAGTTTTAATAACATTGCACAGTGGCCCGACTCGTATCGAAAAGTTTTTAAATTTTAAAAGAGAAAAATCAGTGGTGAAAAAATATATATTTATATAAAAAAACAAAAAATTCTTAAAAAATACATATATATTTGCGAATATACATTCAATCTTTGTAAAGAAAGAACAAAACAATTTTTGAAAAAATTATGAAAATTTATATTAGAGTACTGTGATCTAAATCAAAGAATTTAAGTCACCAAAAATATCAAAAAAAAAAGAAGTGTGAAAAATATGATAAAATAATAAAGTAATAACGGAATTTGAAAAATTAAAACGAAAGCAAAAACAGAAAAAAATAAGAATAAAGAAATCATAAAAAAACTCAATTTATAATGGAATATTTCCCGTCTACACCCGCATCGCTGGAAGGCCTTTCATCAAGCAGTGTATACGTAAGTCTCCAATTTTTATTATTACTTGTTTTGTGTTTTGTTTTGTACAGTGGATAATAATTCGCTTAAACCTCAGTAATTGCTTATTTTAGTGTTTCAATTTATATTTAGTATACAATTTATTTCTCGAATAATTAGCCACTGTATAGAACAATCACTACCAAACTCATATTATTATCTTTTTTCACACAATAAAAAAAAAAAAACAAAATCTTTAAAAATTGAATAATGTTTAAAAATTAAAAACAAGAACATCCTAAAAAAAAACAATATAAATTAGTTTAAGCTAAACAAATTTTAATAATCATTAATAAGATGTGTGTTTCTGTATAAAAAAAACCCAAATTTAGAATTCATAGTCAAATAAATTAAATAAAACTAAATCAAATTAAGTTTCAAAATAAAATTCGGTGTATAGTCGTATAATGCCTTTTTGCAATGTTGTAAATATTTAATTTTAATAATTTTTAAATGAAATAACCATAGTTTGTTAAAATATTTAGTTTTAGTTTTTGAATTTATGATCTTCGCCTAAAGTTGATGAATAAAAACATTAATATGAATTCTTGAGTAAATAAAATTTAAGTTAATTTTATTATGGCTAACTGAATCATTGTAGGTTTTCCTTAGGGTAATGAGAGGATAACGACCATTTTGGGTTTCATTAAAAATCTCGCTAAATGAAACAAGGTGGGAGGGTTACGAGCAGGGGACAAAACATCTGTCCGTTTCTTATATTTTAGTAATTTAGCATACCTTATAATAGATTTCACTTTCAATTTTTTATTAGTGTTTAATTATTAATCAGGGACTCTATATAATAATTCTGTAATGTTATTTGGGATTGAGCTGGTCAAGAACCTTTCCCAGCCACTGAAGCCTAGCCTTATTAATGGGTCCCGCCGACCTTGCTCATTCCAAAATTGTTGTGAGTTGGATAGTTAGTTTGTGTCTCGTCTCATACGAAAAAAAACATATCAAAAATTATGAAAATGCATTACATATTGCGCACTTTTACCGCTGGGCATCCTTGAACTAAGAAGGTGACTTAAAAAACTCCACTTATATTGTAAATACAAATGCACTCAGAGTGATAAAGCAATAAAACACATTAAATTGAGGAATATAAACTTATTTTGGGAGAAAATGTTTTATGGTGTGTATAAATAGCCAAAAAATGTGGACACGTAACACAACATGTTTAAACTTTAAATTATAAGCAGTTTTTATTATCATTGTCTAGTTTGTGTGATGAGATGTATACACATATATAAGTATAAAAGTGTGCATATATTTCACATGTTCTTATGCCTCGCTGTCTATTTGCAGCCTTGAGAGAATGTCGTGGTTGTTCAATTGAAAGTATTTTATCTATTTTTTTTAGACAAGAACCTTGGTTACATACTTTGTATGAAGTTGAATAAAATATTTAAATTTTTAGCAAACTTGTTGGGACTTGATAAACTTATTCTCAATGTATAAGACTGTGGCAATTTCTTTGGCGTTAAAAGGAAGAAAATATCCTATTTATTATATATGAAAAGCAAAATAAACAATTCTGTTTTTTGAAGTTTTTCTATTTCAATTTATACTTTTGCAAAAAATGGAAATCATTGTATGGCATAATCCGTTTAATTCCTAGGCTGTTATTAAAGTAGGAAAGGTAATGGTAATTCATGAAACTAAAAGTTAAACATAATCATACTAATCCATCATCATCGTTATAGATTTTCTTGAATGGTGAACTAATGGCACCTCAACAATATTGTCATCTAGAAAATTCCATTTTATTATTTAGAAAATTCTATTTTGTAAATGGATAGGGATCTTTCTTAATGACAACAATATTGCGGAAGACGTACAGTCTGTAACTTTTTCTAGTTTCTAGCAATTTTTTTTTTGTTTTGTTTTTTTTTTTTTTTGTTTAAATATTGAATTGTACAGTTTTTTAATTGTAGAGTTTTGCAATAAATGTTTTGTGTTATATAGTATATACAAATAGTAGCCGGAGGGGACAAATTCTGGACGTGTAGCCATTGTCATTATAGAATATTACGCTTTCATTCTGATGGAACCAGTTGCATTTGTTACAGTTTCTCTGTGAGGGCCCGGCTAGATTTCGGCAGCTCATAGTAGATAAAATACTGGTTGGGCGGGCTTCACATACGAGGGTTATCGTAAAGGATACATTTTTTATCGCAAATAATAATTCAGAAAATGTTTCCTTTTATATCGTTTTAGGAGACTTTCGGACATGCAAAATCGCCTCTTCAATCGGCTTCAATTCATGGTATCCAATTTCCCTGCATTTAGATCAATGCCGCTGCTCGCAAACATTTTGAAATTGCTGCTTAAGTAGCCTTTAATGAGTTTTCCAGCCTTTGTTAGGTTAGATAACATGGATCAATGCCCCAATTCTTGGTCTTCAAACATTTATGTCTGTCATGGGGGATCTTTCTCTTCCGTGTCAAAGTCGCCACTTCTGAACAGCATGTCGAAACCTATGAAACACATTTGACATAAGCTTCAGCAAATAATCGGTGTACTTCAGCTCTTAAAATTAAAAAAGTAAAACAAAACTTGCCTCTTCTTACGTTTTATTGGCACAAAATTCGATATTTTTTGTTATTAAAATTATAATGAACAACAATATTTAAGATATTTTGAATTCAAATTAACGTAGAAAAATGTTGTTTCATATCTTGAATTAACAATAAGTTAGGCTGCTATTGACATTTTTTCTGATGACGTTTTAACATTTGGAATATGGACTTTCAACTGCCATTACTATCTCTAAGTTCATAAGAAACTTATCCTTTGACTAGACTACCTAGAAAAACCTACATGACAAGGAAGTGTTTAAGCAGAAGCTTCAAGGTTGATAACAGTGATAACAATTTTAAAAATAGCTCGTCATTGGTGATATTTTATATATGAGAGTATTTTAAGGATGTTCGATGTTAAAGAAAAGCCTTACAAATCTTACATATAGGACCATTTTGGTCCATACACGAACAGAAAAGATATAGTTGTGCATGTTTACCACAACTATTTTAATATTTTAAAATTTGTTTAAAAAAATATTTTGGTCACGGTAATTATTTATATGATTTCTGCAAACATGATATGGTAAATATACTATTCGCATGATTATAGTAATCATATATAGGGTTATAGCCATTATGTAATGTTTATGGTGATCAGTTTTATGATGAAATATTATAAGATATTATGTTGTTCTCTATCGTAATCAAAAAACAACAAATTATGATAAATGAATTTATCATAAACATGATTACAACAAATATATACATGGTTACTAAAATCGTATATATGATTGTAGTAATCATCTGTACTGTAACTTAACCATATTATGGTTACCGCAATTATATAAATAATTACAAAGACTTGTAAAAATGTTGACATTGTTGTGGTGAACATGTACAACTATATTTTTTTCCTCTGTGTGTATTAGTATTTTTTGGTAATAAGTGACGTCTACATACGATAGTACAAATTTTATAAGTAAGCCTGTGATAATGCGGAAATATATATATGATGCACCGAGTTTTTCTTGGACGCGTCAGTGTTTATTCAATATCTAACTTGTTTTCTTTGCTAAAAGAATGGAAAATCGACCATTTTTAAATTTCCTTAATATAAATAATTAAAAAAAAATTATAGCGAACCAAAATGGTTCTAAAACCAAGATTCGTAATTTTTTATTTTTCAAAGTTCCATATCATTACTTATTGTTGACAGTTTTTCAGGAGTAATAAAATATAAAAGTACCCCAATAGCAAACGTTTCAAGTTGATATGTTGAACCATTTCTTAGCCAAAGCTAAAACAAAATAAAAATTGATCAAAATGGTCCAAACCCAACAGCAGGGATAAATGCTATTTATGCTTTGCTTGTTTTTTAGGAATGTGTTTCATAACATTTTTATTGAAGATGCCAGAAATATGATATTTTCTCTACCTTCATACTAATGAAAAATATTCAATCAAGAATCATCTGGTTTTGTGGTCAAATCATTTATATATAAACAAGGTTTTGAGAAATGTACAAATATTCACCAAATGATTATCAACTGAGTTTTTCTCTTAAAAGTTACTAACTAATATCAAGAGTTTTGCTATTAGAATTATTATAAAATTTGCATCTAAGTCTAATACTATGTTTCCACGGTACGTGCTTCGCTCTATATTCATGCTTCACACCCCAATCATGTGCGAAACAACTTGCTTCACCATACAAAATTTTAAGAGCGAATCATGTAGATTCATATTGAATCTACTTGCGAAGCACGAAAAATTGCACTCTTCTCTAATTTTTATCGCAAGTTTATCTGCACTAGCTGTAAAAATTTATTATTATTGTAAACAAAGCAAATTATTTTCTTGTTGCTGGAGGTAAAGAAAGTAAATACGTATGAATGTATGTTTTTTTCAAATAAGATAACTAATTTCCACTCACTTTTTTTGTCCATTAAAAAAATGTATTTTCCACAAATGGTAAATTCTGTTTTTTTATTCTGTTTGTTTATTAAAACCAACTGTCAAATCGAATCCAGTTTATTAGTCATGTAAACAGCATGATTCATAAACATGATTCAGAAAGCGAAGCAGGTGATTCAAGTCGTCATGGAAACATAGTATAAGAGTTATGTACATTTTAAGAAAACAAATTCTGTATTTTCCAAGAAAGTTTTCTATCCAATAAGAAAGATGTGTGTAATGCATGGGATTTAAACAATTTTCTATGAATGAAGTTTTAACAGCTCTTTTTTGATAACCAACTTAAAAATGTAAATAAAATTATATAAAACCGCCAGCAAACCATTGTGTTGGCAAAATGTAAATATTTTTTTTCGTATACCTATTCATTACGTTCATTGACTTTTACTACCTGCTATTACATTCTTGTGCAAAAGCACATATATACAAACAGAGTTGGAGGGCATATGTACTCAGTAGTTGATACCACAAAAGTAGCATTATGCTAAATGTGACTTTTAAATAATTGATGAGAAAACTTTGTTAACTGTATAAATGTTAGATACATTCGTTAATTCGCTTTTTTCGTTTTTAGTTTTGTTTTATTTAATGATTAAGTACAACAGTTTTTTGTAACAACTTTTGCTAATGATTACTCACACTTTATTCAAACAAAAATGAACAACAGTGAGGCAAAACTACAACCACTCAATCATAAAAGAAATACAACATTAAAATTTTGACTGCTACAAATCGTAGTAACAACTTGTAATTCCTTTGACCATCACCAGCAAACACCCTACTATTAGAGACAATAAAAAAAGAAAGTTAAGCAAAACTCATTTGAATAATGTGAGAATCTTGTTGCTCGTAAATGGAAATTAATGCAAAAACTATGTTGTTTATATAGACAATCACACATTACAAATGAGTTTAGAAATTTGCTGTCAATTCATAGTAAAACAAAAAAACAAAACAAAATAAAAAAATTACTAAATTGGAAAACAAAAAAGTATAAAAAAGTAAGTACTAGTACTCGTATTTGCAGGACAAAAGTTTATTTGTTTTCGTTAGTTTTTGGTCAACTGAACTGTTGTTTGTTCGATAGAAGTAATGACCAAAATACAAAATGCCATTAATCATGTTTATTTTTTATTTAGCAGTTTTTCGTTTATTTTCAGTTTAGTTTTTTGGGGAGGGGTTTTCTGTTCTCTTTTTTTTTTCTTTTGGTTTTTTTGTCATCCTTTAATATCCTGTGTATATTAACGAAATTGAATTTTGTCATCTATTTGTTTTAGATACATTTTAAATTAAAGGAATAAATTGACTTTTTATCAAGTCAGGTTATTTTATTTGTAATTCAAATGTTGTTTATAGCATGAGTATTCAGAAAATTCAATTACGTTTATAAGGCTGTATTTAATTAAACTAATGTATTTGAATTAGGTAAAAATTCTAATGTTTATTATTATTTTTTTTTTTTGGTCGTCAAAGTTTAGTAGACAAAACATTATGGATTAAATGATGTCTATATTGGCGCATATGTTTAGTAAAATTTAAGTTTTATCATTTAACATTTAAAGTATTAAAACGAGTATAAAAATATAGTCAGTCGGTCAAGCCCGACCACATAATAACCTACACCTAGTATATGTTTAAAAACAGTTTTTCAGAAATGCGTGCTATAGGAGCTATAACCCATTATAGACCGATCATCCAAAAATTTCGTGGCATGACTTCTGTGCATAATTGATTTATATATTTTAAAGTGATTTTCGATGGGGGCATTATATATGAGCTTTGACTTATTATCAACTGATCATTATAAAATTATGTGTCATGACATCTGTATACATCAAACTTTTTTGTGTGGAATTTCATTTGAATACCAAAATTTTTAAGAGATTTTTAGTCGTTAAATTGAGTTTCGGAAGTGGAACTTATAAGGGAGCTATGACTAATTATGGACTGACCATAATAAAATTGGGCGGAAAGAAACGTTTAAAGTGAATTTCTAAAGTGGGGCTTAGAAGGGAGATATGGCCAACTATGGACCGATCTACAAAAAATTTGTAGGTGTAATTGGGCTTGATTTGGGATTTCATTTATTATTTCATATATTGTGATTTGTTTGGAAACGTGCCTAAATCAAACAATTATGACATTAAAATTTAAGACATTTTTATGGGGACTAGGTGAATTAATGAACGAATTTTAATCCCAACCGTCCTTGGGTCGGAAAAATATCATTTGCCGAAATTTATGGAAATATCTTCAAAATTGCGACCTGTACATTGCGCCAAAGGTTCGGGCGCATCGACGGACATCGTTAAATCGTCCCAGGAAGTGAATCTTATTCGATTGGTATACTTTAAGGGACTAATATGTATGCGCGTTACAAACATCAGCACCAATCCAAAACACCCTACCTACTATGGTGGTGTAGGGCATAACTAAAGTAATATATTGTGTCATACTTTTTCACACACCCTAAGAATAATATTACAAAATATGTTTAAAATCAATTGAAAGTGTATAAAGTTATTTAAAAAAATTTTGAAAAATTTAATTTAGTGAGAAAAACTCGTTGTCTAAAAGAAAAACAATAATGTGGGAATATTTTTCAAGTGTAACAAAAGTAGGTATTAATTAGCTTTAAGAGTTTTTGAATTATTGATAATGATAAGTAAAAAATTTATATAATTTTTTATTAAAAAACATTAAATGAAAGGATACTTTATAATTGTAAAAGGAGTGTCATAAATAATAATTTTAATGTGTTTTAAAATGTTTGATAGAGATAAATGGAAATTTTATTAAATTATTTAGTTTTTTAAAAAACAAAGCCAAACAAAAATTATATGCTCTACTATTCTGCACATATTATATTGCTTATTGAAATCATTTAAAGGCTTTCAGAGTTGTTAAAGAAAATCGCCTAGGTTCTATATTCCACTACAAAGTGAAACTGAAATCGTTTTCCTGTCACATAGACAATTTCACGGCGTTATAGAAAACAAGTGAAACTATGTTGTCCGATGAACCAAACTGGATATGTTACTTTACTTTCAAAATCAATTTCACAAAATGTAAAACACAAGCTTAAATTCAACTTCACTTCATTTCACAAATGTAGAACCCAGGTGAATGCAGATAAAATCATGAAATTTTTCACACTTTATTTTTTTATAGCACAAGCCCCCATACGTACATAAATGTCTAGAAAAAAGCAGTATCCATACAAGCTTCAGCAAACATTAGTTTCACGTAATGGTAAAACACAAGGCGGTATTTTGTTTGAATCAGTACATATTTCACCATATCCCCCATATAAACTCCATTTCAGAAAATAACATTAATGCTCATAAATCTCTTATAAATATAATTATCAAGTTGAAATTCGGCACAAATAATCCACATGTAGATATGCATAAATGACTGTACCGAATTTTATTATGATCGGTTTATATTTACCATAGCCATCATATAAAATCTACTTACAAAAATTTTTTAATGCGAATATTTTGTAATCGTCATTATCAAGTTGAAATTCGACAGAAATAATCCACTAGCTTTATACTGAGCGGCCCATAATTACTCATAGCTTCCATATAGGGTCCACTTCAAAAAAAAAAAAAAAAAAAAAAACATTAACCTTCCTAAATATTTTATAAATATCGGTATGGTACTTAACTTTTTAACAGATCAGTTATAGTAAAAAATATCTTAATAGATTTTGTGAAGGTAAGCCCATAATTTGCCACAGTTCCCATCTGAAGTATATTTCCGAGAATAATTGGAATAATCAAAAAACTCTAAAATATATCGCTATTAAAATGAAAATACAGTAAAATATTTTATAGCGATGGTCCCATATTATGTAATAGATGCCATATAAGACATCCAAAAAACAAAATAACTCGTATAGACATCGTTATTGATACAAAGTATTACACAAATTTCTTTCAAGTATGCAAAGATCTTACTACTAATATATATGTATATACATAAGTACTGGGTATATAACTATATATGTGACCCGGCCTATGAAAAGGTGGCTTATGGCTCAAAAAAGAAATTGCGAGACACAGCTGTTAAAGATAAACAATGCATTTCGTCAATGTGTGTTGGACAAAATAAGAATAATGTTATGATATCACATCTGCAATGGCGGCTGATTCGAGGACTCAACACTTTCACCACGTGAAAGAGCGTCTCTAAAACTATCGAAACCAAAAAAAGTGGAAAAATTTTTTTGAGTCATAAGCCACCTATTCATAGGCCGGGTCACATATATATATTACTTGTTTTAAATTTCCAAAAATTTTAACATAAACTTAACTTAAAACTGTAAAGAGTTATGTTATATTATTGATATTGCTTGAGGGCTTATACAATTTTAAGAAAAATATTTTTGTGTGAGGTTAAGAATACAAATTTGCCAAAATTAAAAGAAAGCAAATTGAAATGAGGACATTGCTTAAGGGTCTTCTTCACACGATCATTGGCTCTACTTATATAAGTCAAATTTGACCTTAGCTCTGTATGTCCATTTAATATATTAATAAGCCTTCTGAGTGTTGATCTATATATGTTCACAATATGCTCTGTAATATCTTGGGGGATACCCAACACCAACGAATGTCGGTTATTTTATCTTAAATGACAACATAAAAAACAAAATGCCAACATATATAAAAAGAGAACACAATTTGAATCGCTTAAATAGCTTTATTGAACAAAATTAATTGTGAAATTTTATATTTTCCAAATATTAAAGACAACTATATACCAAATCAGATGAGATTGAACAAAGCCACTGAAACAGAAGAAGAAGGAATACCAGTTAAATTTTATAATCACCTTGAATATCAACTCTCTAATCACTTACAAATACAATTTGAGTCAAAGTAATTACAATTAAATTGAGCTTTGTTTCTTTCCAATAATTTAAGTTACTAGAGAAATGATTATATATCCATATTTTTTCCTTAAAAGACTTTTGCTTTAACATACATAAATACCCAACCCTTTAATTAAATCCCAACAAAGATTTATGAAATTTTTTCGTTGTAGTACTACAACCAGCAAAGGTGTTAAATCAACTTTACACCAAGAGGCCAATTCAATTGTGTACTTTTTTGTTGTCGTATTTATGTTTACACTTTTTTACATGTACTTTATTATCTTCATCTAACATCCTTGAAACAAGTACAATAGACAAACACTTTTATTCTTATTGTGTGCAAGACATTTCTTTATTGCTTTCTGCTTTTTTTTGCCTTTTGTTTTTACATGTTACTGGTAGATTCGTAATATAGTGGGAGTTTGAGACACTGGTCATAAAACAATAAAATCGGTATTTCTCTTTTGCCGTTTACTAAAGTGAAATGAAGTAGTATGTAATTTTGTAGGACAATTCTTATGTTAAGGTAAAGCCATTTTTGAAAAAAAAAATAAAACTATTTTTTATGTAATAATCAAACATAATAATGATGTAAAGAGAATAATAATTGCTGGAGTTATTACCCAATATTTGCTTAAATATTGCTTCTATTGTGAGTCATCTTTGAGCAATTTTTGATAACATATCTACTTTTATTAGGTTATATAGCCCACATTTAGTCTACCACAACCATTTGATTTAATTTTCATTTAGATTTTCCTTTTGCATACTCACTCAGCTAATAAAACGTATGTGTGTAAAACTTAAAAAACAAACTCGCATAAAAACTGTGATATTTTCGTTATGTGCAACTTGACAATATTTTAGTGTATTTAAGAAGAATATCTCCTTGCAGTCATATACATCCATTATTAATCCTTATTGTTGCTTGTTGCCATTGCTTATTGTCGTTTTCTAAGGTTAAAAAACATTTAATTTTTTCAAGCAAGTGTCTTTTAGGAGAACATTTTGGGATAATTTATTGTTGTGTTTACAATTGATAGTTTACCAAAACTGTAAACAGTTATTTACAATTTATGTAGAAGGTAAATGGCTAGTAATGGTTGTAAAGAAAATAAATAAAAATTCCTATGGAATTCAAAAATACGTACATTTTAAATTACTTTTTTTAAAGAGTGCAAAACAAATAAAATAATTTAATGGAAAGCAATAAAAAACTACTTAAAATTAAGAAATTTTACGTGTAAGAGTTTAAGCAAACGCTGCACAGAGCATTTGAAAAATGGGACTAAATAGTTAGTCCAAATGCAATAAAATTTCATATGCCCAGAGAACAAGTAGTGTCGAGTTTAAGTTTTGAATTAATATCTCATAAACCAGCCAGCAGTGGATCCCAAAGTGTCAAATTAACCCTTAAGCGAACACCAGCGCCTGGCCAGGCATTTTTGAACATTTTTATAGTTTTTTACTTAGATAACTTAGGCGGAGCCCTTTAACTTTTTATGAATTCCTCAATAAAGGTGTTTTGTACAAAAAAATTAAAAAAAACTTGAATTTTTTTTATCTCTAGGCGTGTTAATTACTCTAAACATGTTGGTAGCACCAGGGCCCAGCCAGCCCCTATTATGTAGAAAATGCAGCAAATAAAATCAAAACAAAAGAGAAAGAGATTAAACCGATAAAAAGCAGAATCAATGTGCTTGAACGTTTCAGAAATTAGTTTTTTTTATTGTTGGATTGGCAGTTAACAAGTGTTAATAGTGTTACAATGAGTACTAAATTAGAAAAAATCTTTGAAACAGTTTTAGTTATGACAGATTGGCAGAGGCAATTGTCAATGATATAGAAAACGAAATTCAGAATGAGGTTGATGGAAATGAAGACAATGCTTCTGATATTGGAAACGAGTTAGAAATTGATAATGAAATTGAAGATTTTTAATTTAAAGCCATACAAATTATAAAAAGTTTCAGCTAGGCCCTGGGGTTCGCTTAAATGAACACAATTTGGTGTTTGCTTAAGGGTTAAGTGAATTTGTCCTTTATTATTTACTTCATTGTAATTATATTAAAAATTACCAATGACTAATTATCACAACATATTTAAAACTTGCAAATTTACTATGAATTGTAAACTCTTCCCTAATTTTACACGTTCAAAAGTTAATAAACGGTAAATTGTGTATGTTTTATAAAAACATATAAAACTTTTAACAAATAAGATATTCATGGAAGACTTTTTTAAAACACAAGGCAAAAATTTATTGTTTTGAGAAGTTTGCGTAAACAAAAATCGTTGAAATTGAAATAAAACTTTTATTTATAAATATTTTTAAATCATATTTTGCATTGGCGGGGATATTAAGTGAAATACTAAAATTAAGTAAATTACTAAAATTTATTTTTTTAGATTCGAAACCCTTTAGAGAATAATTAAGAACATGTTGGCCCATATCAAATAAATTATTTGTTTTTGATATTGACTATGTGATTTGAGAACATCTTCCCTAAATTTGAATTTTACATAAAAAACAGCTACATTTTGAATGATTCTGGTCCCCTCGTTAGCCAAGTTTTTTAACTTTTTATATACATAAGTCAGCTTTGAAACTTCTTAACTGATTTTGAAATAAAATATGTAATAAAAAAACAAAGAGAAAGAGAGGCGAATTGGGCTACTGCAGAAAAAGATTTTTTTTTTACTTTTTTACATTTTTGTACACATCCAGTTTTTGTTCTTTGCATAAACAGCTGGTTAATTTTAAAGTGATGTTAACCTTTGTCCGGCGGAAGAGGTACAATTGTACCTTTTTCGTTTTTAAATTGTAATAACTTTTTTTTTGTTAATACTAGATATCTAAAATTTTCTGACATCTCTAAACTTTTATTACGGATTACATATTTGAAATTAAAAAAAAAAGATTTTGATTATATCATACCGAAATAAGTCTTTTTTGACTTGATATCCCTAAAAGGCTGAAGGGGTACAATTGTACCTTCATATAAGTCGTAAGGAAAAAACAAGAAAATAAAGCAGAGTTATTTTTATTTAGGAAATAACAATATATTTTTATGGTGTTTCCTTGCATAAAAAACATGTGGTACTTTGAATAGAGTGTTCATCGCTAATAGGTTTCAAGCAGATTGCACACGCCTTTCTAGTCTACGTTGTTTGTGTGTCTCACATTGACAAACATAACATCTTCCAACCACCGTTGATGCTCCCCGTCTACCAAAGGGTACTTTGGAACCAATTTCTGGACTTTGTTCTGCCACTATAGGTCGTCCAAGTACCATTTCTATAGCACTTCGAATAAAATAACTATTTACCTGTTATAAGTTTGTTGCCACTACGGTCTTTGACTGATTGCATACATATGTGTTTTGAAAGATCTTTCAAGAACTTTCGTCGTTGATCTTTTGATATATTGTTTGGGTGGTGGCTTCTATATAAAATATAGGAGGCCAAAGCAGCAACGTCAACCATATTATAAAATAATGTTCGTCGTTTTACGGTGTATTTGCCCAACATTTTGTCCATGACATCTACTCCACCTTTTGTTTTATTATAATATTTTATAATTTCTGGCTTAGCAGCATCCGTATTTTCTACTTCTCCTGTCATGTGCATAGTTGATAGTAGTATCACCGATTTCTTCTTTTTTGGCACGTATGAACAGATTGTGGCATCACTGTTATAAGCAAAGTTGGTGGGGTTGATAGGCCTTTCCTTTGCTGGCTGCATATTACTGGGTAAAAATTTTTTATTTTTTCTTACTGTATCAACTAAACTCATGTTTTAAGAACTTAAGACCTTGCCCAATCGTAAGGATGTGAAAAAATTATCTGCAACCACATTCCTTCCGGAGCCTTTATACAGTTGAACTACGTCCAGCACAATTCGTTCACCAATATTTGTTTGTATTGGACCGTCTTTCGGCTTTCCGGTATAAATTTGACCATGTAATGGATAGGAATTTGATGAATCACAACCCCAGAATATTTTTATGCCATACTTAGCCGGCTTAGAAGGTATATACTGAGTAAATTTGCTATGGCCTCTAAAAGGAAATAATTGTTCGTCTACTGTGATACACTTATATGGTTTGTACGCATGCTCTAAATTTTTGTTCATCATTATCCATATATCCCGAATTGGTGCAGCTTTATCTTCTTGTATTCGCGCTGCACGTGTATTTTCGTTGTCGAATCGGACAAATCTTAGCATTATCTTGAAGCGGTCTCGAGTTCGATTTTTTGGTATTCAATTTTTCTACTACTTGTTTTTACTTTACGGGTATTCCCCTGTATGTATGTTATCACAACAAAGTACAATTCAAGTGTATTTATATGTGTACGGTGATAGCATTGGTGCAACAACAACAATGCAAACAAAATAAGAGTTTTGTTTGCATTGTACTGACCAAACGTCAAACATATCTGATTGGAATTGCAAAAAATGTATACATGTGTACGTAAAATAAGTTTTTTTTAGCCACGGGCCTGTTCTATCATTTGTTTATTAAATAAGAACAGAATAATTTAATTATATTTATAGGAAAAGCCATACATATCGTGTTAAGTATATAAGGGTACAATTGTACCCATACCGCCTTTTAACGTTGTAAAATTCTTCCGCTGGACAAAGGTTAAATTATTTAAAATCAATTAAAAAGTGTTCACACATGCTCAATATTGCTAATTTAATTAGCGTTTGACAGCAGCTGACAAACAAGAATACAATTACAGTGCACTCGGGAAAACGTCAACGCTCGTTTACGTCAACATCCCAAAACGTCAACCCTTTTTTTAACATTACCTACTCTAAAATTTTATGAAATAAATAGAGAGAAGGCTATCTTCCAAGTGTTGGAAAGAAAAAAATAGCAGAAAAAATAACAGATTTTTTTTAATTTGTTAAACGTCAACACCTGCAGTTTTAATTAGTTGACGTTTTCCCTAGTGCACTGTTTTTGGTTGTAATATTATAATTTTCAGCCTAAAAATATTATTTATTAATTTAAAAGCGAATCAACTTCCGTTTTAGCAATTACTTGTCACAGGGTTGTATTTTTAATTTTAACAATTATTAGAACAATTAACTCTTAATGAAGCAATTATCTTAATTGAAATTTTGTATGGATAATTGAATTCAATTAGGGCGTTAGTTAAAAAATGTCAATGCCTGAACACTATATTACGTGTCTATAGTTAAAGTAAAATTTATTTTAACAAAAGTCAACTTTTTAACCATTAAAGTGCACTTTTTTTGTGACTATGGTTATGGCCCATATTCTATAAATTATTTTATAGAAGTATAGAATATTGTGAAAGTAATTTAGAACACCTTAAATTTCTAATTTATTTCTGGTTTTGTAGGAAAATATTTATATTTAAAAGTAATAAAAAAAATGCATAAAAAAATTGGCAAATATCGTTAAGGATTCATCTAGCTCACATGAAACATTTCAATTATAAGGAATAAATAATTTCTAAAGAACACGTTACCTGTCCTAAATAAATTCTCGGATTCCCGTTGCGAATCCTGACCTTTATTAATTAGAGGAGAACAAACAGCTGTTTATAATTGCTTTTTAACCAAAGCTAACTTAATATAAAACAAGTAAGAAAGTATTGTCAAGCCATAACTGCGAATATAATAACACAATATATACGAATATTTTTCCCAAAATATTCTTAAAAAATCGAGATCGCAAATGTTGTCGTGCTGGCCATTCATGATTTCAAAACATGATTTAAAACATGAAATTAAAATACCCCACCCTCTACTTCTACCAGGTAAAGTTTATAATATAAGATTTTTTTCTAACACTCACAACTAAAACTACGTTTACCATTTAAATAACAGCATTAACATTAAAATATTCTTTACCTCTGACCCTCGAAAACAAAAACACAAAATATTACTCTAAACAATTCATAAAGAGAAAAGATCACAAGACTTTTAACAGTTTAACCAAAAACAAAAATATGACCATCAATTTGTGTTTTGTGAGACAAAAACTAAACTTTATTTTACTTTTGTCAGTTTGTGACAAATGGTAGACTAAAACAGAATTAAACACACACAAATACAAACAACTAAATACAGCAAAAATCAAGAAAAAGTAGACAGGAATTCAACAACTGCAAAAGTTTTTTGGAAACCATAAAAAAGAGCCATAAAGAAAACTTTTAGTTGTCGAAAAATTATCGACATTCTTGTTTTTCTTTCCATTTTTTCTTCTTCCGTGTAGCTGTATAGGTGTTTTTTTATTGTACTTTGTGAAATTGATGCCTAAGGATTAACTTTTGAATTTGCTTCATTTAAAAATATCTCTTTTGTATTGGTGTGTGGGATGTATATTTCTTGTTGCTGTGTAAAAGTAACTTGACGAGAAGTTTGGCTAAGTCGAATTTTATGTACCCAGCACCAGTTTAAAATGTTTGTTGAAAATAAAAGTTACTTTTTTTAACTATGCGTTCGGTGAACCCGCTAAACTCAGCTGAAATTTTAATACCACCATTGACTTTTTCAACTGGACCTGATGACGCATTTTGTCCGGCTGATATTTGTACAAAAATACAAAAAATCAGTTGTTAGCTTTAATGTCAAGAGAAACAACAAAAAGCTGTATACAATTTATTATAATTCCTGAAGTTCGTTTACAGGATATATAACCGATATTGTATGTGTTATACAAATGACAGCACAAATATTATCCATATGGTATTTATGTATGGTGTTAAGTATAAAAAATA
This sequence comes from Bellardia pandia, assembly GCA_916048285.2. Classification (NCBI taxonomy): domain Eukaryota; kingdom Metazoa; phylum Arthropoda; class Insecta; order Diptera; family Calliphoridae; genus Bellardia; species Bellardia pandia. The sequence goes on along the minus strand of OU696530.1, from coordinate 26,305,943 downwards.
TATTACTGGCGGTTGTCTTCTGTTATTTCAACACAAGAAGTTTTAACACTCATCATCAATTTCTTAAAAAAAATAAACTTTTTTGATTCTTTTTATTTAGTTTTTTATTACAACAATAATAATAAGTATAAGGTCGTTGTTGTGTTTTTTTATTTACATAAGGCATGATGTTGTTGCCATTTTTTATCTTTAAATCTCTGAATTCTTTGAAACTAAATAAAACTGTTGTGTAAGCAGATATATATGTTTCTATATATGGCTTTTAAGTGGTGTTAACGTATTTCCGTTTTAAAAACACAACAACTCCAACTAGATAAAACTTTGTATTTGTTACGAACTAGAAGTCAGTGTACATGCTTTACATTTTCCTTTATGTTTCCAAAAAATTGTTTTGCTTTAATGTAAAATTTACATTTTTATTTTGTACAGCATTAAAATTTTCCCTGAAGGTAAAGAAAGACCTTTCTCATCAAAGCCACGCATAAACATAATTTAAACAAATATTTGCATATAAACATATATACATACGTAATTTTTGAATAATAGAAAAAACTTTGTTTTTTTGTTTGTAATATTTTCAATATTATTCTCAGAAATGGCCTAGAAAAATTGAAAGTTCAAAGGGCATATAATTTGTGCAAGTTTTTTGAATAACTAACATAGATCTAAAGAGGATGAGTTCTGTAAAAGAACAAGTCCTTAAATTATGTTTTAAATTATGCTTTATTAAGGATGAATTGGGAAATATTAGAAAAGTTTAAAAAAAATAAAATGCTTTTAAATTATACAAGTCTGAAGTGACATATCTACTGTTAAATTCTACCAACATAAGCCTTAAATGCAAAGAAATTATACCACAATATTTTATTATGAGCGCCCCATAATAAGTGACAGATACCTTGTGAGGGATAACTCGTATAAATATCATTATCTTAAAAAAAATGTAGTGTGGATATAAGATTCGACATAGCCAAATATATACTCTTACTTGTAGTAGTTTAATGTGATATTTTTTTAATAAAATAAATTCGTTATTAAGGATCCAGTGGTGTCGAAGAGAATTGTACAAATATCCGGATGAAATAGACTTTCTTTAAGAGTTATTTTGATAGTATGCCATTAATTTTTAGCATGTTTTGCTTCAAGACGGTAAGCTTGTCATAGTATTCTCTAAAAATAGACAGAAATCGTCGACATATGTGAAGTTGCTGGTTGCAAATTACTACAATTTTGGAAAATTAAAACAACTTAAAACTAATATTGCAGCAACAAAATGCTCAACTTCATATGAATCTACTCAACAGTGGTTACGTTTCTTGATAAATCCTAATCAAGAATTAAAAGATTTTTTAGGGTCAATTAACTATTGAAAACCCTTATTCGGAATTGTCCTATATAATCCTGCTAAGTTTTTCTGGAATATTGACAGTACTAGTGCTTATTTTACCTACAAGAAACTATTATCCATAAAGAAATTATGTCAATAAGGATTTTTAAGCTTTTTAAAAGTTAGGAAAATTCCAGCCGAAAAAAAATTTATTTCATCTTTCGTTTTCACATGAATTTTGGTCATGTTTTTCTTAAGTGCATTTATACTTATGAAACACTAGCTTTTGCAATATTCCTTAATACAAATAAAATATTCTTAAATAAAACTAATATTTTTGTTTTAATTTAATGCGTTTTTGATCTATTTACAACTTAAAATATTTTTATTCGAAAACTAAATTTAAATATAAGTTACAAAAATCCTGAGTTGATAGATTTTGAGAATTTGTTTGAATACATATGTATCTATATAAATCAAACATTTATGATTAATTCTCATTTTGGGAGGAAATTTGAATGAGTGCTAGGTGAAGTAATAAATCGAATTCAATAGGTCAGCAAAAATCGCATATTAAGAATTATTTCGAAATATATTTGCCAGCCAGGTTTTGAGTTCATCGGTATACATTTGGGCGTGTGTTATATTAAAATTTGGTTAGTTACAAACATTAGCACAAGATATTATTTGACACAAAACCTGCATCTAATCGGGAACTCGACATAAAATAATCATGTCTATTGTTGAGCGCTACAAAAGCTGAAGTGAAAACGTAGCATCGTCGGTTTTGGGTTTAATTTATTCTGCTTAAATCATAGTTTATTACCTTGCATTTATATTCTAAGAAAGCTTTTCGTGATACTTTGTCTATGGTGCTTCCAAAAAACTGTATTACAAAAACCTTTGCAATTAAAGTTAACAAAAACCGAAACAGTTTTTTCATTTTGAAAAACCCATCCGGTTTTGGTAAAAACAGTGAAAATTTAACCGGTTTTTATAGAAAAAACGGCATTCCAAAATGTTTTTTTTAAATAAAACTTAACAAATAAACAGAAAACTTTTTTTATAAAAAATTCGGTTTTGTGAATACTCTAGTTGCAATAAAAAATCTATATTCTTAATACAGAACTCTTTTAAAATTCCCTGTATGAAAGTTATAATTGTTAAGTTTTTGTCAAATTTAGTAAAGGTTATTGAATTCCAATATCAATGTAGGTGTATTCCTTTCTTTTTAAAATAATGCATAGTTTGTTTAACGACAAAAATTTATTATTTATCTATAATTCATTTTTATTACTTATGATTATAGTTCTTATTTTAATTAAAATACTTAGTTAATATAAAAGAAAGGTTTATTTTTTAAATAATTGCAACAAGTTCACTGTTTCACGACTCTACTCTCAGACTGATCTTTACTGACTCTGTTTACTGACTGATTCTGACTGATGCTAAACTGTTTTCTGTTGGTTCTTACTTTTGTCTTTTCTTGTGTCATGATGTTCGTTATGCGTACAGTCAAGGGTAAGGTCGACAGAGGTTGGCACCCTACATAACTATTTAAATATTTATATAAATGTACATTCTTCTCACAAACACATACATTTTTATGTATATGTCAAGTACACATTTTAATATTTTGCCACAAGAAAAATGCTGCTAAATGTCTATCGGTAAATAAGATTATTTCAGTTGTATTTACTTATATTCACATGGATTATCTGTAAATTAATGATTTTTGATTAATCGTTGATTTCCAATAAGGAAATTACTTTTATTGCCAGGCAATGCACAAAAAAAATGTATTAATTATAATTTAATACACACTCATATATTACTGCAAGCATACGCTAAATTTCGTATGCCTACGCTCAACTTCACATGAACGCACAGATTCACACAAACCGGATACACTGATATTTTATTGATGTAAGGGATTGCGGTTTATTTGTACGTGACCAAGTGCTTATACATATACACGTAAATATTACAGCAACAATAAAAAGCAACGCAAAAAAAAACAACACAATATAATTCTGTTGCTTACTGTAGTAAAATATTAAATAATCCCTTAAGGTAATGAATAATGAGAAACAATTTGTTGCTGTTGCTTCTATATTTGTGTGTGCATATTTGCATACACAGCAACAAATAATTTTCTTAACTAAATATTCGATATTAATTTATGTTTTATAATTATGCATAACTTTACATTTACATATTGCCAAAGTTGAACATTCTTATATGTATATGTACATATACTGTGAGCGTCAATATAAAGTGTACGTAAAAGCAGAGATATCCCAGTAAAAAATGTGCTCTAAAAGGAGCAGGTTTTATGTATGAATTCATACCTCAAATCGCTTCAAACCTGCTGATGGGATGCATGATTATTGTATGAGGTGTTCCCGATTTGAAGGACTTCTTTCTCCTGACAATAAGCGCTTCTTTTAACCTAGTCAAACATGTAAATAAAGCACTTTCCTAAACGTCACTTCGCGCACACAAATCAAAGAACAAATTCTATCTGAATGTTTTTGCTTAAGAAAAATTCATAGTAACTGAGAAGCGCGATATTCGTTTTGTAATTGACTTTAAAACCTTCTTCGTTGTCAGCGCTAAAAAAGCATATTTTTCGTATATTCTATTCGTAAGCATTTACTGCTTCAAAAGAGCGCTTTTATTGAAGCGTTCGATTATGCGCTTTTCTCTTAAGTGCTTCAAAAAACACGATTTTTTTTTACTGGGATTGTTTTAAAAAGAATTTATTATATACTACATATACTACAAGTAAAAATTGTGAACAAAATAAGTACATATATTGCAAAATTCATAAGTTAAGCACAATAAAACTAATAAACAAACAAAAAAATAAATAAAGGTACTTGGCAAATATTTACTAAAAAAAAAGCATAACCACTTATTTTAGCACAAATTTGTTTGACGTTATTTACTCTTGCAAGAGTTTTGCAAGATCAAACAGCATCAAATAAAATAAAACTAAATATCTGTTGTGCCTTGTCCTAAATAAACGAAGTTTTTTTTTAATAAATAATCGAGCTCAAATATATTTTTTTAGTGGTTACGTAATACCAGCATTATTAAACCGTAATTTAAGTGAATGTGTAAAAGAGTATTTAAAGACAGCGAAAGTATTTAAATTATGTTGTACATTTGAAAAATAAAGGCTCATTATCGCCTATGTTCTATATTCCACTACGAAGTGAAACTAAATCGTTTTCAGTTCCACATGGACAATTTCACGGCGTTCTAGAAAACGAGGTGAAACTTTGAACTATGATGAACGAAACTAAAAGTGATATTTTACTTTTCAAATCATTAGAACACAAAATTAATGAAAATTTCGCTTCCACTTCATTTTACAAATGTAGAACCCAGGTGTATATTTTTTTAACAACTTCATGCTTTTATTTTGCATTTAAAATTAATCCGGTTTATTTAAAGAAAATAACCACCGCTTTTAAAAGGTAAAAAAGTGACAATATGAAGGTACGGACTGAAGTCTTCATACATCCCCAAAATATCATGTACTGGCTAATCAAACTATTCAACCTGTAGCAGAAAAAACAAATTTTAAGCAAAAAAAAATAATTCAATTTTAAGGGAAAAGTAGCAGATTTTTTGCGGCAAAATAAAGTAAACAGGTTTATTAAAATTATGCAAAACATTATATGTAATATTTTTCACAGTCATTTTGCCTTTATAAAAGCTGACAATTTTCTAAATATAGAATCAATGTGGTTGATTTTGACTCCCAATATCGAAAAACAAAGAAAATTTGAGGCTCGTTATATATTTTTTGCGAAATTCAGATGTTTGATCTTGTTGTTCCTTGTATCCACGCTGAAAGGTTTTCCAGTAGTTTTCGTAACATTTTCACTTATTTTTACAGCACTAGATGTTGCATTTGCTGTTGTTTTTCTTGCTATAGATCTTACTTCAGTAAGACGCTTTGGTCATTTTGCAGCAGACAAATTTTCTTCTAATTTCTTCTAAATTTTCTATATTCTTCTACATTACAATAGGTGTTTCAAGTGGAAATACTTTCTTCAATGGCCTTTTTTTGACAGATCATGTTTAAGTCGTGTCATGCTGTCATCTTATTTTTGTTTAGTATTGTTTGGCATTTCGTTTCTGTGAGGAATTTATTTTTTGTACTTCGCTCAACTTATGGTCACCATAATCGGCCTAATGAGCGTACTATTCCCAACACCATCACCCATTTTGAGAACCAGCATTGATTATAATATACGACTGAACAGACCACGTTTAGGATCGGCGCCTGAAATTGAAGCTCGTGATCTTGGCGATATTTGGTTTAAGCAAGACGGTGCCACTTCCCACACGTCGCATCAATCTATGGATTGTCTGGTCGATTGGCTACCAAGAGCGTGTGATTTCACTTTTTCCTTTAGCGATATGTAAAGTCTAAAGTTTATGCGCTTCCATTCAGGGCTTGGAGGAAAACATCACGCGTGTCATTCGCTAGTTATTAGTCGAAATGCTTGAACAAATTATCGAAAATGGGACTCAACGGATAGACCATCTGCGATGTAGCAACGGCCAATAATTGATAGACATAATCTTCAACAAATAAATGCCAAAGAATGTTCTTTCAAATGATTTTAAACACTCCCCATTAAATTTGAATTTACTTTGTTTTTTTCTTTAAAAATTAGGGAACCTCGAAATAGCTCACGTTTTTTTTTTTTTTTTAGAAAGAGAATTAACACTCAGGCAATTAATATGCCTATATATAATTGTGTTACTTTCTTTGGAAAGGGAATTGTTGAAGAAATAAAGGTGGTGAAAAAAGAAAGCTTTTTATATCACAACTCTGCAATTGCGCATTATAATTGTGTTTAGTGCAGCATTGCAGCGCCTCTGGTGGCGAGTAGGCGCACTAATATTAAAGCTTGATTTTATAGCCTTTATTTAATTACTTTACTTCGGTGGCGTTTGAATGCTATACCACCGAAGGAGGGCGCTGTGATAAATATTAGTTATGATAGATAGAAAACTAATAATTATCAGAAACTGATGTTGTTTGAGTGTAGTGTGAAACACTGTTTTAAAATTAACCACTGGGTTGTTAATTTGAAAATATTCCAAATATCTTCGAGTGTGGAAGTATGTGCTCGTGCATGCCTGCCTGTAAAATAACTTTAACAAAACGTAATCAATTATAAACAAACGTCATTAATTTGCATTTATTGTTCTTTGACATCCGAGTATGTAACACTATACTATATTTCTTTGAAAAATAACTTTTGAATTATCATGTAAGTACGCAAAAAAAAAAACAAAAAAAAAAATATTAATTTATAAACGTGAAAACTCGATGAATTAATGAGAAGTAAACGTGCAGAGATGTTCAAATATACTATGTAGCAAAAATGTTGGAATAAATGAAAAAAGTGCTTATGCTTGTATGTACGTATGCATATAAAGGAATTAAAATGCATAAAATTATACTAATGGAAAAAATTGATGTTTGCAAAAAAAATTCAATTATTGTATATGCAAAAGTATGTCAATTTAAAATAAGTTGCAAGTTGTAAGTAAAAGTTTACACATAAGGCAAAAATAAGCGAGAGTGAAAATTATATTCAGTTGTGTCGAATTTTATTTGCCATTTGTTATCATATGCTCAGATTTATAAAATATTTGATGAATTATAAATTGCTCAACTTCAAACATTTTATTAACAATAAATTTAAGCTTATGCCGACATTTTTCTTTAGTTTTAAAGTATTTGTTTTTTTCAAATTCAAATCTAGAGTCTTCTTTAGATTTATTATTACAAGGGAAACGGAAACCTCTTAGGCTAGAACAGAAAGCGCAGTATAAACAGGACAAAATTAAGTGTTTTGTAAACTTACAACTGTCCAATGTACACATGTTAAATTAAATATTTTCGATCTGAAAACTCCTTCATATAGAGACAGGTGTTCAAAGAAGACAAATCCCTAATTTTTGTACAATGAAAAAATTAGAAATTCGTGGTCTCATTGAATATTTAAGTAAAAAATGTTTTTTGCGGCAAGAAATTCATAATGATATGATGAATGTGTTTGGTGAAAGTCCTCCTTCATAGGCAACAGTAAAAAATTGGGTTTCTGAATTTAAACGTGGTCGTACATGCATTGAGGATGAACCACGTAGTGCAACAACAGAAATTATAGCCAAAGTACATGATATGGTATTAAAGGATCGATGAATAAAAGTGCGTGAAATAGCTAATATCATGGGAATCTCAAATAATCGAGCCCATTTCATTTTACATGAAGAACTACAGATGAAAAAGCTTCTGATGGGTTTTTGACTGTTAAGATCAAAAACGCATTAGAATGAAAATTTCTTAAGCTTGTTTGGATCGTTTTAAGAAAAATAAAATGGTTTTTAAGCATCGTTTCATAACTGTTGATAAGACCGCCACTATATTCCAGAGACAAAAGTGTAATTCAAGCAATGGACTGAAGCTGAAGGAAGTGCCCCAAAGAAGGAAAAAACAATTCAATTGGTTGGTAAGATTATGGCAACGGTTTTTTGAGACTTCAAAGATATTTTATTGATTGACTATCTGCAAAAGGGTAAAACAATAAAAGAGTACTATTGCAACATTTTAATGTTTGAGAAAAACGTCCTGGCTAACAACACAAAAAAATCATTTTTCATCAAGACAACGCACCAGCGCACAAGAGTGTTTTAACAATGACTAAAATCAACGAATTAAAGTACGAGTTGCTTGACCACCCATCTTATGCTCCTGATTTAGCTTCCTAGTTGGCAAGCTTTCTACCTCAAACAAAGATGCAATTACAGTTGTAAACCACTATTTTGAAGGCGTTGAGGAAAACTATTTTAATCAAGGGATAGAATTGCTAGACATTGGACTAAGTGTATTGAAATGTAGTAATTTGTAGTACTTATTGAAAATGAAACTCTTTTATTTAATTTAATCAGCCGCTTATGCGACTGTTCAACTGAATGTCTCGTTATTGATTGATTCTTAACTTTACTTTATACTTAGAACTTACACAAACTTATAATGACTTAACAAAACAATAAGTGTGAGAATATGCTTAGACAGCACATTACAGGCTGTCCGCATTTATGCAGTGTGGACACTATCAACAAGAATGGGTTGATATTAAGTTGCATACAGAAGGTATGGTAACCTCGACTTGTCAAACGCACTACAGGAGTTTCAGGAGATTATAGTGAGAAATAAAAATGTTTTTGAAAAACTAACTATTCTTTTTCTGTGCCAGGCTAAGAGGTTTCCGAACCGCCCTTGTATATATATTTTTTACTATTTTTTTTTTTTGATTTATTGTCAATAAATCTAAAATTTATGTTTAAAAACTTTGTCTTACGTTGTTTTAAATAACATTTGGATCTTGTTACAAAATAACTTTTACAAAAAAAATATATTTAAAAAAAAAAATATTTTGAAAAGCAAAATTTAAATTGAAGGTTTATTAAAAAAAACTTAAAAATATTTCTAACATGCTAAAGTCTGTTCAACAATTATAACGTCACTATAAAAATGTTCATATGTCGATAATTACAGATTGTAATGTATCACTATCTTCGACGAGAATAAACGTAACATAAATGTAAAACAAAAAAAAAATAGAATTTTATTTTTGATAACGTTACATTTTATTTTGCAAAAATAAGATATTTTCTTTGTTCAACAATATATCGACATTATTGACTTACGATAATAATATTACAATTATACCGTCAAATCGGTTTGTTTAGATAATTTAAGTAAATTACTGATTTTAAATACAATATTCCGCTTAGTACAGCGTTAACAGAAATTGAAAAATGTACAATTCTTACTTTCCGCGTAGAAGAAATATGCATACGTGAAATTTCTCGGCGCCTTAATCGTAGTCGTCGTGTTATACAAAACTTTTTAAAGAATCCTTCTGGGTGTAATACTACAAGAAGTTCTAGAGCAAACAAGAAACTTACTGAGCGCCAGGAGAGGCATATTGTAAATAAAGCCAGTAACAAATGAATTAGCCTAAACGAGCTGCACTCAATATGTGAGCCAACAGTGAGCAAATCTACTGTGTGAAACAATGAACATCAAAGAATGAAACGTAAGCAGAAACTAACAAAGTGTCACATTGATGCTAGATTAAAGTTTTTTTTTGTGATAATTTGAACACAAATTGGCAGCAGGTACACCAAATATTTTGTTTTTATCTAATTAAAATTTCTAATGATTTAACATTAATAGTAATTTTTTTCTGACTAAAGAACATGTAACCTTAATGGACCGATGGCAATAAAAGTTATTGGCTTGATTTTTGTAAATACCCCCTGCGTTTTACATCCAGAAATTTTGGTGGCGGCCATTGAAAAATTTTAGTGAAATATTAAAATGAAGAACATTGAATATTTCTAAATATAGTAGATATTAAGATAATTTTTTTAAATGACTGGACCATATCTGTGATGCTATAAATAATTAATATCAATCACTAAATGCTAGAAAGTTTGGGATATTACGGATAATTTGCAGTAGATGCAATATATTGATCCGGACACCAACGGATCCAGAGTATTTGCACTTTATGAATATTTTATTAATTAAAGTGAATATCGTGGAAATCTTCAATGGAATTAATTTATTTATACTCACCATTGTGGCCACTGTATATGCAATACATAAAAAGGAAGTTAAATTTTATGGTTGTGTATGTGTGTTGATGTCGTGTGACCTGCAACTCACCATAACTACGAATACATGTAACGTAATCGAATCCTGTTGAACAGGAAAAAGTTAAAGCTCATCTATGTAAAATGTATGGTAATTTTGTCTGGCAAGGAAACGGAAGTGTACTGAATTTTATCCTTTATACAAGCGTAAAGTTTATTTTTCGTTAAATTTTTTTGCCACACTTCATCTCCCGTTTTCTTGTTTGATCAACTGTTGTTCTGGTGTTGTCATTGTACGAAATATAGTTTACAAACCATTTGCAGACGATGACAAAGGAAGGAACAGAAAAGAAAAAGTTGTTCCTCAGTGGTTTCTTTATGTGAATGCAATGTCGCAGTAATAACAATTTAACAAAATTTACTTATGTTTAGTTTGTTATAGGTTTGTATCTTCTAGTCTTCGACAGAATTGACAAATTAAATATGAAGGTAATTTCCAGTAATTTCAGGTAAATGACATATTTTCACAAGTGAAAGTCGCAAATCTGTTTATAATTCTCAGTAGTGAAAATATTCAATCTATTTTAGTACAGATTGGCTCGAAATGCAAAAATTGTTTACAAAACTTCAAAACCATTAACTTACTAAATGTACTAGAAAGAAGCAATAATAAAACTAATGTTTTATTAATAATAAGTTTCATCATAAATTAAACATATAATAATAAAACGCTTATCAAAACAATTACTTCACCCAATTTATACAACATTTGGTTAAACCTTAGAACATCACATTCAAAATATCTAATGACCAACTTCTTTTTTATATATTTTACAGATTACTTTGTAACCTACACATAAGGTGAGTTTGTTAGTTTATGGCAAAACCTGTGCAAATAAGTTAATATTCTGGAAGAGAAAAAAATTACAAAACTTTTCATAAAATTACTTTTTAAAAATTCTAATAGCAAAAGTTTCTAAAAAAAATTACAAAATCTTTTGCAATATGTTGACATGCAAAGTGCTTATTACAACCAGAAAACAGCAGAATTTGCTGAAATCTTGAATGAAAGTACGAGTGTGTAAGAATATGAACAGCAACAACAGCAAAAAGTCCTAAATATATTTTAACATCACATATAATAAACTTTAAATGACATACAGCTATAAAAATATGAGTACATATGTATAAGAATACAAAAGGTTTCTAGCCGTAAAAGCAACAGACACAAATTTATATCTATGGGAGGACTATTAAGACGAACAAAGTAAAAAAAAAAACAATATCAAGAACCCTCAATCAGTTAAGAAACATTCAAGTTAAAACTCTTGTTATCGACGCAGATGGTAAGATACTTAAGGAAAAGTAAAGTAACTGAGTCTATAAAAAATATAGTACCAAAAAAGAAAACCAAAAAAAAAACTTATACCTCCTCTACTCATACACATGCTGACATTTTCAACTTAATACGAGTACATACAAATAAAGGCAAAGCCTGCAGCAGTAAAGTCTTTATAGCTGAAGAAACAAAACATTGTACATATACGAGTATGTAGGAAAAAACTTTAAATCGATTTACAAAGTAAAGTACTAATAGTCTTGTACGTATGTATACTAAGAAATACTCATGTGCACCTACTTGTTGTGTATCTATTGACTTTTTCAAATTAACTTTATCAGCAACAACGGAAAGTTTTCTTCTTTCACTTCCCTTTTCAGCTTCTGGTGAAAGTTGGAAGAAAGTTGAAAGAGTGGGCTTCGGTTCCGTTGAGCAGTGGATGCATGTAGGAAAATGTTTAAATATAGCAACTTATTGTAGAATTAAATAGTAAAGGAAGATGACAAAGTTATTTGTTTGATACAAACGATAACATTGTTATTGATAATTGCTAACGTCACAGCTGCATGTCGTATCAGCTGGGTTCAGATGTCATATGCTGCTACTAATATTTATTATTTCACATAATCGTGGTATATTAACATTATATATTAAAATCTAAATTTTAAATTTGTGTATGTCTTACGTATGCCAATGTTATTAGGTATTGTAGAAGTAATAAAGTAGGATTGTAGTGGTGTTGTATAAGTGTAAAGTGCCAGAATTTAGCAATTAAACTCATTACTTGGTATTTCAACATTATTGCTGGGTATATATTGTAGTTATAGCTTAAGTTTGTCTTAAGTTTTTAATGACTTAAAGTGGCTCACAGCTTATTTAATGCAGTGCATTATTTATTGGATAATACTCTGCGAAATATTCCACCACTCCGTCAATAGTGCTTTTTTAAAGGCTTCGTTAGTTTTTACTTTCTCTTTTGTTTCTGTTCTTTAACGTTCCGTTGATAAGTTATTGCAATTAGTTTTTCTGTTTGAATAAAACAGCTGTTATTTGTTAACATAGAAAAAACACAAAATAAAAATTGCGGCAATTTATAATTGGAAATTAAAAAGAAAGAAATTTTATCATTTACTGCCGTATTCATAAAAAACAAAGTAGGTTTGTTGAAGTGCGTTTTTAGACAAAATTTTCATACAAAATTTTCTTAAAGTCTACTTTAATTTTTTATGAATAACGGCATTAGTAAATAAGAGTTAAAAATGAGTATTAGTAGTGGTTACACATCAGATTCGGCAATGGACGAAGTAAACATTATGGTGGATTTTTTAACTTTATGCAAAATATACAAAAAAAAAGAAGACGAAAGGAGTGTCCCGTAACAGAAGATGGTATGCCCGACCAATTAACAAGAATTGGTTTTCATCGGGATATCATCAAAAGGTTTTTAAAAGAATAAAAAAACTTGATGAAGAACATTTATTTATTCATACAAGAATGACGAAATTTATTTTTTATGTTTTTATAACTTACACAAAAACTAAATTGAATTCATAGAAATTGCAAATTTTTTGTAAGAAACCACATATTTGTTTGTTGCGTGGATGTCAGCTGTTTTGTGCTGTCACTTGCAGACTCCTTCTTAGGGGAAATCCAGTCTGCACAGTCTGTTTTCAGCTTTAGCAAGTCAGTCATTACAATCATGTTGGTGCAAGACACGACAAACCATTTCAATGTAACATAGTTTTTCCAGGTCAGCTTTAACTTCGAAGGTCAGTTGTAAAGTTGATAGCCTTGTATTTCTCCTTATTTTTCTTAAAATGTGTCGTTCATCATGCTCATTGAAAACTTTATTGTGGAAGCTGTAATGTTAACCATTTCTGCTATTTTTTGATGTTAGTTGCCGTTTTGGAAATGGTTTCAAATCAATTCTCGTTGCTCTGTCATCTATAAGCTTTTATTTTTTATTATCATTTCCTAGAAATATTAAATCTCTTAAGTATATTTCCCTTAAACACACAAATCTCCCTATTTCCATAGTTTCACAAAAAAAGGACACAACATACATAAACTTTTTATGTCATTTATAGGAAAAGTTTTCCAACTAAGAAATTAATGCTTAGACACGTGTCATTGCAATTATAAAGAAAGAATCTAAAATTACTCCCTACCAAAAAAAAAAAAAAAAAAAAAAAAAACTAAATGAAAATCCAAGTCAATCGATGTAAATGAACTTTGTGATTGAGTTATGGCTGGCTAGCCATACAGAGTGTCAAGAATTTGTTGCTTCATCCATCTATCCTTTTAATCCATCTACATTTTTAAAAACAAGAGTTTTCATAATAAAATCCCAAGAAAGATTTTTAATACTGCAACTGCATGTTTAAGCTCCCTGAACTCTGTAGATATTTTGTGGCACATGGGGGTCGTTGCAAAATTTGTCATTATTTGGAAGTTTTGATTTTTATTTCCTTTTTTTTTTTTTTGAAGGATGAGGGTACAGTGTGATCTGTTATTGTGATTGTTGACTTTTATACATGGTCAGAAGATGATGATGATGTGGAAAATTTATGAGTTTATGAGTCTGTGTTTACCAGACCACTTAATATATTGGTCATGTGATAAATGTTGTATGCAGAGCTTGCTTGCAACTGCATCTGCGGCAGTTACATTTTAACATGCTGATGCATGATTGGAGTACTAAATTTGAAAATCTTTTTAAACTTTGTGCTAATTTAAAAGTGTTTTAAAATCTACGTTTACATGTTTACTACATATAGTTTTTAGGGATTTTTGGCTGCTGTACTACCATAATTATTCACATTTCATGTGAATTACAACTGTGTTTAAATGTAGTTAGGCTATTGGGAATAACCTCCAGTAAATATTGCTTTGTGAAATTTTGTTTATGACTAAAAGATTAATATTGATTTTATGGGTAGTTGAAACATACGCTTAATTTAATAAACATAATTTAATAATTGTAAAATGTGTTTGCAAAACCGTTAAAAAAAGCTACTTTTCAATGGAATTGTGTTCGGACATAAACTTCTCTTATTTGTAACATTAACGTCATAACGCAAATTTTTAGACTGATTCAGTTTTAGTTTAGTGATTTTTTAAAAGTTATGAGAAACTGTTAAATATGTTAGCTTAGCTGATTTTGATACCCACTAGTAAAAATATGGCGGGTATATTGCGTATGTCATTTCGTTTTTAACACATCGAAATAATGGTCATAGAACTAAAAAGTCTATATTATCTGCGTCCTTATACGATTCTAAGACGATTTAGCCATATCCGTCCGTCTATCCGGCTGTTGTTGGCACGATAGAGCTTCGAAAAAAAGATACAGAACAATGTAATTTTTATCAAATATTTCTCGATCCACCGAAATCTTTGGTATTGCAAATGAGTAAAATCGGTCAAGTAGGATCTGAGTTATAGATCAAAGTTTCAGACTACCTCGATATTTTTCAAATATTTTTGCTGTTTTCTTCAAATATAATGCAGATAATATCATGAAAGTTTGCACACTTTATTATCATTATAGAGGGATAAGTCCTGCTGAAAATTTCAGGAATCGGTCCACGATTTCTCATAGCCACCATACAAATTTTTTCCCGGAATATGGCTTTATGATACATAAATGTCTATAGAAAAGAAACAAAATTATGCAATAATAAGTCTCATGCAAATTGAAATCTCAAAACAATATTTTCTTTGCATCGGTCCATAATTTTGACAAATCCCCATACAAAGACCATGGGCAACAGTCCCTATATAAAGTTCAGTTCCGAAAATCACTTAAATAAACATAAATCTTTTGTAAAAGCGACTATCAAGTTGAAATTTTACAAGCTTAATCAGAAGGTACATTTAAATTGTCGCACAAAATTTAATGATGATCGGTCCATATTTGACGATAGCCTCCATATAAAGTAGAGTTCCTCAAATCACTTAAATGATTTATGCGCATCTTATGAAACCACTATTAAGTTGGATTTTAACACAAATAGTCCACGATGGTCGGTCCATATTTGACCGTAGTCCCTGGAAATCACTTAAATGCGCATAAATGTCTTAAAAATATCCATAATATGTGATTTGGTGGTGGGCATATAAGATTCGGCACAGCTGAATATAAACTCTTGCTTGTTTGGGTTATGCTTATCGCCAGCACTAAAAAGTTTGGCTTTACACAGATTTTTCATTTTGTTTATAACAAATGGAAACAAAAAGGTGATCGTTAGTTCAGTTGGTTTTGTTTAGATATTTACTTAATGCAAAAACTTAAAATTTATATTAGTCTTGTCCTAAATGGACAATATATTGATTAATTTTCAAAACATAATTAAAACAGAAACCTTTTTAATTTACAAATTAATTAATATGCCCTTAAGGGAAAATAAATTTAATTAAATTTCACAATAACAAATTAAAATCCAATTAACAATTTCCAAAAATAAAAAATCATTTTAAATTCCGTTGACTTTCAGCCTTTAACATAAAAATTTAATATAATGTACACTCTTAATATACTTTACTCGCATCAAGTATTTAACAAAATACTAAAGTCCCTTAACCATAACTTTGTTTCCCATTAGAGGCTACAACAGCATTCAGCCCAGATGTATTTAACTCATTTAATGTGGACAAAATGCAATTTCTTCTAATCACTTAAACAACTTAAATATTGTGGAAACATGTTAAACAGTCAAATAAATTCAAACTCATTTGAAAGGTCATAGCATTACATGTAACGAAATATGCTGTTGTTAAAAGCAGCAATTGGCCAACAGTCGTATTACCGCCACCAGTACCACTACCTACCGCAACACCACTAAACAAAGGGTAAACTTTAGAAACTTTTTGGGTTTCTGCTGTATTTTACATGCATACATAAACAATTTTTATTGATTTTTGTTTGAAGTTTTTCTTGCACAGAAAGTAAAACACAAACACGAAAAACAACCAACAACACAATTCCCAAACACAAAGCCAAACAATTGTAAATTGTTGACTCCTGCCATTTCAATGCGGTATTTAAATGTCTCTGATGAAGTAAATGAAAAATCAGCAATTTTTATTCATACAAAAATTAAAAACAAAAAAACCAACAAGGTTTATTTCATTCAATAGAGGATGTACAAGGAGGCTGTGTAGCCGTCGTTACTGGCACTTGTTTACTAAAATCGCACATAAACTTACATACATTTACATGCAGTAAAGATTCAGATGGGAAGTTTTTGGTGGGAGGACAGTTTTGCTTATGAAATATTTTACTAAGCTCTTCAAATTCTTAGATCTCAGCATGTTGTCCTGTATGCGGTATATATGGTAATATGATTCCGGAGTTATGTTGCTGCAGGGTGGAAAGTACAATAAGAACATGTTGTTTAATTTGAATACGGTTGTTGTTACTAAGTCGTCTTTTTTTGTGGCATTCGCATTTAGTAAAAATTTGCATAAATTCTTGTTATGTTTTTATATCGCTTTTTTATTTTGTTAGCTAAATAGCATCATCATTGTCTAAGAGATTTCTAAGAGCACCCTACTTTAGTTGTTTCATAATTGGTGTGTAATTGTTGGATATCTTGTTTGGAAATACCTTCTATTAAAACATTAAGGTTTAATTTTTTAATTGCAAATTTGTTTCACAAATATAGCTTTTCTAACGCAAAGTGTGTTTTAATTATAATTTTCCATGCGGTATGAGTGTATGTATATGTTTTATATAAAATAAATATAGATATGTAAATCAAAATGTTAATTATCATTTTCATAAGTTTAAGCTTTGTGTGCCTAAACATTTTAAATCCAAAATATGTATATGCATGACGTATGAGTAATAATTAATTATTAATATTAAATATCAGTTATACGTATAAATGTTTCAACTGTTTTAAAATACTTTATTAAAATTCAAAGAAATTTTAGAACAATTTGTTAGACTCTTGAGTTCGAAAGTGTGTGTATTAGGTTATATATTGCCAAAACTTATAATTTTTGCACACAAATATAAAGCCTAAACATTTTTCTTTTAAATTGTTTTCTCAAAAGTGAAAAAATTTTTGTTTTTGACAAAGTTATGACAAAAATTAAAAAAACAGCCGGTAAAGCCGATTTCTTCTTGTGCGACCAAATATTCGACTTGTGCGACCTTAAAACTTTTCCGAAAAATCTACAAAAAATCCCAAAAATACTTTACCCTATAAGCTTTCAAATTACGCTTCATCAAAAAACAAAACTTTTTGGAGACAACCTAATATGCATATGGAATTTTCTGTTTAATCCTTATGTGTGCACCAAGGTACCCGGGTACCTTTGGCGTTTTCAGTAAAAGTTTTTTCATTGAAATTGATAACTTGTATACCTGAAACTTTTTGAGAACTACTAACTTTCAAATAATATAGTTTTTTTGCAGCCGTACGCCTTGACTTTTTGTAA
Organism: Bellardia pandia; assembly: GCA_916048285.2. NCBI lineage: Eukaryota > Metazoa > Arthropoda > Insecta > Diptera > Calliphoridae > Bellardia > Bellardia pandia. Next base: position 26,288,130 of record OU696530.1, on the reverse strand, counting down.
TCTGCCTAAGCGACCAATTTACTTTTAACACCCTTTAATGCGCACCAAGATACGCGGGCACCCGTACGTGTTTTATATGAGAAAGCGGCTATTGCAAGGCGTTAAGAAAAATTATATAAAATATCTCTTAACTAAATGCGAAAATTCTTTTTCATATATGTAGGTACCCAGGTACCTTGCAGCGAAGGTGTTTTTTTTTTGCCGCGCACATAAGGGTTAAAAAATAAAATTTTTATCGCTGGATACTTTCTTCATATAATCACTAACACATTCTATTGTCTTTCTTACAAAATATTAAAGTCAAAAATGTATAATTATTCCAAACCGTTGTTATATTTTGTTGACAAGAACTTAAGTACCACCCCGCTTTAACTTTACTTTGACAATATGCTCATATTATTTACCCGATCACATGCTCCAATCTCTGTTAAAAACTGGTTGGAACGTTTTGACTCACCCGCCGCTATTGGCCAAAAATCTAAAAAAAATTCATTCAAAACTTTTTGGGGAATTGTGGGGTATCTTTAATTTTAAACGTGGAAAATAAAAGCAATAAATCAATGGGTAGAAAAATGTGTATATATTTAAAAATATATAAAACTTTTAATAAAATTCGATATTATTGGTAGAAAAAACACAAGGCAAAGATTTTTCATTTTGTGTTTTTTGCGGACAAAAAGTGATGTTGTAGTATCGTAGTAGTTGCACGTCATCTAAATTTACAATACTTATACAGATGTTGTTGGGAATTTATATTGAAATTTTATACAACACCTACGACATTTTTACATGTGTTTTTCAAATGTTGTATGAAAGTTTAAGTGTTGCCAAATATTAAAATATATATCTCAAAAAAAATTACTATTGCCACTATTAGAAGTACTCAAAAATTACAAAAAATAACCAAACCTTAGCACACAAATCATAAAATAATTGATAAATTTTAAGCAAGAAAATAAAATAAACAAAACATTTTAACAATGAATATTGCTGAAAATATTACGGTATGTTTTAATTTTGAAAATATTCATACGAGGGCGATTCGGAAACTTCTAAGCCTAGCACAAAAAGAGAATAGTTAGTTTTCCAAAAACATTTTTATTTTTCAACATACTCTCCTGAAACTTCAATACACTTAGTCCATATAGTAAATATTGCAATTGAATTAATTATAGTAAAATATACTAAATTGATAATATAAATAACTATCAGAGTGCTAGATTATATATGTAAATGCATACACACATAATTATACTCCTATTAAAGCCATTTTGGTACTCTTTCAAGCTTTGGTACTTTACAATGGCCATCACTGTTTCGAACAGCTGACTGTTTATTTATTGTATGTTTGCCAATAGTGCCAATAAAATGGAATTTTTTTATTTGACGTATAGCACGTTTTTAAATGTTCTATAATGCACACACATAATGCTACCTTAAGAATTACGGAATTATCATAGCTGTTTGTTTTTAGTCTTTTAGTTTAGAAAAATGAATAACTAGTAGTAATTTAACTAGAAAATACTGCGTCTACCTAATCTACACGATATGGGTTTGTGGCTTTTTTTTTTCTTGGACCTGCACTAAGGGGATGGTCCCTACTTATGCAATGGATTGTGCTGAAACTAGGAGAATAGGTTGTGGGAGGGAGGATAGCGGGAGTAGTGTTTGTGAACATTTGACTTAAATTTTCCTATATTGAAAGTGTCCGATAGAGTTCACATGAGATGTGAAAAATTAAATTAACATGATAATAAAATTGAACATAATAAACTTTTATTTAAAGTAAAATGTGTTATGAAACACTAAGAAAAATATTTTTACGTTTTTATCTTTTAAAAACGGTGGTTTACTTCATTTAAATAAACCGGATTATTTTTAATTGCAAAATGAAAGCGTCAAGTAGTTTGAAGGAAACATAGCGAGTCTTTATTTATTTAAATATACACAAAAACAATTAAAAATTAACAATCTCTCTTTTACATACTTATATTACGTTTTAAGAACACACTTAAATTACTTTTTGAGAACACTTCGATGTTTACTCAACGATGACTCACAATAAACTCACCCTACTCGTTTGGCCCTGTTTGTCTATTTATACACCATCTGTATTTATAACAGAGTGTTATCAATAATGTTTATAAACTGAAACTTCTACAAATGCAAATGTTGCTAAACAAGTTGTAGGTTGATAGCGGTCGTTAAATTTCAAATGAAATACAATTTCGTAACAACATACTTTACCGCATGTATCACAAGCGATAACTTTAAACAACACATTTATTTATATTCCATAAAAAATTTGACCAAAACATGTCCACAAATTTATATAAAACGAAAAATAAAATGCGTTTATAGTTGTAACACTCAGTGTATGTTATTGTTAATTAAAGAATGCTTTTTATTAGATACATAAAAAGGTTTTTAATTAAGCATGGATGACTATTTTATAGATACATCATTCTTCTATTCACTACCATTTAAAAACCACCATTCACACTTTTTCTTCTTGCGGTACTATTTTTTTTCCTTTCTTTAGCAATCGTTGAAATATATTGCGACTGGCCAGATTTTTATTAGAAAAGCTTTATTAAGTGTTTGTTTTTAGCCAAAGTGAAATGTTTAAAAATAGATATTTGTATTAAATATTTATGTAATAACACTTAGAGCTCTCTATTTTTAAATTGAAACAATTCATAAACACTATTCACTGTGTTACACTATTTTTTCATGAATAAACTTAATAAAGTTTCTTTAAAAATCATTAAATACATTTTTGTAGTATTTTATGTCAAACCTCCTTCGTTCTATCACTGACATATGATGGCATACGCCAAGTTCCTTAAACTTTATCTAGGTAGAAGTGCAAAACTATGTCCAAAAGTTTAAGTTCTGATAAGCCAACAGTGTGAGATGTCAAGTTTTTGATTCTCCGCAATCTCTATGTATGTATATATGTATGAATACATACATTTTTATTCATTTGCAGATTTTTGTTTGTACACTTCATCACAACATGTGGCCGCCTCCCTCAACCATAAAAAGCTGTATAGGCAGTCCATACACAACAAAACTTTTAAAGTTTGGCTTTCTTATTTCCCCCCCCCCCCCCTTTCTCTCTCTTTCTAATATATACATATATAAAATAATTGTATAAATATTACTTCTTGTTAAGGAAAACAAAAAAAAAAAATAAACGGAATACTGTCATGCCAGTAATAACTATAACTGCAACATCATCGTATTTTCGGTTTAACTATTCACATTTCTATATTTATTTCTACATACAACTTATTGTATTTCCCCTTGTTTAAAGTAGGCGTACAAAAAATTTCCTCTATTTAAGTTTTATTTTTATTTTTAAACAAAATAATTTCAAAATATGCTGCCTGTTTTTAGTGTCAGTAACTTTCTGAAATGTTTGGTTCAGTTTAGTTTTGTTCATTATTTTAAGTTTTTCTAGCCTGTTCATGCAATTTAATGCTAAATTTTTTATTGGAAATGTGCTTGTACTACAGGAAAATAAATAAAGTAAAGTTTATTTTATCCATAGCAGTTTTAAAATAATTGTATTAAGTTTATAAAAAAATAATTTTTAAGTAAGATTTGGGGTAAAAATTTCATAATAAGATAAATTGAAATAAACATGGCTTTTTTGGCCAACTTTGAAAAATTTTTTTTGGTAAAACTTTTTTATTGCTTCATTAGAATTATTAAAGGTGAATTCACCCATTTATTCCGAACAAAATATTTGTTCGGAGAAAGTTGTTTTTATATGAAGAAAGGAAAGAAAAGAGGCGTCAAACTTCATATGAAAAAAAACTTTGTTCGAACAAATACTATGTTCGAAATGAATGGGTGAATACACCTTAAGTGTCAATGATACTCTGCCTCAAACATTTAATGGAAGTATTTATCTACATTGTTGGCAGCGGTCGGAGAAACAAAACATTTGTGCCAACGTCCTTAAAAGAGATCATAAACCATACTCTTCAAAAGTTTTACACGTTTAAAAAAAACTGTTTGTAACTTTACAACAAATAATGTATCAGTAAATTGTAATTATAATAATGTAACACAGTGTACATCCATTATTGCTCTTTACAACTTATAAATTAGCAATTCATAGATCTATTTATTTGTTTACGAGTACCTTGAAATACTTCATTTAAAACTTTTATATGTAAAAGCCTGCAGCTATTTTTAAATATAAGCCATATTTTATCTAATTACTTATTGCTATATTTAAGTTATATTTAAAGCTACAAGAAGTCTTTATGATCAAAATTACATATACACAAACTTTCGAGTACCAGTCACCCATTCTCCAAACTCAACCTGCCACACTACAAACAAAACAATATTTCACACACATTTTGCGCTTGCCATCAAAAGTTTTCCGCTGAATAACTGCTTTCGCTCATTAGTTTACAATTCAGCGCATCTTATTCGCTTAAAATAATACATTTGGCAATGTGTTATGTATGTGAATGGAGATGGAAAACTTGAGTTACATCAACTTCTTTTGAAGTTCTTCAATTTGTACAAGCCACAGACAAAGTTTGAAATGGAAAATTCAATATGACGTTGTTATGTGTTATATTTGCTGCAACCAGTAATATCAACAACAAGACAACCAGCCAGCAAGTACAAAGACTATATAACGTCTATATATGGCTGACAGCAGCAATAACAATAACAGCAATAATAACTATAACAACAATCATACCTATATACATATACAGCAAAAGAGTTATAAAATGAAGAATTACAAGAAAAGAAAAGTACAGAACAACTTTGTAAAACAATGAAGACAACAGAGCAGGAGTTGGAGCAACAACGACAGTAATCATAAAAGTTTTCACTTGTTGTTTTTATTGTTTCTTCAATTATTTACATTTATATGCACAAATGTATGTATGTGTTTATATGTCTATATGTATAGGAGTTGCAGTCTGTTGATTCTTACAGCTAAGTTTGGTGTCAGTAGTGATGAATCTGCCTACGTGAAAAAAATATTAAAGGAATATTGTTGATGGTATTAAATATTGTATTTTATTAAAGATTTATCACAAGAGTTTTTTGCTTTCAGTCGAGCAAAAAGTTCTTTTCTTTTAGTTATAATTTGTGGCTTTTATTTTTCTTAATATCAGCATCCTAGGAAAAGGCCTTGTTTTAAAACTGACCTGGTGACTTGTGAAGATTGGGTACTTAATTACTTAAGTTGTAAAATATATTAAAATCTTGATAACTTTTCACTCACGAAGGACATTTTCTACGATTGTTGGAAATATATTAGAATTATTATTTTCCAACAGGCGGCTCACAGCTTATTTCATGCACTGCAATTATTATTAAAGCTCTATAAAAAGCAAACTAACAGAAACATAAAAAATAATTTGGTGTCCTTTAAAAGACAACCAAAAATAATTAATTGCAAAAATATACATTTTTAAATATTAAAACCTAAAATCGAAAAATACTCGCTTTTCACGGCACAGTTTATTTTATGCAGGCACGTATAGGCTTCAAAAACTTGAAATTAAAACTGGCAATTGCATGATTTAATATTTTATGTGAGAGTCTTTATTATCTACAACCGATTTTATGCAATTTTTTATTTTTAAATCGTTTTTATTAGAAATTTTGTGTTTCATTTTTCTGGTTTCGAAAACTGAACATAAATTTTCTATAACATTAAAATTTGACAAATGTGGTGGTGCTTTTGTGCTTTGGATCGATATCCTGGAGAAATAGAAAAAACTGATCACATAGAAAGTTTCTGTGCGCTTCTCAAGAAGTTGTCTTTCAGAATCTGAAAGCACTTAAGGTGCTTTTTGTTCTTAACAAAAATTTTGTACGAACAATTTTTTTTTATATGTGGTGGTCACAAAAGTCCCCAAATTGAGCCAGTATGGCAGAGAATTACATGATCTTAAGCAGTCTTATGAAACTGGCGATAATTTTGCATGGGACGAAGTGGAATAATATGAAAGAAATATCAGAGGAGACATATTTATGTCTAATTGAGGAAGTCTAATTGTACCTGTAAATAATATTTCAGTCTATATGATCACAAAAAGGAGGACAGTTTCATTTCTTTACCAATCAGCTGCACACTACCTCTCAGTTGGATGAAATATGTCCAATTAGATTCTACATTTGTAAAACAAAGTGCCAGTGATATTAGGGGCGTCGCAAAATTTATAGCATTTTCTGATAGGAGGATTACTTTTGCGCCACCCTGTAGAACAAGCTATATTCGACGTCAAGCAATTATTTTATGTAAATGCTGACCGCGGCTACTCCTCAAATGGTTCATACGCTGGATCTAATTTTGGCATGCTCTCTCCAACATATACGCCAGTATCTCAGGAATAAATTTTTCAATAATAGCTTCCAGCGCGTCAACAGGGATTGTCTCTATAGATATGTGCCTTAACATAGCCTCACAAAAAGTAGTCTAAAAACGTTAAATTGCCCGATCTCGGCGGCCAATTGACTGGCCCCAAACGTAAAATGTTCACCAAACTCGACTCACAATTTCCGGCACTAAATCCACACCAAACAGTGTATTTTTCGGGATGCATTGGTAATTCTTGCAATACGACAATTTTGCTTGCTTACATATCCATTCAACCAAAAATGAGCTTCACATAATTTTTCGATAAAAAAAAGTGCACGATGCACTTTCTTAACTGATCATGAATTTTATAATAAACTTCAATAAACTGCAAGCGTTGTTCGTTTGTAAGTCAATTCATGGTTAAATTATAAACCAAACTGAATATGTTTAACAGCAATATGTTTCTCAAAGGCAGCTGATTTGCCAAAAACAGTCTTGCCAAAAAGAAAGTTGCTATAAAATCACCCTTTATGATAATTTAAATATAGCAAAGAAAAAAATTTGCAATATTTGAAAAGAAATGTTTACAGTTCCATAACCATGGCAGTTTGAAGCTTTATATTATTATTTTTCTATTCAATAAAAATCGGTATAGCAAACGACAATTGCTGGTATAGAGATCATTCTAACAGTGGTGAAGAGATTCCAGATGGATATTATATATTGGACTCAAGAAATATTATAACGGTAATTGGAATATCTTCAATATCTTTAATTATCTTGCAGTTACTGATTTACATATATCACAAGGAAAACCTTAAAACCTTTTAAGCGACACTGTACTACAAACAAGAACACTTGAATTCAACTTTAGGGTATTTAAATTCCTCACTTTCTCATAACTACATGATGTCTGTTATTTTGTTCGACTTTTGTTTAAGTTTCACAACAAGGAAAATCGTCTTGTTCTTTTTTTATTAAGAGGCCTGCAGAAAAACATTTTTATGCAAACATATGAGTGCCCGGGCATGACTGTAATCAAGTTTAAAAAAATACTTAAGTCTTACGGATTACGATGTTTTATTTAATTGCCAAACATTTAAGATTGACAATATACAACATGCTCAAAGTTGTTCTTTCCTTCATTTATTTATTTTAACGCACACAGTTAAATTTATTTTCAGTATTCCACTTTTCTTTCAATTCCTACAAAACAACAAGTTTTACAACAAACTAAAAAAAAAAGAAAATAAAATAAAAATTTAAGAAAATTAAGAACTTTGCTGAAAAGCATAAAAAATATGTTTCATATCGATTTTTTCTTTATCACTGTTTGTGTTAAATTCCACATAACGCCCATATGTGAGATATGGAATTTCTGTTTTTGTGATGTTAAAACATTAAAGTTTATTTTCATATTTCTTTATTTCTTATTTTTTTAAGTGTGTCTGTTACATGGTTGACAAAATGTGTAGTAAGTTGTGTATTGTATGTGTATTAGAGTTCTCCAAAAAAATAAAAAAAAAATTACGGATTTTATTGTCCCCACTATGTTCTATGCATTTAAGTAACACGTTCTGAAAAATATTAGAATGATAGGATCAAGTTAACTGGCGCCGCATCAGCTCTGAAATTTGTTGATGCATTTACAAGGAAAAATATGATTTTTTTAGTTTTTGCAAAATTTTGTCATTAAACAATTATTTTAGCATTTTGAAGCCAAATAATCAAAATGTGTACATGCTAGTATTTTTAGGATATACATATACGGTTAGGGACTTAAGTCTTCATACATTCCCAAAATTTCATATTTTCGTCAATTAAAGAGTACCAGAAAAAAAATTTAAATCAAAAAATGCAATTCTATAATAATCAGTTAATAAAACTTTATTTAAATATGTTCTTCGTCTTCGATTCTTTTCAAATATCATAGGTTTTCTGTGGGGTACTCGACTCTTATGCCTTCGATCCTGTACTACCCTTTGGATAGTTTTTGGATGAAATTTTTTATCCTTAGATTTTTCAATTCTTTTCGGCGCTGATATTCTAGATTTTTTGCCACGTCTCTTAAAATAAGAATGACATCTCGCCTGGATAGTTTCTTTGATATTGGCTTATTTCTACAGAGCCAGTGCTTTTGAACTTTTTTAAACGTAGCAAAAGGTTTGTGAAAAAGTATACTGATTGCACGGTAAAATTTTCCTTTTTTGTGTTCTTGAATAACAAAATTGTTTACATCGACAATAACGTCTTTATGCATGCTCATCTGGTTAATTTGTAACAACTCATTTGACTGACAAGCTTCTAAAAGGTCAGATAAACTACCTGAATTGCAAAAAAACATAAAAAAAAGCAGGACTAATTACGAGGGCGGTTTCAAAAACATTTTTATTTTTCAATACTATCTCCTGAAACTTCAGTATACTTAGTCCAGAGCCGATGCGACGCCTGTTAATGTTTTCCTAATAATATTTTTCAGAACGTATTTCTACAATCCATAAAACAATTCTTGGGCTGGGGCCGGCCTGTAGCTTGAAATATTTTTTCGTCCATACAATCTTGAAGCACTCTAATGTATATGGATAAATTCAAGCTGCCAAAAGATAAAACTAATTATAAAGGTATTTGGCCACATGCATGAATTTAACTATTAAACCGTTAATAAAAGTCTGTATGTATTTCTGTTTAATGCCTCTCTGCTCTTAGTAGTTTGCCTTAATTTTATGGAATTAAAAGTAATACATGAGAAATCATCAAAAAAAAAAAACAGCCGACAGTCAAAGACACACAGAATGAGCCATGCATTTTGTACATTTGTTTAATCATGAAAGTATTAAGGTTGACAGACAGTAAATACCGTAAAGACATTAAGATTTAACACACTTATTTTAGTCATAATACTCGTAAAGTTACATAATATTAACTATTATTACCTTTTCGTCGTCCTGTTGGTTTATTTTATGGAAATGGTTTATTAAATGGCTGTATTTTTGCTAGAAAGATAGTGTAATATTTCTATGATGCGGTAATCTAAATATTAGTGTGACAGATGAGATTAAATGTGGTCATGCGATTCAAATGCACATATTTTGAAATCTGACATTTATTAAAATCAAAGAACTGTCTAAATCTTAAAATTACTTTCTAGGCAAATGTAAATATTTATGTAAAATGTATTATGTATTTTCTTATAACAAATTACAATCTTGCCAAAACTTTCATAAACATCTATAAATTCCTGTGTGGTTTCTTAAAAATTTCCAATTTAAATATATAACTTGTTCTATTTAAATTTCTTTACATATTAAAAAATATATTTAAATTTGCTTGATGAATGTTAGAAAATCAAATAATTGCTAAAAATATTTCATTTTATTTACAAAAAAAAAATAATCATTATTTTTGAGTAATTCGTTCGTTAACATTGTCGTATTTTAATTTAACAAAAATGTTTTTTCCAATTGCATGCACAATCTCTAACAAGAAAAACAAATATTTACAATTTGTTTAGCTTATACAACCATGTAAACAAAAATATTCTAATATATAGGTACATATCGTCACCTAAAATCTAAAAGACCGTAACTAGAAAAATAAAAAATCGATTTTTTGATTGATTATTATGTAGTTTACCTTTTTTAAAATGTTCTTCTTATATGCCGAAAAACGTCGATTAATCTGAAAAAACTAAAAAGTCGTCACTATATAATATATATTGTATAAAACATCAATTTACCATCTGAGCTAGAAAATTTGATTAAGGACTCGCGAAAAAACTTGTGGCTGTTTATTGTTAATTCAGTTTTTTTATTTACTTATAAACTTAAGAATATTACATTTAATTATATATTAATTTATGAGATCGGTAAAGCGTGCTTGCTCGAGAAAGTTCTAGAAGGCAGTGTTCGAAAACGTTAAAAAAATATAATGTTACAGATACGAAAATAAAGGTAAAGATAAAATAATAGTGTTTAAAACGTAAATAAGCTTGTGAGAGTAATCGGTACACCACAATACCCCCCACCTAGTTATCGAACTAACGATATCTCAGTGGAAATCGGACATGACGTCCTGACGAGGTCGTTTTTTGTTGTTGTCTTTGAGTGTCATCTTCGACTTCATCATCTTCAGGAGCTGGAGAACTTTCACTATGGTCGTTTTGTTGTGAGTTGTCATCGGAATGTTGTTGTAGGTCTTCTCTGGTATTGCGTTGTGGTATTACCGTTGAATTTGGAATGTCATTATAAATAAATGCGGCTTTAAGACGATCGATTGATATTTTTGATTCACGTTGATTAATTTTGATAACAAAATATTTTTTATTTTTAGATAACACTTCGTATGGTCCTTCATAACTAGGTTCCAGAGGAGACCGTATACGATCAATTCGAACAAAGACGAATTTACAATCATTTAATGCTGGATGTATAAAATGTTGTTGAATACCATGTCGTTGTGGTTTTGTTAAAGGCAAATCTTGTATTGCTTTACGTAGAGATTCGGCAAACTCTGTCTCACTGGTAGTATTTTTACGTGGTACTAACAATTCGCCAGGGATTCTTAAGGGAGATCCGAAAACCATTTCTGCTGGACTTAAACCGATATCACTTTTGACCGTTGTACGCATGCCCAATAGTATTAATGGAAGGGCTGAACTCCAATTATTTGAGTCTGAACATTTAATACAAGCTTTTAATGTTCGATGCCATCGCTCTATGATTCCGTTAGACTGCGGATGGTACGGCGTGGTACGAAAATGTCTAACTCCGAGTATTTCCATTAATTCTCTAAAAATAGCCGATTCAAACTGTCGTCCGAGATCAGTAGTTATACGTAAAGGGATTCCATAAATGGATATCCAACCGCTGATGAGTGCATTTGCCACATTTTGCGCTGTTATATCGACCATCGGAATTGCGACAGGCCATCTTGAAAATCGATCGATGCACGTCAAACAGTAGCCAAAACCATTTGATGTGGGCAGAGGACCCACGATATCAATGTTGATGTGCTCAAAGCGGAGGTCGACGGTTGCGTAGTCGCTTAATGGTGATTTCGTATGGCGATGAACTTTTGATTTTTGGCATGGAATACATGAACGAACGTAGTCAGCGATATCTTTTGCCATTGAAGGCCAAACGTAATGGTCAGCTACCAACTTCTTCGTTGCCCTAATGCCTGGGTGTGATAATGAGTGAAGCTTACGAATGATGTTTTGGCGGCACGTTTTCGGTACATAGGGCCTTATTTTGTTCTGGAAGACGTGGCAGTACAATTCTGTTGTTGATTCTGGGATGGATAATTTTGTCAACACGATTGACATATTATTAGCTCCCGTTAAAATATTTTGCAACTCTGCATCGGACTCTTGTTGTATTGCCATCTCGTCAAAATTAATAACGTTATCATGAATTGTGTTAATTCGTGATAACAAGTCGGCTATGTTGTTATTGGCACCTGGCAAGTGTCGAATATCGGTGGTATATTGCCCTATGAAATCTAACTGACGAGCCCTTCTAGGTGATGCTTTTTCGCTTTTTTGCTTAAAAGCGAATACGATTGGTTTATGGTCCGTGAAGACGACGAACTCTCTACCATCGAGTGCATATTTAAAATGTTGAATTGCCTGGTATATAGCAGTCAATTCCCGATCGTAGGCACTGTATTTTTTCTGAGATGGCGTCAGTTTTTTTGAGTAGAAACCGAGAGGTTGAGTTTGGCCATCTGCAATCTGATGTAACACTGCTCCTACCGCATCGTCAGAAGCATCAGTTGTGAGTGTCAGTCTTGCATTTGGAGCCATGTAATTTAAAAGTGTAGCATTCGCAAGATCATTTTTGCAAGCTTCGAAAGCGTTTTCGGAATCGGGAGTCCACTTTATAACACTGTTGTCATTCTTTTTGTTGCCTGGAATTAACTGTTGCAAAATTTGTTGATTTTTAGTAGCTTTAGGGATAAAAGGACGATAGAAATTTATCATCCCCAAAAACTTTTTCAAGTCCTTCGCTACTATTGGTTTTTGAAAATTTCGTATCGCGTTTACCTTTTCTTCAGGCGGTCTTATACCCTGTGAATTTATCTTGTGACCTAAAAAGTTTAATTCAGTTGCTCCAAAACAGCATTTACTAAAGTTAACGGCAAGATTTGCTTGACGGAGCCGTTCTAGTACGATCGTGAGGTGTTCTTTGTGCTCCTCCTCAGATTTCGATGCTATTAATATATCGTCTATATAAGCAAATACGAAGTCGAGACCTTTTAATACTTCGTTTATATGGCGTTGAAACGTCTGGGCTGCGTTTCTCAAACCGAAAGTCATATACTGAAATTCGTATAACCCAAAAGGGGTTATAATGGCGGTTTTGGGTATATCACACGGTTCGACTGGGATTTGGTGGTAAGCCCTCTGTAGATCGATTGTCGAAAAAATATTTTTTTGGTACAAAATACTGGTAACGTCATGTAAATATGGAATAGGGTATCTGTCTGGCACCGTTATGTCGTTCAAGGCGCGATAGTCCCCACATGGTCGCCACTCACCATTAGGTTTTTTTACTAAATGCAGGGGACTTGCCCAGTTGCTTTTAGATGGTCTGCAGATACCCTTTTCCATTAAATATTCGAACTCCTTCTTGGCCGCTATTAATTTATCCCCTGCTAGCCTTCGAGCTCGGGCATACGTTGGGGGACCTTTTGTAGTAATGTGATGCGTGACGTTGGTATTAGTAGGTGGTTTGTTTTCGTTGATTGTTGCGAGATCTTTAAACTTTTGTATCAACTGCGCATACCGTCCTTGCGTACTGTAGGCATGCACTTGATTATCAGATTGTGTTGTGATGCCACTTACCTCCAATAAAGTTTTTCGGTCGATGAGTTTTCCACCTTTTACGTCCACGATGAGTCCAAAATGTTTTAGGAAATCGTATCCTATAATTGGGCTGCTGACGTTTGCCACTATAAACGTCCAAACAAAGTCACGTCTGAGGCCAAAAGAAACGTTCATTCGTTTTTCGCCATATGTTTGTATCGGAGTACTGTTGGCTGCAAAAAGTTCTGTTGTTTTTGTTTTTTTTAAGTTAGCTGAGCGAAATACTGGCAGAACAGATACGTCTGCGCCAGTATCTATTAAAAAATTTTGTTTTGAGTTGGTATCCTTAATAATAAGACGGGCTATACGATGGCTGTCTTTTTGTCCGCCCGCAGAACTTAAAGACACATCTAGTTTTTTGATGGTTTCCTGTAGGTGCATGGGTCGCGGCATTTACGTGCTCTTTCACCATACTTTTCGTGATACCAACAGAGCTGATTTGACGTGTCTTGCTGTTTAGTGTTTTTTTGTCGTCCACGTGAAACTGATCGTGAACGACGTCTGAAGTTGGTGTTACCTGCACTGAGACTATTTATTTGTTTTTCGAGTCGTTCTAGTCGTTTGTCTATTTCGGATATGCCAGCTGGATTTGGTTGCGTCGACGACACAACTGACAAGTGTTGGAATTCGCCAACTTCCATTATTTTATCAGCCAATTTAGCTAACTCGTTCAAATCAGCGTCTGATGCCTGTAATATTGCTCTTACCTGTGCAGGCAATCGCTGCAACCATAACGTTTTTAAAAAATCACGTGTTACTTTGTCCTTGGCAAGCGCACTTAATTCGTTGAGTAATTGTGTTGGTCGTTTGTCTCCCAAATCTATTTCCGAAAGTAATTTTTGCGTTTTCTTCTGCTCGCTTTCGCAGTAGCGTTCTAAGATGCATTTTTTTAAATTACCGTACATATCATCAGTTGGAGGGTTTAATATGGCATCCGAGATTTGAACAAGCACATTCGACTCTATAGCAGCTACTACAGTGTTATATTTGGATGCGTCATTTGTAATTCCAGCGACGGAAAATTGTGCTTCCACTTGTGCAAGCCAAATCTCAGCGTGATCTGGCCAGAAAGGTGGCACTTTGACAGACACTCTGTTTATTATTTGATTGGTATCGTTGGATGTGGATGCGCCCACGTTGAAAGAAGTGTTCGTAGTGTTTCTGCCATTTTGTGTTGTTTCGCCGGTTTCGTTTTCACCTGCCATTGTTAAATCGATATATAATTTCAAAAGTTTATAAGCCTGAACGTCGGGGTCACCAATTTGTGGCTGTTTATTGTTAATTCAGTTTTTTTATTTACTTATAAACTTAAGAATATTACATTTAATTATATATTAATTTATGAGATCGGTAAAGCGTGCTTGCTCGAGAAAGTTCTAGAAGGCAGTGTTCGAAAACGTTAAAAAAATATAATGTTACAGATACGAAAATAAAGGTAAAGATAAAATAATAGTGTTTAAAACGTAAATAAGCTTGTGAGAGTAATCGGTACACCACAAACTCATTCCTTCTAAAAGTTCACAATCTTAATTATAAATATTTCCTTGATTATGACAGTCTGCCTAAGCGATATGTTTCTATTCGACCAGGAAACTTTGTATACTTATTTTATATGTACATATTTAGAAACAGGTTTTTATTTACAGGCTAAAAAATCGGCGAGATTCGTGCCTTAGCATATGATACTTCTGCAACAATTTTCTATAAAACCAATATTAATGACGAATATCAGGTTTTGCCACAAGATGTCGAACCAGTTCGGTTATATAAAAAAATAACAATATCCAGAAATAAATGGAGCCATCTCTAGGAACTTGAATGTTTAAATCCGGCTGACTGCCACAGTTTTTACGATAATTTACCATACTCAGATTAGATTTATAAATTTTACTTCGCAATGTGAACGCCTTTTCTTTTCATGTATACAATAATGAAGGACATTTTCCTTTAACTTTAATTAAAAATTTGTTTTTTGTTACGGCTTTTTGGTTTCAGAAAAAACGTTTCCAAAATGCTTTACTTACAATTACTAAAAAACTACTATTATTTTATATTTTTTTTATTAATCCAAATCCGCAATAGTTTTTTAATGTTTATTCTGAAATTTGGCAAATAAGACTGAAATAATATTAAATTTATAACGTTTTTTGCTTCTCCTGTAAAAAAGTAAAATGTGTAGTTACGGCCTTTTGGATTTTCGGTGACGATATATCTAAACATATGTATGTGTTTGTAACAAGTAACATAATAAATAAATAATATTAATAAAAACAATAAATTTCATATATGTGACCCGGTCTATGAAAAGTTGGCTTATGACTCAAAAAAAAATTTTTCCACTTTTTTATCTTGATTCTGGATTTTCAATAAAATTCTGTTTTTCTTTCATTTGTGCTCTTTTTCTCTACATTTTTAGTACACTTCTACGAAAGTTAGGACTTTATAGTTTTCACCACGTGAAAGACCGTCTCAAAAACTATCGAAACCAAAAAAAGTTGAAACATTTTTTTGAGTCATAAGCCTCCTTTTCATATACCGGGTCACATATATAAATATATTAAGGTATATCTTTAACTTGTTCTAATTAAGTGATTCAAATTCATATGTTACTTATTATTAAATAACAACGTTCACAAGCGATAATCGGTTAATGTTAAAAACATTGTCTCGGTTAATGTTAAAATTATCAGCTGTAAAGTTTTATATTGTTTTAGTTTTTATGAAAAAATCAAGATCTGAAGTTGTCATAAAGATACTCGATCGTTGCAATATATTATGTTAGAAATATATGTTTTATTTGATAAACAGTATGACTTTCATATTGACGATAATAATATTCATCATTAACTTTACATTACTTTTGATTTTGCAATAAATTATTTCGAAAGCGTTTAGCATTGCTAAATATGGACTTGCTCGTAAATTTGTAGCTGTAGAGTGGTACAATTTGTGATGTAGACAATTGTGGCAAGGGACAATCTCACACATACCGAAAGAGTTCGGTCAATTGATTCCTCAATTCTTTTCATCTATCAGGAACTCTTTTGAACCATTTCATTGCGCCTTCGGCAGTGAACGCACGACTGCGATCAACTAATTGAAAAATATGTGCGGTAATAAATTGCACCTATCAGGATAATGTTCAAGACATCCCGTGTAGATATCAAGGAGTCTTTTGGGCACACAAGGCGGGACCTACCATATTTAATTATTTTTATTTTTTTAATTTAAACAAATTTGTGTACATTTTATTTGAATTTTTTTTTTTATTTACAATTCAAAATTTTATTTGAAATTGAATTTGGAATTTTTTTTTAATAAATAAAAATTTTTGATTTGATTTGGAATTTTCTAAATTTTAATTTAATTTTTTTTTTTTTTTTGGATTTTAACTATTTCCAGCGATTATGCCATCTACACACAAAATATACTTGCACACAACAATGTAATAAACATTTTTACAAGTTGTTCGACAATATTATGGTCACTGTAATTATATTTATGATTGCGGTAACCATAATATGGTTAAGTAACGATTCAGATGATTACAACAATCATATATACAATTTTAGTAACTATGTATATATTTGTTGCAATCTTGTTTATTATGAATTTATTTCAAAATTTGGTGCTTTTTGATTAAGATAGAGAATAACAAAATATGGTAATATTTTTCAGGATAAAACTGATCACCATAAACATTACATAATTGCTATAATTATATATATGATTGCTGTAATCATGTGAATGGTAATTTAACCATATTATGGTTACATAAATCATATAAATGATTACAGTGAAACAAATTTAAATGTTTAAATAGTTTTAGTAAACATTCACAACTATATTTTTTTTCTGCGTGTTAAATACATGTAAAAGAAAATGCAAAAAGGCTCTAAGTTGTTTAAGGAAATTTTATAATATTATAAAATTAAAATAAACTTTTCAAAATGCATAAAACTATATGGTTGTACTAATATTCTCAAAATCCAGCAGTTTGATTTTGGCATGTATGTAAATGATCCGTGTCAAAGTACCGTTACTTATAAGAGATTTATGAGTATTAAAGTAATTTTCGGCAGAAGGGAATACGGTTAAAAATGGAGATGATTTTAGTATATATGAATGATCTGTGCAAAGTTTTGAGATATTTATACAATATATATAAAGATAAATGGCTTTTTCAGATGTGGTCGTCATATGGGATCTATGACCAATTATGGGATGACCACCATAAAATTTAGTACCTATAAGAATACCAGTTTTATACGTATTTAAGTGAATTTTGGAAATAGACTTTATATGGGGCCTATGGTCAAATATGGACCGAACTTATGCCTGCTAAATTTTGTATTGATATTTCAAATTTATAGCAATTTATGTATAATTGAGCAATATTTCGGGAAGATTTTTGTATGGGGGCTATGAGAAATTATGGACCTCACACTTCTTTTATCATAAAAAGAACGTATACAAAATTTCATGGGAATATCTGCAATATATTTAAAAAAATTGGAAGAAAAATGTTTAAAAATGTAAATTTTTTATGAAGGTCGCCTTAAATTTTGATCCATAACTCTTGTTCTACTGTACCAATTTTGTTGATTTTAAATTAATTTATTTATTTATTTAATTATTTGTTTATTTATTTATTTACAAAATTCAGAGATTACAAGCCTAAAGGCCTACTTAATCTAGAACCAAACTACTAAGGAGAACTGTAAATGTTTTTTTGTAAACTTCGTTGATTTTGGGTGTATCTTTTGGACGTGAAAGTGTTGTACCCAGACACACGGACATGGCTCAATCGACTCGAGAATTTCGTAAGGACCAAGAATATATATACATACTTTGTTGGGTCTCAGATGAGTATTTCTCAGTGTTACTCACATATATGCTAGTTTTCCAACCTACTGTACAAATAAATATACAAATTTTAGTAAACACATACAATTTAAGGTTTGACCTCAGTATTTGCAGTTTTTGATTTGTCAAAGAAAGGCTAAATCAATATTAATATTATGGAATAAATCTGCTCAGCAGGTGTCAATTTTGGAAATTGTGTTATGAATTTATCAACATATAGTAAACATAAAATAATATATAATATTTAATAATCTACTGAAAATAAATGGACCCCTATTTATCTCATATAAATCAGCATGTGACAAAATATTACATTTCTATAAAATATTGTAAGATAAAGACATATAAAACACACAAAAACAAAATAATAATAGCTAATCAACTAATGCCATGCTGAGACTCAAACATTTTCCCAAAATTAAACCAAAATCTTTGGAAAGATAATAACGAAATGAAATCCTAAATAATTTTTTATATTACATTTCTGCCAAAAAGAAAACAAAATCTGTATAATTTGTTAAAATCTCCGTGCCATATACAGTTATATAATGAAATATATTTTTGTGTATACACTTACAGTTTTATATAAGTATTTATCAATACCAAGAGAAATGTTTCTGAAACATATCGTATTTGCTGATATCCTTGTATATGAAGTTAACAGATGCTAAGTAGGCAACATGCAGAGAAATACATATGATGTTGTGTCTAGCAACAGTTTTTGTTACTTTAATAAGCATTGTAGCAAAGGAATGAATGTTTCGTTATTATGTTGTAGTGCTGCACAATGGTCTAAAAGTTTTATACATATTACCCTATAGTTATATTTCATACGAAAAGTACCAAAGTTACGTTGACACATGAAAAATATTTGTGCCAAAATAAATAATCACTAAATGGGATTCTATGAACATTATCTATTTTCCATTAAAAATTAAACTCTATTTCGTTATTTGGACCACAGTGCAATGTGTTGGAGGCAGTAGGTCCTGTTTTCCTTTAAATCTTGTTCGATATATCAGCCATCACATTTCAAAAACGATTTGCTAAATTCACATAAGAAAAATAAACTACAAAGATTTTATTTTGTTTTCTTTTAGTATGCAGCGTGTATCAGAAGCTCAAAAGTATATTTTCTAGAGGATATTCGTAAAGCCAAAAAAAGTTTCCAAACTCACAAAGCTATAGTTCTAGACTATAAAAGCGTAGCAAATGAATTAAAATGCTAAATTCTGACTCTTCTCTACTTACATTATGGCAAAAATACAAATCTCCCAATTGCCAAAAATTAGACTAAAATCACACAACTGAAATTTTTTAAAATGTTGCCCATAAGTTCCACATTTCTGTGACAGTAAGTAAAATTATTTAGGGATAAATAAGGGCTCGTATGTAAGTTTTCGAAACTGCTTTGTATTTTGTAACACCGGCCTTGGAATTATAGGACATATGGGTTAAATTTGATATTGTGTTACATAATACCTAAAATTCGGCACGGCGTAGGGTTGGATATGTTGTTTTACACCAAAATAATCTGTGTAAACTTAACTTTCAAAAAATTATAAATTTTTAATATATGTTCTAAAAAAGGTTTAATTTTAATAAATAATTGGTTAAGGGTTTTTTTTCAATCAATTATTTTTTCAACTTTTAAATTGAAAATTGTTTGGTTTTGTAATTAGAAAAGATATTGCTCTAACTAACAAAATAAATTTTTCGGAAAATCAGTAAAAATTTTTGCTCTATATTTAAAAGAAAACTAACCAGGGTTTGACAAAATATTACTACTTAAATTTTAATTTTGAAATGCGTTGAAATCTAAAACTCTAAGAGGTAAATAACGCACTAAAAAGCTGTCTTAAAAAGTCCTAGTTAAGGACTTTCAGATAATATATAAAAACTTTAGAGATCGAATGTATAATAAAAAACATTAAAGCGTTTAAACAAAATACTTGTCAAAGGTATCCTATTTTCAGCCCTCACAGCTACGCTTTGGGAAAATATGTGGGGTCCAATTTATAAATCCTCCTTGACTCCGGTCATGCTAAATTTGATCTTGATGGGACGCGCCTTTTAAAAATACCAGATTTATTTTCAAAAACTTTCGATACTGCCCCACTGTAAACAGCTACTTATGCCCTTGGCATGTTTTTAAAATGATCTTCTTCATCTTGTCGAATTGTTGAAGGGCTAGAAAAAGACAAAACCCATTCCATGAACTGCACAGAGCTCGAAACTGGAAAGAGTTTGAATTTTTCACCCCATTTAAACTTGCAGCAGACTAGAGTTTTATTTAGTTTCACGGGTACTAGTTGCAAGCCAGGATTCGTCAGTTGGGCCGAGAACAGTAGTGGTCGCTCGAAGGCTTGCTAGGCTGGTGGCAGTGATACTGCATGTAAAACCCAGAACTCCTGGGTAATCTACAAATATAATAAAACATAATTTCACGCAATTTCGCTAATAATTGGTCGTTTAGGTCCGATAATTATAGTTGTATTACTTTTAATATTAAACTTGGAGTATAAACAGAAAAAAACTCAAAGTCCGTGACGTGCTTAACATAAAAGTCCCGCCATTTTGTCAAAATATGATTAAAGATCTTGACAAAAAAATCGACATCTATATGTGTGGACGTGGTGGGCATCTCTCCAATATCAATTTTAATTTATAACTGTCAAAACTTGATATTTTCAAGACCATAAATATTTTAATAAGTTTCATAAGAATTATTTGTTTTGTCATAAAACACAAAGTTCTTGTTAAAAAAACCAATTACAAGAATTTCAACAAAATCATAATATATAAATTAAGAGTGTTTATTTTTGTAAATTTACAATACAAAAGTTATTCCCTAATATTGCACTCCTTTAAACCACTGTTTACTCTAAATTGGTGAATCAATTCTCTATGTAGTTTGAAAAACTTGTATTTCAATTCTTCGAGTCCCTCAACAAAACAAAATAAAAAACTAAAAAACAAAGGAACAAAAAATAAATACAAAAAAGAAATAGATAAAGGGAATTTAAATCCAGACAGCAAAGAATTGTTTTTGTATAGATTGGTTTTGGTTTTAACATGAATATTTAAAAATGACTTTTGGTTGTACAACTAACACAACTACACCCCTAAACTAACACATACTAAGACATTTACATACACATACATACATACATAGATACAGACATAAATAGTGGATTTTGTTGTTGATCTACTTAAAGTTATCGAAATAAAAACTGTTTTATTGCCCAATATAGTCTTTTTTTCTACTGATTTTATTTGTTTTTTGCTTGAGTTTGTAGAGCAGGAACTTAGGAAGGATTGTAACTTTATACTACATTCAAATATCGATATAAACTAATCTTTTGTTATGCGACAAATATTTGTTACTTTGTAACTGCTTTTTTATATTTTCTGTATTTTTTTTTTTTAATTTTGAAAAGTTGTATTCTAGAGATTTGTTTTAACTTAATGATTTGTAGTCATGTTTTTAGCTTACATTACAATGACTTAAAATTGCGACAAAAACGTATTTTATCGTAAAAAAAAAACTATTTTTCTGTCTTTAACCAAGATGATATAATTCTCATTACATTTCCAAAATATTCATTATTTTCTAAAAAAAGCTTCAGCTCATCACTCATTTTGTTTTTGCCATCAGTTTGCTATTTTTACGAATCTGAAAAATTATCTTACACGTGAATTTTCTCTTCAATTGTCATTATCTCTTTTTGTTCTCCAAAGAAAACACATTTCCCCAAAAAGCCGCAGTTAAGCCAACAGAAAAGTATTTTACGATAATAGGTAGCTATGCCTTGGAAACGGGTTAAATAAGAAAATCCCAAAAAAATATTGTAAACAGCAGCAGCAATAAGAAGACATGCACGTAAATATGTCTGTATTTACAGAACTTAACAAACCATCTGACATAGTAAAAGGAAATTTTCAATTTGTTTGGTTTTAAACTAAGTAATTTTTTTGTTCAGTAATTCCATGTCACTTAGGTATTTGCAATTGTAAATAAAGTAATATACAATATTTAGAAAGAAAAATAAATAAAATTTATACTATGTAGCAGACAAAAAGGATTTAAATGTATATCACAGTATTTTTCAATTAAATATGGCAAATCCTTGACATGTTCTTCAATGTACACTATCATACATGTGTGTAAACAGAGTAATTTTTGTGTAATTTGATGGTAATAGCTCCTTTTATATTCAATTGTATTTAAAATTGAACAGAGTTGTTCCAAGAAAAAAGTTATTTTTATTTAAATTTTGCCAAATCAGATCAATATCATGTTGCTAATATGTTTTAATATTTTGTTGTACGTACATTGAATGTCGCTGCAGTGGTTGAAATACTATGTAAATACCGTGTTGGAAGAAATAAGAAGAACAAATTCGTCATATTCAATGATGCGACGAATAACTAATTAGAAACGAATTACTTTGTTAATTCTTACTATCAACTATTGAAGATCTTATAGCGAATCTATACTTGTAAGCCTGATTTATAGCAACTAGGTTGTCCATTCGTTTAATGATTGTTCGTATAATCGAAAAATTTATTTTTATTTTATTCATTTATTTATTCCGAAAATATGCCGCAAACCTATGGGACCAAAATTCAATAACATCAATCAATAATATTAATACAATTATTTAGAAATATTACAATAATAATTAACTTAGAAGAAAGAAATAAAAAACAATAATATTACAATAAAAATAATGAAGAGAGTCCCTAATATTTGCACAAAACCAGTAAATCATGTATAATTGCAGGAAAATGATTGGTAACCTATGATAAAAAAAAAACTAAGCACAATTTAAAAAATAAAGTTTTTATTGCAAATAATGGAACTCCTAATAATTTTGCCTGTTTGAATGCACCATGGTCAGCTCGAAATAGAGCAAAAATTTATTCAATATTCATTGATAAATTTGACAAGAAAATGAGTTTGAAATTTGACAAACTGTATACAAATCTGCGAGCCTCATACGGAATCATTGAATTGCATAATCTAGATATAGTCACGCAATACGATTGAATCAAAACAATTGAGAAGTGTCTAGGTATAATATGTGTATGCGTTCTACTAGAACTACCAAAGTAGACTCTATATAGGGGCAACGGTCAAATATGGACCAATCATCATCATATTGAGATGGACGACTTTTATTAATGTATGGACTATTTGTGTTTATTTATTTATTTATTTATTTATTTATTTATTTATTTATTTAATTAAGTCTATGGATACAATCCTTACAGACTAAATATTAATCAACAATTTTCTTAATATAACTCAAATTACACATTCAAACTTAATATAATATTGCGTTTAATAACATCAATATTTAAAGAAAAATCTATAAAGTTAAACATTTCATTAAAACAACAACATAATTTCCTAAACGGATCTGCCATCTCATAGTTTGTTCGAAAAGTTTTAACATATAGTGGGTTATTGAATCGTAATGTGCGTTGAGGAACATTCAATGATATTTTACTTAATAGAAAATTTGATGAAACATTACCATTTAAAAGATTTACAAGAAATGAAACGTTAAGCATAATTCTTCGGCTTTTTAATGTTGGTAGTCGAATCAAAGCAAGTCGTGATGAATATGATGGAAGCGCAGAGTATCCTCGATAAACATCTCTTAAACAAAAAATTAAAAACTGTTTCTGAACAGATTCGATAAGATTAATGTGAACGTTATAGTAGGGGTCCCATACAATTGAGCCATACTCTAAAATCGGTCTTACAAGTGACGTGAATAATCTTTTAGTGATAAAGGGGTCCTTAAATTCTTTTGCCCATCGTTTGATGAAAGCCCAGATACCTCGAGCTTTATTAACAGCCATCGTAATATGTTGTACAAAGTTTAATTTTCCGTCCAACAAAACACCAAGATCCATAATAACGCTTACTGACTCCAGTTTATGACCACTGATATAATAGTGACCAACAGCGTCACGCCTTCTCGAAAAAGTCATGTGCTTGCATTTTTTGAGATTAAGTTCCATTAAATTAATGTAACACCAATTATAAAAATTATCCAAGTCCTTTTGGAGATAACTGTGATCAGGTGAATGCTTGAAGCTTAAAAATATTTTAACATCGTCTGCGAACATCAGTATATTAGAATAATTTATTGCCTCAGGCAAATCGTTGATGAAAAGTAAAAATAAAATTGGGCCCAGGTGACTTCCCTGCGGAACGCCGGATTTTACCAAAATATTTTTAGAATTTGCAGATTTAAATTTAACGGACTGTGTTCTGCATAACAGATATGACTTTAACCAGCTTAAATAAGTATTATCGAAACCCATTTGATCCAATTTTTTAAGCAGAAGTTTGTGATTAACTTTATCAAAGGCTTTACTGAAGTCAGTATAAATGACATCCGTTTGTTGACCACTAGTAAATCCTTCATTAACCAAAGTAGTTAATTGTAGAATGTTAGTCATAGCTGAAGATCCTTTACGAAAACCGTGTTGACAGGGTGTAAGTAAGGGAGATACTTGATGAACGAGAGAGTCAGTAATACATTTTTCAAATAGCTTTGGAATAGCGTTCAATTTAGCTATGCCTCTATAATTTATTATATTTGACTTATTGCCAGATTTGAATAAAGGAATAAGAAACGATTCTTTCCAGATTTTAGGGAAATAGCCATATTTTAATGAAGTATTAAATATAATTACTAAAGGTGTTGCAATAGCTATTGCACAATTTCTCAAAAGACAACTAGGTATGCCATCTGGACCACACGACATTGAGGATTTGAAGTTTTTTAAACATTTTATTATGTGTGTAGTGTCAAGTAATGGGATTGATATTGTTTGAATAGAGTGAACATTAAATGGATAGGGTTCATTATCATCGAATTCGGCGTTAGAGTAAGTAGCGGCAAAAAATTCAGCGAATAAATTGCTAATCTCTGACTCATTGCTTGACTCTGTACTTAAATATTTCATAAATGTGGGGGTGCCACAATTCTTCCTTCTTGAGTTAACAAACGTAAAGAACGATCTCGGATTATGTTTAAAACTATGTTTCATTTTGGCTAAGTAGTTTTTGTACAGTTGAGCATTTAGCAAATTGTGTTCTGCACGAAGAACAGAGTATTTTCCGTAATCAAATGCATGGTGTTGAATTGATAGTGGCTTTTATGAGAGATTTATATCTATTTAAGTCATTTCTCTGCACTCTACTTTATATGGGGGCTGTGGTCAAATATGGACCGATCATCATAAAATTTTGTACGACAATTTAAATGTATATTCTGATTATGCTTGTCATATTTCAACTTGATAGTCATTTTGATTTTTGTTGCTGATAACATAGCAAAAAATGATTTCATTCAAGCAACAAATTAGCAACTTTTACTATGAGCTTGCTCAAACCAGGTGGGCAAACGAACGCTAAATAGGGAAAGTACGTTGTACGTGCTAAAACTACAACGATCACAATTCAGTGCCCTAAGATTACTATAATGATTTTTGCAAAAGTTGCAAAGATGAAGAGGAGATAATAATATTTCAAAAATTGTTTAAGAAAAATATACCCAATATTTTAAAATAATTTAATTTTTGTTTTTGATACTGAAATACTTTTAAAACACTTCTAGAACTAATTGATTTTTTCCATATGACTTTGTACTTTCATTTTCCAGAAAAATCGTTCGAAATGGGTGAATCGAGCTGCAAAAACTCTAAGTAGAAAATTTTTTCTCCGGACAAAAAAGTTATTAAGTTTTTTCAGAAGTTAAAAGTTTTGCTTTTATAAATATTGATCAAGATATTACATTTTCTTCTCAGAAAATTATTTTGTTTTTGTCACTTGTGTTATTAACTTTTAAATTTTTTCAATTTTTTACTTTTGATATTTTAAAGGCTTGACAACACTTGATAATTGTGAATAAAACGAATAAATATTAAAAATGGAATCGTAATGGAGCACTTTGGTTGCAATATAACTGGCTTCTAATTGAACCAATATCATCATTGCAACCTAACCTAAGGTGAAAATGAATAGGGTGTGTAATATTTGTTAGATACTGCTTTTTCAGATGATATTAATGAAGATAACGTTGAAATAGACACAGAACAAATTTATTAAAATTTATATAAGTGAAATTGCCAAAGGTGACTTTAGCTGATACTACTTGCTGCACGACATGATGAAGGAAAAAACTTGTTATTTAACATAATTTAGAAATTTTTCAATGTGTTATAAACGAAATATAGCCTTCCTCTTTTTGGTGGTGGGTATAAAAAGCAACATGATTTTTAAAATATTAAATTTTCTTTTCTAACGCCTTATTTAATATTCCAAATATATGCTCTAGGCTCTTTTGTAATAAAAGTGAATGACCCAACATGGAATTTAATACATTACCCTCCTTGACATACACATAAAATGTCAGATGTACAAAACGAGTGACGGTTAAAACAAATATCAACCACGCCTCTTAAGAATACAGAATAAGCTAGAGCATGAGTGTTAGTAGGTGTTTACAGTAAGACAACAACCAACTCATAAACACTAACGTGTATAAATCATTACTTCCGGTTAAAAAAAACAACGGATTATACATTCAGGCCTACTTTTTCAATGTAAACTTTACTTTGAATATGTTATTTTTTCTTCTACGCAGTCATTTTTCATCTTCTTTTTTCATGTGTGAATGGGTGTAACAAACACATGAAAGAAATGAAGAAAATTACTACTTTTGTTATGTTAAAAAGGGAAATGTTAAATGACAACAAAAGAAATGTCGTAAATGTGGGACACGAAAGTCAAGACAAACGTTACACAAATACAAACATGTATAAGAGACAAAAAAAGAGAAAGAAACTAAAACATCGTCATTAAAATCTACAACAGTAACTTTATATCACATACAAATGTATGTATGTATGTATAAATGTATATGTATAAGATTGTTTAAAAGTAGTTGTGCTTGAATTCATAGGTATGTGTTAGGGATGGGCACTGTAAAAAAACATCGATGTTTTTTTCGATGCGATGCATCACAAACATACATCGATGTTGCATCGATATTTCATAAAATACATCGATGTTTTTTATACATCTTTTTTAATTATTATTATTATATTTTCGAAAAATCTCAAATTTATTTTACATCTCCTAATACTTTTTTTCAATACTGTTAATAAATAAAACTTTACCAAGTCTTTCACCAGTCAATCTATTTCTTTGTTGAGTCCGATGTTCTCACCGGAATCGATGTTCCCACCATTGTAAGGTATTTAAAAGCGATCTTGTAAAGCTTGGGAAACTGTGATTTATAATCTTTCCAAATATCCAACGGATTTTCGTTCAGTCTTCCAACAGGAGTCCTCAACTAAACTTAAAGTTAATCAGACAATATATATTCACTCTTGTTGCTTTTCCAATTTCTATGAATCAGTTTATAATGGCTAGTCCATAATTAAATAGTATCCTCATTTTTATCGGATTTTTCTGAGTCAGATTCAATATCTTCATTTTATGAAAGATTAATTCCTTGATCTTTGATACAGCATTGGTAACGGCTATTGCATCATTAAAGTGCATTTTTTTGAATCGAGGGTAAATTTGTCATTTCGATGCATCGAAAGAAAACATCGATGTTTTCCGATTGTTTAGGAGCAAAAAAACTTCGGATTATATCGATGTTTTTGACGAGTGTTTTTTAAACATCGATGTTTTTGTCCATCCCTAGTACAAAGAATGTAGTAAAACAAAGAAACAAAGCAACAAAAAAAAGCGCTCCATAAAGTGTTAAAGCATAAAACATAATCCTAGAAACACAACATTAATAATAACAAGACTTGTATTTATATTTTTTAACAAACACACACACGTCCAGAGGCCAACAGAGATGATAGTGTTAATAAAAAATTGGTACTTTTTGAAAACTTATTCGGGCTCGATTTTCAGTGAGAAAATTAAAATGTATAATAGATATAATATATAAAATAAATGTTTAAATAAATCAACAAAAGTCCAAAATTAAACAAAAGTCCAAAAAAGAATTACACAATAGCCAAAAAAAATGTGACAAAAATCAATGTTGTAGTTTTGTTGCTATTGTTTTCTTTGTTATTTGCGCAAAATTTGTGCATAATTTTTTGTATTTTAAAGAGTAATTTTTTAAAAGCTTGCGGATTTGATTTAAAAAACACATACAATTTAGAGAAATTAATACAAAATTTATTTGAGTCTATAGAAACAATTAATCGGCCCTAAATGTGAAAAAAAATATTCAACGAACTCGCCTTTCAATTGGGTCATTGTTTCGTGTGCTGTGTGGCATGTGGCACCATCACATAATTGGTTGAAAAAAATTTGTAATTATTCCTTCCTCTTCTTTGAAAACCTACATTCCAAGGATAACACTGGCTCATAATCCACACCAAACAGTTCATTTTTCGCCTGTTTTGCTTTTGGCTGCTTTTTACACCAAATACGACAATTTTGCTTATTTACTTGCTTCAACCAGAAATGAGCTTCGTCGCCGAACATAATTTTATATAAAGAAGTGGAGCTTTATACAACAAATTCGCCAAAATTTAGCCGTTATGGTAGTTCATGTGACTTTAATTATTGTACCAACTGTATTTTTGTCACCAAAATTCCTCCACAAAATTCTCCACTTAGTGGAGTAACAGGAACTCAATTTCTGTGAACGTCGTTGAATCGATATTTTACGTTCATTAACAAAACTGACGGCTACAGCTGCTATATTTTCCTCCGTCCTTACTCTGCGTAACACTGCGTGTTAATTTAATAATGTAAATTTGAGTCACAATCATGGTGTAATTATACAAGGTGAGTACAGTAGCACAGCTGACTGGCTTTGTTTACAATTTACTTATGTCAAAAGTGATACATTTTCAAGTATTTTTGACAGTAGTAGATTATTTTACACAAGATTTCTGTATTGTGTTGCATTTATTGCCGATTTGCACTCACCTTGCATAGTTACACCATGGTTACAATATTAAGAATAATCGACTCAGTGCGCACTACACACTTTCTAAACCGAGCATGAATTTTGATAGAAAAATGCAATAATCTGCAAGCGTTGTTTGTTTCTAAGTTGATTCTTGATTAAATTAACTTTTTACCCGAAAATAGCTGAACTGTCAAAAATAAAATAAATGGCCTAAATTTTAAATATTTATAAAAAAAATAGGTTAGATGCGGAAAGTCTTAAGGCAACATATTTAGAAAATATGTCATGGTTTTAAAAATAAAATAATATCTGTTAAGATATTTTTCAGGAAAATATACAGGAGTGTCATAGAAACCAATATTGTCAGAATTGGTTTTAAAACCGACAAGAAAAAATGCTTTGGTGTCATAGGGCACTGCTACATGTTCAATAAATATCGAGATATTTCTAGTATCATGATATTTATTGAACATGTAGCAGTGCCCTATGACACCAAAGCATTTTTTCTTGTCGGTTTTAAAACCAATTCTGACAATATTGGTTTCTATGACACCCCTGATAAATTTGTTGTATACTCTTAAAGAACGTATTTGTGTAATAATAAAAAGATTAAAAAAAGGCACAATATTATTATTCTCTCAACTTTCTAATTAAAAATCGTTTATTTTTCGACCTACAATAGACATTGTTTTGAAATATTCCATGGCTGATGTGAAATTTTGTTGTCTAACTAATAATACAAATTTAGGAGAAACCGTACAAAAATTTAGAACGTTACTAAAAAATCAGAACGAAACCCTGGGCAAAATTTTGAAATTTTGATTTTCAAATGCAAATAACTCGAAAGCCATGAAAAGTAGACAGCACACGTAAGTATATCTAGTATATCTAGCTAAAGACTTACAGAAAATGTAAAAATTTTAGAAATCGAATGAAAAACAAATTACACGTGGTAAAGAAATCACATGTAAAAGATAACTTAATTTGAGCCCCCACAATATTGCCCCTATAGGATTTGTTGGGTCTAATTTCAAAACTTAAACTCAAATGCAGCTATACTTTATCCATAGAAAATCTGTATCGAACCAGCCATTAAGAAATTCCAGATATATTTCCAAAAAAAATCGATTCTGTCATACCATGCCCTGGATTATTGTTTGTAGGGATATCTTTAAGATACAGCCAATCGATCAATTACAGCCTTAAAACTCAAATAACTAAATACACCCCCCAAGTTTTCCCAGCTTGGTTGTCGTGTTGGGCAACTGTCCGATATCATTTTCCATTTATTTAATTGTCTAAAAATATTCTTAAGAATTGTTTTATTTTATTTTGAAAAACAATATTTTTGTTATTGTGTAAATTTTAATCAAAATAAAAACTATTTACCTTAGGCATCATTCAAAAGGTCAGAGAAAGTATAATATTTGCCAAAATTGAGGGTTCAAATTATCACTGCTGTAATTATTCTCTCTGCCAAACACCTACACATATACAAGAAGCCATTATAACAACAATACCAAAGTAAAAACAATCCACCATCAACAACAACAATAGAATAAAGAGAAACAATGAATAAAGTAGAAAAGCAGACAGGCGACTGAACAAGTGATAAACGATGTGTGATGATGTCCTTGTAAAGGAAAGTAAAAACTTGTATACGTAAGAATAACGACAATAAAAGCGAAGTATAAGAAAAATGAGTTCCAGTAAAAAAGAAAAAAAAAACACTAACTAACGAAAAAGTAGACAATTACAACAAATAATAACAGAACAAGTAAAATGTTAAACAAAAGAAATCATCAAAAACTAAAGAAGTCGCACAAGCAGAATCGGTAAGACTAAAGTTAAATGAAGCTATGTGAACAATAAACAAAATACCTAAGCAGCATTTTGAATAACAATGCCTAATTACAACTTATTAAGTATGTGGCATATGCAATATAATAAATGTGGCCTAATGCGGGGTAGTGTATTTAGAAGTTTAGTTTTACGATAGTTTGTCTGTGGGCGGTTTTGTATTAGTGAAGGTGTGTGAGTCAATTGAGAGGATATCATTTGCCAAATTAGGGGGTTGTTTCTTTTACAGGTGAAACTAAAAAAATATTTTACATGAATTAAAGTAGCGTTGACTAGACAATTTAATAAATACTTTTGAGTGTTGTGATTAAGATGTTTAGTCCGATGAGGTCAATATTTTGGGATCGTGCAAGAGTTCGGTGTTAAGAGCAGTATTGTTGGCTGGATAGTTTAATACTGTAGGCGAAATCCCAAGAGAAAGTTTTAATATATCGTATTCATGGCCGGCAGCAATGTCGTTTACTGATGCAGATGCTTTTTGTGTGTGATTTGTATACAACTTTTGTTAAATCATTTTCCCAACTTTGCAATATTTCTGAACTGTTTGAGAAGAAGTAGTTGTCCACTTACCGATTATTCGTAATGTTTGATAGTTTTATTATCAATTGAAAAAAATCCAATAAGATATAAGAAAATCACTCCGATTCGTGAACAGTTTCTACGGAAGTTTATTTATAAGTAATTATGAAAAGAAAAAATTACAATTTTATAACAGAAAAATACTTCAATGTATGTATAATAACTTCATTACATAGAGAGAGTGAGAGTAATAATTAAAGTAAAATTAATGTTTGGGCATGGTAGGTTTGAATTCAGGCTACATTTTTCACATCCTCGGCCCAGCCATGCCAGATGATACTTCCAATGGATACAGTAGCTGAATAGGTCTTTTTAGAATTACGTTATTTCCTAATCGTACATTACAAGCTCGGACGTGACCATCTCTGCCATGGAATACAGAATCGACTACAGCTAGTTTCCAAAGAAGCCTTGATTTCAAATCTTCGTGTACTAAAACAACATTTCCAACTTTGATGCTTCGAATAGGGCCGCTCTTATTGTGATGAATTGTGCGCAATTGTTGCAAATACTCAGATTGCCATCTTCTGTAATATCGCCTAATTATTATTTGTCTTAAGTCCCAAGACTTAGCCATGGATGATTGATCGGATTGAAAATCTGTTGGAATAAAAATAGCTTTCTGATTAGTTAGAAAATGAGACGGAGTTAATGGCTCTAGATCGTTATGATCATTGGTAATGTAAGTTAGTGGCCTAGCGTTTATGACCGCTTCAGCTTCTGCCAAAAAAGTTCGTATTTCATCAAAGGTCAAAACACTTTTACCAATCGCTGCCTTTAGGCAATCCTTAACGCTACGGACTAATCGCTCCCAAAAACCGCCCCACCATGCTGCTCTTTCGGGTATATATTTCCAGGTGATTCCTTTATGTGCAGTTATTTGTTGAATCTTACTATGTTTTAGCAATTGTTCTAGCTTTCTCAGCTCTAAATCAGCTCGTTTGAATGTTTTTGCGTTATCAGATATAATAGTTTTTGGAGGACCAAATCTTGACATAAAACGTCGTAAAGCATTTATGCAACTTTCAACTGTCATATCTTTAACTAATTCTAAATGTACAGCACGAATTGCGGCACAGGTAAACAGCATAATGTAACTCTTTCGCTCAGTTACTTCACCATCGCTTTTTATGTAAAGAGGACCTGCGAAGTCGATGCCTGTTGTTTCGAATGGCCTTGTTGTTCTGATACGCTCGACTGGTAAGGTTGTCCATGGCTCTGAGCCGCTTTTGCCGTGAAGTCGCTTGCAGATCACACACCGGCTAAGTACATTTTTTATTAATTGTCGTCCTTTTACAATCCAAAAACGTTTTCGCAAGAGTGCCAAAACAGCATTAACACCACCGTGCATTGCCGCGTGATGCGCCTCATTTACTAACATTACGCTGAAATGACATTTTTTAGGTAAAATTATAGGGTTGCAGGAATAATCGCTGAAAGCTGAGTTTGATAAACGCCCTTGAAGCCGCATAACACCGTTGATTAAAATTGGGTTTAAACAAATTAACTTAGATTGTGCTGAGACTTTTTTATGTTTCTCTAAATCTGCATATTCTATTTCGTAGTGTGATTTTTGAAAGTGTTTAATCCAATAATATTCCGCTTGTTGTATTTCACTATACGATAACTCTTTAATATTGTTGACAGTAGTTAAATTGTCACGTTTTTCTAACAATTTATTTTTACAATTTTTAATAAAGCGTAGTACATACGCTGTGATGCGTAGCAACCTTTTCAATTTGCTGAATTCTTCAACATTTAAAATGGGTTCTGTTTTTTGCATGCTCACTGATTCGCTCTCCACCGATGCAAGCACACTCATTGAAGATTTCAAATTGTATTCGCTTGGCCAATATTCGTTACTATTTGCTAACCACACTGGACCCGCTTCCCACACGCGACTTTTTAACAGTTGCTTAGCTGTTAGACCTCTCGTTAAAAGATCTGCTGGATTCGATTTACCGTCGCAATGTCGCCATTCATATATGTTGGTAAGCTGATTTATTTCGTTGACTCTTGCTTTGACGTATGGAATACGTTTACCATTACCATTAATCCAGTTCAGCGCTATGGTAGAGTCTGTCCATAGCCAAAATGCGCTTATTGCGAAGTCTAGTGAACATTTAAGAAATTCCTTTAATCGGGCAGCCATCAATGCCGCCGTAAGCTCCAATTTTGGCAGTGATAACTCATCATTTCTTGTGGATTTATCGATAGGGCGTACTCGATTTTTGGAACAAATAAAATTTGTAAAAAATTCACCGTTACATGTTGCCTGCCGTGAATAAGCAACTGCTCCGTAGGCTAAGGGACTTGCGTCTGCAAATATATGGATTTCTACACTACCTGCATTCTCTGATAGACACCGCTGCATTGAATATTCTTTTAAAATGTACAACTCTTCATGCCACATTTGAAATTCATTCAATAAATCGCCACTTAAACTCAGATCCCAATTAATACGTTCTTTCCAAATTTTTTGTAATAAGATTTTGATTCTTACAGTAAACGGACCAAGCATACCAAGAGGATCATAAATTCTTGCCATTGTTTGTAATACATTTCGTTTTGTTGCTCGTGGCATTTTCTCTTCAATTAACTTCTTTAAGTCGACATTAATAGTGTCGCTTACTGTGCACCAATTTATGCCAAGTATTTTTTGTTGTAGTGGCCTCTCTATCCCATCAGACTGAAAATGTTTTCTTACCTCTGAATCATTTGAATTCCACTTACGTAACTTAAAATTCGCTTTTGCCATAATTTCATTGGCCGTTTTCATTGTAGTTATAGCCGATTCAACTGACGTTTCGCTGATGACCATATCGTCGACATAAAAAGACCTTTTTAATTTGTTACAAATGTTTCCGTATTGTGCTTCACAATTTGATAAGTGCTTTTGAATTGTCGCTGTCAAAAGAAAAGGACTGCTTGCTACTCCAAAGGTTACTCTTGTCATCCTATATTCTACAATTGGTGGCAGTTCATCTTGGTTGTTTGGTGTATCTTCAAACCAAAAGAATCTGTGGACATCTCGGTCGTTTTCTGATAAGGAAATCTGTAAGAAAGCTTTTTCGATATCTGAGGTAATAACAATTTTATTGGAACGGAAACTTAACAACATTGCTAACAAGTCTGCTACCATATTTTTACCAATGCTTAAAAGATCATTTAAAGACGCTGTGCCTGGTTCGCTGGATGATGCATCAAAAACTATTCGCATTTTTGTTGTCGCTTTATCTGCTCTGTACACTGGTCTATGTGGCATGTAATAAACACGATTATTAATATTGAAAGATGGAATTTTCTCAGCAAAGCCACTCTCTAACAGATCGCGAATACCGGCATCATATTCAGTTAATTTATCGGTGTTATTCATTAATTTTAACGATAGACTACGTAATCGAGCCATTGCAATTTGTTTATTATCATTTAGCTTAGTGTTATTATCACTCCACGGCAACGAAACTTTATAACGATTGTTATCTAAAATTATTTTATTAATTGTTTCGTCAATAATTTCTTTTTCGCTATCTGCTGCACAACTTGTTATGCCGATTGACTCTAAGTCCCAAAATTTTTCTATTTTGAAACCTTCTGCAGCTTCTCGAATTTGGAAAACACAATGAGCATTATCGCTATTATTGTTAGTACCTTGTAATGTCCAACCAAAAAATGTATTAATCGCAAAAAGATTCTTTGAAATTACTTGACAACCTTGTTTATAAAATTGCCAGTAGTAATCTTGGCCAATCAATAAATTAATACCATCGATAATTCGCACATTACAGCTGACAGCATCAGCCAAATTATGAAATATCTTGTTTAATTTTGCATTTTTAGTTATAGGCTCAGGCAAAACATCATCACAAATTTTTGGCACGACCGTCGCATTTATTGTGATCATTTTATCATCATATTGGTTTTTTATTATTATTTCAACCCGCTTAAATATGTCAGTTTTAATATGTTCTTGTTTTTGACCAAAGGGAATTATTTTAATTTTCGCTGTTCCACAATATTTTAAGCTTAACTCGCTCACTAAATGCTCACTGACATAAGTTCTCTGACTACCGTTATCCATTACTATTCTAGACAAAACGCTTTTATTATTGTTTGCGTTGCTGATTATACCTTTCGCTGTTTGCAAATATACGACGTTTTGTTCTGCCTCCAATGTATTTAACGCTGCTGCGCTGCTACTCTCATTTTTTGGACTTTCCTGTAACTTCTGCTGCCTTGTTTCGCTGCTTCGACCTTCGTCGACGGTATCAGTTTCAGCATTAGTTGTTGTCTTCTCACACATCGAAGTAATATGCCTACCTCTGCAAGAGTCACATTTAACCCAGTTGGCTTTACAAAATTTAGAGTTGTGATTTTTTCTCGTACATCGAAAACATCTTGCTTCTCTCATCAAAATTCTTTTTTTTTCCTCAATAGATAACTGTGCTTTGCAATTTTTGGTGGCGTGATTATTTCTTTTGCAAAAAATACAATTGTTGTTGGTATTGTCGCTAATGAATAGACCCGTTGCAGTACCATAATTCGTTTGTACATCTCTCTTCGAAGTACGTCTCTCAGACATTTCTGCTTTTTCCAATGCTTCTACTTCCATTTTGATAAAATCAAGTAAATTCTTTAAACTTTTATCTCTATTGTCTCCTTCTTCGTCACCTACTATTGTACTCGAATGAGAAGCTATACTTGATGTTTTATGATACACTGTACGAAGCTGTGCTGGTATTGCACCTAATAAAATTGATTTTACCATAAGGTCATATTGTGAAGGGGAAACTTTTAAAGCCGTTAACGATCGAATTGTTGAGCTAACTTCATTGTAAAGACGACGAAGACCATTGACATCGCTATTGGAATGTACTTTATTTAAGCACATAAGTTTTTGTACAAACCGTTCTATAATTTTTTCTTGATTTCCATATTCCTCTAAAAGTAAGTCAATGGCTTCATCGTAACACGCTTCTGTGGGTGTAAACCCAGCTATTGATGCTGCCGCCTTACCCTCCAAAGATTCAGAAAGAAAGTTAAATTTTGCAGCCTTTGATAATTTACGATTCTCATGAACTGCGCTCTTAAATTGTTCCCAAAAGGGAAGCCAGTTTTCAAATGTTCCATCAAACTTTTTTAACTCAAAGGCTTTTAATTTAACGCCACTAAATTCGCTTATGTTATTGGTATCAACGCTGATTAACTTGGTTGTGTTATTTGCTTCAACGTTAGAAGGCCTGGGTGTAAACTTCGTGCTAAGAACGTGTTCTAATTTTGCAATAGTACAAATTGCTTTATCATCATACTCTATGATTGCATCACATTCTTTCTGATAATCTTCCGGTTTAATTGATACACTAATAGCCTGGTCAGCCTTTTGTAAATTCATGTGAGCATTCTTTATTCGCTGAACATAGAGGTTAATATCAGCTTCTAACTTTTCGACATCTGCAACTTGTGTGTCTTCATGGGATTGCAAGAAGTCCGCAGCCCCGTTGCATAACTTCGTCAGCTGGGTTCGCCATGTGGCTCTATACACATTATCCATCTTCGCTATAATTAACAACCGCCCGCTATTTAATTCTTTAATCGCTAACGCAATTAATATTTTATACTTTATATAATGTTATTAAAGAACAACTGTTCCCGGGTTTCGGCACCATGAAAAAAATCCAATAAGATTTAAGAAAATCACTCCGATTCGTGAACAGTTTCTACGGAAGTTTATTTATAAGTAATTATGAAAAGAAAAAATTACAATTTTATAACAGAAAAATACTTCAATGTATGTATAATAACTTCATTACATAGAGAGAGTGAGAGTAATAATTAAAGTAAAATTAATGTTTGGGCATGGTAGGTTTGAATTCAGGCTACATTTTTCACATCAATATTCTGCTGCATAAATATTTTTATTAATGTGGAATAAAAAAGGATTAAAAACTATTGAAAAAATGTACTGATTTATTAATAATAAATGGTTTTTCAACAAGAACTTTTTTGTTGAAAAACAAGGAATTTATATGAAAAAAATTTTTTTTAGTATTGGAAGGACTAAGGATTGGTATTTATTAATGTAAAATTATATAGCACAGATATGTAAAACCAACGACCATAGATGTAGATGTTGCTTATTTCACCA
Organism: Bellardia pandia; assembly: GCA_916048285.2. Classification (NCBI taxonomy): domain Eukaryota; kingdom Metazoa; phylum Arthropoda; class Insecta; order Diptera; family Calliphoridae; genus Bellardia; species Bellardia pandia. Next base: position 26,250,487 of record OU696530.1, on the reverse strand, counting down.
AAATTTGCCATCTTGTTTTGTCAAAATGTCTGGTCTATTTCGTTAATCACGTCGCTGATTTTTAATTTTGCGACTGTAATTGACTTTATTGGCACCTTATTCACTCTATCTCTAACATATCCCCACAATAAATAATCGATTTGTGTTAAATCAGGCCATTAGCTGTCAAATTTTGTTAAATTATGCGATAAAAAAATTTGGTTTGGAATAAATTAATTGTTTTGGTTGCTGAGTGACATGTGGCACCATTTTAATGAAACCACATCTCAGTGATATCAATGCCATCATATTATGCCAATTGTTATGCATTAAGAATTTGTTGAAAAAAATGGCTAATCACGCCTCCACTAAACATTTTTGTTACGAACCACTTTTTATTCGTTAATTTTCCATATAGGTCTTGAGTTTTCTCAGGCACTTCCAACCTAAACTCGTGTCCCTAACAGGAAAACAATGATAATACAACAACAACTGGAACTAAGCAAAACAATACCAGTCAACACTTTTTGTTGAAGACAGATGTTGGTCTTTCTATGAGCCCTCCTAACCAAATCGCGATTTAATTCTGGAATTCTCGCGAGCCAAAATGACACGTGCAAAATATAAAGGATTTTCAATAAATGCTCTTAGATTTTTGAAAGAAGTAAGCTTTTTGTGTCCACGTGTCCAAACAAAACAAAATTATATCCGCATGAAAAAATTAAAACCAGCGGATTGGTCTTGAATTAATTCAGCAACTCTAGGGTAAATTCTTATAGAGAATTCGGCATGTGGTCAATTGTTGACAACTTTGAGGAATTCAAATATTTGAATCATTTGCAACACTATGATATTTTCCCCTGAACGATTCGGCGTTTTGTATTTGTAGGAAGCCATTCGACACAACTTTTTCGACACGATTCGTAAGAAAGACGATATTGCTCGGAATTTTCATGTATTTTACAAAATTAAAGATCCTTGTTTTTCATAATGAGTTTTTAATATTTTAAAGCAATAGCATATTTTTTTTCCAATAAAATATTTTCTTTCTTTTTACTAACTATGTATATGTGCTTTGTTTTTTTGAAGTATTAGCATTCTAGCATTTGTTAAACCCGACAATGTCGGAGTTGCGAGGGATCTGTGTATGATATTTATTTTATTTCGATATTCCCGATATATTCTGACTAATGACATTTTATGACAGAACAATTGTAGTTAATTTTGAAACAAAAATCACTGAGAACAGCTTGTGCTCTTCAACCAGATTTGAAAAAAGTTCAATTCTAAGGAAACCAGAGAGCAAAACTATTTTACATTTTAATGAAAATAGTTTTATTGCTTTCGAATGTTTGTAAAGATACCTGGCAAATATTTGTCGAAAAAGACGTAACCACTAAATAAAAACTATTAAAAAAAAAAACTTCATTTATTTAGGACAAGACACAACAAATATTTAGTCTTATTTTACTTGATGCTGTTTAATCTTGCAAAACTCTTATAAGAGTAAACAACGTCAAACAAATTTGTGCTAAAAGAAGTGGTTACGCTCTTTTGACCTTTAGACACTAAATTTTATTTACAAATTAAAACCTTAATAACTAAAATATAAATAATAAAACTAAACTAGTAATATGATAAGCACTCTTTTTTTCTTGTTTACATTCAATCTTATCTATTTAATATTCCCAACATTGCGTGTGATAAATAACACACGAATGATAAGAACACCTTTTCTAAATGCATGTATATAGTGATATGCGTCTCATTCCTTATCTTCCTAATGTACACACGCGTTTTAGTGTAAAAATATATGTAAACAATAAAAAATATAAAAAATATTAAATATTAGAAATATAAAAATTATAATAATTTGTTCAAATAGTTGAACAACCAGCTTTGTTTTTAAAAACTGGGGGGTTACTCTCTATTGCGATGCGAAAGCCAATGCGATGCGATGCGATAAGAAAACTGAATTAAAAATATTAATCGGTTTTGTATAACTTAATTTACATTATACATATTAACAAATCAAATGCTTAGGTTTATTCTTCTACACCTTTTTAAATTGTATATAAAATACTTAAAATATTTTGGTGTTTGCTATTCCCAGTATTGCTACCGGTATCCCACGAATAACGATATTTGATATCACATAATCTAAAAGAAAATTAAGTTCCAATGAAGCCACTGTTTATTTCGCAGTTAAATAATTTGAAGTGATTGTTGTGGTAACTTCTTCTGGTGAATTTTCAAACAATTCTTAATAAAAATAAGATAAAAGTATGATCTGTGAACAAAATTTATTTAAAACAAGACGTATCAGATATCCCTATAACTAAGTTAACATTCATTGCAATTATTAAATATATACAGCAATGTGACAGCTAGAATGAAAAAAACACACTTCAAATCAAATATTTTAATACTTACGCAAAGCAATAGATTATTTAACCAACGCAAAACCACAACTATAAGGAAATTAAGTCTGTTTTTTGTCATATACCACATGATTTGTGTTTAAATAAATATTAGTTGTGTAAGGCTTTTATAGATATGTATATACATACACAGAGGCATACACATGAATGTTACATGAAATTTCTACATATCGTCGTCGAAAATCCAAAAGTACGTAACATCACTTTTTCTATTTTTACAGGAGAAGCAAAAAATGTTTTAAAATAAAATGTACTTCAGGTATAGAAACATTTGATGGAATATCAGAGTGGTTCGACTTCCATACAAAAAGATGTTGCGTCAGTCACCCCCAGGATTAAGGATAATGTAAAAAAAATTCCAGAAATAATTTTTTATTTTTTTGCCACGCCTACCCTTTTAGTATTTTGTTAACTGTAGCGCTATTTTTAGTCCGATCATAACATTTTGTAAGCCGGTTATCATGATCCTGTAAGGGCTACATATCTGTCCTTAATCACTTTTTATTACCACGTTAAATTCTAGTCATAACTCTTAAAAATAATATAAAATATTTAGCATATTGTGGGTACGTACCGCGTTTTTAAAAGCTATGACTAGAATTTGACTTATAGAACTTATATGATGTAAATTTTGGCGTATGGATGGTTTCATGTCTTAGCTGTTATATAAAAATAGTGGTGGAAGTCGAGTCAACAAGGTTTCCTTCAGTTTAATTCCAGTAACAGTTGTCAGATGCATGAGTAACGCTATTGTATATAGTAAAGTTGTAAACTTGCAATTTCATTTTGTAGTATGAGAAACTTGCATTTCAATGCAGAATAACATTTATATACACAATAGTAAACATAAACCTGCCCTAGTACTTTCTATATCATTTATTTTGTCTTTTCTCATATTGTTGATTAGGTCCCTGTGGCTATCATACTGCTCCTAAAGCTTCATATAATTCTGAGTTTGAAAATAGAATAATTACGATTTCCTAAAACTTTCATGAATTTTGGGATAGATATAGGAGACTTTTAGTTTTCTTTGTGTGGATCGCAGTGCTTACAATATACTTCATATACATGTCTGTAAGATATAAAATCCGTCAATCAGTGTTTGCTTTGTTATTTAAAATTTAAATATTTTATTTTCATTTTTTACCCCAGTTTCATGATACGTTTATTTGACTTGAGAAAATAATGCAAATGTTAATATGTTATTTTAAATTATGGATATAAAAGCGTTATTTTTGGTCGCAAAAATCTAAAAATTGGTAGAGACACGTAAGATAACCTAATGAATAATAATCAACCAAAAACTCGATTTTGATTTTTTTGATGATACGTACTTTTGGATTTTTAACGACGATATACATACATACTTACGTGTACATATATAAAATATTATTTACCAAAAAACTGTATTTAAAAAAAGTAAAACTGCATATGATTTATTTGGAATTCATGGAAAAGTGAAAAAGGAGAGAAAAATAATTTATCTAAATTATTATGAATTTGCCCTAGATAACTTTATTAATGTAAATAATGTGTCATAAAAATATTATATTAATTATGGGAATTAAAAGTTGATGTTAAAAAAGTAAGTCCAGTTATAAATAAATTATACATTGAGCATTTTGTGTTTCGTTTGCTTTTCTGGTTAAAAAGTGTTAATTTTTTAGCACTTTTTCCAAAAAAAAAAATATTTATATGAAAAGTATTGGCTGACGAATCGGGACATACATACAATGCTTTATCAATACATATTACAATTATAAAAGTCTATTTTTTATTATACACTTTAAATTATATAAAACTCTATAAAACAAGTAGGGTGTTCCGATAGACTAGTCGATAGTGGGCCGGACAATCAGTCAGAGGGTTGCTGGTTCGATTGCCGCCAAAGACTATGGGTGTTTTCTGCAGACAAGCCAAAAAAAAGCTTCGCAGTTTGTGTTTGTTTATAAAAAAAAAACTTATTTTAAATACGATTTTTGTTTTCTAATTAAAATTATGAAACCTCAAAAATATGTATTTTTTTTTTTCATAATAATATCCTGTGTACTTACTAAAATGCTGTAGTTATGAAAATCTTTTAAATGTATTAAAATTTATAACAAAAATCTAATAAAAAATTAAAAAAAATTAATAAGCATAAAATTTACATTTTTAAAGTAATGGAATTTGAAAATGTTTGCATAATTTATAAACAAAATATATAAAATCTAACATGTAAATATATATGTAAATATGTGTGTAAATGAGCACATAAATATTATAAAAATAAAATGAAATAAAATACTAATCATGTTCACATTGTCGACGTTTATATTATGACTGATATTTATACTTAAAATGTGTTAATGGCCATTACACTGGCTGTCATGTTATAAAACTATGCGATTATGTTGTAGACATGTGTCTGAATATTTGTTAAAATAAATATTATAACGAAATAGAATACAAAATTTTAATATTAAGGAGTACTTGAAATGGAGTTTTCATGTTTTTCTGATAAACGTTACTGACTTAAAGAGATTCTTAAATTATAACTGGCTGTCGGAATATATGTTACTGCTAGAAAGAAAAAACTTTGAAAATAATTTCATTCAAATGAAAGGTTCAATTTTCGATTACGCTTTTCAGCATTATTACCAGTAGCTCTTGAATAACGATTCCTTTCAGCATTTCTGCTGGTATCTCGCAGATAACGGTTTTTGAATTCACATAATCTGAAAGAATAAAACGTAAAGTGTGAGATTACAAGTCCTAGAGGACAAATTGACAGTTGCCGACCACGAAATTAGCTGCTCACCAAAATTATATTCTTTATTTCACACATTTCTCACAGAGCATTGATTTTCATAATACATTTGAATAATTTAAAGATGTGGTTGCGGAGCCTTCTTATGTGTAAATTGTCAATCAATACCAAATTAAAATTAAATGAAAGAGACACCAGTCACATAAATTTAAAAATAGTCTCTATGAATGTAAAAAATCTTGTGGCTTGTTTACTTTTTATTGCATATAATAAAACTATTAATGAATATTATTATCAAAATAACTTACAATATTATTGAAAATATTAATTTTTGTGAAATATGTAAACAAATAGTACAAAAGAAAACTTGTATATACTCAATTTTACTCAAGTGTTTCTCTTAAAATAATTGCTCATAAATATAAAAGTCTAACTTTAGATTGTAATTTGTTTGTTTGTGACATGATGATATTAATTTAATTGCATGTGGTAAGCACTTTTTGCAAATTCTTCAACGCTTTTCTTATCATAACACACATAATAATAATTAATGAAGAATTTGTCAAGAGCCATTAAAGACAAAATGATATGCAAGTAATTGCTAAACAGCTTAATCTAAGTCAATCAGTTTTTATAATAGTTTAAAAAAATGCCGTATATTGTTTCCAAACAACAAATCAAAGTAAACAGCTATTAACGAAAGCGAACGCACATCCCATGATAACATTAATGAAAAGCTGCTAGCGTGCTCAAGATACTCCTATAGCAATAAGCAAACCCATTAGTCAATGGGCCTGCATTGTCGATAAAAAATGTTACTGCACGTTGAAAGTTTGCCAAAGAGCACTGAAATTACACAGTAAATGAGTGGGAACGTGTAATCTGGTCAGACGAAAAAAATTTAATCGTTTTCAATCTGATGGTATTTAATATTGCTGGCACAGAACACCCCAGAGAATTTAAAGACACCATGAAAAAATACCACCCTAATTTATTATACAAAAACCTACATACACATTAGATATATTCATAGTATTTGTTATTTTCTATCATCTATTTGAATCACGTACGTATAAAAATAAAAGTGAATTTTATTTTTATTTCCAACACCATAACATGCATTGTTACATAAAGCTGCTGGTTGCTCTGCTGAATTTAGTTTTGTTTTTATTCCCCTTGTTGGAGAATGTTCTTGCTAACATAATTTTATACAATCAAAAACATACAAATAGACATTGGAAACAATTCACAATTCATATGATTGTTAATATGTACACTAAATACATAGACATATTTATCGAATACATATAAATATATTTCTACATTTTCTATGTTTAAATGTGTACAACTTCTTGTTCTCACTTATCTCACTTATATGTGTACGTAGTATATGTATGTATGTTTAAATGTTTGAATTTTTACCGTAAATATAATTCATTTTTATTACATTGGCGCCTTATCGAGCATAAATTGCGTTATAAATAATCTGCGCAAGGATGTGTTTTTCATTTTCGTATATTTCTTGTCTTCTTCTCTAGTTTTTAATTTATACATTGCCAGCCATTAATAACTGTATAAGTGCTAAGTATGTGGCTGCGTATGAGCGATGTGAGGATAACTCATACGCTCTCATATACAATTTAACTTAAGGAAGCTACAACTATAGCCTAGTTTAGGGGTTATTATAATTTAATGTTGTTGTTAGTGTTACAATTTATAGTAATTCTTTATCTTTATGGAATTTTTTAGTTTTATGTTAAAATTAAATTATGTAACTTGAGGTGATGTATTTTTTTTAATATATTTAAGTTACAAATCTTATATGTATTGTGTTTAATTCGACTTTTATGTATTAAAAAAAAGTTATTTTATATTTAAGTTATTATGAAGAAAATATTTATTCTGAAGTTAACAATAAAACACTTGGTTTTTTCACTATTCGTAATGAAGTTTTTATTTTCCATAGTTTGTAAGTTTAAACAATTTAACAATTTAACACTACTTTCTATTGCATGAAACTGATTTCTTCGCTGCCAATCTGGCCAAATCTTTACTGAAGAGCGGTAATTTCACATTTCCATAGGCATTCATTTATATAAATATCCAAAGTTATAGTTGAAGTGATCAACAATAAATTGAGCAATAACTTCGTTAACTGTAAAGAGATAAATTACAAAATTTTAATTGTTGATGCTGAACAAACTGGTGGTCAAAAAATAGGTTTTTCAAATGCCAAAATTTATGCATACCATGAAAGTACATGATATGAACATCAAATCAGCAACTTAGACAAGAATTTGAATGGGTTTAGTTAAATTCAATTATGTATCTTTTTATCATTACTTTATAAAATACTCATTATTTAGTATTTTTAATTTTTGCGAACTAGTGATAATAAACGTATTACGAATTAACCGTCTAATGCATAAATACATTATAACTGGATAATAAGGCAATGACAGCCAAAATGCGAAAAATGGTATTCATAAATGCATAATAGATTGTTAGCTGTTAGGTTTTTTGATTTTTTTTCATATTTTTTCCAAAGGAACTATATGTAAATTTGGTATCATATGAATGGTCTTTCAGAGGGTTATCAACAATTAAAATTCAAATATTTTAAAATTTTCAGACAAAATTTTATTTTTGAAACAAATCAGAAACCTCTAAAAAGGACATTTTTATCCTTTGATCCAGCTCACCAAATATTGACCCCAGGACAAAAAAATGAGAAACGTAGTCTTAAAATGAATCAAATTTTCATATTAGTGGGGAACATCGATACTTTATTTTTTCTCCATACAAACATAACAATTATTTTAGAGTCCATAGCAAAAATATCGACTGCTACGATCCAAAGCTTTTGGAAAGAAAACCGATGTTTTTAAAATGTCAGAAGAACAGTTTAAGGCAAAGTAAACCAATTTTGGCTAAAAGTACGTCTTATTAAGAAATGTTTCTTAACAATTACAATTTATTTTCCTTCAAATAGTTTTATTTATATATTCTTATACATATTTATATACAACTTAAAACTAATAGTTGTTTTCTTTTTCATTACAGGTTGTAAAATCTTAAATAATAAAGTGAGTATAAATTCCAAATTAAAAATAAAAATTCAAATCTATAAAAATACAAATAATTTTAATTAAATTTCATTTAGGGGTAAAATGTAAACCTTTGTAAAAAAAAAAAAAGAATTTAACAAATTTTATTTAATAGACACTTTGGCTTTTACATTTACAATCACACATAGCTATACAAAGTCTACAAACTTTTAATAAATATTGCAAGCGGCACATAAAGCGCGATCCATTTTGAGGTTCCCCACCTTTTTAAAGAAAAATACACAGAAAATTCAAATTTATTGGGGAATGTTTATCAGTTGAAAGAACATTCTTTGGCATTAATTTTTTGAAGTATATGTCTATCAAATGTTGGCCGTTGCTACGTCGCAAACAGTTTATCTATTGAGTCAAATTTACGATGACTTGTTCGAGCATTTCGACTGGTAACTGGCGAATGACACGCGTGATGTTTTCCTGCAAGGCCTGAATCGAAGCGGGTTTGTACGCATATACAGAAAAAAGTCTAACGGTGTGATATCACACGGTCGGTTATTATGGCACGATAACGGTCGCCCTTGATGGTAAGTTTGCACCGGCATCATGTTTAAAGAAATATTGACCGATGATTCCACCGGGCCACAAAGCACACCAAACTGTTTTTTTATCTGGATGAAGTGGCAATTTTTGAATCTGTTTAGGTTGCTCTTCCTTCCAAATGCGGCAATTTTATTTGTTTACGTACCTATTGAGCCAGAAATAGGCTCATCGCTGAACAAAATTTGCCTCGAAAACGACGCATCTTCTTGGAACTTTTCAAAAGCCCATAGTGCGATTTGTAAACGTTGTTCAGGCGTAAGTCTTTTCATTCCGAAATGCCAAACAATACTAAACAAAAATAACATGATAGCATGACACGACTTACACTTGATCTGTCAAAAAGAGTTATTCAAAAAATATCTCTACTTGAATTACCCTATATTATGGCTGAATTTAATAACAAAAAAACAAAAAAATTAAAAAGTTTTTTATAACTCCCAGTAACAAATGTTTTTGCATCTCGAAAAAAATATTGTATTGTATTTTTTGGTTAATATTTGACAAAAAAAAAATAGCAGTGTAGATGATCATGATTTTGGTAAAAGTTTTGCACACAACTATTAAGTATAAAGCAATAAAAGAAAATGTATAAATAAATTTCAAGGTCATGTTTTTTACATCTTTTGGAAATTTTAATTGAATTAAAATTCATGACAGTATTTGCTTTTGTATAATAGTAAAAGCGATGAAGTAGGATATTGTTTAAAAATAACACAACTTTATATAAGATGAAATTAGTTTTAGTTTCTATTTTTAGTTTATTTTTGAATAAATAACTATACATTTTAGCTAAAAGGATTCCATGGCGTTTTTGTTACATAAATTTTACATAAACCTTCCTATTCTTGCCATTAAATTATGTTAATTGTTTAAAAAATTCGCTCCAACACTTTATTTTTATTATTTTCTAATTTTTCCTTTACTTACTTATTTAAGCTGTGTTAACTGTTTAAAGAAAGGGAAAATATCTCCTTCATACTGCCAAGAACTTAACTAAATTTTATTGCTCATGAAAATATCTAGCTGTTCCAGTTGAGTATGTTTACAAAAGTACAGGCAACTTTTTGTTAACCCTCATCATTGCTAATGAAGGTTATAAAACAATAACCCGACACACAAAACACTTACAACATATAAATATTTACAAAAAGCATCATTTGTAATTTAAACATGAATATTTATACACATTTGTACACAAAATCAATACCTGAAGATATGTTTAAAAGAAACATTTTGCCATAAACAGAAAAATAACAAAATGAATTGCTTATCATTGAAAATTGTTCAAGCGCAAACTTTAAAAGTTTTAAATTCTTAGAAATCAAAGCTGTTTTTAGCTCTTATAGTTAGATTACATTATAAAAGAAACCCTAAGTATTGAAATAAATGAACAACAAATATATGTGTGCTTGGAAAATAGGTATTTTCTTTATTTATAATTATAAAAAGTTTTCTGTAAACCCTCAAATAAAAGAAAACAAATAAAATTTATTTGAGGAAAGTATAAATTTTAGTATGCAGTATATGATGTCCAGACTGGCTGAAATAATTGCACGTGTTTGTGTTTTTTAAATAAAATCGTAGAAGTGACGGCTTTGTGTGACTAAGAAAAACTCCTAATATATTAAAGTGAAAGAACAGGAGCATGTATTGCTTACTTATTGATAAAAACATCCAAACATAATTATGTACATACATATGAGACGTAGTTGTAATATGAATGTAAAAATTGTAACTTCTATACGTCTAAACAGCTGAAATAAAATCAATTTAATATTTATTTAATAAATATGTATCTTTATATTTTGGTACAGCTAGTAAGTCAAAACTAGAATTTCCTTGGAAACTCACAGCATACAAAATCCCCTATGTATTTATTTCTATGTATACAATACTTGTACATACATACGTATTTATTTTATCGATATTTTCTAATACTAATAATAATGAAAGTACTGCACAACCTTTACTACCACGAAACGAGAACAATATACATAGGAACGAGGGAAATCTGAAAAGTTCTATAGAAACTATGACCTCTTATAGACCGAATATCCAAAAATTTAGTAGCATTACTTATGGGCATTTAAATATTTTTGTGTTAAATTTTATCTTGACTTTTAAAAGGTTTATACATGTTAAAGTGATTTTCGAAGAGAGTCCTTTACGGCAGCTATGAGTAAGTATGCACCAACCGTTATAAAACATATATAAAATTAGGTGTAATTATTTCTGTATATATGAAACTAATTTATATTGAATTTTATTTGTATAAATATTTTTTAGGATTTTTTTTCTTCAAAACGATTTTCATAAGTGAGCCTTATATGGCAGATATGACTAATTATAGACCGCTCATAATAAAGTTGTTCCGAATGATTTATATATACATCAAACATATTTGTGTAGAATATTATTTTGATACCAGCATTGTTAAGAGAGTTATGCTCTTTAAAGTGATTTTCGAAAGTGGTTCCTATATGGGAGCTATGAACAAGTATGGACCAATCTGCACACAGTTTGTAGATGTGATTAGGCTTCATATATTTAGATTTCAATAAATTTTAATCCCAAGCGTCCTGGGGCCAAAAATATATCATTTACTAAATTTTATCGCCAGCCAGACGGACGGATGGATATTGTTAAACCGACTCAGAAAGCGATTCATAGTCGATCGGTATACGGTATAGTAAATTTTAATTTACTATACCAATTTTATCGACCAAATTTAGAACAGTAGTTTTAAAGGATGGAAATATTATGAATTTTACGAAATGAAGCTGCTACAGATCCAACATTTCCATAGTTAATTTTTAAGTGAAATTTAATGCATTGTAGCAATCTGTCAATTGTGCACCAGATTTTTAAAAGAGCTTTTAAAGTGTGGTCAAACTGTCTAAGAACAATGCTTTATGTTTGTTTTATATACAATATATTTACATATTTAGACAACCTCTAGACAAAATTTATTTTGTTATTAAATTAAATTTTGATTTCTTCGACCTTTTTTTTGATAAAATAAAAAGTTTTTTCAAGCTTGAGGCCAATGTGAGTGCAGTTTTTTGTGTTGATGTTTTATTAATGTTTTTAAACTCAGATTTATGTTCAGCTATACGTGTCCTAAGCTTATTTTTTGTAGTACCGACATCAACTTGATTGCATATGTCCTGGTCATTTCCTGTGCAACTAATCTTATATATTACGTTATTCTTGTCTAATTTGTCAAGTTTACATTTGGTGTTTGAGAAGAGTTGTTTTAATGTATTCGTCGATGTGTGTGCAATCATAAATTTGTCCTTATTATAAATTTCAGAATTCTTTATTCTTTCTGCGATAAGTGGTACATACATCATTGATTTATATATTTTCGTATCCTATTTATGTTCCCTATGTGGGTTTTTTCCATAGTTTGCAATTAAAGTATTTATTATATTTTCAGGGAAAGAGTTTCTTTTAAGAATATATTTAATTTTTTCTTTATTGTGAGAATGGAATCACACATCGCTGATGAAATAATAAATGGCCTCGAGCTCGCAAAAAACTTTTTATTTTATTTTGTTATCTTACAAACTAACTGTTATTTCAAAAGCACTTCTCCTACAGCCCACTTACAAATAAAACGTAACCACAATGCAACCTTATTTCTCCAATTTCACATTAAAAGTAACTTGTATGCGTAAAGTAAGTAGGTCGGGCTATTTAACGAAATAAAAAAACTCATAAAAGTTTAATAAGGCAATAATTCTCTTAAGTCAGGTGTATAAATGAGCTCATTTATATTAACAAACAACAAAATCGAACGGAAACCAGTTAGAGTGCTATATTGGGCTGTGCCGAATCTTAAATACCCTTCACGTAAATATAATGAGAAATACAAACACAAAATTCAGTGGTTTTTATTCAGTCTTAGCACAAATTATATTAGTACCTATATTATATATAGTTAAAGAAAAAAACATTTTTCCATATTCACCAAAACTGAAGAAACAAGGTATAAAAAAAGCAAGATTATAAGGTGAGGGTTCTGTTGGTTGAATTTGATGTCAATAACTTTATTTACAAGAGTTTTATGGCTGGCAAAGCAGAAATGGACCAATTATGGAGAGCTTCAAAATCCAGTACTCAGTAACATGATTTCTATATATTTTAGTATTATTTTGGTTCAATTTCATCTCAATAATATTATTTACAAGAGTTTATTGGTGGGTTTTTTTACTCGGAAGTGGACTTAACTCGGTAGTTATTGCCAATTTCTTTACTGACAGTTACAAAATCCAGTAGCATAACTGCCGCATAACTGATATTGGTATATGAGTTCTGGATTAAAATCTAAAGATCTGTATAATAGTTGTTTCAATATCAATCGAATTATGGGCCGATCTTCTTAAATTTCGTAACAGAGAATTTTATACATATGAGCATAACTCACTTGAAATTTTAACATAATAAATTAATTTCAGAAGTTGACCTAATATGGTCAAATATGGACCGATATTCTCAAAAAAACAGCAGTTTGATTGTGGCATGCATGTAAATGCTTCATTTAATAATAACGATACAGTATTTATAAGAGATTTATGAGTATTGAAGTGATTTTCGGTAGAGCGCTTTATATGGAGCATATGGTAAAATATGGACCGAAATTCACAAAAGTCTTTATTATGATTTAGATATATATGTTTATTATATATGTGACCCGGCCTATGAAAAGGTGGCTTATGACTCACAAAAAATTTTTCCACTTTTTTTGGTTTCGATAGTTTTTCAGACGCTCGAGAAAGTCCTAACTTGTTTAGCAGTGTACTAAAAATGTAGAAAAAGAAGAGCACAAATTAAAGAAAAACAGAATGTTATTGAAAATCCAGAATCAAGATAATAAATGGAATTGAAAAATTTAAAAACAATTCCTTTTCTTCGTTATCTGTAATAGACAAGTTCACTGTAAAAATATTATCATCCACTTCCATTTGATCTTCGTCCACGTAATTTATATTAACATCATCATCATTCTCTTCGTTTTCACAGAAATATGTTTAAAAAACCTCGCTCACACGATTTTTTTCGGTCAGAAACTGGCTTGTACTTTGCATTGAAAAAAACATCGCTCGCTAATACACACACGATCTTATCTCATTTATGCTCCTTTGCCTTTTTGGTTGCCTTTTGGGCATGACTGTTCGTAATGCAAAAGAAAAACTACTAAGAAACTGATAAAATAAATTGTTTGTCTTTAACAGCTGTGTCTCGCAATATCTTTTTTGAGTCATAAGCCACCTTTTCATAGGCCGGGTCACATATATGTAAAGTTTTGAGTCGCTACGAATATTAATAGGAGAAACATAAAGATCAATAACTTTTTCGGATGTGGTCATTTTATTCGAACTATGACCAATTATGGGCCGACCATTTTTTGTGTCGACTTTTAACCTGGTAACGATATTTATATCAGATTTATACGTAATTAAGTGAATTCTGGAAGTGGACTTTATATGGGGTCTATGGTTAAATTTTTTCGATTACTTTTTACATGAAACTATGAATTTTGAGAATTTTGTATTGATATTACAATCTTATAGTCAGATATGTAACATTGAGCCATATTTCGCAAGAAATTTGTAGAGGGAAAAATCAAGAACCGATTCACAATATTTTCACCACAGTTTCTCCTTTTATCATCGAAATAACGTGCACAAAATTTCATGGTGTTATCCGTAATAAATTAAAAAAAATGCAAAAAATTTTTTAAAAATTATCAAATTTCTATGGAGGTTGTCTACAATTTTGATCCATAACTCTGGTTCTGCTATAGCGATATTGTTGAAAATTCTATAAAGTTTAGTTGTGTATTTTGGACTTGCGTGTATTTCAAACAGACAGACATCAATAGACACACGGACGGACATCGATCGACTTAGAATTTTATAAGGATCAGAAATATATATGTATATACTTTGTTGGGCCTCAGATGAATACTGTGAAAGTTTCACACGGAATGACAAACAAAACAAAGGCAAATAACAACCATAAAAAAATAGCAAATTTTATGGTCAAAAGTTTTAAATATTGTATTTACAACATTTTGTCTAAAGAGCATTTTCATGTTATAATTGGCCAATATTTGTTAGAATGTATTGATATGTGTAAAATTGTTTAAATGTTTGTGTGTTTGTATATATGGAGCATTTTGCTGTTTATTTCTACCAATTATTTTATTGGATATGCCATAAATCTTTTAAAGAATCGCTTGGGTTTTATGTTCAATAGCTTTTAAAGACTATGGCCCCATATTTTTTTAGAAATAAAAAAATCTTAGATTTATGTCAGAATTTATATGAGATTTATTAATTTTCATTGAGCTTAGTAAGTTTGTGGTAATACTTTCGAGAACAAAATTAAAATCCAGATTGTGTTCACATAAAGCGCAGATAAAATTAAATAACAGACCACTTACACAAAAAACAGCACTTGCTGCCCTCTGTGCAAGAACTGGATAACGACCAAACTTGGATTATGTAGAAGTACTAGTGGAAGAGGTTAATAATACTAAACTAAACTATGCAAGAGATGTTACATATCGTCACCGAAAATCCAAAAGGCCGTAACTACACATTTACTTTTTGACAGGAGAAGCAAAAAACTTTAAGACTATTTCATTCTTATTGGCCAAATTTCAGAATTAACCCCAAAACCCTATTGCAGATTTAGTTTAATAAATTGTAATTGTACAAAATATTTTTTAATAAAAGTTAAAATTAGGATGAAAAAATTCCGCTTTTCACACTAATTAAACATTTTTTTAATTTTTTTTTCTATATTTTGAATAAAAAAGACACAAAACTCGTTACAACGAGTTTAATGAATTCGAGAAAAAATATACTTTATTTAAGAAAAGAAAACAAAACAAAACTGCGAAGTAAAATTTATAAATCTAATCTGAGTATGATATATTATCATAAAAACTGTGGTAATCAGCCAGGAAGTAAACATTTAAGTTCCCGGAGATGGTTTTATTTCTTTTTTAGATATATTTATTTTTTCTTTATCCCTTATGTGATACCTATTGCGTTTTGAAATTGATTTTTTATGCAGAACTTGATAACCATCGCACATGAAACTTCTTGAGAGCTCCTAGCTTTTGATGCTTTATTCATTTTCACATCTTTGAAAACAAATTTATAAATTCATATAAGCGTAATATGCCGACTTTCTTCCAACACCCTTAACTGTACTACAAGGTACCCGGGTACCTTTATGCGTTTCTATAAAGAAATGCTCTTGCAATAAATTGTTTTTTTGTTATTATAAATAATGTTGGCAAAAATAATGAAAATTCATTTATATATTTTTACGTTTGCAAAACTAAAATTAAAAACCGAAATTTATTTACATATCTGCAAGCATACTGTATAATAAAAAATAAATTATAAAATGAGTTCAAGTGCAAGAGTCCGTAATAAAAGACTTAGCTCTACAGATATAAATAAATTATTGTGTGAAAGTGATTGCAGTGAGGATAATTTGATTTGTTCAGATGATTAGGATGAGTACACTCCAGCAGAGAACGAAATAGCAATAGAAGCTTCAGATGCTGAATAGACAGGAATTATAGAAACAGATGAGGATTCCTACACCGCAGATGAAACCAACGGGAGTATAGAAATAGAAACAGGAAATAAATTGTTGGGCAATGATTGTTTATAGGACGATCAACAAAAATAAATTTATAATAATACAAACATATTTATAATACATCTGACGTCAATATGTATTTGTATACTTATATAAATATATCGTCACTTAAAATGCCTAAAGACGTAACCCTCATTATCATAATTTTACAGGAGAAGCAAAAAACGTTGAAAATCACGATATGTACATATCGTCACCTGAAGGTTGTCGTCTATCTTAAGACAAGATGTGAAGAAATCGCGATTTTCAATTAAACAGTTTTCATTCTATAACGTTTTTTGAAAGGAAAAATGTTGCTATAATCTGTTAAAGAATATATAGGGTTGGAAGTTTGACGATGAAGGTAATTTAAAAAAATAAGATTTAAAGTAGGAGAAAGAACGGAGCCTTGCGGTACCTCTGTTTTGTCTGATAATCTGATTTCTGAATAAGCTCGATTAAAATCTAGAAAACTTATCACCGATAAGTAGGCTAGTAAGTCTCCAGTAGAGCATTTCCTACGACATCTGTAGAGTATTACAAAAGAACCATAAACAAAATTATCATTATCTTATAACATTACGCTTTTTTATACTCTGTTCATTAACTTGTGATAAATATGAAAAATATGTAACCAATAGGAAAATGTAAACCCAGCTTTAATTTCATAAGATCTTACACAGAAGATTGATGTAATAAACAGCTAAACCCAGTATATAATGCTAAAAATTGCTAGTTACATTATTTATAAATTATTAAAATTATATAAGATATTAAAACATTTGAAACATTTATAAAATACTAGACTGCATACGAATCACTGAATAAGGATATTATAGACGTAACATCTATAATTTCACGTATATGTTATTCTCAATATTTTTAGATACAGCCTTTTTAAGAATCGGCTTAGCCGAGTATAGCACTCTAACTTGTTATTTCATTACACCTACACCTAGAAGTTAGTTTATTAAATTATGAAAAAGGTGTCCTTTTATTAACCTTAAAGTTCAATTAACTTCTTCTCCAACGACTATTGCTATGTATTGTTTTAAATGTGATTACAACACTCTTATTTGTCTCTAAGCCGTTATTCCCCAATTGCTTATTTATTTCAAAGGTTGTATACACATAAAATTTTATGTTTTTGATCATTTGAAAAAAATATTATTAAATAAGCTTTGTGACAGGAAGACCTGTTTTAAAAGGGATTTTTTTTTTTAGAAGAAAAGAAATTTGTGTATACATACTTATAAATTCTTATTTTATATCTCTACTTTATGATCATAGACAAATGTATTTTATAGCACATTTCCTGTTAACGTTAGTATATACATACAAATATATGTACGTAAAAGTGAGTTTGCTTACATTTGAAAGAAATTTTATAGCGTACGCCTGGAAAGTATTCGTTATGCTTTTATTTTAGTATATAAAAGTCTGTTTATTACTTTGGCTTTAAAAGATTTGAGTTTATATCTTCTTTTTTATATATTTTGACAATGTTTCATTGTATTGCCGGCAATACTTTCCTTCCGTTCGGTAATCAATACAACATATTTACTTATGACCCTTGGCTACAGTTGCCTGGCCTTTTTTCATTTTCATTTTGTTACATTTACTTAAGTCCCTTTTCATTTTGTTTTGTATATTTTTTTATTTCTTAACTCTAGTATTTCATAAAATTATGGCTTTCATATTTTTATTATTTGTTTTCAGACATATGGAGTATATTGTTTGGAAAATATTAAACGCTTTTTATTTCACTAAAATTCAATTCGTTTTACTTTTGTTTTTCCTTATATTCGTTATATGCGTTTTTTACACATAACAATATGAAATGGAAATATATGATAACCATAATTTTAGTTTTTTAATTGCATTATTTTAAATCTAATGTCATTTACTGATTTTGTCTTTAAGTTGATCGAACATGAGAAGGCTAAACCAGCAAGTCTGTCATATTAAAATATCACGTACTTACACCCACGTCACAAATTTGACCAGAAAATTTAAATTATAGTTTTTGAAAATTAAAAATGTTTACATTCCGTTTGAATGTCACATAATTCAATCGGAATAGTTTCAATTCCATATTTGCAAATCGATCGATTTTACTTCGCGTTCTCTAGATTCCGATCGATTTTGTTATATTTTATTATTTTAATTTTTGTAATTTTTCGACAAACGTTTTATTTATTTCCTCTTTATGTGTTTGTGGTAAACAATAATTCTTTATATAAACTGGATTGGTATCATTTAACTGAATGGTTTGGTTATAGAAATTGTTTGTTGTTAAATCTTCGCCATCTAAATGAAATATTGATTGATATTTCTCTAATATTTTTAATAACACTGTGGAACATTTTTGGGATTATTGTCTGGGGGTGAGAAATTCCAAGTCAGGGTGATGGTACTAGGTCAGTATAGTAAAACCCTCAAAGGGTTTGGCGTTCGTATGTGTCAGTTTTTTTTATGACCTTTTAAATTTTTTCCTTATCTTGATGTTTTTCCGCTTAGTTGTAACATTTTGGCAAAAACGTAGTTTAAAATAACTCGAGAACCACTTGTCTGATTTTGATGAAACAAATTTAGAAAAATTAAGAATTTATTTATTTTTTTTTTATTCAAAAAAGTGTCATTTATCGCCTTTTTTATAAATTTTCCCCAATAAATAATAATAAAAATTTAAAAGGTCATAAAAAAAACTGACACATACGAACGCCAAACCCTTTGAGGGTTTTACTATACTGACCTAGTACCATCACCCTGACTTGGAATTTCTCATCCCCCAGATTGGCTGTTGTACTGTGTAATTCCCCTTTTTGTAATTTCATCGTTGTTGTCTATGTTTAGTTCTTTCAGTATCTTGTTGAATTGTTCTTCTAGTTTTATATCACTAGTTTTTAGTATATCATCGTTTTTCAATGGTATAGATTCTATTTTTATGTTTTCTATGATTGTGGTTTTATTTGTTGTAGTAAGAAGTCTCGGCCTAGTAGGACATCTGTGTAAATTGGGAAATCTTCATTTACCATATGCATTTTATGTTTAAATATTGTCCCATCTATTTTCTTGCTTATTTCTGCTGAACCTAACGATCTTATCTCTTATCTAGTTATTCCTGTTAAACAACAGTAGTCATCTTGATCTGCCTCGTATTTTGGTAATAATAGATGTTCTTTGCACAGTGGGACATCTGCACCTGTGTTTATTAGAATAGTCAAAATGCGGGCTGTATTCAACACATTTATTTTAATATAGTTTTTGAGATCATATGAAATGATAAATATTTGGTTGGTATTTATTCGCTTTGATCTGGAGATGCATGTTAGTATGATACCTCCGCATTCGACTCGCTTCCCTGGTTTTGTACATGATATTCACTTCGTCTTCTATTGTTATTACGATAATTGTTGTTATTGTTTCTTTAAAATGTTTAACATTTTTAACTTTGAAATTTTTAACATTCTATTTAACCCGAGATAATTAAAAACAAACAATGAAATAATAAAATTAATTACTTAATTGTCATTATAAATTATTAGTATGAGTTTTTTTTTAGTATAAAATCATAAAAAAATACAATTCCACTTGAGAAATCTAAAGTGGTTTCATTCCGAAAAACAAATTTGTTTTTAGTTTTCTAAAGACTCAATTTACGAAATCAAAACTACGTTTGATAGGAATTGTGTTCTGTGACATGGCTGATATCATCTAGTCCCATAAATATTTTAATATTTTTTTGTAACAAAAAACGCTTTTGAATACTTATTAATCATAAATTAATACTCAGTTAATTATAATAAAATAAAATTTAAAGATGAATCAAATTTATTTTCCATGTTTTTGTTTTTAAGGCTGCACAGCATTTTGATTTACATTTTACAATAATCAAACCGCTTTAACTTGTCTACAACAAAAGCCATAATATTGGTCAATTGGGCAAAGATGGGAACTATTAGAGAAGTTCATATATTTTTCTATCATAACGAATTGATATCTATTTCTAATTTTGAATAATGACAGTCAACTAATTCACACCATAGCTTTACTTACATGCCTCAAGTCATATATTTACAGAAATATTCAAAGTTAAAGATATAGCAAAGATAATGCTTTTTAGACCGCAACATCAAGTTGCTTTTTTATTAAATTTTTTTATTATAATTTTCGATTTCTTTTTATTTGCGATCTGTGTCAGGGTTTCTTTTGTATCATTAGATAAGATATTTTAATATTTTGGAAGACTTTTTCAGATCGTTGAACGCTGAATTTTCGGATTTACAAGAAATTTGAATCAAATTGTTTTTCTATTTTGCATTTGCCATTACTCAGCTATATTACAAATACATTCCGACTTAGAGAATATTGAGTAAACAAATCAGTATTAAATTAAAACTTTTCTCACCAGTTTTTAAAAATAAGCTTCTACAGTGTAACCAGACTTTATGTAAGCAATACTTAACCCTTAAGCAAACACCAAAATGTGTTCGCATAGCACTGTACAACATTTTTCAGGTGATTGTAGTAGAAAGTAGCCCCAAAAAGAAGAACTTCTGCATCCCTTAATTCCCTTACTAACTTCAAATTAGTTTTTAAATTATTACTTGATGTAACATGACCAATCGGGTGATGCAGATGTTCTTTTTTTTGGGGCTAAACAATTACCAGAATTGAATCCCAAAATCATGTGTTGTACTGTCTAAGTGAACACCAGGGCCTAGCTGGGACTTTTTATATTTTGTATGGATTTAAATTAAAAATCTTAAATTTTATTATTAACTTCTAACTCGTTCCCAATATCAGAAGCATCGTCTTCATTTCCATCTACCTCATTCTGAATTTCGTTTTCTATATTGTTTTCAGTTGCCTCTGCCAATCTATCATAATAGTTAGGGTCTGATTTTAAAACTGTTTCAAAGATTTTGTTTACTTCAGTGCTCATTGTAACACTATACATTGATTCTGCTTTTTATACAAAACACAAAATATATAGTTATAAATTGGTTTAATCTCTTTCTCGTTTGTTTTGTTTATTTGCTGCATTCTCTGCATAATAGTATAGGGCCTGGCTGGGCAAATATATGTACAAAATACCTTCATTGAGGAATTCGTAAAAACCTAAAGGGCTCCGCCAAAAATATCTAAATAAAAAATTAGAAAAATATTCAAAAATAAAAGTTAATTATTTAAGCTTATGGAATCCTGCTGAAATTTTCAAAATTAATTTTATAAAATATTTGCTTTGTTTGTATAATTTTAAAAAATTATACTAAAACCTTAATCATTTGACCAGTATTTTGCTTTAATTTAAACTTTATTATCTACTATAAAATATTACTTTAAATGTAAAATTTTTAGTATCCATTATAAATATGTCTGCATACATATATGTAAAATATGTTGCGTAATATTTTTATGGTTGTATTTCTTTGTTTCAGTTGGTTTCTGTTTCATTTTTCACAGTCTTGTTTTCATGACAACATTCGGTTTAGGTCTGTAGTGTTAATGGCTTTTTGATATTAATATAGTATTTACTGGTGTCATATGTTTATGAATACAACAAAGGCACACACACATAAAACATCATTGTTGTTTAAAAAATAATCAATGGATTTTAATGACTCATGAACAAGACGCTCTTTAATTTTTGAGCATTTTTAAATTATTTAACAAAAATTTAAAAATATTTGTCAAATACACTAGATAATAAATAAAAAGTATAGAAATAAAATATATTTAATGAAAGTAGTTATAAAAATAGCTAAGAAAAATTTACATAATCAAGGAAACATTTTATGTAATTTATTTGAAAATTTGTTAAATTTTTTTAAATTTAAAATATTAAATACAATATTGCTTTTCCCATAAAATATTTATTTCTCCATTTGTTTTTAGCAATTCCCAGTTATTACCAGCAGCTAAGAATTTCATCTCACACAATCTCACAGCAATGTGTATTGCAAAGAAAAAATCATATAAAAATATCTTATGTCCTTAAATACATTATCTAAGTATAGAACATTTTATAGATTTAACAACATTATGACCCAACCACTACTAGCATCGTCTTATCAATGTAATACAGATTGTTATTTTCATAATAATGTTGATTATCAGACGGACGCATTTCTAAGACAGACGAAAATACCACACTCACCACACTCCACAATCATGCATGCAATGCCTTCAATATGCTCTCATCAAAATATTTAACCACAATTTTTGCTCACAAATACCAACATTCATTTATACATGCACAGTCTTCGTAGTAAGTTGTTGATAGATATATACGATAATAACAGTGAAATATATTTAGATTGGCCGTTATAGGAATTTGCAAATATTGGTTGTTTTTTTATCCGCTTTTCGTGGGTTTTACTTTGGAGGTTTTCTTTAGTACCTATATGTATTTATAACAAGTTTAACTAAAGTATTTTATAGTTTTTTTTTATTATAAGTTTTTTGTTTTTTTTTGCCGCTGAGTTTATGTTTTTATTTGATTTTGATTTTGTTTTAGTTTTTGTTTTTTTTTTTTTTTGTATTATATTTCAAAATGTTTTTCTTTCTTTCGTTTGTTTTGCTTATTTTTAGCAAATAATGCACTGGGGAAATTAATTTTGTTATGGTATTCCCATTTCGGAGTATGGGAGTTTATGTCTGCATATATGGTCCCTGGAAGTTTTATTTGACTTTTTGTACTATTCTATTTAATTTTGTTTAATATTGTAAGTTTTTCCAATTCATAAGATTACCAGATACAAATATCTTATTGAAATCAAAGTAAATAGGTATGATACGGTAGCTTTCATAAATTTAAAAAAAAAACACAATATATATAAAAGAAAACAAGTAAGAGTGCTATATTCGGCTATGCAGAATCTTATTTACCCTTCACCTTTGTTGTGAATGCATAATTATATTATATACATCATACATATATATATATTATATTGTTACGTTTTTACCTTTTAAAAACTGTGGTTTATTTCCTTTAAAAAAAACCGGATTATTTTCAATTGCAAAATAAAAGCGTCAGGTAGTTTGAAGAAAATATAACGAGTCTTTATTTATTTAAATGTACACAAACACAATTAAAAATTTTACACACTTATATTATGGTTTAAGAGCACACTTAAAGTTTTTGAACACTTTGATGTTAATCACGCCATTTGTTCGTAACAATATAAATACACTGTGTGATCAATGCCATCTGTTGATGAGTTTGTTCGTAACAATATTAATACACTTTGCTTGATCAACGCCATCTGTTTATGACATTATTCGTAACAATATTAATACACTTAGTTTTTTTGATGAAATTTTCAGAAGTTTTTTGCTCATATCTCCGTTATTTATGGACGGATTTTGCTGATTTTAAATAGCAAACTTCTCGAAAGCATGTCTGACTGAATTATTGAAGATTTGGATCCCGAAGATATCTGGTAACTTCAGAAAATTGATTTCAACATAGAGACACACAGACAGACGGGCATGGCTTCATAGACTCCGCTATCATATATACTTTATAGGATTGGAAAATTATATTGTGGAAATTACAAACGAAATGACAAACTTATATATACCCTTCTCATGAAAGTGAAGGGTATAAAAAGAAAAAATACAAATTATGTATATGCAAAAGTGATGAAAGTTAATTCAAGTGCTTAACATCGATCCGAATAGTAGTTTCATTTATATATATTTTTTATATTGAAAAAATAAGTAACCTAATAAATACATCCTTAAGGTAGGCAATAAATTTTGATATTATAGATTTTACATGCGTTAATACGAGTGTATAAGCAATATTCATGCATACTCTAAAGTTCAATATTAAGTATACGCAAATTGGAACTTTCAATATTATATAGTATACATTACGACTTGTTACAATAACTTACGGCAGAAATGGGAATTAAATTTAAAAATGGTATCATTAAAAATAAACAACTTTCTGTATAATTGAACTAACAATTATTATTTTTGTAAATATATATGCAAATATTACAAAACTTAATAGAAAACATATAAAACTTGTGCATTATTTGCAAATAGAATTTTTTTAAAACGAAGCAAAATAGTAACATTAAAAGTTTTTCAGAAAAGACAATAACATGAATATTTCGAAGTTTTACTTCTTGAGATATAATAGAAACATTTAAAAAAAAATCGGCCATAAATTTAATCCGTTTTACCAAACTCAGCTGTTAATCAGACGTACCGGTCGTGCGATATAAAACCACTGAGTTAGTTTTTTTGTGGCTATGTTAAAAATAAATTATATTCAGAGCCAATCGAATCGATTAGTGCAAAACGTGAAAATGTAAATGAACATTTGTATAAAATAAACGGCATCTTTATACGTATTTTGTATTAATAATAATAATCGAAATTTACTATTTCCAATACGATTAAAATTTAAATAATTTTTATATAAATTCTTTGTCTTAATATATTTCTTCTTTTTTTAAACTAAAAAATAAGAATGTTATTCTTTACTTTGCTGATTTGCAGATTTGCATCACATAAAATCCAATACTCTGCACAGAATTTCATAAAAAACACTTTGTGTTCTTTTCAGTGATTTTGATTAATCATAACTAGCTTTATTTTTTCAAGAAACTTAATCGGTACTTAAAATAATACCTTGAAAATCCGACATTGTTGGTTTTAATGATTGCAAAGAAGATAAACTGAAGTACTGTAAAAAATAAGAAATTGTACAGTGTGATTCATTTAAAAGTTTTTTTCTCAGAACACGTATTACTGGTGTCATACTGTCACACATACAATTAAAATATTGCTTTCAGTAAAGCAAAATTCTGGTCATAAACTAAGGACAGCAAAAAAAATTACAAAAGCAGTGTAAGTTCTAAAAAAAGTGCCATGTTGCTAATAAAAATGAAAATAAAATTCAACAACATATGAAAAAAATGAGCCTCAAATAGCTACCAGTATTACAATGTTACAGCGCAAGATGGGATGCCGACTTAATATATAAATAAGTATACATAATTGGATAAAGATGGTAAAGTGCAGGTTTTAGTTTTGTTAAGACTTTTTACAACTTTAAATATGACATCGAATATTTATATAAAAAATTGGCTGCGTTAACTCTCTTTCATGATTCAAAAACAGCTTCAGAAAATTGAACAATCTTGGGATAGATATCAAGTTAAAGCAAAGTTCTTACAAAAAAATATTTTAACAATTTCAACTTATGCAATTGTCGACAAATCTACTCGAATAGTATATATTTTTGTTCGAGATATCCCAAAGTAATGAGTTATAATTTTTTCACATTCAACCAAAAAATTTTTAATTTATTTTTATACTTGAAACTTTTATAAATATATATAGTTGATATAGTTTATTACAACAAAATGTTATAGAATAAATAAAGAAACACAACAAATAGTAGGGAAACTTATTGCAATATGATTATATGAATTATGATTTATATAACTTCTTTAAAGCTATTTATTAAAAGTATATTTTTTTTGATTTTATAATTCTGTTATTTTTAAAAGTATTTTTTTAATATATGATTAGTACCTAATACAAAAAGTAAAGTGGCAAATAAATTTACAAAATAGTGCATTTTGGAAGTCATAAAAATTAAGAATGTAAGTAAAGTTTTAGCTGGGTAGTACATTTTTACAAGAGGAAATTAATTTCTTTTATGTTTTAAAAATTTGTAATTAATAAGTAATCAATTGTAGCTCAAAAGTATTTAATTATGCGAGCGTATTTTATGTATGCAATGCTTTAACTAAAAAAATTGCTTCGTGTCATAAGAAAAAGAACTTACTAGACAAATTTCCCACAACACTTCTGCAAAATTGTGTTGTTACATCAACATAAATATATGTTATAAACGAATTTTATATGAACAATACTTACAAAAAAATATTCTTAGTCAAATTCCATAAAAAATCTAATTTCTTCTTATAAAGGCTGTACAAAAATAAAATATTTATACGGGATTGCATTGTTAATAATATTAATAAAACTTCTAATAAAAAAACAATTTGTTCTTAAAATAAAGCAATAAGTAATGGTTTATCTTTAGCAATGGTTTTTAACACGTTGAACGCCAACTACGAGATAACTCGTAGATTGATTTCTCTTCCAGGAAAAATAAAAAAAGTTAGTTTTGGCTCCTCCTAAAAAAAACATCATATTTGCTTTTTCATGATACCTATCATCTAGAAATAGAGTTTTTAGTAATATAATGTGAAAAAATAAAAATGTCATTTTTGGCCAGTTTTCTGAAAATGACCTTGTCAGTCAACGTGTTAATATTGTTTTGCATGTGTAACAACTCAAATATTCAGTATACGCCAGTGTGTACTTTTTGCACTTAAACTCTAGTTTTATTAAACTAATTTTCTATATAAATGCAGTTTACTTAAATATGCGTATGACAGTAGCTTTCATTCTAAGGGTATGTACAGAGTGACAGGTTGTTGGCAAGCCGAGCTGGTTGACGGTTATTGCGAGCACCAATGCGGGAAAACTGGTTCTATACAAATTAGTACAAACAAGCGCGAAGCGGTCATAGTGGGCGCCGAGCTGGTCAGAGTGCAAAGCTGATTTAATGCGACAAAACAGTTTCAAATCGTTTTTCAGCGCCGATAACATGTTTATGTGATGTTGTTCTGATTTCAACTTGTTTGGAAAACATAAAAAAATACAAAAAATAAAAAATTAAGAAAAAGTAAATAAAACATGCAATCAAAAAATTAAAAAAGTAATAAAAACTAAAAAGAAAATAAAAATTAAAAAATAATATAAATGTACATAAAACACAAATAATAGATAAAATATAAGCGCTGATTCTCTCATCCACTATGAACACTCAAACTTGTTTCTCGCATGAACAATTCTCGCAAAAGGCGTCAACCAGCTCGGCTCGGAAGCAAGCTGCCACCCTGTACATACCTTAACAAAATTGTTTTAACTAGTAATTAATTGCAGGTATACAAAATAATTTGTAATTATTTCACAAAAAATAAAAATCATAGCAAAAACACTATAATGCTCAATTTAATATATTTGGTTGTTTTTGTTTCATTAGCACAATAAAAATCATTTCAAATCGTAACCTTTTCATTTGGTTATCTTTATGTTGGCCCACATAACGGAAAATTTGTATTTTCGTATATTGGCCTGTGGCAATATACAAAGACTGACAGAAAATCCATATCACTGCTTTTCATTTGCTCATCTTACACTTTATTTAATTTGCGCTACCCGAACAAACTTAACAATCAGATAAATTCAACTTTAACACGAAGAAATTACATGCAAACAACTGTCTCCAATGTCCTCCATATGTCTGTGTTATTTCCTTTTCGGTACACAGTAACAATTAATTTGAATGTGTTTTGTCCTGTTAAAATAAAAAATAAATAAAAACGAATGTAAACAAATACATAGAAATGAAAACACACACATTGTCTCCCATATGCATAAAAATACAACACACATATATGCTTAAATGAATTTCAGCTTACACATGAGTGTGTAAATTTATTTGCTTGTATCTGTGTCTGCATATGTTATTAAATATACGAGTAAAAGATTTTGTACCACAGTTGGCGGTTGTATGTTACAAACTGTGAATATGTATATAAGTCTATTCTGTTTTAATTAATATCGTAAAGTTCCTGATGTTCCAAATGTCTGTGTGTATTTTTTTCTCTTACTTTCTTCTCTTACTATCCTTATTTTATTTCCGTTTTTGCCACATATAATAAAAGTACAAGAACATGATCAAATATAAAGATGCAAGAAAATGTGACTGAATGTATGAGATGTGCCAAATAAGGTCTCGTATGTGTGTGATTTAATAAATAACTTAGCATAGGATGCTTTATAAAAAGTTAAGCTGAAACATGTAGACAATTTTCAAAAACTTATTTTTGTTAAAGGATTATTTAGAATATCTTTAAAAAAAATGTTTTTTTTTTGTGATAATAAGAAACTTTTTTTTAATAGAAACTGTTTTTCTTAACTCACTTGTCAAAAGACGCCTTTTATAATATAGATAAGATGTTTTAAAACGGAAGATTTTTTAGCTTTAGGAAATATTTTTATGAAATAAGCAATTGTAAGAAACCATTTTTGTGAAGGAATCTGTTTTTACCAACTTTGTTGCTGAGTCCCAGCCAAAATAAAATTAATAATGCCAACAACAGTTCCAAACTTACACTTAGGTTTCATAGGCGGCCGTGCAAAGTACAGCTCACTAGCTCAACTCGTTCCTTTGTGTTTAGTACTTACAGCTACTATTCAACTAGGTTTATTTAGAACTAGTAAAAGCAGAACTTTATCAAATATATTCCTAACTCATATTAAACCAATAAAATCACAATAACTCCTCATTCTGGGTAACAATATTCTAAAGTTTTATAATAAAATAGATAGATATTTTTTTAATTTATATTAGAAACAATTTAATAACTCTTTAGTAATTTAGTAATTTGTTAAACTAATTATCTTTTGAGGCCAAGAACGAATTAAGACAGTTTCGGATACCCTGTCTTATCTTATCCCAGTAAGGGACTTTTTGCAGTGATCTAAACAAATAGTATCTGGACTTCTATGTAAATAGCTTTTAACAGGTGTTGCAACATGTGGAATATTATGCTTTCAGGTCTTGAAATTGTGGTTTGATAACGCTATTGTTTAGAGTGACAACAATCTTTATGTACATAGTAATGCCTCCAATTCTTGGTCTTCAGACCGTCTTGCGTTTCAAAGTCACCACTTCTGTACTTTGTTGGTTACACTAATGTGAGAAGAGATGCCAAAAATTGCTCTCAAAAGATATATGCGTTATATACCTTATATACTTACAAGCCATGACGGACATTCAAGCAGCAGTGGTACCAATATATTTTAACTGATTATATTTTTTGCAAAAATGCTAAAAAAAAATCGAAGCGCTGCAAAAACGAAAGTGTTGCTTCCATGTTTAAAAAAAAATTTAAGTATGGCCGTGAACAATACTTTGTATAGATTTTATTATATCTATATAATTTTTATAGCACTATTATTACTCATTCTTCTGAAATTCCTTCCAAAAAATGTTTCCATATACATTTTTTAATCAGTTTTTTATTTCTTTTAAATCCACTGCCGTCTGGGATGTACCTAATTTCTAAATCCCCGGAACTTATCTCATTCTTAAAATCTATTGGCATTGACAGATTTAGAGAATATTTTATATATCACTTACCTTCACTTTGTGAAATTGTTTGCATAATGTTTTTTAATTTTCTGTAAAGAAATTTTGTGGAACAAAAACGAAATGAAACAATTTTAATAATTTGTGAGAGGTTATTCTAAAAACCATACATGTAAGAAATTCTGATAAAGTTGATCTGCAATTTCAGAGGGTGTGGGCACAAACCCTTATAATTAATTGGTCTGATAATGCAAAACAAAAATTAAAATCTCGGAGTAGCCTAAACCCATATAACTCTCTTCATAAAATATATTTTCATTATATAACAAAAATTTGTGATTTCTAGTGTTTTGCAACAAAAATTTTACTATTATACTAAAATCGCAAAAGTAACTTTCAAATGCCAACACCCTGTAAGTAAAACCACAGCAACAACAACCATATTTATGTAATACTGTGTTCATATATGAAACATAATTGAGTCAATATTCGGTTAATTGACAATATTATTTTAAGTGTTCAGGCATACGCAATTTTCAGCTTACTCAATAATCATTTGACAGTTGGAAAGCAATACAAAAAATACTCTAAATAGTTGTTGTGTTTCTATGTAAACAAACTTACCTTCACATTGACTTTTCAATGATTTCCTTTGATTTCTTTTGTTGACATTTGCCATTTTATACAATTTTGTTCACTAAACACAGTTGTGAACAGTGTTGCATTCGAAATCTTACTCAATATTATAACAATTTCGTACTTATTGCGCAATAATTATTTATATGGAATATTGAGCTCAATAATGGCGTTAATTGCGATTAACGCAATTAAGGCACATATGTGAACACGCTATAAGTGTAGTATACTAGAAACCAAAGAGGGTTAAAGTTTTGAACATTTTATGCCCCAAAGGTTGTTGTCAAAAACTTTTGTCTCTTTTTTTTCAAATAAATCGATAAAATTCAATAGAAATACAAGAATTCTTAATAAAACAAGATCTATTGTAATAAAGAAAAGAATCAATGAATAAATTGAAGGTTGAGTGGTGTTCGAGTAACATTGAATGCAAATAAATGTTTGCCTATAAATGTTGTATGCTCAAAAAATAAGCGTTGCACGAAAAGTATGTTCACAAGTACGAATGTTTAGTTATGCGTAATCCAGTGTTTGTGACATGTTATGTTTTACTTTTGTAAGTATTTACGTGTTTTTGGTTTCGTTTTTGTCCCGCTCAACATTTAACACAACTCTAATTGTGTAAATTCTGATTGAACAACAGCAACAACTTTACTTTAAAAGCAAATGTAATACAAAATGAACCGAACAAGAAAAAAAAAAACATTCAACATACATACATTAAATACATAAACAAATACAAATGAAAATATTTATAAGTATGTATGCTAGAAGTGTATGAAATCACAGTAGCAAAAACAGCAGTAAACACAAACAAAAGTTTGTTAAGAGAAAATAAAAAAAAAAAAACAATTCAAGTTGTATTACACAAGCCAGCACAATGGAGTGACAAGTGTGCAAGTTTAATGAATATATATCTATACATATGCATGTTATTGTAGTAAGTATTTGAATGTGTATAAAATAGCAAATGTATGCGAATGTTGGTATCAAATAAATTGTAAAACTCTACAAATATATATTTGGAATTTGGACAGCCACAAATGTACATATGTATATATACATGTATCAACATGGTGGCAGTAACAAAAATCATTTTTTGTTTATTAATATCAAATATTTATAAACAGACAATATGAATATTTTTATTATTGCTCTTGCAAACACATACACTCCTATGTGTTCTATGGGAATACCTACGTTTTATGCTGTAAATTGGTGCATACTTTCCATGTATTATTATATGCTGAAGCTATTTTTGTATTTTTAACCAAAGTTTGAAGCAATCATCAGTTACGATCAAGCATACCAAAATAATAATGCATTTTAACAAGCATTAAGCAGCACATCAAACAATAAAAACTACATTATAAATAGTTTTGAGCACCCAAACAATTTTAAACTTATCCCTTAAGGGTGTAAATACTTTAACAAAGGGCAATGTCGCGGCAAGTGTCAGTGCAATAAAACGAACATTTTATGGATTCTACGAGGGCAACTATGTGCAATTGTTATTTATGAACAGTGGAACATTAAATATTTAAAATGTTTAAATATATTTAAAATTTAAAAAAGTTATTTAAAGGCACCTTCAAATTGTGTTTTACGAAAATAGGTGCATTATTGAGCTTACTTTTATTTATAAAGATAAATGCTATAATCTGCCTCTTAGAGACAGTAATCTTTCATACAAATTTATTGTATTATTATTTCCAAATAGATGACTGATGTAGACAGATGACCAGTATTATTTATTTCAATTTATAACGCTCAATCAAACAATATTTAATTTTGTATATGCTGTGAACGTGAAAATAATGTCAACACCACATGTTATTTAAATAAATAATATTATTATATTAGAAAATTATATTGGATTTTTATATAGTTATTTAAGTAGACAAAAAAAAAAAAAAACCAAATCGTATACAAATAGAATTGGTTTATGGTAAGAATAGAGATACTTTGACAAACATGAGCTGCGACTCGGCAAATCATAACAGACTTACATAGTAATGATAATGGAAATCCCAGCGTGAAATAGGTAAAATCATTGGAACTCATCACTGCACAATTGAAAAAATGATATACCAAACACAATACCGTAGAAAATTTACCTGGTGCAAAACGACCAAAGCGTCTTAAAATAACTGAAGTAAAAGCATTAGTAAGAAAATTAAGAGCCGTACAATTAGCTGTAAATGTTACAAAAACTCCTGGAAAACCTGTAATAGGGAGTATGACTTAAAAATGTTTGCATCAAAACATGGTAGAGTACCACATAAGAAGCGTTTGAATTTTGCAAAGAAAATATTTAAACGAGCCAAGAATTCTTTACAATAATATTATTTTCACCGATGAATGTACTTGGAATGTTCCGGGCTGTTATGGCGGCATCAGGGTTCGGCAATCTTACATTTATGGAATTTACAACGAAAAAGGAAGTTTATCTCGACATTTGAAAAAAAAACATGTAGCACCTAGTGTAGAGAAATTAGAACTAGCGCAGAACTGGATTTTCCAATAAGACAGTGATCATTATCATTGTGAGGGAGCGGTGATTCTAAAAGGGTGGTTGCTTAACCATTGTCTAGAACCTTTAGATTATCCTCCGCAGTCCCCAGAGTTCAATCCAATGGGAACCTATATCAATATCCGGACAAATAAATTGGGTAAAAAAGTATTTCTTGCAAGGATAACTTAAAGGCAGTAATACAGGATGAATGGAATAAAAAAACTCGTCTGTTCTATGTCTAGAAGATTGTCAGCTAATACTTTGCTGGTAAAATCGAATTATTTCTTTAAGTACCTGTTTCGAGTTTTTGTTAGTGCATATATTTTGTTTAAAATTTGTACTCGTAGTATATACAAGGTGGCGCAAAAGTAATCCTCCTATCAGAAAATGCTATAAATTTTGCGAGGCTCCTAATGCCAGTTCTGTCAGCAATATTCCGCGTTCTGGAGCAGTGCAGCGTAACATTGTTTATTAACGTGTATTTCGCATGTGTTTACTACACAAATGTCAAAACAGAACTGACATTAGGGGCCTCGCAAAATTTATAGCATTTTCTGATAGGAGGATTACTTTTGCGCCACCTTGTAGTATAATAAATTATTTTTTAATTTAATGTTATTATATTGACGCTCAGAGTATATTCTGAATTGCCCGCAATAGAAGTAAATTTACTTAAATAAGCATAGTTACTTTTTTAAGTCCCATCTGGACTTCTATTAAAGTTATAAATTTTAAATTTTCAGGGGAGATGTTAAATGATGGCATGCAATACTTACGGTACTAAGGAAGACATATAGCGTGATTTATTAATACCTTTTCTAAATTTTAAATAAAATATCTAATATAGAATATGGTCGCGACAACGCTGTACGTAGGCCAGTTGAAAGATCTAATTTTTGATTACTCTCTCCAGAATTGTCGCTCGAAGTATACGAAAAAGATTTCTGACGCTAATTTTTACCATGATGAATTGTCAAACAATATTGAATAAAAATAAGATGACAATATGACAATTTCTCTTTGTCAGGTATCTATCGGTTACACGAGCAAAAACAAAAACAACACTGATCGTTAGTCGTCAAATATATGAAGTTGCCCACAAGCAACGTTGGGGTTGAAATGGTTAAATAATACCAAGCTTGTGACGATCAAGTGTACCATCCTCTTTTATGCAAAGCCTAGACATAATAACTACAATAGTCCTGTAAGAGCTGGTGTGTTTATTTTCAGTAATGTCTTCCTATTTAGCCAAAATGAACGATAACGGACTTACTACATTGAAGATTAACGACATCTAAAGGAATATCCCTCACGGATAACTAGTCCGTTTATTCCTTGCAAAACAATTATTTTATATGAAATTTTTGCATTGCATTATTTTGAAAATTATATTATATTGAAAAGACAATTATAAATTAAAAATTATATCGGACGGATGTCCATGTCTATTATTTTATCAATCTTCAATCACATTTTGGAAAAGTCAAATGTTTTTATCGACAAAATTCTTAAAAGCGGTATTAGAAGAATGATAATATTGACCGAAAATATTACAAATAGAGTATTGAACGTTTCAATGTTTTGACCAGGTTACCAGCTTTATCAATATTAGTTGCAATGATAATCTAGTCCTCTATATGCAGTGCTAAAGTAATTTACAGTTCTAGTCGAAAAGAGTTGTTTGAACGTTTATGCGATATCAGCTTCTGATTTCCTTAGTACTGGTATATTTAGTGCAGAGAATTTTCTTCTTATACTCTCTGAACAGTAATACAATGAGCAATGGTCTACTATTACCTTACTTTTTTAACTTAATGGCTTTATAGGTAAGTCAAGATCTTGCTAGGGTAGTTTCAAAGAGTATAGTATATTAATAGTTTTTCTAAAGAATCCCAATTGATGTGTAAAAGAAAAGACAATCTGCCGTTTAAATATCTTCCTTGCCATTTGATAAGTGCTAAATTGTGTTAAAAAAGAAAATATAATTTACATGAATACCTAAAGTTTTAAACATTTATCTACCCACACCTATTTCAAATATTAAATATTAAAATGCTACAAAAGTAATAATATTATTTTTTTCTATCACATTAAGAATAAATATAACAATAATAAATGTAACCAGAAAACAACCAGACAGCAACTAAAATACACAAAAACTAATTTCAACGAAACATAATAAAGAAATGACATCTTAAAGTCATGTACCGGAGAAAAGGGTTCTTAAATGAATATTTGAACTTTTGCACACAAAATTATAGTTATGTATTTAGACGGGCGCCTGAAAGCAGGCAACATAAATTAACACATATAAATTTAAAATGGAATACAATATTAAACAAAATAAAAATATAAGAAAATGGTTGCCGCCAGTTATGTTTAAATGAAAGCAAATATTATAAATAAGAAACATATTGTGCATACATATATACATACATATGCATACATATGCCAGTTTAAGCATATAAACTTTTTGATAATAAGTAAATGTTCTGTATGTAAATGTGGTTTTTTTACTGTTTAAATATACATAATTGTGATTCTTTTGTCGTTTGAAATATTTTATTTGCTCATACTTAAAATGCCAAAAAAAAAAACATGAAAACGAGAAATGCTTTTAATAATAATTCAAATACCAGCAAACACGAAATATGAATAAAATGTATGTATAAAATATGAAATATGTTATGCAGCACCCCCTCCTTCACTCTCTTTAAGCATAAATTCTAATGAAATAAGATTTAAGCAAAAAAAAAAAATATAAATATAATTTGATGTGTTTCTTTGCCTCAGTAGAAATGTTTATTATTTTTCAAGAAAAATTTAAGAAAAAGCAATATAAAAATATTTTATTAGGAAATCGTTTAAGCTTTTGATACAGCAAAGAATTTAATTCAAAGAAAATTATTTATAAGGATTTCTTGTTAAATGTGGACATTTTTTTATTAGAAAAAATATATATTAGCATTATTTTTTTGCTTAATAAGTTTTTGCTGGAAAAAAGAAAATATATCCATTGATTTTTATGTACATTTTTATAAGTAAATAATTTAGTTACAGATTTTGTTGTTAAGAGAATTACCTGAATATTAAATTCTATTTAAGTTTTGGAGACTTTAAGTAGCTGAAAGCTTTCAAATTTTAATAATTTAAACAAATAAGAAAGTACAGTCGGTCAAGTCCGACCATATAATACCCTACACCCAGTATATGTATAAAACAGCTTTTCAGAAATGGGCGCTATATGGGAGTTATGACCTATTGTGGACAGATCATCCAAAAGTTTAGTGTCATGATGTCTGTGAATATAAGTATTATATGTGTTAAACTTTATCTCAATATAAATACCTTTAAACGAATTATGGAGCTTAAAGTGAATTACGGAGAGGGTCTTATATGGAAGTTTCGACTAATTATGGACCGATCATAATAAAATTTTACCGTGTTATTTTTAGACATATGAAATATATTTTTGTTCTATATTATTTGGATACCAACATTTTTCAGCGGGTGTTATATGGGAGCTACGAGTAATTATGAACCGATCTGCACAAAATTTGTATATGTGATTTGGCTTTATTTACCACTTATTTGTGGTGAAATTTGTTTGGATACTTGTTTAATTCAAACATTTATGATCAGTAAACCCCAATTTCGGAAGGACCTTTGTATGGGGGCCAGGTATAATAATAGACCGAATTCCACCAGTTTTAATCCCATCCATCCCTGAGCCGAAAAAATATCATGTACCAAAATTTTATCGAAATATCTTCAAAATTGCAACCTGTACTCTGCGCACAAGCTTTACATGGACAGCCAGCCAGACGGACGGACATCGTTAAATCGACTCAGAAAGTGGTTCTATGTCGATCGGTATACTTTAAGGTGTTGGACCAATATTTCTAGGCGTTACAAACATCAAACCCCACTATGGTGGTGTAGTGTATAAAAATGATAAATAAATCAATACATTTCAAATGTGAAAACTATTGTACTTAAATATATCTTTGTGAATATGCTAAAACATATTTCCATAAATTGAAAATATAATAAATTATTTATTTTAGTTTTGAAAGCAAATTGTTTCTAAATAAGTTTATGAAATATATTCAGGTATAATCTTGAAAATAAAACATTGATTGCATAAAACTTTATAGCAGAAATTGTTTAATATTTAAGTAACAAAAAAAAATTAATAGTTTTGCACCATAAATTTATTATTTAAGATGAAACTAAAATTAATTTCCTCTGATAAAAACTAAAGTACCACTAAAATAGATTTACTCTTATAAAAAGTACTACATCGCTTTAATTTTGTTTTGACAATATCCCAATATCGTTCAATTAGGCAAAGCTGGGAACAATTAGGACGGCCCATATATTTTTGTATTACAAATTCATTACAACTTTCAAAGAATGTAACTGTCTGGCAATAGAACAAATATTTTCTGAAAAATAGAAATATCTAATAAGAGGTAGCAAAAACTTCAACAGTTAAAGAAGTGACAAATGGAATGCTTTCCAAGCAAATGCTTGTTTCACAAATTTGTCAGTTTTTGTATATCTCAATTTTGGGTTGAAGAAATAGTAAATTTTCTTGCAGACCTTTTTAAACTCTTTTACCTCCACCAAAAATTCAACTATTCTACGTTTGTCTATTTCTAATTTAGAACATTTCATCATTGAGCTTCATCAGCGGTATAGCTAATTATTTTCATTTTCAATATGCAATAATATATTTTGTTTTACTATTTTTACTGAATATGGATAAAAAGCAAATTTTCAGAAGTGTGTCCACATTTGCTGTTAATCTTTGTATCAATTGTTCTATTAATTTTATTTTACACTTTTGGAGTAGTATTCTTTCAGAAATTTTATTATTCCGTGTTTTATTTTATTTTTTTATATTTTGTTCAAGTTTTCCGACCACATTAATTAAACAACTTTTCAGTGGGTATGATAAAGAGTTATAATTCTAGTTCACAGTTTAGTATCAATAACAAAAATAAATGGTTCTGTTGATTGTTCTAGAAATGATTTATTATACCCACCACCAAAATATGGGGGGTATATTAAGTTTGTCATTCCATTTGTAACACATTGAAATAATGGTCACAGAACAAAAAAGTCTATATATTCTGGGTTCTTATAAGATTGTAAGACCGTCCGTCTGTCGTCTGTTGAAATCACTATAGAGCTTCGAAAAAATAACATAGAACAATGAAACTTTTACCAATAATTTTCTGATCTATCGAAATGTTTGGTAGTGAAAATGGTTAGAATCGGACCAGTAGGATCCGAGTTGTGGATCAAAGTTTCAGACTACTTCGATATTTCTCAGATTTGTGTGTTATTTTCTTCAAATATAATGCAGATAATTCCATGAAATTCTTTACACTTTATTTTTATTATAGAATGACTAGTCCTATTGAAAATAGTAGAAAGCGCTCCATGGGTTCTTATAGTCCACATATAGCTTTATGGAATATAGCTTTATGGTACATAAATGTCTATAGAAAAGCCGTGTAACTACAAATTTCTGCAATAATAAGTTTCATGTAAAGTGAAATCTCAAAACGATATTTTGTTTGCAACGGTCTATATTCTGACTATAGCCCCATACAAAGACCGAAAATCACTTAAATGCGCATAAATCTTTTATAAAAATCACTATCAAAATGAAATTCAACACAAGTAATCCGTAGACACATCTGAATTCTCCTAATAATTTCATGATGAACGATCCATATTTGACCAAAGCCCCAATATAAAGTGCACTTCCGGAAATCACTTAAATATGCATAAATCTCTTATAATAGTTCATACATATAAGGAAATATTCACACACAATTTAATGATGATGGCTCCATATTTGATCCTAGTCGTCATATAAAGTTTACTTTAAAAAATCACTTAAATGCGCATAAATCTCTTTCAAAAGTGATTATTGCATTGAAATTCAACAAAAATAATTCGCATATCGTTGTACAGAATTTCATAACGATTGAGCCGTAATAGGTCATAGTTCCCTTATCAGGACTAATCCCGAAAACTCATTAACCTACATAAACATCATTATTGAACCGTATAAGTATGTAAAAATTATACTATTGACTTTTCTGAATGTTGGTCCATAATCGTACAAGCTCCACTTCCGAGAATAACCACAGAGTATACAGAGTTGACAATTTTGAATTTTGAAGCCAAAATCAGTTGCCTAGGGCTGTTTGGTACTTAATTTATAGTGTGTTAAAGTAATTCTCTTTATGTTCCAAAAATATAAACAAAGTGTAAATTATTGATTATAACTGGAATATGCAGAAAATTCTTATAAATCTCGTTATTGACATAAAATTCAATTAAAACAAACCTAAAATAAATACATTTTACCGTAATAAAATACTTTATTAAGTTTGCGCCATAATAGGTGATTTGCTGCTGGGTATATATACATAATTCGGTACATCCGAATATAAACTCTTACTTGTGATTTTTACAATCACAAAATATAAAACAATGTAAAATATTTTTTAACTTATAATAAAAAATAGCCTTTGAAACATAAATTTCGAGGCTAAAAGGTAAATTAAAAGAAAGTCTAGTGCGTCACTCATCTCATTACTAGATAGCTGAACAGTGTAATAGGGACACAAAAGGCAATGTTAGGGCGAATGGGCTTATGATTGCAGTAGGATTAGAATGCATAGATTTACCCCTATGCATTTCACGAAGTATGTTGTGTTTTTGCAGTGATTTCTTTGATAAATAAAAAATTGTTATCTTAACAGTGGTAAAGTCTATTCTGCAAGTTGTTTTACTGGCCTTGGTTTCCACGTTTATTAATCAGCGACAGTCAACGACTCCTTTATTAGAGCTCTAGCAAGCTTAACACGTACACTAAAGAGCATGTTTGTAGGATAGACAGGCTACTCCAGTATATACTATTTCGTAGGAAAAGTAATAAAATATATTTTATCAGTGCCTCTGAACTATATATATACATTATATTCATTGCCGGGAGGGCAAACAAATTGGACGAGATACTCATGAACGAAAGAAAAATTGACTACCTCGTATACACCATTTCTAACTATACTTAAGTGTTGAGAGAAAGTAGTTTTATACATAAATCCATAAATCTTATTGTATTTCTAGAATATGGTTAGGGACAAATGAAAACATTAAAATCTTTATTCCAAACTCGTTTATATTCATGTGGCAACTGAGTATATATAGTGATACAAGGGTTAAAACTCGTAAGTTGCAAATTGGATAAATATTAATTACTTCTTGATTTCAGTCAAATCTTTACGAATAATTCATTTCTTAAATTTTCATATTTCGCTGAATTAAATCTACTTCAGATAATTTGCAAGCACAGCAAAATAAAATTAATCAAATAAAAACAAAACATTAAAAAAAGCTTTTAATAAACAAAAACAAAATGTTATTAAATTATATTTTTGTTACATTAACAAAACAGCAGACAACCAAATACGAGTAAATGTGTCAAATTCAGCAAATCAAGTGAATGATTTCTTTTTATCACGTTTCATTTTCGTTTAAATTTTAATGCAGTAGCAGGCAGCAGCGACATGGTTTAACAAAAGATTCATTTACACTCGAATACCTTCTTTAGTTGGAAATTTTTCAATTTCTTCATACATGATGAAATAAATATAACTTTTTTTGTTCAGTTTTACTTTTCTGATAGCTGCGTAATGTGAATGAATAGCAATATGAATAAGAGAACAAAAAAAATCAGCCAGTAACTTGGCCTGCTTTCAATATCTCACAGTGTCATCTGGAGCAAGGAAAATGCGCAGCAGCAGCATTAGCAACAGCAATAACAAATAGTAAAAGCAAGCAAATCAACTCAACAAAAACAAAAAACGAGCATGAAGTAAAAAAATTAAATATAGTTGGGTGGCACTGAAAGAAATTGAAAATATTTCGCTTATTGATTTTTGTATAGAAAGTGGGCACAAAAAAAACAAAAAACTAAATTTGATACAACAATTTCCTTTAAATTTTCCGTTTGGTTTTTTCTTGTGGGTACTAACTTCAAGGAAAAAACATTTTAAATGTATTGCGGGATAGTCAATCAAATAAAGACTGAAAACTGTAGCATTTTAAGAAAAATAAAAAAAGTAAAGATTTTTTGTTTCACAACAGTTTGATATTATTTTAGGTTTTTTGAGATTTTTGGTTGTATACAAAAATGTAAAGAAAAATTTGTTTAACAGCAAACTTACAAAGTTATTTTTAAAGACTATTAAATTTATTAAATCTTTGACTATTAATCAAAATATATGATTGTACATAACAGACATTTTGGCATTCTTATGTAACCATTAACGCCATTATAATTAAATGTTATTATAGTGGCTTCTTTTGCAGGGCAAATTATTTAAATGAATCTCTTCTACCAAAATTATAAATATGCAAGAAAATATTTTCATTTGATTTTTGTTAAAAAAAATATACAAAGAAATTATCGCCAGCATCAGCATTTCCTTAATTACCCTCAGATTAACAGAATTTATGTGTATTACAAAAATTATCACAGATACTTGCTTTTATCCATAGATTCAGATGCGTATGGGTAAAATATACACACTTACATGGGTACTTAAATATCAAAATCATTTAAAAGTCAGCGGCTTATTCACGTTATTGAATATATATAAAATTATATATATGTAGCAGAAATTAATTGGTGGCAATTTAAAATAATTTTTTATGATTATTTAAGAACTTTTTTGTATACTTTATAGACAACTTTCTACTTACCACTTTATTAACAACTCTCTATTTACTTTTTCCTTAAATTCGTGATATTTACGATTGACCTTCCGAGACTGCTATTAAGAATTTGGTCGATCAAATTCTTGTATTTGTGCTTCTGAAAATCCAAGAGCTATAACTGAAAAGCCTTTGCATGCTTTAGGCTGAAAATATGGTTACGATGAATGGGTCACGCTATCGAGATATGTTGACAGCTAAATATCTACTCATTATTGATGATGTATAAACACTGTCATACAGATAGGCAATTTGAAAAAAAGCAAACAAATCTTTATTTTCGAAACTGTAAGTCTGATTGCAATAAAATATCTCACGCCAAGAGAAAAAGTATTGTCGAGTTTTGACCTCATAAGTCCACCAGGGTCGGTGCCAGAGATCCCCAAATCAGGTCACCTTGGGTATGTGATAAATTTAAAACGTCGCCAATTCTATGTCTGTGATCTGATTTTAAAGATTTTACTATATATGTAAACTACTAGTTGAGTACTAAGTAAACTTCGTTGTATCTATATATTATCTTTTATAGTTTACGTGATATTTATAGCCACCCTAGTCTGGTTTATTTTGATAATAAAAAAATACGAATTTTTGCATTTTATGCCATAACAAGCTACTTCTATTCAATTTTAAAGCAAATGTTGTCAAATCGCATAGTCGTCCAAATAGCTTTTGTATTGTTCAATATGTTCTTAGCATCAATATGTTCAATATGTTCGTAGTTCCTGTTATAGACAATATGGTCAAAAATATAAAAAAATTAATTTTTGGAATTTTTTAAAACTCTTTTGGAATTTGTGGAATTAAAATTTGTTTTCTCTTTAGAATTTTAGTTTTAAATTCTCTTTCCGGATCATGTAAAAATTATATATAGTCTCGAAGAAAATTTTTTTATTAATGAACTTAATGAATAATGTACTTCTTCAAAAACAAAACGTAAAAAATATGGACCTTTCTACATGCGTGTAGCTTTTTGTAGAGAAGATATATGAGTATGTGAGTGCTTGCAGCTTTTTTTTAGATAGATAAATAATATTTTTGCAAATTTCGACCCTCCGTATAATTATAAATCAACTCGCTCCAATCGTGCAAAATTTCGCTTCATATTATTTTCATTCCAAAATACCTTAAATTTATTGCAAAACACATTATTCTCAACCTTAAATGCAATAAAACATTTTAAGGATTTTGATAAAAACTTTTTCTTTAAATCTTTTATTTTGAAAACCAAAATTTTAGTTAAAATAATCCTTAATATAAGGACATCTGATTTGAATTTGCCCATATTTAAAGTCACAGGAAAGACTTCTACAGGATGATTAATTTACATGCGGTGGTACAGCAATAGAATGAATTTACACTGTAATGTATTGTGGGAACCACCATCAAGTCGATCATGAATGGTTAAGCACTTTCTGAAGAAGGTGTATTGTGAAAAAAACTAACAGTCTTAGAAAAAAGTTTCAGCAGAACACATTCCATTGTAATATCGAAAGAACGATAAAACACAATCCGCATTACGATCCAGTGAAAATTAATTGTAACATCTGCAAAATAATAAATGAGGAAATTTTGAGTAAGAGAAAGAACGTGGTCTGATTCAACCTTGAACTGGTCTTAACAGATCCTGCCTAAAACATATAGTATAGTGAAAGAATCTAAAAATATCTACCTTTTTAACTAATCCACTATTGTTTAGTTGGACAAAGCCTGGGACAATTATGCTTTCTTTGCTGTCAATTCATTGTAGGTGTTGAATATAAAAGTGAGTTGCGAGAAAGTAAATGTTTCTGCATGCAATCTTTTATATTATTATGCGACGTCTTTAGAAAACAACTGCAAACTGCTTGCAAAAAATTGCTGTTTTAGCAAGTTTATCCATTTGTGATTCGTTTCGCTGCAATATAACATTTTTATTCCGGTAACTTTTTTAAGTCCATTTTTAAATATGTTTCATATGGCAATTGCTGTATTAAAACTTTATTGCTAAGAATACGTGCTCATTATATAGAAAGAAAATTAAGCTTTTCACTATGATTTTTGTATTTAATTTCAAACATTTTTGTATTTTTTGAAGCGGTCATTGTCGGATTGAATTGAACAATGTATTTGCTTTATAAGTTACTGATTTGTTTTAATAACATTATATGTAGTGTTCATTTTGTTTACGATGCGTAATCAAAAATTTGTTTGTATCATTTTACAACGCCATTTACAATACATTTTAGAAGCTCAAGCTTTTCACTGTGCCCGTCAATGTCGGATTTTCAAGGAATTTATGCACGATTTTCTTTTTATTTTGATTTTCCTTTGCTGAGCATATATAATATTTCCATCAGGTTTTGTATTGTGGCCGTATAAGAATAGTAAACCTATATTGTAACTTATATGCCCAGTTCGCGCGTCAATCACCAGTATTGCTATTAAGTTACGTACATAAATATTTCGTCTTCAACTTAATTTAATTAAATTGAATTTTCATAACAACTCATATGTTTATTTACAATATAATACTCAAATAAAGGATGGCAAAAAAAATATAATTCTCTACGT
Source organism: Bellardia pandia (assembly GCA_916048285.2). Lineage (NCBI taxonomy): Eukaryota > Metazoa > Arthropoda > Insecta > Diptera > Calliphoridae > Bellardia > Bellardia pandia. The sequence goes on along the minus strand of OU696530.1, from coordinate 26,206,275 downwards.
ACAAATTGATTACGTATGACTTTTTCCTACCCTTTAATTGAAGTGTGTCGTTATTGATATTTGCCAAAAAAAAAAAAAAAAAAAAGAATTTAACTTAATTTAAAATTTCCCAAAAAGAAAAATAAAACCATTGTGCAAAAGTATGATTACAAACACAAGTAAATAAAAGCACATATATACTCGTACATAAATATAAATAAATGTATATTTATTTACAAAGCATGCCTTGTGTAATGTCTCAATTATTTCTGAAAGTAATTGTTACAGGGGGAAAAAGTAAAGTAACAGTTTACTTAAGCGTGCAGCCAAATTATTTGTATCCTTCGCAAAGAGAAATGTGTAAAAACATTTGAAGCATGTTTAAAAAAGTTACAAAACCAAATTATATTGTTGACTACTTTTATATTGATGATATTTTATTTACATATTGAGGAATTATATTCAATCTTTTAAATGAAATTTGCTTGTTATATTCATATGTATATAAAAAGTGCTTGTATACATTAAACTAATGTACAAATTAGAGCAACAAACTAAAATATATAAACATCTTTTCAGGTTACCTCAGATTTTAGTCTATAATTTAGTTTCTATTAAATCGATTTTGCCGATTTCCAATACCTGCCTGACTAGAATAATAATAAACAGTTCTAATAAACGTAATTTATTTAAGTTTTGTATATTTTATGCATATTTGATATAGTGGGCAAAATATTACAAAGTAAAATAAAGGGCTAAAGGATTAAAAAATAAAAAAAAAATACTACCTTAAAATGTTTAGCTGATAAGCATGTGTTTCTTAATTACGTGACCAATTGTCTAGTGTAATTATTAGAAAAAACCTTAATTATAGATACGCTCAAATAGGCTGTTTTTAGATGCATATAACTTTAAGTTGGCAACACCTTTTTAACTGGCTGCCATTTTGTCAGATGCCAAGTGATTTATGTTTATATGACTGTTGCCCGAACAACGCTTCTAAATTCTGCAAAAAATTATTTTTTTAAACTGACAAGAAATTTACTTTATTCGCATTATATTTTAAATATCATTTTTGGTGTAAAACTGCCTCGGATGTAGTTTAATCTGAAGGTTAAATTTTCGATGACTTTTGTGCCCGTATATCGGCAATAACGCGGCAAATGTTGTGCTCCAAATGGTTAATCGTTTTGGGCTTATCAGTGTAGACTAGGAACTTCAAACATCATCAATCACTTGACTGGCTGGCAAAACTAAACCTAACATTTAAAAAAACACCTTATATATCATGAGATGTTATGAATAATTCTGTAATGAAAAAGTTGCCCAAATTAGGCTTATTTGGAGCTTACTTGTATGTTTTTATTTATTTAATTAGTTATTTATTAGGTCAATAGATTAAAACCTTACAGACTTTTTTGAAAGTATATGAATAATTACAAGTTATTTACTAATACTATAAAACAGTCTCGGCCGCTTGCTATACACGCATGTATAGGAAGAAAATTCTGTGTGCGCGACGTTGACACACGTATACTAAAACCTGTTTCACTGTCTGATCTCGCTGCACATTTTTTTAGACACAAAGAATCAGTGATGCCAACTTTTCAGAAGCAAAAGGCGCAAAACAGTGCCTCAAAAAGCGCCATAAAGCGCTAAATTTTAATTAAGCGAAAAGCGCCAAAAAGCGCTAAGATAAATTTTAATAAAATGGGTTTTAAATTCAATATTTATATAAAAATTTGTTTTATTTGTACATTTTGAGATCATATAATATATTAATTAATTTTAAAGTGTATATCAGCACAAAAAAAAATATTTTAGCGAATTCAGTTAAAACTGTTCATTTTCTAACAAAAATGCAGAATTTTCCTCTTAATCGTCTGGCCAAAGTACTGTCTTAATATAAAATTTTGACTTCTTGTAAGTTTCAATTGAATTAATTTTTGCAGAAACTGAAACATCAGTTCCTGAAATAAAATACATTGTATTATAAAGTTAGAGATATTCAGTTTTAATATTCTACCTTCATCTAACATTCAAGCTTTATAATCTTTTAAATCGTCCAAAAGGTTTTCTACAAAATGAGGAAAATTTGCAGTTTTACTATCTGTAAATGCTGAACAACACAATTCACCAAGATGATCCACAATAGAAAATGGACAGCAGTATAAAGAGCAATGATTGCCTGACTTTTTTGCTTTTCATTTGGATTTTGTAAAGCTTCAAATGAAATTTCACTTTGAATAAGTTCAACATTATATATAAAATATAAATGGTTTCATCGCTTTCTCATGTTTTAATGTCTGGTAGTGTCGAATTAGATCAGAACGTTTTACTGCAATTTGACAATTACAATAAATGCATAAAGCTTTTGTATCACCTTTCGATGGCCTTATCCATTTTTAAAGGATCAGATTCCCACATTTTTCTATATTTCATTGTTTAACAAAATAGATTTGTATTTACCTTTGCAAAAAAACACATTCAATTATGAAGAAAAATATAAAGTTCGTTAACACTTCTTTTTTATATGCTTTTAAATATTAGTTGCAAAAATAGACTATTGGGGGATTCACAAGGTGTCATAAAGTCATATGTCTTAAAATAATAACATGAAAAAAAACGACTGCTCTGAACAACCCCTCATAATTCAGTGTGCTATTTTGAATTTAAATCAGCTGATTTAAAACAAAAATAAAAATTAATATTGTTTTCCACAATGCCAAAAATAAGTGAAAAAACTAAAATAATAGCCAGTTTGTGCGAAAAATACATTTTAGATGTTGTGATGGCAAACTCAAGTAAATAAACAAAAAATTTTTATTTGTATTTGTATAAAATCATATTTTCTTAGGCGACGAAGATGAGGAAGAAGAAATTAATGGAATGTTCGTAATGAATATTGCTAGCTTACTAAGAAACCGCAGAAGTTTTCATTTCGGAGTTCCTAAATCTGACAAATGGCAGCAAAACGTTTTAAAGAAGTTTGACGACAACCGGTTTAATCAAACACGCAAGCACAATAAACATAGCAAGCAAAGTTCTATTAATTTAAGACAGTTTTTTTTTACAAAGCAACAACAATATTTTTAAACCATTGTAAAATATTAGTACATTATGACAATATAACATGATAGCACACCTTGTGAATACCCCATATGTATGAAAAAAATATCAAATGTAAAATGTACGTTTTTGTCAAAGTGATTAGTTGTATGAAAAAGGCGCTAAAAGCGCGAAATGAAAAACGAAAACGCGCAAATTTAGCGCTTTTTTAAAAAACGCGCTAGGTTAAAAAAAATGCGCTTTTTGGGTGGTCAAATAGCGCTAAATTTAGCGCGAAACGCGCTAAGTTGGCATCGCTGCAAAGAATGCTGATGACGGCTTTAGCAGGCCAGAAAATGCATTACATTTTCCTAGTGTCTCTTTGTATATTTCTATATGATTTTACATTTATGCTTTCCAACGGAAAGCTAATGTAGAACATATAACAGAGATATACAAAAATAAATTTCAAATAAATTTTTGTGTTTAACTAGAAGTAAACTTCGATTAAAAAATTTTATAATAAATGTTTACAATTAATACTCGCAAGAGGAAAAATTCTCATTCAGTATTTTATGTTTCATTACATTTGTTGTTAGAGAAAAATTAATTAATTCATACAGATTGTTAAATTCGCAATATATTCTTCTTAATTATGTTATTTAACCCAATTATGTAATATAACATTACTGGATTTTGTTTTTGCGGGGATATGTTTAAGATAGATTTTATGTAGCACTTATCGAATTGTTGGCAGTCTCAAAATTCACAACTTAATTAACGAAGTAGACTTGCCATTTTGCCAAGACATGATTGAAAATTTTAATAAAATAATAGAAAATAGATAGAATCGACATCTGTATGCGTGGCCTTAGCGTATATCTCTCCTATGTACCTAGCGGAAAAAGTTGCTAGTGCTTCAATTTGTAGGTCTTATAGGAGACCTGTTTACACATTCTAAAAGATTCGATACTCATTTTACTGTGCCTTCTCTCAGTTCTAGAATGCTTTTCATACGCATTAAAAATTACATTTTAAAAAAATGTCAACAAATCTTGATATAAATATCAAACAAGTATGGTTTTGCAATTACTTCTGCATATCGTTACTACAAAACTAAAAGTAAATAATTGACTTTGTTATACGAGTAATAAAAATTAATAAAGAAAACGTCTATATATTAAATGAATTTCTGAAAGCTTGCGATGTTAGGTATCCGTCAAGCCTTACTTTATTTTCAAAAATACATGTGACTTTATAAACAAATTTTGTGCTAAACTGATAAAGAATATTTTCCTTAATAAAATTATTAATTTAGTGGACCTTTAATTACTCATTCTTTGAGGCATTACTTGGCAGACCTTCTAATTGTCCTTCTCAAGTATGCCTTCTATCAGGCATGTTATGAGTTAGGCTGGGAGTCCCCTTTACAGCATCTTTTTCAAGCCTTATTATTTTCAATACAATAAACATTTGAATAATTTTATGATTTGCACATAAACTCTTAGTTTTAATAACAAAGTTCCTTTTAAAAAATCCTAATAATTTTTTCATAAGTTTAATTTTATTTTTATAGAATATTATGTCGAACTTTTTTTATATTTATATATTAAAGAAAATTTTTTTATTAGACATGAGTTCATATTTTTAATTAATAACTCGAAGAATACCATTGTTAAAACTATATTTGTTTAAACAAATGGCACACTGAAATGCATTTTCTGCCCTGCCAAGGGCGTCATCACAATGCTTTTTGTGCAAGATCTACTTGTAAACATCATCTATTTAACTCACCATTTATTGAGAAATAGAATTTGGGAATTAAACATTTTTATTATTACATGTTATGAGGTAGAACGAAATTAACTTATGTTTTTACAAATGTGTGTGTGTACATATTCTCCTTTATTATTATTACTAGCTAAAACCCGGTGTGCTTCGCTACCCGTATTTTTTAAAATTAACTTTGTATGGGAGGTACCACGCCCACTTAAAATTTCCAAAAAAAAAGTAGCCTATAGCTCCTTCCAGACATACAGAAATATACTGTGAAAATTTCAAGAAAATCGGTGATTTTTAAAATTAATTTTGTATGGGAGGTACCACACCCACTTAAAATTTCCAAAAAAAAAGTAGCCTATAGCTCCTTCCAGACATACAGAAATATACTGTGAAAATTTCAAGCAAATCGGTTCAGCCGTTTAGCCGTCTATAGACTTCAAACTAATAATAATAAACATAACGACACACATTCACTTTTATATATATAGATTAATGTTACACATTTTTGTATTACTACAAAGTTGTTTAGTTTACTTTAATTTAATTTAGCATTTTTTAAAGTTTAGGAATTATTGAAAGTTTTCAAGCACTTTATAAAAATGAAAATTAAAATAAAACTAATAAACTTCGTGATCTAGAATAGAGCGGTTATTTGTTAGTAAGAGTACTGTTTTATATGTCAGACTTTAAAATTCTTACTGATAATTTTGTGTAATTAACTTTAATGTATTTAAGGTCTTAACTAAAGGTTGAATGCCCTAAAAAAATATATTATTTATTATATATGAGATCTCAAAAGAAAAATATTTTCATCACTGTTATGAGATACGAAACTTCTTCTGTGAGATTTTCCATTTATTTAACATCTTTAGAAGTGCTATTCTCGAGTTTCTACGGTCACTATAGTAGATGAAGAAAGGGGGTTTGATATCGATGAAAATGAAAGGGGGTTTGATATCGATGAAAATGAAAGGGGGTTTGAAATTCGATGAAAATGAAAGGGGGTTTGATATTTGGTAACGATGAAAATGAAAGGGGATTTGATTTTTACGATGAAAACGAAAGGGGATTTGATTTTTACTCAAAATTTACGAAGAAAATGAAAGGGGATTTGATTTTTATACGATGAAAACGAAAGGGGATTTGATTTTTACAAAATTTTCCATTGTTTTAAAAAATTCTTATCGCACACATTTTTTTTCCACGGTGATTCCTCTTTGCTGTTATTTTCCATTGTTTTAAAAAATTCTTATCGCACACATTTTTTTTCCACGGTGATTCCTCTTTGCTGTTATTTTCATGTCTATAGAAAAATTTTTTAAATGTTAAAAAATTATTTATCAAAGAAAATGAGATGAATGGTGGAAGAATAAATCTTAAATCGAGTAAGACATCCGGCACAATTTTTAAAGAAAGACTATTTACACAGTTTCCATTGTGATTTTTGAAAATATTATAGACGGCGATAACACCACATATTGTTTGGTTTTAGGTCTAGAATCGAGTAAGACATCTGGCACAATTTTTAAAGAAAGACTATTTACACATTTTCCATTATGATTTTTGAAAATAAGATATACTTGTCTGGAATTATAGACGGCGACAACACCACATATTGTTTAGTTTATGAAAAAAAAAAAAAAAGAAATGATAAAACATTTCCGGATTTATAGACGTTGACGAATCCTCATATCACAAGATACTTATAATAAACTAATATGTATAAATACTGAGTTTTAAAACAGTAACTATTCAGTAAAAGTCAAACATTCAATTGAAATTCAAAGAAATATGACCTCCACAATGACGAACCGGGATATTTTAGCCGCCTTCAACAAATTGAGGGGCAAACCATACTGCTCCGTAAAGGATATGGATTCTTATTTGGACACTATGCCATCAACATCAAGATTCGCTAAGGGTACGATGGAGGTGAATAAGGAAAGCGGAGCTGGATTTATATGCGAAGTTTGTTACAATGTATTTACTACATTAAGTAAACTGCACAAACATAAGCTCGTGCACCAAAAAAGCATGAAGAAGAGTTGCAACATCTTTTACTGTAAGCATTGTGGAGATGAGTTCACAAATAAAATGGATTTAAAAAATCATAAGGCTATCCATGTCGGGATAACAAGTTTAAATTGTGAAATTTGTGATAGAGGTTTTAAAACTCACAAGGGCTTTGAAAATCACAAAAAAAACGCATCAAAATAAAATTAATTGTTCCAGCTGTCAAATTGATGTTGGAAGATTGGATTGGGGGCATCATCTTCGTTCAAGGCACCACAAGGAAAGTTTGGGTGTAGTGAGAGATTTCACTAAAAACATCAAAATAAGATCCAGCGACTTCATGGAACGAATTGAAGTCTACACATACTCAAACCCGAAGTTAGAGAACCTATTTGTGGAAGAATTTTTTGAAGCTGCAGAAGAGGAAGTAATGGAAATATTGGAAGAGTCCTTGGCGAAGCAAATTAATTTTAAATGTAATTTTGAGCTTCAATGCCTTTACATAAAAAAAGCAGAGGATACAGAGAAACTTGAGATTATGTCGCATGTGACTAAAATGGTGGCTGTAAACCGTTCTCATGGCTTACGAGATATTTATTTGGAAAAGGCAGATGACATTAAAACTAAAATGTCAGAGTTCCAAGAACGAGATAGTGGATGGGCTCTACTACAAATATCCAACTTGAACATCAACATTAACAAGCACAATATAGTTCGAGGATCGAGTTACATAAATATGCCATATAAATTGAGCAAATTAAATGCTTGCCTCAATATAAAAAATAATGATATATATTGCTTTAAATGGTGCATAGTAGCAGCATTGAAAAATCCAAACAACCCCCAAAAAGCTACTATGTGTTCCTCATACAATATTGATAATATTGAGAGAGATGTTATAAAAATTAATGAAATAGAAATTAATTTCTCAAACATCAAATTTCCAATTGATGTAAAAGATATAAATATCTTTGAATCACAAAATCCTTACATTAGTATAAATGTATTTGGATTTGATGTGAAAGGGAACCAAATAATTGGACCATACAGAGTATGCGAGAAATATAGGACAATTCACATCAGCCTAATGCTGTTGGAGAACGAGGATTGTAGTAAGAGGCATTATGTTCTCATTAAAGATTTATCACGGTACGTTAAAATATTTAATACATTTTTTGAATTATTTATTTATATTTAAAATTTTATATTTTCTTCTTTCAGATTTTTGAGATCATCGTTAAGCAATAGCAAAAACAGCATTCACTTTTGCATGACGTGTCTTACTTACTCCAAAGATCCAGAAATGTCAACAAGACATAAAGATGGATGCTCTAAAATGGTTACTACAATGCCGGCGTACGAAGATAAGTATATCGAATTCAAAAATAGAATTAATACTTTAGAAGTGCCATTCGTTGTCTACGCAGACTTCGAATGTCTATTACAAAAAATTAATAGTAGGATTAGCTCTAAGACACTAAATGAACAGAAACACATCCCCTGTTCATTTAGTTATTATATTAAGTGTAGTTATAATGATAGATATTCAAAATCATTCACTTATAGTGGGTTAGATAGCCCCCAAGTATTTGTCAGGGAATTGTTGAAAGACACAAAAGAAATTTTCAAAAATTATTTAAATAAAGTAGTTCCAATGAAAGCACTTACAAATGAAGAAAATGAGGAATTTAGAATTTGTGTAGACTGTAACCTTTGTGGAAAACCGTTGGGTGATGACAGAGTTCGTGACCATTGTCATTTAACTGGTCGCTATCGATCTGCCCTTCACAACCATTGTAACATTAATTTTAAAATTAAAAAATTCATACCAGTGTTTTTCCACAATTTATCATCCTATGACAGTCATTTGTTTATAAAGGAATTAGGTAAAGCTGAGGGTACCATAGAAATAATTCCTATAAATAAGGAAACTTATATTTCCATTACAAAAAATGTATCAATAGAAAATGATAGTTTTCAGTTGAGGTTTGTAGACTCATTTAGGTTTATGGCATCAAGTTTAGACGCTTTATCTTCAAATTTAGCTTCTGATGATTTTAAAATCATTAAGAAATATTTCCCAAATGATGGTGAGTTTGACTTAATAAGAAGAAAGGGAATATTCCCATACTCTTATATTGACTCATTTTCAAAACTTTCTGAAGGAAATCTCCCTGAACGGGAAGAATTTAGAAATTTGTTGACGAATCAAGAGTGCAAAGTCGAAGATTACCAACATGCTAAAAAAGTATGGGAAACATTTAATTGTAAAACACTGTTAGAATATACAGAATTGTATGTTAAAAGTGATACACTTATTTTAGCAGACATTTTTGAAAATTTCAGAAAGATTTGTAAAAGCATTTATGGTTTGGATCCTTGTCATTATTATACAGCACCAGGCTTATCCTGGGATGCTATGTTGAAATCAACAAAAATACGTTTAGAACTTATAACTGATGTTGATATGTATAATATGATCAAAACTGGTATTAGAGGAGGGCTTGTCCAATGTTCATTAAGACATTCTGTGGCCAATAATAAGTATATGCATGACTATGATAGAACAAAACCCTCACAATATCTAATGTACTTGGATGCAAATAACTTGTATGGATGGGCAATGTCGCAATACCTACCATATTCGGATTTTGTTTGGTTAAGTAATGAAGAAATAATTTCACTTAATGTAAATTGTCTTGAAGATGAGTCCAGTGAGGGTTATATCTTGGAAGTTGATTTAGATTATCCTACTGGACTACATGACCTACACAATGATTTACCATTCTGTCCTCAAAATAAAGTAGTTCCTCCCATGAGAAATGAAAAGTTGATAGCAGATTTAACTAATAAAAAAAATTATGCTATACATTATAGAGTGTTGAAACAATGTATAGCAAATGGTATGATTTTGAAAAAAATCCATAGAGTTATAAAATTTAAACAGGCTCCATGGTTAAAGTCATACATCGACTTAAATACTTTTCATAGGACTAAAGCGACAAATGCATTCGAAAAAGATTTCTTTAAGTTACTAAATAATGCAGTTTATGGCAAGACCATGGAGAATGTAGAAAAAAGAAAGAGTGTTTATATTGTAACACAGTGGGAATCGGACAGAAGAAATCATAAAGAAGCAAGAGCTCATATTGCTCAATTGAATTTTCATAGTCTGTCTAGGTTTGGAGATGATATGTTTGCCGTACAACTTAAACGAGTCAACATTAAATGTAATAAACCAATGTACTTAGGTTTTACTGTATTAGAACTTTCAAAATGGAAAATGTACGAATTTCACTATGGCTATATGAAACCCAAATTTAATAGTAGACTTCATTTAAATTACATGGATACAGATTCATTTATATATACCATTAGAACAGAAGATTTCTATAAGGATATCTCAAATGATGTACTTCAACATTTTGATACTTCAGATTATAGCCCTCAAAATAAATTTAATTTACCAATTGTAAATAAAAAAGTTTTGGGAATGATGAAGGATGAAAACTGTGGAGTAATTATGAGAGAATTTGTAGGTTTAAGGGCGAAAATGTACTCAATTAGGAATGAAGATAATGGAGAAATTAAAAAATCTAAGGGTGTGAAAAAAATGGCATTAGATAGAATAACATTAGTCGATTATAAAAAGTGTTTGTATTCCAAAAATGTGCACAGTGATTCAATGTATACATTTCGAGCGTACTGCCATCAAATATATACTCAAAAAATAGAAAAAGTAGTTTTAAGTCACAATGATAACAAGAGATATATAAAGTTCGATGGTATTCAGACATATGCTTGGGGGCATTATAAATTAAAAGAAAATGATTTTGAATTAGAAGATATTGCAGAATATTTAATAGAGGACACGAATAATGTAGAATCAAACATTACTGAAAATTCAGTAACGAACTGGTATAATGATGGAAATGATCAAATTTTCTTAAATATAAATTCAAGTAATTTAAATGTAAATAATAATTATTTATTTTCTGATGATGACGATGAAATGTTTATGGATTTGAAATATTAGGATAAAATATGTATATTTTAAGAATTAAAAAAATAAAACACATGTGATATTATAACAAATTTATTTATTGTTATATAATTTTAAGTTTAAAGATAATATTGTTAAATAAATCTACAATTAAAAATATTGAAATTAATATGTTTTATTCATTGTGTTAAACAATTTTTTTGACTGAAGCTGTAAGCGGTGAGTATTCGATTAAACGATCGTGTATGAGTAAACAGTATGCAGATGTATTAGCCGCTACTATTTTATCTGTAGAAAACTCAACTTTTATATCAATTGGGCCTGTTGTTACTGCTTCATTTTGATGACTGACATCAATCACAATTATAGGTGCTTTTTCCTTAAATTCTTCAGCTGAGAGGAGTGGTTGAGCCTCCCTCATATAGAAATTTTGTTGAAACTTAACATACATATCATATAGAATGGCAAAACGTTGATTATCAAATTTAACATTTAAGTCATCATAGGGATATGAGTCTGAATTTAAATGTACTTTAATATTGTTAAGATTTGAATGGGTAAGCTTGTTGTTATGTTTAAAAGCAATTAGTACAAAACGTGGACGTTCTCTGTTTGCAGCTAGTTTTACATTCCAAATATGATTTTGTGATGCTGATAGTTGAGGATGGTAGTGGCAATCCCAACTACGAAATGCTATTGGCAACACATTTCCACTATTAATAATTTTTATTGTGTTCAGTTTAGCATAATCCGAAAGTTTTACATGCGGAATTCTCCAACTAATATTTTGAATTGTAATTTTTGGTTTTTCAGTAGGTTGATTAGAATTTACAATATTATCATCATTTTTGGTACGTAATAATATTAATTCATGTTTACAATTTAACATAATTTTATTATAATCCTCAACAAATCCTAATAATGATTTAAGCGGGACATAAAAGTTGAAAAATCCTTCACCAACATCGATGTCTTTATCATAAGACCAGCTTGCATTCCCCATCATAATACTTTCGCTGTCATTTAGGGATAGATAATTTTTAATTGTGCTAGAAACACCCAAATGTCGTGTGCGATCTATTTCGACGCCATTAAGCTCATAACGAATCTCCTCAAATAAATTGGGTACAAAGTTATTTTTCAATTTAAAGTTTTTCGATTTTAGACCACTTGTAGCATCTAACACAGTACCTTCAATATACAAAAAGCTTTCACTCGGTAAAACATATAAATCTTGATTTTGTATTGAAATACGAATTTCATCATTATTATTAAATGATTGAATATACGGTGTATATGTATGATAATCTTTTTTTATGATTCTTTCATCCATCATTGGTTTTTCTAAAACATTAATTATGTCAGTCATTATTCTTTAAAATAAAATTCAAGGATTTTAGGAATTGTTTATTTGCTTCGCTCAGTTTTGATGTGTTTAAGGTTGTTCTTGCTGATGCAGTGTTCAACACACTAATGTCTCTCCTCATTCTATCAACAACGTTTTTATTGTATATAATCATTATTGTTTTGGTCGTAAATGAAGACGAAGAGTAATATTTTCACCACGAAAATTTATAAGCTCACTATTTTGATCTACAATAGTGACCGCAATAGAACTGATCTCCTTGGTGTTTAGTGGTAAATAGATTAAGTTTCGTGGAATTTCGTCCATTTTATATCCTGGGGAAACACTTATTCCAAATTCATGAATTGTATGTGCCCTTTCTCCATTTATATAAGATCCAACAGCGATATTACAATCAATACGTATTGTATTCACTTTGAGAATATTTACGGGTAGTTCAGAGAGATTATTGGAACCCCCGTTTAAAGTTTTTTTGTTAAAACCCATTAACTTTCCAATTGTTCTTTTTTTATTGAAATATATTGAATCATGAGAAGTAGTTATTTCAACTCTCATTGTATTGTTGTTGGCTTCTATTTTAATCGATTTTTCACCATTAGTCAAACGCTCATATTCACTTTCTAAATAATCTGCAATATCTTCTAGCTCATAGGAACCAATAGGAATTTCAATAATGTTATCCCCAATATGAAACAAATTATTATCCTCATCGACATTGGGTATGCTATTATATGTATGAAAATCTATAAGTGAGCATTCATAATCCTCTTCCAATGCTATGGGTGGAAAATAATTTGCAGTTAAAATTGACGAGTTTCCGTTCAAAGTTAATGTAATAGACATATTGAATACTAAAAATGGAATGAATAAAAACATATACAATTTTTTTTTTTTTTTTAAATATATTTTCTTTATTTATAAACTTAATAGATATAAGAAATTTATTACAATATTTCGTTTTTATTAATCCAAGAGTTGTGATCATTTGTAAATCCCAACCATTTAACAAATGCACGATTATTTTTTATTCTTATAACCTTTTCCACAAGATACGTATTTGGATATCTGGTTGGTAGTAGCTCCTCTTCATAGAATCCACCTTTAATAGGATTTCCCATATAGTCTTCTAAAATATATGTCGTTGGATGTGTAATTTTAATATGTTTGATTTTAAATATTTCTGTTGTCCAATTTGGAGTATACCCTTTTTCAAAACAATGTTTATATTTGCTAATGCGTACATTGTCACCAATATTAAACTTGTTTTTCTTAAATATTTTTATATGGTTATAAACGGTATTTAATAATAATTGCTCATTAGAAGGTTTTACATCAATAGGAGCCATTTTGATAACTCGATGGATTTTTTTGTTATAATCACTAATTAGTTTTTCATACAAATCAACCCAATGATATGAGCCATTGTAACTGAATTCTTTCCACATCATACCTTTCAGAGTTCTGTTAAATCGTTCTACAATTGAGGCTTTCATAATGCTGTAAGTAGAATAGTGATTAATTTTATATTTTGCCATTAGGTTTTTGAATAAGTTGTTGAAAAATTCTTTTCCATCATCTGTTTGCAAATTTTTTGGTATACGGCCTAAATTAAATATGTCATTCATAGCATTTGTAACATCTATAGCCGTTTTAGATTTTAGTGGTCGAATCCAAGCAAATTTTGAAAAGGTATCAATGACTGTTAATAAATATTTAAATCCTTTATTATATGTAGAGTAATTTCCCATTTCAACTAAATCCGCTTGCCATAAATCATCAATACCCTTCATTATTACTCTCCGTCGTTTAAAATTTTTCCTTGCTTGGGAATGAAGCTCATTAACCAACTCTCGTTTTTCATCCATACTTGAATTATATTAATATTAATATTTTATTTTATATTTCTTTTTTATTGGATCTGTACTGCTTGGCGGTTCACTTTTTGTAATTATTGACGTAAAAACAAAATTCTCCAGTCTTTGTACTTTCTCTAACAGTGTTTCGATTTGTTCACTAAAATGTAATTTTAAAGACATTTCTCTATGAGATATCATGTTTTGCATTGAATTATCAATATTATTAAGTTTTCCATCAAGTTTTTTATATTCTTGTTTAATCAATGTTGTTAAATCTTGTTGCAATTGTCTGATTTCTGTTCCCAAGTAATGTTTATTAACAGCGTCTTTTTCTTGTGTAGGAAACGAAACATTTGTGATCCTTTTGTTTTGAACATTAATGTTATTATTTTTATCCAACACAAGTCCAACAACTTGACGAATTTTTCTTTTATTTTTTTCATTTTTTATAAAATTGTTTTGACTCTTTGAGTGATGACCAAATTTATCAACAGGCATATTTTGTTATCCTTCCACTATTTATTTATGATTATTGCTTTCTACGCAATAATATTTGCTTCTTGCAATTCCTCTAAAATTGAATTAATTTCATTGCGATGATTATTGTGTCCCGCGCCTTCCGATGCAACCAATAGTCTCAGTCGATCTACTAATTCATTAGGATCGTTCCAGTATATATAGTTGGGTCTTTCATTATTGACTTTCATAATCATTCCGTTTCCTTTATGCGTTTGTGATCTTAATGATCTTTTTGGTGTTATAGAAATTTCATCCTTAAACAATTTTTTTATAATAGTGTTGTACTTTTTGCTCTTAGTGCCCTTAATTTGATTTTTGGAATTAAATTCTCTTTTGTGCGCATTGGTTTTAATCAAAATATTTTTATAAATATCCAACTCATATGGTTCATAATTTGTTGGTTCTTTATGAAACAATAATTGAATCAAGCCTGGTGTAATGGCCCAATTTTGATTTCCAATGTTAATTTTTTCTTCATTTATTTCTATATCACTATTACCAAACTTCCAAACATTATATGAG
The DNA here is from genome assembly GCA_916048285.2 of Bellardia pandia. NCBI lineage: Eukaryota > Metazoa > Arthropoda > Insecta > Diptera > Calliphoridae > Bellardia > Bellardia pandia. The sequence continues at coordinate 26,191,187 of OU696530.1, read as the reverse complement.
TTTTTATGTGGACCATATGTTGTATCAAGCAATTTATTTTTCTGCAGTAATGCTAAGTCAATAACATTAGATGAATTATTAGTTGACTTAAATGTCGAATCTACACTGTTTGTATCGTTACTGTTTTCATCATCTTTAAGTTCTATGTCTTTCTTAGGAGTACTCATTTCTACTTTAGACAACATATTATTGAAATCGAAAGAATTGTCTTGAGTGTAAATATTTTCTGCTTTAGGTTTATCATATTGAGTGTTGTTATTTTTCACAAGTTCTTTTAATGGTTCAGTTATTGGCTTAAATGTTTTTGCTAATCTCTCGTCGTTTTCAGTTTCACCAACTTTTAAACTTCGATATTTTTGTTTTAAAACAGACCGAGTCTTTATTAATTCTTTAAGTAGTTGTTCATTCATCTTAATATAGCTCTGGGAGATCAGATCAATACCGTTGCTTGCAAGTTAATAATAGTAATAATGGTAAAACTGTTTTGCAAATTCTTTTTATTCAAGTATTATCTGCTTTGGATCAACTTTCAACAGCTCATGACCAGCTTTCAACAGCTCATGAACGGCTTTGAACAGCTCATGAACGGCTTTGAACAGCTCATGAACAGCTTTGAACAGCTCATGAACAGCTTTGAACAGCTCATGAACAGCTTTGAACAGCTCATGAACAGCTTTGAACAGCTCATGAACAGCTTTGAACAGCTAATGAACAGCTTTCAACGGCTCATGAACAGCTTTGAACAGCTCATGAACAGCTTAGAACAGCTCATGAACAGTTTTGAACAGCTCATGAACAGCATTTATAATTGAATAAAGTTATCAAAACATTTTCTATATCTTCCACCATTCATCTCATTATCTTTGCTAATTACTAAAAAGCCAAATTTGTCTTGCCAACATTCACGACACATATCATAAAATTTTTCAAATGCCATATCTGTTCCAACGTGATCATTATAAACATGACGCATATTTAATTCATCCTGTTTGAACATAATTATCATATTTGCATTGTCTCGAATCAAATGTTTAGGAATTCTTGTATATGTTTGACATAAGTAAAAAGAATCAACATTTCTGTGGCGACCCATACAAAAATATGATCGTATATTATTTTGTTTCTCGCAAGCAACATCATCGAATATCATTAGTGAATTATTTTTGGCTTCATCAGGCGGTATAACACTCTCATTATCACTAAATGTAAAATATCCCATCCCTGTTATAGGTGCCATGAGTTTTTCCAAGTACTGATATTTTGGTTGATAGAGCGATTTTGAATATAAATATATGTTCTCAAATTTTAAACCATTCGGACTTTCAATGAGACTAAGCATAACATTAGTCTTCCCACAATTAGATGGACCAACAATTAGAGCCCTAATGCTGTTCGGTAATAAACTACTATGACGTAGTTTTGTGTTTGCATCAGTAGAAAAGTCTATGTTTCTCACGGAAATATTTTTGTCTTGTTTTATTAAACGCATTTTGGTAACTAATAATTTTTTTTTGTTTGTCAAAGTATATATATAAGATGTTACACATTAATATTTTATTCATTTCAAAAAAAGTTATGAGAGGACAAGGTATATTAAATAATTTAATCGACGTTTTACCAATAGAGCTTCATATACCAGGATATAAATTTTGTGGACCAGGAACAAAACTAAAAAAACGTTTAGCTAGAGGAGATAAAGGTATTAATCCATTAGATTCTGCTTGTAGAGAACATGATATAGCTTATTCACAAAGTAATGATTCAACCGAACGCAATCAAGCTGACAAAATATTAACTGAAAGAGCTTGGGAAAGAGTTTTAGCAAAAGATAGTAGTATTGGTGAAAAGACAAGTGCATATATAGTGACCAATGCAATGAAGACAAAAACAAAATTTGGTATGGGACTCCAAAACAAAAAACAGCTCTGTAATAAAAAACTGTTTTTGAAAACTATTAAAACTGCTACCAATATGTTGAAGAAAGAGAAACCTCAGGATATACAAGATGCTATTAAAATTGCTCACAAAGTTATTAATAAATCATTTAAAGGAAATAAACATAATGTCATTGTTCCACGGATTATAAAACTTCCCAAAACTGGAGGATTCTTACCACTTATTCCAATTTTAACTGCACTTGGAGCATTAGGCAGTATAACTTCGGGAGCTACATCAATTGCAAAAGCTGTTACCGCTGCTAAAAATGCTAAGAAAAAATTAGATGAATCTACACGTCACAATAAAGCAATGGAATCTATTGCTATGGGAAAAGGACTATATCTTAAACCATACAAGAGAGGTTATGGTATAATTTGTAAAAATTCAAAAAACTATTAAATATGCTACCCAACAGACCACTTACAGATGCAGATATCATGAAGTTTGCTAATAGAAATATTCCTAATTTTAGAGGCGTATTTATGAGAGATATGCTTCCAAAACAACCTAAACAAGCAGAGTGTGGAATAGTTAATTTGGATTCTTCAACTGGTAGTGGCACTCATTGGGTAGCATATTATAAAAACAATAATGATTTGGAATATTTTGATAGTTTTGGAAATTTACAACCACCGTTGGAAATCATAAAATATTTGGGTAAAAACATCAAATACAATCATAAGCGAAAACAACAATATAATACATTTAATTGTGGACACTTGTGTTTAGAATTTCTATATAAAAAAAATAAAATAAATAAATAAATACAAACAAAACTCTTTTAAAAATGCTTTTTATTTAATTTTCATATATTATAAAAGTATTTTGATAATAAATAATATTTTTTTATTAAGTCTTCAACCATTTTCTTTTGCTTTTCAAAGTTTATTTCATATCGTTCAGGAATCACTTCAGCATATTCTTGTAAGCAACTTATAAATCCGCATTTATTATGTAGTATATCATCATTTTTTTCACTTTCATCTATTAACTTTAGAAAATGTTTGATTAATTTCAGATGCTCTAAAAAAATATATCCATCAAAATCCTTTAAAAATTGTACAATATTTATGCGAGACATCATTTCAAAATAGCTATGCTAATAAGAATAGTAAATTTTAAAATTTGTTCTATCTTTATATATATTTCTATTATTATAATTATTATTATTATTTTATAAAATACTATATTCTAATAGATAATTAATGTTTCGCTTTTTTACTACTTCCCCAACCAAAGTAGGGTTGTGCGTTGGGGATAAACATCTGATCATCGTCTTCTGCTTCTATAGAATTTCCATATTCAGCAATCTCTTCTAATTCAATGATATAGTTCCCAGTTATTATATCCGTCTTTTTGCTCAACAGAAATTGCTCCTCGGAGATCCCCTCAATAGCAGCATCTTCCAAAGCGTTATATCTTTTTGGAAGATATAGCATCCACTCCTCTAACTCCGCTATCACAACATTTCCATATTTGTTGTTGTGACGAAACATCCTAAGAACCTTATACGGCTTACCAGTTTCAATATCCTTTACGGAGCAGTATGGTTTGCTCCTCAATTTGTTGAAGGCGGCTAAAATATCCCGGTTCGTCATTGTGGAGGTCATATTTCTTTGAATTTCAATTGAATGTTTGACTTTTACTGAATAGTTACTGTTTTAAAACTCAGTATTTATGCATATTAGTTTATTATAAGTATCTTGTGATATGAGGATTCGTCAACGTCTATAAATCCGGATATGTTTTATCATTTTTTTTTTTTTTTTTCATAAACTAAACAATATGTGGTGTTGTCGCCGTCTATAATTCCAGACAAGTATATCTTATTTTCAAAAATCACAATGGAAACTGTGTAAATAGTCTTTCTTTAAAAATTGTGCCGGATGTCTTACTCGATTTAAGATCTATTCTTCCACCATTCATCTCATTTTCTTTGATAAATAATTTTTTAACATTTAAAAAATTTTTCTATAGACATGAAAATAACAGCAAAGAGGAATCACCGTGGAAAAAAAATGTGTGCGATAAGAATTTTTTAAAACATGAAAATAACAGCAAAGAGGAATCACCGTGGAAAAAAAATGTGTGCGATAAGAATTTTTTAAAACAATGGAAAATAACAGCAAAGAGGAATCACCGTGGAAAAAAAAAATGTGTGCGATAAGAATTTTTTAAAACAATGGAAAATTTTGTAAAAATCAAATCCCCTTTCGTTTTCATCGTATAAAAATCAAATCCCCTTTCATTTTCTTCGTAAATTTTGAGTAAAAATCAAATCCCCTTTCGTTTTCATCGTAAAAATCAAATCCCCTTTCATTTTCATCGTTACCAAATATCAAACCCCCTTTCATTTTCATCGAATTTCAAACCCCCTTTCATTTTCATCGATATCAAACCCCCTTTCTTCATCTACTCACTATTTCAAAAATACTATGCCACTTGTTGATACATATAACGAAACTTTTTTGCCTTTTTATATTTTCATCTTCTGCATTCAAAGTACTTAAAGATTCAGCCACCTCTCATCAATTTTGTTTAAATTTTTTGACAATTTTCCTGAAAATTTTAACTTCCTGCAATTATCTTTGAATTGTTTTCAAACAAAAACTAAAATACATTCACTTTGTCTACAACAAACATTTAAGCAGAAACAACATTTAACAAACAAATATTTATAACAAAAAATTAATTAATTGCTGTCAAGTTTTGTGTTAATGTTTTTTTTTATCATTTTCTGTAACTGTAGTCGGTGACTGCAGGACATTGACACACACACACACTCACTCTGGACGACGTTAGGTAGTGACATAGATTTTCCAAAAAAAAAAGACACAAAAGACACAGGGACAATCTCAAAAATCATGCTTGTTTTATGTTCGTTTTTCATAAGGACATAAACTGGCTGGCTGTGAGTATTCAGCTTATTCCCTTTATATCAACAAATTATTATTACAATAATTTTTCTTAAATTATAAATGGCAACAGTTTTGTTCACAGAACTTTGCCACAGCTAAAACTCTCATATCATATTTTTTAGCTTTGAACCATTCACAGCTACCTCAGTAGTAAATCCTCCATCATCATTTCCAGCATCATCCACATCAGCATAAAGTTAAATAGTTCACACAAAACAGTGCAAAAAAACAAGGAAACAAAAAAAGGTTTAAGTGTTGCTTTCTATGTCCTTTTACTCGCACACAATTTAATTGCAAACAATTTAAAACTCCTTTTTGTGTGACTGAATGAGGGAGTATATCTCTATGTTTGAGTTTGTATACGTCTGTGTATATTGGTGTATGTGTTTGCGTTTGTGTTTCAGGAAGAGCGAGAGTCTTTGTTTGAAAAAATGGTATAAAAATCTGTAAATGACAGGATCATTGTTTAAAAAATTAAAATGGGGGTAAAATATGAAAACTTTTAGAAAAGTAAGTGGACATTTTTCATTTTGTTTTTATTGCTCTGGTTTGTTTAAACGAATAACAATTTGTTTTAGTTTTTCACTTTAATAATTATTTAATTCCTTTAAGAATTAAGAAAACGAATTTATTGTTTTTAATGTGTCAAGTATTGTTTAGTATTAACTCTTTGCTGCAATTTTCATTCAGTTTATCAGGAAGACTTTAAAAATGTCATTAATAAAAATCAGAAAGTTGTGGCACAGTGGAAGCAAAATTACTGGCCAAGTATACACAAGTGTGAGATGCTGTATTTATTTAAAAATTTGGCATATATAGCAAGCCATAGCATCATAGTTACACATTTGAACACACTATTTGAATAGTACCAACGTCCTGGATTGGGTGCAATAAAAAATTGATTGGTTGTAAAAAGAAATTCAACAAAATTATTATCAAAATCAAAACAATATATGTACATATATATATATATACCCTTCCTTATTTAATCAACTTTATTTCTCATTTAAAAATGGAATAATTTCCTATTTAAGTTCTACATAAAAACACTCACAATTTCAAAGTTTGACTTTTATTTTAATGTCCTTTTGTGTCATTGCAAAATGTTTGTGAAAAAATTAATAAAAAAACTGGCAACAGTCACAAACGTCAAGTTGTAAGATTGCATACAAAAAATATAACAGAAGTAACATACTAAAAAGAGCAAAGAACATTAGTGCTAAAAATACAAAAAGTTTTTCTATTTTAATTCATTTTCGTTGACTTTTGAACAGTGATACAAAAAAAACTAAGTAACAACTTTGGGAATAGTGGTGCATTTATTTGGCAAATGTTTGTTTGCAGAAAAAATAAATACACAAAACAATCACAACGAATCCATGGTTTATAAAGTTACTCCGAGGAGTTTAGATGATGAAAAAAGAAACATTTACAACATGCGAAATTTAAATCAAACTTATTTGAAGGATATGCAAAAACAAATACGACGATGAACTACATTTATGCCTGGATGGTTTTTTAAGGCATAAAATATTGTTCACATAAAATCTGGTTGCATAAATGTTTTAATATTTATGAAACAAAAAATCTCTTGAATACAAATTCCTACTTATGAATTAATAATTACGAAAAGATAAAAGAAGAAACTAAAATGAACTTCCTTTTATAAAATTCCGTGTTTATACCCTACACCAGAATAGTGGCGAGGGTATATTAGATTTGTGCTGATGTTTGTAATGCTCAGAAATATTGGTCCAACACCCACCTTAAAGTATACCCATCGACTCAGAATCCATCCGTCCGACAGCTTGTGGCAGATTACAGGTCACAATTTTGAAGATATTTCAATAAAATTTGGTACGGGATATTTTTCGGTCCAAGAACGATCGGGATTGAAACTGGTGGTAATCGGTTTATTATTTCACCTGGCCCCAATACAAATGTCCTTCCGAAATAAAATTTAACTATCATAAATGTTTGAATTATGCAAGTATCCAAACAAATTTTACCACAAATGAGTAGTAAATGAAACCCACTTCCGAAAATCACTTTAAATAGCATAACTCTTTTAAAAATGCTGGTATTCAAATAATATTGAACACAAATATGTTTCGTATATATACAAATACGAACGGTCTATAATTAGTCGTAGCTCCCATATAAGGCCCACTTTCGAACATCACTTTAACGGCCATAAATTTTTCAAAAATGTTGGTATCCAAATAAAAATTCAACAAAAATAAGTTTCATATATACAGAAATGATGACACTTAATTTTATAATGGATTCTTGGGTCCAAAAGAGAAGAATAATATTATAAGGAAAAAATATCAACTAGGACATTGCTGTATGTATACACTCTAATCTGTGGTGGTAAGCAGGGTTGTCAGATTTTTTTGAGCTCCGTCGCCAAAACGGATGTAAAAAATCGCCAAAATTCGCCAAAATCCGATTTTGTTCAGTTTTTATTTTTTTTTTATTATTTAAATTTTGTTTACACACTTTTGGCCAAAATTGAAGTAAATTTGTTGGAATTTCGTTATTAAAATAATTATTCCAATTTACGAACGGAAGTTTTCCCTATTGAGTTTCATACACGCCTATTGCTACATTTGGATCCATAAATGGTCTTAATGTTTCTTGAACAACGCCAAATTTAGTTTGAGATAATGCATTCGCACACTTTGAAAAGCTTTAAAAAAGTTCATATTTTCTGGTAATCTGCTTATCATCTCTTTTAAAAGTTTTTTTAAATACACAAAACAGTTTTCTTTAAGTACGATTATTTCTACTTCGCTCAATTTCGCATTTCTTAATTCTGTTTCAAACTCTGCAATTGATTGCATCTAGACGAAAACATGAATTTAAAGAATCAATAGCTGCATGTAAATCATTGAAAAATTTGTCATTGTTTTCAGTATTATATAAAACAGAAGGTTTGAAAACTTTTGTTGAAAACATAAGAAGTGTACAATATATTTTTGCATGCATGCTTCCTGCATCCATGCTGTCCGATTGAAATTCCAAATTCAGATGATTCATTTCGTTGACAATTGGATTTATAAAAACCAAAAAAAAGACGATTTTTTTCATCACATAATTCATTATAGATGTTTTGGTGAAAATCGCCAAGAAAATCGCCAGTGATATCAAAAATCGCCAAAAAAAATCGCCATGTCGTCAAACGGAAAATCTCGACACCAAACGCGTTTCAAAATCGCCACGTTTGGCGAGAAATCGCCATATCTAACAGCCCTGGTGGTAAGAGGTGTAAAAAAAATTACAACACACAGAATTGCACATCGCAGCATTGAATTATTTTAGTTTTCAGCATAAGGATTTCCATAACTATTTGCCAATGCAGCAAAAAAATAAATATCTTCCAAATTGTTTTTCAACTACACACAACTGCACAACACTTTAGAAAAGCAGAGAGAAGGAAACGGTAGCAGTAACAGTCGCAACACAGCAATTATAGCAGGCAACCTCAGTTACAACGGCAACAATTGTAAAGTGGTTTTTACTTCTTAGTGTCTTAAGTTTTTCATCCCCATTTTCCAGATTTCACTGGCTTTTATGTTTTTCTTATTATTTTTGCTTGTGCATAAAACTACATAAGTTATGGAGCAGGGCAGTTGCAAGTTTCATTTCCTTTCTTAAGGAAAAGCGTTAAAATTATCTAAAGAGGATAAAGCACTAAAGTACTAAGCGAGTTTAAACAAATTTTTTTCTCTGCTTAATGCCATTAAATGGTTATATTTTTAAATTTAGCTGTTGTTATTTCTACCACTGCATTCATTTATTTCGGCAGAATTAATTTTTTTTTTTGCCTTCTTATGAAACTAAACTATGCATTGAATATACAAGAATTAGCAAAAGGAAAACAAGATTGCTGTTGAATGCATACATATTTATAAACACATAGCATTTTATTTTTTTTTTTTTTATTTTGAAAACGTTTTAAAACTTAAGTCGCTGTCGTTTAGCAAAGCGCCGCTAAAAAATGTTGTGAGAAAAATCAGCACATAATTTTCTCTCTAAAGAATTTATATAGTTTTTCATTTCCTTTGTAAATGATTTGATATATGACTAAATTTTAACAACAACAAGGCGAAAGAAATTGCAAAAAGCACTTCAACCAGCTTGTATGTTGCACACAAATTCATAAGAACATTTCCATGCCACATTTGGATAGCAAAATTGTAGACATTTTTTGTTGCTACTTATATTATTAATATGTATCTGTATATTTGTATGTCTGTGTATGTCTGAACATTTTTTCAGTTTTCTAACAGCCAAACTAAATAAGTAGTTGTGTTGCAAGATTTTCCTTTGCATTTAAAGTCAGCTTGAATGCAAAATGCATAAATTTTTTACGAGTCAAAAAGATGCGATAAATTTAAAAAAAAAAACATGGAAATATACATACATATATACTACGTACTTACATAAGTAAAAGTATGTATGATGTTGTCATAACTAACATAAACTTATTTATCCCTTCGGGCAGATTTATGTAACTGCAATTTTCTCCATAAAACTGTTGCCATTATGCAAACATACTCATAATGGCAATAGTACTTTGCTCCTTACTTCTTTGTACATACATTCACACAGTTTCTTCTTTTTTTTTTTTTTTTTTTTTTTTGTACAAAAATATACATAATAAATTCATAATGTGGAGACTTTTAATGCTACATTGAGTTTTTTTTGCTTAGCAGCATTTGTGTGCATTTAGATTTTGTTGCATGAATGTAGTTTTTGTTCTAGTAGCTGTTGTTGTATTAATATGAATACGAGGTTGTGTCATGTCAACATTTATTTCTGAAACTTAAAAATAAGATCATTAGAGATCAACTTATTCATTCGAAAAGGTCAAGCAAATAGGAGGGTAAAATCTTTTATACATATTTAGCAAACATCATTTTATGAGATTCTTATGAACGACTGCAAATGTAAATATAAGTTGCTTAAATAAACGGAAAAGAATTTTAGTTATTATTGTTGATTTTGTTACAGGAAGTTGTTTAAGAAATATAATAATAATAATAATAATAATAATAATAATAATAATAAATGTATTAGGAATTGAACGTTTATATTGCTTTTAAATATTACAGTTTTGTATTTAATAGTCAATAGTTAGTTGATAATAAAGAGTGATCCACTTAGACTTAGACCATTTTTTTATAGATAACCTTTAACTAGTGTCATACTGTAGTATTGTTTGACAATTCATCATGGAAGGGCTCACACCACAACGAAAATTTGCTTTCTGTGAGAAAGGTGGGAAATAAACAATTGATTTATTGGCAAATAATTTTGTTGAGCAGCTCATTTCGTGGAAAAAGAAGCTTGACAGTCCGGAAAAAGAAGTTTGATTTTATAAAAAAAAATAACTTGGCCAAATTAAGCTATATACGTATTTGAAATATGTTAATTTTACTTTATTTAAAGACATAAAATCCAACAAAATAAATTTTTTTAAACTTTTGACATATTTCTTGATATCAAACTTTCTAAGCGAAACAAATCTAATGTAGGCTTCATTACCTTCAATTATATGTATATGAACAATGTCTCGAATAATGTTAAGTGTACGCTTAAAATTTAGATGAAAATATTCTATGTTCCCGTTTACACAGTCGAACATTTGGAAGAAAAACATTTAGCTTGTTAGAAAATTACGGGTGGGGAAGAGAGAATCAATTTTGTGCTCGGTACTCGGTGAACATGATTTGTTGACATTTTCTTTGCTGGAATTTACTACAAATTATTACACAGCACGAATAAGAGAAATATCAAAAAAGCAAATAATAATAATGAAATGTGTCTGAAAACATTGTTCGACAGTGTGACCGCAAATGAAAAAACAAAAGATAATTCCAGATGTTTTTTTTTTCTAAATGTTCGACTGTGTAAACGGGGACTATCTCAGTTGAACAAAAATTTTGTATAAAGATTCATCCAATGTCAAACGAATTCAAGTAACTACCATTCGTTGGGTTTGTATATGGTTTATCACCAAGAAACAGACCATTAAACTTACTTTGCTCTTTTGTGTAAAGCATTAAATCAAAGTTTATCTATTAGAATAAATATGTATAATTTCGAAATTTGTTTAACATGCTTTTAGGTGGGTTCAAATCTAAGTTTATTTCAATTCCCTCTATTTTGTAAATCTGAAACCAATTCACATATTTTGGTATTCTGTAAATTGATTCCATATGATTTATTATCTTTATGATTCATTTTCTTTTAATGATGTTTATGTGCATACATACATATATAGAGTATATGATTAATCTGTAATATATTAACAAGATTAGATTGTAATTAACATCACATGTATCGCCTCTTAAATAAATAAAAGCAATAATAAGTGATATATTACATTCTTCCGGATATATTACAAGACTTTCAAAACATATTTTATAATGAAGTAAAAAACACTTACGTAGAAGTAGTTCCAAAAGAGACATTTTCAGCAGACAACCGCGATATTATCGATGATAATGGCATCCTCGACATCGATATAGAGCCTCTCCTATAATTGTGACCCCTATAATTGTCTAAAATAAATAGTTTGCACTATTCTAAATGATGCCCAGAAGGATTGACAGTTGACAATTTAAGTCCTGTCAATCGGTCAAGCGCCATGTTCAGTTTTGTGACAAACTACAACAGCAGCAAATTTTCAAGCATGTAACTCTATAAAGGAAATAAATCTTTATAATGTTTAAAACAACCTGTTTTATTAATTTATCTCTGTATTTACAAGTAATTGCATCCTGCATTTTTTATACCCAAAGTTATTGCACTCAAGCATATACATATACGTATTAACATACAAATATCTTTGGTTTCCGTTGAAAGACAACAAAGACAACAAATTTCAAAAAATACATTAGAATGTTAAAAAAGTTTGCATATACATTTTATGTGTCATATTACATTACAGTGGTGGTCCAGTATAACGAACACCGATATAACGAATGCCCAGTATAATGAACGTTTTTATCTAGTTCATTGATGACTCTAAATAACGAACGGTTGAAAAATTAAGTATTCTATATAACGAATGCTTTCTTTTTCTATGCTGTGTTTTATTCTATGTTTGTTTGCTTTGTGCACTTGCACAAAGGGAACGAGATTTGTTGACAACTGGTTGCGTTAAAGAATACATATGTACGTTAAATCAGTCAATCTGTGTAAGTGAAAATGACGACAAGTAAGCGACTTTCGCTGGCCGGTAAAATAAAAATAATTGATGATTACAAAAATAAAAAATGCAGAAACTACCAAATCAAGCGATATTGCTTTTGTATAATGCCCTTAGAAGAGGAGTTGGTTGAAGAAACGGCTGATGGCAAAATCAGGGTGGTTTATATGCCTTCAAATGTGACTCCATTGATCCAACCTATGGACGAAAACTCTACTCGACTGACAAAGCTATTTTATAGACACATCCTACTTAGCAAACTTGTAAGCTTAGGCAATCACATCCAAAACGGATTGAAGGAACCTAATCTTTTTGAAGCAGTTTCACTAATTGCATTTGCGTGGGAAAAGGTATCCCAGACTGTTCTTCAAAAATGCTGGATAAATATTCTAGTTGAAACCAAGCAGTTTGAAGATGAAGATGATATTCGTTTGGCACTTCTACGTAGTCAAGAGGAGGTGGCCATAGTTACGAGTACCTTCAAGTTTTTCCAAAGTATGTAACGTCAGTGTTCTTAAGTTAAAACTTTAATAACAAAATTTAATTTTCCAGAGTAACTTTAGCGCACAGGACTTGGAGACTTGGAATAATGCGGATAAATGTTTAATTGAGGAAGGCACTACTTCTCATCCCGAAGATAATACCGACATCGATCTTACCGACAGTGAAGAAGATGGTAACGCAACTTCACACGAGAATGTTAAGCATCATTATGCCATTAATGCTTTCCAACTGGGCAGAAGAAAATGGAATTGAGCACAGCAAAGTATTTATTTTAAGGAGGTTGCAAGAACAAGCTATTGACTTCAGTACAACAATAAAAAAAACACATATTGGAGATTTGTTTTCCAAAAATAATTAGTTTTGTTCGTGTATATAATTTGGTCCGTTGTTTTTTTTTAATAAATAAATTAATATAATACGAATAGAGTTTAACTTGGTACTATGCTCATATTTATTAAGAGAAATATATATTACGATATAACGAATATTCGACATACCGAACGACCCTGGACATTATATAATTCGTTATACTGGACCACCACTGTATTTGAAATTTATAAAAGATGCTACACAACGAAGTAGCGAAATATCGAAGAAAAATTTAATTTAAACAAAGACCTTAAGCTTGAACAATTATTAAAATATTTACAAAACACATCAAATAAACTATAATAGGAAATATTAAATTGAATGATGTACTTAAATTACTTTTATTTGAGAATTCTAATATTCATTCTTATTTTCATTTCAGCAAATCTTCAAAATTTTATATCGTGGTCCCCATAAACACACTTGTTGAACACCATTATGAAAATACGCATAAAAACTTGGTGCCTTTTTGCATGCTACGTAATGCTGTATTCATATTCTTAAAAAGAAAACCAAAATGAAAACTTCAACGAACTTGCATGCAACTGCAATCTAACCTTAACTAATCTTTCAAGAATAAAAGTTAAAACTAAAAAAGGTTGATGATACTGTAAAAGTTATCGACCAAAACATGCATAACAGGCAAAGTGTTGTCAGCTGGCTTTTATGAGAAACTAAGCGGATTTTAAATTCCCTAGAAAATACACTTTCAAAAGGAATCAGTTTTTAAATGATGGTTCAAATAAGGTAAAAAGAGAAACAGTAAGATAAACGTAAGGACAAAGAAGAGTATATGGTAATATGAATGTTTAATAATGAAACTTTAAAATTGTAATAGCACAGCAAGTGGTGGACTATTAAAACTCTTAAGCCAAGAAAGGATTTTTTGATCCGACTTTTGTATTGCAGATGTCTTAGCTAAACAAAAACAACAACAAGCAGGAACGAAGAAAGAAAAGCTCAGTGAATAGAAAATTAGCTTTTCATGCAGTGGTTATGTTTTCTTTTTAGTTTCTAACAGAAACAATACACCAACAAAAGTAAAGTATCAAATACCGGCAACTCCAACGCTTATATTGTTAAATGTATAGCAAAGGTGTATTAGCATCATATTCTTCAACAACCTCGGCATCATCAGCACCATCATCATCATTGTCCTCGTAATATTGCAAAACGGAAGTGGAATATTTAACAGCATACATAATGCAAATAAATGAAATTGGTATGAGCTGCTGTACAGTATAATGTGCCACGTGCTGTTTTAAAGCAACAGACAGCTGTCCCATGAATATTTGATAAGGCCAAAACCAAAAAAAAAAAAAAAAAAACTACAGCCAACAATCTTCAACAAAAAGACACACACAAAACAATTTAAGCGGAAAATATATATAGTAAATGACAATGACAATAAGCTTAAAACCAAACTTATTTAAAATGCTTAACTAAAGTATAAAACTACGATACGAAATAGATTTCAAAGTGTGTGTGTGTGTTTTTGTTTTCTTATATAAACTCCTTAAAAACAAGGAATATTGTTTGCCACAGAAAACATGAACGATCTGAGACGTTTGGTCGATACTGCTAGATTTCAACAGAAGCAAAGTTCTCATGAAAGTAATTATCGTTCCAGTTGTAGTTCTACACCAGAACCACAGAAACAAAGCACCAACATTAGCAGCAATAACAAAACTACTGCCAATGGTGGCTATCGCAGACCTATGCTACAAAATTTAATAGATCATCCCAATATGAGCAGCACCAGTGGTGGTAGTACTACCAGCACCACAGCCACCACAAACACCATTGGACGCAGTTCTGGCTATGCCAATGAAAATGGTAATATCACCTCTTCTACGGCGGAAATACAATTCGATGAACGCGAGATTTACTATGTCTCACCATCTAAACGAAAAAGTAGTCTTAGTGCTTCCCAAACACCTGTGTTACGCAGCAGTCTGAGAGCCTGTGAACGTTTGCGTTCCTTCAGTCCCACCTCAGCTGCTGCCATAGCTCCCTCTTACCCGCCTATAATGCCTTCAGCTGCCTATGGTGCCCGTGTCAGCGGTACCGCAGGTCATGATCTTAGCTTTGACAATTATGATGCATCCTCTCATTATTCCGACACTGCTATGCAGGTTTTAAGATCCGGCAGTTGCTCTGCCATGACTACCTTGCTGAATACCAACAATCTTATTAATAACACATCAACTGCCACCAACAATTGCCACAGCTCTTCGAGTAGTCTTGCGCAGCAACATCAACAACAGCAGCAGCAGCCCTCACAACAAACTCATCTTCCCCCTGGCCAACGTTTGCAAAACAATGTAGTTACCTTTTCCAATCACATCAGTGAACAACGTGCGGCTATGCCACAAAATCGCGGTTCTTTACGACGTGCCAAGGGTCGCAGTAATCAGTCTTTGTGTAGTTGTGATGCTGGCAATGAGACAGAACTTAATCCAGATCCATCACGACCACTATACGAATACAGTTTGGAACGTCGTCACAAAGGTCACACATACACGTGCGAACAAAATGCTCAAATATTGTTGCGCTTAGAGCGGGAGCGAAATCGAAAATTATCTCTGGGCGGTGGAAGTCTCGGCGGAGGTTGTGGCAGTAGAGAAGATTTAGAGGTAAGTAAAGTTTTTGTGAGTGTGTATATAGCAATGTAAGTATTTGTAGGTAATGCTTCAATAATGTTTCTCTATTGTGTTAAATTAAAATATGGAGGAAATTAGAAAATTGAAATTAAAACGTGACATGGAGTCAACATACTTTATTTTTTTTTTTAAGGAAATTAAAATATTTATATGGGACAAAGTCAAAAGTGTGTTGTTTATCTAAATTCAAGACATAAGTTGGTTTAGAATTAAATAAAGTGTTTTCAAAGTTTATAATAATTATGTTTCTAAGGCAACAGAATATTTACTGTTTTATAAATAATAGAGTAAGTGTGTTATAAGTGTATTAGATTATACTTTTAAATATGGACATAACACAACTTGATAAACACTTGTGGAATAAACAAACTTGATTGAGTAAAAAAATAGATGCGATAAAAAGTTTGTGTCTTAAGTCTTATCGAAGCGAACGTTATCGTTCGACATCGTGGGCCAGGGGGTTAGTGTTATTGCATTGTTTTGACAAAATTGTTAGTGCTTCAGCTTAGACAAATCATAGTCGGATTATCTCTATTTTTGAATTACATAAATTGTACAATATATTAAACTTCAATTAATTTGATAAACAACTACATATATTGCATGCAATATGTACATATGTACACACAATGGGACAGATTCCAAATTTTTTGGAATTATGTCTCATTTCTAAAACGTTAGCCCGATCGATATACAATTTTATATGAGAGTAGAAAATGAGTTTTCGTTTTTAAATTTTTATCATGGATCCCACACACCGAACAGGAGAGGAACTGTTGAATACCTTTGACATGTACTTTGTTTAAATGTATGTAATTTTGTTTCTTTTTATCCAATTCCTAAGATATGTAATATTCATTTTATATAGTTTTCGAGTTATATTAATTTTAAAATTTAAATTTAAAAATATTGCCCATAAATTTGGAGCTAGATTAGATATTGCTTTGAAATATTTTGCGTCACATAAAAAATTTTATTGTTTAATGAACCAAATAAATTTAAGGAAAATCGCTTCTGACCGATATTTTATGAAACTCGGGCCTGAATTTGGCAAATCTTTGAAATTTCATAGCAGCACTTCGGTCATGCAAAATCATCTTTCCATGTCTCTTGGCTTTAATTCCTATCTCCCTGCTTTTTTATGAAGCCTGCTGCTTGCACAAGTAATGAAATTGCTATTTGAGTAGCTTCACTTAAAGATTTTGCAAGTTCTTGTTGAGTTTGACAACAATGTTCATGGAATAACACCTATAATTCCTGGTCTTCAAACCTTTTTGTCTACTATAGGCGAACTTTGTCTTCTGCGTCAAAATCACCACTTTTGAACTGCACAACCATCTGTCGCACATTGAAATCGATGGCACACTCACCATAAGCTTTTGTAAACAGTCGGTGTGCTACAGCGACACTTTCAAATTAAAGAAGTAAAGCAAAACTTGTCACATATATATGACGCTTTATTGCCACAAAATTCAACATTTTTAAAGCAAAGAAATAAACTGTATAATAACTAATCCTGAATAAACGACAGATATGTATGTACAATCCAAAAAGATATATAAATTACTCAAGACAAAAACCTTGTGAACAAAACACTATGGGATTTGCTAAAAAAAAAACTGACGTGCATTGGCCTATGCCAGTAGTCGTCAGGGAAGTCTACCCTTCCAATTGTGGCATATGCGTACAATGTTGTATCAGGTTGAAGCAGCTGATGGCTGGTTTGGGTTGCATGGAGAACAATTGCCCCACAGAATTAGGCGTTGGTATTCCAAATATGTGAGAAATGAAACAAAGACAAAGTGAATTGTTTGGTAGGAATTCAATTCGATATTTTTTATTTAAGTTTATGCTCATCGCTGTGATTGATGGTTAAAAAACAAGTAAAGTCAGCATTTACATGCTAGTCAAAGCTAACGTTAAAACACAATATGTCCTATTAATTTTTTTGATCTACTTTAAGTTCTAGCATTTTTGCCATTTAACCAAAGTTAGGGGGTAGTAAATTCATTTAACCATTAAAATTAAAATTCAGAAATATATACAAATACGGCAATAATAAATCAATTAGATAATTAATACAAAATGTTATAATCAAGCATATCGGTAATATTTAATACGACAAAAAAAAACTAGTGTTCAAACCGTGTTTGGACACCTTGTACAAAAGATACGACATCTGTTATGAAACCCGCCTTTTTAAGTTAAATGTGCAATATTTATTTTCAAGTTTAAATAAACTATTGCAAATCATGGAGGTATTTCATATTTTCGAACACATGATGACAGTTCAATAACTCTTAGCCAATGCAATAGATATATTTCTTTGGTTGTGATTCCTTAGTATTGTAACTTGCTTAAATTATGCAAAAGTAAAATCATTAAATTCCACAGTTGGTAAGCAAATTTTATCTGTCTTCAGAGTTAATTTAGAAACAACAGATATGTATATAAAATATTTTCACAAATTAAAATAGAAAGGAAGTTAAGAGTTTTATAAAGGAAAAGAAACACGTGAAAGTGTTAGAAACCTTTTTGCTGGCAAAGAGAGGAGTATTTCCTCTCAAGGGTAGGGAAAACTCTTAAATTAACAATAAGAAATTTAAGAATGCAGAGAAATAAATAAATGTAGAGTCTACAAAAACAGTAAAATAGTCTACCAAACAAGAATGGGCTTTTACGCGATATTGTATTTTAATATCAACACAAGGAAAATACCTTAATAATTGATAGTCAACACAAATACTATTACAAAAAAATACAATGAAATTTTTATTTCGTATGATTTTTCCGCACCACTTCAATTCTCTGAGCGGTATCACAGCTGATATGCAGAATCGAAAATTTGTCCTTACAGATTCACATTCTTGACAAGTCCAGTTTTTGAAAATAGCTCATTATAATTTAACATAATTTTGTAGCTAATTAGGACACATTAGTATATGTGTTTTAAATACTTGAAAATATTTTTATATTAGCATTTTTTTTACGACCCACCCACAAACATTAATTTTGTAAATAACTCTTTACATTAACCGAGTTTTGTGGTTAATAAGCTGCAATATTTCACATAGAGTCCTATCGAAAATAAGTAACGTACAACACATTTGAGCATGATTGAATGATTTAAATATGTAAATATATTTTTTACTAAAATTATTTTCGGCCACATATACAACTGGTTGCTATTGAGGATAATAAAGGGTTCCTATATTTATATATTATTGTACATTGGCCTGATTTCTGTTATATCAACCCATTATAGATTTTATATAATGAGAGGGAGCTAAATTTGGTCATAACTTTACTGAAGAATAGTGACTTCAAATGAGAGAATTATCTAAACATCCGAAGTCAGAGTTGAGGAGATGACAAAAAGGTTGGTATATAGAACACAACTGAAAATTACTTGCCAAACCATTGCAGGGGTTTAATCGCCGCATGCGATATCGAGCAAAATGTATCGAAATATTTTATGTTGCCATTATGACATTCGATATGAAATACAAAGGATCGTAAATTGAGATGATGGTATTCGATATATAATTATCAACTAAGTTACATCACTCCAGATTTCATTCGATACGTCAATGGCAATCGTATGCACCTCACAATAATTTTACAGACACACTTTTTCGGTAACGTGACAGCGATTACTCGCCAAAAAAAAGTTACAGACATAGTTTTGTGAGAAAAACAGTTGTTTGTTTCAATTTATGGCATTTCTGTTATATTCCACACATTTGAATCCAAAAGTTTCTTACAAAATATGTGCACTGGTCTGCTGTCTATAACACTGGTAGTCTTTTATCAAAGCAAGAAGATTTATATATTTAAATCAACTTCGAACATTTCCTTGAAATTGGGAAATATAAAAATTTGAGATTCTATAAAAAAGATAAATATTATTTAAAAAAATGTTACTTGCTGTTATTTGAAGTTTATGAATACTCCTTCAAAACAGAAGTACTGACTAATTAACAACAAAATAACACGTACCCAGTAATGTTTTTATGATAAAGAAAAAATTAAAATCTAATGTAGCTCAAATAAACACTACTATTAAGAGAAAAGCTACAGCAAATTTATATTTGCTTCTTAATTTCGTTTTTGTAATTAGTCCCATTTAAAAAGAACTTATTACAATGGAGAAATGAAAACTAAATTCGTTTATTGTTAGGAATCTAAATTCTTTTATTTAATTGCTATTTTATAAATATTCTAAAAACGCAGTTATGAGCTAAAGTTTGTATAAAGTGACATAAATAAAATTGAAACAAACTTAGGTCTAAATATGATGCTGTTTATGGATTTTGTATGTGTCTCACGCGATTTACGTGGCATTTTGCAAAAACATGTGGCATTTTTTTCTTTATAAACAAACGAAAACTGATTAAAATATAACAAAAAACCTCTAAGCAGAGGTGAATGAGTGTGTATAAAAAATTGTATAGAATAATATACAGTGGCATTCATTCTTTAGACGACTAAACAAATGATTGTATTCAACCATACAAATAGTCATTTATGCACGATATGAAAAAGAGAAACAGTAAAAGCACAACACGTTTCAAAATATTGCGTGTTTTTTCTAAAAACAAACAAATATCAGAGCATACACAGTCGCACACACAGTTGTACTTATGGCAGGTAATAAAGGACTACTCCTTAGCATAACAATACAATTTTGAGAATACCTTTTTGTGTGTTTGTTTAATTGAATGCATGTTTTCAAAAAAAGCTGTATGAAATACAATTCAGTACCATTCTGTTTTGTTTGCTAATTTATATTTAAAACACATTTGTTGTGCTTATTTTTGTGCATAAGTGTATTTTAATAAAACAAAAGCACCTGAAATATTAAAATATACTGTTAACAAAAGAAAAACGTACACATTTGTTTGCAAGTTAAATTTGATGATTCTAAACCTAAAGGTTACTGTAACAACTGTAATATAATAGAATAGAAAAGCAGGATGAAAAATTGTTTCAGGATTTAAAGCTCTTTCGTTATTTTTCTCTCTACGCAAAATTTTTTTTAACTCTTTATTATTTGCTAACACTTAAAATTCTCAAGCACAAGATAATACAATGAAGAAAATAATTTATTAGTTTTTCTATTGTATTGGAAACAGTGAGGATTGACAATTACAAATGAGAATCGATCATTATATAAATATTTTCTATCACATTTTTGCAAAACGGCGGGTATTTTTCGTTAATTAACCCTTACGTGAGTGAGGTTAACTTTTTAAACTTTAATTGCGTTTTTTTTTTGTTTCAATGTTCTTAAGGAAGTGGAACCTCTTGAGAACTCGTATATGGATAAAAATGAGCTTAGTTTCATAATTTCTGAGGGTACTGTGGCTCAATTTACATTTTTTTCCCTTAACGGGGTGACAGGGCACACGGGTACCTTAATGAAAATATTTAAAACGAGTAAAAAACTATAGTCGGTCAACCCCGAACATGTAATACCCTACACCTACTATATGTATACAACAGTTTTTCAGAAATGGGCGTTATATGGGAGATATCACCTATTTTTGATCAAAATTTATTGTCATGATTTCTGTGAATATAAATATTATATGTGTTAAACTTTATCTCGATATAAATACATTGAAGAGATTTATGGAGCTTAAATTGAATTACGGAGATGGTCTTATATGGGAGTTTTGACTATTTATGAACTGACCGTTATAAAATTAGGTGTCATTAGTTTTGTATATAAGAAACTTATTTGTGTCGAATTTTATTTTATTACCAACATTTTTAATAAATTTATAATCGTTAAAGATTCTCGGAATTGGCCTTATATGGGAGCTACGACTAATTATGGACCGATCATAATAATATTGTACCGTATTGTTTGTATATTTGTGATGAAATTTGTTTGGCTCCTTGCATAATTCAAACATTTATGATCGGTAAACCCCAATTTCGGGAGGTCTTTTGTATGGGGACCAGGTGAAATAATTGACCGATTTCCACCAACTTCAATTCCATCCATTCTTGGGCCGAAAAAATACCACGTACTAAATTTTATCGAAATATCTTCAAAATTGCGACCTGTACTCTGCGCATAAGCTTTATATGGACAACCAGCCAGACGAACGGACGGACGGACATCGTTAAATCGACTCAGAAAGTGATTCTGAGCCGATCGGTATACTTTAAGGTGGGTGTTGGACTAATATTTCTGAGCGTTACAAGCATCAGCACAAATCCAATATACCCTCCCCACTATGGTGGTGTAGGGTATAAATAGTTTACTGAGTTCCTTGGAGACAGGTTTCACACAGAGGACGGTTAATTCAATGTTTGTTACAAATCGGAATACAACAACATGCGTTAGGTTTCCGAGTTTATCTATTTGGTTTACTAGTTTTGCAAATAGAGCAACAGCCGGGAACCCTGATACGACCACTCATCTCATTTTCGGATATTGAATTATCTTTTTGTCCACCAGGAATGGATAATGTTCCAAGAACTGGATGTGTAATTTTGATTCATAATTTGTTATGTGCTCTGCATTTGATTTATGTACACCACCAAAGATCAGTAGTCCCAAGAAAGTATCTAGCTGTTTTTCTGAAAAATTATATCGCACATCTCCTTGGATAATAAAGTTTTGTTTTATATTAAGATCTGCGTTGCCGTAGCACATTTCTGTTAATGGATTTGTATTTCGGATAGTAATCAAGAATCCAACACGTACCATCCTTTTCACAGCCCAAAAGGAGCAGGTTTTATGTATGAATTCATACCTCAAATCGCTTCAAACCTGCTGATGAGATGCATGATTTTTGTATGAGATGTTCCCGGTTTGGAGGACTACTTTCTGCTGACAATAAGCGCTTCTTTTAACCTAATCAAACATGCAAATAAAGCACTTTCCTAAAGTGTTTTTTTAATTCTATCTGAATGGTTTTGCTTAAGAAAAATTCATAGTAACTGAGAAGCGCGATATTCGTTTTGTAATTGACATTCGTTGTCATACGTATATTTGTAGGCTATAATTTCATTTTTGTTTTTTCGCTTTAAAACCTTCTTCGTTGTCAGCACTAAAAAAGCATCTTTTTGTATATTTTATTCGTAAGCATTTACTGCTTCAAAAGAGCGTTTTTATTGAAGCGCTCGATTATGCGGTTTTTCTTTTAAGTGCATCAAAAAACACGAATTTTTTTCAGTTGCTTTACTAAATTCTTCACTCTCGTCGGAATCATATGAATCCTCTTTAACCTCTATATATCCCATATTTTCTGCGTCGGATACTTCTGATATTATGTCGCAAATATTCAGCATATGATATAACAAGAAGTCATTGTATAACACTTTACTTTCTCGCGCTTACCGAACTTATTCATGCATGAACTTAGTAATGTATGAATGCAGTAGCAAGTAAATGAATTTGCCGATCAAGCACAAAGCCAGAGCGAAATCTCCAGATTAGTGATTATGTTAGACATTGAAAAACATATATTTTATCTTTCGTAGCAATAATCATTTATATTTATTGTTATATAATATGAAACTTTCGTATATATTATATGTGTTACCCACTGCTGTTAAAACACATGATAGCGGCGGCCAATTTACAGCTGAATTTATTGTAACAATTGTGAAAGCTTCTACTACTGACATGTCTACAAGCAATATGTCAAAATATTCTTGTTATTCCAATATGCCCCTGTAAAACAAAGTTGTGGTTAAAAACTGCTTTATCAATATCAAGAATGATGCAAACAATCGTAGTGGTACAAAAGATTTGACTATGAAAAAGTAACCTTCCGTTTACTAGTTTTGGTATTAAAATTGAAGTCATAGGAATACAAAAGGGTTTTATAATAAGAATCAGCAAAGAAGTTATCATACCGTGTGGAATAAGGGGAGCCATTCAAAGAAATTCAAAAATGTATAACAATTATATATAATAACATAATGATAATAACAAAAACTATAACAATTTCACTTTGCTTTAATGTATGGGGATGTAAACGAAAGTCGTTTCATAACTCGTTAGTAACAAAGTGTTGCCTTGAAATTATCTTCATTCAAATAAAGAATGAATATTTTTTAAGGTACAATTATGTTTAGAACCGACATCCCTTCCCACTTAGGCTTTAATAATTCTTAATATTAATATCTTTGATTGTACAATAATTTAGAATATCTCTGTTAAAATCATGCCAGCCATTGTTTCTTGGTCCTAGCTGGATATAAATGTATCCATGCATCATCTACAAATACGAAGAACAGTCAATAAAATCCTCTTTAGCTATTTTCTAACAATTTGTTTCAACTGTTGAGCATTTTTAAGTATTAACTTTTAAAATTGCCCTCTTATGTTGTATAAGAAAAAAAAAACATATTCCCAATCTCATACATACTTACTACAAATGAAGAAATCGCATGTGGCGTAAATTGTATTTGATATGCAAAAAATAACAAAATGTTTTATAAAATATATAAATGACTCCCTGTACACACGAGTATTAGAAGATAACGTCTGTAGATTTGACCTTTATACTTTCGGCATTTCAAACACAACTAATTTATTGCTGCACGTTTGGGATTTATCTGCCTCAATAGTTCACTGATTTAAATGTTGGTATTTTGAAAATAAATGAGTCTAGCGCAGAAAGATGTTGCTTGAACATGTTTAGCATACAAAAATTAATTCCAAGACAGTAAAATCTAGCTACACTGAACTCATTTTAAAATCGTTACGTTCAGGTAACGAGTTTCGTCGGTAAAAGAAACACATCCACTTTAATAAATGTAACATGGTGTAACTAATATACGAGCTGAGTGCAGTAACACAGTTGACTGGCTTTGTTTACAATTTATTTATGTCAAAAGTAATACTTTTTCAAGTGTTTTTGACAGCAGTACATTATTTTACACAAACAAAATGCCTGTTGTTTTTGTATTGTTTTATATTTGTTGCCGATTTACACTCACCTTGTATAATTACACGATGGCATGTATTCCATTAAAACTAAAACTCGAATATTTATAAAAATAAATCAATTTTAGTTTTTTCCCCTTAGCTTTTCTAAATTAATATCAATTTGTGATTCAAATATATTCAATGGCTTTCTTTGTTACATTAATATTAAAACATTTATGCGACATCCTTCATATATAAGTAGTGCATTAAAATAAACTAAATACCCCAAAATAATTATACAAATGTCCTTCTTTTTTTATGAAGTCAGTGTCTTTTTGAACCATGTTAAGTCTATTAAATACATTTTAGGCAAATTGTTTGACATATTTTATTTCCTTCTCTTACAAACTATGTACTATAATTTTTTTTTTAATTACCATTCATTTAATATGGAAAACATGTAGTTGGCGTTAAAATCAAAGATAATCTGTTAGCCAAGGGCCAATTATAATAAGTCATGTTGTTATTTATATACACCAACAGATAAGAAACTTTCACTGAAACTCGTAACTGCGCCATTTATGTTTATTGTGTCATATATCTCTTTCTGAACTAAATTTCAATAGTAGACACAATTTAGCTGAAGCAATGTTGTATGAACATACACCATCATGTACTCGTATATCATGCTTGTGAAAAGTAATTTAGCTATAGTAGTAATATAACTTACTGTAACTTATCTGAAATCTTGTGCACATAACTCCTTGATTCACCAACAATGTCATAGTTAACTTCATAACTTGCTCAGTGTTTGTATTTATGAAAAGAGTAATGTAGTAAACTCGCCATTGTATATAGTATACATACACAATATATATGTATGTATAATCTAGCCAATTAACCTCGATTTATCTCAATTAATGTGACGCACTATTTCCCTCTTGTATAATATTTTTAAATATTAAAAACACATACACTCAGTCGTAGTTGCTAATGTATGATGGAATGTATGTGTGTTGGTATGAAAACAATCATAAGTATTTTCTTCCTATCATCATTGTCTTTGTGTATCTGTTATAATCGTTTTCTGTCTTAAACCCATTCATACACACATTCATATGTACATGCAGCAGCAGACGGAAAAGTGTTTTTAAACCTAGACTAAGACTAACATGATTTAATTATACGTAAAAATATGCAAGTAAAATTTTACTTACTATGGAAATTTTCTTAAAGCGCTTTAAAGTGGGAAAATTTGTATTTTGTTTTTGCTTTTTATTTATTAAATAAGGCAAACTTATATTAAATTCATATTAAACTCAGTAAACTAAACAATTTTTAAAAAAATATATAAACAATCTTTAAGATCAAATCATCAGAAATCAGAAGTAAATGCTTTTAAGTATATGTACATAGTATATCATCAGTATTGGTTCATATAGTCTTTGCATATTTTATCTGTGGCAATATTTATGTTATGTTATGTTTAATGTTCTCTTTTCCTGCAATATTCTCGCTCCAAAAGCGTGATCCATGTCAAGGTTCCCTACTTAAAAAAAACACAGAAAATTCAAATTTAATGGAGAATGTTTATTATCATTCTTTGGCATTTATTTTTTGAACATTATATCTATCAAATAACAGATAGTCGGTTATCATTTCACGATGACAGTCGCCATTGACGGTTGCGTTCGCACCGGCATTATTTTTAAAAAAATATGGACCGATAATTCCACCAGCCTACCAAACCGTTGTTTTTTGCTGGATGAAATGGCAGTTTTTAATCTCTTCAGGTGGCTCTTTATCCCAAAAGTGGCAATATTGTTTGTTTACTTATCCATTGAGCCAGAAATGGGCCTAATCGCTGAACAAAATTTGCCTCAAAAACGTCGTATCTTTTTGGAACTTTTCAAGAGCCCATAGAGTGAAGCCATGACGCTTGGGAAGGTCGAGCAGCTTCAGTTGTTGCACAAGCTGTATTTTGTACGCTTTGAATTTAAGATCTCGACGTAAAATGCGCCAAGTCATTAAATACGTCAGTCCGAGTTGCTGCGAACGGCCCCGAATCGACTCTCATGTACACTCTAAGCTACGGCCAATAACACTGTAGAACAATTTCAAACTTTTTTCAAAATTACGGGGTTCCGACGATTGATTGTTGCGGTTAAAAATTCCCAGCTATGGCCTGTTATTGCAGCATATCGGTATATAAAACTATGTTTTCTTTACGTCTGAGGTGTAGGGTATGTTCAGCATTTTTTGTAGATAATGTTATGGCAAACACTAAAAACCAATCAAATTCAGTATTGGAGTGTCAAACCTTCCCGCCAGAGATGGGATGACCCACATATGTGAACAATAACTAAATTAACCTTTAATGAACAGAGAATACCATTAAGTAAAATAGTATTTCAGACTAAAGCAAAAAGCTTCTTTGATGACATAAAAACTAAAGCATTATCTATTATCGAAAGACATTTTTTGTGAAAGAAAGCCAACGACTTGGATTTTCGTCACCCTTCACATATCTTCGATGGTTTGCTATAGAAAATCTTAATTCACTTTGCGTCATATCAATTTGCTGCGTGTTTTTTTTTTTTTTTTTTTTTTTTTGTTATATTGTTACGTTTTACCTTAAAAAACGGTGGTTTATTTCCTTTAAATAAACCGGATTCCTTTTAATTGCAAAATAAAGCCTTCAGGTTGCTCTTTATCCCAAATGTGGCAATTTTGTTTGTTTACCTATTCATTGAGCCATAAATGGGCCTAATCGCTGAACAAAATTTGCCTCAAAAACGTCGTATCTTTTTGGAACTTTTCATGGCCATAGAGTGAAGCCATGTCGCTTGGGAAGGTCGAGTAGGTTCAGTTGTTGCACAAACTGTATTTTGTACGCTTTAAATTTAAGATCTCGACGTAAAATGCGCCAAGTCATTAAATACGTCAGTCCGACTTGCTGCGAACGGCCCCGAATCGACTCTTAAAGGTCTTCATGTACACTCTACGCTACGGCCAATAACACCGTAGAACAATTTTAAACTTTTTCCAAAATTACGGGGTTCCGACGATTGATTGTTGCGGTTAAAAATTCCCAGCTCTGGCCTGTTCTTGCAGCATATCGGTATATAAAACTATGTTTTCTTTAAGTCTGAGGTGTAGGGTATGTTCAGCATTTTTGTAGATAATGGTATGGCAAACACTAAAAACCAATAAAATTCAGTATTTACGTAAAAAAGTTGAACGATATGTCAACGTTGTTGAGGTGTAAGTCTTTCCATTATGAAATGTCAAACAATACTAAACAAAAATAATATGAATACTATGACAGCAACATGAACAACTGCATGTAAAATTTACGTACGTTAGCATTCTAGGGTTAAAGAAATAACAAGTTAGAATGATATATATGATTAGCACGAATATTATACGGCCACCACCAATACAATACGAGCACCGATTTTTACTCAACATTTACAGTATTATCAGTTACAGTAATTTGCTCATCACTTGTTATCTTTCAAATTATTAAATTGTATACAATAGGTGTGTTTGAAAAAAAAATCGCGGAAAAAATAAAGTTTTCCAATAGTTTAACCTCCTTATTCAAAAACGATTATTAAATTTAACAAACGTTTATTAAGGCAAATTTTATATGCAAATCTGTCATAATAAACGTTTGTTAAATTTAATAATCGTTTTTGAATAAGGGGGTAATTGTTTAAATTTTATGGAAAATGTAAATTTATTCAGAAAAATTAGAAGAACTACACCAGTACCTCGCTTTGCGTCGTTTCGTTTTAATTAGTACTAATTTTCACTGTGAGTCGTTAGATTTTCGAGTTTGCGTTATTTTGGGTTCGAGTCTTTATTTTTTTTTTGAAATGTTTGCAAAATCTGCAACATCATTAAATGCTAAAACAATGACGCGTACAAGGTATGCTTTGCTGATCAATATGAAGTCCTTGCTTTCTATTTGTATTGAAAATCAAGTTGAACAGAGAATACCATTAAGTAAAATAGTATTTCAGACTAAAGCAAAAAGCTTCTTTGATGACATAAAAACTAAAGCATTATCTATTATCGAAAGACATTTTTTGTGAAAGAAAGCCAACGACTTGGATTTTCGTCACCCTTCACATATCTTCGATGGTTTGCTATAGAAAATCTTAATTCACTTTGCGTCATATCAATTTGCTTCGTGTTTTTTTTTTTTTTTTTTTTTTGTTATATTGTTACGTTTTATCTTAAAAAACGGTGGTTTATTTCCTTTAAATAAACCGGATTCCTTTTAATTGCAAAATAAAGCCTCAAGTAGTTTGCAGAACACACTTAAATTACAGTTTGAGAACGCCCAAATTTTATTAAAATATCTTCAAAATTGCAGCCAGCAAGACGGACATAGATTAATTGATCCCCGAAGTGATTCTGAGATAATCAGTTTCTTTAATATGGGTGTTGAACTAAAATTTATTGACCTAACATCAGCACAAATCCATACACCCTCCCCATTATGGTGGTGTAGGGTATAATGAAGGATCTTCAATATTCAATATAGTATCTGAATTAAATCTGAATTAAGAATTGGGTTGATAAAATTGATACATTAGGATTTTTGTAATAATAAGATAAATTTTTGCGAAGCCTATCCATGAAGGTTGGGTCATTGGTGGGTTGGTGCTCCAGAGATGGTAACAGCAATATTTTAACATATGCTGGATGATATGAATATCACTGGCATGTAGGTTTAGCCGGTTTGTGAGACTGCGGTAGGTTTGCCAAATGTTATATTAAAAATTACGATCAAATCAACGACATTGGACCAATATAGTTTTTTATTTATAACCGCCAAACCTTATTCTTTCCTAACAATACAATACAAATTTATATGTTAAATCAGATCTTTTGCTATTTCTTCATTTTCATAATAATAAAAGAATGGAATCAATTTGTTTACTTCTATTTATTTATTGTATCTTTATTAAAACGTACTAACAATAAGTATTTCAAATATTATATCAAATGAATTTTAAATTTTTTGTCCAGCCAGTGCCGTACGAAAATTGTGTGACCATTAAATTTGAAATCAAATTTGTTTCAATAAATTTTAATGTACTGATAATTTGATGGCAGCTAGCCTTTAGTTTGAGGGATTATTTCATTCAATTCGTCATTAAAAAACTTTATTGTAAATTCAGAGAAATTTTAAAACTGTCATCTATCAATTTGGTGTCCCATTTTACAAAAAATATCAATATATTTGTGAAAGATATTCGTCGAATCAATGTTTGCAATTGTTTAAATAATGAAAAAACAATAATAGCTGAATAGCCTGTTCGAAAGATTACTGTCCTGCTTTTAATCGAATTAGAGGTCAACATTTTATAAGCTTCTAAAAAAACGGTGAAAAACATTTCTGATATTTTCGAAACTTGACTGAAAAATGTTTAAAATATTTTATAAATTGCCTTCGTTTAAACAAACAAACATTAATTCATATTACTGTGTGTTGTTGATGTAACCGAACCCAACTGAAATAACATTTTTCATTTTTTTTACTTTAATCCTCAACCAGGAGAGATACAACATTGAAAGTATTTTTCTAAAAGTATTTATCTGTGAAGTCACATACAAAAATGAAACTGTGATATTTATGAAACTAAATGTTCATCATTAAGGATACTAAACTTTTAAAGAACTTAGTCTTGTATCCATTTCAACGGTCTGTCTGTATGTCTGTATTTTTTCATGCGTTTTCTTAATGCTCTATACTTTTTTCCAATGTCTTCTTTCATTTTCTTCTGGTTACTATAAAAAAAAAACTCTTTTTTTTATTGCCATTGTATGTTGTATGACCCTTATATAATCTCTTTCAACAGTTACACGTATTCATCATAATCATTAAAGCTATTATAATGACGGCTTTACTTGCTACAGTCCATGCTGTTTGTAGTTGAACGATATGTATGAGAAGTCATAAAAAGCAAATGAGAATTTTTCGCATGCATTGTGCATACCAATAAATCACATGTTAAAATTATTCCATTGTCAATGTGCAAAAATGACAGAGCAGTTGCATGTCGCCTGTTAGTTCTATGATGTAAACTTTTTAAGAATTTTCTGTTTTTTTTTTATAAATCTTATGATTTGTTATTTCATAAATAAGTTTAGTTATTGAAATATGCTTAATTTAATAACTTAATTTAAATGCAAAAATTTAATGTTAAAAAAATGGTGCGATTTTGCCTCTGTTCAACATTAGTCTTCTTTTAGCTTCATTTGCTAAGACTTTTTTCTAAGAAAAAGATTCTTAAAACGTTTTTAATTAAAAACATTTGGCAGTATATTTTCCCAATTGGCACAACTTTTGCAAAATATTCCTTAAAATAACAAGATAATATTACTTTTTTATTCTACACATATTTTCTACTTGCACAAAATAAATTGTTCAAGGTTTTTTTTTTTGCGCAACAAATGACATTAATTTCATTTCATCTACAAAACACCTTAAATTCATTAAAAAATCACGTCAGTATAAAAATGTGACGAGTACATTTGAGTTCACGAAAATAATGTAGAAATTCTACAACACAATTGAAAGAATACAAATAGCAGCAAATGAAAAACATTTTTCAAAAATTAACAACCAAGTTTCTTTTTTTTCTTTTGCTTCTTTTTCTCAAAGCCATTCCTGTTAAAATCTTAAAAACAAGAAAATAAAAATTAAAAAAAAGAAATGGAAAAATACATGTTGAAATACAACATGCAATTTTGTTTTTTTAACACATTAACTCAGGCGAAAAAGTAACGAATGTCGAACATGCATACCAGAACATACATATACAAATATGTATACATATGTAAGTATGTGTGTAAACACGTATACAATCACAAATGAAATATAACAGTTACACTCTCACTTTCCAAAACAAATTCGCTTAGTGCATATGAACAAATTTTTACATTAACATTATGTCCCCTGAGGCATGAAGGATATAAATTTGTAAATTTTTTTTTTTTTTAATTTCAACATTTTCATTTTCTTTTTTTTACAAATTTCACCTTTAAAAAGTTGACAAATAAACGGATAGAAAAAAAATCATCGTGTATGTTTAAGCACAAGATAGCAATTATAGTAATGATGATGACAACGCTGTGACATAGAATTTCTGTTAATTTATTCCCATAGTAACTAGAAATTAAATGTAAATAATGCATACGTAAAGATGATGCTTTAAAGAGATTCAGCAAGAATGTTTATGTTGCTGCCAGGGAATTATTTAATTTTTTGACGTTTAGTTGTTTAATATCAAAGTTATCATTTCATATGTGTTGTACTTTTAATGGAACTTTTAACGTGTAACGCAATTGTATTGAGTATTGCTTCAATATGAAAGCATTTGGGAAATATTTTTATTTCAAAGGAGTAATTCATAGAACCTGAATAATATTGTGCTTAATTGCAAACAACTTGATAAAAGTTCATGTAAAGGAAAATTTAAACAAAATTATTTGCAATACAAAGTGGAAAATAATAATTGTCGGCAAATTTCGATCACCCAAAAATTTAGTTGCCTGACTTTCGTGCATAAAAATTTTTGTTGCGTTAAATTTGATCTCAGTATAAACACTTTTAAGAAATGTATGACATATTATGCACCGATCATCCAAAAATTTAGAGTTACGATTTCATAATAATATTGTACCGTATTATTTGTATACATATAAAATATATTTGCGTTCAATATTATTTGGATACCAACATTTTTGAGTGAGTTATGCTATTTAAAGTGTTTTTCGGAAGTAGGCCTTATATGGGAGCTACGACTAATTATGGACCGCTCTGCACAAAATTTGTAGATGTGATTTGGCTTCATTTACCACTCATTTGTGATGAAATTTGTTTGGTTCCTTGCATAAATGAAACATTTATGATCAGAAACTCCCAATTTCGGGAATACTTTTGTCTGATTTCCACCAGTTTAAATCCCACCCGTCCTTCGGCAGAAAAAATATCACTTACCAAATTTTATTAAAATATCTTCAAAATTGCGACCTGTGGGGTTACTCTCTATTGCGACGCGAAAGCAAATACGATGCGATAAGCATACAAAATGTACGGTTATCGCATCGCATTTGCTTTCGCATCGCAATAGAGAGTAACCCCCCTGTACTCTACGCACAAGCTTTACATGGTGTTGACTTTATTTTGGCGCTCACGGCAGATTTGTTTTTCTTCCACATATCATTTAAGCTATTAAGATGTTTAAGTTTTTTTTTATTAAAAAATCTTTGTGTTTTATTAATTAGGCTTGTGATCTGTTTTATCAAAAAATATAAAAACTCGTGTTTGTTTCTAGGTTTTATTGTTTATTTCCAATATTTAGACAAACTTATAAAAACTCGTGTTTGTTTCTAGGTTTTATTGTTTATTTCCAATATTTAGACAAATTTGTTTGGTCATCTTCTGGGAAAAAAACTTTATGTCAGAAATATGAGTGATCATAGATTGATGAAGTTTATACAATTAAATGTATATTTACAAAGCTAATAAGGATTTAAGATTTTTGGTTTTAAAATTGAAAATGAATTTTGAAGCTTGGCTGATCCCAGATTGATGCTGTTTAAGAAACCCAATTTACAAAAATATTGAAGATTTTAGAAATTTTTACTTTTTTTATAAGTGTCTCTTTGCTCATTTAAATGTACATTTACAAATATTAATTTAAGAAATGTGGACTTTTGGCTTTAGAAAAATAGGCTTTGAACCAGAAATATGAGTGAACACAGGTCTTTTTCTCAAATTTAAACTTGATTTTTATAACATACACCACCATAGTGGGGAGGGTATATTGGATTTGTACATATGTTTGTAATGCCCAAAAATATTGGTCCACCACCCACCTTAAATTATACCGATCGACTCAGAATCACTTTCACAAATTTCACGACAAATGAGTTATAAATGAAGCTAAATCACATCTACAAATTTCATGAAGATCGGTCCATAATTAGTCGTAGCTCCCAAATAAGGCCCACTTCCGAAAATCACTTATAAAAGCAGAACTCTTTTAAAAATTTTGGTATCAAAATAATATTGAACACAAATATGTTTCGTACATATACATATAATATGGTAGAATTTTATGATGATCGGCCCATAACTTGTCGTAGCTCTCATATAGGGCCCACTTCCCGAAATCACTTTAAGGACCATAAATCTCTTAAAAATGTTGGTGTCCGAATAAAATTTAACAAAAATGAGTTTCTTATGTACAAATAGGATGACACCTAATTTTATAATAGTCAGTTCATAAATAGTCAAAACTCCCGTATAAGACCCTCTTCGTAATTCACTTTAACCTCCATAAATCTTTTAAACGTATTTGTATCGAGATAAAGTTTAACACACATAATATATATATTCACGGAAGCCATGGCACTAAATTTTTGGATGATTATAGGTAATATCTCCCATATAGCACCCATATCGGAAAATTTGTTTTATTGATATACTGGGTGTAGTGTAGGTATTAAATGGTCGAGATTGATAGACTACTTTCTTACTTGTTTAGTTTTTTTATATGAAATATCAATTTTAAGTCAGAAATAAGACAGATCACAAATTTTAAAATATCACCATCAAAATTGCTTTAAATAAGTTTCTGACGATTTTTCTTCAATTCACGGTATCTATAAAACGCCAATGCAATATAATTTTAGTCACCACTCATGAAATTTAAAACAATAATCATGATAGAATTCAAAAACCCAGTGAGTCCATTGTCTTTTGCTGGTTGTTGTGTATCGTTGTAATTATACATGTAATAATAAATAAAAATATAAAACTATATACGAGTACATATTATTTTGGGATATGAAATTAATAACCTTATAAATGTCTTTGTTTTATAAGTGCTACAAAAATAATTATTTTTCCATATTATTTGTCATGCATTTATTTTAATTGCTGTTTGTTACTTCAATCAACCATTATTCAATGCAACCAATTATTATTTAAAAAAATTTGTTAATAAAACAATAACATTATTCCTAATTATTTCTTATTATTGTTTATTTGACATTTTTTTTATTAAGATTTTGGTAATTATTAAAGCTTTAGGTCTTTTTTTATAAAATATTTAAATCCTGAAGAAGCTACTCAAAGAGTAGCGAAATATTGAAATTAAAATTTAAATAGATATTTTATAAAAAATACCCAAAACTTTAATAATTACCAAAATATTATTCCTAGTTATTATACTTTTAAAATTTATTTTAAAATGTCAACATAAAATGCATTTTAGAATTTCGTTAAAGTGTATACATATGTACAATATAATTTAATACACAATGTGCAAAATTATGATTAATTATAAAGTCGTATAAAGTCATCAATTATATTTATCTGGCGTCAAGGAGCCTGATTTCAGTATCGCCATAACGAAGCAATTTTAGTTGGCCACATTTCACTGTTATATAATTCACTCAAATAAGTAGGAGTGGACTTTAGTTCTTTATTAAAACAAAATATTTATATTATGCCATTATTCAAAGAATTTGCCACGTTTTTGTCTTGTTGTTTTTTTTTCAGTTTTTGCTGTTTTCATAACAGAGAAAAACGAAAAACTGAACATAATAATAAAAATAAATATTAAAATCTGCCTTTTGGATTACTATGCAACACTTTATTCGTTTGTTGCAGTTAAAGTCGTATTCATGCATCCTTATATTTGTTTATTTATTTATGTATGTATTTATTTTTATACAAACCACTCCTTTTTATTTTCAAGATTTAATTAACGGAAGTACATCATGGTGTTGGCAGTAGTGGTGCTACTACTACAAAAAATACTAAGTTTGTATATGGATTAAATGCTGCTATATGTATGAATACTCACTCATACAAACTCTTAAGTATAATGGCTTTAACATATTTTATATATATTTTTTTCTGTTTGCTACTGTTTTATTCGTTTTTTTTTGTATTTGCTTTTATATCCTCCCTCTCGACTCCACTTTATATACTTTAATGTATTTGTTTGCTGGATGCGTTGTTTGGTTGAAACATAAATGTATTTAATTGTTGGTAAAAATGAGGTCTAACATAAGTACACTGTACTCGAAACAGTTTTCTGAAAGTGTGCTTAAAGTATGCAATATTTTTTTATTATTGTTTGTAGGTTTATATAAAATTTACAATGGCGATAATGTAAAAGATTGTTTTAAAAATTTATATATAAAATGATTAGCACATGGATTACTGTATAATTTTAAAATTTTATTGAAACAGAGTTTCATAAAACTAGATTTAGTAAACTACAGTGGCTTATCTAAAATAAAACATTTTTTAAACTCATGAGTAATTTTATAATAATTTACTATATATAAAATACCCTAAATCTGGCCAGTCTACAGAAACTTTTTTAAAAATCCATTAGCAGCACTTTCGAGCATTTTTGTAACTTGTTATTTAAACATTACTACAGTAAAAAGTTTGCAATGGCAATATATTTGTACGAGAAATTAGAAATAAAATCTTTCACAAAGTACTATTTTTTCGAAAAGCGGGTGTTATTTACTACTATTCAAATTTTTAATGCAAAACAAATCAACTATTCGTGAGGATGAAACAATTATTATATCTATTTTATAATTATAGATGTTTAACAAAACTAATAAATATTTATTATCACATTACTAACTCTCAAAAATTAGATTGTTGGGTGGATCTTTAAGCTTATTGGATGACGAGATTCCATTTCAGAAACAGATTGAAAATTATTAAATTAGTTAAACAGAAAATATTTTTGACGTTTTAAAAATTACCTATTTAAATTCATGAAAAGATTAAATAAAACAAACGACAAAAATTGAAAAGAGTTTAGATTTAACACAGCGTGTTAAAAAATAGTCAAAGCCTTGCCTACTCGCTACTGGTTAGATGCCTGAGAGAATGCATAATTAATAATGGCAATTAGAAGGCCAAATAATGCCCCATAGTAATTAAATAATTGCTAAATTAATAATTTTATTAAGGAAAATATTCTTTATGAATTCAGCATAGATCTTTAGATGAAGCTTTAATATTAAACACATTGTCCACAAGCACTGCTTCACGCGTACGTTCACGTAGTCTTTCATAAGAGACTAAATTTATAGACGCTCTCTTTATTAATTTTTATCACTAGTATAACACAGTGAGCGAAATTAAGTTCGTTGTTATAGTGACAATATATAGCAGTAATTGTTCTATCCTTATAGGACAGGCTTCCTTATATCCTTAGTAATCTTTCAGATGTTAAAAGATGGAACGGCTAATTAAAAGTCAGCTAAAGCAAGCAATTGTGAATGTACATGCAATTTTTAACAAGAACCTGCAAAGTCATTCTAAAAGGTATTTGGAGAGTAGAATGAAATAAATATCTTATTATTTAAAATATATAAATATGTCTATTAGAAGGCCTACAAAGTAAAACCTTTATTGAGTAACTCATTTTAAGCATAAATATGTATGTGTTTTTATACATTAATAGTCAATGGACGCTTACACACATAAACAAGGACATATATTTTATATTTCCTTTTAGTTCATTTTCGGTTTTCTTATTTGTAAACACGCTGAAAACAAATGCATATATGTACTTAAATGTGTAACCAAGACAACCTAATTGAATTTGTTTCGGTCAAATTCATTACAATGATTATTGCTTCTCTACCGAAATGAATACAAGTACAAATGAAATGAAATAGAAAGTTTTTATATAAATTTAAAGGAAATATACTAGCTAGTTTAACCCTACAACACTCAGTGGGGTCAATCAGGTAAAAGTGGTAGCAAACCTATTCTAATCTTCTAAACTACTGGTTCATTAGCAATGGACTAGTTGAGAATATAGGCTTTCAGAATATTAAAGTTTTGACCACCCTACTAGAATAAGCAAAAAGCATTATTTCAACTCCAATTTCGCATTTAAATCTTAAAGGTTAACTACTCAATTTATTTAACAATCTCTCAATTTTATTGTGTTTTATATCCAGTCAGCGAGCAAGTCATCTGTACAAAGAATATAAAATACTTTCAATAAAATATTATTTATAATGATTGACTTATGTAGCTGCAGAAAAATAAATCGTTTTCATAAGCGTCACTTGATATCAATTGTTACTATGTTTTTACAGATTTGTTTGTCTATTTTTTTTTTGCGTTTTAAATGGTATGTATTGATTAATATTTGTTTACATCCATTAAAATATGATTGATAGCGGCATACTCTATTATTTTGATGATTTCTTTGAAAGCATTTTATCGTCGCAAAAAATGATAAAAGAATATCATTGCGCCACTTACTTTCATTAACAAAATTGACATATTTGTTCTCATTTCTTGGAAATCTTATCTATTCTTTATCTTTGTTTTCCATTAATATTTTACAGAGCGATGCTTTAAGTTCATCAGATGCTGAGACTATACCACCTGTACCACCGCCACCGGCTATAAAACGTAATGGTAGTGTACGTAGTCTACGTTTATTGCAACACCTGCAGCAACATCAACAATCAACTTTAAGATCCGGTAACATTTGCAACGGCAACCAACTAACCAACGCCAGTAACAAGTCACGTCATAATAACAACAACAACAACAACAACAATATTAACAATAGCAGCAGCAACAGCAATAGTAACAATAATGTTTCAATAGCAACATTATGTAGCGGCGATTTACTAAATGATTGTGCTAAAAGTAGTCATGATGTTCGAGCTGTGATTGACGACTGCACCACTTCCATACTGAAATGTGCCAATGCCATGGGTTCCGACATAATGTCCAACACTAGTACAACGACAAATGGCAGCTATAAAACACAAGTATCTTCACTAAACGCCATGGTTTCTCATAGCAAGCCCGATGTATGTCATATAACAAAAACCTCCACAAACAATTCAGTATCAGCCAACACCTCATACTTTGGTAATTTCCCCCCGCCATATGCCGTGCAAGATGATATAATATTGCCAAAAAGCCAAAAATCAGATCTCTCACTATGTTTCCTGCACAAAACGTCGGCGTTGACGGGCATGGACATGGATCAGGGTCATGCAGTACCTCCACCTTCGTCATCAGCATCGATGGCTTTTACAGACTTTACACAGTCACAACGTGATTTACAGCAGAAATTGCAACACTTTAAAAATAGCAGTAGATTAAGTCTTAGTAAGTACAACACAATTGGGCCCAGTAGTGATTATGCACGCCAGCTGGCTGTTTACGCACAACAACAGCAATTACAACAGCAACAGCAGCAGCAGCAAACACACATGAAACCGTTCAATGAAAGATGTCGTTGTTTCTCAAAATCCTGGTCAAATTTCTCACGTGACTTAATGCAAACACAATGTTCAAACATGGCTGCAACTTACCACAACAACAACCACGACAATCACAGTAGTTTATTACATCAACAGCAACAACAACAGCAGCCAAATTTTCATGCGTCAGCAGCGTCGGCCTCATCAGGGAAAGGTAGGCAACACGACAAAATGCCATTACGTTCTTCTCTAAACAGTCGTAGTTTTAATAATTTAGTAGACATCGATACATACAACTATGATATGGCCTCCATACTATCATCGCATCATAAATTGCATCTTACGCAACAAAACACACACCAACTTGCATGCAATGGTGGGGGTGGGGGCATGGGTAGTGGTGCTGTACTTAGCCAAACAAATAGTAGTAGTGGCCTTAAAGACAACCACATGCATGGTCAGGCATCGTTAAAACATCAACAACAACAACAACAACAGCAGCAGCAGTTGCTGCAACACCATTATCAACATACTACAACACACAAAGACTTTCATTGTGATGAGCATGATAATCATCATCCTTTGACCATGCATGGTAACACTCATCTAATTAAATCATCAGAGAAATTTCATCAACACAATCACCATCATAACACTGCAAGCAATCACCATCCGCCACATCACTCAAGTCTGACGAGCATTATGCCGTGGAAACATCGCCAGAGCCCAAGTCGTGGTTCGTCCAGTTCGGGTACAAATTCATTTCGTAAGTAAATTTGTTGTTGTTGACAATATATCATTATTTAAATAATGTTATGAATTATTTAATAGTTTCTTTTTATAAGCAATAAGGTCACTTGAATTTTATATAAAAATATTTAATTTATTTATACATATTTATTTCCAATATTTCGCTATCATAATGGATAGCTTCTTCAGGGATAATACAAGTTTTGAATTCAAGTTTTTGACTGCAAGGACGATACCAGTTGAATACCAATGCCATTGTCCGGTCTTAGCGGATTGGGGATTCAATATTTTGGGTGTCTTCATTGGAAATGAATATCTTTCTCAGAAGGTCATCAGAATGATAAATGCCTTAGTTCATGCAACTGAATAGACTGAATAGGAGTATTCCTTAGATAAGGATTATCTTACTTTTTATACCCTACACCACATTAGTGTGGGTACTTATGAATTATTTGTATTTATATTATTGCTGACGAATATTTTTGCAAAAAGAGAAAAACACAAAGTGTAGAATTTTTGTAAAAATTTTTCAATTCGGAAAATTTTGGAAGTAAATTTAAACATTTAATGTAGATATTGAAGATGTGTGTTTCAAGTCCTTTATGCAATTTAAAAAAAATCTCAGAATTTTATTTGCTTAAAAAATATTTATAGTATAGAGCCCAGATTTGTGTCGTTAATAGGGACTGGAGAAATGCGACGCAAACCGAAACGACGCAAATCTAATCACTTTTTTCTATACAAATATACTGACTGTTTATATTTTTATTAAAAAACATCTTATGGTACCTTTGGTTATATTTATTTCAGCAGGGCTTTGTTATTATACTAAATAAATTATTGAAAATATATATTTAAACAAGGAATAAAAAAATATTGATTGTAACAATAGTCAAAGCTTCTACAATTGATATGGCTATAAGAATAATTTCATAACATTATGTTTAATCCAATATGTCACTGTGCGAAAACAAATTTCTTGTTAAAAAATCCTTTATATAAATTCCTAATTTGGCTTCCACAAAACTGGCTCTGCATCAACATGGTAGTTCTAATACACGTTTTTAATATTTTGTAAATATTTAGTTAAAGAAGTCCACAATTCTATAATAAAATATTACAACCTTCAAATAAAAAATCTCTATAAACTTCATTTTACTTATCTTCATTTGCTCTCCAAACCTACTTGTCCAAATTGTAAAACTAAAATTTCTTTCAACTGCAGGATTTAACAGCAACGTTTTAACTTATTTGTTACATATTCGCAACTTTAATTCCTCTAAACAAAAGTTCATTCACTGTGTACATTTCTGCGTGTCTTAATCAGCATCTGTCGAAATAAGAAATTACTGCAGTAAACAATTATATTTGAAATGCTCGCTAGCCTCATTTTCTGTACATTCGCTAAACATTGCAAGTAAAGTTCTTAAACTAGAAAAGTTGAAAAAACTCCATTTCAGTTGACTTCATAACTTGTGTCTATTTATGTATGCAGTTTGTATAATTCTATGCACAAAACTTGCCACGAAACTTGGCTCACAATTCATTTAAAAGTAATGACTATATGATGGTTTTGTGGTAGTCTCCAAGTTATTTTTTTTTTGTGTCGTCTCTTTTTTTTAATTTATTTCAAATCCCTAGCAAAGTATTTAACTTGCCACCCAGTCAGTATATGTTGGTAGTTTTGTATGTGTGAGAACATGTCAGGCATAAGTATGCATGTGTGAGTTTGTTCATATTTGTTTTTGCCTTTGACTATGTTCTGTCTGTGTATTTAAGTTGGCAAATGATAGTGGTTTGCTTTGGCTTAAAATCTCATTAATGGCCATAGTTAGATAGGAAGAGTGTACGAAAGAAAGTCCTGAATTATTTCAAGTAGGAGT
Source organism: Bellardia pandia (assembly GCA_916048285.2). Classification (NCBI taxonomy): domain Eukaryota; kingdom Metazoa; phylum Arthropoda; class Insecta; order Diptera; family Calliphoridae; genus Bellardia; species Bellardia pandia. The sequence continues at coordinate 26,149,734 of OU696530.1, read as the reverse complement.
ACTTGTTTGTTTGTATGTGAGTGTATTTGCAGCATCACTTTAACGTCGCAACAATTAGTTGAAACCTACGCCTTTGTTAAGTATTTTAATGTTGATATTCAACATACAAAATTACAAACAAAAGACAATTCAAATTCACACACATTCTCCAATCTCATGTACATGGCATCGTATTTTATTTTCCTTTCATTTTTAATTCAACACCCACAACTCTTTTGTACAAGTAGATGTATATATCTGCATGGGATCACGAGTGAATACAGACTAAAATACATACACACATTAGCATCGCTATTTTGTTATGCTCGTCGCCAAATAGTTGGGGAAATATTGAATTTGTTATCTCGGTTGTAACAGATTATTTCTTCTAATATTGAGGAATTCCAATTTCTATAAAGTGTAATTCTTGATGTTCAGTAGAATGAAACACATTCTAGAATAGTCGTGTGAAATCTAGTTTATTAGTTTATCTTCAATATGCAACATAGATGTTTTTTCAACTGGAGCTTTGTTTTTGTAAATAAAATAAAACAAAGAATTTATATAATATTTCAAATTTGTATTGCACTGTAAAGTTTAAGGTTTCACAATTATATCTATTGCGTAAAAGTGACATCGGACAGTTGACCACCAGGCATACATATGTAAATTAGCTATGCAGAATCTGTTATAAACCTGTTGTAAGTTTTTATGAATAAGAGCATAAACTTGTAAACAGTATTTCTACTGACTATATCATTCATTCCTTTTTTACTATCCATTAAATAATGTATGATTTTAATAAATATACCTTTTTATGCCTGTCCTGACACTACCAATAAACAGATTTAAAATTTATACGTGCGTATAAAATTTTTAAAAACATTTTGATACAAGACAAATATTCCTCATACGCTCACAGGGAAATGATGTGTACTTACATACCATAATAAACCATTGCATATGTTAGGGGAGCATAAATATTGTATATCAGACGTATACTTGATATGTAAATAACAACATTCACCCTTAAGCAAACACCAAATTGTGTGCACATAAGCGAACCCCAGGGCCTAGCTGGAACTATTTATAATTTGTATGGCTTTAAATTAAAAATCTTCAATTTCATTATCAATTTCTAACTCGTTTCCAATATCAGAAGCATTGTCTTCATTTCCATAAGCCTCATTCTGAATTTCGTTTCCTATATCATTGGCAATTGCCTCTGCCGATCTGTTATAATTATGGTGAGATTTTGAAACTGTTTCAAAGATTTTGTCTAATTTAGTACTCATTGTAACACTATTAACACTTGTTAACTGCCAACACAACAATAAAAATAACTAATTTCTGAAACGTTCAAGCACATTAATTCTGCTTTTTATCGGTTTAATCTCTTTCTCTTTTGTTTTGATATATTTTTTGCATTTTCTACATAATATGGCCTGGCGAGCCCTGGTGTTACAAACATGTTGAGAGTAATCAGCACGCCTAGAGATAAAAAAGTTTAATTTTTTTAATTTGTTTGTACAAAACACCTTTATTGAGGAATTCATAAAAAGTTAAGGGGCTCCGCCTAAGTTATCTAAGTAAAAAACTATAGAAATGTTCAAAATGCCTGGCCAGGCCCTGGTGTTCGCTTAAGGGTTAAGTCGATAAAATCTAAAAGAAAACTTGAAATTACACTTTGTGACAAAAATGAATATAAATACAGTCGAACTTCTATAAATTGAATCACCATTATCCTGATAAAAAACTTCAACTTTGGGAATAAAATTTAAAAATGTTCCAAATTAAATAAAGAGCAACTAGGTGCATTGATTTAATACCAATTAATTTTTATTTATCACCAAATTACTTCTATTTTTAATTGTGTACATTACTTATTTATTTATTAAAATACTGAGTAATTTTTGACTGAATTCTTTACCGAAATATAAAAACAATAGTACGTACTGTCATATGTACATACATATACATTTCAGTGTTGATAATTTAATGTACATCACTTTGCATTAAGTGTTGCGATTTTTATAGCACATTAAGTTTAAAAGAACATACATATGTATACATATTTACTATTAGCGGCTAATTTGGTAATTTTTGCCAGCAAAAAAAGAAAATATTTTCTATAAAATTCAAATTACAGAAACGTTGTACTACTGTTTTCTTCAAATTATGGAGGAATTTTTAATATGGAAGTTCAAGCTAAAGAAGCAAAAACTGATAGAATTTCTCTCTAAGCTGTTGTTGCCACGAGATTTGCTTCAGCTTATAGAAAATTCAAGTAATAGAAGTTCAAATTATAGAAGTTCGACTGTAATTTAAAACATGCTAAAACTAATAATATAAAATTTTTAGGCTAGGTTGTAATTACTTATTCCTGCAACTGATCAATTCAAATTTAAAAATCTCCAAACCAAATAATAGCGCACCGTACAGTGGCACATGCAGCATATAATTGTGGTAACATATATTTTTTAGAGAAATTGATTTTATTATAACAATTGTCAAAGCTTCTATTGCTGATAAGTCAACAAATAATATATCAAAACGTGCATGTTATTAAAAGTTAAGTTCTTGATCTATAAATTTCTCTATACATATGATTTTCTACAACGTTTAGAAACATATTCTGAAAAATTTAAAACCGTAAGTATTTTTTTATTTAATGAGGTTTTGTTTACCATTTTAGTGCTAAAGAAAGAACTAAATTATCATATTAGCGTATGGCAACATTTGAAATCTAAAGTCGACTAGTCAATGTGGATACTCTAAAGTAAGTGTTAAATATAACTGCAATCTGTTTAACCTTAACAAATGGATTTTAAAACGTATCCATATAATCAACAATTCGGCATTTGTTACTTATTCCTTATCGGTGGGTATTTAACTTTCGGCTTAACCGGATATAACTTGTTTGACTGCTTCTTTATTTTGGAAATTTGTACCAGTCAAATGATGTGCCAAAAAACATAGCTTTTGTTGGTATCTTTTCCTTTTGCTTCCTCTCTAACTACTCTTTGTTTTACTAGTATGCAAAGCGTACAAAAGAGGTTGCATTGTCCATTTTAGTATTATTGGCTCTTTTTACGACTTCTACTAATCTGTGTGTGTTTGTTTGTGAGCTTGTGTATCTCTGATAACTGTGTAAATTTCTACACATATCTAAGCATGTATGTATATGCTAGTATACAACATGTTTTGCTAGAGTATTTAATGAATTTAATTGCATTTAATGTTGCAGTACTTTATCGTCAACTTTAACATACAAATGCACAAACAAAACAACACATACACAACCAAAGAGTGTTGATACTCTTTGGCTCTATAAATATACCAGCTTTTTGTAATTGTTGTTATCGTTATATTGTTTGTTGTACTAGTATTATTGTGTATTGGTGATTTCCATGCCAGATAGTAAATATAAATAAAATTGCTTACACACAAACTTAAACCTACATATCGAACAGCAAACTGTTGTAAATATTAACGTTAATACTTGGACTTCTCTTAGCAATAATATTGTAGTAGATGATTGTATTTTTTTTGTGCTAGTTCTTGTTTGAATAATTCTTTTTTAACTATAACGACATATGTAGGTGGATTATCTTAAAATTAACTTGAATTTTTGTAAGTTTTGTATCGATAGTAACAGTAAGATAATTTTAGCTTGAAATATATTTGAAATAGTGTTAAGTTTAAAATTTTAAAGAAGTTTATTTGAGAAACTGCTAGTTGTTTGCATAGATAATGAGACTACATACTCAATAAACTCTAAAACGCAAGTTTCGTAGAATTATTATAAATATTATAAAGATCTGTTCAAATAAAATGCGGCCACACTAAAGAAGCTATTTATAAAAACCTGGTGGTAAAACTTGAATTGTTTTCTAAACATGGCTACCATTTGGACAAACAATGTAGTTAGCGGAAAGATATTTGGAATATATAGAGTGAATAGTAAAGCAAATAGAAAAAAACTGTGTACAAATTCCTTTTTCAATATATACGGGTGCAATAAAACGAACCTAAAGAAAAATAAAATACTACGTCCAATAATGTAAAATCCAGATTTCTGTGAACCAACAAAAAGGTATTAAATATACAATTCGTATTGCAAACCAGAACCCCGTTACTATAAAATCGTTTATCATTCTTTACGACAAACGTTGAACAAAATTCAACACACCTAATTATTGTGGATGATGAAACTTATCTATTTAAAAATTAACCCTAAACATTTGCCTGGACAATATTTTAAAGTCAGAATATGCAGTTCTCATGTTTGTGTTTATTATCATACAAAGACTTCCGAGAACATGAAGGTTTGTAACCCTTTCCTCTCTCTCTCTCTCTTTAATTTCCCTTCGAACACAGACCTTCCAAATTATAATTTATTTTGGATTTAGCTCGAATGTACTTTTTCTAAAGTCGATTTGTAGAATCATTACATTTCGACAGATTTATATTCAAAATATAAAAGAAATGCGGCCAATAAATGACTAAATAAATGTTCCTCATACCTTCATAGGAATATTTTGTGCATCTACCTATATAAAAAAAATATTGCATACTCTAGGGGAGCACAAATATTGTACACCGAACGTATACTTGATATTTAAATATCAAATAACAATAAGTATGTAACTGAAAAATATATTTTAAATAAATTTCAACGAAATCATTTAGTATATCAATTACTCATTTAATAAACCTGAACTTGTTTGATCTATATAAAAACTTTACTTAGTCTTCTGGTTCTGCATAGTTTGAACCAAACTATATTATCTTATTCTTCCCGTATTACCCCAATATGTTTTTCGATCTATAATGGCAAATAAATTATGCTTTTAACACCCCCAAATATTATCAAGTGAAATATAATTAAACAAATACCCTCGTAGTTACAGATATATATTTGTATATTCATAATATTCAACTTTTGCATATATGTACATATGAACATGTTTGCTGATGTGTGTGCTGAACTTTAAGTACTCATTTACCAACACAATAATACACCCTTAATATACATTTCATTGTAAGTATACAATTTACCAATACTATTTCAATGTACATATTGTTCTTCGCATTTGTGTGCGCGTGTATGTACTATAAAATGTAACAAATGTTTTTAATTAGTATGGTGGTTTTGTTTTCCCAACATTTAATTAGTTAGGGGGCTAAGAATTTAATTTATCGATAAGAAAATGTGGAAAAATAAAGTTCCCTAGCAGACTTTGTTAGAAAATCTAATGAAAATTTTATATTTCCAAACCATTGAAATTTGTCATTAATTTTAGGCAATTTTATTAGCAGTTGTTTGTTTCCAAAAAATATATGGACTGAAACATGTGAAATTAATACATACAATTAATTATCGCAGTTTGTCATTAAAGAAATATTGTTTCGAAAGAAGGAAAACAAACAAATTAAAAAATGTTTATCTAAATTGCTTATTCTGTATATACCTTTATAGAAGCAAACCAACAAACCAAATATTATATTAACTGTGCAATGATCTATGTTGCATAAAATACCGAAGGAATATACATTTTCAAACTTGCATATGATAGACTATACGATACAAGGCAAGTAATAATTGAAGTGCAATATGAAACCAAAATGATAATTACTTTATGCGTAACAACACTTAAGACCGGTGCATATTGTAGCTAATTAATAATCTGGCGAACGAACTAATTGAACATAAGGAAACCAGCTATAATTACTGACCAAAGGCCAATACAAAACAACACATTATAAACTGCAGCAAACGAGTCAAACGGTAGATAACTTATGAAAATGTATAATTAACTTGGACAACAGAGTAATATAAATTTTGATAATAAATTGATTGATAAAACCATTAAAAAAAGTTTATATTAAAGGTCAATTCTATTGAAGTTCAGTTTTGGTTAAGTTATATTTTAATTCTCGATTAGTGGCAAGTAATTATTAAAGGAATGTAAACATAAAATCCGGTCACACTATAGAGGGGTTTTTTAGAACATGTGGTTAACGTTTTAATATTTTTCATTGATTTGTATTTTTAACGGAATAAGCACAGATTATAAGCAAACAAAAAATTAATCGGGATCTCTACGAAAATGTAAGAAAAGTAGAAACGCAAACCCCTACTCAGTTGGTGTTTTTAGTCAGCCTGAAAATATCAGGGAAAGGCAGAGATTTCGAGGTATATATATGAAAAGCAAAAATGAAGCGAAAAAGGCAAGTTAGGATCTGGAAGGAAGTGAAGTTTTACGGTAACTAAAGATCGAAATCAATTCAGTGAAGGTTGTGTGTTTTTAAAAATCGTCCAATATTTAATTATACTGCGATAGGAAATTAGATACAAGAAAATTTACACAAAATAAACCCAACTGGTGATTTATTAATAGATACATCGATGCTAATACAAAGTACTGATTTAGCTACAGCAATTCTACAACAGAAAAGAAAATACAAATTAATACAAAAAATAAAATTACACCATGGATAAATAAAAGTTTATTAAATCTATTTAAGTACAAGAATAAGTTGCTAAATATGAGAAGGAAGAAGACAAACAATTTGGATTTACAAGGACGACTAAAAGCAATTATTATAGTTAATAAAAAAAAAGTTTAAATAAAACATAACAAAATCCTAAAAAAAATTCGAAATTTATTAATTAATCAGGAAAACAAATAACATTATCAATATTAAAAATGATGAAGGTAATACTATTAATAATTAACTATTAAATAAATATTTTATAAAATCTGTAATAGAATTGAGATCACAAATTCAACAATTGCCGAATGATGCGTGTAATGTTTTAAGAATATTAATTCAATATTATAAAAGATTTGAATAGAAATACACCACTTTTGAAGAAATACACAATATAATAAAAATCCAGGTCATGATATTATCTCCCGAAATACTTCGATATTACAATAATGAAATAACACAATAAAAAGAAAACACCAATTCCAATTCGAAGAGAACAAAATAAATCTGATATCTACAAATTTAGATCTGTAGCAGTATTACCAATAAATAATAATGCTATTGGGAGAATTATAGACTATAAAATTTCATGTTATTTGTAAAATCAAAATATATTAAACGAGTTCCAGTTTAGATTCAAAAATGGCTCAGAAACTGAGGAAGCAGTTAACATTAAAAAAATAATTTACTGCCTTTAAGGCGCTGTGGCTTTTCAAGTGCAAATTTTAAATAGGAAAAAAGTAAAAGAATATACCAAAAAAAAAAAAAAAAAAAGTGAAGGCTATCCCAGAAGACTGAAAAAAATATTAATCGGACGCGACAAGGTCTGGACTGTAAGGCGGGTGAAATAAAACTTCCCAAGCATTTCTTTTTAAATAGTTTGTGGTGATTGAATATTATGCATTTATATCTGAACGCATATTCTAAGAATTTTTTGGCCAATGCTTTCTTCAAATAAATCTGTTGGTCTGGCCAGGTTATCACATTTATTCACAGCAATCATACTAGAAACATTAGGACACCTACTAATTTATGCAATTTTTAGAACATTTGAAGTTTTATTATAAGATATTCAAGGTGTTATAATGTATTTATATTCCTGTAAACAACACTATTTTAACTATATAACTTAAATTATTCTTAAATGAAACTATACTAACTTATTTAATCATTGCTTTTTTCTCGATCATCTGCTATGGGTTGCCGCATCTGTACCTGCCTGCTTAACAATGTAATAATCATCTTTGATGGTCGCTTCAACTTGTTATTGTACTCCTGTTTACTAACTCACTAAATTACAACATGCTGATTGGCTGGCATTGTTCTGCTGTCAATGGAATTTACCAAAAATGTTCTTCAACAACAACAACACAAACAACTACAACCTGCAACAACATCATATTCATACTGAACGAATTTTATCGTATAACAATAAAAATTCTAACGTGTTAACAACAACAACTACAACAATCACTTTAAATGACCATATTTACTACTTGTTGGCTTTTTAAATTGCTGCGTTTTTTTTTCTTGTTCTTTCAACAATTACACATTTTTGCTGCTACATGTTGTGTGTTCGGTTTTTCATTGTTACAACATAAAGGATTTGATGCTGCAAAACACTGGCTGGCTGTTAGTTCGATACTTTTAATAATTGGTGCTGCAAGTGTTGCTGTTCCATTGGCGTTACGTGTAGCTGCAAGTAAGTAAATCAATTACTTTAGCCTTCTACATTTTATCCTTTGACCAGTTACTATTTTCAAGGTATATTGCATACTAGCATCAGCAAAATAACATCCAATGTGTCATGTTCTATACTTGTTGTTTTTTCATTCTATGCAACTTATTACTAGAGTATACTTCACATTGCTTGGCTTTAAATATTCTTTGCTAAAGTTTACGTATACAGAGAACTGTGAATGTTGTGGTATCGTGTTATAAAAAACACCTTACAAACGTTTTGTATAATGGTTGAACTGTAAAAAAAACAAACTCTTTTTAAAGTAAAGAAAACCCCGTTTTTGTATGGCAGAACAAATTTCTCAAATTGTTTACTTCATTTAAGTAGCATTCAATTTTATAAAAGTTAACATTCTATACCAAAGTTTTTCTTTTAGAAAGCTGAATGTTTTTTATTTAAAATGTATAAACATAGACCAGCAGAATTATTATTATATTATTTTTTTATTAAAAGACAACAAACCGAGATAACTGCCAAACACAATATAAAATCAAGGTTTTCCTCAAGCCTTTACCATCCAGTAAGTTTTAACCTAGTTCACCTCATATCTTCAACCAAGTTTACGTAGTTATTTCCTCTAAATAATCTAAAATCCATTTTGCTCATTTAAACCTTTTAATTAGCACTTAAAACACTGACAGCAATACAATAAAGTAACTACTTTTGTTTCTTAAAAAAAACAGTTATGAAAACATTTTCAAATATTGCTAAACAATATTTCATAATAGTTTTTTAGTTATTGCCTTTTTTAATCTTTTATTTCTTGTAATTATGCATTATACTCATTCTAATAGGTGCTCCATTTGAAGAACGTTTACGTGTTGCCCTACAACTGTTGGATCAAGTGCCTTTAATTGATGGGCATAACGATTTACCCTGGAATATACGAAAGTTCCTGCACAATAAACTCAATGACTTTAAGTAAGTGCACTTTGCAAAGTTCTTGCACAGTTGTAAGTTTACTGATTGATTGTTGTTTATATTATAAATTTTTGTTTTCCTATATGTGTACAAGTCTTAAAAACTGAACTACAACTAGTATTTTTACTTTTAGTCTTTTAATGCTTTCCCTTTATTTTATATTTTCCTAAAGTTGGTAATTAGTATTGTTTCTTTTAAAAGTGAAGTGTTTTACAAAGTAAAACTTACTTATTGCTTTTTATCCATTTGCAGCTTTAATGAAGATCTTAGAGACGTTATGCCCTGGAAAAAAAGTCATTGGAGTCATACGGATTTAACACGACTGAAAAAAGGGCGAATATCAGCACAGGTAAGATTAATTAGTAAACGTTATTCGTATATAAAAAATGTTAAAACGAAACACAAAATTGCTTTAAAAATAACACTTTAATTTGCGCGTGCTAAAAGAAGACGGTTACAAATTGTAAAAACTGTTTTTAAGAGCTTTCGGTATTAGATTTAAAAAAGAACATACAATTTAGAGAAATATAAAATTTTTTTTTAAGGCGATAGAACGATGTATGTTAAATGTTAAAAAAGCATTTTATGTAAATTTGAATCTCCAGCATATTCCCCTGCATCTCAGGAATAAATTCGACAATATTAGCTTTCAGAGCCGTCAACCGTTGCGGCCTTATCCTTTAAGATATGCGCCTTAACGTAGCTGCAAAAAAATAGTCTTAAAGCATTAAATCGCACGATCTATACATACAATTAACCGGCACCACACGTGAAATAAACTATTCACCTAACTCGTCTCTCAATTGGTCGATTGGTGCCGTGTGTCATGTCTTGTGGAAACCACATGCCAGATAAGTCCTGCTCTCCATTTTCCTGCAGAGTTTTTTCCTATGATGCCATCGGCCTATAACTCATACCAAACTGTACATTTCGGGATGCATTAACAGTTCTTACAGTTCTGTACTTCATGTCAAATGCGCCTGATTACTTTCACATTCTAGTGCTGTGCAAATATATTTAATTTCTGTGATTTTTCGACAAAAGTTTTCTTGTTGAAATTTTTAATATATTATTTAAATATCAATGAGATAATTAAAAGAAATAATGAAATAATAAATTCATTTAATTGTCATTATAAATTAGTAGTATGTGTTTTTTCAGTATAAAATCATAAAAAATAATAATTCCTTTAGAAATCTAAAGTGGTTTCATTATGAAAAAAAAACTTTTTTCGTTTTCTAAGGACTCAATTTACGTAATCGAAACCACTTTCGATCGGAATTGAGTTCTGTGACATGGCGGATTATTTATAAAGAAGAAACAATACCACGCCAAAAACTATAACGCCAGAATGTTTATAAAAAAACACAAAAAAACTTTTTACTAAATTGCAATCACCTGTTTTCTTGACTGTAATTTGAAACACACAATGGAACAAGAAATTTAAATTAATGAATATATATGTGATAACGTGTGAGCGTATTAAAAATTTAAAAGCAAAACTTGATCATTTAACCAGCAAGCTATTTAGTAATGCTTCAAATCATTTATCGTGCACTTCTCCTTCTATTAAGCTTGTAGTGCAGTATTGCTAATGTGATGTCTTTATCGAAACCCAGTTATGGAATGTGTAAACTAAATATCGTTGTTTAAACTAGTTCAAGTAGACTTTTTTCTATAACTTAACAAAATAGATTATTCCATGTTTGGCAGCAGCTTCAATTTAGGTAATCAAATTTGTTTTTCTACTTTAACTTTTAATACAAATTTAAACATTTTATACTGCAGCAGCCTTTTGTCTAACAATAAAATAAGTAAACTACAACGTGACTGTGGGTTAAGCGGAAGATTTTGAAAATGGCTAAATGAATAAAAGCTTAGTGGAAAGAATAATATTGATACAGTAAAGTGTTTCACAGTTAATACACTACACAAAAGTCAAGAATTGTGTATAACGACGAACGAGGTTTTTGTATTAAAACTATGGCCAAATATAGTTAAAGATAAACTTTTTCCTTTCAAAATCAACTTTACAGTCACACAATTTTTGTCGCTTACACCAGCCGATAGACAAAAACTCAATAAACATCACGGTGTATGTTAACAATGACCAAACATTTTGCAATAAATTTTTTTTTTTTGTTCAAAAACATTTACACAGCCATTCGAATGGAATGTGTGAACATGCACGAATAAGTTGTCGCCACAAAATGTTTCACACCAAACATGTACATGACTTGATTTTTTACCCTTGTGTAAGTTTTTTTTCATACTTTTTTTACAGTTCTTTGTCGATTAAAATTGTAAAAAAAAAAATGTTTTTGAAAAAACTACTACATACTTGCTTTCCCCTACACAATTACAAGTAAGGTTGTATGCACATATTCATGGCTAGAGAGGGAGATAGGAATAGTGTAAGGAATTCAGTAAGCTTTGTTTCTTTCGGGCATAAAAAATGTGTAAATAAAACAACGAAGCTGCCTATAAATTGTATTTGTATGGCAGAATAGACTGTAACAATGCATTGCCATGAAAGGCAAGGGATAGCATTGTGTATAAAATATCAGGCAGAGGTGGCAAAGTATAAAATCATTAGGAAAGAGGTTTAAAATACACATAGTAAACCATCATGTATTGATGGCCTTAAAAGTGTGAGTATATAAAATTATACAATTTCGGAAAATGTTTTTGCTTAACAATTTAAACTTTACTTATCTGCAAACTTTGAATTATACTGTTTCCTTTTTCTATTCATGTCTGTATTAAGTGGTTCAATACAGTGCAGTTGCATTAAAATCACGTGAAGGCAATAAATAGAAGTGAACGTCTTGTTAAAACATTGTTAAAGTTTATCTTGTAACAAAATTGCAATAGAATAGTATAACAAAAAATAAACCAAACTGAAACATTTAATAAAATAAACTGCAAGTTAGAGGTGCTAAATGGCAAAAGAAAATGTACTTAACCATAAACAGGAATTGCCAAAGGAAAACAAATAACATTAAGTCATAGTATTAATAATAAGCATAAGGAGGAAACATTAAATCATTGTCTTTATTTTAATTTTTGTTAGAAATTCAAATTAATCACATATTCTAATTATAGATATTCTTTAACTTCCACAAAAAAAGCTCAAGTTAATCTCTGTGTTAAGAGTCTTTAATTTCGAAAACCATTTATCTAATTACACCTATCAATTGCTGCATCAATCTGTTGACAACATTTGTGTTCCTAATTAGCTTAAAATACTTGTGTTTGGCTTTTTGTGTTTACAGTTAAGGTTTAGCATTTTCATATGATCTATAATTAGTTTATGTTTGCCAGTGTGTTGTAATTGTAATATGTAACTACCAGCATCACTTCTCTTGTTAAAATGTTGCCTTGGATATAAGGTGTTTTGGTATTTTAATGATGTTATAAGTTTATTTCTTATAACCAACCTTCAATTCGTTCATTTTGTATGTATACTTCTTAGCAACTACGTCTCCTCAACAACCACAGAGTAACCAATTTAAGATAAAAATTAAACTTAAACTTTGATGATGGTTTGCCACTTGCTTAGGGTTTATGAATTTTTGTTTAAAATAGGGTGGTCAGATTAAAATATATTATATATTTGTTATAAATATAAATGTTCCTTAGAAAAACATTTTAAGTTAAAGGTTAACTAAGGTCGACTGTCAGAGTCAAGAGTGTACATTGTAATATTACGAGACGATCCCATCATTGGATCAACCGGTGTTAGTTATAAAGCAATGCCAGGCATAAATATAGACTGTCAAGAGTTTATCAACATGAACTTTGTTTTTTTTTTCAAAAGTTTATTATATTGCAAAGAGTAAAGTTTGACAATCATAAACGAAAAACATTATCGGACAGTTGTTTTTTATTTATATTATTTATATCAATAAACAAGCAATAACACAACAATCCGAAGTTAAATACCTCGGTATACACCTCGATCGTCGCCGTATCTGGAAATTCCATATAGATGCACAATTAACTCAAATAAAATTGAAATTAATCCAAATTAATTGGCTCATTGGCAGAAGCTCTAAGCTATGTTTAGATTGGAAAGTCTTTCTTTACAACTCAATCACAAAACCTGTATGGTGTTATTTTCTCCTATACATTTCTGTAATATATTAGTAGTCTGTCAAGTTTTTCAGCTCTGATATACTCATGTACCATCCATCCCGTATTACGAATACAAATAATATTAAACTGCTCAGTTATTTCTGCAGCAATCAATATTTATTTTCATTTTCAAAAACAAGGATTCCGAAGCAACAAATACAGATCGACTGTTGCAATATTCAATACACTTACGAAAGTTTTAGTGAGTGTCCGAGTTCTCCATTTCAATATTCATCAGAATATTTGGTCTTGAAGAGTACTATGGTGTTCGCTGTGACTTCTTGATGTATGCAAATTGATGTTCTTTTTAAATCCATACATTAGAGCCCTTGGAGCATGGCTGGTATAGTAATTACATGGAGTAAAATCCTGACCGAATTGTTAAGAGGGACTATTGTTAGGAGTATTATAAACAAAACATAAGCTAGGACACAACACAATATATATTGATATAAAAGATGGTTAATCTAAATAAACTAGTAACTGAAGTAATTGGCTGTCTCCCATCTTTGGAGACATAATTTATATTAAACTGCCCAATAAAAAAAATAATTATCAATTATGTGCGTTAACGACTTCAGACAGAAGGATACAAGTAACAAAAATATAGAACGACTGCTCACTTATATTCTTGTTGACAATATGTTGTTCTAGTCCTCAATTTGTTTAATCTTGCCATCAACGAGCCTTCTTCATATATGGAATTTAACATCCGTAGAATATACATTATAAGCCCATAGTAAAAGCCTAATAACACGAATTTGTTCAAAGCATTTTACGCAAACCTTGAGCTAGAGCCCAGACGATAAAAGAAAAAATCACGAAAAAAACACTAAAAAGTTCCGATTATATATAACATTGTAACACTATTGAAATTCCTCCATAATAGTAATTTCAAATTAGCATTTCGTAAAACTTTCTTTCACAATTATCAGCCTCCATAATTCTGATTATTTTTATTAAATTAAATTATTTTTCACTTAAATTGGCCTATAATTACAAACACTAACTACCTAAATTCTTATAAAATTTTGATCCATAATAGGAATTTTAATTTTACAAAAACATATTTCAAACATGTCAAACTCCAGAATTTTGTGAAAAAAAAACTTTCGAAAATAAAACTTCGAAATTATTGCTAATTCAAATCACTTAAATCGGTCTCAAAAGTCCACATCCTGAAGTCTAATAAACTTAAGAGGTTATTTTTAACTGAAATCAGTCAAATTTGCTTCAAAAAAAACATTGAATTTTTTAAAATCATTCAAATAATTTCCTTTCAAAATGCACAAGCTTCTCAGACAAAAAATATATTTTTAATAATATCTGTTAAAAAGGCAAGAGGCCGAACCAGCAATTCCGAGTGGATTTTGAATAAAACGTAAATGCAAATAAATCACTTGATTAAAATGCAAATGTGTTTTTATTAAAATTAATTTTGGTTTGGAAACTTCTGGAGAGTATTAAAATATAAAAAATTCTTAGGCTCAAGAACCGCTAGGTTAACTCGCAAAGTTTTAATAGAAAAAAGTCGAAGGCGCCAATACTTAACTTGGCAAATTACAAGCTTCGCTAAATCAAAAATGTACAAATGATATTGATAGGTTATTCCAATTGTACTAACTACTAAAAAATTAATGCCAACAAAATAAATCATGGAGATTTTGGGAGTTGCGCTAACAATGCCTAACCATATAATTTCTTATCTTTTAACAAAATAATTTTTTAAAAATTAATCTTTAATTTAAAGATTAATTGCAAATTATTGAAACTTGAGAAAGACTTTTTTGTAAATTTTAATACTTTGAGTTTATTTTTGCAGAACATTTTAAATGCGTCAAATTCTTTTTTCGAAATTTCAAGATTTTAGCCAATGTCTTTATTTTTATCAGTTCACTGTACATAAATATGTATATAAAAATATAACAAATCATATTTCTAAAGTCCTTAACTAAATCATCAAAATTATAAATGTCCCTCTTTCCAAAAGCATTACAAAAAGTATTTTTATTTTATTCAGCTGCTCCTATAAAGCATCCCTTTTGTTTTTTCACCACAACTGGCCACTCAAATGTTCACTTTACCTCAGCTTAATAGCAAACAATTTTATTCATCGCCAACTTCCTCCTTTATACCGCATTTAAAAACATTAAACATCTAATATATTTTCATCATTACTAAAGTGTAATACTAAAACTAACATAAACACTGTTGCTGCGAACTGGCTATTACAGTGCAGTGCTGTGTGTGTCTTGCTCTGTTGCTAAATTTTAAGTCTTTGTTGCTGTTGTAGTTGTTATAGTAACGGTAGCCATCGTTTATGTTTGCAAGTATTAATGTTTGAATTTTGTATGAAAAGAAATCCCCTCAATTACCCCTATAACTACACAGATCGACTCACATACAGCTTTAAGTTTTTATAAATACATTAAATGCTGGCTGTAACAAACACACACCGTGGTAGTTTGTTGCATTACTGGGAATTGTGTATTCTGGTTGTATATGCTACATAGCGTACATTGGCTTTAAGGAAAGTAATTAGTAGAAAAACAAAACCATACCTTAAACCATGGTAGAGTAAGAAAAACAAAAGAAACAAGCTAAAAAAAAATTATATAAATATAATTGCTACAAAATTTCATTATTTTGTGGCAAATAATTAAGAATCCAAGAAAATGTTTTCATTTAGTTTAATTTTGTATTTATTTTTTAAAATTGTTGTTTGCTTTAAGCTAAATGAGTGACTATAACTTAAGAAGATTTATTGTAGATTAAATATGTTGACGAAATTATAATATCATATAAATAATAAATCCTTATCTCTAGTAGATCCTTACATTAGGAATTGCTACTTCTTTTAAAATTTTCAAATATATAGCGAAATTAATCAAAGCTAAATAGCACTCACACAGAAAATATATAAATCTATGATATTGGATGAACAACCAAACAAATCTCATCGCCCACAGCTGCGTTTACCCTTAGAGTGTTTGTGGTGTCCATCTTCAAAACTTAAACTCGAATACTACTTTGCTGCACACAATGATCGTACTTACCGTTAATTTAATTACTAAAACTTAGATTCTGCTCCAATGTGCGATGCTACATATCAGCCAGCAGCTGTAACAATAGGCTTTTTTGGGAGACAAATTTAAGAAAACCATTTAGAAAATTAGAATTACTGAAGCAACAGTTTATCTTCATTCTCTGATGTATAAAGCTTTACTTTATATTTGGAATTCCAATGAACACAAGATCGCTAGACCTCTATATTTTATAAAAAAAATTTTAAATATATATTTGAATTGTATATTTTGAATATATATTTTACAAATAAATTAATATACAACCAATTAAAAGTACCTGTTCAAACAACTTAATTTCAAACAAATATCTGCCCACCTTTAAGTTAATATAAACATTCACTTTAATAAATAGCTCAACTAAAGCGAATTCATTTCCCTTAAACGGAAGGAAATAAAACGGATTTCATATTCTTATCGTCTTTCTAATCTACTATCTCACTACTAAATAATATGTGTATGTGCAGGCACGAATAGTTTCAAGGAGTCACTTTACAACTTTTACAATTCAATGAGAACGTTTTTATTTTATGTTTTATTTTTCAGTTGCTTGTATAATTTAATTTACAACAATTTCGTTAAAATTCACTAGTGTTACTTTTTGAATTTTTATGTATATTTCTTCAGCAATCTTTAGTTTCTTAACACTTAAAACTTTATATACATACTTTATTGTTTTGTCCGTACTTGTAAATGTGAAAAAGTGAAACATAAAAATCTACAAAAAAAAAAACTGTAAGCAACTTTTCACTTAAATGGTGGGTGTTGTTTGGGATTTTTATTTTATTTGTTAATGTGGCCCATTATGGTGAATAGTAAATGTTGCTAACTGGTGTCTTTATGTCCGTCGGTATGTCTGTCCTTTAGTAGGTGGCGTGTATTTGGCTTAACATGACTGGCTGGTTGTTTGGTTTATTTACATTGTAAATGTGGTGTTGTAATACTTATTATTTTACTTGTTACCACTTCTTTGAAGTAGTGAATTGCATTAAAATTTATTACCTTAAAACTCACGGCTTAATTGTTCTAATGCATTTCATTAAATTGAGGTGTTCATGGAGTAAGTTATAATAGTTGATTAGCAGTATACTTTCTTGGTTATTATGCAGCTTATTTAGGTCCTACTGAAAACTAATTATGAATTTTTAATTAAAGTATGAATTGCAAATGAAATTATCTTAAGCTGAGAATAATACTTTTATAGTAATGCTCTTATACATAATAAACTATGAAATTCATTAAAATTTCATGAATTTTATAGAAAGCATAACCATAAATGAAATGCCATTATAAAGTAGATGGAATTATAAATAAATTACTGAATTTTTTATACATTCTCCAGTAACTATTCAAAATTATGCATTAGCAATGCAGCTGCTATTATTTGTCATTTTTACAGTCCTTAACTATGAAAGCTATGCATGAGACCAACTATTATGTTATGTGACAGAACAAAAACATCACTAGGGGGCATTAAAGATCTGAGGAGCCTTTTTGCTCTTGCTTCGCATTAACACTGAACAGTCGCTACATATAATCTCAGAGGTTTCATCGTACAGCTTACAAAATTTACACAGCTTTGTTCCAACATTCCCTAAAGTAAATTGCTGATATCAGAGACCACAATGTTGATACAGTCAGTATTCTCAAATTGCGTTAATACTTTAAGTAAGCTACGATGGGATAGACTAATGAATCGTTTGGCCTTCCCTGGGATGCCAAAGAATAGTTCCAGTAAAAGCGAGCCGGGTAATTTTATTAGCCATACAATTGGCTCGTTTGTTCCCAGGTATCTCATGAACAGATAACCAGCTCAAGATATAACACAGATTATGACGATTATATATCTCACTCACAAAAAATTCTAACGCACATATGTCTCCTTCTTAAACATAATTTTATGATGGAGCAAATTTCCAAACGAAATTTTGTTGTGTAAATCCATTAACACTGGCCGCTGTGTCACAATTGACCTTGTTTTTAGCATCACTAAAGCTCACCTGATCGAAATGATCATGACACAATGTTTAATTTTACCACCAATGCCTATCTGGTATAAGGAGTCAAAAATTCCTGTGTAACTCCAAAGAAGAAAAGTAATCGGATATTGCAATTTTAGGGTCGTTATCAGAGATGGAAATGCCAGATAATCTGGATGCATTCTTAAAAACCTACGCCGTTACTAAAATATCAGAAATCATAGTTAAAGAGTTGACAAAAAGGGCGCTCTTCAGATCGCAAGTTTCTTACCAAACCATTCCCTTTCATAAGATTTAAAAAATTGTATATCTTAAAATTTTGCTTCGGCATTCGTTCGTTTGGCTGCACATTGAAATATTGGGCACGGATCAGCATTCGCAATTAGGCAGTTGTTGAACTTTGTTAAACTTTGTCGTATAGAATAAGTGCCGGTTTTATAGCAACACTATTCTGAATTCACTACGATTTGAATATATATAGTGTGTCCGAATTTTATGTGAACAATGACTTTATACCATTATTTATATTATCAAATTTTTCTTCTGTCTATAAAACCATGCTATTGGAAGAATAAGCGCAAAACTTAAACCAAAACCGATCTGTCTTTTTATCGCCTTTGAAATTTTATTTTTTTACAACATCTTTAGTTAAATATTAAACTAACTCGTTTTAAAATTTTTCAATTTATACGAAGAACCTACAAACTTTAGCAAATCTTTCAACTAAACACTGAAAACATAAATTTTATAAAAAAAAATTTAACAATCATAAAAACAAAAAGAAAAGGGAGGAGAAAATAGCAAAACAAAAAGTTTATAAAAGTTTTCATAAAATAATTTGTGAATGTCGAAAACAACGGAAAACTTTATTTAAACTTCATTTACATACATAGTTGAAAAATGGAATGCACACACTCACAAAATGTAAAATACCACACACAGAAATAACAACAAAACAAAATGTCATGTACCTTGTATACGAATTTAAATAAATTCAACAACTGAGAACACCAACAGAAAACAAAAACAGAAACGAAAAAACTGAAAACGACAACAAGAAATAAAGTCAAAAGGCACAAAACTACAAGAGTATTGCATTTTATACTCAAACAGCCAAAGTTTTTACGTACACTACAATGGCACTGCGTAGCGGCTCTTGCACAAGAATAAATGCAAATATATGCAGTGCAGAACAGAACAGTTAAAGGCTTAAGGCGTTATTCTTATATATGGGAGAGCATTAGAATATACAAGTTTTAGTAGTCAACTCTGTTGTACATTTTCCTGTACAGACCTATACGCAGTCACAAACATACACCAAGTAAACTATAGGTTATGTCAGTTTTCTACTTCAAATCATACACTCTTACTTTGACACGTACGTATAAATGCAGTTGCATAGTCGCACACTAGTCTTCGCACATTGGCAATAAACTGCGGACAACATTCAAGAATCGCTCGCTCACAAGGTGTACAATGCCGGAAATTCAAATATCGAGCAAAAATTAAAATGTAACATTGTTTCATGACATGCAACAAAGTGTTCCTACTAAATAAGTATTTGTATTTGAATTTTGCATGAGAAGTGAAGAAGAC
Source organism: Bellardia pandia (assembly GCA_916048285.2). NCBI lineage: Eukaryota > Metazoa > Arthropoda > Insecta > Diptera > Calliphoridae > Bellardia > Bellardia pandia. The sequence goes on along the minus strand of OU696530.1, from coordinate 26,129,800 downwards.
AGTGTCGTCGTAGGCAAATTTTAATTGGTAAAAGTTTGACATAACAAACATTTTAATTGGAATATCTTTAGTAGATGAAACTTTGCAGAAGTGGAATTGACTTACAGCTAATATTATCTAATTGACATTAAATTTCAAACGTACTGTAAGTTGTCATTACAGGCAGTAATTTAAAAATTACACTGTTTTCTGCTCGAAACTGGTTTTATAGAAAATGAAATTTCCCAAATATTTTGGAAAAAAATATTTTTCTGTTTAGGTAAACATGAAATATCTCCCACGCTACGTATAAGCTATATTTAATTTTTTAGTTATTAAATATTAATCATACTGTAAGTGGTACATAGTAAAACCCATCGCAATTAGTGATGGCAAAAAAAAAGAATAATCGATTAATGGATTATATGATTAATCGAAAATAAAAAATAATTGATTGCAATTAATTGGAAAGATTTAATCGATTAATCGATATTTTTAGGTAAAATTAAAAATTATCAGAAATACAAAAATTATTATTACTTATTAAAAAAAAATCATTTATTTAGCACATAATTTAAAAATAGGAGCTTTAATAGCCGTTTCGTGGTTAATCTGTTCCATTTTTGCGTTACTATTCCACATGCTTTAAAAAAAAGCCGCTCTGATGGTGCAGATGTACCAATCAAAATGCAATATTTTTTGTGCAAGAGAGTACAGCTTAGGGTAGACCGTCTTCATTTCATGCGACTCCACTTTTTATTGCTTCCAAACTCCACTTTTTATAGGAGCCTTTTATGTATTTATTGTATACAAATGTATTTTGTCAGCCTATAGTGAACACAATGTTTGTAAAAATTATACACAACAAAATGCGGGAAAAAAAAGCGGCACAAACATAGCTGCCAGATTTTACGATTTATCGTTATTTTGGCGAGTTTTTTTCTCGGGATTTTAACGATTTTTTTTCTAAATTCATCTGGCAGTCACGAAAAACGCTCAACCATGCGTTTGTTCCTCTTCTATTTTTCTATTTCTTTTTGTTCCTGGATGTCGATCGATAATTTTTTGGAATAATCGATTAACTCACTTAATCGAAAGAGAATTCACGATACAATTAAATCGTTAGTTAAAGAAAAATAATCGATTATTACTAGTTTTTCGATTAATCGTGCCATCACTAATCGCAATACAAATGTTAACGTATATCTACGTATTTTAAAATATTGCTCCGATTTTAAAATAATGTATGAACACATTTCATTGAAGGACCTAAACTACTCAAATATTTAAATTGTTACAATTCAGCAACAATAATCGAACAATTTCGTATGAATTTTTATTTTTTATTTACAAAATTTCGAATAATGTATAGTTCGATTATTTATGAAGATGATGAAGATGATTTGATGAAGAGTAATCGAAGAAAATTAATAAATATGTTATTGTTAACTTTTTGTTTCTGTTCAAGATTTCCCATAATTCTAAAATTAATACTCCAGCACGCTTCTGTTTAATTTTATTTACAAAATTAGACATATTTAATTAAGATTTATTGATTTATATTATTCAAATCTATTATTTAATAATAAGCGAAAACTAAATAAATTTTTTCAAGCACCATAGGTACAAATATATTAATGTTATTGCAATAAATTATAATTCTTAAACACTGAATGAGTTTGAAATTAATTTTGAGGCCTATATTTTAGAGTCTACATTTTGACAAAATACGAGTATTAATATAATGTTTCGCCAAATACGCTAAAAAAGTGTGTTTTTGCTTCTCAGTAATAGCTTCTAAGGAAGTGATATTGAAAGTGATGGCACACAAAATACTTATAGAGCTTTAAGTTAGCAACACTTTTTTAACTGGCGGCCATTTTGTAAGCTGTCAAGGCCCTAAATAAAATCAATATCTGAAAATATCTTTAATAAATATGAATGTTATTAAACACAAACAATATTTATTTGCACAGAAGTCATGCCACAAAATGTCTAAGTGAAACTGGGTGTAGGGTATTATATGGCCGGGCTTAACCGACAAAACTTTCTTAATTGTTTCAATTTGAAAATTTGTCTCCTTTGTCTGAGAACTTTTCGTTTTATCCTTGCACTCGTCGGCGTAAATGTGTCACTCAATTTAAAATGTTCTCACTTTAAGACGTCCTTCACCAAATAATCAAGAACGAATAGCATCTTGTAGTATTTTGACTTCAGGATAAATAACTGACATTTATATTTTAGCTTCAAGGTTGGATTAAAGGAAGTAATTTTGATATTTTGTACTTTTACCATCACTGGTATATGTCACAAGTGATTCTGAACATTTCAGCTTGTTTTTGTTTTATATATTTAAGATTTTCCGATTATTTAATCTCACGAGTAGTAACCATCTATACAGTGACTAACAAAATGGATCAAAGAAAATCAGATTAAAACTGGCAGTTCTTCCACGGGAAGGACACTGCTAAAAACTACTTTATGCTAACATGCAAAGGAAGGAAAAGATATTGAAAATTATATACATATTAGATGAGTGAGTTGTAGTGTGTAATAGGAGACTAATGTTCGGCCCAAGGACAAGTGGTATTGAATGTGATTGAAACCCGTCCATTATTTCACATACAAATCCATGCAAATGTCCCCTGTAAATAGGGGTTTATCGTTTGTAAATTTCCTTTGATATCTGCATATATCTAAACAACTTTTACCACAAATAAATTGTTTATGAAGCCCAATAACACCAGTAAATCTTGTACTTATTGGTTCATAGTTAACCATACTTCCCATATAAGGATCACCTTTGAAAATCACTTTAAAGAGCATAACTCTTTTGAAAATGTTGGTATAAAAATAATATTTAACACGTATATATATCATCAAACTACGCAGACTAATTTTATAATGAGCGGTCAACTATTAGTCAAAGGTCTCGTATAAGAACACCTTCGAAAACAATTTTAACATGTATAAATATTTTAAAAGTGTCTTGAGCTACAATTATCATAAATTATATTAATATGCTCAAAAGTCATGCCGCAAAATTTTTGGATGATCGGGCCATAATAGGTCATAGATTCCATATAGAGCTCGTTTCTGAAAAACGATTTTTGCACATATACTGGATATTATATAGTCAGTCGATCTTGACCGACTATACTTTCTTCAGTTTGAAGGAGTTTGGTTTTTACAACTTCATTATGTCTTATTAAGAAAGAGATGATATAACAGTAGTGCATACAATTCTATGCAATATTTAGTGTATCACTCACTGCATCTTTAAAAGACCATCTACTAGAGTTATTCCGCAAAAGAAGAAGTGGTGTTTGGTAAAAGAATATTTATTCAACTAAAGAATCTTATTAATTTCCCAGCTCTCTACTCTACTGACCACTAATGTTACACTCAAACATTACACGCTTCCTGAGATAGCAATTGCCATTCTGGCTCAATAAAATTCTTGTTATGCTACTTTCCAATACTAAGTACTACCCCAATGTATGTAAAAATAAGCTTAAATTTACTAACACATACTCTTTCTAAACAAATACATACACACAAAAACGTGTTGTATGCATTGACTATTTGCTACTTTTAATTGTTGCTATTTGTGCTTGCCACAACTAAAGAAAAAAAAACCAACAGCAAAAATATATATGGTGAATGGAAAAGAACAAATGAAAAACTTTTAAGCCACTAGACATTTGTATGTGCAAAACTGTTGCATGTCTATAAAATATTGTTGGTTTTGAAGAAGAAAAAAAAAACACCCAACAAACAAACTAAACCCTTGAACTTTTCTATTCTTTGGGTTGTTGTTTTTTTTCTAATCTCTATATTTAAGTGTAATATTCCATAGAGAGTTTCTGTATGAGTCTTGGCTTAATTAAAGCTAATGAACAATTTTCTTTGTTCAACAATACAAGGTAAAAATGTAATACATATGAAAGATTTCCATTTTTTTTTTGCTATTTTACTATTTGTGTTGCATTATTTTTTAGCATAATAGTGCGGCATATATAGTTATGCGTTCATACAAAACGAATGCTTTCTGTTCCAATTGTTCTTCTGTGTGTTTAAAAGTGCAAATATATTACACTTTTATTTGTATTATAGATACACACACACTTACTCTTTTATATACTTTTGCAAATATATTCATGCATTTATGGTTAAAACAATTGTTTGGTTTTTTTCTCATATTCTATTCTCTGACCCTGATAATAACTATAGTGTACTTAGACCAAAGTGTTGGCAAATTTATGAAAACTACTGTTTCGAGTACAGAGTGCCTTTTGTTGTTTGTGCTTGCATACATATAACCCTGACATTTAGATTAGCCTGGTTTAGGCATCGAATAACTGGCTAAAGTCAATTCCATTATTTTTTTAATAATGCAAACCACAAAAACCATTAATTTAGTACCGAACAAAGATAAAAGTATTTTTTTAAGCTTTTGTGTTAATTTAAGAAATGTTGTGTGTTATCATGTTTTTTTTTGTGTTTTTTTTTTAATTACGATTTTTAATTGTGCAAGAAAATGTTTTAAGTTTTATACAAAATTGTAAATTTGATTGATATTAATATCATATATAATAAAAATGTTTCATGTCAACATAAACATAGCAAAAATTAAAAAATTTTATTAGAATTGTAAAATTTGTTAGATCAATTACAATTATAACAATTATAAAATTTGATAGAACATATGATAAATAAATACCTGCGGCATATTTTTATACTCATGTTTTAAAGAAAACTCAAATTTATAAAGACTCTATATACATAATGGAATTATCTGTAGTATAAATTATTCAAATAAACATTACAGCTATTAAATTCAGTCCAATAATATCGTCAACATATGGCCAAATTTCAAAGCAGTCTAATTACAAACAAAAAAATTTTTATCTTTATAATTTAGCCAGCCGGAACTGCTTTCTAGTAGATCTGCAAAAACAATACTGAAGAATGTTCTTATTAAAAATTGGTGATTTTACACCTAGTTTTATTAGAGAAAATTTTATTTTTGGTCTGAGTTAATTAATGTAATAATTCAATAAATACTATTGTAAAGTAATATTTTCAGAAAATTGCCACATTGAAATGCACGCCAAAGGCTTCATTAGCAAAGGTTATTGTCCAAGATCTACTTGTAAACATCATTTATTTAACCCTTATGTGAGTGACAGGGTGCCCGGGTAACTTTTTAAACTTTAATTGCGTTTTTTTTTTTGGTTTCAAGTTTCTTGAAGGAGTGGAACCTCTTGAGAACTATTATTATTGTGTTTAAGATATATTTGGATAAACATTAGCTTAGTTTCTTAACTTGAGAGGGTGCTGTGGGTCAATTTACATTTTTCACCCTTAACGGAGTGACAGGGTACCCGGGTACCTTAATGGAAATTTTTAACATAACATTTTTTTATTAGTATTATTTTGATTTATTTTAATGAAAATGAGTTTAAAATCATGTTGGTTTATTTCTGTTGGAATATTTTCTTATTTTTGACATGAATGAAAACGAAAAATAAAAGACAGTGTCCGTTATTTTGTGTATTTCGTTTTTTATTTATTCAAGCAAAAGACTTGAGTAAAGTACAAAAAAATTAGAAATAAGATACACTTTACTATATAAAAAATCAGAAAAGCAAAAAAAAAAAAAGTTTACTTAGTTCCTTGGAAACAGGTTTCACACAGAGGACGGTTAATTGAATGTTCGTTACAAATCGGAATACAACAACTTGCGCACGCTTTCCGAGTTTTTCTATTTGTTTTATTAGTAGATCAAATAGACTTGTTCTTCTTTTGTTGTGTATTGACCTAAAAGCTTATCCATATTATCCTCCTTTAGTTTGGTTGCAATATGTGAAAATTGTAGGTTTAGCAGCTAATGTAGTTTCCGTGTCCGGCTTTGTATGCATAGCAGAAAACATAACAAATACTTTCTTTTTTTTTTGAACATAAGAACACAATATCCCATCCTGGCTAAAAGCAAAGATAGTGGAATACAATTGGTATTCTGGATAGGGATCAAGCCGCCAACTCGTAACATCCTTTCCACAGAGTTCATTTGTTTCTTCAAATACTTCACTCTCGTCAGAATCATATGAATCTTCGTCTGCATCGGATGCTTCTGATATTATGTCGCAAATATTCAGCATATGTTCATCTGATATAAATTCTCCATCATCACTCCTACATTCGTTTAATATTTCATTTATATCGGTTGAGTTTAAACGAGCTTCTTGAGAACAAGAAGCCATTGTATAACACTTTACCTTCTCGCGCTAACCGATCTTATTCATGTATGCACTTAGTTATGTATGAATGACAGTAGCAAGTAACTGAATTTGTCGATCAAGCACAAAGCCAGAGGGAAATCCCCAGATTACTGTTGATGTGAGAGTTTGAAAAAAAGTATATTTTACATTTCGTAGCATTAATCTTTATATATATTGTACTATAACATGAAACTTTCGTATATATCGTATGTGGTACCCTGTCACTCTGTTAAAGGTGTTTTTTTGTCACTCACATAAGGGTTAACGCACCAGTATTGAGTTTTAAAAAAAATTTCCTGAAATTATTATATTGGCATGGTAACATTCTCACAGTCAAGAACGCGACATTCGTACAACTTTGATTAAAAAAAAGTTTTCTTCTTGTTTCGATCAGTTTAGTTCAAAATATAGTTTTTGTCGCTTTCAATATATTTCAATAACAATACACATATGATTTAAAACGCTCAAAAAGTAGAACACATTTTTTAAATCTGTGATTTGGAACATAATTTTTAACACGACTTTTTTTTCAAAAATAAAACATTAGTAGATAGCGTTTCTTTCTGTGGATAGAATATTTACGTATTTTTGTCTTTAAATATTTTAGTATGATTTCTCAAAGTATTGCGTAGTTTCTCTTAGTAACAGGCTTCTATATGACCAAATAGAGGAGTGTTATTCAAACTAGTTTCACAAATACTTCTGGATATATTTTACTGATTCAAACAAGCAAATATTAGCATTTTCACAGTTAAGAACTCTTTGAAGTGAACAAAAAAAAACTTATTTTCTTGTAGATTGAAAATGGCTGGTTGTTTTTTATATATTTGCATTTAGCATTTGTTAATCTACTGAAATCAGAAATCTGTGAAATGAAACTATTTTTCTTTAACTGAAGTAAAAAATGTTGCTTCCTGTTGGTATTGATCATGTTTTAATATTTACATTCGCTAGACCTTAAATGATTTCGTACTTAACAATTATAAAGCAATTTATTCTCATATCACTGTCAAAAAGGACTAGTGAGTTTACTTTTCCTTTAGCAAAATGTTTATTTATAGGACTATTCCTAAGAATTAGCTCCCTGGAGCTTGATAAAGACTTCGAAAAATCCAGAGCCAGAGTGTCACGAATTTGAGACATATTAGCAACTTATTTTTAACATGTTATTGATGACATGATTATTACCGATATAATGTTTCAACATGGCACACAGTCACCACAACAATGAATTTATTGCAAACCAAAATCTTGAACATTTTGTGAAAAATTAAAAATATTTAGGATATAATATGTTAGAACACATTATGCAGTTTTTACAATGTTGGTGTGATCTAAAAGGATTCTGTTTTATATTTACAAATATTTCATAAAAAGTGTATAACTGCCTACCAAAGGCACCTTTAAAATCGGAATATCTTTTTCCTTAAATATCCTGAAAAAGCATATTTTTATGTTCTTAATTTTTTACACAAAATAGACAATAATTAATGTATGATTATTTCAAAATTGGATCCCAGTGGATTCTACAGTTATGGTAATTTTCAATGAAAAGTATTTAATATTAGATATTTTAGTACATTTATCGTATAATAAAAATTGGAGAACACCTTCGTCTTACCATTCTTAAAACGGTGGTGGAAGTTTTAATAAATTCAATCTACGTTACCCGATATATAAAAGGTCTAAGGTCACACAAATCGATTTTTTGCTTGTTATTGTATGTATCGTGTTTGTTTCGCATCATACGAATATAATAGTTATTGCGCAATTTATCTTAAGACGAATTTTCTACATTTTGGTTAACGATCATTTTTAAATGTCATTATTCGTTCTAGAGTTATAGGCGATTTTTGTTTCTTGACAATGTATTTTTCTAGCCTTAATATATTAAAAATGTATAAAGCTGTTTTGATTACTTATTTCTCAACCTGTATGAATAATAATCAAGCTTTACTTTTTTATTTTAATTTTAAGTAGCAAGGCTGTGTACTTTACTATGCGGCAGGGCAGAGTAGGGACAATGTTGGTTTACAAAAAAAGTAAAGTAATAAAGTAATTAAATGTTGCTTTAAATCATACCTAATATTGAATACAATAACAAGATTAGCATACATAAACACAGTTATACTGTGTTCAGATATGAAACTTAATTGAGTCAATATTCGGTTAATTGACAATATTATTTTAAGTGTTCAGTCATACGCAATTTTCAGTTCACTCAATAATCATTAGACAGTTGGAAAACAATACAAAAAATACTCTATATGGTTGTTGTGTTTCTATGTAAACAAACTTACCTTCACATTGATTTTTTAATGATTTCTTTTGTTTTCTTTTGTTGACAATTTTGTTCACTAAACACAGTTGTGAACAGTGTTGCATTCTAAATCTTACTCAATATTATAACAATTTCGTACTTATTGCGCAATAATTAATTGAGATTTTTAATGGAATATTGAGCTCAATAATGGTGTTAATTGCGATTATCGATAAGACAAATAAGATAAAATGCAATAGTGTAATTCACAATCTTGTGCAAATGGTATTGCATCAATGAATTTGCAAAAAGGTTTAGCTTATTTTTGCTCTACACTAACAAAATATACAGCAAGAGCAAAAATATGCTAAACCTTTTTGCAAATTCATTGATCCAATAGCATTTGCACAAGATGATTGTGAATTGTCAATGAGATTTATTGTAGTGAGATCAAAGCAAATACATCAAAGTGATATCGAATTATCATATAATAATATTGAGATAGTAAGATAGAAAGTGTCATAAAGTTAAACCCTAATAGGAAATTTTAAGTTGATGGTTAAAAAAATAATAAAATCTTAAACACAACCATTAGCAAAAAAAAAAACATTAAAACATATTCAAATATAATTCTTCTCAGAATCACTTTCTAGGCCATAGTGCAATACCCGTTAATGTACATTTTGCAATGATGCTAGATATTGTAAATATAACTATCGATACCTTCCCATAAGAATGTATTAAAATCGCTTTCCAAATATGTTTTTTTTTTCAATAAAATACACAAATAAATAACTAAATGAGACGTTTTTTTCGTTTCCTGAATAATTTTAGAATGTATTAAGCGACATTTCTAAAATTATTCAGGAAACGAAAAAAACGTCTCATTTAGTTATTTATTTGTGTATTTTATTGAAAAAAAAAATATATTTGGAAAGCGATTTTCAGAATACAAAACTTGACATCATTGCAAAACCAAAATTTTAATCAGATACAAAATTTGTATCGCTTAGTACATTTTCTGGTCAAGATATTGGCGCTTAATACAATGGCAAAAGGCGCTTAAAACATTGACATGAACACAAAAAATAAAGGTTTGAAATAAATTGTGCCGTTTAATTCATTTTTTATTTTTTCTGTTAAACAATAAAATAAATAAAAATCTATATAAAAAGTAGCAAAACATTTATTTCAAAACAAAAATGAATAAATTACACTTAGAGATCAAAACGGAAATTTTAAGAAGGACCTGGCAAATTTTCATTCATGATAAAATTATAAATAGTTCCACTAAAATACCACGAAACGATGAACTAACTCCTAACAAGTACGATAACAACTGAGGAGAATAAAAGGAACAAAATAACTCAAAACAAAACCAAAGCCTACTTACTTCATACAAATATTTGAAATAAAACAGAGGTAGGCAAAGTGTAAAATTAGGTTGTGTGTGTGAGCAAACTACCCAGCAAACATAAACATAATTATATAAATTATACAAAACAATTAAGATAGGAAACATACACCCACAATGTATTTTCCGTAACATATAAGAAATTAACAACGAAATTGATATACAAACGGAACTTCTAATACTTCAAAAGCTGATTACATGCAAGTTACCAAATGCATTATCAATCATAAAATATTTTTCTTAATTTATTATTAATTTGAAATGTTTGTTGGGAAGTATTTCTGAAAAAAATATAAAAGCATCCGCCGCATGTGCACACATTGTTGTCTCAATGGCGACTGAATTAAAGAGATTAAGTGTATGTGTGAAGTGCTATCTGCACTATTGTGCTATAGGATGCCGACCTATGAAATAAAATCAACAGCTATCTGTGCAAAGGTATTTACATACAAAAATACGCTTGCAACCGATAAGACAAAAAAAAACAGAAAATAAATGGGAAAAAAGCAGTAGCGTACTTCATAGAAAAATTATTTAAACTCAAAGAAAATCATAATCTGGAGTGTTATAAGAGACAAACATGGATCAAGTTCTAGTTGGATGAGTGTGCTAAGCGACAATTTCGGTTAAACTAAGCGACATCTAACAAAATGTTTGTGTGGACCTCTTATTGCTTACGACAATTAGATTTTTCAAAATGTCGCTTAGCATAATTCCTTTGGCGGATAATATAAATTTCAGGGAGCAACATTATTCCACTGAGAAAACTTGGCGGTTGATACAATTTTATTTTCTCTCTAGTTTCCTTTGCATCCATGATAGGGCAGCGAAACTTCTAGTATAGTTCTACATCAAAAAGTCATTTTCGAAAAAAGTGTCGCTTAATACATACTTATGGGAACGTATCGACATATTAAAATTGACCAACGACCCACCCAGTTTTATTGAAATTGAATCATTGTCAAAACTTACTTTTTCCAAAACAATATTTGAATGTTTAACACATAAATTCTTCACGTTTTATTATAAAATTGTATTACACTGCTAATAGCATTTAAGTTATCGCTACTAACACAACATATTTAAGCTTAATTTTCTTTTATTCTACAGTTTTGGGCTGCGTATGTTCCTTGCGAAGCACAACATCGAGATGCAGTACAATTAACGCTAGAACAAATAGATGTTATAAAAAGATTGACTGATCGCTATTCGCCACAGCTGACAACGTGTACATCAGCACAGGGTAAGTTTATAATAATAAATTGCTAATTAACAAATAACAACTAAAAACACTAGATTTCCCCCCAGCACAATATTCATATAGGTATTATAAGTAATTATAATAAGTATAAGTTGTACATTCTTCAACTAACTATAAACAAGACTAGCAAATATACATACATACATATATTGCTGGCTTCCTGGAAACCTATTAATTTCACATACTATACAAAATAAACTTGACAATTATAAACACAACTCACCAAAAACACTCATATCATACTCATAAATAATTAACAAAAAAATGTGTTGTGCCTTAAAACTTATACAAAAACTTTTTCTCATATTTCTGCATATAAGTTCTTGTGGTTTGCTATTTATAAATATCTAAACAACATATTTTTTTTTTGCATTTCACTTTTGTAACAGTAAACTTTATCATACAATGTTTGGTGTGCAAATAAAAATTCTTGTATTTCCGTCCTGGTTGTACTTTAGTCATACATATTTCCGTTTAAAAATAACGAATTGGAAACATGATAACTGCGGCAGATTCCTCCTATACTACTATCACAACAAATGTTTTTCTTTTTCGATAGAAAAAGATATACATACGAGTATTTGTGTATAAACATGGTAAAGTAATTGAATATGTTAAAATATGTAGAGAATGTAGTTATATATTTATTTTTTTTTTTTTTTGTGCATATGGGTATTGAGACAGCCTGTTAGACGATGATGAATAGAGTACAATTGTGGTAAGGGAGAATATAGAAAAGGTATAGAAACAGAAAATTAGTAATATTTCTAAAGAATTGGAGGAACTTGATATGTTTGTGGATATGTGTACAAAGTGTCGATATTTCAACATTAAATGGCAGCTATAAATTTTGTTTCATAACTTTAATTTCTTGTCTTTAAATTGAAGCTGTTGCAATCAAGTTATTGGCCATATTTGTTGGAAGCTTTTGTATGTTAGATAATATCAGCAATTTTCTAATTTTATACACTCGTACATATGTAATTTTTTTATTAAATAAAAAACAATTTGAAAGTTTCATCCCCAAAATAATAATCAATTTTTAAATTTATCCCAAATTTATTTAATAAAAAAAATAAATAAGTACTTTAATGTTCTTAAAGCTTTATCTAAAATAACTACAGTTCTAAACCAAGTAAGAAAGTATATATCGCCTATTTTTTATAATACACTAGAGTGGTTCGAAAAAAAACAGTTTTGTCAGTGACCCCCTAGGATTAAAGAAATAATTCCGAAAATAATTTTTTTATCTTTTTGCCACGCCTACAAATATCGCCCTTTTAGTATTTTGTTCACTGTGTCGCTATTTTTAGTCCGATCATAACATAATAACTCTGTAAGGGAGTTATATGGAAGCTATGACCTAATCATCCTAAAATTTCGTGGCATGACTTCTGGGCAAATAAATATGTTTTTGTTAAATGTTATTTCGACGTAAACACTTTAAAAACATTTATACATGTTAAACTGATTATTGAAGAGGGCTATATAGGAGCTTTGATTATGAACCGACCATTACAAAATAAGCTGACATGATATCTGTATATGTGAAAGTTATTTGTGTTAAATTTTATTTGGATTTTGAAATTTGTAAAAGGGATGCTATAATTTTTTATAGACCAATTATCATAAAATTGGGCCGAATATAAAACATATCTTTATTCAATATTATATGAATATCTTTAAATTGATTTTTGGCAATGGACCTTATATGGGAGCTATGGTAAATTATGAACCGATATCCACCAATTTTTTGGCCTCATGTACAACTTATTTTTAGAAAAATTTGTTTGAATATATGTATAAATAAAACATTAATGACCGACAAACCCCTATGTCGGGAAGACATTTGTATTTAGGCTATGTGAAAGAATAGACAGAATTCAAGCGCCCAACCATCCTGGGGCCGATAAAATATCATGCACCAAATTTTAGGGAAATATCATTGAAATACTCAGCATACAAAGTTTTCATGGACAGCCAGACAACTAGACGGATCTACGGAGAACGTCATGTAATCTGCTCAGGTAGTAATTCTGAGTCGATAGATATATTCTAACATGGGTGTTGGACTAATATTTATGGGCGTTACAAACAGCATCACAAAGCCAATATACCCTTCCCACTATGGTGGTGTAGGATATAACTAATGAAATCAGACAACCTTGTTTTAAACAAGAGAAGTAACACTCAGGCAATTAATATGCCTATATATAATTGCGTTACTTTCTTTGGAAATGGGATAGTTAAAGAAGTCAAGGTGATCAAAGAAGAAAGCTTTTTTTATAATATTAATTATAATGAATATTATGAATGGAAAGAAAACTAATAATTATCAGAAACTGATGTTGTTTGAGTGGCAGCGGCTGGGAATCGAACCCGGGCTAGAAATACCAACTCATGCTTAATGATCAAATGTGCTAACCAATTAAGCTACAGCACCGTAGAAGTAGAGCAGCATTAATTAATTCTGGAACCAGTTCTGTGAAATGCTATTTTGGTTTTAAAATACTTATAGTTTTAGGTTTTCAGTGTATATTTCTCACATATGTATACCATAAATCAATTTTTAGTTTCAAGACAACTTTTTTGAAATCGGTATACAAATTTTTATTTTTTCAAAAATATATGTGTGCAGCGTAAAATTTCGCTAGAACTAGTTTCGATTGCGACAATTTCAAACAAAAATCTTTGAATAAGCTCCATCTACAAATTTTGTCAGTCGTATACGATCGAATACCTACTGGTAAGTTGGAATTTTTTAACTTTTGGGATTCTATCAGTCGTTATTGAATAAAATGTATCGAAAGTTCTAATGGCAGGAGTCGTTAGCATTTATTAATTTTTTATATTTTGGTACGTCAATACCTAGTTTTGCTACAATATAAAGTTTTGGTCCCCATTGCTGTTAGAAATCCATATTTACATACTCATATGTTCATATGGCCGGATTTTCTGCAAACAATGCTTTATATGTAAAAATAATAAATTATATAGCTAGTCAAATTAATTTGTCAATATAAAAATTCATTGTAAACTAAATCAAAAACTAGTTTCTGCCACAAAATTTTAAACTAGCTCTGAAAAAAGGTTTTTTAGTACTTTTTTAAATATTTGGTTTTCTCACTTTCTTTACAAAACTAATTCCAATACAAACATCTAATGTTAGTAAATACTTGAGATGTTTTGTAGCCCTATTAAAAATAAGTAGAACAAACTTTGACTCTTTTTAACAATATTTAAATCTTACAATAAAGATGAACCTAAATACATGTAATGCCCACCAAAGAGGTTACACAATTCATTTCAGCCGCAAACTACACATTTTTCATTTGCCATTTTGTATTCACGGAAAATTAAATCAACTTAATTTCGCAACGTGTCTTTTTTTTTTGCATACCATTTTTAAATTCAACGTTATTGCTAAGTTCGTATTGTTTTTGTTGCAACTCCCAAAACACTTAACAGCTAGAAATATGTTGCTTTATTTTTGCTACTATGAAATATGAGTTTACACAAGTTGCAAAGTGTATAAACAAAAACAACTAAAAAAAAGCAAATAGGCAAAAAACTAAACGAAAATAAAAAAACCAACACACATTTGCACACACAAAAAAGAAAATAGTTTTCCCTCGGCACACATTTACACACACCGAACAAGGATGGCAGTCAGCATCATCATCATCATCGCATCATATCGCAACCAACAACGAAACACAGAGAATAATGAATTCTTCTCAAAAATTCGTATGCCTCATATTTTTCTTACACTTTAGCTTTGTAGTCAGTTTTATCAAGAAAATAAAAACATGAAAATTGGCAGCTAAAGAAAAAACTCGCAAGAAATTTACTATAAAAACATGATAACAAGAAACCTACGTCTACCTACTACTTGCAACATCAGCAACTTACAACTGCTGCGGAGTAAGCAAAACCACCTGAAATTGTTAGAAAAATTATTTACAATTCAAGCAAACAAACATTAACAACTTAACACTCAACAGTTTCTTACCTTGTGCCATATTATTTGTTTTTTTTTAAGTTTCTTCAGTTTTTCTTTGCTTTCTTAACGCAATTTTATTTAATTTTTTTTTCTTTCTCTACTATTTCACTCAATCCTCACCTAGTTTTAGCTGTAAAAATGTATAAAATACACAAATGCTCTACGAAAGAAAAAACAGCACCGACAAATGTTTGTGTTAGTTTTCGGTGATACATCTGAACTGTTACACTAACAAAACATTTCGTATCGAGATGAATTTTTTCTTAACAATACCAACAGCACACAAAAAACAAAAAATAAAACAATTATGTCAGGCAATACCATCCATGTGATATACTACAAATTCATTCAATTCATTGTTCACATAAAATCAGGTTTTTTTAAAAACATGATGACAACACTTTCATTTTTTCATGCCGAGTTCAATAATTTTCACTTCTTCAACTTTAACTTTAATGGCTCAGCTTATTTTATGCAGAGCATTTTTACCATGAAAGAAAAACTAACGGGAACTTAAACAAGTAAAAAAGTATAGTCGGTCAACTACGACCATATAATAGCCTACACTCAGTATATGTATAAAACAATTTTCAGAAATGGGCGTTATATGGGAGATATAACCTATTGTATATAAATATGAATATAAATATTATGTATGTTGAACTTTATCTCGATATAATAACTTTTAAAAGATTTATGCAGCTTAAAGTGAATTACGGAGAGGGTCTTATATGGGAGCTTCGACTTATTATGGACCGACCATTATAAAATTAGGCGTCATTATTTCTGTATATAAAAGACTTATTTGTGTCAAATTTTATTTGAATATCAACATTTTTGAGAGAGTTATGCTCTTTAAAGTGATTTTCGGTAATGGGCCTTATATGGGAGCTACGACCAATTATGGACCAATCATAATAAAATTGTACCGTGTTATTTACATGGATATGAAATATATTTGAGTTAAATATTATATGGATACCAACATTTTTGAGAAAGTTATGTTCTTTAAAGTGATTTTCGGAAGTGGGCCTTATATGGGAGCTACGGGTAATTATGGGCCGATCTGCACAAAATTTGTAGATTTGATTTGGCTTCATTTACCACTCATTTGTGATAAAATTTGTTTGGAGACTTGCATAATTTAAACATTTAAGATCGGTTAACCCCAATTTCTGGAGGACATTTGTATGGGGGCCAGGTGAAATAATGGACCGATTTGTACCAGTTTCAATTCCATCCATCCTTTGGCCGAAAAAATATTATGTACCAAATTTTATCGAAATATCTTCAAAATTGCGACCTGTACTCTGCGCACACGCTTTACATGGACAGCCAGCCAGTCAGGCGGACGGACGTACATACGGACATCGTTAAATCGGCTCTGAAAACGATTCTGAGTCAATCGGTAGACTTTAAGGTGGCTGTTGGACCAATATTTCTGGGCGTTACAAACATCAGCACAAATCCAATATACCCTCCCCACTATGATGGTGTACGGTATAAAAAGTGATTGGTGGCGTTTAAAAGAAAAAATTGTATAGTCTAACAAACAAAACATTGCAAAATACATTAACTTTTTAATATATTAAAATTTTAAAAAATGCAGCTTTTTGCCAAAGCTTAGTTTAAGCAGTCAATTTCTACTATATGCAGCTTTATTTTTTACTTCTATCAATATTATCTGTTGAATTGTGAGTCCGATTTTGTAAGGTCAAGTGTCAATTTAAACTTATTCAAACTAGTCCACGTACAACGATAAAACAACGAAAATTAGTTTTAAACCATTTCAGAAATATTTAACATTAAAGTTTTCACGGTCCAAAAATCATTGAGCGCTTCATGCATTAAAATATGGGATAGAAAAGATTTTTAATTTTAAGAAAAATAAAGGCAAATCCAAGACTATCAAGGCTCCGAAGTTGAAGCTGATCTTGGCAAACAATGTTGCCTTGAGACTGTTAGTAGTGTCTTAAGCCAACATGATTTTAATGGCCGAGTTGCACGTAAGATTTATAAATCCGAAAAAACAGACTGTAAAGGTTAAGTTTCGTCGCCGATGAATCTAAGTTTAGAAGGCATGTAGTCTGTTAACCTAACGCTAACAGTGAAGCATGGTAATAGCAGTGGTGGCATGCCTGTATGTCAGCTCTTGGTACGGGAATTTGAACATTTCTTGAAACAACCAGGAACAAGTTAAGTACATTCTAAAGTACAACATACTGGAAAGCGCAGAGCACCTGGGTATAAGATCAGATTTTTGATATTATCTGGATAAAACAGAAATAATGTATTGTGCAAGCGTGGCTAATATATAATAGCCTACATTCGATGACAACGCCACCACAGTCGCTAGACCTTAATGTGATCGAATATGTATGGTCAATTTCAGAAATCAGTATGAGGAAACACAAAATATCTAACAAAAACAACTTAAGAAAAGCGCTACTGACGGGGTGGTCTATATACTAACAAAATACACAGCAAGAGCAAAACTATGCTAAACCTTTTTGCAAATGCAATGATGCAATGCCATTTGCACAAAATTATTTTTGTTTGTTAGCCTATGAAATTTTTTCTTTTAAATGACACCAACTTCTTTTTAAGTCCCTGTTAGTTTTCTGTTTATGAAGCTTTGAAAATAAAAAATGCACTGCATAAAATAAGCTGTGAGCCACTGTATATAAATAAGCTGTAAGCTTGCAGAAGCGTTTGCTGCCTTTTATTAGACTTGTTAAAATTTAGCTGTCTCTCATTATTAAAAAGCTGAATTAGATTGGTATCGTAGAAATCAGATAGACGTAATAGATAAATATATGAAACCTAGTCTGAAGTTATACTATTTATAGTTCTTTAAAATAAAAGAATTTAATCTGTACACCAACGTCCTTAAAAGCTTTATGCATCAAAGCGTTTTGAGAAGTAGGTATTTTATGCAATATACTGGCATGTATAAACCAATATTCACCTAGTGTTACAACCATCAGCTTAAGCATATAATACCTGCATCACTAATGGTGACATAGGGTATAAATATGTAGTTAAAATAGTGCCGTACTTGTTTTGTTAGAGTGTACTTAAGTTTATAGTACAGTATATGGCAAATAAAACAAAATTGTAACAGATTTTTTATTAATTATTTGTAGTCAAACTTTCCTTATGCGGGCTCAAATAGCACAATAGAAATGCTTATATAACAATTAAGAGTATTATATTCGGCTGTGCCGGATCCACCATCAATATTTCTCAAATCGCAAAGTTTATGACTTAAAATAATATGACCCAAAATGTAAATAAAAAAATAACTTCGAAACTCATATAGACAATATTGAAAAAAATCTAAAAAAAAACTGGGATTTTCTAAAACCTTTTTGGGTTTTTTGCACACAAATATTTGTATAAATGCAAATTTTTTTTTAAAAAATATTTATGAATAAATTTTTTTTGTTTAGTTTAAACAATTTTTACTTCCGCAACAAAAGTTTTCTATGAGTTTCATATTTTTCACAGATTCTACAGATTTTTAAAATATAGACACAATTTTCTATACATTGATATATAATACGACGTCCTTGTGTTTCCTCGTGTCAAATTAACCCATAGTAGATTTGAAAATATGGTGAAGAAATATTGGCAAAATCAAAATTTTGTATTAATATCGCCATAATTGGCTGTTATTTATACCCTTTATGTTAAAATAAGTAATACTAATCAAAATGTCTGCTTAAGAAAAGCGTAAACTCATAAATATTACTAAAATATATAAATATAGTGAATTGAACTCATAATGGATTCCTTTAGCTTAAAGGAATATTGAATGAGTTGTTGAGAATTTTAAAATTGAGGATGATATTGATGATGATTATGTTGAAACCGACAAAAAAAAATTGATTTAGGTGTTGTTATTTAGACGATACTTCTTTTAATTTGATATGCTTAATCGAATTATTCGAACAACTTGCAATCTCTTATTCGAATTACACGTTTTATTCAAGCAAAATAAAAGTCTTATAATTTGGTTACCCTAATCAATATATATAACATTTTTACATTTAATATTCCATATATGTTTTTATTTAGTGTGCCATATATTTTCTCAGCCACTGTATAAAATATTATACAAGAATTTCTTGGAAATAGTTAGTGTTTTGTTAGCACTTAGCAAAGAAAATAAGTATTTCGATATACATTTTTAAAAACATATTTATGTATTTTTTTTTTTTTTGGAAACTTTTTCTTATAGTACAGCTTTACAAAATAAAAAGAATTTACAAAAATTCTAATATTCATTTAAATGCCGGAATTATGAGTTCGTGTTTGAGTTTTAAATTTTTCTCTAATTCCATATGCTTGACTAAGAAAAACTACGACTAGCTACTTTACAGGTTTTTGTTTTTTCTTTATACTCAAAAACATTAAGCCTTAAAAAAAACTATAAGGAAAAATGTTAGAAATAATTTATAAAATAAAAAAGTTTAGTTTTTTGCATTATTTTTTTCTGTATTTAGTTAGTAGTTATTCTAAACTTTTGACTCATAGTCGTAATACTTGTTGTATGAACAATATTTTTTTATACCTATTTTTAGGTATTTTATTTCAATTCCCCTTTATTTTGTTGAGCTCTTTTGCAGTTAAAAAAAAGTAGCAGGTACTAGTTTATTCTGTATTCTCTATAAATGCGTTGTATTTCAAAAATTTTTACTTTTTTATAGGTCGAAAGTTTTTACCACTTCCCGCTCTTTGGCACATAAACCATAAGTGTAGAAAAGTTAAGATGGTTTTTTCATTTGCTTTTCCCCAGCCACTGCTACAAATTCTGTTTTTTTTCTGTTAAAAATTTTTAAAAGTCATAAAGGTGAATGTAGGAGAGAGCACACAAAGAAAACAAACACTCACACGTAACCTAAAAGAAAGGTGGCGTAAAGAACGTTGTTCAAGCAAAAAATAAGGGAAATAAAGTTGATTATTTAATATGCCGGTTCTTGCTGTTTATAAGCCTGAAAGATTTAAAAGTTATTTTTGTTTGAAGAACATGCACAAAAAAAACAAGTGAAACTCTTTTTTAATGGTGGGTCATAAAATGCGTTTAATACTTGGCCGTTTATTTAATAAATTTTCTATTTTTATGAGTAAAGTCTAAAGAAACCAATTTTTTGTTGGATATAGCTGTACAAAGCGTTTATGGTGAATGAGAAACTTTTTTAATACTGAATGATAGACCATCCATGGTAAAGGATGGACAAGATGTACTCATATGCTATATAAATAATATGGGTTAATTTAAATATTTATAAAACACAAGAAATATTAGACTGCAAATATTATTCAAATCTGCCAGAAATTAATAAATAATTCAAATTTATTGCAAACATTATTTTAGTATCACTCTGTTTTAACTTTCATTTGATAATAGTCCAAGAGCGTTCATACCTGATTTTTTCGCTACAAATCCATTGCAGCTGTTGGATAGTGATACTGAGCTAAATCAGTTCGAAATTTCAAGTCTAATAAGAGACAGTAAACATTATTTTATACATATACATATACATATATTTCTTGTATATTATAGGTATTTCAACATGATGTTTTTATATGTTTTAAAAATATCCTCGTGTTTCTTATTGTATTTGACATTTGATTTGTCCCATATTATACATTATATATGCACATATTTTGTGTGCAATCACAATCACTTTCAATATCACTTTCAATACAACATTTCGCCAAAATTTTTTGATTTACTTAATACCGGATTATCATATTATTATATTAACATATTATTCTTCATAAACTAATTCGAATTATTCAATATTCAAAAATAGTTATTTTGAAATTCCTTGAATAATAACACGGCGTTACAAATGAGCACTTTTTTATACTTGAAAAGAGACCTAGTGTAGTTTATAGACCTTATTGAGTAGATCATAAATCAATTTTTAAAAGTTCGGAAACACTCTCAAATTTCGGAGTTATTCCAAAAAAGCTGTTTTCGGGTAGGTTCGAGTACTTGTGAAGAACTAACTCAGTTGATTTTAATCCACCTTGATGAAAAAAAATTAAAAGTGTCGTATAGAGTTTGTATTGATGTGAAATTTAAAATGGGTAACCGAAGCGTTTTGCGTTAAAGATGTCTTATGTTGGGTATTGTGTGTAGTGCTGGCAAAGTATTGAGTAATGGGTACCGAGTATCGAGTATTTGCCATTTTTTTTGATACTCAATACTCAAAAGTAGTTACTCGATACTTTCTGAGTTGTATTTTTAATCAAGTTGAGTGGGTAAAATAGTGCATTAAAATACATCACTGTATAAAAAGACAACAATCTGTAAGCTACAAAATTAAACCAACCGCCGAAATAAGGCTGTGTATTATTTCTTAAGTTGTTGTTAACTTTGAATTAAAAGTTAACTTTACATTTATTTTTGATTTAATAATAAAAGACATACAAAATCAATAATAGTTAAAGATCTATATTTATTTTTTTAAGAAACTATATACTTCAATTTGCAGATAAAAACTATGCGTTAAAATTTCAAAAAATCTGTTAAAAGTATCGAGTAGTATTGAGTACCCAAATGAAAAGTATTGAATATTATTGAGTAATGGAAATTAGTAGAATTTGCCAGCACTAATTGTGTGTCAAATTAAAAATCTGGAAGCTGTATTCAAATCTTTGAATGCTTAAAATCCCTCGATTTGCAACGAGTATTTAAAAAAGCATATACATACCTAAATAAGTTAAGTACTATTAATGCGGATATTAAAGCTAAAACATTTTTTTCAATCGAGAATGTATTTTCAAATAAGAAAACTAAATCAACTCCTGGCGGATAAAATAAAAACCATAAAGGGAAACAAACAATAATAAATTGATAATACAAAAATATAATATATAAAATACAAAAATATAGTTCACTTTCTTGATACATTTTAGTATGTATAAAATAATAAATAATTAAATGTTTTATTTTAAATCAAAAAATTTAATAAAAACTGTTTTCTTTTAAAATATTGTTAACAAAATTAATTTTTTACATGTTGATTATACGGAAAAAATAACCTCCGATGACATGCGCAGAGTGAGGAAATTTTATTTACATTCTTTCCGCAACCATTATTATTTGATTCATGATCCCAGTCATAGCTGATGAGATGACAAAAGTGGTGCTCTTCAATCTAGAACTGTAAATTGATTGTCAAACTATTGTCTTCATTTAAGATCCATTTTTACTTCATCCATAATAAGACAGTTGATTAATTTTGTTAAACTTTTGTGGTAAAGAATGAGTGTCTGCTGTTTTGGTATCAAAATTTTAATTTTAATTACGTTTAGCATATTTCATTGCATGATTTATTTTCTGTTATTTTATTAAAAATGTAATTTGAAACATTTCAATATCTTTTAAATCTCTATCTCCCCTATATCTTATTAATCTCATTATTTTCTTTTCCAATTCACTTTAATAATAAACCTTGTACTTTCATTTTCCAAAGCAAAGTTAACATTGAGTGCATGTCGATAATATTCCTTAAATACAACGTGACAACTGCATTTTCATTTTATTCTTTTAGTTTGAAAATCTATGTATTATATCAAAAGAAAATTTACACTCATTTACCTTTGTTTATGCTCTGGCAAATGTAAGGAATTGAGTTTCCAATTTCAATTCGATTCCATACCATTAGAACATCAAACGTTGAACAAACAAATCAAACATACATCGAATACTTTCCTTACCAGATGGAAGAAAAAGCTAAAGTTATAGTGATTTTATTTATTTAATAAATAAAATATTTTTAATATTTTTCATAAGAGATTGTGTAGTAAATTTCGAATGTTATAAAATACTTGCTTTTAGTGGTGCAAATGCAGTGTCAGGTGTACTTTCATTTATTTGTGTATATTTTTGTTGGAATTGCATATTAACTCCTTACAAGAGAAATACGCAAGAAAAATAAATTTAAAACAAAACGAAAATGCCACTATCAAAATGAATGTACTTAATGTCTTGCAGCAGAAATAGAAGTATATTGACATTGATAATGATTTGTACTAAATTTAAAATAAATAACAAATCAAAGTAAGTTTGCACTAAATTGGAATTGCATACAATTCAGGTCAAATATATAAGGTGATTTTCTTTACTGGCGGCCATTTTGTCAGCTGTCAAGTGATTTGTGTTTGAAGTGGCTACTACACGCCGATAAGACCGAATCGATTGACCATTTGAAGGACAACATTCGCCACGTTATTGCCGATATACGGCTGCAAATGTTAAAAAAAAGTCATGGAAAATTGGCAAGAAGCCACATTTAAATTAAATGTGTCTTAAGTCTTATCTAAGCGAACATTATCGTTCGACATCGTGGGCCAGGGGGTCCATTTCAAAGTTCTTTACAACTAAAAAATACACAAACATTTGTCTGTAGAAACGTTTGATGCCTTTTATTAAACGTCTCCACTCTTCAATAAAGTTTGGCTAGATTGAGACCCCTTTCATTATTTAGAAGCTATAATGAATTGGTATCATACATGTACATCATGTCAACGTATTAGAAAACATATTCATATGTTACACGCAGCTTGTACAAATTGAACACTATTGAGCAATTGAAAGTTAAAGTGCAGCGGTACTGTCAATCAAAAGCTGATAGCGGTTTGTAATAAGTAGATCGTGCATAAAAATGTTGTAAACCAAATAAAATAGTGCATTACAGCTAAAGCAAGAATTTTTATAAGAGTAACTTTTCATATATATCTTTTTTCTTACCCAATTATGTACTTACAATACTAAACCCAAATACTATAATTATAAGACGTGTGTCTTGTTGTATTGGAATCGAATAAATAAATAAAATATTGGTTTCTTTTTTTAGCCTTTCTTAAGTATTGGTAAATATGTATTAAATTATTGTTTTAAAACTATTAATTCGCTTTTTTGTGTTACATAAATAATACAACATTTATGCCAGCTGAATTAATGTGAACAATGCTGTACTTGTTTATTTTATTTTAATATTTTTAACATCGTTTATAGACACACATCTCTGTGTTCATAGTGCTCTATTATCATCTCAAATTAAAACTAAGAAAACGCATCTTACCAACAGAACACCCACAAATTATTAGTAAATTCCTGTTTGTTCTTGCAATTTCTATAGCTGGAATACTTTCATTTTCCTGCTACGGTTTATTACTTCAAGTAGTATTTTCAAGGATTTTCATTTCACAACTATGAGCACAATATATACACACTTCATGCACATGTACTTTTAAATGGCAAACAAAAAGTATTATAAAATATTTCCATTTTTTTCTTGTTGTTGTTCATCTGCCACGTATTAGAATCTTAAATAGTAAGAAAGAATGAATTCTAAGAGAATTCATAAAAAGAAAAAGCAAAGAAGCTGCACCAACAAAAAAAAACAAACAACATTTACGAGGAAATGAAATGAATTGTGAACCCATTACAGGGAAGCTACGTGCAACATTTCCTGTGATTTTCCACAGCTTTTTTATAAAAACTAACTGTATGCCATGTTGGCTGTTCAATTGTTGTAGTAGTTTGTGTATTGACGCAATACATAGTGGCTGTTGTAAATATGTGCATGTGTTTTTTGTATTGCACAAATAAATATTTACAGAAAAAAGTGAAATAAAAGATTTTAACATGTAGTTTCTAACGAACAATACATAATTTTCTGCATCAATACAATTTGAAGCTTAGGTGTATATGTTTGTTTTTTATATTATTTTTTCCATAGAAGCTTTCTATTTACTTTTACTTATTGGTAAAAACAACAAAAAAAAACAAATAATAGAATAGAAGTATTTATGTATTTTGTGTACAACAGTAATTGTAAATATGTAGTTGTACCATAAAGACATTTGTTTTCTTTGATAATACTCATGCGACTAGCAATATTTATTTAACCCTACACTGCATGACTTTTTATATTTGATCGAAAAAAATGTTTTTTTAAGGGGAAATTACCGTCTGATCACAGGAAAAATATTAAAAAAAATGTAAAACAATAATTTAGTAGATATTATGCAATTTTCATATGTATCACCAGTGATACACTATGCAGTATAACAAATGTATAACATAAAAATAAATAATAATATTCCAATAATAAAATTGTGTATCACCAGTGATACAATATGAAGTGTAGGGTTAAAGCTGTGTTTGCTTTTTTAAGTTATTTGTTTATTAAAATTGATTTCTATCTATAGTTTTGTTTTCCTGCATTATTATCATCTAAATTTGCTCAAATTTAAATAAAAGCTTACATATTTATGCAAACTAAACTTTTGTTAAGACATCATCCACTTGTCCACTTTATCCACAATTGTGGAACTCTGGCACAAAACACAGAACATGCTGAAATGAACAAGTACTTCCTTTTAAAAATTTTAAAAGCTTTTCTGTTTATTTTTTTTTTTTTGCACTAAATAAATCTTTTATATACGCTGGGTATTTTATAGTCATGATCATATATATTTTTGCTTAGTTTTAAGCCTAAATTTATTATAAAATGTGTGTATTTTTCTGTTTTGTTTTAAAATCTGACAGTATTTTATTAAAAAGGAACATTTTGTTAACAAATGTATGAATGACATTCATTCTGCATTAATATTGTAATCTTTTGGTAAGAAAAAAACTTTGTTTTCTACATTGCATAACTATAAATACATAAAACTTATCTAAAGAAAAAGTAAAACAATTTAACTATATGTATGTGCAAAGAAGAAAAAACCAAATCATTATTTTTTATTTTACTTAAAAATGTATAAAGATTTTAATTAGTGTTTCATAACTATAAATACACTGAAAATACCAACATTCACCAAAAACAAGAGGCATTTTTTCCACGGTTTCCACTGATTTTTACTCATTTACTAATTACTAAAATTAAATTCTCTTTATAAAAATCCAAGTTTTTGCTTTGTTTCGTTGTTTGGCTAATCTGGGCGACCTTTGTCTTTTCTGTCAGAGGCCTCACTTCTGCATTACATAAACCATCACCATAATAACATGAAAGTTTTGCCACTCTACTTCGCATATTAGTACTACAAGCTTAGACAATTATTGTACTAACTGCAATTTAGCTAGAAAATAGAATATCCAAATGGTGGATCTGTAAAAGTTACATTTCGTAAAATTCTTGATGCTATCTTAATAATTATAAATAATTAAAATATATTTTTAGACACATTATATAAAAGAAATTTAGAATTTAAAACACTTAAGATAGTATCTAATAATAAAAAGGTCAAATAAACTATTATTAAATATTCTTGATACTTTTAGTCAACAAATCAGTCTTTTTATATCGCTATCAGAAATGTGGTATGTAAAATTTCCGCATTTGGGCTTCTGAAAATCCAAGAGCAATTGTTGAGAAGCTACTGCATTCTAAAAATTTCATTGTACGGTGTGCAAAGATAGAAACAGAAACACTATAATTACACTTTTAGAAGTGAAATTATATTCCCAGTTTTATGATTATATACATACGAACAACTACTATATATACGAGTACATAAATACTAGAAACAAGGATGGATTCATAAAACATGATAGAACAAATTGTTATAAATTATATAAATTTTTAGTTTATATCAGCATTGTTTTCCAATTCACAAACCAAATACAATAACAGATAAAATGTGCCAAACATAAAATAAATCAAAATAAATTGGAACCCAAAAACATTTACGAATACAAACTACTAAAAAAAAGCAATATTTATGAGATAAAATACGTACACACACTACACAATAACAATAAATATCACAAACAGCAACAACACCGAAAACTCAATTTCCTGGATATTCCTTTTAACACAAGTGTTTTTTTTTTCTTCTTCTTCTCTATTTTTATATATTTTCTCTGTCTATTGTGCTGGAACATACAAACAACCAACCAAACCATTTTAATGCACAACTTCCAAACCCACCCTACCCTAACAGACATCATTGAGGCCCACAAAAATCATCAACTGTGTTCATTAACCGGCGTTGAGGGCGGTCATTCGTTGGGTGGTTCTTTGGCTGTACTGAGAACTTTGTATGCCATAGGTGTCCGCTATATGACACTAACATCTACTTGTCATACACCATGGGCTGATTCCAGTTATGCGGATGCTCCAACGTACAATGTTAAACACGGTGGTTTAACGATATTTGGCAAGGTAAGTACTTGTTAATAACACCAATAACCAACAATATACATTGAACATACAAATCTAGTCATATTGCATTTTATTGATGAAGCCAAAGATGGATGAGTAAGTTATACGTTGGTTCGACTAAAAATATAATTATGATAGATATTTAAAGGAGTTACTTTATTTTCGCGTATAAATAGGAAGAAATTAACTTTTCTATTTAATACACAAAAGTAGCAAACACTTTGTTCTTTGTACTTCATCTTAATTGACTAAGAGAAGATAACTGTTTGATACTTCTTAAAAATTCGATGGTATAGAGCTTTAAAATGTAAATTTAAAATTTTTTTAAAATAAGAAGTAGATTCATAAAAGCTAATTCTTAACTGTAACTTATTCTTGTAACTTGTTCCTCTTATTAACATTGTTATACCCTACACCACAATAGTGGGGAAGTTTGTAATGTCCATAAATATTGGTCCAACACCCATCCACCTTATTTTACCGATTGCCTCGGAATCACTTCCTGAGTCGATTTATCAATGTCCGTCGGTCCGTCTGTCTGCTGGCTAGCTGTCCATGTAAAGCGCAGAGTACAGGTCGCAATACTGAAGATATTTCAATAAACTTTGGTACGTGATATTTTTCGGCCATATGACGGATGGAATTGAAACTGATGGAAATCGGTTCACTATTTAACCTAGCCCCCATACAAATGTCCCCCCGAAATATACAAATATCCTTCCCAAAATCACTATAAAGTACATAACTCTCTTAAAAATGTCGGTGTCCAAATAATATTAAACACAAATATTTTTCGTACAATTTTATTAAGATCGGTCCATAATTAGTCGTAGCTCCCATATAAGGCCCATTTCCGAAAATCACTTTTAAGAGCATAACTCTATTATATCGGTGTCCAAATAATATTGAACACAAATATGTTTCGTATATATACAAATAATTTATGGATGATTTATGATGATTGGTTCATAATTAGTTGTAGTTTACATATAAGGCCCACTTTTGAAAAACAATAAAACTACCATAAATGTCTTAAAAATATTGGTATCCAAATAAAATTCAACAAAAAATAAGTTTCATATATATAAAAATGATGCCACCTAACTTTATAATGGTCGGTCCATGATTATTCAAAACTCCCATATAAGACCCTTTCCGTAAATCATTTTAACCTCCATAAATCTTTTAAAAGTATTTATATCGAGATAAAGCATATGTACATATATATTTATATTCACGGTAATAGGTAATATTTCCCATATAGCGCCAATTTCTGAAAAACTGTTTCAACATATACTTTCTTACTTCTTTTTCAATATATATTGATCTCGTGAATTGTAGATTTCTTATTAGTAAATTTAAATGTAATATTTAAGGTATAAGACCTTGATATTTGCTGTATATTCAAATTTATAAATATAAGTTTGTATTAAATTGTTGTTAAATCCATGGATAAAGCCTTGATATGAGTATATGCTGCATATTTAAATTATATGCTCCAAGGATATTTACGATAAAGACCAATGGTTGTCTAACAAAAAAATTCTAAGAAATCTAAGCTGGCGTTTTAAGGAAATTATCCTCAGATCAGTAGGCTACTTGCGACAGTTTAAATGTTTCTACATTTTCTAGCATTCTTAGTTCACACTTTGACTCAAACTTTTAAGAAAGAAATAAGTCGACTCATAATATTGGCTTTCGCCTGTAATGAAAAAAATCTTCTAAACTAATTAAAGGTAATCAAAGATGAACATTAACTGCGATGTTATACTGCATAAGACTGTTTTGAAACAAATTTGAATATATAGAATACAAATATGGTGAACGGCAGGTAGTAACAGTATTGATATCATATAGAGTAACTATAAGTAACTCTATGCTCTTAAAAAGTCGAGACTAAAAAGATAAAAAGGTTGGCAGGTTTTTAAAAACTTAATTTTGTTTAAACTTATATATCAAGCACTAGAACTAAAAACGGAAAACTGTTTTTTTTTTTTTTTTGTCTAATAAGTTATCGATTCAACTAAGATGCCTGAATAGTGATATTTTTATTCTGGTGAAACTTGGGTATTCTTGATCAAGGAGAATAGAATCTTAAGAAGTGTTTAATTAATAGATATCTTATGGAAAAAGTTTTTAATTCAATAAACAAATGGACTTTTTCCGAACTATCTTTAATTCCATTATGATTTATATCCATTAAAAAATTTCTTTAATGTCTTTAATTCCATTATGATTTATATCCATTAAAAATATTTCTTTAATATACAAGATTTTTCTCAAATATTTTGAGTTGTAATTTCCAAGAACATTAACATTAGACGATGAAGAAGACACTCACTGTTTACGCGCAGAAAATTAAATGTATTTTTTGTTTTTGTTTTTAATGTAAACTTTTACGAACATAAGCTTTGAAAATGCTATACGAAGTGTAGCGAAATATTAGCAATAAAGAATTTTTACATACACTTGACCTCGAGCTCGAACAATTTTATTTCTTGGAAATTATAACTGAAAGGTCGGATAAAAACAACACTAATTTAACAACACTAATTTATTTTGAGTTGTTTTTTAACTAGACGCCAATGCCTTTCTTTCAATATATTGTCTATTTCATAAGCCGTCAATTTGTATGGCGTATAAAAGATAATACGAATTTGTCAATCCTGTTGTAGCAAATAAATTATTCTTTGATATAAATACATTTTGCATTTAATATTTTGTAAAATTTTGACTACTTTTTGTTTTTAAATTTTCTTTAACTGTGTGTTTTGTTAGTATCTAATGATAAGTAACCAGCGCAATTTATATGGCAGTTAGATAATTCGCATTTAGAACCATGAATAGTAAAAAATATTGATTTAATTTTGTTATAAACATTTATTGTTCATTTAACTTTTTTTCGAAAATTTGTTGAAATTTCCAAAATACTTATGATATACAATTAAAGAGTTTCATTAATAAAATAAAGCAGTCGATTTATTGAAATTAAATTGGCTCTATACACTTATTCAAATGGAATTCTATCATAAATACATGATCTCCAATGACACGTTAATGTAAAAATCTTGACTGATTCGCCTAAATCAAACCAGTTATAACCCAGTTCATTTTTTGCAAGGTACATACATATATTGTTTTAATTGTTTAAAATAATTTAAAACAAAAAAACAATTACGGATGGAACTTTGACAGTATTCAATTGATAGCAGGACAACATAAATCAAATTAAATTCATTTCGCAATCGTGTTTTTAAGCACAGTAAATTCAATCAAGTGATACTACTTTCTTTTTTAACGATTGGTTTAGTTAATCAGTTAAGCACACTTCGTCCAGCTTATTACTTCTATATGTCCGAAATAATAGGGAATGTTCATATTCAGCAGTTTGGGAATTTTCACATTCATGGAATTTTCACATATTAATCATACGCCTACATGTCCAATACAAATCTAACTTGCAAATTATCAACCTAAACACCAACAACACTTTAGAAATAGTTCCAAATTAATATAATTATTAAAACTTACAGCAGTACTGCATTGCTAATTATTCTTTCAACATATTCCTAAATGCAAAAAAATTTCAGTCTATGCTTTTAAATATAAGATATTACTCTACTTTTAACATGTTCAAAATGTTACAATTGTTGACAACATAAGTGTCAAACCCAAATATAAATGTGGCGCCTTAAAGTATGCCTCAAATTGTATGTGTATTATCTAAATCTCTAAATTAAAAATTTGTTATTAAGTTATTTCCTATTTACTTTTAATAAGTATTTTAACTTAACAAAGGAATTAATACCTTTAAATTGTTGACCATAAATTCGAGTTAATATTATTCCTGTGCAATGGTTGATGGCAAGATGTTAAAACATGTTTACTGCTACTGAATTTTTGGTCATCTGTATATATTAATGGACAGTTTTGTTTTTTTTTTTTTCTTATAACTAAAATATATAGTATTGGTAGCATGTAGTAATTGTATGGTTAGAAACTCCATTAATATTATGGCAAACAAGAAAATTATACATTCACTGGATTTTGATTGTTTACTTGCATAATGAAGACTTGTATATACCTATAGATATACATAACTGCGTCATAACATAATCAGAAGGGTCAACTGAAAAGTTGTTTTAAAAAGTAGCAATAGTGAACAAAGGTTTTTACTCGCAACTATAAGATTGATCAGTCATATTAATAATGCCTTATTTACGAAATCGATTGCAGCAAACTGTGTTTGCTTTGCTATTTTCTAACGGAATATATTAAATCATAAATAAAATAAACTAACGTCAAAATATTAAATGCACAGCATCCAAATAGTTTTTTGTCTGTTTTTCACTGATATTTATTAATAGGTTCAATATTTTTGAAAGGACATCTCTAACTGACTTCGCATTTTTAGGTATACTGACGTGCAAGAGAGAGCTCTGTAAATTTGTACTTATGTACCAAATTTAGATGTTGTAGATGGTGCTATTCATTATAATGATGACGTTGATGATAATGACGAAAGTTATAATCATGTAGAGTGCGATATTATAGTAAACAAGTGCAGAAATTATAGTTGTTTTTGTTGTTCTTACTACTAATAGCTACAGCAGCTGCTCTGGATATTTCCAGACACTATGAATATCTGCACAGATATGTTATGCATATGTGGCCATATGCATACAAATATTTGCATGTACATATGTTTAAAGAGTGTGTGAAATTTGTTTGTATTTGTGCATTTGTGTGTGTGTGAATGTTTACATTTATATTTTGCCTACTATATGTGTTAATGACAAATTGACAGGTATTTACTTAAAAGTTATTTTTGATCGAATACAAACTGCAGACAAGTGCATAATTTATGAATCGCATTCACATGCCCATGCAGACCATTAGTACAACACAACACAACTCATTTCATTCTATTCTCTATGCATTGACGAACTTTAATTGAGTATTTTGTATTCTATTTAATTTAATATGTACTATGTAGACCTTTACCAACTCAACCAATCATCCAAACTAACAAACTCCTCTATCAGTAAAACTGATGAGCTCAGATGGAAAAGTGTAAATAGAATATTAGCCAAACTAATTAGTTCTTGTACGAGTATGTATAGCACGCAAACAGGGATTTGGAAATAGTACAAAACTCGATTTTTTCAAAAAAAAAACAAAAAAAAAATAGCTAATTATAGTAAATTTACTATATATAGCAAATTTGCTATCTGTAATGAATTTGCTATTAATATAAAATATAATAAGTTTGCTATCTACAGAATATTTGATATCTATAGTAAATTTCCTATTTATACAATATATGATATGTATTGTATATTTGCTATCCATAGCAAATTTTCTATCTATAGTATATTTGCTATTTATAGTAAATTTGTAACCCATAAAAAATGTTCTATCTATAGTAATTTTGCTATATATAATAAATTTGTTATCCATATTATACGAGTATTTGCTATCTATAGTATATTTACTATCTATAGTAAATTTGCTATTTATAGAATATATGCTATATATTGTATATTTGATATCTATTGTAAATTTTTTATAATTAATAAATATGCTATTTATAGTATATATGCTATATATAGTAAATTTGCTATCCATAGTAAATTTGTAATCCATAAAAAATTTGCTATCGATAGTAATTTTGCTATATATAATAAATTTGTTATCCATAGTATATTTGCTATCTATAGTACAAATTTTCACATTATTGAAATTTAAAGTTATTATATAGGTTTTTTTTAAATTTAGCTATTTTCTGCTTTCAAAAGTCCCAAATAAAACTACAGTATTACACTTTCTCCCATCCCTGATATACACTAAATATGCTATGCCAGTTTTAACTTCAATTAAATTACATTTCTCTCCATGAAATAATCATGCAGTTGTAGTTAATAAGAAAAAGGAATTGTATTTTTGGTTGGCAATATCTTGTTATGCTTGGTTTTCACTATGTCAGTTTTGTTGTCAAATTGTCCAAATTGTTGGTAATTTCATAACAAATTGGACAATTTGACAACAAAACTGACATAGTGAAAACCAAGCATTAGTATAATTTTCATGAGAATACGTATTTTAGAAATTTTCGGTTTTGTTGACAACAATTGTAAAATAATTACTATTTTGCATAAGTTATATGAAATTGTTTGTAATCAAACAAATATTTGAAGTGAAACGAATACATACTGGGTAGCAGTTTATTAAAATTATGCGGTTAATGTTACAAATAATTGCTTTTGTTAAACAGACATATACACTCGTACTTACCAAATTTCCTAATATTATTTACTATCTGTTGAATATTAACAGGTTGTGGTTTGTTCGACTGCAATGTTATATGTTCCAAGCCAATATTGCATAATTTATAGGTGATGTAGCTTTGTGCAGAAAACATTTAAAGAATATTAATATTGGTGAAGTATTATTGTTCAATGTGGTATTCATACAAAAGTTAATTTTGTAAAACATTTGTTGTGCGCAGAATACACGGTTTGAAAGTTTTTGAAAAAAAAGTAATTTTAATTCGAAAAGATATATTTTTAAGAAAATAAATTAGAGAATGTCACCCTACCTATACAGAGTTTTTAAAAATATGCAAAAAGTTTTTAAAAATATGCAACTATTTTAAAAAAATTATGTATAGCAAATTTTGAGAAAATTTACTATTAAATATCAAATTTTGAGGAAATTTCCTGTAAGATAGCAAATTTTTGGAATCTCCTAAAAATAGAAAATTCTGGAAAAATCTACATTAAAATAGGAAAATTTAAAACTAGCAAAAAAAATGTTACGTTTTCGCAAAAATAACTGCAAATTAAAAGTTTTTCAACAACAACTTTGTTTTCCACAAGGACAGATTTGTTTAACATGAACGTTTTGATATTTGACTTGTTGACATATAAGTAATAAAAGCAGTGTTACAATAATTTTAATTTACTGTGAAAATGGTGCATCATTTAAAGCTATATTTCGTAACGTGCACAATATTTGCATTCAATACTGTCATCCTTCTGAGACCGCTTTGAAAATTTGTTCGATAATATTTGGGCTTTTGAAAATCCTACGGCAAATACTTCATTATCCCCAGCTTCGTCTATAGTCAAAGCTAAAGCGAAGTGGTGATGACAAAAAAAATGTAAGCGATTTTAATAGGATAAGCAGCTCAAAAGAATCGAAATGTTGAGCAGCAGTTAATCTGATTCAGTAACACGAAATCATATATTTTTATAATAGAAAATTAATTCTTCTCTTAACTTTTTTTTTTATATAAATATATATAAGTATCAATTTGGGGTCAAAAGTACTCAATCACTTTATTTGTTGCATACATAAATATTAAAATATTTATGTTGTTTTGTTTTTGAGTTAGCCATTTAGTACCTTTATGTAGATTATCTAATTTTTCGACTTCTAATGTTGGTACTATTTGACTATCAAATGGTATTAGCAAAATGATTAAGCAATACGCTGTACCACCACCAAAAAGATGGTGAGTATATTAATATTATTTATTCCATTCCATTTGTAAGACATAATCCGGGTCCTCATAAGAAATTAAAACGATCAATGTCCGTTCGTCTGTCCGTCTGTTTAAGGCACGACAGAACACTACAGAGACTTAGAACATTGACATTTTCCAAACATTTTTTGTTTCACTGAAATGTTTAGTTTTAAAAACAGATTCAATCGGGTCAGTAAGAACCAAATTACCGGCCTTGTCCGAGTAAATTTCTCGTTTTAAAACGAATTCACATTTTTTGGTGTTCTGTAAACCGAATTCACATATTTTTTCTCGTTTTGAAACCGAGTAAACAAACCTAGTCGAAAGGAAATCGAATGTGTAATTATTTTAATAAATGACTACAAAAATAACAAAAAAACAAGTGCAATATAAAATATGAAGTCTTTTTATTTATTCTATTAAAATTATATGCATTTTAATATGTTTGAATTTTAAAAAAAATATATTTTAAAATCACCCTTAAACTTCTACATATTTTTGCTTTAAGAGTGACAAAAAAAGTTTAATGAACAAAACAATTTGTTTATAGAGAATATAAAAGGCATTTGAATAATCAACACTCTTGTAATAATAGTAAACATTATTCATAAAATTTTTATGACAATCACTTTATAACTAAACGAAATTTTAATTCAAAAAAACTTATTTAAAATAAATAATAATAATAATAATAATTGCGTAAAATTAATAGTAAATATTAAATTCTATAATAAGCGTCTAGAAGAAAACAATAGTTGTGTATGAAAAAAAAAAACAGTTTTCAAATAATTTATGAGTACCAGTATATGTGCAGAAAGATTTTTTCAGAAATGGGCGCTATATAGTAGCTATGACATATTATGGGCAAGTTAGTACTATTAGATAGTAGGCCAGAGACAAATTTTCAGCTCTATCAGTCAAGGAGTTAGAGGGTGTCAAAGTTGTATATTTTATTCAATTTTGGTCATACAGGGTTTTTTTTAAAATGAGTGTAACTTTTCACCTACTGGTCCTAGCAAAAATTTTGCAAAGGACTTTAGATAACTATTTCTTCAACCATTCTCCAAAAATATTTTTTTTTTAATTTTTTATTATTTCTTTTAATTTTTTTTTCAATTTGGGCCCTTTTTTCTCAAAAGAAAGCTTATATAATTTACTTTAAGGCCTTTATAATCGCTTAATGGAATGCGAGTGGGATATCTATCAAAAAAAATTATTTTTTAACTCAAGAATAGGATTTGCCAATATTTGGCGCGTGTATCATTTTCATTTATATATTAATTTTTTTAAATTATTTATTATTATTATTCTTATTTAGTATTATAAGTAATTAAGTTAAAACTAAAATGATTCACAACAATATACGTAAACAACCATGTGCCTGCCCGCTAGACGCCAATATTAATGGTATTTTTTTTAGTTGTTTACATTTGCTAATGTCAAAAACAATATACTATACATACGTATATACATATTTACGTACACAAATTACGCACCAAACTTGCCGAATTCGAAAATACAATTAAATTTATTTCGAATTCATCATCAAACAAATGCCAGACTAAAAGGAAAAAGAGACACACAGACGGACACCCCAAATTCAGTACATAAGAATTTCATTCATTCATTCGAAGTATTTGCTTTGACAGAGCAAGTGGTATTAATAAAAAATTAAAATAGAATTGAAAAAAAACTAAAAACGAAACGATTTAATATCTAAACATTTTTCGAAAAATAAATTAAATATTTACTTATATATTTACAAATTCAATAAAAAGCAGCAATAAGTAAAATTATAAAAAACATTGTAAAAATTACTACAATAACAACGGGAACAATTTATACATTTAAAAAAAGAAAAATATATTATTGATTTTCTGCCTTATAAGGAGTTAGCAAAAACTATGTATATTCTGAGCATTGATGATTAATTTTTTTTTTTTTTTTCAAAAATATAAAAACAAGTAAATTGTAAACAAAACGTACAATTCAGTTGATGGACTTTTTTCCTGCTCGTTGTATATTTTCACATGGAATTTTTGTTTTTTTTTTTCTACATTCATTTTTCTACTTAAGTAGAAAAGGTGGCGAGGCTGGCTGGTGAATGAAAAATAAAAGCAAAGAAAATCGTGAAAAAAAGTGAAAATTAATAAAGAGAGTGTGCGCAATGAGAGAGAGTTTTATAAACTAATACGGAACGGAAAATGAGTGCAGATATACTTTTGTGATTAGAGAGTTTTAATAAACATTATTAAAGTAAATAAACAGAAAAATATAAGAAAATTAAATCAAAACAAAATATTTGTACAGATGTGAAATTTTTTAAAATTTAATTGATATTGAATTTAAAACAAATCGTGAATTAATAATTTTAATATTAATAAATTTGTTTTCCAAAAAACAAAACATTGTGAAATTAATTCTTTTGTCGTATTGTATTTGAGATAATATACATACATACATATGTATGTATATGTATGTACGTCTATGTTATTGAACAATTCAGTAGATTGTTCTATTTAATCTCATTCTGAATAAATAATCAATAATCTTAGTGTAAGTAAGATGTAGTAAATATTAAATTCTATAATAAGCGTCTAGAAGAAAACAAAAGTTGTGTATGAAAAAAAACAGTTTTCAAATAATTTATGAGTACCAGTATATGTGCAGAAAGAGTTTTTTCAGAAATGGGCGTTATATAGTAGCTATGACATATTATGGGCAATAACAGTTCCAGCTATGACCAATTATTGGCATATCCACATAAAATTGTGCCAATTGGTTTTTGTATATATGAAACATATTTATGTTGAATATTATTTGGATACCAAGAGTTACGCTCTTTAAAACTTTTTTCGGAAGTGGGCCTTATATGGGGGCTGTGATAAATTATGGGCCGATCTGCACAAAATTTGTATATATAATTTGCCTTCATTTACTACTCATTTGTGGTGAAGTTTGTTTAGATACTTCATTTAAACATTTATGATCAGTAAACCCCAATTTCAGAGGGCATTTGTAAGGGGGCAAAATAATGGACCGATTTCCACCAGTTTCAATTCTATCCGTCCTTGGGCCGAAAAAATATCACGTACCAAATTTTATTAAAATATCTACAAAATTATGACCTGTACTCTAAGCACAAAGTTTATATGGACAAGCAGCAAGACGACGGATAAACGGACGGATATCGTTTATTTTACTCAGAAAATGATTCTGAGTCTATCGGTATACTCTAAGGTGGCTGTTAAACTAATAGTTTTGGGCGTTATAAACATCATCACAAATCCAGGGTATATGGTGATGCAGGGTATAAAAAGCGAAATTGTTTTCTGGTCGTATTACTGGAACTTAATATTTTCTTGATAAAATTTATATTTTTAAAGAAATTCCCTGTTTTTCCTTTTTAAAACTGGTATAAGTGTCCTGTAAGCTCTGTATTTTTAAATTACATTTGTAGTTTTGTTTGTCCATTTTTGTGGTGGTATTTTATTTTTAAAAGATTTTTAATTTTGTTTTTTGGACGAGTCACAATTTATACCTAGACAAAAATATCATGATATTTTTCCATTTTATAATGCCACTTAATATATTTCAGTTGGGGTCTGTCACCTCTCTATGACTTCTCTATTTATATAAAAGTATGCCTGCAAAAACATTGGCTGCCTTTTTAGACGTCCTCTTCCATGCAATTTAAATTTATATTGGTAGTGAAGAATTTAGATCGACGTAATATAAATTCTATGAACGACCTTAATTGCCTGCATATTCTATCAACTGAAAAATAATGGCTTTAAGAAAAGTTCAAGTGAAGTGAGTTATACAGTAACAAATGTTAGCGTTTACTTTAAAGTAATGCTCCTTTACGCTGACTTTAAAATTTTTCTAAAAGCAGTTTTTGTCGCGTTCTGGAGCAAATGTTTATAGCAAATATATATTAAGATATAACTACAACACATAATTTTTGAACTAAAACATAGTGTATAGTGCTAACTTCTGGTAAAATGTAAAAATTAAAATTTCTATATTTTCTATATATTTTCCTAAGTTTTTAGTTGCCACCATTTGCAAAACGCATGACATTTTCCGATAGTGTGATATATTTTAGGGCACCTTGTATAAAGAAGTTTTGGTTATTAAAGAGTTGAAAAGTTTTCTTAGCGAAATATATTTTCAGCTTTTTAAAAATACTTATCCAATAAAGTCAATCTAAATTTATTATCCAACAAAACTAATAAGAAATATTTGGTGAGGGTCTGACCGAAGAAGAATATAAAACTATTTATAAACAAAATGTCCTTTTTACTATACAAAATCGTATACCTCTAATATTATAAGCCTTTTAAAAATCAATATAAATTTGTTACGCAAAAACAAACTTCAATAAATACAATTTCGATATGACAAAAGAGTTAAGATCTTTAAAATATAAACAATTTAAATTTCCATAAACAATCGTTCCACAAATATAGACATTAAAAAAAAACAACCGATTAAATTAAATACAAAAAATAGCTGCATCAAAAAAAGAAAAATAAACACTTGTTACTACAACTAACCAACTATACAAGCATCCACTGTTCAACAAACAACCTTACACACTCTCATTCATCCATTCGTTTTGATTCTAATGAGAACGACAGAGAGAGAGAGTACCAAAACAACTAAAATTAATATGAAAAATATTGCGTGAGAACAAGCGATAAAGGAAAATGTATTATACAGTGTGGTAGCCCTAGTATATAGTATTCAATGCTAAAGTGGATGAAACAATAGAGTGTCAAGTAAAAAACATTGCTTATTAACTGCCAGTCGTTATTTTTCTTTCTCCCGTGTTGGCAGACTATAAAAAACCAGAAAAAATAAAACAGAAACAGCAAAGAAAATACACAAAAAAAGCTGAAAACAGCTAAAATAAAATAATAAATTTAAAAACATTAGAAAATTAAAATTTTCTTAAAAAAAAGACAAGCAAACAAAAACTGTATGTGCGTGCGTGAGTGAGTGAATGAAAAAGTGAATGGTTAGATGATTATAAAATCTAAAAAATAAGAACAAAAGAAAAAAATCTATTGAGCTGGCCATCAAGCATCAAACAAAACGTAAAATCTATAGAAAATTCACCAAATTCCTACGCTTACGCCATGAAAAAATAAAATTTTCTTCTTCTGAAAACCCACCTCTACATCTACTACCACCACCAACACCACAGCCGTCCAAAACATTTAGTAAAATGTCAAATCCTAAAGAAAAAACGTCAGCATCCTCGTCGAAAGATGCCTCAACAAAATTACAAAAACACAGGTCGAGGTCATCCGCTCGTTATGCTGACGTCGAAGCCAAGCAGCGCAAGAGAACGTTGCTGTCTATACCCAACACCATTAAATTGAGTATGCTCAATTCTGGTCTGTTGTCATTTGAGAAAATCAAGTTAGAGGCGCGTGATGAAAATAATTCGCTCTCAAAGACCATACCAAACAATCCCATCGATACAAGGCATTTTTTAAAACTGTGCGAATTGAGACGTAAATTTCCCGTACTCTACAAATTGGAATTTCAGACAGCAGCCAAAGTGGAGACAAACACCTGTCGCCATGCTCTCAGAAAAAACAATCAAGATAAAAACCAAAATCCCAAGTGCATTCCCTACGATTACAATCGCGTTGTCTTGCAGAAAATACCAGGAGTGCCCGATTCCGATTATATTAATGCATCCTATGTCGATAGTCTTTTGAAACCCAATGCCTATATTGTGACCCAGGGACCAGTCGAAGAGACAGTGAATGCGTTTTGGCGTTTGGCATGGCAGGAGAATATTAGTGCCATCATCATGCTGACAAAGACATTTGATTTTGCCAAAGTCATGTGTGTTCAATATTGGCCACCCAACACGGAGGTGCATGA
The DNA here is from genome assembly GCA_916048285.2 of Bellardia pandia. Classification (NCBI taxonomy): domain Eukaryota; kingdom Metazoa; phylum Arthropoda; class Insecta; order Diptera; family Calliphoridae; genus Bellardia; species Bellardia pandia. The sequence goes on along the minus strand of OU696530.1, from coordinate 26,088,970 downwards.
GACATATGGTGACATTAACATAAGCATTGTTAAGGAAGAACAGCTGGCCAATTTCCATATAAGAACTTTTCGTTTATACAAAGTAAAGGATGACAATCCTGAAGAAATAACTGATGAAAGATTTGTTTTGCAATTTCACTACACCGAATGGTATTCGCACTCGTGCCCTTTCTCCAATGCCGTTTTGGAATTTCGCAGGCGAGTTCGTTTGGTTGTGGGCAGCATTATAAAGGATGATGATACCAAAGGCCCAATGTTGGTGCACTGTAGTGATGGTGGTGGTCGTTCGGGTGTGTATATATCAATTGATGCCAATCTAGAACTGGCCGAAGAGGAAGAATCTTTTAATGTTTTTGGCTATATGAAGAAGTTACGACAATCGCGCAAAGGTCTGGTGGAGAATGTGGAGCAATACAAGTTTATCTATGATACTTTAGAGGAGAATATTTTATGTGGTAAAACATGGTTTCCAGTCTCCGAACTATCGGATCGTTTGAAGGCTAAAGCGCGTCGCAATTCTTTTACTAAATTGAATGACTACCAAATGGAATATGAAAAGATATGCAAACAGACTCCCCGTTTTACTATAGGTGACTGTGCTGGTGGCCATCGTGCTGATAACAGAGAGAAAAATCGTGATGTTTTATGCGTGCCACCCGATAATTTCCGCCCTTATCTAACGTCCTTTCAAGGCAATTCTTTTACCGACTACATCAACTCCGTATTTGTGGATGGCTACACCAAACCCCGCGAATACATAGTAACCGAATGGCCCATGAAACATACTCTGGGTGAATTTTGGTCTTTAGTTTATGATCAAGAATGTTCGGCCGTGGTCGTACTGTGTCAGCCTCCCGCTAACTCTCAAAGTTATCCCTCATTTTGGCCTATAAAATCGAAATTGGAAAAATATGGCCCCGTCTTCACCGTTAACTATGAACATGCTAAAAGTTATACTAACATTAAACAATGGGAATTTAAAATTAACAAGAAAATTGTTTCCCTAACCGAAATGATGGCTGGCGTTAAGGCTCCCATACGTACGGTGCAACTTTTCCAATTAACCTGCTGGCCTATGGGTCATAAGGTGCCCTCATCCACCAACTCGTTGGTGTATCTAATGAACATGGTTGAAATGTGGCGTGCCAAAACTGATTATGGTCCGGTGTGTGTTGTCTCTCCAGATGGCCGCAGTCGTGCTGGTGTTTATTGTGCTGCCAATGCTTGCATCGAACAGGTAATACAACATGGTGAGGTAGATATTTTTCAAGCTGTTAAGACGGTGAGACGTAATCGTCCGCAATTGGTTGAGAGTATGACAGAATATAAATATTGTTATGATTTAGTTTTGCATTATGTTTTACATTTCTTAAACCAGAATGACTAAACTATGAGGTGAATGTTGCGGTTAGAAAATATTTGAGGATTTCAAAAGGTGTGTTAATGAAAAATAGAGGGGTCAAGAATTTTATTGAAGGTTATAATTTTATAACCAACTAAAAGCACTAGAAAAATTGACGATTTTATGTATAGTTTAAAAAAACTTGTTTATTTAAAGCTTTCATAAAAAGCTTTAATTTAAATAATAATTCTATAATTGTGGTTTTTAAAAAAAATTTAAAGTTTGTAGGTTTGTAGGATTCGTTTGTGTAAATATTTATTTCTTTATACAAACTAGTAAAAAATCTAATAATCATCATAATAAATCATGTTTAATAGGACTTTATAATTAATATTTCATGAACCAAAGCAGCATTTCAAAAAAATTTATATTTATTGAAATTTAAATAAATGTTACAACATGTTACATGTTACAACAAAATATGTTAATCTAGCTGCACAACTTTGCAGAAAAGTAATCAAGAAAATTCAATGATTTGCAACATGTTGCTAGCAACATTTATTAACAATTGTTTAATAAGTAGAAAATTATTCAGAAAAGCAATAGGCAACTATCAAATAACAAAATATGTCGAAATATCATAAAATTTCTGTTCTGATAAGAACATTATGTACATATAAGAACAATCGATAAAGTTTAAATAAACTAGATTAATGACAGAATATACAGAAAAGCATTTCTAAACAAACTTGACACTTGATTTGGCAATATCTTGCAAGTTGAATGTCATAACAAATTGCCTTTAATATAAGAAAAAAATATTAATGGACTATATAGGAATTGAAATATTTCCTATATTAATTTTACAATTGTTTTGAAACATGTTGCTAGCATAAAATAATTTTTCTGAAAAACTAAACGATTTTCCAATTAACTTAACTTCGTTTAATATAAAACATACTAAAGACGTGCGAATATAAGAAAGAAACCTGTTGCGGCAACATGTCAGAATTACTGATTGATTGATTGTATTCAGTTAGTTTACTTTTAAAAACATTTATAGTTTACAATTGGCATCCATCTAAAATAATAATAAAGTTGATGGGAAGTTAGTAAACAAAATTTGATTTTAAAATTGCATTTTTAATAGTGAAATCACATAAACAAACTAGCGATATTTCCAAATAAAAAAATTCTTGAATTTTTTTTAGTGATTTGATTTTGTATGTCAATAGAAATTCGTCAGCAACTAGACCTTTTAATGCTTCAATTATAAAATAATGAAATAGATGGGATATTAGTGGGATAAATTTATGTATTAGTAATGTTTTTTTATTAATGAAATGATATAAACATGTTGCCAGTAATATTTTCATTTACGAAAATAAAAAAATTCTTCAATATTTTTGCTGATTTTATTTTGTAGAAAATTTATTCATCAGATTGAAGAAGGTAGTCAAATAAACATTTGATTTTATAAAAAATACTAATATTACATTAGGTGTTACAATGTTTATAAACATTAAACAGTTTGGTAGTAAAGATGTATAAGAACTTAATAAAATTAATATGACTAATTTCCATTTGTATTTTAATTCAATGCCAATTGATATTAATTTAAATTCTTTCATAATATCTCTTAAAGACAACATTTGAAATCCTCTAATAACGCACAAATTAATGCTCTTAAAAATCTTACTAGAAGCAATATATTCTGAGTATTTTAATAAAACCTTAAGTACTATTAAACAAACCCTCGTAGTTTAATTTAAACTAACTAAATGTATATCTTAAATTGTAACAACTAAAACCACCCAATAAAAATTAAAAAATTTGCCAAAAAAATCCGTATTTGAAAACCAAAAAAAAATAAATTGTACTGAATTTATTTTTTCAATGAATACCTAACAAAAAACGATAAGGAAATATTTTATTACAAAATCCTTTTAGATGATTAAAAAAAAACCAAAACCAAATATTTATATTTATATATTATATTGATGTTATATATATGTACTGATTTTGTCCTACAAATTAAAAAAAAAAACTTAAACTAAAAACAAAATTTATATGCCTTAAAAAATGTAAGCCTCAATTTGTTAACAAAAAGAATTATATTTATATTTGTTATAAACGTATATTTAAAACATCCCTAAATTAAGTTAAATGAAAAGCATAAGAAAACAAAATATTAAATTTTTTGTTAAATATTGTTTAATTATACTAGTGTGTTGTTTTATTTTTCAGTTTGTCTTGGTAATAATTGTTTTAAATTACAATAGCGCAATTGACAATCTTATGCAAATGGTATTGCAGCATTGCATTTACAATAAGGTTTAGCATAATTTTGCTCTTAATGTGAATTTTGTTAGTGTAGAGCAACAATATGCTAAACCTTTTTGCAAATGCAATGCTGCAATACTATTTGCACAAGATTGTGAATAGCGACATGTTTTATTTGATTTTCAATTATTTTTGTTTAATAATATTTATTATTTTTGTTATATAATAAAGTAATCCTTTACTCCTAAACTAAAAAATAAAAACTGCCCATGTTGCCCAACAATTTCGTTTAAACATCATAAATTTCCAAAACTGATACTTTTTTTAATATAATTTAATAGAATGAAATATTTAGGTTTGTTCCTAATTTAAACAAATTTCCAAAACTGATACTTTTTTTAATATAATTTAATAGAATGAAATATTTAGTTTTGTTCCTAATTTAAACAAATTTCCAAAAGATATTAAACAAAAAACCTTAACGTAAACTCACACATGTAAATAAATACGCAAAAAAGCGTTAATTTTAAAATTTGTATGACGTTGTTTGCTCTTGCAAAAGTTTTGCAAGATCAAACAGTATCAAATAAAAAAAAAACTGAGTATTTATTGTGTCTTGTCTAAAATAAACGTAGCTTTTTAATAAATAAACGAATTCAAATACATATATTTTTTTAGTGGTTACATTCTTTAGCAACATGTTGCTAGTTTATAAAGGCATAAGGATAAAAGGTTTACATTTTATTTTATTTTTTTTGCTGAAGTAAAATATTCTTAGTTTAAGGCAACTAAACTAAGCCAATTAACAAACTGTAAAAATTTAATTTTTTCCTAGCCACATGTTGCTAATGAATTTAGAGCCATTAAATTGCCCAAAACAAAATCAATTGACAAACTGTAAAACTTAAATTTAGCTTAACAATATGCTCTTTATGAATTTTAAACCATAATAGTGGAAAGTCAATGTAAGCGGCATGCGGGCGGCCACAGTATTATCAGTGAATAAAAGTTTTGTTTTTTTACAAAATTATTCATACGCTGTGTGAGTAAAGTAAAATTTTGTTCGCTTAAAACAATGTTGCCATAAATATGTACTCGTATAATATGTGAAAAATAAAAAAAAATCCATTTTTTAATTTAAGAACTTAAATTTAATTTTTTTTAACATTTGTCGCTTTAAATATGCCGCGTACATTTGCCTGCCTACAAAAAGTATGCGGCAAATAGAACAGCTGATTGCCGCGCGTTGCCGCATGCCGCTTACATTGGCCTTACACTCTAAAATGGCTCTCAATTTGTTTTGGCTACATATTTATAATTATGTTAAAAAAGTTTTTTTATTAATTATAAAGTGTATTATTTTTTAATTTTTCTTTTTAAACAAATAATAAATCTTTAACCTGATAAAGTGCATTAATAAAAATCAATTGAACCACTAAAGTAATTAATAATTCATTATCTATTATTCAAACAAACTCCAAAGAAATTGTTAAAATATAAACTAATTAAATAAATTGTTTCAATTATTTATGCGTTTAGAGCCATTAATTTTGTTTTAATCCCAAAACTATCCAGCGCAAATATATTTAGTTTATATGTTTGTAAGCCCTTATTGATGATGGTTTTCATTTATTTCTAATTAATATTTTCCCACAAATCTCTTTAATTTCTATACATTTCTATATATTTCTATACATATGGATATAGTTATAAGTTACATTTTCATTTATTTTATGTTATTAATTACTATTACCCTAACTATCTATAGTTATTGATAAATTGGTATGCATCCAACAGTTAAAGACTTGTGGCTCATGTCACCGGCATTATACACTTAAATGACACTGACTACTTTAAGTCACTTCCATACACATACACACATACATACATATATAAATATAAAATAAATACAGTGCTACATGTAGCCCAAATCACTCTAGGGTGCAATAAGTTTTCCACAAGTAACATTTTATTATGGTTATTGTTGTTGTGTAAGGTTATAAAAGCTGCAAAGAAAAAACAAAAAATAACAAAATTTATTGTTTTAATTAAAGGAAATTAATCATAAACTAAAGTTGGTCATAAACAATTTTGTAAACATATTAATTAATTTATTGAATATTATGTTTTTTTATATTTATTTATTGTGTTATTATTAGAACCTTTATTTATGACTTCAATTAGTAGTCTTTGAATATTCGTGAAACAATATTAAATACTCTTGTGTTTAATGTAATATTTGTATTTAATTGTTATGTTCTTTTTAAGTATAACTAATTTTAGCTGTTTTTTATGTTCTACTTTAATGATTGTTCCTAGAAGAAAATGTGTTATTGTTACAGAAAGAAATTTCAATATGAAATATACATGTAAACATATATAATATGAATTTTATATAAATAAAAAGAAATATATGAAATATATAAGTAATAGTTAAGTTTTGAAAAAAATATGTCTCATGTTTTTTTCACAATTTATTGGTTTTTCAGTTTTTTTCAGACTGGCAAATATTTAGAAATTAGTTTAACATTGCAGAGTTTTTTTAAGTAATTCGATATCGAGCTGGGGTGTTTTCGAGTTAATTTACTGTTTATCGACTTTTTAGGCTGAATAGGAGCCAATTAATGGATATTTAAAGTTGGACACGTTAGGTCTCAAATTCTTTTAAAATATCTCCAAAAATTAATTTATGGTCCGAATGAGCTGTAATTGAAAATACATATCGTCATCAAAAAAAATCAAAACCGAATTTTTAATTGATTATTATCTTACGTGTCTCTACCAATTTTTGGAATTGTTCGACCAAAAATAACGCTTTTATATCCAGAATTCAAAATAATTCAAAATAACGTAACAGCATTTGCATTATTCTCTCAAGTCAAATGAGCGTATCATCAAACTTGGGGTAAGAAATGAAAATAAAATATTTGAATTTTTAAATAACAAAGCAAATTATGATGATACGTCATTTTGTTTCAGAAATCACAAATTAAAAAAAAAACGTAACGATAGCATGTCAGTTTGTTTTAGAAAACACAAATACAATATAACATAAAAAATATAACTTAAAAAATATTTCGAAAACTATAGTTTTTACGCTGGAATTATTTTAGTTGTTCTGTTGTAATTATTTCTAAACCTGAAGTATTTTTCATTTTATAAAATTGTTTGTTTCTCCTTTAAAAATGGAAAAAATGATGTTACGTATTTTTGGTCGATTTTAGTTTAAGATATAATTGTAAATTTTGATAGATATTTTTGATATGGCGTTTCTACCAGCTGTATTTGCGATAAAATTCTGAATGAAATGAAAATAACTGGGTAAGACTATCTTGTCTCTATAAAAATTCCATCTAAATTTTCAGCATGTAAAAGAGGGTATAATTTTTGTTGCTTTTTGTCAAAAAAAAAATTCTTCACGATTATATATAATTTTCATATAGACCAAAAAGATAACTCAAGGCATAAACATCTAAAATAAAACTTAATAATTTAATCGTATATACCCCTCTCCAGCCCTAACCAAACTTTGTATTGCTTGCCCAATAAGTTACTTAGATACAAAAAAGTTTTTTTTACTATCACAAAGTAAATAAAGTCACAATGGGCACTTTTATAAAAAAATCAGATTTTGGAACACATTTTCCTTGTTTTAGGAATTTCGGTATTGGAGTCTATATTAGTTTTAAATTTTGTTATAATATCTTTAAACGTTACAATTTTACATTAATTAAAATTTTGAGATTTTCTTCATGTAAAATCTCCATATTAGAAGTTTTTTAATTGTTAAGGTAATTGATGCCGACAAATTTATAAAATTATTTTCTTTTACAATTTGCTAGTCCTGTGGTTTTTACCGATACCAAATGCGTATTTAAAAAGCTTATATTTACTCTTTATAAGCTCCACAAACCTTGTTGCCTTTTAAAAATTTTAAATTTTTTTCATACAAAATTTTGCATGCAATGGGGCAAAATTAATATTTTTTGCAAATATATGTGCAATTTCGAGATAAAATTGTACATGATAGTAGGAAAGAAGTATTCGATTTAAAATTTTATGATTGGACCCACAAATCCTGCAGGGCTGTGGTGGTGGGTAAAAAAAGCACACTTTTTACCTGTAACTTTTTAAATGTAAATGTGTGCAGTTTCTTTGGTTCTTAGATAAGCCTTTAAAACCCTGCTTGTGTGTGTTATTTATATTTTAAGGTTTTTCAGTTATAAACATTTCAAAATTACAATTTCAAAATCCGGTTTTTTTTAATTTTTTTTTTTTTTATCGATTTTCCTCAAATTTATTTTGTTAGTTAAGAATAAAATTTCTCATCACACACAAATATTTTAAAGCAATATCTTTTCTAAGTCAAAAACTAAAGTAGTTTTGAATTGAAAAATACAAAAACGGATTATTTTTACAACTTAAATATTTAAATATACAATAATTTGAAAAACTCTCCATTAAAAACTGGAAATTAATTGAATTAAAATTTTGAGAAAATTTTATTTTTCATTTAATGCACATTGAATTTTAGTTGTGGAGTTAAATGAACAGTAAAAAAGATTATTTATTTATTTATTTTTTCAAATACAGTTAATTTTGAATCTTTCTTACAAACAAGTTAAATTCACATTGTCAAACGTTCGACATTAAAGAATTTAATACTAATAAGTTCTAAAGAACAAAGTAGATTGAACTTGAATAATATTATATAACAATTACTTCGTAAGAACTTTACAAATCTGACTTTATTGTTACAAGTAAACTAAAAAAACCTATTTATAAAATAAATATAAAAAATACTAACCTTATAAAATGTGCCGTAAAAAACTTCTAGTTGTTGTCAAATAGTTATTGAAACGTAAAATCTCTAAAAAAAAAATTGTTAAAATAACAAAAAAAATTTAAAAATCTATTTAAAAACTTGTTACAATTGTCTTTAGTATTAAGCAGTATATATTTATATATTTAATTATATAATAATAAAAACAACAACATAAAAAGAAAAATTTTTTGTTATCTGCCAACTGAATTTCTGTGTGTAAAACTGTACTGCAATTTAAATCTCAGATTGGCAACAAATTCAATTCTCTTAAACAAAATATTTGTTTGTGTAACTTGTTTGTATAATTGACTATAAGCTAATACATACTATGATTATTTATTATACTGATTATAATAAATTATTGAGTTTTTAATTTATTTTGCATTTATGCATATGAACGCTAATAATGTATATATGTGTGTTTTTATAAATTTTTATGTCTGCAGATATAGACTTAAATCTTAATCAAATGTTTTATGTTTAATTTTATTTATCGTTATATTTTGTTGTCCTAAATAAATATGATTATTAAAAACCACCCACTGAAACAAAGGCACTGGAGTATGTTTTAATTACTATAGTTCAAAATATTTATAAACAATATTTAATTATAAAGTTAAAGTAAAGGTAAGATATTGTGCAACTCTTAGATCCAAAAAAGCTGTGCTTTAGAAGCTCACAAATGAATGGAATCTACATAACAGAGTTTAAGAATGAGAAAATGCACTACGTTGCATAACTATAAATACATACAACTTTTATCAATTTTGTAAATTAAAAGAAAACTAAAACAGCTCAACCTACATGTATATTATTTTACAAAAAAAATCATTATTTTTTATTTTAGCTCTTAAAATTTCATGAAAAAATTCATTAGTGTTTAATAGTTATAAAAACACTGAAAATAAAATAAAAAAAATTTAGACTTTCACAATGTGTTACGCCTGTTGTTTTTTAAATCAACTCAAAAATTTGATCAGGCATACTAACTACGAAATTTATTTTTATATCTTGAGACATAGATCTCCAAACGTCTATAAAAATAGGTATTATTGGCTTTCTAATTGTCGGTTTACAGCATAAATTCAACGGTTTAATATTCGCCAACTGTTCTGAAAAGGGTTATTATTTGCAAAACATGAGCGCCATTACAATACATTAATATTTTTCGAAGATAAACCATCCCTTTGCTTGACGACTTATAGGTGCATTACTTCGTTGCAATATAGATATTTTTTATTACTATTTTCTAAAAATTACATTACTTTTTATTCAGTAATTTTTTGTAATCAGAGAAATTCATTTTGGTGCTTGGAAACGCCAAATCAAGCTGCGTCTGCACAAAAGGCTCCCCAAACCATTAAAGAACCTTCTACGAAATTTACTATTGTGAAATATCGTGTTTCCTTCTGTAGGTCTCTCTAATAGCGATTCAAGCCACCATCAAGTTTGAATTGTTTGTCAGCGGAAAAAATTTCCTTATATAAATAGTGCAACTATTAACAAAGATTAATTAGTGTTAATTAGTATTTCATAACTATAAATACACTGAATATAAAACAACTTAAAATCCTAATATTCTCAATAAATTTAGATTTTAATAATGTTAATAGTCAACTCAAAAATTCGATCAGGCATATTCACTAAAATTATTCTTACATCTGCAGATATAGATCTCCAAGCATCTCTAACAGCTTCTTTTAGGTGATATATACTTTTATATTATCGGTTTTAAGCATAAATTCGACGGCTTAATGTTCCCCAAATATTCTTATTGGGGTTTTGATCTGGAAAACTATCTGACCATTCAAGTGCATTTATATTTTTTGACCACAATCATCCCTTTGTTCTTACTTGTATAGGTGTGTTGTCTTGTTGAAAAATAATTGAATTTCATTACTATTTTCTAAAAATTACACTAATTTCTCATCTGGTAATTTTGTGTAATTATTTTTAAGGTTTTTTTTGCACGTTTCTCCAATAGCTGTTAAAACCATCTAGACCATCAAGATTGAATGTTTTCTCATCGGAAAAAATCACTTAATACAAAGATTTTCGGCTTACTTGCTTACAGTTAGTTTTTAAGTTCCTTTTAGCAAATTCAAGTCTAGCAGTTCTGTGACAGAGTAATAGCCTCGGCACAAACAACTACTTTTGTCGTTTATTAGTCTGGGATTTTTTTTTTGCAGTCTTCTTATAGTTGATTTGGTACATTAAGCACACATTCATTAATAATCTGCCCAAGACTCTTCATTATGTTGCTGGCACAGTTTATAATTCTGCGAGTGTTCAGTTCAGAATGCTATTTTTTACGCCGCCTCTTTTATGTTTACCATAACTTGAACTTTTTCAAAATCACTTAGGTCTGAACCACGCGGCATTTATTGTTGAAAACTGCATAATAAAAATAAATAACAATTATACTTTTGTTTTTATAGTATTTTTCTTTGTTTGTCATAAAATGTAATTATAGTTTTGAAATACTAACAAAATATTAATGCACAATATGGGTTTCAAATTAATGAAGTGGTCTCCCAAATTTTGGATAAAAGGAGATCATTGACTATATTCTTAAATTAAATTATATACGTTTGTATCATCAAATTTAATTATATATTCTTATATTATAGAATAAGAAAATACAAGCAAAAATGTTTGTGCATTTTGATATTCATGTGACCTGGAAAAAATAATGGTGGGATTAAATTTATATATAAATACATTTATATAGTTTAAATTCCATGAAAATCTAAATATACACGGCCAACCGATGTTATTCTAAAATTTTATCAGCCCAATCATGAATAAAAATTCCGCGGGAGTTTTTCCCTTTTTATTTTTTTAAAATTGAATTTGAATAGGAAAAATGGGAACAGGGAAAAAACTCCGGCGGAATTTTTATTCATGATTGGGCTGTATGTGTTTTCCTCTAATCATTAAATTATTCCTGTAACAGAAACGCACCTAAAACTATGCTTTACAATTTACACATTTAATTTCCTTGACAATTGGTACGTGTTTAAATTAACTTGCTGTAGGGTATTTCAAAATTTTATACACAATATAAAATATACACTAAATTTGTTCAATGAAATTTATTTCATTGTCAGATTTTCTGTCTGGTTATTGCACAAAAAATTGTAAACCATTTTTTTTTTTTGTTTTCACTCTTATAGACTATATTAAGCCATGGCGTTAATACTTAAGCGGAAATATGCTCGTGTTTATTGAAAACAAATAGATATGTATGAGTACATACATATTTATTTATTCTTTTGCAATTCAGTTTTGATTAAGTATTTGACTTCTTTGAAGAGCAAGCAACAATATATGTTATTTAATTTTTAGTTATATGTTGCTTACCCCTCTTCTGTTTATTTTTTGAGGCTTACTATTAAAATAACAAAAAAAAAATAATATGCCCACAAAATATTCATGATATTTGCAATATCATGACTGGATGAAATTGAAATGTAGTCAGCTGGTTAATTCTTTTGAAGTGTATGCAAGAGATCACTTTATTTTAAATTTATATTTTGCTACTTACATAAATAGCAGAAAAAAACACAGCAGCCATAAACTGTTATGATACATATTTTCATGACTAATGGGAAAAAATAACAAAAAATAAAATATAAAAATTGCACAAAAAGAAAAATTTCCAAATCAAATGACAACTTTCAACAATATATAGCAGAATTTCGGTTAAATGTTTTAACTTTAAATGTGTCTATTTAGTGTAGGGTACAAGCAAATCACATTCCAGTAAGTTTAAACGGTTGTATGATTGGTAATTGATACAAATGAGGCGAAACAAAGCATTTTCTTAATCATCTACTTAAAATCTAACCCCCATTATTCATAAAACTTGTGAAAGGTTTATAACAGGCTTATAAGGCAAATTTTGTATGTAAGCCTGTTATAAACCCTTAATAAGTTTCTATGAATTATACTGTAAATATATAACTAAAGTACTAAATACATACATACATATATATATGAATGAAGATTTTCCATTCCAAATAATTAATTTGAAATAAATATTTTACTGTTTATGTAGTTTTTTATTGCTCTTAAATAATATTGTTAAAAAAATGGTTTATTTATTTATATTTTTTAAGTAGAATGCCCGGTAAATTGTTTGCATCAATGGCAAATAAATGTCTGTTTTTTCCTTTTTTAACTTTTACAAAAAACAATAACTTTATTATTGTTATAGTTTGAATAAAAATAAATGTGTTATAATTGAAGTTTTCATATGTACATTGCCAGCCTACACTTAAAACAATAACAAATTAATAAAATATGCTAAAAAGTTATTATACTTCTTTTTTTCGCTCATTTATTTGCAATATATTTTCATCTCCAGTGAGACCAAAACATACACTTAATTCTTCTTACGCGGTAATTGGTTCCAGGAAACTTCGTGTAAAAAAAGACATTGATCGTATGAAAAATAGAAGATTGGTTCCTAATCTCTAAAACCTATTGAAATTAGTAAAATAAAAGGAATAAAATCGTGTAAAAGATTTAAAATTTGTTTATTTTTATACTGTGTTAAATCAAAACCGTGTAAAAACAGAATTAGGTGTAAATTTAAAACAATATAAGTATGCATAAGTCTCTATGTATATATTTTTATGTTTAAAATTAAACTAATATTTACATATTTACATATTATCAAATCAGATGTTTCTAAAAGGCAGGTCTAAGATATTAAACCTTTTTAACCTAAAAATTTCCTCACTGTCATCTAATAAGGCAATAGCCAAGGCATTCCTACGATTACTGGGCTTGCCGACGTAACTTTTGCTGAACCTATTAATTTCGTCTTTGACAGAGAGTAGTTTTAAGTTTCAATGGATATTATTATGGGTCATGTGCCAGAAGCGTTTGTAATAATTCGTAAGGTCTTAGATTGGTATCCCTGTAATATTGAAATGTTTGAATTTCTCGCATAGTTGTATGCCATATATCCATATTGGTTTAAGGATGCCTTTGTATACTTTTTTTAAGATTTAATTGAGAATTTTTACCGATTAACCAATACACCTTTTTTGTCTTGATATAAAGGTGTTCTCTTTTGGTTATGTTATGTTCGTTCCAAGTCAGTCTCTATCCACGTGCATTCCAAGATATTTGACACCATGAAATTGTGGAAGTTAAGGTACGGTCACACTATATTACTCAAAAAATCATAACCACTTATTTTAGCACAAATTTGTTTGACGCTGTTTACTGTTACAAGAGTTTCGTAAGCATCAAATTAAAAATTTCTAATTATTAAGGAGTTTCCTTCAAGCTAATTTGGTAAAATGTTTGTTTCCAAACGTAAATAAAAAACTTGTTCGATTCTTATTTTTATTTTATTTTCCCAACGTTTCGTTAGTTTTATTCTAACTTCTTTAGGGGCCTCGTTCTAAATAATCTAGTGACAAAATTGATCGGTCTATTACATAGCCATAATTCATAGACGAAGCTTCACTCACAGCCCTGATGTTTATTATTATTGGATATTAATTCCTATTATCAATTAGTTACTTATAACTAAAAAACGGGACATCACGAACAGAATTTCGGTATAAATAATAATAATAATAATTTTAACTAATAAAATATTTTACAATTTTTTAAGTGTAAAATGTTGCATAAATGTTACTGTTTAAATTTGCTGAAATAACTTTTTTTTAATATATTTACTTTAAAAGAAAAAAGTGACCGCAAATATTTGCTAACCTTTAACATAATTTACTATCATTAGAAATAACTAAATAATTTTGCAAAGTATTTAACTACTTCAACAAAAAAAATCATTACAATAAGGTCGCTAGCCCTTGGGGCAAATGGTTTTTGTAATTTTTATGGATTATTTACATAACATAATAGTTTTATCAAAAAAATATAATAACAAAAAACAAATAGCTTTTTGCAAACGATTTATTTAGTGGAAAAATCATAGTTCATAATCAGGTCATTCAACTTTAAATAAAACATTTGCAATAACATATACAAGAAACTATTTGTTTAAATAATAAAACTACTTTTACCTTAAAAGATATCGTAATAGCAAAAAATTAAAAAAAAATACACAACACAAAACTGCAATGAATATGGCTGGTTGGTTGGTTTGTTGGTTTACTTGGTAGTTTAATACGTGCGAACACTTAAGTAGAGTCGAAGGGACCCCGTTTAAAAAGACCATACCACTCGTCAGGTTTAATGTCGTATACAACATACTGTAGCTAATATGTGTGTACAAAAAAGTCGTGTCTTGCTAGAACCAACCTGTATCTGTGAGATATCTCAGTAAGTCATTGAGTTTTGACCCGGCTATTCCCGCTGTATTACTCGGGTGAAGAGTATGACCAGGAGATATGCAACTGTTATTAAAAAAAAGGATATCCTTCTACATATATATTAGGATTAAAATTAAGTTTTTTTTGTTTCTCTTAAAAGAATAAAATTCTTATTTAATGCTAAATTACTGTCCACAGTTTTTTTGGGCAGTTGTTTTTTGGAATGAAAATCACCGAAATGCAACAAATTAATAAAAAAAAAACAGTAAAGGGGCGTGATTTTAGAGCGACCTGTAACACGTTTGAAAACTAAAGGGTTTAAAAAAATAATGAACAATAAAAAATAGTTGCCATAATTTTCAAATGTGTAATTATTAATAAAATATAAAAATAAGTGTACATTTTGATTGTCACTCCATAACTCGAGAACGGCTCGACCGATTGCCATAAAATTTTTAGGGAAGGTACAGGGAGGAGTGATGATGGTTAGTTGATTTTGAAGTCCAAAATCGGTCTAGCCATTCTCCAGTTATGATTTTTTTCCTAAAAAAATTCAACATTTGAAAAAAAAGTCCCCTAAAGTATGCTGTACAAATTTGCAAATAAATAAGAGCAGACAGGTTGCGAATACATCTTATTCTATGAAATACAAATCAATAGTAAATACCGAACGAAGCCGGGGCGGTCAGCTAGTTATTAATAAAACTAAATACATAAGTGTAAATATCTAAAACTATATTATCAAACGATTTACTTCTACTTTCTTGTATACGAGTACTTTATCTAACTTATTATTTAAACAGGACGGATTGTAACTCGTTGTCGTTTTGTATTAAACATGCCGTATCATACCACCAACAGGTGGCAATCGAAGTTGGATATATGGATAATTTTCACTTCATTGTTGTCAAAAAATATGATTCTGGACTTAGCTCATAACTTCTAACTAAATGAATATGCTCTACAGACGCAGAGGAGACTTTTCAATAGATCTGTCATATTTGTTTTAGAAATTCAAAAGAATCAATTTATAACCTTTAACCTTTATATACCAAGAATAGACCTTTGAGCAACTGAAAGTAACCAACCATCTGTATACTAATACAAAGTCAATATCTTTGTCTTTAAATCAGAAATAAAAATGTAATATAATTGTTCAATATATTTGTGTGAAAACTTAACCTTAAATCATATCTGACCTCATAGCTTCGTATCAATGGGTCCTCTATTTTTAATTCTGAGATATATTTATGATATTTAAAAGGAGCGGTTGCTTTTCTTTGGCTAATTAACGATAGTAATCTTATTTATACCATATAACTTTATCTTTAAAAATAAATCAAAATTAAATTTGTTTGTGTATTATATAGTTTAAATATATTGCCATTTAAGTATGCCAAATGGAATGACATCTCCCATTAGTGTTTGTTTGTTTGTTCGAAACTCTTATACTTTGAATTTGTATCGATGGCAGTTATCAAAATTTTTATGTTTTTCATCCTATTTTAAGGAATTTTTATATATTTCGAGTATTATAACCTAATGTGAAAATTAAATTACAAAGCTTTGTCATGTCATGTTCTGTATAAATATTTTTCTCATAGGTATATTTACTTAGATCATTTTGATATAAAAATGTAACCAATTTTTCAAAATAATATATGGGCATTTCTCCAATGTCGAATTGCGACATTCGTACGCATTCAAAATGAAAAAAACATATGTCAAGACATGATTTTATTTTGATAAGAGGCGAAACCTATAGCTCTTGATTAGCACTTTAGTTTGTGCTAAAGTTAATTTTCGCCAATTTTTCGTTTTCAAGATAATTACAAAAAACCAAGACATTCGCACGCGACAAAAACAGAAGTCGCTTTCAAACTAAACAAATCAAACACTGAAATCAGCGAAACTTGAAGGAATATGTTAACGGGACTTATTATAAATATAATGCACTGATGTATCTCAATAATGTTTTTTATTTTATTTAAAAATATTAAGAAGTTTATTTTTTATTTAATTTTTTATCACTGTCGCACGTGACATGTCGCATGCGACATTTTGTTCCATTATACTTTTTATGTTTATTATTTTATTTTTTATGTATTAAGAAATGCAAAATATGATTATAAATGATTTTTAATTTATTCAGTATATTTTATTTTCACAACAGAAATTATAAACTTAACAACATATCTTCAATAAAGAAAAACAAAAATACATACTTATATTCATCTAATGTATGTTCAACAAAAACAGAAACTAACTTAACTGAGTATAGTATTACTAAGATCAAAGAGAGTTTTTTAATGGAATATGCAGTCCTAGCTGCCTCTAGCTGTTGGCCATCGCAACAAAACGAATGGAACTGGGATATACCTGGAATGCTTTTCACTTCCTTCCATTTTTCGTCCAACTTATATTCAGAGACAAATTTTCTATTTGAGCAGATGGCATAAAATGCATTTTGATTCCATTTATGTTGTTTGATTTTTTATTATACTTCCGTTTTTCTTGAATTATATCTTCGTTGCCTTCAGCCTGCGCTCTCCACGTTCATCTAGCATTCCGCATTATTTCGCTGTTTTTCAATTTATAGTTTTGTAATTTTGTTTCATCATCCTTTAACTTTTCTCTCCATCGTTTGCAGTTGGCTTTATTTTTTTCTCCGCCATTTTTACTCATCTACATTCGAAATTTTTATATTAACATATACAAATAAATATATTTTAGATTTTTTTTTTATTTTATGAATTTTACACTTACGATGTCGCACGCTTCAAACTTTAAATAAGTGAAGAGAACAAAGCGCTGATTATTTTGCAGCAATTTTTTTTTTTTTAATTTGCAATAAAAATATATATTTGTTACTTGCGTTTGATGCGTTTTGTTCAAATACCTTCGACTCACTGATAAAAAATGTCCTTTTTCAATGTCGCACGCTACAACGAAATATACGGTAAAACAAAGAAAAAATTTACCGTAATTGGCAATCGCTTCGTTCCTTTTACATATTTCTCATATTCTTTAAATATAAACTGAGATTTATAAAAGCAAATGTCAATGCATAATGTCTCTCAATAAGATCAGTAATCAAAACAAAACAAGCAATAGAAATGTTTAAAACAGAACTTTTGCAATTATTCGACTTTACATGCGAATATTTCAAAGAGAGTTATGAATAAATGTTAAATTTTTTTAAATTAGATAATTTTAATAGATTCTCTAAAAAAATATTTCAAAACAACATACTTTTATAGACCATAAATTTTTTGGCTGTGGTTGACATTTCTGTGGAAATGCCCATATACAATTTTTATGAACCATTAAATACATTTTTTAGCTATTTGGCAGCAATATTTGACCAGGATTCCTACATAAACACATACATATTTGTGAAAGGTTCTTAATTATTAAGTATAAATATTTTTAATTATTAGTTTTTTTGTTGTGTATTGCCTTTGTTCTAGTGTGGGTGTGATTTATATTTATTTGCTACATATTAAATATAAATCATACGTAGTGTAAAATAAAATACATAAATTAATTAATGTCATCTATGAAAAGTTATGATGTGTTTTAGCAATGAAATAATAATTACTAAAAAACAATTTAAATAAATACCATAAATTCAAAATGTTATTGAATAAATTGTACCGCAATAACAGCTTCAACAACATTAAAAAATTATGTTCAAATATCTCGTTTTGAATTACGTAATATAGGGGATCTTATCCAATATTCACTAACTATTCAACACAAAACGCCACACAATCAATGTGCTTGCATCTCCAGAGAATTACAACACGTTCATTGTTGATGTTTAGTTTTTGACTAAGCTTTTGCTAATGCACTAATTTGGTGTTTGTCAAATTTCTAAACACTCAACCAGCACAATTGCGCACAAGTCAAACGCGACAAAACTTGGTACTTGATTTAATGAAAGGTTTTATACTAATAGTTGACAAATGCAAATAGCTATAAAATTATCTCATACTCTAAGGAAACATTAAACACATTAACACATCTATATAAAGGCAAAATTATTGCGGATATGCCGTAATTATAGGAATAATTATGTAACTTAAAACTAGAAATCTTAAAATAAAGTTTTACAATTAATGAAACGTGAAGAAAAAACTTAATATTATATTAAATCTTTAACAATTTGAGATATTAAATCTAATAAAAAACAAAGATTTTTATTTTAAGTTTGTATATGACAAACTACCTACGATAAAAATCAATATCCACTAGAATATGAAACTCATTTGTGTAGGTGGATTATATAATGTAGGATAATTTGCATGTTTGTGTCATAAAGACGCCACTTGTTGTCATTAATAACGTCATTACATATACTATAAACAAAGTATATCTATACTCTGTGAATAATGTCCATAATGAGTTGTTGCTGTTAATGTTGCTGTTGATTTAATTTTTGTTATTCTGGTTGTTATTATTATTGTAAAACAAATAAACTAACAAACAAATACTACACATACATACATAGTAGAGTATGTATGTTGTGCGTTCCTATAGTATGATGTGTGTATTAATATTCATATTTGTACAGTGTGAACTGTAAATGTGACGACATTCGTAAATATATTTATGTAATATAGATCATTGAAGGAATTTTAAAATTGATATCAAAATAAAAAAATGTATACTCATACACTAGCAAAATATTTAGGGTTCTTAAAACCATATTTTGATTGAATTTCATGCCTCTTTATATTTATTTTGTCTAACTATCTGCATATTTTTGTTCCATTTTTTTAGATTTTTCTTATATTAAGACAAATATTTAAGTATTTGCAATATACATATATTGTATTTACAATAAAATAAAATATTTTTATCCAAATAGGTTCAAAATTGCAAAAGTTATTCAAGATTTTTATATACGCTTAAAATGGTACATTTAAATATGTTTAATATTCCCAGCATACCCTTCTAGAAGCGCTCCGAAAAAGGAGTCAGAAAAGAGTCTAACAAAGTGAATTTTCGGAGCGTTCCAAAAAAGGAGTCAGAAAAGAGTCCAACAAAAAACATTTTCGGAGCGAAAGAGAAATTTGCTTAAAAATTTATTTTTTTTTTCAATTTTTTATATTTTATTTAAATTATTCATTTTATTTTTTTACTGTAAATACAATTTATTTAATTTTTTTCGATTTCTAATTTAGTTTATTTGTAAATGAATTCCCTTTTTGTTTATGTAAAAACAATTTTAAAAAAATGTGAACTTTTAATTTTTTGCATTTAAAATTGCAATGAATCTTTTCTTATATAATGTAGTAAGTGCTCTTTCTGAGCCCAAAAAACCCTCTGACAATATCTAAGAGCTCGTTCAGAGCCAAAAAAAAACCCTCATAAAAGACCCTTTTCTGACATTATCTAAGAGCTCTTTCTGATGGACCATTTTCGAATGTAATGACCCTCTTCTCTGAAGGTTTTCGGAGCAATAATGATTGTTTTTTGGGCTCATAAAGAGCACGAACGCTCTGAAAAAGGTGTCAGAAAAGTCTCTTTTCAGACTCATATGGCTTGCTGGGATTATGTTTTACATTCAAGTACCAAGTATAGTTTTATGCGCCGATTAAAAAATTCTATGAAAAGTAAAGCTAGATTTACACGATTGAAATTTTCTTCAAAATTGCTCTTCAAAATGCTTCAAACTCATGTAAACAGCAAAATTTCTTCAAAATTTATTTATTTAATAACTATTAATAACTAAATTTCAAAATTTATTTAAATTTAAAGATAGTGTAGCAAATTGATACGTAAACAAGAAAAATTGTTTTATTTGCAGTTAATCGAGTTCCGATTCCAAATCTACCGATTTGAGATAGGAATACTAAATAATATATGCATGTAATTCTATCTGTGAAATCTAAATATACATTTTGTGAACCAAATTTAATACGCAATTATACATTTATGTCTAATTATGATTGATATATAATTTTCGTAAGTCTAAATATTCTAAAACATTGGCCAGTATTACTCTCTTATGTCCATAACTGATGCACCATATTTGACCTCAGAATATCTGAGAATTTATAAGCCGCCATACTGGATTTTGTTTTTTGAAATCTGAATATGAAATTCTTCCAATTATGGTCAAAATTCAAATACCACTCTTTGTAAACTTTATTTGCTTATTTTGTACACCTTACTACATTACACATTGTCTGTGTTAACGGTATTGTTTTGTCTCTGTATAAAGTTTTCATATTAAATATACATACATACATATGTATGTAGACTGGTAAACATGTGTTGACTTCATGACACTACAAATTTGATTATAAATACATACATACATACGTACGTAATACTTCCACTCATATAACAGTTTGTGTTTATTCACACATGTATAAACACATACCAATATATACGTACATACATATTTATGTGTTATATACACATTCATACATATTCATATTGGATTAAAGTAAACAATTACATTGACTTGACTTGACTTGATACAACATGACATGACTTGACTGTGAGCTTTTTTCGCTCTTATTCATTTGTATATTATACATACATACATATACATATATAGTTTTATTTAATGTAAACAAAGTAATTTGCTGCTTTGGAAATTATTGATTTAAATGCCAACTTAAATAAATAGAACAATAAAACAAAAACAATCAAAAGAAAATATAAATATTAATATTTATTAATATTATTATCGCTATAACTGTTTGTTTGTAAGATTGTTGGTTGGTGGTTTGGTTTGTTGGTTTATTTATTTGTTTGGTTGTTTGTTTTTTTGCCAGAATGTAAGTAAGTAATAAATATTAAATTTAATTGTTATAAAATTGTATATGGTTTAAATATTAAACGTATGTATGTATATAGTTTAATTTAATGGCCTTTGTATTGTGTAATAATATTTGTTATAACAACTTTTAATGAATTTTAAAGTTTATTAATTTTAACTAGTTTATTGCACTCAAATATTGTATTTCAATATTTGTTAAATGACGACTTGGTAAATTAAAGTTAATTAAGTCCTTTATTGGCACAATACATCATAAACAAACAAGCCAGATCAAATTGAAGGAATGTGCAATACTACTGAAGAATCAAAAAAAATTTAAAGAGTTTCCTTATATTTAATATATTTTCAAACAAATCGATATCAAGTAATACTATATACTTGGTAGAATACTTTGAGAAATATAATTCCTACATAATTGCCGTATAAATTGTATACTATTTAATAATAATTTAATTACAAAACAATGCTTTCACATAAAATCCGTTTGCATATATGCTATAATATTTATACAACAAAACAAGCGATTGCTTACTTTTGAGTCAAAAATGGATTGCTATTTATTAATATTTAACAAAACCTAAAATAAGAAACTAATATTAATGAATGCATAAAAATTATATATTTTCCCTTTTTTAGCTTTTTTTATCCATTTTTTTTTTTTGGATTGCAACATAAATTGTTGATACCGATATCTATTTGAGACCATTACCGTGACTGTTTTATAGCAAAACCATTCTGATTCTTCTAAGATTTGGATATTTACTTCCACGACAGGTTTGAAAACCAGCATCCATTATTTTGGCTTCTTACAGTACATACACTGCGTTGCATAACTATAAATACATACAACTTTTCTCAATTTTGTAACTTAAAGAAAAAGTAAAAGAGTTTAAACTAAATGTATGTGAAATGAACAAAAAATAGGTATTATTTAACCAACAAAATCATTAGTTTTTAATTTACTTCCGAAAAATGTATAAAGAAATTAATTAGTGTTTCATAACTATAATTACACATGGAATTAAAAATAACTTAGAACAACAATATTCACAAACTATATAGACTTTGATAATGTG
Organism: Bellardia pandia; assembly: GCA_916048285.2. NCBI lineage: Eukaryota > Metazoa > Arthropoda > Insecta > Diptera > Calliphoridae > Bellardia > Bellardia pandia. The sequence goes on along the minus strand of OU696530.1, from coordinate 26,066,349 downwards.
TTAGGTCTCCTTTTTTTATTCAGGCATAATATTCGAATTTTAACTTAAATTCAACTGCATAATATTCCCCAAATATTCTTAATGGGGTTCTGATCTGAACAACATGCGGGCCATTCAAGTACATTAATATATGTAGCTCAAAGACCACCAACACTTTGTTTCAGGACTTGGATGCATAGTTGTGTTGTCTTGTTAAAAAATAAATTGTTTTTCATTACTATTTTCTAAAAATGGCACTAATTTCTCACCTAATAATTTTGTTCATTTAGGGGCTTAAAAAAGTCAAATTAAAAAAAGAACCGCCTCCGAATTTTTTTAAATATCGTGGTTCCTTCTGTAGGTCTCTTCAAAAGCTGTTGAAACCATCTGGACCACCAAGATTGAAATTTTTCTCATCGAAAAAAATCATCTTATAGTTACAAACGTATGTATGTATGTTTAAATTGTGAAACTTTGAAGAAAAATGTTTTAAGATAAAGAACGTAATAAACATTAAAAATCTTTAAAAACGCACCCAACCACTTTTTCGAGTAGAATTGTTACTAGGTGATGTTAAACTAAAGATTATGGTCTAAACCGAAAAATTGTGACAGAAAACCACACAAACAATCTGGCCCCATCCAATGTCAAACTGCCAAGAATTTGGTTATACTAGATCATATTTAAGTGGCCAACGGTTTGTATCGCATGTGGCAAACTACATTGTTCGTCTTATAGTGGTAAACCGAGTGTTCATGTCTGAAGGATGGTATTGGTGTTCCCATCTCTGTCCTGTTGGGAGATGATGGTACCATCAACAATATAAAGAAACGACAAAACATAGAGCGCTGCTATTATATATATTTAGCTTTAAGTTAATTTTCGTTAAGTTTTATTTTAACATTCTGTTAGTTTTTTCGAGCCATTTTGTTTATTATTCGTTTTTTAGATTTCAAGGAATTCAGTAATTTAACCGTAATTTGTATCGAGCCTTCATTTTTTAATTCTTCAAATAAAATAACAATTTTGTACAACTATACTATTGAGAAAAAAGTTAAAGGAAAGTATTTTTCATTTGCAATAAAAGCTGAATCTGTAATAACAAAAAACAATCCCTTTTTTTATTAAAACAAACCAAATTGTTTTGAAACTTGGTTAGCAAATTTGCAGGTCCCACAAAACCATTACGACACACACTTGGTGAGTTAACACCGAGAGATGACTCGAACATAAAAAATGGAGTGACTCGGTATTCAAATTAGAAAAATGGTTGAAGCAATGGAAAATATAAGTTAATCAGAAGAAATGCACACATGTAAACTTTATATTGCGTAGAGAAGCAATAACACAACAATCCGAAATTAAATACCTCGGTATACACCTCGTCTTCGCCTTACATGGAAATCCCATATGAATGCAAAATTGAGGCAAATGGAATTGAAACTATTCCAAATTAATTGGCTTATTGGCAGAAACTCTAGGCTTAGTTTAGATTGTAACCTCCTACTTTACAACTCGATCCTAAAACCTGTATGGTGTTATGGAATACAGATAAGGGGAACAGCCTCAGCTTGAAATGTAAACAAAGATGTCAACACAAATTGCAACGAATGATAACAACAGTCCCCTGGTGTATAAAAAAAATCGAATATTCATAAGTGCCATTGGCAAAAACCGACATCCTAAAGTATGCAGAAAACTATTTAAAATGCTTGAAGTACACTCAACCCCATTACCCCGCAACATATTAATAAATAGTAGCATAATGCATACAAACAAATGGATAAAAAGCTTTCGTCCGGCTTTTAGATATAAGATTAGAAATGCTTACTGTTAGTTCGTTTTTAATGAAGATACAATAAATAAATAAAAGTAAACAAAAAAATGTGAAATTATTAGTTTTTTCCGTTAGCTAATTTAAGTTTAGCAGTTTTGTGGTGGAATAAAAGCTTTGGCACAGACAATAGCTTTTGTCTAGTAATAGTCTAGGATTTTGTCAGCAGACTACTTATGGTTGATTTGGTCACATTTACCTGATATTCAATAATAATCTGACTTTTTTATTAAATAATTTTTACACATAGAAAATTTGTTATTTTAATTTTTGATAATTTTTAGTTCGGCTTGATATTTGACTGTTGGCTAGCAGGCACCGCAGTGGTGCAGAGGTTAGAACTCAAAGAATTCTGATAAAAGAATGTGGTGATTCTTGAAACATGTAAATTCTACCCAGGTTCGATTCCCAGCTCAGCCAAGAAAAATTATCAATAAAATTTTAATAAGATTTCATGTTGTAAAAATAATTCCTACCTTCAGTAAAAATAATAATAAAAAATAAAATTTAATGAACTCAAGCTTAACTAAAAATTATCAAAAATTGAAAAATTAACAGTTCAACTAAAAGTAATAATAATTTGTTATTTTTTAAATATTAAAATAAAATAACTCCTGAAGAAGATTTCCAAAGGTAATCGAAATATTGAGTAATTTATATATAAAAATAAAAAATCTTGTATAAAAAACATAAAGTAACCAAGCTTAAAAATTATTTAATAAAAAAATCATACAAAAAAGGTCGAAGAAAATAGAATAAAATTATAATAATCTGACCAAGACCGTTCATCGTATTGCTGAACCAGTTTAAAATTCTGCGATTGTCGCTTTGAGAAATCTTTTTTTGGGCCGTCACTTTTATTTTTACCATAATGATCCGAAATATTTGCAAAAACTATTATTGCAACATGGAATTGGCAATTGCTCGAAAACTGATGCCACTTTTTATATAAACTAAAATTTTAAATTTTTCAAAATCACTAAAGTACGAACCAGCGGCATTTTATAGAAAATTTTTTAAAATTGCATATTAAGAATAAGTAACAGTTATATTTTGTGTTCTAGTTATTTGCTTATTATAAAATAATTGTAATTATAGTTATGAAATACGAACAAAATATAAATGCAAAATTTGTTTTGAAATTAATGAAGTCGTTTCTAAAATTTGAATAAAAAGAGATCATTACACACGTTTTAAAAAACTGTTTGTAACTTAACAACACATCTGAAGAGGCCCGGATTTTACCTTACTAAATGTAGTATTTAATTTCTTAGTTTATTTTAACAATGACATAATTATAGTAATTTTTGAACGCTTTAACTTTTTTGCAATAATTTAACGCGACGATTTTAGAATTTCAAAGAATTTGTGAACAATTTTTATTCTGTTTTGATTTGCCATTGCTCAGCACTCGTAACTTATAATTGAACAAACTTCCAAAAAACGGTAGTTTTGCACAAAAAACAAGTCACTGAAAAACCTAAACTTTTTGACAAATAATGTGACCGAATTTTATGTGAACAATGCTTTAACTACAATAAGTAGTAAAAAAGAAAAGTAAATAAATTTGACCTTTTTAATATTATATTCATGGTTCATTTACAAGTATAATGAAACTTTATTGCAATTGCAATTCATCGTTCTATTAGTCATATACATATATTTGAATATAGCAACTAATTAGAAATTGCAGTTTTAATCATGTTATTAATTAATCTTGATTAAATAACTAATTGGTCTTTATTTTCAAATTACGAATAACTCATGTACGAGTAGGTATGAGCGTGCAGCTATTACGATTACTAAATACTTAATGTTATTTACATGCAAATATATTTTATAGTTTTCAAATATTTACATTAGGCCTGCTCTTCGTTAAATGCAAATATTTCAAAATGACTTTTAAAAACTGCAACACTAATAATGGTGAATGAAGATATACATATATAAGTTTGTAATTTCGTAACATTCATAAATATTTAGGACATAACAAGATTTGTATCTAATTCGAAGTCGATTCATCAATATATAGTTTTACACAGAAATATTTACCAATGATCTAAGTAGTTTGGTATTGAGACTCACCGAAACCGATTTAATAACAAAAATGCTAGCAACTGAAATCCAAGGCAACCTAAAAACTATATGTATTTTTCCTAACAATTGCCACTACGATGGTTGCAGTTTGTTTTTAGAAAAAATAATAATAAGTCTACAAATTTAACATTAACCCCCTGACCCACGATGTCGAACGATAACGTTCGCTTAGATAAGACTTAAAACACAAACTTGATTGTGGAGTAAACAAACTTGATTGAGTAAAAAAATAGATACGATAAAAAGTTTGTGTCTTGAGTCTTATCTAAGCGAACGTTATCGTTCGACATCGTGGGTCAGGGGGTAAATGTCGAGACAAGTATTTTGCAGGGCACGTCTAATACGTGAATATTAAGTATGAATAATGTTGCATAATATTACATTTAGTAAATAAACATAATTTTAAATACATTATACTTACATTTTATGTATTAGTTATAACATATGCAATATTTAGAATTCATAACAACCATCTTAATTTGTAAAACAACACGATTTCGTTCTGTAATAACTCAAATATTTCCACATTTTGCATTTTGTGTATGCCAATTTTAAGTGGAAAGCCAATTGCATTAAAGATTTTTTTATTATATTGTACAATAGCTAGAAATCATTTCAATATTTGTTATAAAGTTGTCATCTATTAATTAAATATTTTAAAGCCCTAAGGTTGTGGTCACACAGGGCAAATATTTACTCAAAAAAACGTAACTACTTGTTTTAGCATATAGTATATAGTAACATATATAGTAACACCATTTTGCTTTTCATTACGGTTTGAATATTAATTTCACAATAGCTTTGAAAATCATCTTATTGTTCTTGCAGGACTTACACTGGTGTACGTAACGTAATATATTCTTTGTAAGTTCCTGGTTTCTTTTAATACAATTTTGTCTTTCTTTTTGTTTACGACCTATGCTTAAAGTTTAATTACATCTTTTGTTAATATCATTTAGAGTAGTTTTTGGAAAATTTATTATTTTTGCAATAATTAAGCCCGACAATGTCAGTAATGTCAATGTCGTACAAATATATTACGACTGTTTAAAAGGTAATTCAGTGGAAACTGTTATAACAGGCTGTTATATACAAAATGCTTTACTCGAGGCGTTTTTCTTTCTATATAGTCTCTTCAGGACCGTCTTTAATGGGGATCTCATAGATATTTATTTCATAATTTTCAATTTCCCATTACCGCGTAAATATTGGTATGTTTGCTTCCACAGCACTTGTATTCAGGACCTCGTATACTAGTCTAGTCATAGGATATAATTGTTTCAGTTTTCTTAAGATTTGTAATGACGAAATGTTTAAGAGTGATATCTAATCTAATCTGGCTTTTGATAATTTTATTAATAAAAAATATAAAATATTTTTAACAGTTTTAAAAGCTTTAAAGGTGTTCATTGTTTTCGATTTGAAGTTTGTGTTTTTACTAAAGTTGAAATCAGTCTTGTATCATTACCAGAAAGTTGTAGATAGTTGCCTTTAGTTTCATCATTATTTGATAATTATAGTATTAGTTCTAGTTAAAGGAGACTAACAGGAATCTAATGTATAATTGGTTTAAGGTTAGTTTAAATTTAGTTAAGAGTTTGATCAAACTTTTAAATCAACTAACAAAGATTATGAAATTTAGGAATTCTGTTTAGAATATTTCAGTTTAATATTATTGTCCTTTAAAATTTCATAATATTGAAGAATACCCTAACTTAACATTCTAGACTTCTTTTTCCTTTAAAATTTTGTCCCTGGTGTTGTTACTTCATTTAGTAATTATGAAAAATACTTACATATTCTATAATATTCAAGCAACTAAGCCGCAATACAATAGTTCATTTAAATTAAGCTAATATCTTGTTTTCGCTAAATACCCTAATTTCCCTAATATAATTTATTTAATTAATTTATTGTATTGTATTGTTGAATCTCTACAAAGCCATAAACCAATTATTTACAAATTAAAATAAACATTTAACTATGAACGGCTAGATTAAACACAAAAACTAAACAAAGCAACACTGGGAAAATTTAAATAAACTTAAAGCTTAAACAAACACATATATAAACCAACCACCAGCAAACAGAGGAGATTATTTAACATTTAGAAATAGTTTATGTCCTTTAAACCAGTTACCTAACGACTATATTGTATAAATAGTGTTATATTATAATATTTAAATGTAATAAATAATGACACAATAAAAAAACGTATCATATAAAATAATTATAACTTTTGATTAAACAAAAACCTCAAAATAATAAAGTAATTAAATTTAATACCTAGGTGACGTATAAGTAATAAACAACAAGTATACGTATGTGGATTTTTTTATGTTGTACACATCATGCTGTTAATAATATTACTTATACGCTAACAAACTTTAATTAAATTTAAAAGTTTACACATTCAACAAAAAATTATTTTATTAAATTATAAAGTACATGTGTGAGCTAAATATATGTATACACAGCATACAAGCAGTATAAAAATATGAAAAACATCAAATATCACACATTTTCACATACAGAGAGTATTATAAATTCTACTACTTTAGTACAGGGAGTCACACAGAGTTATGAGCCTGTTCAACAAGCATATATTTAGTGTGTGTTTGTAAGTCTTTTCAGTTCCGTGATATGATGAAAATTGTTTGGAAAAAAGGGCAAAAGCTTAAATGAATTAACCACAAAATTCAAATTATATTTTTCTGTTAAAACTCCATCAACAAAAGGCATACGAGAAAATGAACAAAAAACTATATGTATATTCATACAGACAAATATAAATTTAATTCTATTGTGTGTAAATATTTTCCTTTTCATCAATATATGTGAGTTTTTATGTAAGCTTATCTTTTAGGTATGATATACATATATTTGCTTGTAAGTGCCTGCGTGAGTATATAAATTTCAGCTGAATGTGTATTAAATAATAATAACAATACGTCATATAGGTATAAAAATTATTAACATGTGTTACATACTGTGAATAACAATATTAAATGGACCGCAAATACAAAATCTCATTTAATTTAGTTTTAGCAATTTTGTTATTTAATGCCTTTTCGTTAGGTATTCCTATAATGGAACATATTTGAAGGGGAAATTCTGGGACTTTTAGAAATGTCCTGAAAATGTTCAATGATTATAATAATTTTATTATATCCATGTGTTTTAACAAGGATCCAAAATAACTTTTAACACGATTTTCATACAATTATAAAACATGAAATGTTGATCCCGATAACCATTTAATGTCCATTTTTACAAGTTTTTTTTTAATATTCTCGAAAATAGAAACACTATGGATATTTTGATTTAGATCCAGCAACCAAACGTATTCTTCTTTTAGTACTTACACTCTCTGAGAGGCTCCAATTTTACTTTATTGAATTAAGTATGTTCTTTGTAAGTTCCTTATATCTTTTAATATAACTTTAAGCTTACAATTTATTTGCATTCTCTGCTTAAGGTGTATAAGATCACTTATAATATGTTTTGCAATATTAAAATTTTTCTTGATTAAATTGTTTGATAGAAAAACCTATAGTCGGTCAAGTTCTACCGCATAATAACCTACATCCTTTATATGTGCAAAACCCCTTTTTTAGAAATAGTAGGTATATGGGAGCCATCAATTATTATGGACCGATCATCCAAAAATTTAGTGGCGTGACTTCTGTGCAATCAAATATCTTGTGTGTTAAATTTTGTATCAATATAAACAAATACATGTTAAAGTTATTTTTGAAGGGAGTCTTATATGGCAGCTTTGACTAATTATGGACCGACCGTTATAAAGCTAGGTGGCATTTGTGTATATTTCCTATACGAAACTCATTTGTGTTGAATTTTATTTAAGTATCAATATTTTTAAGACATTTATGCTTTTTAAAGTAATTTTCGGAAGTGGGCCTTATATGGGAGATATGGTCAATTATAGACCGATCTGTACTTACTTGTGGTGAAACTAGTTTGTATAGGTTCATAAATCAAACACTTATGACGTATAAACCACTTTTTCGGGAGGATATTTGAATGGGACTTGGTGAAATAATGGACCGATTTCAAATAATTTCAATCCTAATGGTATTTTGGCTCAACAAAAGTCTCCTATTAAATGTTATTGATATATCTGCAAAATTGCGACCTGTACTCTTTACATGAACAGATGAACGGACGGACGGACATCGTTTAATCTACTCAGAAAGTGATTCTAAGTATATAGATGTAAAGCTGGGTGTTATACTAAAATATTTGGGCGTTACTAAAATCAGCACAATCCAACATACACTCCCCATATGGTGGTGTAGGATATAAAAACAGATCTTTAAAAGCAACGAATGTACCTATTTTAAATATTATTTTACTTACTTAGGCCCATTATTACAACTTGGCAATAGTTAAAGGTATGATTTTATCGGACAGATAAGAAGTATTTGGTTATTATAAGTTGACTTTATCCTAAAATCGACCGATAAGCTAAAGGGAAGATCATCTTGCCATTAAATTTTATAGTGAGGTTTATGTATTTGAAGTTGTCATATGTTCTGGAAAAAATGTCAACTTCATGAAAAATAAATTAATTTTTTTAATAACGAAAAATTATAAAGGTCACTTTATACCTCACTTTAATTAAAGTTACCTTTTACTATTAAGAGGTATTTTCAACTTAATGTTAATTTTGGTTTGTTTGATCTTAAGATCTAGTTGGAATCTCGAAGGATTTTAAAGTCTTTTCCCCAATTAGACTTTTTACTGGAGGCTGGGGTTTCGTAGGAATATAAGATTGATATTTTCGGACTGTGGGATAGTTGATAGACAAGAGTGTAAGAGTATTGAAAGGCAGTAAAATTTGTATATTATTTCTTTGAATTAATGTATTGTGTTTTTAAGTTCAGTCTGTAAATAAATGTATTATAACATTGATTGCTGTATTCCATTTTTATGGAAGCTCAACTGGGATGAAGAAAAATTAAGCTGGCAAATCTACAAATATGTCATCTAACTTGTTTCGTGCTAATGTATCTGCGCACAATCTTTTAACAACAGTAATCATAGATATTTTATGCGTCTTGTTAACGCATTTTTACATAATTTTTGGTTTTAAAATAATTTTTCTCTCAAATATACCACAAGTACTAATGTTTCGGCTCCATGTAATAGACGGAGGATCACAACCGTGTTGTAGATAATAATTTCTGTCTATTGATAGATGGCTGTACTTTTAAGCTACTTCCTTGTGCTGATGTTATTCGTATAAATGTTCGTTTACTATCACAAAGTTTCAATTTGTCGCCAGTTTATACTTGAGAAACTTTACTGGTAGTTGCACCCAATAATATTGTATTCTCCTTGTTAATCTACGGACAAACTTTAGGCAATTCCTTCTCAATTGTTTAACAACCAGCACTAACATCTCGTATCTTTCCTCAATGATCCCAATATCATTAAGCGTTATATAATAACCAAGTATCAAGAAGTGATGTGATTTCCTATTTTAAATCAATATTTTTTTACCTCTCAGCGTTATTCAGCAAAAGCACAAAAATTGTTCCCGAAAGCTGTTCGATACCTGTTAAGCAGTTCAAAATTACTATTGCCTGATTTTATTCAGAAAGATTTCAATGTCTCAATACTAGGAGAATAATTACTTCACTATTGACTACATTATAAAACTATTACAAAATTTATTGCTGGAAAACTGCTATCATTTGAGAGACATTGACGCCGCTTTTAGAAACGTATAACAATATAAGTTGTTAAATTTTTTTATTAAAAAAAATATTTAGTTTAAATTTTACTCGTTTGATAGATTTCGAATTGTAAAAAGTGCAAAACACTTACTGATTTTTATGTTAGAGAAAGGTGTGACCTAAATTTTTATTTTATCTTCATTAATTTTAAGAGATGCTTTGAATACAATATTGCTAGCGTGTCATTAAGTTCAGCTTTGTTAAATTAAGTTTTTCTGTACTTCATAACCTATTGCCAACCATGAACTTTTGACATTATACCTTTAAAAGTTGCATAACTGCTAAACATATAAAAAGTTCAGTTTATTATTTAATGTTTTCGGCTCTCCACTGTAAATTTCCTAACAATATTACTTAACATTTAATACAATTTCGTCTACTCATACAAACATAAGTATTTATTTTAATGATGTCTAATATAGGTGGGGACCATTTGATGTTTATCATTTTATTTCATTTCACGTACAACTTTTGTAACATGTATCCTTGTTACCATTGCTGTTTTCACAATACTCAAAAAGTTGTTGTTCCTGGCACAAAAGTGTGCATGTATTAACTGTAAGCCACAATATTCGTATCTGTATTTACCTTATGTACTGTTGTTGTTGTTGCTATTCTTTTTGTTACAATTTTAACAACCAAATGATGTCGTCGTCTGATGATGATGTAAAATCCACAAAATAACCAAACTGAACTGTAAAATACCACACCAGCAACATGCAACAGTTCAGATCGTGTTTGATGTTAATTTTTAGTAGAATTTCTGTAAAAAGTTGTACCAAATGTACGAGTGTATATTTTCATATTGGCTGTGTGTAGAGTTTATATAAAATATTTTTGAAAACGTTTTATTCAACAATAGAAACAACAGCAAAAATAACCAACCAACAATAGGGTACACTGTTCGTATGGTGTTGTGGTAAATGTGTAACTGTACAAACAACTGAAGTAGTACAGTGCAATTATGAGAGTATTATTCAAAGACAATTGTAGTAAAATAAATAATTATAATTATAATATAAATAATTATTTTTGATAAACCATAAAGGTTTTGTATCCAAACATTCAATAAGTAGAGCGTAAATTGTTATTTTAATGAAAATAAATAAATCTTTGGATCTCTACCCAAAATCTCGAAACCAGAAAATGAGGTATTAATTCCAGAACTGGTTCTAGAATGCATGCATAGGATCAGAACTTGTCTGACTTTGCGATCAATGATTATACACTACACCACCATAGTGGGGATGGTCTATTGGATTTGTGCAGATGTTTGTAACGCCCAAAAATATTATTCCAATAACCACCATAAAGTATACCAGAATCACTTCCAGAGTGCGTCCCTCTCAGTACTGATCTACAGAGTACTGATCGCAATTTTGATGATATTTCCATTAAATTTTATAAAGGGTGGTTAAATTTCAAGGGCCGATGTTAATTTTGAATAAAACACAAACTATTTAGGAAATTATTGTAATTTTATTTTATTATGATATATTGGTATTACTCAATTACGTATGGAACAAAATATCGGCCAAATGGGCGCCGCGACTACGGTGGCACACCTCCATCCGATGGTTCAAATTTTCGATGACCCTGAGGCATAATGGAGGTTCTATGCCGTTAATGTGCCCAATTATCTCATCCTTTAGCTCTTGAATTGTTGCTGGCTTACCGACGTACATCACCCGGTTTGCTCGAATTTTTCCACGATTTTTGCGATTGTACGCACATTTGGACGATCAAATTCACCAAAAAAATCACGAAGTGCACGATATGCATTTTGATTTGAACGCCCATTTTCATAATAAGTCTGGATAACTTTAACACCTTGTTGGATTGTGTATCTCTCCACGGTTCAAATTGAGTAAGTCTGAAATAGAGAAATGTCAAATAAAATTCGGAAAAAAGCTTGGCGTTTAGGTGTGGTTTACATTCAACATCAGCCCTTACAATTTAACCACCCTTTACATGATATTTTTTGATCCAAGAACGGAATTTAAATTGATTGAAATCGGTGCATTATTTGACCCAGCCCTCATACAAATGTACGACCGAAATAGGGGTTCGGTGATAAATGTTTGATTTCTGCACGTATCCACATAAAATTTTGCAGCCTAATCATATTTACAAGTTTTGAGGAGATCGGTCCATAATTGACTATAATAAATAATAAATTTTTGGACGATCTGTTCATATTACATAGGTCATAGATTCCATATAGCGCTCATTTATGAAAACTGTTTTCACGCATATACTGGGTGTGTAGGGTCGGGCTTCCTGCAATTGTAAAAAATTTATTTTTTTAAATTTAAATTAAAATTTTTTATATAATATAATAATAAATTTTATATATATATTTTTTTTTTTTTAATTTAAACTTTAGCTTCAATCCCAGATAATTTTTTATGTTGATTTTGGCTTCAATCGTAGATCTTTTAATACACTAATTTTAGCTTTAATCGTAGAAGCGTTGCGGAGCTAGATCCCTTTATTTAGATCGATGCTGGAACATGTTCTGACTAATCGATGATTTCTGTTTGAAATGCCCACCAGAATCAGATGAGCATATTTAATGTTTTTAAAGGTACGGTCACAATTGGCAAATATTTGCCGAAAAAGACGTAACCACTAAATAAAATATATTTCAACTCGTTTATTTATTTAGAAAAAACTTCGTTTATTTAGGACAGAGTACAACAAATAAAAAGTTTTATTTTATTTCATGCAAAATCCTTGCAAGAGTAAACAACGTCAAACAAAGTGATTACGCCTAAAACAAGTGATTACGCTTTCTTGAGTATATAGTTGCCATGTATGACCATAACTGAAAGTAAATTTATAGAAATTGTTTTAAGACTGAGAAATTAATGTAAAATACTTAATTATTTAATAAAGCTACTATGAAAAGTATGAATCTTTATCAAGACCTACCATCCATCTATCTTTTTAAATGTAATAATTTATAATTTATATTAAATTTTATTTGTGAACAAATACTAAACTTAATATTTTTATTTATTTCTATTTTTAGGTAAATATCATCAAAATATTTTTTAAAAAAAGTTAAAACTGCACAAGTAAGAAATTTATTTTTTAAGCCCCAAAACAAGTATTTTGACATTGACCCTCATTGCAGATGAGGGATACAAAACAGCTAAATTTTCTTCTAAACTTATGTCATTATTCCAATATTCTGTTTCAATATTTCCAACTAATTCTATGGCACTTACTTGTGTACAAAAAATTTATTATTTTCAATTTCAACACTTGTTTAAACACAAATACCAACCATAACATTTTCTATTATAATATTAATTGAAAATTATATCATTCCATAAATTTCACTGTTTGCTAATTTAAAACAAAGGCAACTAGAGTGACAAAGAACCAGGCAAATCAACAGGCTTAGTTGACCAAAATACATATCTGTATAATATACACTGTATATGAAACATTATTATACAATACAACTAAGTTCAGTTGCAACAATACAAGAGTGCAATAACGAAAATAAAGTTTAGTAAATTAGTTAAACAAGTTTTTGTGCACTAACCACATATACATAGACACATGTGTATATAAACATTTTAATATCACTACAAATACACATACATACATATTTTTAGCTGGAAGAGCAAACTGAATAGTTCCTTCGAAATTGATAGGAAACTACGTTATGTTTAGTCCTTACGAAACTAAAAGTTAACTTTCAAAATATTAAATTAAAAATAAGATCCCATATGTAAAACCACCACGAAAAAAGAATTATGTTTCTAAGAAAACCCTTTAAAATTGTTATTGCTGCATATTTGTGGTTATGTGTATAAAAATATGCATAAACAGATACATACACAGAATATGTACATGCCTTATATGGGTGAATTTTTGATGGGGGATCAACTAGTGTAATTTATTTATTTCTTGATATAGTTGAAGGCTACAGCAGAAATTGTTCATTATTTTTAAATAATGTGTTTTTTCTGAATAAAAGTTTGTTTTAATCTAATCTAAGCTCATTGGCTCAATTAATCTTACTAGATATAAACTTGTGGTATTTTCGTTTACCTGCAAGTTTCTTACTATTTTTACTAGAATTTATTAATTTTAGCTTAAAAGTTAAACTAATTATTATAACTTTTATTAAATAATTTTTAAGCTTGAGGTCACTTTTTTGTTATTTATAAAAGATTTTTTTATTTTTATATAGAATTAACTCAATATTTCGATTTCCTTTGGAAATCTTCTTCAGGAGTTATTTTAATATTATAATAAATATTCTTTCTATGTGTAAAAATTTTTTTTTGATATAAATTTTGATATAAATATTGAGTTTAATTATATATAAAAATAAAAAAATCTTTTATAAATAACAAAAAAGTGCCCTCAAGCTTAAAAATTATTTAATAAAAATCATTAAAAAGTTCGAAGAAAATAGAATAAAATGATTTACTAATCACTAACAAATCATTTCTTAGGGAATTTTAAGATCAGCCTCGTCTTTATCTAAACACATTATATTTTGTACATTTAATACAAAATGCGTGCTAGGGACACAGTCGCAAATACATTTGCATACCATAGTCACAGCCACACAATATCATAGTTCCTGGATTTCATTGCCTTGCAGTTTTGTAGAACATTGCATTTTATTTTGAATTTGTCTTATTGGTATTTTTGATTTTCATTAGCTTAAAATTCAAAAATTAAGGCAATATTTGAAATAAAAAGAAAACACAATTTTTTCTTCAGATTGTTAGTTTGTAAAGGGTGATTTTTTAGCAACTTTCCTTTTGGCAAGACTACTTTTGGCAGCTAATCTGTTTTTATAAACAAACTGCGAAGCTTTTTGGCTTATATACAGACAACAACTAAAGTCTTCGGCGCGAATCGAACCCGCAACCCTCTGACTGATAGTCCGACACTCTATCACCTAGTCTATTCGTGTAAGACGTCACTGTTCAGTTTGGTCTATAATTTACCCATGAATCGTCTTACAAACGAACAACGCTAGCATATTATTGAAGTTTATTGTCAAAATTCATGTTCGTTTAATGAAGTTACTAGAGCACTTATTGCATATTATAGTCAGTTTGGGCGACCATCTAGGGCGACTATGCGAAATCTTTTGATTAATTTCGCACCAAATTTATATTATTGGACATTAAGCCACCAACACGCATACGTAGAGTGCGGACAGCAAAAAAAATTCCAGCTGTATCCGCAGATGTTGTTAATAACCGTGATATATAAATTTCATTTTAGCTCTAAAATATACACTCATCGGCCGTCACTCTTACTATTAACATATCTTTCAAATTTTGTGAAAGAATTTGCGTGAAAATCTTTTAAAATACATCTGGTGCAAGAATGAAAGATACATGTCCTACCACAACGGCTAACTTTTAGTGATTGGTGCTGACAAAGTTTGATGAAGATCCACCTTTTTATCGGAAACTTGAGATTCGAGTTCGGTGAATAGTTTATTTCACGGCCGGTGAATTCCCCACCTAGATCGTTCCAATTCAACTTAAACAAAACCTGTCATTTACAGACCACCTTTCACTAGTAATTTCACTACTAACTGGTTATGTTAAGTGTAATGCTTTCATAACTAGTTTGCCCACATAAAACTAGTTCCAAGAGCTACAAGAACATCCTATTCGTACTGAAGTTTGTAAAATTCCAATTTGTAAAATACTAGTATGATTACATGTACTAGGGGTAAGTTTAAGGTTTAAATAACTCCTTTTTATAAACGTAACCATTCATATATATTTGCTTCTATAAACGCAACATCAAGAACAGAAATAGCTGCCATTTTACATGTATGGAAAAGAAGCATGTACAAAAAGTGGTCGTTTATAAATATTTTTTAACACTCAACATAAAGTATTCGTATACTACATACATATGTACATCTGAATGTATGTATGTATGCATATACTTCATCTATTTGGAAATGTACATATATGAATGCGTGTGCATGTGGGCACAAAGTATTGTGTTCATTTAATATTTAAACGTTTCTCTCTCTTTTTTTAAATAATTTTGTCATTATATTTTCCTGCCTCTTGTCAAATAGACCGCACAATTGTAGCTAGATGTTTTGTTAAATGTTGTTATAATTGTTATTGTGTATGAAAGGGTTTCAGTGCGTGCATGGGTGTATTTGTGAGTATACATGTTTAGGTATAATATGACTGAATAAGCCAGCCCGAAATTTAATTCTATTTTCTTTTATTTGCTCTCCTTTTGTTATTTTTAATGAAATGCATTTCAATTTAAAGTGAGTGAAAATCTTGTTCATTTAAAATTAGTAGTAAAAAAGGTTTTCTTATGAAATTAAACGTTAACCAGATGGGCCGATACAGAAAGTGATTGCAGTGTCATTTAAAAAAGAGTTTACAACAAAGTACAATTTGTCAGACCAAAAAGTGCATAGAAGGCTTAAATATATAATCAAACACTTTAAATTTAAATGTATAAAAATGTGTTTCTTCTACCTAAATTGTACTTTTGGCCAAAGACCCTGCAACTTGAACAATGTTTTGAATTCCAAAATATATTCATATACAAATACAATACTTATATGTTAATATGTCTGGTAGTGTACTATTTGAATTTGTTTAAATGAGGGGAAGCTTTCAGTTACACACACGCGGAATTGCCTTAAGCTTTATGCTGT
This sequence comes from Bellardia pandia, assembly GCA_916048285.2. Classification (NCBI taxonomy): domain Eukaryota; kingdom Metazoa; phylum Arthropoda; class Insecta; order Diptera; family Calliphoridae; genus Bellardia; species Bellardia pandia. Next base: position 26,049,989 of record OU696530.1, on the reverse strand, counting down.
TGCTGATTGTTGATGCGGGATGGGTATAATATTTTCATTTTTCCTAGTTTTTTTGATGTATTTGTCTGAGTGAGTGTTTGGTATAAAAATAATTTTTTTTTCATATGAGATTAAATGTGTGATTACAAGTTTTAATGACGAATTTCTTGTCAGTCATATATAAAGTATAATAAACAGATAAATATTAGGATTGAAATTAGTCAAAATAGGGCTTAAATAGAAACCAACAGTATTGCAACAAAATTAAATAGTTTAGCTAAGTTTAATAATTCCAATACAATTTCTCGGACGGGACAAGGTTTCGATTTTAAGGCAAAACTTTGCAAACATTTCTTTTAAATACTTTTTATTGAAACATGTGGCCGAGCGTTGTCATTATGGAACATTACTATTTCATGGCTGGTCGCATATGCTAGACATTTTACTGCCAATGTTCGTTTCAATCGAATCAATGGTATTCGGTGAAGATGATGATGTGATGTTCTGACCAGATTTCAGCAGCTCATAATATATAGGACCCTTCTGGTGCCATCAAATATAAATATTACATTAGAGCACATGGATTTTTCTCAACTGTACAAACCATTTTTCTCATGTTTAAACCAAAGGAATACTTATCATAATATTCGGTGCGTAATCAACAGGACTTTTTTTAAATTTAAGAAGTAAAGCAAAACTTCCGAATATGACGCTTTGTTGACAAAAAAAGTTGATATTTTTAAAGAAAATAATGTTGTTTTTGTTCACACTATAATGTTCAATAAGTAAGTGAGAATAAATGACAGGAAGAAATTTCGTTCAAAAGATACACCTTTTGTTATCACAGATTAATATATAAAAAATGTTTTTTGTGAGCTTTTTAAATGCTCCCTGCATTAATCTAAATTACATTGGATTGAAATCAAAAAAAAATTTAGTGGTTTGGTATAAGTATACATGTATGTATGTATGTATGGGTCGAATAATTTTGCTACTGGTAATGCGTTAAATAGCTTTTTGAAAGTTTTACAAATCTGTAAATTCACAATTTTAAATCACATCATGAAATATACCCTATTTTATTATTTACATCACGTATTTTGAGTCCTCATATATAAAATGGCCTCACAAATTCAATTCTTGCACCACTTGCACTCTCTAAGTTTTCAAAGTCAAATCCTTTCAAAACACCTTAGTTATTACTACTGATATGTCAACAAATAATATGTCAAAACCTTCATTTTACTCCAGTACGCCACTGTCGAAAAACAAAGTTTATGTTGAAAAATCCATTATTATATAGGAAAATATACAGCCATGTCACAGAATTTAATTGCGTTCTTTGCTTCTATAGAAAAAGCAAAGCGCACTATTTTTTCAGAATAAAACCTAGAAATGCTTAAAATTACAATTCTACATAGCAAATTAAAAGTGGTTTTATTTCGAAAAAAATTTTCTTTTTGCTTTTTCTATAGAAGCAAAAAACACCTTTACTTGTTGCTAAAACCGAGAAACTTTTAAACATAAATTGGTGTAACAATTTCACTGATACCAGTTCTCCAAATGAAATGTGTGAATGGCACTATGTATTAGTGTAGGATATAAATTTGTCCCACATATTTGTGTATGTGGATCTGCCATATCCACATATTTACATACACATATCATAATTTAGTTCTTTTTTTTAAATAAATAAAAACATGCAGATGAATGTATGTATAAGTATTATAACAGACCCCATTATTCATATGCAAATAGACGTCATTGTACTTTTGTAAAACTACTGAGCAGCTGGATAAAAAAAATATATAAATTTAGCTTCCTTTTATTTCATTTCATTATAATGGTGTGTATGGCACTCAGTCTGTATGAATGTTTGTATATACATATATGTACATTATTTTTATAATTCTTTATTCCAACTGATCTTTTTTAATTTATTTTAGTGTTTTCTTTTGTTATATTCACACATATACACACATAAATCACTGTGCATTAGGTTGGCGCTTATACAGCACTTTTTTCGATTTTTCAATGCTGCCAAAGTTTAAAACTGTCTTCAGGCATCTAAAAACCATTTGAATTTATCATTTGAAAACCAATCGGTGAATATTTGAGCAAAATCGTGTAACGTTTAAAGGCTGCATTAATAATATTTTCAATATAATTATTGTAAAAAAACCATTTGGATATCGTTTCTGTATTTAATTTACTCATGATGGCTAAATATAAAATACACCTACTTCTATTTTTACACGGTAATTGGTTCCGGAAAACTTCGTATAAAAAAAGACATTGTTCGTATGCAAAATAGGTGATTGGCTCCATATCTCTCAAACCTATTGAAATTAGTGAAAAAACAAGGATTTTTAAGAACAACTATTCAGGTTTATAATAATAAATCACATATTCAATGTGTTTTTAAGCAAGCATATTAAAGAAAGCAAGATATGCACTCTTAGCTTAAAAGTAATGTGCTCTGATCAGTTAATTTGCTTGTATCCACAAAAAGGAAATTCCCCTAAATTTGTTATATGAACATATTTCGCAAAAATTGAAGCCCAAAAAATATTTAATCGTGCTAAATGGAATAAAATCGTGTAAAAAATGTAAAATTTGTTTAATTTCAAACAGTGTTATAACAAACCCGTATAAAAAATACCGTGAAAAAACAGAATTAGATGTATATACATTTTCTGTATTTTATATTTTGAAAATTTATTTTAAAGGAAATTTCAAAAGCTTATAAAATTATTTTTTTATTCTAATAAATGTTAATTGTTTATTTAACCATAAAATTTTTATGGTTGTATGACTGTATATTTATGACTGATTTAAATTTAGCTGGTTTTAAGCAAATTTTAATTTTTGGATGTAAATTTGTTAAAACATTTTCTCAGCAGTTCACATTCATTGAAAATCCAAAAAGATCAAAATAGCGGCCATCCTACTGTACATGCATTTACAAAATATACAAATTAATTCTAAAACGAGTCAAGTTTGTTTTTTTCACATTTCATAATATTTTCACTTAACTTATTGTTACCACATTTTTGTTATTATTATTTATTTTTTTCCCCTCCTAACTAAGTGTACGAGTATATGTATTAAAGTTAGTTGTATGGCTGTTTGTATGTAAATAATTATGTGAGTGTATCTTAACACAAAAAGGTTGTTAGCTTTATTATTAACACACTCGTTTTGTTTTCTTTTATTTAAAAGAAGCAAGCAAATTTAATTTCAGTTGTTGTATGAGAAAATTTATAGGAAGGATTTAACTTGTAATGAGTAAGAAGAGTGTTGTGGTTTAATTATGCACTCAATGTGTTCCGTATTATTCTTTCAAATGCTCTTTGACAATACAATGATTAGGATATACTATGTGCATACATACATTTTTATAAATATAGCAGCATTAGTTTAGCATTCTGTATGTAAAAATTAGGAAATAAAACAAAAAAATATTTACCAAAGAAATATTTTGAAGCACTATTGCCATATTTATAAAAATAATTTATAAAAGTAGAGCAAAAAATAAAACTAAAAATTTAAAAAGCTGCTAAGAATAGAAAAAGCATAGCATAGCAAGCAAAGCATTTTTTAACTAAGGGCAATCAGGGGTGTCATAGAAACCAATATTGTCAGAATTGATTTTAAAACCGACAAGAAAAAATGCTTTGATGTCATAGAGCACTGCTACACGTTCCATAAATATTGTGATAATAAAAATATCTCAGTTTTTTTTTTGAAAAATAATTCCTAATGATTCGTTTTATAAAATTATTTACTTATGAATTATTTATTTATTTATTTATTTACTTATTTATTTATTTATTTATTTATTTATTTATTTATTTATTTATTTATTTATTTATTTATTTATTTATTTATTTATTTATTTATTTATTTATTTATTTATTTATTTGTTTATTTATTTATTTATTTATTTATTTATTTATTTATTTATTTATTTATTTATTTATTTATTTATTTATTTATTTATTTATTTATTTATTTATTTATTTATTTATTTATTTATTTATTTATTTATTTATTTATTTATTTATTTATTTATTTATTTATTTATTTATTTATTTATTTATTTATTTATTTATTTATTTATTTATTTATTTATTTATTTATTTATTTATTTATTTATTTATTTATTTATTTATTTATTTATTTATTTATTTATTTATTTATTTATTTATTTATTTATTTATTTATTTATTTATTTATTTATTTATTTATTTATTTATTTATTTATTTATTTATTTATTTATTTATTTATTTATTTATTTATTTATTTATTTATTTATTTATTTATTTATTTATTTATTTATTTATTTATTTATTTATTTATTTATTTATTTATTTATTTATTTATTTATTTATTTATTTATTTATTTATTTATTTATTTATTTATTTATTTATTGATTCCATTTCCTGTACAACAAGACTGAGTCTTATACTTATAACACTGGAACGTATTACGTTACAGAACAAACTTGATGCAAGTAAATATAACAATATTGAGATAAAGTTAAAGTTAAAAAAAATATAAATTAAAATTAAAAAAAAGTAAAAATTATAAATTATTATTTAAAAAACTTGAATAAAAATTGTTTGAAACCATTAGCATTGCTGTTTAGTTGTTGACTTTGTGGAAGATTGTTCCAAAGGCGAGAGGCATGTACATAAAACTAATAAATGTTATTAAACAAGACATTAAATTTTCTCATACCAACTGAGTCACAGCTTCCAAATACTTCACACTCATAGATCAGGGAAGGAATCAAGTATGATTTAGCAAGTAAGACCCTTATTCTTAAGGATGTGAAATCGTGTGGACCAGAGAGCACGTATCTTTGAATAGGTTTGACCAACCAGCAACATTACATGATCAGTCCAGGTCAAATTACCATTGAAAATGATACCAAGATTTTTAGCTTTATTAACAATTTCAATTTTCTCGCCATTGATATTTTTTACCTCAGATATGGAGGGAATTAAGCTTTTTTACATATTACAATGAATTTAGATTTATGAGGATTCAAACAGAGACCGTTTGCACTAGCTCAAAGGTAAATTCTATTTAAGTCATCATTTAGGTAGGAAATCGCCAACGCAATATTTTGAACTGGGCTACTTAAGTGAGCTGCACGTCATCGGCGTATAAGTGGATGTTATATTTAGTGAGTTGTTTTGGCAAATTACCTAAATATTATATCAAATTTTAAATTTGCACCGAAAAAACAATAAGAATAGTATTTTCAATATTTTATTTAAGACATTATTGAATTGCAAACAATTCAAAACATAAGCAAACATAAAAAAATAATTTAAAATATTGATTTTTTCATTTGCCTGTTTTTTCTGCATAATGAATCTTTATGAAATAAATCATTAATGGAAAAAATGTATTTCTTTAATTAGAATTTATATTATTCTTAAAATTTAGTAGATGTTTAAAATCTTTAATATGTTTTTAAATTATCTATCTAACTCTTTTATATATAATTTTTTAATTTACTTCCTTAATTAATATCACTCATACGTATGTTTCTTTTTGCACGAAATAAAATCCGTTAAAAAAATAAGGAAATCTGAATAAAATTTTTATTATTTTATTAGTTATTATAATGATTTTATTTATGTTACAAAGCTACAAAGTTAAAGCTTCATTACTTCAGCATTCATAGTAAATTACTAACTAATATCGGGTTTTCCAATAAGGACTTGACAACTTTTTTTTTAAATAAAACGCAAACCGTTTGAGATATTTCCAAAACTTTATTACCGACTTGAAATACATTCAAAACATTTATGAATGGAACTCGACTTCGTTCATATGGGCACCGCGGCCACGTCGGCAGTGGTCGATTCGTTGGACCCAATTTTGGATGACTCGGTCACACATTTCGGCCGGAACGGCCGCTATTTCGCGTTCAATGTTGGCTCTAAGTTCTTCCAACGTTGTCGGCTTGTTGGCATAGACCAATGATTTGACGTAGCCCCAAAGAAAAAAATCTAGAGGCGTTAAATCGCAAGAACGAGGCGGCCAATTGACTGGTCCATTTCTTGAGATAACACGCTCGTCAAACTTACTCTTCAGTAAATCGATTGTAACGTGTGCTGTGTGGCTTGTGGCACCGTCTTGTTGAAACCACATGTCATCCAAGTCCATGTGTTCCAATTCGGGCCAAAAATAATCGCTAATCATTGCGCGATAACGATCGCCATTCACAGTAACGTGACGATCGTTATTGTCGACGAAAAAATATGGCCTAATGACGCCGCCGGCATGCAAAGCGCACCAAACAGTAATTTTTTGTGGATGAAGTGGTGATTCGTGAAGCACATGTGGATTTTCAGCAGACCAATAACGCATATTTTGCTTATTGACGAACCCATTGAGCCAAAAATGAGCTTCGTCACTGAAGATGATTTTGCGATGAAATTCATCATCTTGGTGCATCTTCTCCAGAGCCCAATCGGAGAACGTACGTCGACTCAAATGGTCCATCGGCTTCAATTCTTGAGTCAGCTTAATCTTGTATGGGTGTAAACCCAGATCCTTACGCAAAATTCGCCATAAAGTGGTCTTGGGGATGCCCAGTTCTTGAGAACGCCGCGGAATCGACTGATTTGAATCGTTTGCTACGGACGCCTGAACGGCAGCGATATTTTCGAAACTTCGACCAGGCCGTTGTCTCACTGGCACGACAGCATCACACAATGAATATGTAGACTCAAATTTTTGCACTAAACTTGTTATTGCTTGTCTACTAGGGCGAGAATTACGACCGAAAATTGGAGTTAACGCTCTTAAAGTTGCGGTCACCGACTCCGAATTTCGGTAGTACATTTTTATAATTTCCAAACGTTGTTCCTTCGTGTACTTTACCATAACGAAAATGTTAAGTTTACTGAAAAAAAAGAAAGCAACAATTAGATGATCAGTGAAATAGTGCGTTCACAATTTAAATTCAGAGTTGTCAAGTAGCTATTGGAAAACCCTTTATTATTAATTAACCATATTTTTAAAATACAGTATTCATTTCATTTGGTCTAAGATATATAATTGAGATCTGCAAATTATTTTCTATGAAAGCAGACGTAATACACCAATTTTGTTATATTTTTCAAGACAACTTTAAGGAGCTGATTTTTTATTAATTTTATTTCAAGAATTATCTATCTTTTACTTGTATTTTACAGCAACTCTAAATTCTGACTTCGAATGTCATGGTCAATTTAAATTAAAATTAAAAAACATGAATAAAAATGGAAATATATTGTTCATACAGACCACTGTCATTACACCACATTAATACCATAATCAATTTACAATTATAAATATGAAAATTTAAAATAGTCTGACTTTTACACAATTTGCCAATTTTTGAAAATCTCTTACTCAACAAAACGCCAAAGGAAAACAAATAAAAACTCTTTTGTGCAGGAAAAAAAACAGCATAAATAAATTTAGTAAAATTTTATTGTTACAATGGAACTAATTCAAACAGCACCTTAGGGCTTCATAAATAAATATTGAAAAAAAAACTTTGTTTTCTCTTTATTTGAATTTGTATATTGAAATACAAAATATACTTTAATAACTGTAAATGTAAATACATAATTGAAACAACTGAACACACTATGACACAAAAAGAGAGCAAGGCAGAGAGAGAGAGAGAGAAAGAGAAAGAATTGTAACAAAATAATGAAACCCCATAAACAAAAGGAATTTAAGTGTAAGCAATTAATAACACAATACATATTTGGAAAAAATCAAATCTACAAATAAATTTTGTTATTTATAAATAAATATTCGAATATTTATTAACACATTCGCTACTGGCAATACAGAGAAATTCAATTTAAGTTTTATAAAATAAAAACTTATTACATACATATGTATATTTCATAAACATGGTTCTGCTTTGGTTATTACAATTCTACCATATTTTCTATCTTCATCTTCATGTAGATACATATATTCATTTATATCCGAATGAATAATTTCATAGGGAATACAAACAAATTTAAATTTTTGTTTAAATGTGCAATGATTTGTTTTAATTAAAATGTTAAGCAAAAACATTGTTGTTGGATTTTCATAAATTATCTTTTGTGAAGTACAAATATCTTCGTTATATTTGCAATGTTCTTAATTTAAATGTATGTTTTACAAATATTCTTTAAGGGTGTATAATTATGTTTCAAAGCAATTAATGTTTGAAATGAATACTTTTTAAAAGGCAATTGAACACATTTTGAACTCATTTTAAAATAATTTGTATTACTGCTCAATTACGATGTTCAATTAAGATTTGGATGCCAGAGTAAAAAATTCGCAATAGAACGCAAAATATGTTTAACAAATTAATAAAAAAAAAAAAGTCGGCTAAAGGTTTTACATATTTTAAACATTTAATATTATTTCTTAAACTGTGAATTGTTGTATTTCAATCAGAGGATTTAAATTATATTTATTGTTTTAAGTTATTATTACGTAAAGCAGTCTTTACATAACATTAAATCATTTAAAAATATTAGTAAATTGTATATCTATATCGTCTGCCCTATTTTTGTTTCGAATTACAATAGCGAATGCATTAAAACACTTTAATTTTTACACTTCATTTTTATTTCTTAAATTTGTTAAGACATTTTATATTTAACGATAACGATTTACTGACTCTTAGGGCAGCAAATAGCAAACATATGTTGCAATTTGTTAAATTCCATACTATTTGATAACACTGAATTTGTTTACATAAAACATTGCATACAAAATGAGATGTTTTTCAATAAATGTTTAAACTTTTAAATACTAATAAAACTAAACTCTTCAAATGCTGCTTCAGTTTTTTGATATTTGAAATTTTTTAATAATTTGTATTAGAAACTGGTTTATTACCTAATTGTAAATGACATTAAAATGTATCTGTGTATTTTCGTTATAAAATTATAAGTGATTTTCTAACTTAATCACCTTACTACTATGACTTATACGTAACGTGACCATATATCCTGCTTTTTGCGGGATTTTCCCGTTTTTTTGAAGGCTCATCGCGCTTAAATTTTATATCCCGTTTTTTAAACCAAAATCCCGCTTTTTGTACAGAAAATATAAAAACGCAAAACTGTTTAGATAGTCCCTATTGGACCAGCTATTTAGAAATGGCAGACATGTTTTTAATAAATTTAGGCTCTGACCATTTCTTCAAGAATAATTCAATTTTGAAAAATATTCAGATTCATGTTTTTGTTTAAATTGTCACTCGTTGTTGGTAGAATTTGATAGCTTTTATAAATCTAAACAAAAATATATATACACATATGTATGTATATAATATTTAACAGTTTTTAAAATATTACTTAACTTAGAATCATTTTATAAAATGGTTGTAATTCTGATTTTTTTTTTAGTTTTTGAATTTATCATTTTACTAAAAACATAAACTTTTTCAAAAGTTTAAAAGTAATAAATATGAGATTACTCAAAAAGCAGCTTTTTCATATCATAATTTTCAAAATCCCGTTTTTTTTCATTATATTTACTTGTCTTGCTTTTTCATTCTTAACATGCCGCTTTTTAATAAAAACTCTCTGGTCATGTTACTCATATGCCACCTTACTCATACGCGATTTTTTATTATTCATAAGCTTTTATAGAATCACTGAAACTTACGTTTCATAAAATAAAATTTGATGAACGAGTTTAAGTTTAGTTCTAAAAACCTGATCAAGTATTTATATATTTTAGATTTTTATAATTTTCTTTACTCTTTGAAATTGTTGAAGACATTATTTGGCAATGAAATGAGGTTTGTATAATTTTTATTTTATTTTCTCCTCAAGAGAGGAATGCTTATATCTCAACCGAATTCTTTTAAATTTAGGATGGTATCAACTTTTACGTTTCCTTCAATGCCCTCATATCCTGGGACAGCTATTTTTGGCAATTTTGGTCAGTTTTCGATATAACATACCTTGTATAAATTTATCAGCTATATCATTGTTTGAATTTGATTATTTGAATTAAATTTTTTACGTTAATATTGATTGTGTGTACATAAATAAGTTGAATTTCTTCTTAAAGTTTTACTTTTTCAAAATATAACCATTAACAATTTTTTTCTTTTCTAGTTAATTTGAAACAAATTCTTAACCTATTTTCCATATTTTATAAATGACATTCACACTTTGCCCAAACATAAATACTGCAATCTGCCTTTGTAAAAAAATCCTTTAGGCCTAAGGCTTAAGCTTAATTTAATGCTTTTGCAGATTATTTTCTATTTTTCATTTATACGAAAAATTGTACGCGACAAAATTTAAATCCAAATTAAAACTCATAAATAATCACGTAGAATCTTAATATAAAAGTGTAAAAAAAACACAAATATATATATATACATACTTACATATACAGTTGTAAGGAGATGCGTACTCGTACATATATTTGTAGAGTTTTTATTTTAACAGACATAAGTCTGCATGGGTGCTTTTTATATAATAGAAAGTCGCAGAATGTTACAAGAGGTATTAAAACAAAACTAAACTAAACGGGAAACGGAAGTTGGTATAGAAAAATTATTACATGTAACATGTCTTGAATTTATAACTACAATAAATATTGGAGTATAAGCCTTCTCCTCCTGTTACTCATCTAATAATGGCTGTATATCACAGCTGCCGCTGACACTGGTTTTTAAGAGAAGTGCTGTTTTAATATGTTCCCCTGATATGTTTAATTAAATCACATTTAATGAGAGTCTATGAGTGTGTAACTCCGTGTATTTGACAACATTTTGACTGGGAGTATGTGTTTGTATGTGTGTTATACAGAAAGCATGTGTAAATGAGCTAAAAACAACAAAAAACTAAAAGAATGAAAAGTCGACAGTTGTAAGCTTCCGCTTTTATCGCTCTTAAGTGATAAGTCAAAAAGGATATCCGCTGGGTTTATAGATAATATTTATTTCCTTTTCTCGAAAAAAAAAAAAAAAAAAACTTAATTTATTATTTTTAACTTAGTAGAGTGGATGGCGTGTGATTGTATATTTAATTGCTAAAAATAAGCGAGCCTTTAAAATTTAATAAATGATTAAGATTTATTGTAGAGAATTATGGTTTTATATATGAAAATAGAACAAAGAAAAAATATACTTAAAAGATTTAGAAAACTTGTGGGAAAAAAGCTGTAAGTATAGCAATTTCCATGGTTCTTAATAATCAAGAGTTAAGGCTTGTTAGAATTATCTAATATTGTTTAAAGATTTAAAGTTTTCTAATCACAAACTATTTCGAAATAATAATTCTTTTTATTTTAATGTTTTAAATTGCATTTAAATGGGTTTGCGTTCATACCTGTAAATATTCTTCAATTTGTAATAAATCTCTTTTATTATTAAATAGATTAATTTAAATTTAATTAATTGATTTATAGTTTTCTATAATTACTATTGTATTTTTAGTTTTGAGGCTTTTCTAGTACTTATTATTTCCTAAGATGTTAAAGAAATTTTATATTCTCTTAAAATTATTTATACACACAACTTTAATGCTTATTTATTATCTTTATTTATTTATTTATATGTATATTTAAATGAATGAATAATTATTAACAACAAGTGTACTGCTAAACACTACAACTAACTACTTAATTGATTTCAGATCTAAAAATGACTGCAAACAAATGGCTTGAAAGTAAAAGTTTACACAAAACATTTTAAATTTAATTTAATTCCAGATTTTAAACAATTATCAAAATTATATTATAATTTCAAATTAAATAAATCAATGTTTTTTAAAGTATTAAATTTGGCATAAAAATATGCATGGAAAAATAATGACATTTTGGTATTTTTATAATTAATATTATCTAGAATTATTATGTAAATAAACACAATTTTATTAGAATATAAAGCATTGTTAATTTCAAATCTAGTCGAATAAATTGGTTTATTTATATGTAATTATAAAAGTGATTGTACTCTTTTGTATCATAATTGCTTATTAATATTTATTGTCTAACCAAAAATATATTTCCATATTTGTATTGTGTAGTGGAAGGGTATATTTGATTTGTGCTGATGTTTATAATGCCCATAAATAAAACACCTAACTTGAAGTATACCGATCGACTCAGCATCAATTCCTAATCCATCCGTCCGACCGTCCCTCCGCCTGGCTGGCTGGCTGTTCATGTAAAGATTGTGTGCAAAGTACATACAGGTCGCAATTTTGAAGATATTTCAATACAATTTAGTGTACGCTAATTTCTCGGCCCAAATGCATTTGGAATTCAAATTGGTTGAAATTGGTCCATTATATTACCTAGTCCCCATACAAATGTCCTTTTGATATAAGATTCTATCGGTTATAAATAATTGATTTATGCATGTATGCAAACAAATTTGTGGCGAAATTAGTACATGAAGCCTTAGATCGGCCCATAATTAACCATAACTTCCACCCACCTCCTAAAAGCACTTTAAAAAGCATAACCCTCTTAAAAGTGTTGGTATTTAAATAATATTCAAACCAAATAAGTTTCATACATACACAAATCATTCGGTCCAATATTATGATGATCGGTCCATAACTAGTCATTGCTCCCGTGACGTATCGTATAAAAATCTTATAAAAATGTTGGTATCCAAATAAGTTTCAACGCAAATAAGTTTCATATATACAGAAATCATTATACATAATTTTATCACGATCGGTTCATAATTAGTCAAAGCTCCCATAAAATAATAAGGTTTTATACATATACTCGGTGTAGGGTAATATATGCTCGGACGTTTTTTTAATTATAATAAACAAACACAAACTGTGAAGCTTTTTGGCTTCTCTGCAGAAAAACACCCAGAGTCTTTGTCTTGTACTTGCTTACTTGTTTTATAATCTAATTTACAGCCTATGCAATCATTGAAGCAAAGAATTTGTATACCATTTTCAAAAATATTTTTGCTTTGATTTTTAAACCTTTGTACATAATAAATTTATCCCAGAGAGGCGTTCTGTATCGATCGAAGCAAATAGTTGTCGATAGGGGCAAGCTAAATAGTTTTTAACAAGTGTAAGTTGTAGCCGAGCGTTGTCATGATGTAATATTACATTTTTATGTCTGGCCGCATACTTTGTGCGTTTTCTGACCAATGCTCCTTTAGACGAGTCACTTGCATTTGATACATGATTATCTGGACATATTTCAGTAGCTCATAATAGATTGGATTCTTTTGGTCCAACCAAATATAGAGCATTACCTTAACACCATGGACATTTGGCTTTGGTATCGATTCTGCTGTTTGGTCAGTTTTCACATACGATCACTTATGTTAACTTAAACATAATTTCGTACCTGAAAATGATTTTCAAGGTCTCTTGACTTTAATTCATATGGTACGCAATTTTTTTTGGTTTTGGATGAATCCTGCGCTCGCAAACGTGTAGAAATTGTTGCTTCAGTGGCTACGAATATTTTTGCATGTTCTTGTTGAATTTGACAATAACTTTCATAGAGTAATGTCTTTAAACTTTTGTGGCTGACCTGGGCGATCTTTAGCCTTGATGGAACACATAAGCTTCGGTGAGCAATCAGTATGCTTCTTCGGTACTTTTTTTGGTACAAAACTCGATAATTTCGAAGCAAAAAAACTTTATTGTTTAGTCCCAATTTACACGAAGCAATTCTTTAAGCTAAGGCGAGTATTAACGAGTACCTACAATTCGTATTACATATGTTTATAAAAAAAGTGTACATACTCTTAAATAAAAATACCAGCGATTTAAGCAATAAGGGAAAAATTGTAACAATTTGTTCAATAAGAAATGCTTTAAGTAAATTGTGACTTACACTATATTATTGAATAATAATTAAAACCTCGTTTAAAAGATACGCCATCTGTTATGAAAACAATGAAACGCAAGTTTAAAAACATAAATTTAAATTATTCAGACATGTTTGATCATGTTATGCTTTACACTTGTAAATGACTTACGTATAAACAGGTTTTACTATGGTGAAGACAAAATATTTTTTATATATCATGTATGTAGAAATATTTCTATTTATTCTAACTGCTTCGTTATTGAAAAATTTAGGGAAAAAACCCTATAAAAAAGTGAAACATGTTTGAGCATGTCATTTGTAAGTAACTTGTAAATAACAGGCATTGTTTTTTATTGTTTGCATTCCTGAAATTAAGTGAAATATTAGTTTGATTTTTACACAGCCATTATTGGAGAAAACTTTTGATTTGCTTTCTATTATTTTCTTTAACAGAAAGTAAATTAATATTCCATAAATTACAAACGACATGACAAATTAATATATTTTAGTATATATACATATATATTAGGCCGGGTCGATTTGTGGGGAGGTAAAAAAATCGCCCATGGCTCAGTGAAAATCGTATTCTAGGGATCAAAATAAGAAACTTTGCCGAAGGAACCATACGAATTCTACTACTACTGATAACTTTATTATTCATATCATAAGAAATCACATTGTAAACAGCTCTAATATCATTGAAAACAATTTAATTTTGGCTCCTTACTACGCTGACGAGGAATATATTTCAAAAACAATCGAAAATGGTTTCATCCCTCCCGAGGCTTTTCTATATCTTGATAAAAATGGTTTTATTCAAAACGAAGAAGGTATTCCCATACTTTATCATATTTACAGACGATCCAATGAAAAAACTATAAGTTGTAATGAACTAACATCTGAAAACTGTCGTTTTGACACTAGTATTTATTTGGATGATAAAAATATTAAACCTAATCTGAATCTTAATAAATATTGGTGGCTAACTCAATAATAATTCTTTTATTTTAACCCTTGACCTTTTATTTTATCTTTACAAATATAAAAGTAAGATTTTTATTATCTTTTTGCTTACATTAAACCTGGATACCAAAACTTTTATAGACATATATATACTAATATTTAATTAACCAAAAAATTAACTTTACTAACAAATACGTCTTATACTTGAGTGCTCTTTAAAATGGGACTTTGTATATAAAAAAAATTATCAAGATACTTTTTGTTTATTTGGAGTTTGTAATTTTTGTTCTAAATATATATTAAATAAACATTGAAAAAAAAAAAACGAATTCTACTACCCCCCAACTGTTGACTTTTGTCCCGTACAAACATTTAAAAAAATCACCATTTTGGCACTTTATTTTATTATTTTTTATTTATTTTATTTATTTTTATTATTTTATTTATTTTTAAAAATAATATAATTTTATTACTATTTTTTATTTATTTTATTTATTTTTATTATTTTATTTATTTTTAAATATAATTTTTTTAAAATAAATAAAATAAATAAAAAATAATAAAATAAAGTGCCAAAATGGTGATTTTTTTAAATGTTTGTACGGGACAAAAGTCAACAGTCGTTTTAGAGGTATGGTTCCTTTGGCAAAGTTTCTTATTTTGATCCATAGAATACGATTTTCACTGAGCCATGGGCGATTATTAAATCGACCCGCCCTAATATATATATATAATCCACTCACATTTAAGGGTATAAAGAAAACAAAGGGTTCGTTAATAGTTAATTATCATGTGGTTATATTTAAGAACACTATTAAAAGTTACTGTAAAAGAGATATGTAGAAAAATAACACTTGTATACATATACATACCTAAATATGTATGTACGTACATACGTACTTGCTTGTAATGTTTGTTACTTTTTTGCTTACCAACAAAGTGTAAGTAAGCAAGTGTAAATTCAAATTTCGACTCAATAATTTCCGGTTACTTTTTCCCATTAGGCAATTAAAAATCAAACACTTGTGTTGTTATGAAAACGTGAAAATACCAAAAACCATAATACCACAGACTGTAGAGGCTTCAATGGGAAAATACTGACTATAGGCATGTACAAAAGATTAGAAACATTAGACCTGCTCTTAAACAGGAAATTTGCTTTGGATAAATTTTATGTTTTAACTTAAACTATTTGCTGGAAATCATTTTAAAGCTGTAAAATAATATAAACCATTTGATATTTAAAAAGCCGCCTTTTTTGTATGAACCAGAAAAAGTAACATTGTTTAAACAGTTTTACATCATTCAATTGATTTCTGACAGGGGTTCGCTTTCTGCGATTGTCTTTAAATTTTGCAGCAGTTAGTTTTAATTACTAAAAAACAAAATAAGATCCACACAAAGCTATTTTGTAAGAGCCGGTCTAATGTACATAAATAGCAAGTATTGTAAGAAACATTAATAAGAGCCACCGTTTCAAGTAGATTTTTTTTACACACGTAAACCTCACGCAATTAATTTGTGCTCTCATTATAAACAATATCAACAGTAACAAATCATACACTCAGCCAAACACAAAATGAGTAAATTTTATTATTAATGCGTTTTATTGGTGTGTGTACAGTGTACACTCATACATTTACTAGTTCCAAGTGTGATTTGGATGATTTCCATTTTTTATACATTTACAAATATTATTGATTTTATGGGGGAAAAAGAGAAACATTTTTCTCCTCATTAACTATTACTCATGTCAATGTCGTTTTTATACTGCAATGTAAATAAGCAACAAATTTAAGATGATTTATTAATAAAAATTCTGTTTTTAGGTTTTAAAATGAAACTAGTTTTTTAGTTCATTCAGATAATTCGGTATTTATAGAATATTTGGAATATAAATTAAAGTATTGGCCGTTTTTAGCTATGGTCTTTTCCTATCTTTCTGGCAACATATGGATTCCGGCCCAAATGAACTTCTCATCTTTTGCGACCAAGAACGAATCCAATTTCAAATACACTAGAGCCCCGATTTGCGTTGTTAATAGGGAACGGGGAAATGCGACGCAAACCGAAACGACGCAAATCGAATCATTTTTGTTGAATGGGTCCAAAATTTAAAAATTTAGCTAGCAAAATCAGAGTTTTTATTAAAAAAAAACGTCTTATGGTACGTTTGATAATATTTATTTCAGCAGGTCTTTGTTATTATTAAGAGAAATAATTGAAAATATATTTTTAAACAAGGAATAAAAAATCTATTTACATACATACATACATAAAAGCATAAACAAAATTAATTTAATAGCACATAACTTTATATGATAAGTTCCCTGATTTCAGCAGAACATATTCTATTATAATATCGATAGAGCAGAGAGAATCACAACCCATATTGCGACGGTGCTCCAATGAATCAATATAATTGGATACCCTACTTTCTTCGCATCTTCACCCTCTCCTATTCGCGGTCGAGTAACCCCCAAAATGTGTTTGGTCCAGCGTACATCACACTGGATTCTCATGCCTAGAACGTCAAAAGCATCTGATTTCTTAATATTTACAGCGCCCATAAAAAGATAAAGCAAGTTGATCTATCGTGCGTTTGTGTGTTAATATACAACATTGAGTCTTACGTGCATTAAAATCGACTCTGTTCTCACAACTCCATTCTGAGATTGTTTTAAGATATTGGCTCAGTGTATCATTCATGTTTTTTCTCATTTCTCCAATCCCCAAAGGGTTTGGTCTATGGTTAAATAAGTCTGAATGGTAAATGTTGCTATCATCTGCAAAGAAATAGATAGGATTGGAAGTTTGACATAGGAGATCATTTATAAAGATAAGAAATAAAATAGGAGAAACAACGGAGCCTAGCGGTACCCCTGTCATGAGCAGCGTTATAAAAGTTTTAGGAAGATATATATGAGTGGGTAAAATTAAATATGAACTACAACGAAAAACGTAGATGTAGAAACTACTTTTTTAGTAAATATGAAATAACTTCTATCGTTGGTTGCATCAAGCACCTATATTTCAACAGATAGTGATATTTTAGTATGAATGCCATGATTGTAAGTAAGAATTGGTAAATATTTTAATAGAAATTAAATCGTATTTTTTTGTTGCAAGATATGTGCCGACTATATGACGATACGAGCAGTAGATGCACGTTACACCAGATCAAGCCATAACGCATTTGTGTGGAGCATTAGCAGAGCACGTCAGTATTTTGTGAGGGAATACGAATCTGGTGATTGCACTTAAATAATCCATTTTGATGATTGCCATTATTTGTGTAAAAATGTTTGAATATAAACTCTTTTATTACACTTATTTTTACTCACATTGTGCGCTAATACTTAACCACCTAAAACAAAACGAAAATTGTTTCTGACATAAAAACGATTACAGTGGATTTTATGACACCAAATTCTGACACCAACGCTGATTTGAAAATTAAACCGATAATATTGGTTTCTATGACAGCAAAAATTCAAATTCTGATAACAGTCAGATTCCACAACAACCCCGAATATACGTTTGTGCCTACGACATGACAAGCTTATTTGTATCCTTATTCAGTACGAGTTGTTGTGGAGGGTATAAAAATAAACAAATATATACACAAATAATTTAAACATCTTCTACCATAACCTCCTGACTCTGCTTTGAGTTTTTATGTAGATTTTTTTCTGAGAAAAACATGTATTTTTACCACACATACACACACAAAGTAACATAATCTTACATATGTTTTTGCTATTTTATTTATTGAACCTTAAAGTTGAAGAACATAGTTTTTAAATACGAAAAAAATAAAAAATAATATTTTAATATTTAAGTCTATGTTTGTGCAAGTAAATATTTGAATAATAAAATGAATGTTTGCTTGGCCAAAGTGCTTAACTACACTTTTTGTATTTTGTTGATTTTAGTACCATAGTTCTGGACAGGCGCTTAGTTGTTGAAAAACATTGTATTGTGCAACTAGTTTAGTAGCTTAATGAAGTTTTTAAGTTGATTTGCAAACTTTTGGATCCAATGTATGAATAGATGATAGCGGACGTGCTCCCAAAGCAGTCCACATCAGCTATATTTGTGTTAATATGAATATGTACATTTTGTAGAGAACCTTAGGATACCAATTTCTGGAGCCTCTTTTTACTACTGTAATATATACACAGGGATATATCTTCAATGATTCAGTAGCTATTCAATTGGTAAAGTGTTTTTAGACCACGCAACTAATGTGTATACTACGGAACCGTATGCTTCCTAATTAACTCAGAAAATCAGCAGCTCTATTTGTATACAAAAGCAAAAATAAATTTGATGTAGGCTAGTGGGGATCAACTTTGAAGGGACCCTACTAACGTCTATAGTATAGACTCAACATCTCTCAATGTGTAAATGCTCAACAAGTATAATTGTAATTTCAAGGCTTTAAAAATTATTTTTATGAGTTAATCTATTTGGCAAAGGAGCCACTTACATAAATAGTAAAAACTTTGGTTTTTTAGGATGTTATAGTGTTCGAATAATATTTTGATTTATTTAAATTCTAAAAGCTGCTTAGTTCAAAACATGCAGTTACTTAAGTAAATATTTATACAAAATATAAACAAATATTCAACTGCTTTAAATAATATATTTCTCTTTTTTTAACATATTCATATTTAAGATTAAATAAATATGTTAAAAAAAGCGAATTGAAATTGAAGGCTTTTCGAAAAGTTTATTACCATTAATATGTATAACAAATTAAGTTATAACATGATTTTTATTTACTACTTTCGTACACCCCTAAACATCTAGTTTTATTAAACTTATACTGCCGTATTTATAAAAAATAAAGTAGACTTGAAGTGTGCTTTTAGAAAAAATTTTCATACAAAATTTTCTTAAAGTACATTTGAAGTCTACTTTAAATTTTTATAAATACGGGCAATAGTCATTTTTATCAGATGTCATTTTAACTAAACTTTGGCTGTCTTCTTTAGCTTAACTCCCATAAATTTTCAAATGCTTTTTATAATTTTATGTACATACATCTGTATGTACGAGTACGTATATTTCGTATTGCAAACGAAGAGCAATCAATTCATTATTCTGTTACTTATTTGTTGAATTGACATTTATTGTTGATTGTTTTTAAATCCTCCTTTGTCATCGTTACACGAAATGACTTTGTATGTTTTTTGTTTAAGCCAATGACTTGTTGCTGTTTTTTCTTTTCTTGTTTTTACAACACTTTTACTTAACATACACAAGTAAATGTAAAGCCTGTATATAACCAAAATTAGTCAATTTATTCGCTTATTGTCTAAAATGTTAGTAGTATTTTTTCTCTCTTTTTTTTGTTTTTTTTTTTTTTTTTTTGTTTGTTTCCATGTCTGTTGCCAATAAACATAATTAGCCAAAGCACAGTCTTTTATCAAAACAAAAAAAAAAAAATAATGAATCATCACCACCATTCAAAGTTTCAAAGTAAGTAATATGTCATGTGTGTATCAAATACACATTAGTTGATGTTGTTTTTAACATTGTTTACATATAAATGTACATGTATGTATGTGGATGTGTAAAATATATTAATGACAGAGAAAAATTAACTGTATTTTTAAGAAAAACATAAAAAAATATTTATTGTAACTCATACTCTTAATGGATAGCTTGGCATTTGTTGAAAAAAAGTGTCATACAATTTGTTATGTCTTAATAATGAATGGGTTTTATTTGAAATATAATGTGCTACATTGTTGATTACTGCAAATCTCTCAATTCTCAATAACTCAATTCTCTATAGAAATGCATGTGCATAACAGCCGTTTCTATAAAAAATAAGGTGAATATTGGCAGTTTCTATAGAAAATCTTCTGTTCAACAATATTTTCTATTAAAAATCTAGTGGATAACAGTGTTTTCTATAGAATATTGTCTATAGAAAATATTCTGTCTAACAATATTTTGTAAACAAAATCTTTTGCCTATTAGTATTTTCTATAGAAAATTTTGTAGATAACAGTATTTTCTATAGAAAATATTCTGTCGTAACAGTATTTTCTAAAGACAATCTCCTGCCTAATATTATTTTCTATAAAAAATCTTTTAGATAACAGTATTTTCCATAGAAAATCTTGTATATAACAGAATTTTCTATAGAAAATATTCTGTCTAACAGTATTTTTATTTAAAATCTTGTTATAAATGCATTTAGAAAATATTCTGTTTAACAGTATTTTCTAAATAAAATCTTCTCCCTAATTTTATTTTCTATAGAAAATCTTGTCTATAACAGTATTTTTTTTATCGAAAATCTAGAAATGCTTGGGTATATAGCATTTTCTGTAGCAATTTTGTTTATCAGTATGTTCTTTAGAAAATCTGTTCATAGAAGTATAAATAAGCAATTCTGTTCTTCATTTATCGCATTTGCTCACATCCTTATACTTGTAATAACAAAATTTAATTGCTTTCCTTACAGCCATTTAATACTTAAGTAGATTCTTTAAGTGACTTAATTAAATAAAATATTACCTTGCTTATTGAAACGCAAAAGAATTATTAAATTTTGAAAAAATTCTCTTAATTTACAAATTGATTATAAATTACATACTACGTATCCTCAAATAATAATAACTATCAAAAATATTGATAGTTTCTGTTAAATAATTAAATGTTTCATTATGCAAATTAAAATGCTCTTGTGAACTAATAACTCAATAGTTCGACTTCAAATATACATACATATTTCTATTTATTTAAGAATTAAAATATCTTTCTTTTTAAAAATGCCAAACATACGAAATAGACAGATTAAAATCAATTCCGTAAAGAATATAAATTTTATATGTGTCCGTCCTGTCATTAATTTTTATGAAAATATTTATTAGTGATTGCGTACGTGTTTGTTTTGTTAAGAAACAAATGTTTTTAAAATTAAAATTTATTATTGTTCATGTAAATGCAAAATTACTAATTTCGTTACAAGAAAATCTGAGAATTTCACACAAATAAACAAACATACTTAAGTAGTATGTTGTTATAAATATAATGCTTATGTTTTCTTATTTATAGTTTGTAGAAGATGTAAAGTGCAAGTGAGTGTGTGTGTGCTAAAATACATTAAAAAGGATATTCCTAGGACATTTATATTTGTTGTAGTAAATTTATTTTATGTTTATTGTAGAATTTTTGACTTTTCATTACACTTGGGTCAAGATTTTAATTAAATTTTAATAATTTCTATCTGTGCATAATAAATTTAGCACTCGTAAAGCAGACTCTCAAAAGCTTGTTTAAGTTTATGTGTAAGACGGCAGCATTTTGTTAATTATTAAAACTTTGTATGAACATCATAAACTATGTCATTCATACAATAGATTGCAGGCAGGTCTTGTTTACGGGATGTAGTAAATATACATATGTATGTGGTTCTACAGGAGTATGATTAATATTGTATGGTCAACTTTATAACCTTATGCTAATACATTAAGTAGGATTTTTGTGGAACTCTATAATACAAAATGCTAAAAAACAATAAATGTTAAACAAAATTTAAACAAAGTAATACTAGTAACACTACAATGATGAAATTTTCTTGCATGATCTTGCGTATACCAGTTTTGCCATAAAGTCAAACAATATTTATAACAGAATTTTTTTTTTTTTTTTGAAAAAACAGTATTTTCTGGTGTAAAACAGTATATTCTATAGAAAATATCGTGTACAACAGTAGTTTCTATAGAAGATCTGGTGTTTAACAGTATTTTCTATAGAAGATCTGGTGTATTGCTTTAGAAAATAGCGTGCAAAAATTATTTTCTGTGAACATCATTTGTATAACAGTATTTTTTACAGGAATCTCGTGTATATTTTCTATAGAAAATCTGGTGTATAAGAGTATATTCTCGTATATAACAGTATTTTTTATAGAAAATCTCGTGTACAACAGTAATTTCTTTAAAAAAATCTCGTGTCTAACAGTATTTTCTATAGAAGATCTGGTTTATTGTTTCAGAAAATAGCGTGCAAAAATTATTTTCTGTGAACATCATTTGTATATAAGTATTTTCTACAGAAATCTCGTGTATAACTGTAGTTTCTCATGTATAACAGTATTTTCTATAGAATATATTGTGTCTAACAGTATTTTCTATAGACAAGTTCGTTTACAATAGTAGTTTATTTAAAAAATCTCGTGTATAATAGTATTTTCTATAGACAATCTGGTGTATAATAGTATTTTCTGTAGAACATCTTTTGTATAACAGTATTTTCTACAGAAAACTCGTGTATAATTGTATTTTCTGTAAAAAAAATCTCGTGCACAAGTCCATTTTCTATAGAACATCTTGACTATAACGATTTTTGTATAGAAAATCTCATGTTTAACATAGACACTACTATAGAAAATCTCGCGTATAACAGCATTTTCTATTGAAAATCATTTGTACAACAGTATTTTCAATAGAACATCTTGTGTATAACAGTTTTTTGTATAGAATATCTTATGTACGAGTATAACATTATTTTCTTGTTTTCTATTGAAAATCTTGTATATACTAGTATTTTGTATATGTATGTGTATGATTGTTATTTGTAAAGCATTTTATGTGTAACAGTTTTGTTTGACAACGCTTTTCATATGTGTTCTTATTTATTTGAGGATAATAAAATACATTTAAAATCCATTAGCTTTACAATATTCCTAAATAATATAAATCCTAGCTGCTCATATGCCCTCGAGTGCTATAACAATTATCTCGCCAATTTTGATAAGAACTACATACTTTTTACAATAAATATTTACAATAATTTATGACTGTTAAATCAAGCTTTCATCGAAACCACTTAAATATTTCAAGGAATTTCTTTAAAAAGAAGTACTAACTTTTTATTCAATTTAATAGCAAAATAATCTCATTGCCTTAAGCCTTGTGTATGGTCTGTTAAGGCTTAATAATTTGTAACTTTTTTTTTGCAATTTTCTTATATCTACAACTCTATTGCCCAAAAAACCAGCAGACAAACATTTTATACCAATATTTATTTTTTATTTTTACCTACACCACACAACCGCAATCCAAAAGATTGATGATTGAAAATTACTAAAAGCATTTAGTAACAATTTTAACACAACACCCAGCTTTCAATTACAACAAACCTCTTTGAAAAATGAAAATAAACCTAAAGTATTAAAACTGCTTTAGTCAACCACCAAACAAATAAATTTATTTATCTAGATGTGTAACAGAAGGCAAAATACACACTTTTTAAAAGCCTTTTGCTCATCAACAGATAGCCTGCCGTATGGCAGCAATAACAATTTTTTTTTAATTTATAGAAATTGTACTAGGAATGGACAATTTTATATATGTATATGAGTTGTGCTAGAAAAATACTAAACTAATGTTGGATGTAAAAAATATGTATGTTTTTAATTCACTTTTCCTCTTGTTGGTGAAAAAATTTCTTAAATTTTTTCCAATAAAATGTGTGTTTTAAGAATGCTTACAATAAAACCACAAAATATAAAAATAGAAAAATGATAGTAACTAGAATTGGGCAAATAAATACGAATTCAATTTGTATGTTTGGTGAGTTAAGTATGCATGTATGGACAAGTGTTTGAAATATTGTTGACTGGAAATTTAAAAGAAATTTTCTTGAAATTAGGCAGGAAAGAAAAAAAATAGAGCATCTAAATGCGAACATTTTTCATTTTCTCTCTTGTCTATAAATGAAAAAGAAAACCTCAAAAGTAATTTAAGGCACCTTTATTTCATGGTAATCCTACTCAGCCCACTCTGGATGGTGAAGCCGTTACAGTGGTATGCAATGCAGTAAAAGTTGAGAAAATTATTCATCACAAAAGTTTAAAGTCTATATTTATAGAGAATTTTGTGTAAAATATAGTTTTCTATAGAAAATATTGTATGCAACAATATACATATATTATATTAAAAATATTATATATTATACTATAGAAAATATTTTGTAAATAAGAATTTTCTACTAAACAAATCTTGTATATAAAAGTATCTGTTATAAAAAATGTATGAAACAATTCAAAAGTATAGTAACAGTATAAGTGTAAAGTCATTTTAATTACAATTCAACTTGAATAGTTTTGAATACACCCTAAATAATTATATAATTATTTCACTCATATTTTGAACTTACTATGCTAAAAACACTTGAAAAACAACTGATTTGTATAAAAACATAATTACTGTGCAAATTTAATATCTGTTATTTTTAAACATTTTGTTTTAAATATAAACAGTTTAAGTAGTAAACAAACAAAAAACAAATTAAATTAAAATTTGATCTCTTGTTTTCTTCCATTTATAAGTATTTACGTCTAGCTTATGGCTGTATTTTAGGAAAGCATAAAAGAAATATTTAATTTCTACTTACCCAAATATTCCCTTGTTAAACATTTGAAATAAGCCATGGCATAATTAAAACTCTTAGTTTCAAATCAAATAAGATGAATGAACAACAACAAAAAAATACTAAATAAGCAAAAGATTCGTTTAATTAGCACACACTTACATTCACAAAACTTTATAGAACATATGAAACATTAAGAAGCCTCCCCAGGGCGGCCTATCAAAGGAAAATGTTATCAAATTTATTTGCTACAAAACAGTAATAATATATTTTATTTTTGGCAGCCCTGATTTCTTTTTGAAAATATTGTGTAAAATGCTGTTTTAAAAATAAATGTTCTAAAGGGTTTTACTGGCATAATTTCTGAAAAAAATTATGAATACTACAAGTTGTAGTGGAGCATTTGTAACGGTTTGTATGTTTTTAAAATGTTCATAAGTATTGTAATTTTTTTTAAATTAATCTTTTAAAAGGATTTAAATGCCAAATTTTTGAGATGTCAAAAAAAGTTTATTGTTTAACTAATTTAATAATTTTTAATCGGTTTTTGACACTAAATCTCATCATCCAATAAGCCTAACATTTTCTGTAGATTAGTTTTAGATTTTAAAGAATGAAATAAGATTCACCCAACAAATCAGATTTTTAAGAGTTACTAACGTAGATACATATAAATATTTTTTAGTTCTGCAAATTGGTATTATAATTTTTGCATCCTCAGAAGAATCGGAACTATACGAGGGCGGTTCGGAAACTTCTTAACCTAGCACAGAAAGAGAATATGTAGTTAGTTTTTCAAAGACATTTTTATTTTGCAATATAATCTCCTGAAACTTCCATATTTGACCATAGGCCCCATATAAAGTTCACTTTTGAAAATCACTTAAATGCGCATAAATCTCTTATAAAAATCACTATGACGTTGAAATTCAACACAAATAATTCGCATATACATATAAATCCTCGTAGAGAATTTCATGATGATCGGCTTGTAATAGGTCATAGTTCCCCGACGTTTCAAAAAGCCAAAACAGGTTTCCTAGGTTTGTTGTATGTTTAAGTAAATGGCTTTATATTACACGCTCCAAAAAATACAAACAAAGTGCAGTTCTGAAAGCAAGAGGCAAATATATATTCGTTATATAATTTTTTAGATTAAATTCAACCAAAATAATCTTAAAATAAATAGAAATTACGATACAATATTTAATGATGTTCGCCCCATAATGGGTGTTTTGATGGTGGGTATATAAGATTCGGCACAGCCGAGTATAAACTCTTATTTGTTTTGTTGTTTCCCTTTTTGCGTTTAACAACCACAACCACTTCTAAGCTGTGCAAGTGGCATGAGCAAAATATGTCCGAAGGATTTGTATAACATGAGTATATGTGTGCTGATAATGTCCTTACTGCAACTAGCAACAGCCTATTGTTTGCTTATAAAGCTGACTAAATGGGATTTAAATACCTGACTTAATCATGTTTTTCTAGTAACCTCAAACTATTGTTTTTATGCTACTGTGCTACTTTTTTTGTTACCTTTTTCAAATATCTACAACACTGCCATTGTTATAATTCCCATATATGTATAGTGCTTGTATTAATAAATAAATACTTTCGTAAGTATGAGAGAGTGAGTGTGTAAATTCATGAATTACTTACACAGCCAAACAAACTTACATACATTTACCTAAAATGTGTGTAAAAATATATATACGTATATGTATGTGACCTTTACTTTTTTCGGTTTAATGCCTGTCCCAGAACCAATGACTGTGCGTTTGTGTATTTATGTGCAGGCTAGTACAGGCTGTTTTTGTTTGTGAATATTTGTCTATTTTTTTTTTCATTTTTTTCGCACATTGCATGAGAGTTTTGGGGATAAAATTTTGTTTTTCCTTAAACAGTCTTTAGGCAAGTTCTTGCATTTATGTATGTTGGCTATTTATTGTTTTATTTTATTTTCTCTTTTTTTATGCTTTCAATTAAATTTTTAAAATATAAAATGTTTTAGTTGATGAGTACATATTTTTGATTGTTAGTTGGTTTTTGGAAAATAATTTTGTTTCAAGCCAAAGTTGGCATACAACAATCTATTTTTAAATTAACTCTTTTTCTTTTGTCTAGATACATATGTACATCAAGTCCTTGAGGCTTTGTACCCATATAAATAATAAAAAGGTTTTACATGTGAATTTCATTTAAAGATAATAGAGTTAATCAAGTCAATTTGTTAGATAACAGAAAATGGGATTTATGATTGTAAAAACGAGAGTTATTATATAGTTTCTTTAGTTATAAATATATTTTCAAGTAGTTAAAGTTAAAAGGAGGCTTGCAATTACTGTAGATGAGTGGTACGATTGCCCCTTGTATTTGTATAAATATTGCTAAAAGCGAGTTATAATTTTAAAAACAAATTTGAATTTGAAAATATACAGGCATGTCACATAATTTGATCGGAATAGTTTCATTCTGTATATGCAAATCGATCGATTACTTTGCGTTCTCTAGATTCCGCGTTAACAAAGACATTTTAAATAAAAGTGAACAATTTTTTTTTTAATTTTCCCGAATTTTCAATTGTTGTTAAATGAACAAAGACATCAAAACGTAGTTGAAAAGCTACAAAGATGAATCTAAAAACGAAAAAAGTTTTCTTGTTGATGGCACCAATTTTGAAATTTTTAACATTTTATGCAAATATCAATGAGATAATTAAAATAGAATAATAAAATTACTTATTTAATTATCATGAAAATAAATTAGTAGTATGAGTTTTTTTCAGTACAAAATCATAAAAATAACAATTTCACTTTAGAAATTTAAAGTGGTTTCATTCCGAAAAAAAAAAATTTGTTTTTCGTTTTCTAAAGACTCAATTTACGGCATCAAAACCACTTTCGATCGGAATCGAGTTCTGTGACATGGCTGATAGTGACGAAATATTGGTAGTATCTCTTTTATACACAGTTCATATTTGGTATTAAACATAATTTAAATTTAATCGAAATATTGCAGCAGAATAAAGTTATGTTTTGCCAAATGCTCTGACACAGAAACGGATTAACCGACTTTGTTGGTCTTTGTTTGGCTTTAACTGTATTATACATATTTTCTTTTCATTAACAAGTTTTTTCTCCATTTTAATTATTGCCAACAAAATTATTATATAAATTTAAAAAAGTAAACCATTATATCAAAATTACTTTTTATTTAATTGTGTGTGAAAATTGATACAAACAATTTTTAATTTTTTCGGATATTTTTTTCATTTGCGAGAAAACAAATCAAAAAAACATACACACATGTGATTTTATTTACTCATATAAAAACTGTTAATAATATTCTATGTATATACCAAGCGGGAAAAAGTGTATATAAACAAGCCTTCCAAAAGGCCTTATTTAGCAGACACAAGAACTTCCAGCCGCATTGCAAAATCGTTTCAATTTTATTTCAATTTTTATTAATAGCCAAGGCCTTGCCTACTCGCTACTGGTTAGATTCCTCATGGAATGCCTACTTGAGAAGGGCAATTAGAAGATCTGCCAATAAGTGCCTCATAGAAGGCGTAATTAAAGGTCTGCATACAGAAAAAAATATAGTTGTATATGTTTACCACAACAATGTTAACAGTTTTACAATTTGTTTAACAACGTTATGGTCGCTGTAATTATTAATATGATTGCGGTAGTCATAATATGGTTAAGTTACGATTCAGATGACTACCATAATCATATATATGCTTGTTAACTATGTATGTGTTTGTGGCAATTATGTTTACGATGAATTCCTTTATCATAATATGTTGCTTTTTGCTTATGATTAAGAACAACATAATATGGTAAAACCTTTTATCATAAAACGTGATCAGTTTTATGAAAATCATTACATAATTACTATAATAATATATATGGTTGCTGTAATCAGTGAATTTTAACTCAACCATATCATGGTTGCCGCAATCATATAAATAATTACAGTGAGTTATGAGTGTTGGAATAGTTGTGGCAAACATGCGCAACTATATTTTTTCTTTGTTTGTGCTATAAATTAATAAACTTAGCAAGGTTTTTAATTTATTTTTTAAAACCACATGCAATGGGTGATTAAGGTAGAGATACTTTTTTCAATAGTTTTTTTTTTTGACTGATGACGTCTGAGTCGTGGCATGCTGTCATGCTATTTTTGTTTAGTATTGTGTGACATTTCATAATAGAAAGACTTACGCCTCAACAACGTTGACATATGTTCAACTTTATTACGAAAATTCACGTTCTGCGAGGAATGTGTTTCGTGCACTTCGCTCAACTTATGATCAACATAATCGGCCTACTGAGCGCACTATTCGCAACATCATCACCCATTTTGAGACTCAGCATTCATTATTGGATAATATTCGACCGAATAGACCACATCCAGCACGCCGTGAAGAAAATATAGCGGCCGTAGCTACGCAGCTGAGAGTGTACACGAAGACCGCGGAGAGCCGATTCTGTGCCGTTCGCAGCAACTCGTGTTATGATAACCGACTATTTGATGCCTGAAATTGATGCTCGTGACCTCGGCGACATTTGGTTTCAGCAAGTCGGCGCCACTTCCCACACATCGCATAACACTTCGGTGAGTACATAATTTCACATTTTGGGCCGGTCGATTGGTCACCAAGATCGTGGGATATCACACCGTTAGACTTTTTCCTGTGGGAATATGTAAAGTCTAAAGTGTATGCGGACAAACCCACTTCGATTCACGACTTGGAGGAAAACATCACGCCTGTCATTCGCCAGTTACCAGTCGAAATTCCCGAACGAGTCATGGAAAATTGGGCTCAACGGATAGACCACCTGCAACGTAGCAACGGCCAACATTTGATAGATATAATCTTCCAAAACTAAATGCCAAAGAAGGTTCTTTCAAATGATAATAAACATTCTCCATTAAATTTGAATTTTCTGTGTTTTTTTTTTTTCTTTAAAAAAGTAGCGTACTTTAATTAAGACTAATTTATAAAAACTGTCTTCTTTAGTTTTTATTACTCGTATAACGAAGTAAGCAAACTAAGGTTTATTATTGCAAAACTCATAATATTTAATATTTAAATCATTATTTGTTGGCCGCCTTTAAAAATGCAATTTTGAATGTGAATGAAACTGCTTCTAGAACACCTTCTGGAAGAAGGCATATTGGAATGAGTATAGAATATTATAGAATGTGTAAAAAGGTCTGCTAATGCCTGCAGGCCTACAAATGGAAGCCCATACAATTTTTCCCGCTGGGTATGTTAGTGTCTCATTTTTATATTGCATGAGTGTTAAATAAGTTTGTTTTCAGTTTATTTAAATATTTATTTATTTCTGTTTTTTTTTTTTGTTTAATTAATTAAGAAATGATCCCATACATACGTAAAACCAACCACACACTATTTTATTATTCTCATATATTATACCCTACACCACCATAGTGGGGAGGGTATATTGGATTTGTGCTGATGTTTGTAACGCCCAAATTAAAGTATACCGATCATATCAGAATCATTTTCAGAGTCGATTTAACGATGTCCGTCTGTCCGTCCGTCTGGCTGTCCATGTAAAGCTTGTGCGCAGAGTACTGGTCGCAATTTTGCAGATATTTCGATAAAATTTGGTACATAATATTTCTTCGGCCCAAGGATCAACAGGATTGAAACTGGTAAAAATCGCTGCATTATTTCACCTGGCCCCCATACAAATGTCCTCCCAAAATTGGGGTTTACCGTTCATAAATGTTTAAATTATGCAAGTATCCAAACAAATTTTATCACAAATGAGTGGTAAATGAAGCCAAATCACATCTACAAATTTTGTGCAGATCGGTCCATAATTAGCCGTAGCTCCCATATAAGGCCCACTTCCGAAAATCACTTTAAAGAACATAACTTTCTCAAAAATGTTGGTATCCAAATAATATTGCACGAAAATATATTTCATATATATACAAATAATACCATACAATTTTATTGTGATCGGGCCATAATTAGTCGTAGCTCCCATATAAGACCCACTCCCGAAAATAACTTTAAAGATAAATAAATTTCTTAAGAATGTTGGTAATCAAATAAAATTCGGCACAAATAATATACAGAAATGATGACACCTAATTTTATAATGGTCGGTCTCACTGTCCCCTCACTGTAAAAAACTTTAACCTCTATAAATCTTTTAAAAGTATTTATATCGAGATAATGTTTAACATATATATAATATTTATTGTCACAGAAATCATGACACTAAATTTTTGGATGATCGGTCCATAATAGGTCACATCTTCCATATAGCGCACATTTCTGAAAAACTGTTTTATACGTATACTGGGTGTAGGGTATTATATGGTCGGGCTTGACTGACTATACTTTCTTACTTATTTTTAACAAAATATATACACATACAAATAAACATAATATAGTGGTAGTTTTGTCTATGTATATATACGAGTATGTCAGTGAGAATCCATTTTGTTTTATTTTAATGAACCTTCACTCAAACATACAAATTTTCTTGTGCATATACATAAGTGCCTGTATATATGTTGGAGGTTTGTGTGGGTTTTCCTGTATAATTTTATTTAATATATTTATATTAATTTTTTGCTTAAACAAAAAAGAGAAAAAAATATAATTATGTTGAGTTTATTTATACTTGGCTTTATAATTAGGTTTTTTAAAAACTACTTTGGTGAGGCAGATATACTTTGACTTTTAATGCGTTGTGTGAAATAATAACATTGTTTATAAGAAAAATGTATTCAATACAAATCTCTGCTAAACTCATTTTGTTCCAGGTTGAGAGATTAACAATGTGAACTGCAGAGTTGTGCTTTAAAATAAGATACAGCAAACGTTTCTACAAACATCCGAAGATATAGTTGCTGAGACAACAAAAAAGGTTTCTCTTCAGAATAGAACTGCAAATAGCTTGACAAGTTAGCGGTAACTGTTTGAGGTCTAGGTATATAGTACGGTAGTTGTTGATATTGTTTAAACTTTGTCGTAAATATTGAGTACCCGTTTTATAGCAACACCATTTTGCTTTACTCTACAATTTGTATATTTCATTGCGAGATAAGTTTAAAAAGCAGTTAGTATTACAAAGTGTCTTGATTATGTATCAAAATAAAGCTTGGCATCTTTCTTAACTTCCAAGGCAATACGAACTGTATATATTGATGAAGGTATATAAATCTACATATTCTCAAATTCAACAAAGTTTGCAAAATCATTGGAAGCTACTCAATCAACAATTTCAAAATTTTGCGAGCAGCAGCATTCATATAAAAACAGGCAAATTTTATTCCATGTTAATTGAAGCCGAGATAACTCGAAGTACGATTTTGCAGTTTAAACACTATAAAAAGAAATCATTTTTGTCGCAAAGCATTGCGATGAAAATGGATTCACTATAATTACCCGAAGCGCAATAGATCATATGTGAAGCCCGGTAAACCAGCTGAATCGACTCCAAAGTTAAATCCATAGCTCTGTATTTGGTGTCCTATCTATCATGAGCTGCTGAAAACTGTTCAGACCATTACGGGGAGCCTGCATCGAATAAAAGTAATTAGCTTGAAATAAGCATTGGCCGAAAAACACCAAGAATATGTGGCAAGACATTAAAACATATTATTACATCATTGCAACGTTCTACAAAATGTGGTTGGGAAGTTTTGGCTTGTACGCCTTATTGTCCAGACCTTGCCCCGTTCAACTACTATTTGTTTCTGAGATACTCTTAACTTTAGAACAAGATATACGAAATTGGCTCGATTTGCTCTTTTCCCCAAAAGATGATAAGTTCTTTTGGCGCGTAATCCATATGCTGTCAAAAAGATGGGAAAAGGACATGGCTAACAATTGCCAATACTTTGCATAAATTTATGTTGTACAACTATTTCGAAAGAAAAGCTAAATATTTAAAATAGATGAGTATATCTTAATTCTAGCTTTTTATGTTCTCTATTTTTAACTGATATATGTATAAGAATTTTAATTGCAATCGTTATACCAACAACTTTATTTCACATAACTTGTTTTGCAAAGTCTATAAAAACTGTTTGTAGGGTATATCAGCTTTTATATAACTTCAATTGCCTATTAAGTTATTTGCTTGTGTCAAGGTTTATATTTATACAGTACGAAATCAACTAAAAAAAGTAATTAACTATATGTATAAAAAACACTTAAAGTACACATAATAATATACACATTTATGGCAATATAACGACCTTAAACATACTAAAAATATAAAAATCTTGTATTTAATCATAAATTGTTTATCACTAGGGAAACTATTGAGTAAAGGTCAAAAGGAATACTATTCATAATGTTAATCATTCAGTTTAACTAAATGATATTTAAACAAATAAGAATTGTGCCGTATCTTTTATACCCACCAACAAATACCAACCTGATGTATGAATACTTGAAACTACATTTTATATGGATAACGATATTTATACGAGTAAGGGATACTACACTTAAGTATAGTAATTTTCATGTATTTGAAGCTTTTTTGGTGAATTTCATCTCAATAATGATATTTACAAGAATTTTATGGGTTTCCAGTTATAGAAAAGAAAAGAACTTTATATGGGTAAAATATAGACCGATTGAAACAAATTATCGTTTTAAGATTTAACTTATCATGAAATTTATTTATGCTCAATTGTGTACAAATACTGCTTTTCTACAGGCATTTGAATAACATAAAACTGCATATATTCCGGGAAATTATTTGTATGGAGGCTATAAGAAATTGTGGACCGATTCTTATCATTTTAAACAGAACTTGTCCCTCTATAATAAAAATAAAGTATACAAAATTTTATGATATTATCTGGATTATATTTGAAGAAAAGAGCAACATATATCTGAACATATCGAGGTTGTCTGAAATTTTAGTCTATAACTCGGATCCTACTGGACTGATGTTATCCATTTAAATGGAACAGAGAATATGTGAAAAAAAATTAATTGTTCCAAGTCTTATTTCGAAGTTCTATCGTGCCTTCAACAAACAGCATGGTAAGATTTTCTTAAAACCTTATAAGCACCCAGAATATATTCATATACCTTTTGGTTTTACGACCAATATTTCGCTGTTTTACAAAAGAAATGAAAAAAATAATATACCCCCCCTCCCCCATATTTTTGATGAGCTTTTAAAACAAGCTTTAAAACTAATTGTTTTTAATTTATATATTTATTTTAAGTTTGCTTCTTAATGAAGACCATCTCAAAATCTTATTTAAATATTTATAAACGTAATAAATATTTAATAATATAATATTTTATAAAATTGGAAATAAAGTTATTTATATTAAACATACACTCCTTTAAATTAAATTGAATGTTTATTGAAACAACAAAGACTTTAAAGCTGTCTGCACACATAATTATTTATAAATATAAATTTGAGAAACAATTTTATTTTCTTAAATATTTAATACAGCAATTATTTGGCAGATTAAATATGTATATCCACTCGCTTCATTTGCCAAACAAAATTTTCTTAAATTGTTTAACTCAGCTTCTCCTGTTTCTAGATTTTTTTGTTTGCTTCTAGTTCTTCTTACAAATTTAATAAGCTTCTTTATTTATATTCGTAAATCAAATAACAATTCCACATCATTTGGTAATAAGTAATCCAGAACAACAATTAAAA
The DNA here is from genome assembly GCA_916048285.2 of Bellardia pandia. Lineage (NCBI taxonomy): Eukaryota > Metazoa > Arthropoda > Insecta > Diptera > Calliphoridae > Bellardia > Bellardia pandia. The sequence continues at coordinate 26,015,095 of OU696530.1, read as the reverse complement.
AAATAATAATAGAAATAAAAGAAGTAAATCAGGGTGAATAAAATCATAGAATACTTAGAATTTGTTACATGTAAATACTAAAATAACAAAATAATGGAAATACTAAAAAAATAAAGAAAAAAAACATATAAATATTAAAACAAATCCGGAAAAAAATAAAAACAAATGTGAAAAAAGCACAAGTAGATTGATTAGTTGTAGACAGGGCAGAAAATAATGATTATTATTGAAATTTAAAACAAGCAACAACGCCATAGTAAATTTAAGTATACCAATAATTTTCTAAGCAGATTTACTATCAGAAAACGAAATGATTTTAATTTCCTATTTTTTTTTAACTTAATTTTAATGATTATTTTTTAATTTTTGTTTTTGTTTATATTATAATGATTATTTTTGAGTTTTATTTTTAAAATTCCAAATAAAATTCATGTTTTGCGTTTTACTTTTTTGTTTAGAAAATAAAAATTATTTCTGAGTTTTATAAATTTTGTTCAATTGTATGATACAATTGTCAGATATGTTGTTTATATTGTCAAACCTTCAAAATGACAAACGAAAATATTTTAAAAACAAACATAACATGGTGAAATTACAAATCATTGATATTTCTTTTATTTCGGCTCGAGTTTATTAAATTTAATTTTTCATTAAATTATTTTTACTGAAGGTAGGAATTGTTACATGAAAATTATTATTAAAATTTATTGATAATTTTTCTTGGCTTAGGATTCGAACCTAGGTTGTTGGTTGAATTTACATATGTTTCGAGAAACACCACTTTCTCTCATCAGAATACTTTACGTTCTCACCCTCTACACCACTGCGGCGCCCGCTAGCTAGAAATAAAAGAAATATCAATGATTTAAAATTAACAGTTCAAATAAAAATAATAATTGTTCTTAATCGTGAAATTACTTTACAAGATGGTGTTGAAGAGCTAGCTGTTTGTTTTAGTCATGTTTGTTATGTCAAACTTTTCTTTGCTTTTGTGCTTTCAAAAATAAACATGAAAATTTTAATAAAAAATTTTAACCTGAAAAATAAAAAAATTCTGTATTTCATTTAATTTTTATTTCTATATTGATTTAATATATTTTTATATATAAATTAATATATTGATTTAATATATTCGCATGAGTTTATTAAAATTTTCGGCTTGGAATCACTGGACGGTGTGCGTATGGTAGCAGCGCATTGCTGCTGCACCAACAAACGTGCTGTTGCACTTTTTTGATTAATATTTTTGGAACCCTCTTTGTTGATTAGTGAATTTTTATTGCTGGTCGTTACATCAAAAGGTAACATTTCCTTAAGCTTAAATCCAACTCTTAATTTTATCGCGTCTTCTACGTTCCACTTCATTATGAGGCCTATAAAATAAAAATGCGTCTAGCAATATCATCGTGGGAAGTCGAGATAATTATATTTTCAGTTATTACTGCTGCTTCTGCTGAGTTTTGTTTTTGTTGCTAGTATGCACCTATTTAATTTGTGTTAGCATATAATAATCTAAAATATACTCTTCCAACTCATTCGAATTATCATCACATATAGACAAAAAAATTTTGGCGAAAAGTGCTGTAGACGAGGAATTGCGTAAAATAAAACTAATAGAAAAGTGTTTAAAAAATTATTATTACTTCTAGAAGAGTTATTTTAAACATTTTGGCCCATAATCATAGTCATAGAAAAAGCTTACTTTAAGCAAAAGCATGCTTTTGTTTTAAATTCAGAACAAAATTTATATTTTTTTGTTGTTTAAAAGTCTACTTTTACTTAAAGTATGCTTTTTCTATGACTATGATTATGCTTTTGCTTAAAGTATGCTTTTTCTATGACTATGATTATGGGCCTGTTGCTGTTGTTGAAGTTACTGCCTGCAGCGTTTCATTCCCATTACTGTTATTGCTATTAATCAACTCTAGACGAGGTCGTTTTCTATTCTCCATTATGGCAAACATTTACGAAAATAATGTCTAACTTTCCTCATATAAATGTTGTTAAAATTATGTATTATTAATAATAATACCAAACAAAAAAAACTCTTTACGTATTTTTTCTTCTATGTATATTTTTCTTTTTAACTTGTCACCATAATACGAGTATAACAAATAAACAATAGTAAACAATAGTCAGTTGTTTTTGACATTACAAACATGAAAGCAAAAATAAAAATACCCTGTTGTTGCTGTTGCTTTTGCATTGTTGTAATCACCTTATAAAGTAATTTCACCATGAAATATACAAAACATAAAATATGAATATTTTCCAAAATTAATTCAACAATATTCATTATTAAAATAGTTTTTTATCAATTTATATTCTTGTTTTAATTTTGTTAATAATTTTATGATTTGAGAGTTGCCGTTTGGTTATCTTTGAAACTTAAATAAGTAATTTTTAGGTTAAGATGCGAATTTTAACTTTTTGCATCACTTCAACTTTTATGCAACATCCCAGCATACCATTCTAGGAGCGCTCCAAAAAAGAAGCCAGAAAAGAGTCCAACTAAAGAGCATTCTACGAGCGCTTCAAAAAAGGAGTCAGAAAAGAGTCCAACTAAAAAGCATTTTCGGAGCGAAAATTTGCTTAAAAAATTAATTTTTTTTTCATTTTTATATATTTTATTTTATTTTTTTTTTACTGTAGTTATATCTTAATTTTTTTAAGTAGCAGCAGAGTAATTCAAAAAAAAGTTGTGTCATAAGTTTTAAATATTCATACAGAAATATTTAGCATTATTGTGGGTACAAACCGAGTTTTTAAAAGTCATGACTAGAACTTAACGTGGTAGTAAAAAATTATTAAGGACAGAAATGTAGCCATTACAGAGTCATGAACACCGGTATACAAAACTTTATGATCGGACTAAAAATAGCGACACAGTGAACAAAATTCTAAAAGGGTGGAAAAAAAATAAAAAAAAATATTTCTGGAATTGTTTTTTACATTATCTTTAATCCTAGGCCGTGACTGAAACAACTTTTTTTGTGTTGAAGGCGAACCACTCTAATACATTTCATTTTAAGAAAGTTTTATGAATTTATCCCTAAACGATATAAAGGAAAGCATTAACTCCACCAAAAAAAATTTAATTTCTCGCTTTGGAAGTGTTTGTAAAATTACGTTAATCACATTAAATACTTTATTCAATTTTACTGTAATAAATAGTTATTGTTGCATTCCAGTCTACAGTATGTAATCTTTTAATCACAGATTTGTTTGTGAAATAAACGTAGTTTAAAATTTTTAAAACTCTTGAAATATTACTTATAAAACAAAACGCTCAACCTAGTAGTGTTCAGTAGAAGTCAAATATTTCATTCATAATTGGTATTATCTCCTATATTCTCATTCTATCATAAAAAATAAAACATAAACAGTTATTTTAATTTTTTAAACAAAAATCAAAACTCAACATTAATTTTTATTTTCTGAGGAAAACAATTTTCCTTGAAAAATAATTATAATTATTTAATTTAATGATTATTAAACATTATTTTTTTATAATAAAACTTATAATCTAGTTGTGGTATAAGGTATATTCCCAAAAATGTGTTCATATTAGAATTTATGTTGTAAAACAAAATATTTAATGAATTAGTTATATCTATGTAGACAATGAAATTGTTTATACAAGTCTATTTCTCAATAGTGGTGAGTTACGAGGGCGGTTCGGAAACTTCTTAGCCTTGAACAAAAAGCGCGATATAAAAAGAAAAAAGTTAAGTGTTCTGGAAACTTCTCTCTCTGCTCTGAACACAAAAAACATCCCCGATTTTTTTTTACAATGGAAAAATTAGAAATTCGTAGTGTCATTAAATATTTAAATAAAAAAGGTTTGTCGGGACAAGAAATTTATAATGACATGGTGAATGTGTCAGGTGAAAGTGCTCCTTCATATGCAACAATAAAAATTGGGTTGTTGAATATAAACATGGTCGTACAAGCATTGAGAATGAACCACGTAGTGGACGTTCAATAACACCAAAAACAACAGAAATTGTAGCAAAAGTACATGATATGGTATTAAATGATCAACGAATAAAAGTGCGTGAAATGATCAAGTCCATTTAAATTTTCATGAAGAATTAGATAAAAAAGCTTTCTGCAAGATGGTTGCCGCATCTGTCAACAGTCGACCAAAAACGCATAACGCAGATGATGCTTACAAGTAGATCTTGGACAACAAACATTGCTGATGACGGCCTTGGCAGGAAAGAAAATTCATTCCAATATGCCAATTGTCTACAATATATAACTTTGCAATGGTATTTTTTGAATTATTAATTAAAAATTATTTCAAGCCGAAATAATAAGAAAATTTCTCTAATAATTTATATAAAACACAAAATTTGTTTGGAAAACATCCTAGAATAAGAAATCAAAATTATGAAAATAATAATTTATCAAATTTAAAACTACATTTACCTATATTTAAAAAAGTTTAATGTTACTTTTTGTTAATATTTTATATTTAATTTTCCTTATATCCTAATTCATATTTCTACGTATTTCTAAATTCCCAGTCATTTTAATGCAAATTTTGCAAACGAAAACATCACCTTTGGGATGTTCAAAGTGCAACAAACTTATTTAAAAAATCCTGTGAGGTATACTATCCAAAATGTTTTTGTAAATTCAATTCATTATCAAAAATGCGTCATTACCACAACACATAATTGTATTTAAATGATTTGCAACAAAAATGTTCCCAAAAAAAAAAAAAAGAAACATATAAATAAACCAAAAAATATGCTCAGACACAGGAAAAGATAAAGGGTGTTTTTCTGATTAGTACTATTTAGAATGCTGATAAGATAAGATATACTAACTGCCGTATTCATTAAAAAATAAAGTAGGTTTGAAATGTGCTTTTAGACAAAATTTTCATACAAAATTTTCTAAAGGACATTTGAAGTCTACTTTAATTTTTTATGAATAAGGGCATAAAAGTTTAAATTGTTTTAGAAATACTCCACAGTAAAGTAGGCTAAACAATTTAAAATGTTTTAAATAAAAACACGTAGAAAAATACGAAAATGATTATTTTGAGTTATGAAAGTGTTTCAGCAATATAAATTCTCTATGAAAAATCCTAATAAAATGAAATATTAGTTGATAAATAAGAACTTGGAAATTTTCTAAAGACCTAAACAACACTTGCTGTACAAATAATATATATTAAAATTTTCAATGGTAATATCTTCGTAGCTAAAAATTTATTGCCAAGATGAGATATTTATGCAAAAATTTAGGCAGCACTACTTTAAGCACGTTTCTAATATTTACCTACATTAATTTAAGTTTTTTTGTACAGTATTTTTCAAAGCCAATTAAAAACCACTAGAAAACTGATTTGTGTATGTTTTCTTAACGTTTATAATTTGTTTACTTAAGCCTAATTTTTTCCAAAATGAAATAATCCAAACGTATAGATTTTATCAACATTATTACTATGGTAATAGCAATTGTTTACCAAGATTACGGATTATGTAAACATTATTACGATGGTAATAGTAGTTGTTTACCACCCTCTTTTAGTAGAGTATTCTCGGTATTTAATTTGTTTGCTAAAATACGTCACATTAAGTAATTTACCTTCCAGTCTAATATAATATAATAACACTGAAAATTATGCCGTATGTTCTGATGTTAATATTAGTTTTTTGAAAACCAAACCAGCCAGCCATATGAGTCCGAAAAGAGTCTCTTCTGATACCTTTTCCAGAGCGTTCATGCTCTTTATGAGCCCAAAAAACATTTATTATTGCTCCGAAAACATTCAGAAAAGAGGGTCATTACATTTGAAAATGGTCCGTCAGAAAGAGCTCTTAGATAATTTCAGGAAAGAGGATTTTTTGGGCTCTGAGGTTTTTTTTGGGCCCTGTGTAATCTTGTTTTTATCAATATTGTGTGGTACAGCTATGTTTTTTCTTTTCAAAGCACAAATAACAGGACAACAACGCTTTGATACACACATAATCAAGTGGAATTTCTGAGCTATACTGCGTGCCGACTAAGGACAGTAACAAGCTATTTTTTCTTTCGCTCCGAAAATGCTTTTTAGTTGGACTCTTTTCTGACTCCTTTTTTGGAGCGCTCCTAGAATGGTATGCTGGGAAATTTAACACAACAAATACAAATTAGAGGAGCATCGATACTACAACCTATTTATAAACTTTGTAAGCTATTTTTTCGGAATTAAATTTGCTTAGTAAAACTCGCCGTATATTTTTAATATAGAAGAGGTTTGGTCCATAACCCAAGCATAAAAATTAACACTTAAAATTATGTTAACAGTAGTTTTTCAACAAACTTATTTAACAGAACAAAAAATAAGAGCTTGTATTATGCAAGACATGTATAAACTTTTACGCTGGACAGTGGGCGAATTCGGAAAAAAGGAAAATAAATCAGTCATTTCTAAATGATAAGCCTCATTGCAATAAAATTTCACATGCTTAGAGTAAAAATATTGTCGAGTTTAAGTTTTGAATTTGGACCTCATAAACCCACCAGGGGCAGTGCCAGAGGACTTTAAAATGGTGAGTGAGAAATTGAAAACGTTCCCAATTTTTCGCTTGTGATCCTATTTTAAAGATTTTACTATATATGAAATCTACTTAACGAGTACTAAAAAAAACTTTTTTTATCTCTTATATTTTACGATATATTTGCATATGAAAATTAAATTTTTAACTTTTGTAGTGATTTTACTAATAACGGATCAAAATATTTCCAGATTTTTTCTAATTTTTTTTGTGGATTACAACAAGTTTTGTAAATATGGTAAAGAAAAGAAGTGGCAGAGTCAAAATTTCAAATAAAAAAATTAAAAAATATGATTTTTGGCCATTTTCTGTGCATAAAAAGGAACATTTATTCTTTTTACATTATTTAAATGTAAGAAGGCTTATAACGTGTTTATATTTTGAGAAAATCTTTAAGGGAAACAAAAAATATTTTACCGAGTGGGCCAATGTCATTCAAAATATAGTTGTTTTAAGTGCAAAATTAAATTTTAGGGCAAATATTCTCAATATTCTTAATTATTTTACAAAGGGTTTCGATAACCCCGTCTCTGGTGTTTGAAACAAATTCCAATTTTGGGATTTTTCAAAACTGTTTTGGGAATTGTGGGGTTTCTTATACAAAATTTAAAATTTTGTTTTTATTTTAGTATTTTGCATGAAAAAACATTTTACCTACATATATTAAAAAATATGTAAAAAAAATAAAAATTTAATTTATTTATTTATATTTTTATTTAGTGGAATATAGAACCTAGGCGAATAATGTTTTTGGTAAATAATATTTGTTTTTTATTCGTTTCACATACATGTAGGTTAAATTGTTTTGCTTTTTCTTTAAGTTACAAAATTTACAAAAAATTTATGTATTTATATTTATACAATGCCTTCTTTTGTATTTTGAAATGACAGAAATTATTCATATAAGCTATTTTCTTGTTAAGTTTATGGTTTCTTTTTATATCATTTGTTTATGGTTTGCTAGTATCATTTTATATATCATGATACTATATATTTTATACTATCATCATTTACAGTACTTTTTGGAAGTTTTAGTTTTTTCGCAATCATCGTCGGGTTGATGTTGGATTTTCAAGGACTTTGTTGGTGATTTTTTCTACTTTGAATAGTTATAGCTAAGTACAAATATATGCCGAACGATTGAGTAATGTTAGTTATGTTTAAGAAACAAATCACTGAAAAAAATCGAAAATATTTCCAGCAGGTTTTTAAAATCAGCAGAAGGATTTTATTTGAACATTGCTTTTAAAATACCCAGACATTACCCATCATCAGTGCTATTGCAGCCACATTTTAACCTGAAGAATATTTGCTAACATAAAAATAATGTTGAACAATTAACCAGTAACCTTTACATCCTATTTTAATCTCCATTTAACAGCTACTAACTAGCACACCCTTTACTTGCATATATAATTATTTTAACAAAATTGTTACTGTATAGTTTTTGGCCCTAAACTCACACAGACTATAATGCATGTAGATATAAGTATTGCAACTATGTTTGGATATTTTATTTCAATTTAAAAGTTTAAATGAGTTTTTATACCTTTCATACTCCAGAGGGTTAAAAGTTGGTTGTAACACTCTGCTCTTAATTCCACAACGAGTATGTTTAACATGGTGTTGGTTTATAGATGTAATAAAAATATGTACATAGATAGATATACACACATTCCAATATACAGAAACATTTATATGAAATAAATGTGAGTGATATAGAAGTGTGTGTACTCGTACTAGGATCTAAAGGTGAATATTAAGGATTTAGTGCAGCTGTTGTATAAAGGCTCTTTCAACATATATATTTCCAAAAAAAAAATTAAAAAAAAACACAAAAAATATTCAATTTTGTTGTTTTTCCACATTTATTACAACCAAACGATGATGATGATGAATTTGTTGGTAAAGTATATACAACATATAAAAGAAATGTTTTCTTTATGCTTGCATAAGATACATGTTTAAAAATGTATATATTTTTTCAGGTTTTTATATAAAATATTCCTGTTTGTGGTTTGCTACTACATATTTTATCGAGAAAATTGAATAACATATTATTTTTTTTATTGGCATATTATTTTTTCTAAAGAAATAACTTTTGCTTAGTGTTAGTAAGTGGTGTGATTGATAAGTGAACCAAGTATGAGAAAAGTTTTTTGTTAAGCTTGCTAGAGATTTGTGGAAATTTGTGTTAAATTGTAGGAAATTTAATTATTGAATAGGCAACTAAAGGCAGTAGGCGCTTGAAGAAAAAAATTTTGTAATAAAATATTTAATACAAAATAAAAAACAATTTGATTTTATAAACAGAGAAGCGTAAAAATACATAGCTTCTATATATATTCTCTATAATCAAAGTTAAAATTTGAATCATTATTAGGACATATTAACTTCCAAATCATTTTGATAACTTCTCTGCCAACCCTCGAATCTATACCGGCTTAAATGCTTGCAAAACATTTCTAAGTATCAGAACAAAATGAATTCTTGTTTGTTTACCTTGATGTTTAAGCAGTAAAATCTTGTAAAATATTTAGTTTTATCTTCATACTTCTTCGTTACATTTACTTTCTGTATCTCTGTCTGCTTCCCCAAGTATTAAGCAAAATAAATACCTCTATACTTTGATAAATGTTACTAAATGGTTTGGTTATACAAAAAAAAGGATTATTGTTAAAAGGATAAAATTATTTTTAAATTAAACTTTTTAATAACAACAAACAAGACAAGAGGGCATTTGTAAAGTAAATATATATTTTAACCACAATGTTTTTAATTTTGTATTCTTTTTTTTTTTTTTTTTTGTAGAAATTTTCTTATTACCAAATACAACTTCTTTTCCAGCTAAATATGGTTAATAAGTAGAAAGTCTAAACAAACTGTAAAAAATATATTATGTATATTTATTATTACACAAATGTTGTCACAAAATGAATAATCCTTAGGATTGGCATATTGGCAAAAATATTATGGCAATTTGACATGAAAAGTGTACAAACTTTGAATAACATATATACAAATATATATTTGTATATAAGGATTTCTTTGCCAAATTTTAATTAATATTTTGTTTATAACAAACATTAGGTCATTTCTTCGAAAAATCGTTTCTTGAATCTTACTCTGACACAAAAGATTTTTGCAATTCCTTTCAAAAAAAAAAAACTAAAGTGTCTTAAGAATTTACATTTCAATTTAAAAGTTGTGTCATGCCTTTATAAGGATACATAAGGTCATGTATTTAGAATATATTCATATTTATTAATTAATATTTAGCAAATACTTTAATAAGAAATGTAATGATATAAGGATTATTTTCAGAACACTCCCATATGTTTACTAAGGAACTTTTTGGTTAAACTTAAATGATTAATAGAAATGGCATTAAAACTATGTTTATAAAAAACTGAAATTTAGTAAATTTTACAGCAGTACACTTGAAGTTTAAATTCAGTACAGTTTTAGTTTACAGTTCTAATTGTAGTGCACAGATCTAGTGCACAGTTCTTTAGGTACTTTGCAGTTTTAGTGCAAAGTTCTAGTCTAGTTCTCATTTTTATATCACAGATCAAATTCACAGTTCTAGATTTATACATGTTAAAGTGATTTTCGAATGGGATCTTTTATGAAAGCTTTGACTAATTATGGAGCGGCCGGTATAAAATTAGGTGTCAAAATATCTGCATAAGTGAAGCTTGCACAATATCCGATTTATGCCTTGAATCTTTATCCTGGGAAAATTGTAAAAATGATATAATATCTAGCAATCTTCGCTTTCCGACAAGTACTTATACTTGTCCATGGTTGTTTCAACAAATGTTAAATTCCCAGTACCAACAGCTGACATATAGGTCCAAACCATGACACTGCCACCTTCATTGCTTTGCTGTTGCCTTTGAATTTCTTCGTTGTTTCTAAGTTTTGTATTTGGTTTCCATCTGAACCGTATATGTTAAACTTAGATTAATCGGCAAAGATGACCGAATTCAAAAATGCAAATTCCTTGCAAACATGTTCTTTGGTGAAATTTAGTCTGCACAGTCTATTTTCGGTTTTATTCTTGCGTGCAACTCGACCAGTGTTGCCATTTTAGCACATTCTAGCACAGTGCTAGATTTAGCATTTTATTTCTCGAAAATGCATTGAAATTTTAAAAAATTATGCCAAATGCTAAATGCTTTTTAGCATAATTTGCTCAATAAAAATAATTTTTTTCTCGAAAAAATTTTTACTATTTTACTCCAAAAAATACTTTTGGAGATATAAAAAATAACTTTTACTAATATTTCAACTAAATTTCTTTCGGTGTGGTAAGTAAATGAACACGGAAATTTTTGAATTAATATATGAAATGTAATCTATTAAAACAAGTCAACAATTGTTATGAACAAAATTGGAAAAAACTATAATTTATATTTGTAACATTTGAAATAAAAATTGTATTGTTACATTGAAAAAATTTAGCACTTATTTTTTCCTCTATAGAACATTTTACCACTTTGTGTTTTTTAAGTTTTAGCATATTTTAAAATTCATTTTCTGGCAACACTAAACTCGGCCATTAAAATTATGTTGGCGCAAGTCACAACAAATAGTTTCAACGCAACATTGTTTGCCCAGGTCAGCTTCAACTTTGAAGATCAATTGTGAAGCTGATAGCCTAGGATTTGTCCTTATTTTTTAATGTATCTGCCTTTGTTATGAACCCGATTTTCTATGATTTTTGAACTTGGAAAGTTTAATGTTAACCAATTCTGCTATTTTTCACTGTGAGTGGACATATTGGAAATGGTTTAAACCCAATTCTTATTGTTCTATCATTATACGCGAGCTCATTTTAGCTATTTTAAATTCACACTTGATGTTACAAAATCGGACCCACAATTCTGTTGAATTGAAACTAATATTTATGTGTTGATTATGTATTTATCAACACAAATCCAATATACCCTAAACAATCTTTAGAATATACACAAATGGCAAATATTTTTATAAAATTCTACGAAAATATATGTTTAACATTTTATAATTAATATAACCCATAGCAGGTGTATTCGAGCATAATGCATGTATAATTATATTTGATGGTTTTATTTGAATTGTTTTATTTCCAATGAATTGTGCTGTGTGTTTTTAAAGACCAGCCATCCATCTCTGATTGTTTGGTTGAGAAATGTAACCCATCAATTATAATTAAAAGCAATTGTATGCATCACTCTATTCAAATGCACATGGTCATTCAGCAACAGCTCATCCTCCTTTCTCTACCCTGTTCCGTGTGAAACAATCAAACAGTAATTAACTCTCTTATTCTTTCTTTTATTTTATTTTTTTTTCATTTGAAATATAACAATACACAGACACCAACAACTAGCAACCTCATGCTTTCAGTTTTTTTATACGTTGTTTTTTTTAATCATTTCTATTCTGTTTTATATATTTACAGACAATCATACGAGAGATGAATCGTTTGGGTATGATGGTGGATTTGTCACACGTTTCCACGGGTACCATGCGTGACGCTTTGGAAGTTAGCGAGGCACCTGTGATATTTTCTCACTCATCTGCCTATGAATTGTGCAATTCGAGCCGTAATGTACAGGATGATATGTTACAATCGATGGCCAAGAATGGTGGCATTATTATGGTTAATTTTTATTCGAGATTTCTTTCGTGTAGTGAAAACTCAACCGTACATGATGCAGTGGGTAAGTAATGAAAATGAAAATAAAGAAAACCATGAAATTGCGAATTTTTTTTGTTTTTTTTTTTTTTTTTAACGATGATGGTAATGATGAGAAGGTTTACATAAAGGATAATGATTGCGTGTGGACGCATACAGAGCAGGCAATTAATTTGCAAGTGTTAATGGGCTTCAAATCAATATGACATTAAATGGATGTCCTGTTAATGAATGACAAAGTGAGATTGTGTGGATTTTAGCTGGAATCAAGTAGAATTTTGAGAGGTTAATATTTTAATTGTATAAAATCCATTCGATTAATAATCTTATGTTACTCAAATGTCAATCACATCAGTCAGTTAGAAATTGCAGATTGATTTCAAAAATATTTTGATTTTTCCTTACTGAGTATTTTAAATAATTTGTTATTAAGCAACATGACATTTTTCTTATTTGGTTCAAACTGAACAAAAAGATTCAGTCCAATTAAATAATATTACACTACAATCTTTACACTACAATCAGTAATAAATTAAAAAATCATCACTTCTAAATTTTAACTTGTTCAAAAACAAACTACTGCCAACATTACAACTATCTTTTTATATGATTTCTGTCAAAAAAAAATCAAAATTTCCTAAAACAATCATCTTGATTAATAGTTGTCTTGTTGCCTTGTCAAATCACACAAAAATTCATTCGCAATGAATGGCTCAATAACGATATCCGTTTATCTAAAAAATATAATCTAATTTGTATATTGTCTTTTATATTTTACATTTTCATGTCTCTCTGCCACTTAATTTTTTTTTATTCACGCCAACAAAAATTCATTATTTTTTAATGGTACATTGAACTTCATTTAATTTTGCAACCAATTTTCTTATGAAAAATCTTGCAAATAAAAAAAAATCAACTCAAATATTCAATTGCATTATGCAAATTTTCTTGCTGCTGATTCATCTTGAACGCATAACAATCAACTTACTGCAATGTTGCTGATGATATTAAATGATGCTGCTGCTACTGTCTGCTGCTACTTTTGCTGCAACTATCAATGCTGATTGGTTATGCTGGACTGGCACTTTGCCTGCTTACTTTGCCCCGACTGCTTGTACGTACTATGTCAACGATGTTTGGTGATGGTGTATTTTTCTGGCAATTCTTATTTGTTGGGTGAATGGAATATTTATTTCTTGGTTTATTTAACATCATTGCCATTGACGCAGCTCATATAAATCACATTAAGCGTGTCGCTGGCATTGATCATGTCGGCTTGGGTGCTGGATACGATGGAATCAATTTGTAAGTAAATGAAATTTATTTAGACTTACACTAGCATAAACGTACATATAAAATACGTGAAAATATATATTAACCTGTGTATATTAACGTGTATGTATTCTTATTTCAATTTCAATTTTATTTCTCCAACTGTTACGTATTCCCCAAAGCACTAACAGTCATACATATAAACATACAGACAGATAAACACTCAGACATTCACAGATCCTTATCTGGAGACTGTTACTTTTTTTATTTTTTTATTTTTTTTGTATAACTATGTGATGTGAAATATTTTATTCCTTTAGCCATTTTTAAGTGATTTCATTTTCTGTTTCATCATTCACTTTTAATGGTCTACGATAAATGACGATGGAAAATCAAATCGATTTCCCATGACATTTTATTTAAAAATATTTTAATTGTTGATAATATTTAATTTTTTTCTTTGTATCTTTTTCTGTTCAGATTTGTTCTTTTGTAGTTTGTGTAAGTTTGCTGTAATGTCTGTGATTTTATTTGTATCTATATTGAATAAATTTTGCATTGAAATTGTGTTAAAAAAAATATTTTCAATCAGTTTCTGGTCACACAGTCTCTCAGGTGACTGTCAGCAGGCATTTACGTTTCCCAGGACAGAAATTTTTCTTATATGTTAAACGGTTGATAAATAAATGGATTTCGTTTTTAAGAATACGATTTAAAATAATTAAAAAAGGTTGTTGGTCACTGTGGCCATTACACAAACGTCACGTACTTTCTGCTGTTAAATATAATACATTGAATTGGAATTGAACTGTTCGTTTTGTGCTTGTTAAGAAAAAGAAGCCACATAAAAGATCACTTAATTATTAACAGATGTTAAAGGATACATTGTATTATATATTTTTCTTGTGAAATTGTAATAAGTAAATACTTATACACAGAGTAGTCAATTTGTTGCGTTTCGCACCATTTTTGGTGCTTTTTTAAATTTTTTGAGCGAAAAATTCCTTAGTTGGTGCGCGGTGCGCTCTTTTTTTAATTTCGGTGCGTTTTTTAATTTTTCCGAAAATGTGATGAAATCTTTATGTTCAATAATTTTTAATTGCAGTTTTTTAATATGTATTTCATTATCATGAAATCAATCCGATGAACAAGGACCCCATTCAATATATTTTAAATACGAATGTATGATAAATGAATACATACTATCAAATTCGTCACATGAAGGTTATTGCTAAAGGTGAATAGGGTGAAAATCTTCAGTTCCGAATACCATATTGTGTGTTGAAATTTGAGGGGTTATATGCTTACTTCATCTTTATTAACTCGTTTGTTTAAAAAAGGCTTTTACAATCGTTGATGCCTTTTTAAAAAGTTTTATGTATATAGAATTTATGAAATTAAAAAAATGTAAAACTATTTCCATAAACATTTTAAACAAAAAAGAAATTCTAAACTTGGTGCGTTTTTTTCCATTTTGGTGCGTTTTAAATTTTCAAAATTGATAACGCTGCTTATACATTAAGCAATTTTAAATCATCCTGAAAGTATGCAGTTTATTTCAAGATTTATTTTACCTCTTAATAAGGAGACTTTGCAAAAAGTAATAAATCTCAATGTACTCAAAACAATTGAATGTTTACAATATCTTCATAATACAAAATTTTACTACTGAGTGCGCAATTAAATTTTTATATTTATGTAACCGCTGAAACAAACAATCGAAAACTTTCGTAAAGTCGTATAATTCTCGAACTAAAATGTTCGTAAAATAATCGCAAATCTTTTAACAAATACGAATGCACTCAATATACAATAATTGAACTTCTTGCAATCTTTACTATTGGCGTTCTAGATTGTTTCTAAGAGAAACGAAACTTTTCAAAAGCGTATAATTCATGAACAAAAGTTAACGTAAATAATCGAGAATTTTTTCGAATGCTCGAATCTTCGTAATAGAAAGGAAATCTCAATTGAAGCTTCTTCACGAATGAACATTTTGCTACCACAAACTACGTAATAGTTGAACTCTCTTTCAATCATTTGCGGATGTTGTTCTGGAACGTTTGTTAGAAAAAAATTTCCAAATTTGTTCATACTTTGTCTTCATTAGAAGGAATTTCGATTTTATTAATAAATATACTAGAGTTTCTTTGTACTTTATTAATAATAATTTAAAATAAAATTGTTAGTCTTTCTTTTGATAACTTTCTGTTAGCAGCAGTTTCCCTAAACTTAACAAAGGTTTTAGTTGATATTATTTTCCAATAAAGACCAGTTTTGTCCATATGCGAATAACATCAGGAGTTCTTTTTATGGGTTGCACTAAATACTGATTTAGTGCTTTGGTTTTAATACATCTCAATTAACTTGAGGGACTTTAAACTGAGTTGAGTTGCTTTAAACTCAAATTAATTGAGTTAGTTTTTTCTCTAGAGCTTCGAAAAAACACATGAAACAATGAAATTTTTACCAAACATTCTGTGATCTACCGAAATGTATCCGATTTATAGACCCAAGTTTCTAACAATCTCGATATATTTCAGATATATATGTTTTGCTATTTGGTTTAAATATAATGCAGAAAATATCATGAAATTTTGCACACTTTATTTTTATTATAGAAGAACATGTGCTGTTGAAAATGGCAGGAATCGTTCCCGGAATATGGTTTTATGGCATATAAATGGCAAATAAATGTCTATAGAAAAGCCGTATCCATACAAACTCCATAACTCATCATTGATACCGTTTTTCAAAATTTCGAGATGTTGATGTTGAACTTCTTCAATTTTGTAAGAGAAATGAAACCTTTCAAAAGTGAATAATTCTCATTAAAAAATTAACGTAAAATAGGCGAGAATTTTTTCGAATACTCGAATCTTGGTAGGATCTAAAATTATGCAAAAATTAATTTTATGCAAAGTGAAATCTCTTAATGATATGATACAAAGTCAACTTACAAAAATCACTTAAATGCACATAAATCTCTCATAAAAATATATAGTATATAAGATTCGGCATAGCCGAATATAAACTCTTACATGTTTTTATCCAGTTTCGTTATATAAAGATTTTTATTAAGTTGAGATTCATTATACCGTGCTTTTATTGTATGTGTAATTTTTTCATCGGTAGAACTAGTTTAAAGTTGGCAAGAATACCAAGAGGCATTAAGTCTCTTTCAGATTTTACCCATCAAGGACGGATAGACGTGCGTACATCGCCAAATTAATTTAGAAAGCTTTCTGCGAACACATTTCAAAAACACAATAATTTCTAACTCCACAGTATATTACAATTGTTTTATTATAAATGTTTATATATTTATTATTTTATGCATTTCTTTCTATTTTTATTTCCTACAATTGTAATGTAGTTATAGGTCAACAATAATAAATATTTGTTCAAATAAAATGTTAAAACATGCACACAAATGAAAGAATCAACATAATTTGCCATAACTGACCAATACAGAGTTCAAAGTTTAACAAACAAAAATAAAAACAACCACAACAAATGATTTCAACTAGAGAACAATAAAATACGAGTACTTTAGTTATACATATATACATATGTATAATAAAGAAACAAATATATAGTAGCAGTAGGTACTAATAGTATTTTATTAGTTAGCTGGGAATTATTAAGTACCCTATGCAGACATTTGTTTATGATTATTTTGATATGAGTTGTAGGAGAAAAATAACTGAAATATTAAGGATATTCAAAAAATTCACACAAAGCAAGCAAACATATATATATATATATCAATCTGGTTAGCAATTTGGAAGAAATAACGGGTGATTGAAGTAGAGATACTTTTTTCAATCGCCCTTTTTTGACATTTCATAATAGAAAGACTTACGCCTGGGCAAGGCGTTTATGCGGACAACCCCGCTTCGATTCAGGCCTTGGAGGAAAATATCTAGCGTGTCATTAGCCAATTACCAGTCGAAATGCTCGAACGAGTCATCGAAAATTGGACTCAACGGATAGACCATCTGCGATGTAGCAACGACCAACATTTGATATACATAGTCTTCAAAAAATAAATGCCAAAGAATCAATATATTTATTTCAAAATTTTATTACTAAGCATCCACATATCGCTGGCTTAACATGTAAAGACTCTAAGTCCACTTTTTTTTAGAAATTGAGATTTTGATGCAGTTGTGTTCAATAAGTAAAAATTCATCGATTACAACAAAAAAAATACAGTTATCTCATTAGTTGTTGTTTTGTAGTGATTAGTAAAGGCGCTAAGTCCAATTTATTACATCTTTGTGTAATATCTCACTTCTTCCAATGTTGAAATATCAACTGTTTCACGCGACATAGTCTGAGAGTCCAACAAATTGACATAATATTATTTCTCATTGGCTACACTCTCATTGTTTTGAGTATCAACACCATTGACAGTCATAACATTAATCGTGATGATGTTACGTATTTGGTTTTTTTTTTTTTTTAAATTTAACAATGTAGAATTTTGTAAAAATATTCGCCCTGGCCGTGGAAAAGCCGATTCCAAAGTGACGGACATTCAAGGAATACAATACGCAACAAATGGTGAAATTAATTTCAAACTTAGATTTCCTGCTGAATGGAAAAATCTCCACCAAAAAATAAATGAAAATGTAGTCGCACTAGAGTGGTCGGATTTACACCAACTTCATCAAGAAAGAAGAAAAATAAAGACTAGAAAGTTCGAAGACTTACAATATCTAAAATCTACTTTGCCTACAATAAATTTTATGACGATTTGCCATACGAATAAAAATAGTCGTCGCCAGTTATCTTACTTTTAAATCCATTAAAAATTTAAATTAATATTACTTTTTTATAACAGCAATGTTTTCATTATGTACAAGTATATACAAATATCGAAATTTAAATTACAAAAATAATGTTAAGCTAAATTTACACGATATTTCTTAAAAATTGCTCTTCAAAATGCTTCAAACTCGTATAAACAGCAAACTGCTTCAAAATTTATTTATTTAACAGTTATTAATAGGTTAGGTTAGGTTAGGTTAGCAGGCGGCCATGTAAAACGGCCCACTTAGGTCCATATCATTGGTCCCATTGTGATACCTGAACAGTTATTAATAGTTATTAAATAAATAAATTTTGAAGAGCAATTTTGAAGAAAATTTCAATTATGTATATCTATCTTTATTCATATTTTTGAATAAATTCTGTTTCTTTTTTTTAAATAATCGAAACAAACTTTAACTTTTTACATATTCACCCCTATCGTGAATAAAAATTTCACATGAAATTTGTTCCCTTTTCACATTTTTCCTATTAAAATTCAATGTTAAAAAGATAAAAAGGAACAAATTTCATGTAGAATTTTTATTCACGTTAGGGGTGATTATTAGCAACAGAAAAGGCTCTAAGTCCAAAAAAGCTTTTATCTCGGCAAATACTTATTTTTTCATTTTGCTTTTACGCAAATAAAAAACACAGAAAAATACAAAAACAAATTGCATTTACAGATTTCAAAAATGTTTATTCGAAAAAAAATTTGATTGTTTTTTGTCTCTCCTGTAATATTGTAAAATATGGACTTAGAGTCTTTACATGTTAAGCCAGCGATATGAATTATACTACATATTTTTGAAAAACTTTTAATATTAATTCGAAATTTTTTTTAAACTTGTCACTAGAAACATGACAACTCGAAAATACCATTTAAAAAATGTTAGGGTATATAATAACAGTATGTAGTAACAATACACATAGTTAAATACTAACGAACTTTCTAATATAACACTAATGCAAAAGAGCATATTGACTGTCTGTTCGAACTAACCGAACAGGATGCGATAACAATCTAATGTTTCCTAATCATAATAACAACAATAACTACAACAAATAACTAAAAACAACAACAAAGAAACACTCTTAACAACAATTTCTAATACAATTTTCAAATACAAACAATAGAATTTTGTATACAAGTCAGAATGGAATATTTTCTACATTACAAACGAACATACATAGACTCTGGCTATAATATAAATTTACCCACACTTAATAACTTGCGTATAATGGCTTTAATAGGAATTCCATAATAAATTTCCACTTTCCCACACGAATAAAAATTTATGGCTAAAGAACGATGACATAATTTTTGAATAGGGAGAAAGATATATTTAGAAAGAGTGTGGTAGAGGTTTTTATAACAGTAGTAAAGCCAAAGGAAAATGAAAATAAGTACTATTTACAAACGATTTAGAGTTGGTACTTTTTTGTTTTAATTAGTATAATTATGTTATTATTGTCAATAATTGATGTTTCAGCGGCATATGGGAAACAAATATATTTTTATCAGCATTTTCATTCATCTTCGGCAAAATGGAGGATGTAGTTCGCTAATCACGCCATGGATTTCAAGGCTTGTAATCTCTATGTATTAACATAGTTCCTTAAAAAATCAAAGAAGATCAAAGCCTAAATGTAGCAGTTTTATTAACTAAATAATATTAGCCGAAATTATCACAAGTTTCATAAAATGTATGTTTTACAGAGCATACATTTTGATTTTTTCGATCTAAATTGTGGGGCACTTTTAACAAGTAAATTTGTTTTATCGTGCGTCATTTTTTTGCTTCGTTTTCATCCGATTTTAAAAAATCCCTGGCTATTTATATAAATACCGCGCTTTTATTTACCGATTCACCTCAAATTTTATTTATTAGTTTATCATAAACAAAAAGTTACCACGCAATATTTTTTTCTGTTCAAAACTATGGGATTTTCAATTTATAAATATCCAGCAATATACCAGGGGCCAAATTACCGCATTCGTGATCGAATGAGCTATCGTATCGAAAAATGATTTCGATATCGAAATTATGATAAAATGTACTAAATTTCTTGCTCGATATCGAATGCCATAATCTTAAATAAGAAAATTACGATCAATTTTACTCCATATCGAATGCGGTAATTTGGCCCCAGTACTTTGATTTATTCGTACTTGAAACTAATTCATGTTACAGTTTGTGTCAATTAAGATTTTTATATGATTTATTTTATTTTTTGAATCCCTCATTATTATACGGAGATCATCATTTAATATTGTGCCGTAATTTCTATATGTTTGAGAGCTATTATGGCTGAATTTCTTCTCAATAACGATATTTAAAAGAATTTTAGGGACATTCTAATTATTCTCGAAAGATGATCTTATATGGAAGCTATGGCCAATTATGGATTATCCAATACTCGTACTAAAGTTTTTGTATATACTTATGATAACGATAAAAACATTTCGGTGAAACTAAGAATGTTCGGTAAAAATTTCATTGTTATAAGACTTTTTTTTTTGGAGATCTATTGTGCCTTAAATATATGGACGTACATGGCTAGATCATCTTATAATGTTAAAAGGATCCAGAATATATACACTTTTTGGATCTACGACCAGTATTTCTATGTGTTAGAAACGGGATGACAAACTTAATAAACTCCATCTTTTTGGTGGTGGGTGTAAAAATTATACATTTTTGAAACATTTTTGGTCGATAACGAGTCGCAATTAATTATACCCTACACCACAGTCTGTTTGTCTGGCTAGCTTGCTGTCCATGTAAACCTTGTGCACAGAGTACAGCTCAAATTTTTAAGATATTTATTTATACCCAAAGCTGGTATTACAAAATGGCAAGCAGTTTTGTAAACCTTCTTGCATTCATTATTTATCATAAAGGTATTTTTCCCAATATATATATATATGAGTATAATTGTAACAAAAAAACCTTTTCTAGAAAATGCTGGATTTATTTTGAATTTTTGTTAAATTTTTTTTTTACAATTTATTATTGAAAATTAAAAATTTTTACATATTTGTGGAATCTCTGAAAAAAAAACTATTTTTTATAAAAGTTTGATAAATTTGCGTATTTCATCCATATTTTGACTGATCTAAATTGTTTTGTTTAGATAAAAGTAATTTTCAATCACAACCAAAAAGATGCAAGCCAATATATTTATTAGATTCAATATAATAATACTTTAAAACTTTAAAACTAAAACATAATTTTGCGATATGGAAATTGTTTTTAACAATCAAAAGAACAACGTGAGAAATTATTTTAAATTGTTAACACATTTATGCAAGCGGAGTTTGTGTGAACAATGCTTTATTTATATAAAAGTTAACGAAAAAAAAACTAAAAATATTAAGAACGTTACTCAATCTTTAAATTTTAAAACGATTTCCTATACAAATTTAAAATTAAACTTAAAAAGGACTTTTTTGTATCACAGTACTTTGAATTGTACCAAATTATTGCTTCCTAAAGTCCGCTACAATAAAAATACATACTCCCATACACGCACACACGCACTAAAATCACTAAAAATCTATATTAGTTGCTAATGTCATGTCCAGCTGTTGTTTAATGGAAAATCTGCATATTTTTAAGTATAACGTTTTAAAATTTTTGTTTGTTTACATTTTGACACCAAAAAAATGGTGCTCTCATTGTTGTTTATCACAAAAACGTATACAACAGCTACAACAACACAAAAAAAAATCGCACAATCTAAAAAAACAATAATTTTATTTAACAAGAGAGTATTCGTGCTGAATTCCATAAATTAGAATATTGGTAAATATTTACACAAATCCATGAATATTAAACATTATTTGTAAATATTTATTGGAATTTGAACTTGTATTTGTTAAAATTTTTGTGCATATTTTTCTTTCTCTTTTATATTTTTCTGCTGTGCGAAAATGTGCGGCCATGTTGTGGTGTGAAAAATTTAATATTGATAAACTCACCCCCTAACCAGTCAGTTTATGGCAGTTTATTTATGAAATTGAACAAATTTTATGTATTATAGTTAATACTTTTTTAAACAAAAGTTTTTTTGTAATTTTGTTGTATGGTCAATAATTGCACGTACATTTGAAATTGCCAAAGTTTAATTGAAATGCAAATAATGAAATGCAAAATAATATAATAATGATCTTATACGCATTAAGATAGAGGTTGTATTAAAAGTTTGTAGCCATGAAATAGTAATATAAGTATATAATATATTCAGTTTTGTTAAATGATTTACTAAGAAAACTAGTCACAAAATAATAATAAATTTTAATTTAAATAATAAATTTTAAACCAAAATACTGATATCAAAATACTCTTACCAATATAGATATGTAAATGTCTAACAAAATAACTATCAGACCCTGCCATTTGCTCACTGTAACGAAAACACAAAAATTACAATTAACCAACAAGATATGACAAAAATATGTACGTAAATTTAACAAATTTTATAAATGTATATTTGTAACGTTATTTTTATTTTTAATATATGCACATACAAATTAAATACAGAATGGCGTCAAAGGCCAACTCTTGGATAAAGTCGCATAGTTAGAAAATAAATATAAACAACAATAAGCTAACCAAAAAATGTACATATTGTATGACTAGTACGTGTATTGTGTAAAATTTCCATGCCATAACATCGACATCAACATCGATGAGAAATTTTTTTTTTGTAAATTTACATAGATAGATGATAATATTTTTAGACGCGACATGGTTATATGTTAGCCAGGATAACAAGCAGATGGGCAGTCAATATTATGGTTGGTTGTTTTACTAATATTGACATTTAAAGTTTGACAGCACTTCAAATAAGACCCTCGAAAAATTTACATACGTAGAGACTATGTATGTATAAGCTTGTGTCGGTCTATTGACCATAAAGACCTAAAATATCAATGTGAATTGTATTTTGCAAATGAAAATCATTAAACGAAGAGTGTGGGGTACCAAAGAGTTTTGTTAAGGTAAACAAGGAGAAACTTCTATTTGTTGGAAAATTTATAATAAGGTAATGTCAACAAAATAAAACGTTTAACTGTTTGTTCTTAGATATCTAAAGAAATTTGTTGCATATAAATATAATATAAATCTGTTCTACTTTGATATAAAGAAATATGAAGTAAATCTGTAAACTATATAAAAGGTTATAAGGATAAATGTAAAAGTAGTCTTAATTAATATTATTCAGACGCCATGCTAGACAAAATTTAAAAGTTTTCGTAAAAAGAAAACAGAAAAGTTTTAAAATTTTTTACACTAATGCCTAGAATAAAGACTTATTTAAGATTTGAATATATAACACTAAAAAATTTAAATTTTACAAAAAACAAGTAAGAGTTTATATCCGTCTGCGTCGAATCTTATATGCCCACCATTTATATATCAGTAGTGTGAACTACGGATACTTGAAAGAAATTGGTTACGAGTTATTTTACTTTTCTGATTAATTATATGGGATCTATTACATGTTAGGATACGATCGTCATAAAATATTTTATTATTATTTATATGTATTTAAGTTTTATGGTGAATTTCATCTCTATAACGATATTTTCATCTCAATAACGATACATTTGAGAGTTTTTGGGTATTCCAGTTTTTCTCGGAAATGGATCTTATACGAGATTTATTGGCAATTATCGGCTGATCTTTATATAAAATGTTTACTTACATATAACTGATTTGTGAAAAATTTCATTTCTATATCGATTTTTATAAATGTATGTTGTATGTAGGACAGGTAGGTAGGTAATGAGTTATCGAAAGTGGTCCCCATTTGGGAGCTATGAACAATTATGGGTCGATTAGCATAAAGTTCATTACGATAGTTTATATATAAATGTGAAATATTTGTGTCGAATTTATAAGAGGTATAGGGTGCCCCGATAGACTAGGCGATAGAGTGCCGGACTATCAGTCAAAGGGTTGCGGGTTGATTCCCGCCAAAGACTCTGGGTAGACAAGTCAGACATATGGAGATAAGTCACACATTTGCAGACCAGTCAGACATACATATATATACCAGTCAGACATATGTAGACGAGTCAGACATGTATAGACCAGTCAGACACATGTAAACTAGTCAGACATTTGGTAGAGAATCTAAAGCATAGCAATGGACCATATTGGTCTCTGGGTGAGGGTGTGAGGTGACTCACATCAGTCTTCCTACCCAACCTAACCTAACCTAACCTATAAGAGGTATAGGTGATTGCCGGAAGTGAACTTTATATGTGGGCTTTGGTCAAATATGGATCGTAAAAAAATTTCGAATGCCGATTTATATACATATATATATTGGTTTGAATTTCAACTTGATAGTAATTCTTGTAAGAGATTTATGAGCACTTATGTTTTTTTCGAAAGCAGTTCTTATATGGGGCATGGTCAACAGTGAACTGATACAAACAATATAGCGTTTGATGATTTCTCTTAGCATGAAACTTAGTTTTTCGGAATTTTTTATAAATACTGCTTTTTTCTAGGTATTTATGTACCATAGAGCCAAATTCCGGGAAGATATTTTTACATGGGCTATTAGAAATCGTGAACCCATTTTTATCATTTTAAACAGGACTTGTCTATCTATAATAAAACAAAGTGTGCAAAATTTCATGATATTATCTGCATTATATATTAATATAATAGCAAAAATTTTCTGAATAATATAGAGGTTGTCTGAAACTTTGGTCTATAGCTAGAATCCTACTGCACCGATATTGCTCCGTTTTAATACCCCACATTTTGGTTAAACAAAAATGTTTGGGAGAAATTTCAAATTTCTAAGTCTTTTTTCGAAGCTAGACCATCTTAGAATCTTCTAATCGTTAAATCGGCTCAGGAAGGGATTCTGGTTTCTGGAAGGGTATAATAACGTGGTTGTTTGACTAATATTTAAGGGCGTTACAAACGTCTGCACAAATCCAATATACCCTCCCTACTATTGGTGTAATAATGCTCTCAATATTTAAATTCCCAACTATTGGCATGGCTGGTTTTAAACCGATTGAAACTTTCCATATGCTATATTTAACAAGTATATTTTATTTTAACCCTTAAATAGCTGAAATTGTATTTCATCTGCAAATTACGAATTTCAGTTCCAATTCAGAAAAAAATACTCCTCGAAAGCTCCAGGGCAAAAACAAAGAAGACAATCTGTAGCTAAACGGAAAAAAACGGTTTTTTTTTTCAATACTCCACTGATGACCGTCTATAGACGGTCTTAGGCGTTAAAGGGTTAAGATAAAATGTGTCCATTCGTTTGTTCTTGCAGTAGCTCAGCCTTTGCTGGCTCAAAATGACATAAAGCTATTTGTATAAATTATGCAATTTTTCATGCTTCCCTAATGTGTAAATGAGCGTTCATTGTTTTTTTGCTACAAAAAAAAAAGCAGTCGAAATTGCGCGTTTATTTGTGGATTTTATTGAGGTTTTTCATTGAACCTTTTATCTTACAGATATTTACTTGCACACGCAAACACACACATTGACTTATACTATACTATTATACTAAAATGCCTTAAAACCGTTGGTTAGAGTGAAATTCGTTTTAGAGTTTTTTGGAAAACAATAGAATTTAATTTTTCCATTACCCTTTACATACTACTAACCATACATTTGTTGACCGCGTACATAAAAAGGGAGAGAACGGGTGAGGTATTTTGTTAAAGGCATAAGTTGTGGTTAAATATTCTAATGAGCTTTTGTTAAAGGATTTCCTTTATGCCATCAATGCCATACACTTGATATTAAAATTAGTTTTGCTGTCGTTGTTATTTGCTTTATTGTTGTAAATTTCCATTTAAAACAAAAGATTTTCGTTTGTAACCCATCGACTGATCGATTGATTGAATATATATGAAAGTTTGTTTATTAAAATGATTTGAGACATTTAGTAATTTCAAGTGGTTAAATATTTTAATCAGATAAAATAGGAGTAGTTTTTAAAATGAGCTCAGAAAATGTAGTATAACAAATATTTGAGTTGAAACTTCTTTAATTTTTCAAAAAACTTAATTTCACTTGAGATATTTTTTAAGTATCTGAGCAAATTTACTTCAAACTATTGATATTGTTAGACAAACTTAATGATTTAATTTATTGGGAATTGAACTTTTAGAAAATCTTTATAAACTATAAAAGTTGTATAGAAAAAATTTTCAATAGTTTTAATAAATATTAATCATACGTCATGTTAGACAAATTTAAAATTTTCGTAAAATAGAATATTATTAAAATTGTTCATGCAAATGCATAAAATAATGAATTATTTATGATTTTATTATAATATAACAATAAAAAAACTTTATCAAATTATTTAAAAAAAATTAATTTTAAAATTTTAATTTAAAAACTCGAATTTTGTTATTAAATGTAAGCCATACTATTGAAAATTTTATTTTACTACTAACACAAATTTTTAAATTTGTAACAATTGAATTTTTTAAATCTCTTACAAATTGTAAGGGTTATACAGCAAATTATGTTAAAAGTTTGATTTAATACTAATCATACGTTATGCTGGATAAATGAAAATTGTTAAATTTTCAATTACTTTGCCAATATGCAAAATTATTTATTCCAGTTTCTTAAGTATAATGAAATAAAACATGACAATATAATTCCTCTGCTTTAATAATTCATAGTTTCCTCTTTTAATCTTGCAAGTGTCAAAAATCTATTAAAATTAAAATATTAATATATTTATTTTTAATAAGATCATAAAAATATTAATAAACAAAACAAAGAAACATTTAGTTAACAATAACAAACAATAAACAAAAGATTTATAACATAATTCCTGCACCAACCTAAACAACAAGACCAAAAGCAATAACAAAACAATTCAAACATCTTAACAATAGATTTAATAAAGTCCTTTTGGCAATATTTAACATCAAAACAATATTAAACACACGCAGTTATACCTGTGACTACCACACTAACATCCACATTTAACAACAGCCTTGCTCACATTGATAATAAATAATATTTATTAAAATAATGAATATTTTAAGCATAAAATAATAGTTAAAATATAAAAACCCCATGTCCCAACCTTTGTGGAAAATGCTATGGAAACACTACAAAGCTTCCTTTTGTAACGAAATATACACTTAAAGACATATTTTGCAGCACCTCATTTAACAACAGGCCTAACAATAGAAGTAGCATTATGGCTGTTAGAAAATAATAAACTACGTTTGATTGGTGGTAGTGTTGGTGAGTGATGGTGATGTTGGAGTTACTGGTTGTGGTAATGGTTGCTGTGGCAAATGTTAATGGTGTTGATGTTGGAAAATTTTGAAAGTATACAATAAAATCGAGAAACTAACATGAAAATGTAATGCTCGCACCAAAAAGCCTCATAAATAAACTAAGAATTTTGTTGTTACAATTTATTATTATCAACATGAATGTATTATGGCTACACGAAACCTACAACAATATAAATTATTTATGTTGCAAATAGAAATTTTGTGGTCCAATGCCAATATATTCATTTACGTTACAAACACCAGAAGAACTTATATATGTCTGGTAGCTGTCAGATGAAAAGGATGGGTGAAATTTATTGTATAAACAACAATTTATAGAAGATATATGGTTTAGAGTATATTTTATGAAAGAGTGTTACTGTAGAAAATTACAATTTTCTATTTTTTAATATTGGTTACATTGCCCAGCAGCTGTGAGAGCCTACATCTGTACCATACTCTCAATTATTTCCTAAATGTGGGTTTAATAATGTAATTTTATGTTAATTGCATATTTATTAGATTTCATATTTTTCTGAAAAAAACACAACTTTTTTATTCTCCCTATTTATAAAATCTGCATTATATATTTGTTTTTTTTTTTGTTTATTTATTTGGTCTTACGTAGGTATGTACGTTGTGTGTATTTTTATTATTTCATACAAGTAAATATTTTAATGTTTTGACCAAATTTGGTTTTAAAGTCTTTACTGTTGTACTTTATCTCCTGTTTATTGTTTTTGTTGGCCAAGGATCTATGTACGTATTTTAGGTATTTGAAATACTTTCATATGTATATTTCTTTTGAGGTAACAATGCCACAGCAAACTTCTAATACACTCGGAAAATTCCATTTTTAAATAATTATTTTTAACCTTTATGTGATTGACAAACGTCATGTTTTATACTATACGGTACCCTGGTACCTCCTTCATACAAGTCTAATGAAAAACAATCTATTTTGCAACCAAATTTGGAATGTTACAAACGTTTAAATACAATAAAATATCAAAAGTTGGAAGTTCTTAAGAAGTTTCACATACAATGGTTGCAAATTTCAAAAAAAAATTCAAAACCTAACAGGTACCTTGTGAGTCATTTAAGGGTTAAATACATTTATAAGGAAACAAATTCAAAAATTTAATTTCTAATTCAAATTTGTTAATTTTCTTTAAGCTCTAATGTATATAATATTATTGTTCTATAAAATTTTTCAAATATCCTACAAATTGTAAGAGTTATATTGAAAATTAAAATAATAGCCATAATTATTAATAATCATACGTTATGTTAGCCACATTTAACATTTTCGTTAAATTCTTCAAAATAAACAGAACATTTTTTAATTTTTTAATACAAATAAATAAAAAAAATGTTTTATTAAGGATATTAGTATAAATCAATACAAAAGCTGAAATGTCAATAATATTAGTACTATATTTAAATCTAGGTATTTTAATTTATTAGCAGTCGAAGTTTTCAAAGTCTCTTGAAAATTGTATTGGAACAACAAGAAAATCAGCTCGTGACTACAATGAAAAATTTAAATTTCAAAAAAAAAAATGACGTGAAAAAACAAGGTCGAATGAATACAAACAAATTTTCGTAGCAATTGAGAATTCATAAAAATAAACGCCTTAAAAATCATCGTATAAGCCTTGTCTTAGTATTCTATTAAATTTTGAAGTCTTGATTTATTGCTAGTTGAAATTTTTCTTAATAATTTTAAGAGTTATACTAAAAATTATAAAAAAGTAGTAATTAATATTAATCATACGTCATGTTACAAAAATTTTACATTTTCGTTAAAGTCCTTTTACATTTAATTCAAACTAAACTACTTTTCTTTAAGTGTGCAAAGTGTTTCTTATAAAGGCCAGTATATGCAAATACTTATTGTTGTTTTTTTTTTTTGCAAAAAACCACAAATGCTCATACATTTTGTAGGCAGAAGCTAGCAAGAAAAAGACATTAATTGTTTATAGTACTTGCTAACAAACAGAGAAAATTATATATATGAAAAAATAAAACCACTAAATATCTTAAACTCTGTCTGTTTAAAATTTTAAAAAATTGTTTAGACTTAATTTTCAAAAAAAAATTATATTTGCAAATAACAACAATTATTTCAACAAAATGCTAAATAAGTGTCACATATACAGATGACACATAACACCTAATTTTTTAACAGTCGGTCAATAATTAGTCGAAGTTCCCAAGTAAAAGACTGTAACACATATAAATATTTTAAAACTTTTTATATCGAGATAAAATTTAACACAAGCAATATTTTTATGCACAGTCATAATTTACTACATTTTTGGAATGATCGATCCATACAAGGTCATATTTTTTTTTTTTTTTTTAAAGAGAAGTAACACTCAGGCAATTAATATGTCTATATATAATTGCGTTACTTTCTTTGGAAAGGGGATAGTTGAAGAAGTAAAGGTGGTGAAAGAAGAAAGCTTTTTTTTTACATCACAACTCTGTAATTGCGCATTATGTTTGTTTTTAGTGCAGAATTGCAGCGCCTCTGGGGGTGTGTAGGTGCATTAATGTTAAAGCTTGATTTTGTAGCCTTTATTTATTTATTTTACTTCGGTGGCGTTTGAATGCTATACCACCGAAGGAGGGCGCTATGATAAATATTAGTTAAAATGGATAGAAAGAAAACTAATAATTCTCAGAAACTGATTTTGTTTGAGTGGCAGCGGCTGGGAATCGAACCCGGGCGACAAATACCAACTCATGCTTAATGATCAAATGCGCTAACCAATTAAGCTACAGCACCCTCTATATCCTCTATATCTCCCTTATGCAGCCCATTTTTGACAAACTGTTTTTACTGGGCTTGAACGACTATATTTTCTTACTTGTTTTTTATATATAGTTAGATCTAAAACAACACATACTCTAATTCACTTGTTAGAAATAAACACATGTTTGCAATTATTCCAATAAAAAATTTTATTTGAATTAAAGTTACTGTAATTCCAGTCTGAACAAAAAGTATTCCTGCAAAAAAAAATATTTATATAAATAATACAAACATTGTTTTTTTCTTTATATAGTTTTTATTTTGTTTAAAATCCTAACATTAACATAAAACTCTTAACAATTTAATGTCGTTTCATTGCTACGTGTGTTTTTAATTAAAAGCAAAAATGATTAAACAATTTAATAGTTTTTATTGTTTAATAATTAATAAAATATTTATTGTTGTAATAAAAAAATGTTTATGTATGTATGTAGTTTTATTAATATAGCTTTGCAAAATTAACATTTAAAAAGCATTAAGTAATTAATATATTACTTTCCATTAATAGTGTAATAATAAAAGTACAGTATATATTAAATAAATTTATCAGATTTCATAATACTGCAATGACAATTAAGTTTTCATTGGAAAGAAGTATATGTTGCAATTTAATAATTGTAATGGTGAAATTACAATAATAATAAAACAATAAAAATATATTGAGTAAACAGGTCAAATTCATAGTAAACATGGAGTTAGAGTAGGAGATATCATATGTTTAACAAAGTGAAATTCATTTTACAAGTTATAAATTCTAAAAAATTTTGCAAACCAAAGGTGGATAATTTTGCCCTCATATATCACTTTTTTTTATTTTCACAGGATGGTCACATATTTAATATTCTGAAAGTTTATGGCCTTCTGTACATTCCGTTCGTACATAATTTCGATATCGAATAAAGATATTACTACCTTTTTCGATTAATCACACAATGTGTTATATGGAGCGTATAAGCAATATTTATTAACATTTTACATTTTCATACGCCGGGTGCACTTTTTCAATTACACTGTGCTAGAATTTGACACTTTTTTTGTGACAAACGGGGCACCTGGCGGGTTAACCTAATTCGGGTACGCTGAATCCAGTGGTGCTAACCGTTTTTTTAGGTTAGCTCGTTTTTTCGAAATATACCGTTATTTCGAAAATGGAGGAGGTTGCACAACATATATTCGCGTAACTCAAAAACGGTTTAGTTTATTGAATAAACTAAAAAAACCGAAATTCCGCAATGAAATTTTCTTTAAGTAAGGTTAAACTTTTTTCCAATATGCGCAGTCGTTGTAGAAACATAATTTTTTTCTTTCCAAAAAAAATAGTTTTTTTAGCAAAATTTCAAAAATTTTCTTTTTTAAAACGGCATAAAAAATTGGAAAACGCAGCTGTGCTTCTAATTTTTTCTGCAGGTATAGCAAACGAAGTTCCAAACAAAACAAGATATAAATAATTAAAATCTGTCTACAACTGTTGATTTTATTCACAAAAGATTAAATATATAATAACCAGACGAAACTTCAAAATTTAAAACATTTATTTTTGTTGTTAAATAAAGTTTAAGTTTCTATTTACAAATTCATTCTTCTTCCTCCTGCAGATTCCAACAAATATCCCCTAATAGCGAATCAAGTTGTTTGCCACTATACCAGTGTTCGAGTCTGGCTGTTACTTGGTGAAATCTCTCGCCATGTTCATCAGACTCGGCTGGTGATTGTTCATTAAATTTTTCTGCATGACAATGCAAAAAATGTATTTTCAATGACATTTTGACGTTTAAGTTTTTAAATGCTGTTGGCATATCTCCAATTAAAATTCGCCAATTTTCAGACCGATGATTTCCTAATACATTTTCTATTACTGAACCTGGAACAGGTAGAAACAGAAATCGTCCCGGCTTTGGGTTTTTTACAAATTATGTTCATGAAGGTCTTGACAGGTACTTTGATCTGTGCAAAGTTTTGAGTCGGTACCGATATTTATACAATATATATAGGGATAAATGTCTTTTTCAGATGTGGTCCTTGTATGGGAGCTATGACCAATTCTGGACCGACCACCATAAAATTTAGTACAACAGTTTATTTGCCTATAAAGGTTATTTATGTGTCAAATTTTAGCCATTTACCATTATTTTTATCTGTTTTATACATATTTTAGTGAATTTTGGAAGTGGACTTTATATGGGGTCTATGGTCAAACATGGACCGAACTAAAAAAAAATTTCGTTTTGCGATTTCTTTTTGCATAAAACTTATTTTGGCTGAATTTTGTCTTGATATTCCAATTTTATAGGCATTTACATATGTATAATTGAGCAAGCAATATTTCGGGAAGATTTTTTTTTATGAGAAATCATAAACCGATTCTTACTGTTTTCCGCACACTTTCTTCTTTTATCATACAAACAATGTATAAAATACACAAAAAATATCAAATTTTTATGGAGGTTGTCTCACATATTGGTCCATAACTCTGGTTGGCCTAAACAGATTTTGCTGATTTTAAACAGCAAACTTCTCGAAAGCATGTGTGATAGAATTATTGAAGATTTGGATCCCGAAAACATCTGGGGACTTCAGAAAATTGATTTTAATAGACAGACAGACAGACTGACATGGCTTAATCGACTCCGCTATCTATAAGGATCCAGAATATATATACTTTATAGGGTCGGAAAATTATATTGTGGAAATTACAAACGGAATGACAAACTTATATATGTATACACTTCTCATGAAGGTGAAGGGTATAAAAACAAAATTTAAAAATAATGAAGAAAATAAAAAATGTTAAACACGTTCTCTGTTTCCATAGAATTGCTCATAGTATGAAAAAACACATCAAGTAACTTTATTTTGTAAAAGGAATTGAAAATGTTGACAACATGCTATTTATTCTGAAGAATGCTAATTTTCAAAGAAATACTCATAATATTGTAAAAAACAATTTTATATTTCTAAACGTTTGGCTTTACAAAATCAAGTCATAAAATTAAAATTGTTTTTAAATAAACATTTTTTAGGCGTAGTTTTTCCAGGGAACTGTGTCAACGTCTGTCGTAGTTTATTATTGTTTTGAACTCATTTATCAAACACATGCGTAAATAAGCTTAACACATGAATGTTTTCTTTGCCAAACCAAACTTTTATCAGTTATAAATGATAACAGCTAAGAAATCTATAAATAAATGAAAGCCTAGTAAAAAGGGCAAGTATTTCAATAACAACAAGGAATAACTAAAATTACAACATAAACAGAAAAAGTAAAAAACTTAACCTAATGTACATATGTATGTATGTATGTTTAATTATATCATCGTAACAAATTTGAAAACAAGCATTGGTCTTTTACAACTTGTTTGTGTAAAATATGTATATATACAAACTTACAGTTACAGGAATATTAGGATGGCATCAATTTTGGTGGAGGCGAAAAAAGCCCTGTATTACAACAGTTGATAGCAACATTTACCATTTCGACTATAGGCCAAGCCAGATATGGAAGCAATGAGGTATTACATACATAATACGGTTATTCAAAATCTTGTGACAATCTTTACTAAATGTTCTACTGTTAACAAATGTTGCTTCATTAGTTTTAATGGACGGCATAAATAATTCTAGAATCAGTAACACACAATAGAGTTGGTGTATATAGTCAATATTAAAGGTGTTTCATTCCTATTAAATGGAAACGCTTGCATTGTTTATTTATTTCTTGACAAAATTACAGTTGGATTCAGTGATTCACAAACATATTTGTAATGGAAAAAGAGTGTAGATTTAAGTGAGAAAGAGCAAACTCTCTTTAGGGTGGGTATTATGTAATAAAATCTCTTTGATGTTTTAGGCCTGAATATTTAGAATAATATCCGTTAAACTTAACTAATTTTTGAAGACCCTAAAAAAGTATTCAAGTGCTTTGATTTTTAATACAAAAAATACTTCACTATATCTAATCTCCTTAATACAAACCTCATGAATGGTTCGGTGACTCGAAGTCTATTTTATAGTTACTTGGCCGCGTACAGGAGAATGCAACGGTGCCTTTCGGTGACAGTAGAGTATCCAAATTTCTTGCTTTACTGGAGCATTGCCGCCATGTGTGTTGATTTCACTACTTTATAAACACTACAATGGACAAATCTGAAAAAAATTAAGGAACTTGTTTCTGAAACCAGTAGTTTTTTATGCCACACGTTATTCAGCAAGGGCTCTTCCAATCGTGGTAGACTTAATAGTGTATCGCACAACACCTTACATATCCGTACCGTCTGTATACGGGAAAAACATCCCGCGAAAGTCCTTTCTGTTACTTTCAGTTTCCTTTTACGAAAATTTAAATAAATGTCCACAAACGCAGCTTCTACTGTCCTCCTACAAATAAATTATTTTGCTAGTTCCAAAACAGTGCATTGCATTTGTAAGAGCTTGTCCATGAAAAAAGACAATGGTTTGGCAAGCAATTTGAAATGTGGTCTGAAAAACAACAACTGTTAAATTTAAGGGTGATTTTTAGCAACTTTTTTTTTTTGACAAGAATGTTTTTGGCAGCTCAGCTGTTTTCGTGTAACATGTTACTGTTAAAGCTGTTCAGTTTGGTTTTTGAGTTCAGTTTGGTAATTGAACCATGAATCGACTTACAATCGAACATGGCGTGCACATATAACTTTATTATCAAAATTTATGTTCGGATAAGTAAGTAAAGATCAACTCTTTTATGGGAAAATTGTACATATTTAGCGATAATGCTCATTTCTGGTTGATATGTAAATAAGCAAAATTATCGTAATTGATGTGAAAAGCAGCCAGAAGCAATACATCCCGAAAAATTGACTGTTTGGTGTGGATTATGGGCTGGTACTTACGTATCGCAGAAACGTAACTGTGAATGACGGCGCTACAGTACGATGATTGCATTATTTTTTTGCCCAAAACGGAGGAACTGGATTTTTCTGGCATGCTTGACACGATACCACATGCCACGCAGCACACGATATAATGGCCCAACTGAGAGGCGAGTTCGGTGAACAGTTTATTTCAAGTTTGGGGTCGGTCAATTGACCGCCTAGATCATGCGATTAAACGCCTTTTAGATTATTTTTTTGGGGGCTATGTTAAGGCTCATATCTATATGGGCGAGCCCGTAATGGTTGACGCACTGGAAGCTAATATTGAAGAATTTAGTCGTGAGACACTGCCCAATATGAGTATATTAAAATCGGACCCAGTGTGAAAGATTTAAGGCGCAGCCGCGAAAGCTCTTAAAAAATCACTGTTTATAGCTTCGGATATTTATATAAGAGAACAACCGCAGAATCAACCAATTAGACAACCATTAGACATCACTACTCGTCAGTAAAGTTTTGGCCCAATTTAGCCCTCTGTAAGCCAAGACGGTGACAATCTGTAATGATAAATAAAGACAAGGAACTGACGTCTCTGAAACGATTGATACCAGCAGCTTTAAGTTGTTACTTAAAAATACACAAATTGTTATTTTTTAATTGAGACCCTTCTAATTTTCATAAACACAAAAATGTTCTTATGTGATGAATGTTTAAGAGGGTGCCCAACAACATAAACATGTCCAGCCAGTTTAACCAATACTTCATGAATGTGGTATTATAAAGAATGCGGCAAACAAATAATTCAAATACATTGACAAAACACACACAAAAATGTCTAACAAGATTAATGACTGAAAAGCCTGTATATATTATTAAAGGACGAAATGTGAATGAGTCTGTGTAAATCTGTAAAATTCCTTAAACATTACATGCTAACAAATTTTGTGACTGATGATATGTTTGTGTGTTTTTTAAATTTTTTTGTTTTCCTTTAAGCTTTCAAGCGCTGAAATCGTTAACACGAGCAACAAATTGCTTTTACTTTTTTTCTACGCTCTAACAACTACTTTCGCCTTTTGAAAAATGCCTGCAGTTTCTTTTTTCTAACTTTCTTTTTTTTTTTTGCTCTGAAGGGCCAACATGATGATTGCAGTAAAATACTTGTTTCAAAACTAGCAACAGCAACAACGATAAAAAAGCCAGCAGTAGCAAAAACTAAAAGAAAGCTCTATTTATATGTATTTGTATGTATGTATGTATGAAATAGAAATTGTAAGGTTTATTTGTATAGAGAGCAGGTTAGAGCATTTAATAAAACTCTATGTATGTATGTAACTATATTATGTTTGTACTACCGATGATTGTATAAATGTATGCGATGAAATGATGAAAGTAAACAACACAAAAATAAATCGAAGTGTCAATATTATTTGACCTGGAATGAGATTTTATGGTATATTTCATTTACAAAAGAAACTCAAAAATAAAAAAAAACACACTTTCACACTAAAATTTCTATTTTGTAAACTAGCGTGTAGTCAAACGGCAATGCAGGCATGACCGAACTTGAATACAAAATATAGCAGATTTAAAGAAAATCTTGCTAATAACGATAAACTTGGTTTGAAAAGTTTATATTTTAGATAAAAGGCACTTCAAAAATAGTTATTTTAATATTGTGTTTTATATGTAATACAAAAAAAATAGTTTATGGTTGCAAAATTAAGGTTTTATATTCAATAAAGCAATATTTGTCTTTTGAAGTGATAGCTAATTGGCAATATAGTTACTATTTGGATGAGTTGTCTTCAATTATATTGTAATAATATTCATAATATTCATATTGTAACTATCATCATATTCCCATATTTTTTAGTACGTAGTAATAATGTCCAAAATCATAATGTCAATGAATGATCCAACAACTCT
The DNA here is from genome assembly GCA_916048285.2 of Bellardia pandia. Classification (NCBI taxonomy): domain Eukaryota; kingdom Metazoa; phylum Arthropoda; class Insecta; order Diptera; family Calliphoridae; genus Bellardia; species Bellardia pandia. Next base: position 25,977,864 of record OU696530.1, on the reverse strand, counting down.
TTTGACTCTGTGCACTTTTGCCAGTGGAAAACCTTTTCGATTTTTCATTTATATAATGCTGGAGGACAATTGCTTCATGCTTGAGCCGAGGGAAGTTGGTGCCGAAAGTACTGTTCGAAGTATATTTTAATGTGCTCAATTTTAGCAATTTAAAGTTCTTAATTGCAATTGAAAGCTTTCCAAGTTAAAATTAAAATTCCTAATTTCATTTAGAATTTTCTCGAATTCAATTTTAAGTTCTGAATTTTATATGGAATTTTCTCGCTTTTAATGGAAACTGCATGTATGGTAAACATACTATATAAATATTTTTAAAAAATTTTTTAAGATATTATGATCACTGTAATTATGTATATGATTTCGGCAACCATAACATGGTTAAGTTACGATTCATATAATTATAGCAATTATGTAATATTTATGGTAATTAGTTTTATGATTAAAGATTGTACCATATTATGTTTTTCTCTATCATAATAAAAGAGCAACAAATGATAAATAGATTCATCATATACATGATTGCCACAAATATATGCATAGTTACTACAATTGTAGTAATTGTAGTAATCATCTGAATCGTAACTTAACCATATTATGGTTACCACAATCATGTAAATAATTACAGTGCCCATAACATTGTTAAAAAACTTATAAAATGTTGGCATTTTTATGGTAAACATGTACAACTATATTTTTTCTCTGTGTGTATAAATCTAATAATTTATGTACTATACATAAATACAAAATCTGGTTGCATAAATGTCACAATATTTGTGTAACTAAAAAATCGATTGCATACTTTTAAATCACAAATTTATACTCATTTATTAATGAGTATCTTCATTTTCTCTTAAAAAAACGCGTTTTTAGTTCTGAAGGACCACATTAACTGTTGCACAATATTTCAAACCATATTTTCTGCCAACATTTTTTTTCTTTTGAAAAACTACAGCACCACTCTGCATTGAGGTTCCTTTGACAATATACCAATAATGTTCAATTAGTCGAAGTTTGAGAATATTTGGGGGTTCACATTTTCATTTTTATTTTATATTGGGTGTAGAACTTAATAACAGAGGATTCATAACAGATGGTGTATCTTTTTAACGCGAACTTTGTCTTAAATATGCCATTTTGAAGAGTATATATAATATATATTATATATATCTGTCATTTATTATCATTTAGTTATTGAACATTATAGTGTAAAGAACAATGTTTTTATACCAAACATCAAAGATGGCTGGTATTCATGATTTCATTATGACTCTATCAGATCAATATGAAACTGTAGTCGGAGAAAAAGGCATAAAGCTATCTGGAGGGGAAAGACAAAGAATAATCAGAGCGAGAGCATTTCTAAAAAACTTGACAGTTTTGAGCATAGTGCTGGAGATGAACTTTTAAAGCAAATACAGAAAAGAATTTCTGAAAATATCAGAGTGACAGATTTACTAGCTAGGTTTGGTGGTGAGGAGTTTGTTGTTGTAATGCCAGATACCAATGTATCAGATGCGTATACTATTGCGGAAAGAATACGAAAAATTATTGCTAAAGAACCTTTTGTACTTGCGGATAAAAATACAACCCATAATGAAACTGTGAGCATTTTAATTGCAGAAATGCAAGGATCTGACTTTGATGATATTAAAAAATTTATTATATTGCCAGACTAATCTATATACACTAAGTTTCTAGGTTCTTTTGTCGCTATAATATTCAAAAATTCAGCACGTGTTTCTTCGTTTCTTTCCTTGCATGAACATATTTACTGAAAGAGGTTTCAAAAGTCGTTGCAAGAGAAAGAGACATTTTAAAAAAAGCCCTGGCCAGTCAAAAAGAGTAAAATATTTTTTCATAAAAGATCGTAGTAAACACTATAAAGTGCAGGAATTATGTAGGGTTTTGAATGTATCTGCTAGTGGCTACTGTAAGTGGACTACAAGGAAAATAAGCAGCAGAGAATCAGCAAATAAAGAGTTATTAGCAGATATTCAAAAGATATGTCAAGCTTCTAAATGTAGATATGGAGCTCCTAAAATTCATGCTGAATTAAAGGCTTTGGGTAAAAACTTAAAAACAGTGCAAAGTATTATGCAGAAAAATGGTATTCAGGCTATATTGAGAAGAAAATTTAAAATTAAGAAACAACAAACGGACAGGAGCTCCCAATATATTAGACCAAAACTTTATTGTCGATCAACCAAATAAAGTATGGGATTACTTATATAAAAACCAAAGAAGGATGGCTATATTTGGCAATAATAATCGATCTATATTCACGCATGGTAGTTAATGAGCAGTTCAATAAATAAACAATTGGTTATGGACTCTTTATTAATGGCCGTTAACAAGCGTAAACCTGCCAAAAATCTACTATTACATAGTTATTAAGGTTCACAATATACTGCGCAAGATTATCAATATCTCTTATCCATAAAAAACATAGATGAGTCATAAAGGTTGTTGTTACGACAATTATGTTGTGGAAAGCTTCTTCAGTTCTCTAAAAAGGGAGTTAGCAATAGACATCTCTCGGCACTCTAAACAGCATATCAAAACTGCTATATTTGAATATATAGAAATTTTTTATAACAAACAACGTAGACACTCCACTATCAGCGTTACCGTTGATGCGACTAAAGTGGCAGTTTGACCCTTTTACAGATGCCTTGCCACTTTTTGTGTACCTTTTTTTTGTTTTACTTGATACATATTAGTTTTTTTTTTATTAATTTTTTTATTATATGCATATGTAAACATACATCATATACAACATTTAAATGAAAAAAATACGATTTTTATTTTTGTTTTGTTTATTTTCCATCTTTTTAAATGTGGTGCCCCTTTTTTTAAGAAATCCCCTTTTTGTGCGACTTTCTCAAATTTGCCAACGGTAACGCTGTCCACTATTAACTATTGCGTTCCTGAGCATTTTGATTCATTATTCTCTTTGTGAAAAACATTCCAAACTTTCTCTCCACTTTTTCTGGGTAAGGTCAATATATACAAGATTATTCCGATGTTTTGTCGCTATAACCCTTGCAAATTGAGCAAGGGTTATAGCCCTATTGCTCCTTGTGCAACATGTGGCTCTAAAATTTTCCATTCCTTATCACTTATATCGCTTGGATACAATTTTTTGCTTTTTTTCTTAAATCATAACTATATGCTGCTGGCATTCAACCTCCTTATCATCATCTATCCTTATCCTATCACATCTGGACTTTTATAAGATACTAAGACGCTCTAGCCATGTCCATCCGTCTGTTTTAGGCCCGATAGAGCTTCGAAAAAAAGACATAGAACAATGAAATTTTTAACAAATATTCTCTCATCCACCGAAATGTTTGGTATTGAAAATGGGCAAAATCGGTCCAGTAGGATATTAGTTATAGGTGAATGTTTCAGCCTACCACGATATTTTTCTGATATTTTTGCTATTTTCTTCAAATATAATGCAGGTAAATTTGAAATTGTTTACACTTTATTTTTATTATAGAACAACAAGTCCTGTTAAAAATGTTGGGAATCGGTCCACAATTTTTCATAGCCCCCATACAAATGCCTTTACGGAATATGACTTTATGGTACATAAATAAAAACCGTATCCATACCAAAATTCTGCAAAAATAAGTTTCATGCAAAGTGAAATATCATAACCACATTTTGTTTGCATCGGTCCATATTTTTACATAGCCTCATATAAAATGCACTTTTAATTAAATGCGCGTATATTTTTTATAAAAACCACTATCAAGTTGAAATTCAGCAATAATAATTCAAATATGCACTTCAATTGTCATAGCAAATTTCATGATGATCGGTCCATATTTGATCATAGCCCCCATATAAAGTCCACTTCCGAAAATCACTTAAATCATAAATATCTTCTAAAATTCACAATAAAGTTAAAATTCTACACAAATAACTCACATATACAAATCATCGTACAGAATTTCATGATGATCAGCCTGTAATTTGTCATAGCTGCCTTATGAGAACTACTCCCCAAAACTCATTAACCTACATAAACATCCATATTGAACCGAAATTTTATACAGATCAGTTATAAATATGTAAAAATTATACTATTGACTATTGTGAAAGTTTGTCCATAATTGGCCGTAGCTCCCATACAAGCTCCACATTCTTGAGTAACCACAGAGAGATCACAATTTTGACATGTCAAAAAGCTAAAATCAGTTTCCTAAGGCTAATTAATTGTTTGTTAAAGTAATTCGTTATGCTGCAAAAATATAAACCTAGCGCAATTCTAAAAGAAAGAAATATAAATTCTTGTTTCTAACAGGATTATGTGTAAAGTTTTTGTATTATTATTGAGATGAAATTCAACCAAAATAAACCTAAAATAAATTGGGACTACTGTACAATATTTTATGACATTCAGCCCATAATATGTAATTTGGTGGTGGGTATGTATATAATAATCGGTACCGCCAAATATAAACTCATGCTTGGTTTTCTTAAAAAAATGTTGACATATTTTCAACAATAGCTTTGTTATATCAAATTAAAGAATACATCTTAAGTGTCTGTATTTTGCAAAGATTAATAATTATTTGCCTTGAAAATACATTATTTACATTGTGTTAATAATTTCAATTTACAAGAAAATTCAAGTTACCTAGTGTCAACAACTTTATAATGCTGTAAAATTAAAAAAAAACATGAATTATCTTAATTCTACATTGATTTTCATATTCGCCCTTAATATTTAAATTGTTTACTTCATTTTGTCAGCAATTGAGGATTTTGTTTAATTTAAGAAAATTTCTTTAAATCTATAATTTTTAAATAATTTGCCTTTAAACAAAATATAGTCATTGAACACTAAAAGTTTTCTAAAAACCAAATTTTTAAATTGCACAACTCTGTTAAACAAAATTTTTAGGTAAACATAGTTAAAGTGTCTTGTAACACGTGTATAGTTTTTATTTTATTGCCCTTTATACATAGGAAAAAGATACATTTAGCTTTACACACATGCAGGCATTACTAGGCTCAAATATTTCCGTTTGGTTGAATACGGCTAGAACGTGTACTTGTATTTGTCTATGTATGTTCTCTTGTTAGTAGGTTGACATGTGAAAATCTGTTAAAACAGATTGACATTTTGTCGAAAATTTATAGCTTGTTTTTTGAAAATGTCAAAAAATGTTTTTCTTTAGGCAAATAACAAATGTTATTATTTGAGTATTTAATAAATTGCGAAAAAATAAATCTAAATATTACAATAAATTATATTTAACTAGTTATTATTTACACATAAATACATATTTATTTCACTATTTTATGTATGTATGTACATATGTATATATTTAAATATTTATTTTATTGTATTTATTTAAAGCCGTTATGTAATTGTTGTCTGTTTTTTTCTTGTTTTTCCAATACAGCACTCCCAAAGGTCTCGAAGACGTTTCCTCCTATCCCACTCTTTTTGCTGAACTCTTGGGGGTAGGCTGGTCAATTGAAGACCTAACTAAACTGGCGGGGGGTAATTTTTTACGTGTCATGCAGCAGGTGGAAAAAGTGCGTGATGAAAAGAAAGCTGCCGGCGTTAAGCCCTACGAAGATCATCCAAATTTTCGTGCCGAAGATCCTTACAATTGTACTTCCAGTTAATCGTATGTGAGTATTTAGACTCATTAAAACAAGGTTGTTTTTTAGCAGTAGCAGTCAACTTCGAAATACTACTACTACTACTTTTTTATACCCATGAATTCTACTGCAAAAATTATGATTTATTTATTATTGCTATGACTGATCATTTTGACGATATCGATGACAAGTCTAGGCGTTTGGAAATATTATTGTATTTTGTATTTTGTATTAGGCAAAAATATTAAAGAAAAACAACAAATTATATATATACACCTACATACATATAAATACAATTTCGGCATTAGATTTAGAAAATATTTTTTAAGAAATGTATATTAAATAAAAGAAAATGTTTAAAATTAAATCTGCGAAAAAAGATCCGAAATATTACAAAGTAATAAGTTTGTTTTATTTAACACTAAATAAAATAAAAAAAAAAATCTAATTGAAATCAAAGTTGGAATGTCTATGATATTGGTTATATTTATTATTAAATTATTTCCTGTAGAAGTGTTATGAAATGAAAATTGTTTAAAGTAATATTTTAAAATTTTTTGTGATTTTGAAGTAATAAAAGTAGCAATTTACAAAAAAAAAATTATAAAAAATAATTATATTATATTTAATTTTACATAGATTTCATATTTTTACCCAAGAAATGCATTGTTTACATAGGGTAAACAACTTGAATTTTACAAATTTTGCACAGTTTTTTTAGTTTCCCCTAAAAAATACATTATTTACATGATGTCAACAATAAGATATTTAATTAAAATTTTTAATATATGAAAATATCTTTAAGTCCCTATTTTTACATGATTTGTTCATTGTCAATAAAATATTTAATATGTCATATTAATATTTGTTTTAATATTAACCTTTAAAAACAATTGTTTACACATAATCAGTAATTGTTTTATTATGTTAAATTAAAGAAAATACCTTAATTGTAAGTAATCGTAGTAACTATGTATATTAATTTTACATGAATTCTTTATTATTAATCTAGAAAACCAAATTCTTGACAAATAATTGAACTGTTTATTTCAAATAATCAAAATCTCATTTGAATACATGAAATTCACATTGTTTTTTTGTGCAATTACCTTAAAATACAGTGTTTACATAATGTCAAATATTTATATTTTAAAGAAATTGTTTTAAAATTCTTTACTTCACTTAGATTTTTTAATGTTTACATATGTAAAATTAAAGAATATATATATACTTTGCAAATATTCACAATTTTTAAAATACATCGATTACGTAATGTCAACAAATAAAGTTTTTTGAAAAATCGATAATAACAATTTAAGTGATTAATTTCACATAGAGATTTTATTATTTACCTAAAAAGCGCATTGTTTACATAATGTAAATAATTTGAAATATTTCTGTAAAACAAAGAACATTTCTTGAATTCAGTGATTTTAAACAGATTATATTAATTTAAAAAGAATATATACATAACAACATATTTTTTATTTACCTTAAAATAAATTGTTTACATAATGTGAACAATTGAAACTGTCACTAAACTACAACAAACAATTGATTTAGTTTATTTTATAAAGATTTCATACTATTCACTGCAAAATTACACTGTTTACTTTACACACATAAAAACAATTTAAATATTTTAAAGTTAAAATTTTTTTAACTTTTAAAGATAAAATTGTTTAACTTTAAAATATTTCATATCATTTACTCCTAAATGACTTTGTTAACATTGAAACTGAAAATAAAATTTAAACTGTAAATTATATTGCTTAATTTTAACCCGATTTCTTATTGGTTTATCTAAAATTACATTATTTACATAATGTCAACAATTGCAATTAAAAGCAAAATTAATTTTACCCTGATTTTTTATTTACTTAATGTAAACAATTAAAATTATGATTTAAAATAAAGAAAATAAGTTAAGTTGTTTGATTTTTATTAGGAAGGCATCATTTACTTAGTTTAGCAATTGTTTATATTATGTAAACTATGTATTATTATGGCAAATATTAGGAGTTTATTGAAATTTAAAGAATTTAAGACATTTTCTTTATTTTATATACAAATTTTAATTGTTTACATTATGTAAACAATATTGTATTTAGGTAAATAATAATAAATATGCATAAAATTAACCAATTTATTGGTAAGTAAAAATTTCCCTGTAAATTTCAATTATATACATTTTGTAAATAATGTAGTTTTAAGGTGGATGATAATAAATTTAGAAAAATTTTAAAATTTTCATTAAATCTATTATTTAATTCTATTATTTTTTTTAAATATGAAATACTTTTAAAGGTAAATTTTGATAAAAATTTCATAAAAAAAATTCTTGTTAGCTGAAAAATATTAATAACTGTTTAAAAACCCAAATAATTTTCATTTCATACTAAAAAAAATAAACTTCCAAATCTTTGTACACTTGGTTTCATTAAAAAGTACTTTTATAAAACTCTATACACACAAAAACAAAAACATACACACACGCACAATACTATATAAAAACACAATCAATGTAATTTTTAAAAACTCACATGATATTTTTCTCTCTATTTCTATTAAATAAAAGAAAAATATTAAATTTTTAATTAAATTTTATTTTTACAATAAATAAAAGCTTGGACCAAAGAATAAAATTAAATAAAACAAAAAAAAAACAACCAAAATAACAATAAAACAAACACATAATTTAAACCTGTATTTAATTAAATATTTTTTTTAATTATTTTATTAACACCACCAAAACAATAACAACAACAATACCCCAAAAACAAACAAAAATATTAATGGGAAAATCAACAATTTTTTTTATTACAAAAACACAATTTAAAAGAAACAAAACAAAAAATAAGTAAATAAATAATTTAAACAAATATTTAAAAAAGACATGCATATCAGACTTTTAAGTGAAAACTAAATTTCAGTTTTATTTAAAGTTAAGTTGTTTTTTTAACAAAAAAAAAAATCTAACAAAAATAATAATAAAACTATTTACATATAAACAATTTTATTTAAAATTAAACAAACCATAAGAAAAAAAGAAAAAACGAAGGGAAATTATTACACTTAAATATAGACAAGATAAATTTAAACAAAAAGGGAATATAAGTAACTACATTTTGTAAATATAATTTATATTTTTATGTAATATACTGGTACATATAGAAATTAGGTTTATATTAAACATGAAATTAACCCTAAATTAATTAAGATTTATACTTATACAAACAAAAATTTAAATTAAAATGAAAATTATAAGAAAACGTTAGGCCAAGTGTTTTTTATAGTTTTAATCAGATGAATTTTTGAAAACTTAGCTAAGTAAAATATAAAACCAAAAATTACATTAAATTGTATCAGAAAATTTGTAAATTTCAATTAAAAAAAACCAAACCAAACCCCCCTAAAGATTCGATATAGCGTAACGTTCTACTAAAATTCGTTTATAAGTAACAAATCATAATGAAGACACAAATTTCGAACTTTGTTTTGCATCTCTTTTGCGTACACAAATCCCCCTAAAAACCCCCACCCCTCACTAGAATGCATGAAGATGTAAAACAAAGTTTTCTGAATAAAATTGTACATTTGAAAAACGTCTTCATTTAGCATGTAGTTATAATTAAGTTAGTTATAAATTAATACTAAATATAAATATATAGTATAGTAAATGTAATTGTATTTAGATATACTCGTATATTTAAATAAACATACACTGTCTGCCACTTGAATAAGGAAACACATTTTTTAACTTTAATTAAGTACATATACGAGTATCTCCTAATTTAAAGTTCAGAAAAAAATAATTTTTTGCGTAACAAATTTCAAGATGTTGGCTTTAGTTTCCTGAAGAAATAAAAAATATGCATACATATTTTGTTATACTAAAATTAAGTATTTATTTAAAGGCCCATGGGCCATAACCATAGTCACAAAACAAGTGTACTTTAATACACACAACTTAACTTTGCTTTAACTATAGACACGTAAAAACATACTTTTAATTTAAAACCAGCTGAAGTTGCTTTTATATAATTTAACATCACTTTAAAATCGACCAAGAACAAAAACTGGATGTGTACAAAAATATAAAAAAGTAAAAAAATCTTATACAATCTTACAGGCATCCCTAAATACCGACGGTAAGCGTTTTTTAAATGTCAAAATTTCTCATGCTCATACATTTAGTATGGAGCATACCGAAACAACGCGGCGGCAACGCTTTACTTCAAAATTTATTCAAAATCCGATTTTGACAAGACGTTTCACAGTGAAGTTAATTGCAAAAGAAAACAAAACAAAAAAAAAAAGAAATAAAACAACAATGTCCAGCTGTTACAATAAACAGGGTCGTTTTATTTATTTGTTTGATAACTCTGTTTTTATCCTTTTTATTATTTTTTTATTTATTTATTATTATTATATTTGTTTTTTTTTTAATTTTCAATGACAGCTGTTTAAAGCTGTCACTTGCTTATTTTTTTTTACAGTTTGTATGAAATAATTTTCTGCATATGAGGTGGCACCCGGTTAAAGTCGGTTTAACTTAAAACGACCTATAGTTACAAAATAATTAAAAGTAGGTTTTAAGTTTAAAGTTGTTTTTAAAAAGAACCGACTCAAACACACAGATTGGTAAATGTGATAAGAGGGTCGTTTGAAGACAAAAAATACTGCTCCGCCCTTTTCATTGATGTGTCGCAAGCGTTCGACAAAGTTTGGCATGACGGTTTAATGCACAAAATAAAATTAACTCTGCCTGCTAACACCCATAAACTCATGGAAAGTTATTTATACGGTCGCAAATTTAAAATCAAAGAAGGTGATTTTTTAAGTACCGCTCAGCCAATTGAATCAGGTGTGCCACAGGGTAGCATACTGGGTCCTACTTTATATTTGATATATGCCTCCGACATGCCGTCAGACCCTAAAATCCATACGTCAACTTTTGCAGACGATACAGCCTTTATCAGCGTCCATCAGGACCACCAAGTTGCATCACAGAATTTGCAGAATTATGTTTATAAACTAGAGAATTGGCTAGAGCTTTGGAAAATCAGGGTTAACGAACAAAAATGTATTCATATAACTTTCACATTGCGAAAAGATACCTGCTCGTTCATCAGAATAAATAATCAAATTATCCCGCAACACAATGAAGTCAAATACCTCGGCATTCACCTCGACCGCCGTTTAACTTGGAAGTCTCATATTGAAGCGAAACTTACACAAATGAGATTAAAAGCAGTGCAACTTAATTGGCTAATCGGCAGAAACTCTACATTGAAATTGGATTGCAAACTTTTGTTGTACAATGCAATACTAAAGCCAATCTGGTGCTATGGAATTCAATTATGGGGTACTGCCTCAGCATCCAACATTGAAAAAATTCAAAGGGGTCAAAATAAAATTCTACGTATAATTACTGCAGCACCATGGTATGTTAAAAATTCTCGAATCCACAAAGATCTAAGCGTGCCATTAGTAAAAGTCGAATTTACAAAATATGCGTCAAAGTATGTCAGCAAACTTGAACACCATCCAAACCCCCTTGCACGAGACATCCTTAACTTTAGTGGCCACAATCGGTTGAGAAGGAGGGATACCCTTGCTTTAACTCAAGCGCAAAATAGATGACTGGATCAGTTGATGTGAAATTTTTTTAGTATCATAAAAATTTTTGTCTAGCACTGGCTGGGCTTATTATTTTCTTTTTAGTATTAAGATTTGAATACTTATTGTCATTTCATTTTGAAGATTCAATAAATAATTAAATGCAAAAAAAAAAAAAAAAAAAAAAAAAAAAAATATTAACCAGGAAGGATATGATTTCAATTTATTTCAATATAAACGGCTAGAGAATTTTTAATTTGATAGTGTTTATATAGTTTTTTTCAAAATGGGACGTGGTAAGATTCTTAATAACTGTGAAAAAGAAAAAATTCTTATTTTGAAATCTCAGGGTCAGAATCTGGTCCAAATAGCCAAAAACATTAATAGAGAAAAGACAGTTGTATACAATTATTTAAATAACGTGAAAGGAGATGGAAAAAACATTAAAGGGCGGAAGAAAATGGCAACAAATCCCAAAAAAAGACGAATAATTCTTAGAATTGCATAAAATCCGCTATGTCTGAATCAAAAATACGTGAAAAAAGTGGAGTCAGTGCAAGTCCAAGAACAGTGCACCGTATTTTAAAGTCGTGCAAAAAAAACACCACTTAATGAAAAACGCAAATCACAATGTTTACAGTTTGCCATGGTCCGACAAATGGTTTAAAGTTGAATTTTCCGATGAAAGAAAGTTAAATATTGATGGTCCCGACGAGAGTCTTCCATGACTTAAATAAGGAGAAATTACTTTTGAGCCGCAGACACAGCCGAGAGGGCGGCATAATGGTATAGAGTGCCATTTCGTATTATGGTACCATAGAATTGGTTTTTGCATCCCACAAACTGACTGCAACAACTTACAAAAGCATTCTAGAGGAAGCATTTCTAAAATTTAATGATTTCTTTGAACCCATATCTTGGACGTACCAATACGACAATGCTCCGTTTCATACCGCCAGAGCAGTAAAACAATGACTTTATCCACAAGGTGTTCAACTTTTGGATTGGCCGCCATATTCACCAGACATGAATCCAATGGAAAATGTCTGGGGTTGGCTTGCAAGAAAAGTTTATACTATGTTTCCACGGTACATGCTTCGCTCTCCATTCATTCTTCACACGCCAATCATGTGCGAAACAACTTGCTTCACCATACAAAATTTTAAGAGCGAATCAATTAGGTTCATATTGAACAAGCTGGAAGTAAAGAAAGTAAATACATACGAATGTATGTTTTTTTTCAAATAAGCTAACTAATTTCCACTCACTTTTGTTTGTCCATTAAAAAAAATATTTTCCACAAATTGTAAATTCTGTGTTTTTTATTCTGTTTGTTTAATAAAGACAACTGTCAAATCAAATCAAGTTTATTAGTCATGTAAACAGCATGAATCATAAACATGATTCAGAAGGCAAAGCAGGTGGATTCAAGTCGTCGTGGTAACATAGTATTATGAAGGAGGAAAACAAGTTGAGACGATAGAATTCTTAAAGGATGCAATAACGGAAGCATGGAGTTAATTTCGTTAAATTATTTAAGGTATGGTCACACATGGCAAATATTTACTCAAAAAGCGTAACCACTTGTTTTAGCACAAATTTGTTTGATGTTTACTTTTACAAGAGTTTTGTAAGATCAAACAGCATCACATAAAATAAAACTAAATATTTGTTGTCTCTTGTCTTAAATAAACGAAGTTTTTTTAAATAAACGAGTTCAAAAATATTTTATTTAGTGATTACGTCTTTTTCGGGAAATATTTGCCAAGTGTGAACGTACCTTTAGAAACATTATACAATTCAATGCCAAATCGTATTTTTGAGGTTATTTCTAAAAATGGTGGCAATACTCATTACTAATTGAACGCTAGAAAATAATAACTTTCATTTTTATAACCTAAAATTTAAAAATAAATTACAGTTTGCTTAGTTTTAAAATATTCCTTATTCAAGTGGCACCCGAAAAAGTACCACAGAAATAAATGTCTTTAAATAAATGCCTAATTTTAGTATAACAAAATATGTATTTTTTATTTCTTCAGGAAACTAAAGCCAACATCTTGAAATTTAGTTGCCCAAAAAATTATTTTTTTCTGAACTAGTTAAAAAAACGTGATTCCTTATTCCAGTGGCAGGCAGTGTACATACATATAAGCAGATATAATTGTAATATAGAATGAAACTAAAACATAAGTTTTCCAGTACTTAGTACTCCAATAATTTAAGTATATAAGTACATAAGTTACAAATGAATAAGGAATATAATGAAATACATTAAAAATTAAAACAACACAAAACGTATGTGCAGTGTCTGATAAAGAGTTAATTCCAAGAATTATTAAACAATTTGTTAGAACTAAAGGATATAATTTCTTCAATTTAATAAAAATAGCTTGCATCTTTTGAGTTAATCAAGTTAGATGAATTCTACTTGTTCTTTTGCAATTACCATAAAATACTTTGTTTACATAATACCAACAATTAAAATTTTTTGATATGTCAAACATAATTTGTAAAATCCCTAATATAAGAATAAAGAATTGTTTGGTATTTCTAAAGATTGGCAAATACTTACATTTAAACTACTTTATTTCCCTAATGTCAACAACTGAAGAATTGAACAATTCTGGAAAATTTGATTAATATTTAAGACTGATTTTTTAGCAACTTTCTTTTGGCAAGAAGCTCAGCTGTTTTCGTGTAACATGTAAATGTTAAACATGTTCAGTTTGTTCTATATTTTAACCATGAATCGTCTTACAAACGAACAACACACAAATAAACCTATAAATGCTAGCCATTTTAATAAATGTTCACATGTCAAAAGAGAAAGTGATGTCGAGTTTAAGTAAGTAAGTTAAGGGTCGGTGCCAGAGACCCCCAAAATGGGGCACCTCGGGTATGTGAGAAATTAAAAACGATCCCAATTTTATTTGTGATTCCGATTTAAAAGATGATACTATGAAATCTACTAGTCGAGTACAAAAAATACTTCATTGCACTATATATTATAGTTTACCAGATTTGCATATGAAAATTAAATTACCCTAGTCTCCAAATATTTCCCGATTTTTTTAAATATTTTTTTTCTGAATAACAATTTTATAATTATTTACAAATAATCATAGATTTAAAAGTTGAAAAGTTTTAAAAATATGTTATTTTGCCATTTTATGGCACCTGTATACTTTTTACATTATTAAAGAAATTTCCAAGAAGACTTATAACGTATTTATATTTTTCGGAAAGCTAACTTTAGATAAAATATTTTATATGAATAATAAATTAAAAAACTTTGTAATGAGGGCACCAGTCACATTCATAAATAGGGCAAATTTTCTGAAATCGCATAATCGATATTCAAAAAAAATTAATTTCTCTTAGCATAAAACTTACTTTTAGTGAATTTTGTATGGATACTGTTGTTTTATAGGCATTTATGTAGCATATGGCCATATTGCGGGAACACATTTGTATGGGGACTTCGAGAAATCAAGAATTGATTATTACCATTTTCAATAGGACTTATTCTATAATAAAAATAAATTGTGCAAAATTTCATGACATTATCTGCATTATATTTGAAGATAATAGCCACAAATTTCGAGGTTATCTATAACTTTGGTCTATAACTCAGATCCTACTGGATCAATATTGCCAATATTTTTCAAAAAAAAAAATTTATTTGTTTTTTTTTTTTCTTTTTTTCGAAACTCTATCGTGCCTTCAACAGACGATCGCACAAGTCTAGATTGTCTTAGAATCTAAAAAGGGCTCACAATATATATATATTTTTTTGTTGTGCGACCAAACTTAATCTTTTTGATGGTGAATATAAAAACGGAAGTGTTAACACCAGGTTTTAAAAGAAAAACCTTCAGTAGTATGTCCGGATTTTAAGTGAAAAAAGCTTTAAATCTGCAAAATAACTGCTGCATTATACGTAGAAAGTTGCACAACTTTGGCATTTTATATTCGAATTAGCTGAATGAAATTTTGTAACATTGAGAATGAACATTAAGATATAATTATGAATGTTATTGGCGCCAAAGTGCAAGATATTATAAACAAATAAAAAATATTTATATTGTTATCAATACCTGCATAATTTTCGTATATACTCGTACATACAAATTATTTCAAAATTTGAGAATTTTCTTTCCACATGTTTTAATGAATTTGAGATAGAATAAGAATTTAGGGATTAGAGAAACCCAAAACATTTCTTACTCTTACGATCATCTACTATAATATAGTAGATGATAAATTTATTCTTCTATTAGGGGCACCTTTGAACTATGTTGATAAAATGATTTTCACATGGCAACCTTGTTTTCTAGCACTTCACATAAGGAACAGAATAGAAGCTAAAGTTTCTAATTTAGTTTTTAATGAAATTGAGGATTTTTTTTTAAAAAAAGAATGCAACAGCAGTTGTAGTATGTAGTTTTTAAGAAATAATACATCTACATACATATGTGAATTCACTAAATAATTTAATTTTTAGAATAATATTTTATTTTTTATAATAAAATAACAACTTTAGCTAGTTTTTTCAGTCGTCGACCGAATGTAGTTGGGTGAACAAGTTTTCGCAGTGCCATTGTAAATTTTTTTATTTTCTTTTTTGTAAGAGTGTAAGAAGTATTCAGTGATCGTTTTCTTTCGTGAAAGAAATTTATTGCAGTCAAAAATTCATTTAAAACAAAATTAAGTTAATTTATTTGATATTTATGTAAAAAAAAATATTTATTATAAATTTCCGTGAAATGGCATGCCAGTTCAGGTTTGAACAAAGAAAAAGGGGGTACCTTTGAACATGTTAATTTATCAACCGAAGTACTAAACATTGTTGATTCTCTCTTATTTTCTGAAAATGACGAACCCATGCTGATCATGATGCTTTAAAGGAAAATGTAATGTCACCTGAAATCGCAATGCCTTTTCCGTCTTAATACTATAAAACTTGTTTTTGATTATGTATTAACAATTTTATCAAGGTTTTCTACTGATAACGGTAGCTCAGTTAGTTAACCTTGAATTTTGTTTTTAGATCTTGGTAATATCAGACACACCACTGTGCATTTAGTTAATAAGTACATATTTAGATAACATTAAACTTATAGCACTTCACAATGAAATATAGTATTTATAAACTAACAAAAAAACAAAAACACACACTGTCAGTATCTCTGTACCTTTATAAAAACAAAAACCTTCATTACAACTACCAAAAAAGTTTTTAGACTATTTTTTAGTTATACTTTCAATATATTATATATTATAATAAACTTAGGAAAAAAAAGAATAAACAACTCTTGTAAAATAAATAAATAAAAAAATATAAAAAAGTTCTTAAGAACATTGTTGAGTTTATATAAAAAACGTCATTGTACAATATTTTATTATTTATTAACTAAATTTCTGTTATAGAATAAACTAAAACAAAAAACTTCTAAAGTTTAAATATTGATGTAAGAAAAAATAATTTGTTTATAATATAGTATTACTATAAAACAACTATGCATAATTTAGGCTAATTACATAACTGAATCTAGTTTAAAATTGTATTTTTAATGTATAATCATATTAATTCAAATAAGTAGTTAAATAAAATACACAAAACAAAAATAATATATACCTAAAAAGAAAACATAAAATCTTATCATTAAGATATTAAATATCTGTAAAATTATAGTTAATGAAATAAACAAAAGAAAAACCAAACTACATAAACTAAATAAATGTAATAAACAAACTGTATGAATTAAATTTTAAGAAGTTAAAAATTATAAAAACGAAAACAGTTAGACATAAATTTAGTTAATTTATATACTCAAACCGAAAATATTGAAAATTTAAAACTAAATTAAATAAAAAATAATTAATAACAGTATTATTATTATTGTATGTTTATAATAAACAAATTTAGTAAATGATTATAATTTACAAAATATTCAAAAAGCAAAACAAAACTTTAAAACGTTTTAACAACTTCATTGCAACAATAAGAACGAAAACATTCAAACTCAAAAAACAGCAACAACAATGCAATTGTTATTGAATTGTACACATACATATACTCACATATACATACATACATATAAAATTGCGCATTTGTTCATTTATTTTCTGTCTCCCCACTCTTCTCTATCAGTCAAACTTTTTTACCAAACAAACCAAAAAAATAAAACGAAAAGTTTAAGAACAATTTCTACATACATACATACATACATACATAGTTAATTTAACAAAGAAATATAAAAGAAAATTTAAATTAAATAAAAGAAAAAATTAACATATAAAAACAAAACAAATATTTAGTGAAAATAAATCTGTAAAATTTTATGAAATATAAAAACAGAATGGTTTAATTTAAAAGAAATGAAAAACATTCCCATTCCCTGGTTCCCTGAAAGGCAATGTAAAACCGAGATGTATTCAAAATACATTATGGCATTGATAAGCTCGAAGTTTAATATGTTTATGACACCATCTGGAAGGCAATTGAATGCAAATGCAACGCACCTTAGCAAAAGTATTTTCAAAAACTATGATAAAAATCTGAAAATGTGTATTAAAGGTAATATGATGGTGTTGAAGCCAGGAAAAATAGTCATTTTAGTTCAGGTAGCTCCGCTGGCCTACTATCCAATAGTGCTAACCTTGGTGCAAATTTCATCCAAATCGGAAGACATCGATTTTTAAAATTGGGTCACTTGACGTGAAATTCATCATATGTATATGTATGTATGTACATATCGTTGGTCTCATGTAGAAAGGCCCTAACTCGCTATTTTTTCGAAATTAGTTTTTTTTTGCGATTCCAATGCATTTAACGCAAATACACCTCCTCACAAAAATTAATTGCAATAGTGTAAAAAATAACGCTTTTATAAGCAGTTGTACAAAAAAAAGTTACATGTTGAATATTGCAGTTTCTATTATGTTTTTACCTTCTCCTGTAAAGTTTCAAATATGCGAGTTAGGGCCTTTCAATATGTATCCATCGATGAGACCATCGATATGTATCTTTGATGGTCAATGTCGAATATATTGGATATTTAGTAAAGACCAGAAACCACTATTGGTTTTGCTAATTGTCGGTTTTAAAACCAATATTGGTTTCATTTGGTGTCACGAAACCAAGTTGGTTTTGTTAATTTCGAATGTAAATAGAACCAGTATCGAAACAGCTGTTGTTTACATTTTTATTATTTTTTATTTTACTTTTTTTGCAGAAAATTGACAAAATATTATATTTTATCATTAAAATATTGGTAAAAGTGTTTTTTGTGAAAATAATTGATATCAAATAATTAAAAGGTGATAGATAAATGCTTATAAAATAAAATGACATCAGCAGTTGTAGAATTTTTGTTCTTGGAGACAATGGCCGTTTTGAAGATGTAGAGGGCACTCTTTCTCACATGCAGCATCTATATACATATTCGTTGAGACCAACTGCTACGCCGCAAACACCTTCCACCAACTGCGAAATACCACATAGCCGTGCTATGGCCTCTTCTGTTGTTGTCATTTGATGCTTTGCAAACGGTCCACCGCTAGTTGCCGTAGACTCTGTCTTATTCTGAGCTAGTTTTTTTACCTCGCTCTTCCACTCAGTACATTTCTGTACGAATAAATAGACATTTCATATAACAATACAATTTGTTCTGTGGAAAAAATTTTGTTTACCTTTTTCCACCAATTCACATCAAATTGTTGTGACCCGGCACTATTCAGTGAATCAGCCAGTTCTTACCACAGGGCATTCACTGTTGGTTTGTCGCACTTCGTGTAGCCTTTAGCTAAATCAGGATATTTTTCCATGAATTCCATGATTATTTTATTTTGTGTATTGTTTTTATGTTTTCCCCTAGATAAAAAAAACGTCAATGCAAAAATTTTTCTTTTTATAAAGCAAATATTAAATTAATTTACTTACATTTCTAAAAAAAAACTAAAAAAGCTATTTTTTCGCATAAATAAAAAATTAAAAAGTGTGTGCTAAATGAAAGTCAGTTTGTATTATTAGAGCAACTAGTTGTCGCTTTGACTTTATTATCAGAATTGAATTTTATTACTAAATACATTCTACTTATGTATATACTACTTATGAGAATATACTAGACGACTAATTCTTAAACTAATGTATGAGAATATTTTGGGTAATTTGATTTGACTTAAAGTATTCCCATACATATGGTCGTAGCTGAATGCGTGTGTCCATTTCAAGTGCATTGCAACCCCGGCGTTTACTACAGTGTCTATTTACAGTGTCTATTTACTTTACTGTAAGAGGACACTTGTTTTGTTCAGTTACTTAAAACAATGCACTCATGTAATAATGCTACAAGTGCGCAAAAGCGAAAACTGACAGCTGTGAGCTTCTTGGTTTATTTCCAATAAAAGCCCGATAACATTGGTTTCTGTGACACCTAAAACCGACACAAATTCTATTTCGAACATAAAACCAATAACATGGGTTTCTATGACCGTAAAACAAATGCACATTCAATCATCATACTCAGCAATAACAAATTAGAAATGAAGCTCTTAGGCACAAGCAACCAAATAAAATTCTCATCTAGAAACACAAAAAAGAATTTAGTTTTTAAAATTTTCGAGAATTTTTAGACGAAAAACATTATTAGAATGTGAGAAAACACGTAAACTATGGGGCAGCGCCTAGCAACTCTAATCACAAATGATCTTTCAAAAATCGAATTCCTTACTCTAGGAATAAATATTTGAGGGTTCCTAGTTGACCTTGTAAAAATAAAATTCCTACGCAGAGAGGATGGTCTTTCACTCTTGACGATTTTATAAAAAAGAAATAGCGCACGAAAACTTACGAAGTCAATAAAAGAGCAACCAAGGAAACGCCGTACATAGTTTCAGCTTGATTACAAATGGTAAGTAAATATTTGACGAATAAATTTTACGAAGAGCACTCCACACCTTACTGCACAACGTATCAATGTGAGTTTTGAACGTGAGCCTATTGTCGAGTGTAACACCCAAACATTTCATACGATTAACAAACTGAATCTGATCATTTTCCAAGAAAATATCAAGATCAAAAATAAACCGGTCAGAAGATGCAATCATCATGGCTTTAGACCAATTCTGACAATATTGGTTTCCATGACACCCCTGATTACCTTTAATACACATTTTCAGATTTTTATCTCGCCATAAATTAGTTTTGAACCTGAAATGGTTTAATTAAACAAAATTGATGGTAAACAAATTTATTTTTCCTCGACATATTCCATAATTAATCCAAAAGCAGGATGTGAACCCACCAAATTAATTATCGAATAATATGGCAATTGTTATTGCTTACCCTTCATTCTACAATATCTGTTTGCTATCATAATCCTATCTAAATTTCTCCTCTATCCTACCTACCACCTCCCTTCATTTTTCGTCCGTCGTAGCCGTTTGGAGAAAATAAACCCCGGTTCGTTGTATATCGCGAACTTTAAAAAAAGGATACGGGAATTTTTGTAATTTCGTTTGTCATTTTAAACAGGTGCTGTCATCTATGTATTTTTGTTATAAGTTTCCCGAAACAAAATTTAGTGTTGTCAAGCTGTTTTTAAAAACGTCAAAAATTATATATAAATAGCGATTTTGGGAATTCATACGCTACTATTTTATGCCACTCTGTTTCGCACAGCTGTTTTTATTTACCGTTTAATTTCATTTTTTATTTATGCCGGATCCGCAGCACAATCTTCCATTTTAGTGAAAATAAATGAAAAAAAATACAAATACAAATAATTTAAATATCTTTAAAAAGTTCTGCTTCTAAAAATGTCACAAACCAGACGCAAAACTCCCTTCAGTGGCAAAAAGAAGAAGGATCAATTGTTGCAGAAACGACAATTAAAAGGTAAATTCTTGGATGTAACATAATGACAAGATGGGTGGGTGTGAATGAATTAATTGTTCTAGAAATAGCAACACTCATCATTAAGTCGTTCTTTTGTTGTTAATTACTGTTATTTTTTTTTTTTCACTGAAACCAAAACGCCATCAGGTTCACAAAAATATTTAAGATCTCACAATGATAATGATGATGGCGAAACAACCGAAGATAATGAATTTACTGCTCGTAAATTAATGATGCGCTCTCAACCCAGCGGTGGTCCGGGGGGACGTAATAAAAATGTTAATCGTTACAATTTGTGCTTCTATCAGGAGTCAAAAAAGGAATTGGAACGTTTAAAGATAGAGGGCTTAAAGCCGTACGCTCCGGCTACACCTAAGCAAAGGGAAATTGATGCCAGCTTTTATGAGGGTTATGATTTTCCCATACGTCCAGAGTGGAGTTATAATATGGATAAAGTTACTCTGGATCATAATGAAAATAAGTATTTTCGGGTAAGTTTTTTATGGTTAGAAAAAAAATGTCGACAACAATATTTTTTTTTTTACAGGAATATGTTGAGAAATTGCAAGACAAACAAAAATCCGAAAATAAGGATTTATCTTTGTTCGAATTAAATTTGGAAACTTGGCGCCAGTTATGGCGTGTTTTGGAATTATCCGATATCTTACTGATTATTGTGGATGTTCGTTATTCTGTAAGCATTTAAAATAAATGGTGCCACCTTATAATTATTTATTTAATTTGTGTTTTTACTTGCTATTATTTAGACCCTAATGTTTCCTCCCGCTTTGTACGATCATATTGTTAATAAGTTGGGTAAACATGCAATTTTAATACTTAATAAAGTGGACCTGGTGGCCCCAGAAGTGGTAGTGGCTTGGCGTGACTATTTCAGAACTACATATCCTGGTTTGCCAGTGGTTATATGTGCTTCAAATCCAGCACAAACTAAAAGAGGTAACTAAATATGGTAAGTGCTTTACGAGAAATTTTGTTTAACTGATTTATTTTATTGTTTAAGGAACACAACAACGCCGTCGTTTAGATTACAAACGCAGTATTGAAGCCGTTTACAGCATTTTCAAAGAATGCCAAAAACTTGTCCAATCCGAAGTGGATTTAACAAGCTGGGAACAAAAGATTCTCGAAGACATGAATATTGATAACGTTTGCCTTGATAATGAAGTGGAAACTGTTGAAAAGTGCACAGACGAAGTAGAAAGTACCATGCCGCATGATGATGATCAAAAACATGAAAAATATTACAAAGGCATTTTAACATTGGGCTGTATAGGTTTTCCCAATGTCGGTAAATCATCTCTGATCAATGCTCTAAAAGGACGTAAAGTGGTCAGTGTCAGCCGCACGCCGGGTCACACTAAACACTTTCAAACCATTTTCCTTACAAATCTCGTACGTCTCTGTGATTGTCCCGGTTTGGTATTTCCTTCATCGACTTCAAAATACTTGCAAGTTATGTTGGGCAGTTTTCCCATCGCGCAATTGCAAGTACCTTACCGTTCTATACAATTGATGGCCGAACACTTAGACTTGCCGAATATTTTGAAAATTCATTTGCCCGAAGACTTTGACGAATGGTCTCCCGTGGCCATAACAGATGCTTGGGCTTTTAAGCGTGGCTTTATTGTAGCAAAATCGGGCCGGCCGGATCGTTATAGGGCAGCAAATCATTTGTTGCGTTGCTGTGTAGCTGGCCAATTGCAATTGATTTTACAATTCTATCCACCCCAGTTTAATGAACAACGTGAAATGTGGCAAAACCATGAGGCCATAGAAGAGGTCAAGAAATATCAAAACTTACCCAGCGATGA
Organism: Bellardia pandia; assembly: GCA_916048285.2. NCBI lineage: Eukaryota > Metazoa > Arthropoda > Insecta > Diptera > Calliphoridae > Bellardia > Bellardia pandia. Next base: position 25,954,881 of record OU696530.1, on the reverse strand, counting down.
TGACAATGAAGAGGATAAAAATAAATTGGATAATGAAGACACTTCATCGGTTAATTCGGAAAGTAGGTTTCATATCAATTATTTAAAGCTTTTAATTAAAGAATTATATTTTCTTTCATTTTGTTAAGGTGCTTATGACACAGATGGTTTGAGCAGTTCCAATGATGAAACCAATGCCGATGAAGATGATGACTTGAATGATCGCGATTTGACACTACCTTCTACATCACGCAATACATTTGCTTTACTCGAAGACGATTGAACAGAATGATAAACATATATATGATCACAAATACACCATTTAACACACATGCACACATTTATTCCAGTATTTCTAATTATGTTTTATGGATTCTTTTTAATATACATTTGTAATTAGATAGTGGATATAAATCTTTGTCAAGGTGTAGTTGCATCGTCTTCATCATCCGTCGATAGAAACTGATCATTATGATCGCCTGCATCATCCAAAGAGAGCAAAATTTGTATAGCCCTAAAAAACAAACAAATATTGAATTAAAACAATTTGTATTTTATATGCATTTTTAATGGAGTAGAGATTTTTAAAACAAGCAATAAATTTGATAGAAAATAAACACAATTAAGAATTTTTGAAAATAATTTTAATTTGGAATACAGATTATTTGTAGGTAATTTAATGTCTAATAAAAAGGTATAATACATACTAGTAGAAAATTCGTAAAAAAAATAAATAAAAATTTGAAATGTATATTTGATTTCATTAATTTACTTACTTTATAAGCTTCTCATCCTTACTGCTGATTTCGATGGGCGAGGGATACAATGCCTTCTTCTGCAGCAATATACCAAGTTTTTCACGCAATCTCAATATAAACAATGAGGATTTTTCATTACATTTAAAGCTATAAAAAAAGAAAATTAGCTAAATATTAAAACATGAACGAAACATATTAGCAACACCTACAAATATTTATTGGCCACACTTATATAGTGTTGGTGATCATTGGTTATGCCCTTTTTTACACCATCTCCAAATATTAACAAAGCCATGGGGAAAACCATAGTAGCATCTAATAAATACACACTTTTGGATCTTTGTTTTTGCAAATAAACGAAATAGCTGAAAACAAATTGAGAAAGTTAGAGATTTTTAGCGAAATTAAAATGAAGCAAAGCAAATACCTAGAATCAAAAGAGGTTTGTCCACTGTTAATGGAGGATGGGTGGAAATTTACACGATTATCTTCAGGCGTTGACATTTTATGAATTGCATGACATCTATTGCCTCTTTGTTTTACTTGTCTAAATTAAAAGAAATTTTAATATTTACACGATCCAATATTGTTCAAAAAAGCTCGAACACATTAAAAGAAACTAATTTAATTATAATCGATTGCTTGAAAATCGCTCACAAACGCATTAAAAGTTCGTTACCAATTTCTGCTTACACTGCTAAAACCAGAGATCGAAAATAACTCATCCACTTATCGGAGAGGTAGATATTATCATTTACATTATGATAAATAAATCACTTAAAAATCTCTTTATAACACTAAAAGTGATTCGTAAATAATAGCTAAAAACCCAATTTAAAATACACATGTAAGTGAAGAGGTTCTGTCTCTGATAAAAACAAATCATAATATCTGGCGATCACGAGCGGTTTAAAGTCTCTCATTAATATAATATATATATAAAGTCTCTCTTTATAAATTACCTTAAAAATGCAATATTTGGATAAAGACCAGCAGCAATAATGGCTCTCAACAAAGGCACATTCGACGAATTAACATTTGAACTTTTGCCACAACAGTTAGAGGATTCCAAAAAACTCGAGTTCTTCAATAAATCCGCAAATTGTCTCTTCATATTTTCAATTTGTGTCAAAGTGGTGTGGCTAAGAAAATTTTCATAGCAATAGTTCATATTACACTCATTGTCTTTGGCATCACGATATCCCTGGATAACGCTGTGTATTAGTAAATGATCACTTTTAGAATTGTCGGACAATTCCCGCTTAATGGCATCCACCTTTTTTTCCAAACCCATGGGCGTATAAAAAGGACTTTTATAGGATAAACCAGCAGCAGAAGATGTTATAGGATCGAGACATCGAAACAATGCAGACATTAAAATCATTTTAGCCATTTGGGGATCTATGGGTAAGCGTGCTAAATGCAAGCCCAACGGAGTCAAGTTGTCATTATCATCTAAAGCTTCAATGCTACAAAAAATAACATAACATTTTGAATTATTCTTAACAATTCTAAGAGAATTCTTAAATATAAAAACTAACCGTTTCAATAAAGTTAAACCATGACTGACAGCTTTTTCCTGCGGCACACTAATCAGTGTCTTTAGAAATTCATAAGGATTGGATATGTGCAAAAGTTTTAGATTCAAAATAATTGATTCCAATTTACTGCGTAAAATTTCCGGTATAGGCACTTCAAACATAAGACGTTCTCGCATTCTATTTTAAAAAATAAAATTATAAATAATTCAATTATATTTGTTATAGATTAATATAAATATTACCTGGTAAACAAATTATAACATATACCCGGTTGTACTCTGCCAGCACGTCCTTTACGCTGTTGGGTATTGGCCTTACTGACCCATTGTTCCTCTAATGTTTGTAAATTTTGTGTTACGTCATAGTCTTTATTTTTTGTTTTACCCGTATTTATAACATACACCACATCATCTATTGTTACCGATGTCTCAGCCAAAATAGTCGACAATATCACTTTACGCATGCCTTGGGGGGCTGGTTTAAATATGTTCTTCTGATTTACTGTAGGCATCATTGAATGCAGTGGATAAACTTGTATCTTTTGGGACAATTCTCTATACCTGGCTGAGGAGGGTTTTTGCAATTGTGTCGACAATTTAGAAATTCTTTCGAAACCTGGTAAAAATACTAAAATAGCTCCCGGCGGTTTTGTTTCACATATATGGAATATTAAATGCTCCAAAAAGAGTAAATTTTCACAACCCTCAGTATCTTTGTATTGTCGTAAAGTATCGACAACTTGGCGACTGTATTTGCCTTGTAATGAGGGCAAATAAGTTGATATCATATGATTATATTGATTGTTGCGTTCAGCATCTCCACCATCGCGTTTTCTCCCTCCTCTACCATGGGAGTTTTGAGAATGAGCTGGTTTTTGAAATCCAGTAAAACTGGTTTCTTGTAATATATCCTCAAGGTAGAGAACTTCAACGGGAAATAGAGTGCCCTCAATGTGTAGGGTAAAACAATTGTTGAAATATTCACAAAATGTTTCCTCCGAAACGGTGGCACTCATCAATATTACTTTAAGATCAGGGCGATGAGGAAGAATCTGAAATTTAATATATATATATATATTATTGAATTTAAAAAATACGCTTAAGTTTTATTATTTAAAATTTGTTTGTTTTACCTTTTTAAGTAAGGCCATCAAGAGATCTGATTCCACACTACGTTCATGAATTTCATCCAATACTATAATGTTTATACCAATCATTAAAGGGTTGGTTTGCATTTTTTGCAATAATATACCAGTGGTACAATATAAAATTGAGCCATAATCTCGAGGCAAGCGACTGAAAAGTAATAGTTAAAAATTATATCAATTTTAATAATTAGTTTCAATTTATATTTTAACCACTAAATAGCAGACATAAATTAAAATTGTGCATATGTATGTAAATTGTACATATGTATGTATGTATATCTTTTTAAAAACGAAAGATTTAATTTTAACCTAGAATTTGTTTTCTTTTTTAATAATATTAATTTAAAAGAAAATAAGCCTTTTAGTATGTTGTTTACTCAAAGTATTATTTTTTCAAACTCACTTTTCCAAGCGTATCTGATATCCTACTGCAGAACCCAACGACTCCTCTCTTTCATAAGCCACACGTTCAGCCACTGAAATCGCCGATATTCTTCTAGGTTGCGTACATACTATACGACACTCAGCCCCACGGCCACTTTTTATAAATTCATCTAGCAGTATTTGTGGCACTTGTGTAGTCTTGCCGCATCCTGTACTACCCACAACAAGAACAACCTGATTTTCTTGTATGGCCTTTAAAATGTCATGTATCTGCTTCATGGCGGGCAAACGTTGACGCATATCGAAACGTTTACGATATTCAAATGATTCCTCTTTAACCATTAAATATGTTTTCAAACGCTCATTGCTGGACTCTAAATTAATATGATCGAGTGTGTTTCTAACCGTACTTTTTGATTTCTCAAGAAATTCCTCGAAATTTACATCAAGCAAATTACGAAAATGTTGTGCAAACTCATCACAAACACGTTCATCTTCATTGTCGGCATCGAATTCATGCAAACAACTTTCTACTTGTGTTAAAACACCAGATGGTATATCCACGGAAGGATTAAGTTTAATGCGACCATTACTTTCCTCCTCAGCGTTTCGTTGCCGTTGTCTATCACGGTAGTATAAACCGATATCTTTGCCTTTTAACCATGGTGGTGGACGGCCACCACCGCCTCGACCTCCTCGTCCACCACGTCCTCTACGATGTTCACTCATCTAAATAATATGTCAAATACTGTAAAATAATAATTCTTTTGTAAACAAAATGCACACTACAATTTTGTTATGAATAATGCTTAAAAAGTAAGTAGAAAACATGTGTTTATCATTAAAAAAAAAAATAAAGAGTAAGGGAATGGAGTGTGTTGAAAAACAGAGCTGTAAAAGAGAGTGGTGCGGTAAAATAAAGAAATGGACTATATTGTTAATATTCACATTTTATGTATTGTTACTCTTGGTTATATAGATCTCGAGCTTGTGTAAAAATACTTTAAAATATAAAAATTGTGTAAAGTTCCATCGAATAGATACAAAAGTAATATTTGGTTCATTCAGTTAATAAATTATATCTTATAATATGAAATAACGAAAGTTATTTTAAAGCACTATTAAATGACACCAATATTTTTAAAATAATTTATAAAATACACAAGAAATTTACTATGTATTATATATAAAGATTTTAAATTTTTTATTCTTATAATTAAAAGAGATACCAATAATCTTTATACAATATTCTAAAATTATGACAAACTAAAGCTATGTCAGAAAAATGTGCAGAAAATGTCTAACAACCGTGTAAACTTAAAATTTTTGTCTTCCAACGTTGTAAGAAAAAGCATTTTCAGTACATTGGAAGACAAAAATATTTTCAGACATCTAACAATCGTGTAAACACACAATTTTGTCATTGTCATTGTTTAAAGACAATTGACAAACACTTTTCATTGTCATATGTGCAAAGTTTATGCATCTGCAAATGGCAGCATTGTCATAGAAATTATTTCTAAATGCAACTCTGAATATACGTAAATAATAAACAAACAAGTGTGCATTGATAAAATTTTTCAAAAAAGTGGAAGAAAATTAAAGAATTAAATTAAAGTGTGCATTAATAAAATTTTTAAACACACACACAGAGCTGCAAAACGAATTTGACAATGCCACACAACAATCTGACAACCGTGTAAACTGACAATTTCGGTTGACAGATAAAATAATTGTGTGACAATTGTGTGCAAATGAAATTGTTAGTTTTTTTACAGTCGTGCAAACTGACAATTTACCTTTTGCTAAATATTTCAATGTCAGGACATTGATAGCACATTGGTAGATATGACAACTTTGTAATATCTGACCATCGTAGACACATAGCTTAACATATTTTTTATAAACACCAAAGGTAACGTGATATCAATAACTGTTAGACATAATTACCTTCTTTTATATTTTAATTAACTGTACATTTTTGAAAATATATTTTTCACCTTTAACATTATCTCACCAACAACTATCATTTAATGCAACTCTGCTGTGAATGATCGTGATGATGAACGCTATTGTGAATGTCGAATATTTTTGTGACTGACATTTCAAAAACGTAACAGATTAAAAAAACTTGGCAACAAACGACGACACGACTTTTATATTCGCATCGCGCATAAATATTTTATTACTTTTTAGTGTTAATAAAACAATTTTTACAAAATAAAGAACTAATTGTATTACAAAATATATACGATAATACACAAATAATATATATGTATATAGTGAAATTTAACGTAAAGTTATTTAATATAAAAAATCAACAAGTGGTGGAAAAAACAAAGCGGAGTAAAAAACAAATTTGACAAAGTCCACAAACCGAAAATAAAATTGTTTATTAGAATTGTGGCTCAAAAAGTATTATAAAACGAAGTGATTATTCACTTTGGTAAAGAAATTTGTATGTATCAAAACACACAAATGTTATAAGTTTCTCAAGTAAAAGCTCAAATATTCTCTGTACCTACTCGTTAAAAAATCGGGCCAGTCATCAGCTACAGCAATATCAACATTATTATTTTTTGTTAAACGATTCAAGACAAGCTCCATTGCTATAAAAATAAAATCTTATACAAACAAATCATCCATCTACAACAGCTACAAATCCCATACAGCAAACGACAAACATTGTGATTCCTACCAACAACAACTACATAGAATTATTTAGTGGTGCTCTATATGCTGTTTCAATAATTTGACTTAAAAAAAATAACGAAAAAAATATTGTCTTTGCAGTTTGCTGATATTTTTTAGTTTCTATGACGTAAACTCGCGCAAAAAAACAAGGTAAGATAAAGAAACTAAATCTAACAAACCAGCTTTTCAACAAGACCAAAACTGATTTCTGTTTTTTAAGATTTTTTTATTAAATAGAATTTCCTAGAATTTTGTTTGTGAAGAAAGGGTTGAATTTGAAAGTTTTGTTTATATGTATGTATTTAAAGATCACAAGGAATTTTTCAAGTTTGTTATTATTTTTTCCTTTCACAATCATTGGTCAGGGCGTATACCAGATGAAAGAAGACCAATAAAAAAACAACCACATCTTGAACAGCAAGATGATCTGCATTTTGTCAGCAGCAACAACAGCACTATTATTAATAATAATAAAAGTGAACATTTGCACCATTATTATCATCACCACTAGTGTGAATTGTGTATAGCATTTACACTTTCTTGTTGTAATATCCCAGCTAGCATTTTCAATCGTGCACGACTCTTTTACGATCGGAGCCGACAATTGAAGTAATCGATGTTGTATTCCAATCGCGCACGTTCAGAGCAACTGAAGTAACTGTGTCAAGACGGCGACTCTTCCTTTCCAATCGTCGACGATAAGCAAAATCCAATTGTCGACGATAAGCAAAATCCAATCATAGGCGATTGCCAAGACGATGGTAAATTTATACAAAAATGCTTATTGTTATTTGTTTCTTTTATTAAAAATTTAATTTGTTAAATAAATATACATATATGAAAAAAAATTGAATTCTTGAAATAAAAATAAACTTATAAATTAAAATTTGTTAATTATTTAATTGCTTTTGTTTGTGAAAGTATCATTTTGAAGAGCTAAATACGATCGTTGACTGCAAACAATTTTCCAATGCTCGCCGAAATGCGTAAACGACGATTTACTTGTCGAAATGACTCGCAAAAGCACCGTATGGAAGCGAAAAATATTAATCTATGTACTCTAACAATCGTCTGAACGATTAAAAAAAGAGTCGCGAAATGATCGCGCTCGTCAAACAATCATCCAAATGCTAGCTGGGTTGTTCAACGGTGTATGTGTATTTTCTTGTTGTTATTTTTGCTCTTTAATGATGCATTTCCTTTTTTCTAGTTTGTGTTTTGGTGGGTTTCTTTTTATTTCTATCTACATATATTCTTATTACATTACATTTTGTAACTCACCTCTATTCTGGTTCCCTTCATCTGTTCGAATGAGAAATGTAAACAAAGAATTACAAAAACAAATGAATATAACAGTCAATGTAGCTGTTAGAGAAAACAAATTTTTTCAAATCTAAATAACTTCTATGTAAAAATGATTTTTTCGTTTTGGTTAATTTTCCATAAATCTTTCTTTTTATAAACTTCTTATATTTGCTAAATACGTACGTTTGGAACTTAAAGCATTATTTATTTTAATACCTACTTTGTAATACTACAAGTTTTTGTGTGATGCAATTAATGACTTAATCCATTAGATAGATAGATGGTTGGTTAGACCTCATTGCATTAAAATGCAATGTTAGGTAGATATGTATGTACTTGTTTGATAATTAATGAACGTATTAAAAAATCTATGATCAAACCTGTTGTTATTACTTTTGACCATATTTTTATTTTGCAATAATATTTTAACGTTATTTTAAATGTTTGTTCTTAATAGATATTCAGTTAATTATGATTCAGAGTTAAAAAAAAACTTTATGTATTTCGTACATTATTTACACTTTTTGTTGTGCATAAGAAGCACAAATTAATTTTGAGATTTTTCCAAAAATATTAAAAACTTCCATTTTATTTTTAAAATGTTTTATAAAAATTTTTCTTATTCGAAGATTTACTTCTAGTTAGTTTTTTATAAAAAGTTTTTACATAGTACTCGCAAGAGGAAAAATTCTCATTTAGTTAAAATGTTTTATTTAAAATTAAAAATATGTTTGGCCATTTTGTAAACAAACATAATAAACATAAAACTTTAAACATTATTTCCATTGAATCTTTAACTATTCCTTATTTTTATATAAAAATTTATTTAATAATTACAATTAATTAGTTTATTGTTGTACGATTAGATAATAGATAACTAGTAGACTTTAATGTCAAATTAAGTAACCAGAGATGCCAACTTTTGAGACTCAAAACGCGTAAAAAGTTGTGAAAAAGGGCTAAATTGAAAAAAAAATCCGTTTAAAGCCACATCCTGTCAAAATGTTCGATAAAGTGCGAAAAGAGGCTAAATTATAAAATGTTTATTTTAAAAATCAACACAACAAACACATTTTTAATAAAATAAATTATTAGAAAAAATTACTACCATGAGATACATATCACGGTGCGACAGTCCAAAAAACCTGGGACCGGATATTATTTTTCTTGTAGGGATTGTCGAGCAACAAGATTTCAATAGTGAAATATGCCGGACACCTCCAAAATCTGGATTTACGGTTAAAAAGCCGGTTTTTTTACCTTTGCGCACTTAGAGCTAGTTTCTGGGATAAAGATAATCTACATTTTTCGCTTAAACTAAAAATTGTGTTTCTCAGTTATTATTTATTTGATATATAATCTAGGTTTAACTGAGCATCATTGGTGAGCTAAACCTAGATATAAAATGTCAAAATACAAAAACAGCTGAAAAATAAAATAAACAATTCAACAATTGAAAAGAAATTTACGACAATTTAACAAAAATTAAAAAAAAATGGATTATTCTAGTGATGATGAGGATTTAAGTGATTCAAACACATATAATAACTTAAATATGTCAATTGTTAGAAAGATACGAACAATAAGGACACGTCCAAATCATTTCTGCAGTTATACCGACGCCGAATTCTTTCAAAGATTTCGCTTAACAAAACAATCCGCATATAATGTTTTAGAACTAATTGGACCACACATTAAATACATTTTTTTAATTTTTTTCAAAGTTAAAAGTTTTCAAATACTCTTATTGACGCGGTTGCTTTTTTGCGAAAATTTAAGATATTGCCATATTTATATAAAAAATTAGGAGGAATGCCATATGTATTTTGACTGAACAGTACGGCAATGCTAACAAAATTGACAGAAGGTAATCCACTACTGAGAAACACAATCAGTAGTTAAATCCCGGCAAAATATATTTGAGGTTTAATATAACAGTGTGTTAAGCTGAGTTTAACTGACAAGTAAAAAACTAGCTCTTATAAGTCTGTAATTTTGTTAATAATGATTCGATTTTAAATTTCTTACTAGATTTGGAAAAAAGAAACTGAGCTCTTTCGAATAATTTATCTAAGAAAACTTAAGAAATTTGGGCGTTATTGTCGAGCAAATTGTGTTATATAGCAAATTGTGTTATTGCTCGGCAATAACGCCAATTCTTAGATAAATTATATAGTTTATTTTGTAGTTTAAAGAACATACATTATCTCTTTTTAGGCTATATTTAATGTGTATTAAACTGTTACACGTATTTAATGACATTTTGCTTCTAATTTTATTTTTGAATAAATTCATGACACTAAAACTCCTCTCAACTTCTGAGTTTGGGTACGGATATGTCAATATGTGTATTGCAAAACTAGACAGTTTAAGGAATGGGTTATTACCAATAACATTAATTCTATATTATTAGATTAAAGGAAAAAAAAGTACGAAAAAACTAAAATGTAGCCATATCGAGTAAAAAGTAATAACGGGCTGAAAGATAATTGTAAAACGTGCTAGATTTACGCGTTTTTTAGTTTAGGGCCAATTTTTTCGCGTTTTAAGTGACTAAAATCGGGTTAAATCTAGCCCGAAAATGGCTAAGTTGGCATCGCTGTAAGTAACCTTATTCTCAAGATTTCCAAAAAATTTGATAACGATTTAAAGGCAGAAACTCTTACTATTATAATTTTATTTATTATTACTATTTTATCTCAAAAAATTATTCAAGATATGATAACTAAAAATGTCAAATTAAGCATTGTTCACATAAAATCCGATCGCAAGTTTGTGTCCAAAAGTCCATTGTGAATCCTTTCAAAAAAAGGAAAAATTAAAAAATAATAATTTGGCTAAGAAACTATAATCCCAGGTGACAGATTGCCTGCATAAATTAGTGATTAATGCCACTATCTAGGACCAACAGAGTCCTGGTAAAAGAAGTATTCAGTTTTTTCCATAAGGCTCTGGATATCCTACCTCTATATTTTCACATGACCGGTCAGTAATTAGTTGTGGTAATCGCACAGTGGTGGTTTCACTGTTGCTTCTACTACATCCAGCTCCGAACCATATAATATGTAAATATGCATCAAAATATGTGGAATAATTTTAAACCCCTAATTGATACTGATTTATTAACATAGAAAAGCTTTACAAATAAATTAAAATTCATTTTGCATTAACAGCTGCACAACATTTCGATGCACGGCACTACATATTTTAATAAGTCGCTTACTTTTTGTGTTGTCAAGAACTACTGTACTATTCCGCTACAACTTTACTTTGAAAAAAGCCAATTGGTCGGAGCTGTCCACCTGAGTAATATTTAAATTGGTCACAAAAGATATGCTCTTCAGACTGCAAATTGCTTGAAAAATCATTGGATTTTTACCCTGTTTATTTATATTATGGATGGTATTATTTTCTTTTCGTTGCAACATACAAATTAGGTCCCGGTAGCTGTTTGAAGTCAATTATACATATGTAATAAGTTCTTAAAACTTTGTCAAGTAATAATTGCTCGTTTTATTGCAACACCATTCTGCGATTTGTATATTTAATAGCACAATTGGTTGAAAACCCAACCACAAATATTATTCTTGCGGTAATTAAATTGGTGTTGTTTTTTACGGTGATTATTTTAATTTTTAGAGAATATTATGTCGCACTTTTAATTTTATAATTTTTAATTAGGCTTGAGTTCATTGAGGTGATTATTTTATTTAAATAACATATTCGCTTTCTTTACGCTTTAGAATTGCCTAAAAAATTTTAAAAGAATTTGTAAACGTTTTTTTTTTTTTGCTCAGCACTCGTACAAATAGACAGATTTTTGTTTTAGAACGACCTGATTCGGCAGTGGCCGAATTTTATGTGAACAATATTTTATATACATATAACACTTTTTTTTTTAAAATAACGAAAATATTTTAGCTGATTATAACGCAATAATAGTTTAGTTGGTTGTCAGCCATTCCGAAAAAATTATTCGTTCTACGTTTTCTATAAAAGCAAAAAACGAAATCAATTCCACTTACGAACGGAATTAAATTCTGTGACATAGCTAATAATATATACTGTGTGGATTTCACTACAATTGGATATTTTCTAAATATTGTCAAATCATAAGCGGCTGAATTATTTGTCATTCTGAAGTTTGTTCTCCAGGGAAGAACTTTCGATGACAGCCAAATTTTTACAACAACAACAAAAATATGTGGCAATTATTTTTATAACTTTAAGATTTAAATGAAAAGTCCCATAAATGGTTAAAGTTCAGTTTAAAACATTTGTATTTTCATATATTCTGTAAAGTACAAATTAAAATTAACAATTATTATCTTTTTAATTACAGTTTCATTCCATATATAAGTACTACGCTTTGACAATGACTATGTTATTTGTGTAACAGTTCCATACACTGTTGTATAAAGTTCTTTCTTGGGGAAAAACTTCCGCTTAACACAGCTGTCCTTGACAAGGTTTTTGTTTGTTTTTTTATGTAGATTCTACTTCTATCAACAAAGTTTTAATATTTACAATTCTCAAACCAAATAACCACAATTATTTCCTTTTGAAAAAACATTTAAATTGTATTAATTTGCTATTCATTTAAATATTTAAAACATAGTATAATTAAAACTAAAATTTTAAGAAGGTGTCAAAAACAAATATCCTAAAAATATTCATATTTCTTATCGTGTGTTCATTTCATGTGTCATAGTTGTTTGTATTTTACAGTATTTCTTATTTACACGTTACTTTAATTCGTATTATACTTGTTATATTATTAAATTTGTTTTTAAATGCTAACCGGTACTGTAAGAGAAAAAAATAACTTTTGTATTTTAAAACTATTGTAGGCATATTTATTGTGTATTTAGCACATTACATTAGTCCAATAGAATTTCAAAACCAAATATTTATAAATTAAATGAGTTAGCAATAGAACAAACAAACTATTTATTATTTAAAGAAATGCTGTAAAACCGGTATTATCCCAAAGGTATTAAAGTGTTGATAAATCAAAAATTATTGTCGTCCCAAATTTTGTAATCTTGGTATAATGTCTTTAAAATAATATTTGTATATACATATAATTATTGTCAATTCTGCTTATGAGTGGACAATTGACAGAACTTAGTATATTTCCATAGAGGTCTGATCTGCAATTGAGAATGATTTAAAACATACTCTTACTTATATTTCAAAGATTAGATAATGAGTTAAAAACAATTTAAAAATAATAACTTTCTCTTTTAATTTGAACTTTCTAAACAATTTGATTACTTTTAAGATAATTGAAAATATCATTTGATATCATTTGCTAAACGTTTATTCTCAAATCAAATTTAAATTGTATTGACATTTTTTTAAATATCAACTCTTAATATAAAATTAAAAAAATTTCATTTGTGAAATGTTTTTTTTTTTAAACAATCACAAATTTATTTAAAATGTGTCTACGCTTTGTACAAAAATATGCTTCAAGTGTTAAAATCATTTTAATTGAAATGTTTAACTTTATACATATTTGCAATATAATATTAAATATTTATTTTTGATGTGAGGAAAGAATATACAGTCTGCCAAATCGTGGATATACGGAAGAAGATTGTAGTTTATATAGAATGACTTAAGTTTATTTTAATAAATTTTGTTCTTCATTGCAGTTTGTACATTATAATAACGAACACGTTTTTATACAAATACTGAATTTACAATATTTCAAGGCAATTTCTATATACATACATAAATTATTTGTACAAGTCCTACGATATTTTTGCATACATAAGTTTTTCAAAGGTTGTATGAAAATTTAGGGTTTTCCAAAAGTTTATATCTGTAAATTAAAGAAAAGAAGGACATTTTGAAGGCTTGACAACATAAATATACCTATACGACTTTGCTAAAAAATTGTGTTCACAATCAGATAGTTGTATCATACAATCTACAACATACAACATCAGTTGTGAAGTGAGCAAATATGTAAGAATTTTTATAATTTTTTGTATTTTATTTGATTCTAAGAAAAATTATTCATATACAGTCTACAAGAATTCCCTTTATCACCTTTATGCCTGCACAATTGTTTATTACAAAATAATGATCGATCGATCTGCTTATTTTATAATAAATGAACTAATGCAGTTGTGTTATGTTATTTATTTGTTTGTTTTTTTTTTCTATAATATTATTTCACTTGTTTAGATTATATTTTTGTTGTTGTTTATTTTAATGGCTATGATGTCATTACTAAACGTATTGGTATTAAGTGTAAAAATTATTCCTAATGATTTTGTTTATATTACGAGTATTTGGAGATTTTTATTTTCAAATACATTTAATTTAAGCATTTAAAAAAAAAAAAAAAAAAAAACAACTACCTAAAATGCATTAACTTTGAACTATTCTCTCTTAATACAATTTGATCTATAATAGCTTTTAAAATTGTTCTCTTAATTTTAAACATCGACAATGTGTTTTTTTTTTCAAATAATCAATTTCAAAATAGTACGTTAAACCGTTGAAAGATAATAATTTTTCGTTTTGGTTTGTGTAATCAACTCACTTATTTTGTTTATATTTTTGCTCCAGTGCACATTTTGAATAAGAAACGTAAGAAATAAAGTTGAGTGTAGTTGTATTTAATACTTTTCTAATACAAATTTATTTTGGCATGAATGTAGTATGTATGTACATAGATAGGTAATATTTAAATCTGGTGCTAATATTATAAAACTTTGTTTTTATACGTAGCCAATATTTTCAATATGATTATGTGCAAGAATGCGCATGCCATCGTAGTCAATTAAATAGAGAAACAAACATCTATAGTTAAAAAAACTGGTATTGCACAGTGGTCTAGTTATATGTTTTGTTCTTAAAGTTTTATAGATCATGCAAGATGTTAATCTTTTAACATGATGTTTTATGTTTTGAAAAGACAACAAACAAGAGTCTTTCTAACACAAAATGGAGCAACGGATAAACTACCAATTCGAAAATATTTTTAAAAAGTATAGAAATTTTGAAAGCAATGACTTTGAATCGAAGAGAGACAAATTGACTTGCAGATCCTCTCTGTTGAAATAAATGTTAGTGACTGGAAGTGGTACAAATTGACAGCCAGTTCCTCTTATGTCAAAGAAAGTAATTCACAAATATTTTTAAAACTGACTATTTTTCGTGTTTTGATTTACATACTTTTGAATATATAGTGGCTCAAAGTTTATTTTATGTGGAAGCTTTAATATTAACCATTTCGACTATTTTTCGTTGTAAACGACAATTTTGGAAATTCTCGCTGAAGTTACAAAATTCAACAGTAAATATTGATAGAAGTAAAAAAAAAGAAAAACCAATCCAACAATGCTGCATTGAGCTAACTGCATAAAATAAGATGTGACGTGAAAAAAACGAGCATTTTTTGTTTTTTTAGTTTTAATATATTAAAATGTTTTTTGTTTGTTAGACTATAACTTTTTTTGTTTTAAATGACATCCATTTCGTTTTAAAATTCCTGTTACTTTTCTTTTTATGCAGCTCTTAAAACAAAACAAAAAAAAATAAGCTGTGAGCCACTGTACAATTTTTTTCATTCTGTTTTGAACATATTACGAATGATTCGACATATAGGATAAACATTTTGTCGAGTTACTTTTCTTTCGATTTAATAGAAAATCCTTAAACTCCTATATATAGAGTGATCAAATTTAAGTTCAGGAAGACAATTTACTGTCAAATAATGAAATTTTAAGATTTCCGCTGTCATCCTTTATTACATACATACATATTTAGTTCAATCTTAGAAAATTTTAACCATGGAACTCTTTAGACGCATATAACTTTTGTTAATTGGCTTTTTTGAAAACTAAACGAAAACATTTTCAACAAAGTCATCTTTAGTGATGAGACCCATTTCAATTATGTGGCTATGTATACCAACTATTGATAGCAGTGATCTTTGGTTGATCAGTAATACAAATATTTAACAAGCATTTCTCGCTTTTACTGAATCATGCCCTGAAAGCTTCGTAACTAAGAGACAAACGCTTATACTCTGCATCAGTGGTCGGTACAAATAAAACTTCTCACATTAGTAAATCTATTCTGATGTTGTTTGTAACAATATTTCTGGTTGTTTTTTTAATGCACAATTCCCAATGAATTTGCCTTCTGATCATTATAACGAATTTCGCAGAAATTTGTGTTGTATGTATCTTTGACGTTTATTATGTTGTGCCGTGATATAAACCACCAAAGTAAACAGAATTTTTGGGCAGGTTATTATTCATTTAAGCTGATGTCTGTCATATCTAACAATATTGTTCCAACGTAATATCTTTGGAACTAATGATTTTGAAACGCATTTAAAAAAATTTATAAAATATTAGTTTACTTTTAATTTTATTTATTCTGACCACTGTTAACAAACAAAACAACCAGATAAACATATTCAGTCTCTCTTTTCTTATATGTTCATTCATTCATATGTTCAGTTCCAGATGCCTAGTAAACCAAAACAAAAATTAAAAAAAAAAACTCAACGTAAACGTAAATAAAACAGCGGTAAAATATACAAACTAAAAAAAAACAACAAAAATCAAAGCATACTGTGGTGGTGTGTACTTTAACTAAACGTCCTAGCACTCGCTATATATCTGAAATATAATCAAACCTCCTACACTACGCCACCCTACCCTACCTTAACTGCACTACCCGAAGCGACTAGACATATCAGCTGTGTTTTTTCCCTTTTAGAACATTCACAAACAAATCCAATATTCGTAGCTCAATAAAACATTTTATAATTGATAGTAGAAAAATTATTAAATTTAAACAAATAACTAAATAAAATCATGCATATCTTTGCTTTTAGAATGTCTAAAAATGAAAAAACAAAATCGGGTGGCCTACTGGAAAGTTGGTTTGGTCGCCCCAAGGCCAAAGTTGGCAACTACAATACCGGCACTTTATCCGGACGGCCAACGTCGACAGAAGGTGATGCTGCTTTTGATTTGCAGGAATTAGAAAAAACCATACGAGGTCTAAGTGATTCTGAGGTGGATATTAAGTTTATGGAAATTCTAGAGGACATGAATATCCCAAAAGATAAACGTGGTCCTCTACTCTCAAAATCCATAACCGAAAGACAAAAAATGATTTTTATGCACTTAAAAGGTAAGTGGACAAATTAACCTAACCTTAAATTATTGCTACATAAATATTTTTGTTTGTTGGCATTCCTTAGATAAGATTACATTTTTTTGAATTGTTTATTTGTTTTTGTTTTGTTACTGCTAGTTTTATTTTCTTGTTTTGTGTTGTCTCTTTTATTTATTATTAATATTTATACTGGTACCTTTGAGTTCGTATTTTTAATTATAGCTCTTGAATTGTATGCAATAATTGAAAATAAATGTATGATTCATACTAGTTTCTTTTTTACACTTGAAGATTATAATTTATATGTGTATGAGCGTACAAGTTGCTGATAGAAGTTATAAACTAATATAATAAATAAACTTTGGTGCATGCCATTTATGTGGTTAAATTTAAATTTGCAATTAAAAATATATATTTACTTCCTAATAAACGTTGCAATTTAATAATACAAAGAAAATTCAGAAAACGGAAACCTAAGTATTTGTTCATGGGTCTTGTCTTCAATGAAATTAATGTGGATATCATGGAATCAATTTTACAATTTTTAAATATAAATATAAAGACTGTATCGATTTATACTTGAAAATTTTATTATGAAATCCGAAAATGAAGATTTGAAAGATAGTTTAAAAAAGTGTTTGTTTCAAACAGAACTATTTTCGGTCTTCTTAATTGTAAAGTAAACTAAAAAATCAATACATAATCGCATTTAATGAAATATGAAACTTACAATTATTTTGAACTGCACTTTACCGTTATAATTTCAATGAATTTGAATGAAAAATCAAAAGAGAATTCCATATGTTTTTCTTACATATGTTCGCGCGTCTAAACTCGGACATTTAGATGATAAATTAATTAATTTTGTATACGCTTTTGTTTTTGTGAATTAAATTCAACTTTAATAACTATATAAAAATGCAATATAATTTTTTTAATACTTATATATAATATCATTTATATTGATAGTGATAGTGTTGACTTTATTTTAACGCTCACAGTATTTAAAGTTATATAGCATCTGTTGTTTGTAAAATTTTCACATAAACTCGGTCTTTCAATTGGCCCCAAGAATTGAGTCGGCCAATTAAAAATATTAAAATATTCACGATACGGAAAATTCTCATGCAAAAATATAATTTTGTTAAGAAATGTATTGTTTTCGTGCAGTTATTAAAAAAGCCAATTCAAAAATATTCTGAGCATCCAAAGAATTTTATAGTTCACATTTTCCAAGTTTATACCAAATAAATGTCAAAGAGTGAAAGCTTAATTCTTGATATTTCGTCATCTGACGGTTGCCTATTGGTAACCCAACTCCAGTTTGGTTGATATACATAATCGACCCATTAGAAACATTTGATAGCAATTTTACAACTTCCACAGTTGATGAAGATATATAGTAGTGGAATGTAATAAAATATTTTTTTTTCAGTCAGTAGTTAACTATGTTGCTCTAGTGTGGTCACCTTCGTTGAGTGATACCCAGTGGAGAAATATTCAAAGCTGTAAAAATGCAGTCTTAATTTCATTTTATTTCAAAAAAACAGATTACAAAAAAACTTTTATTTGTGAGAATCAAAGAACCAATATCTTATGATAAATTGGAGATGACATTGAAATCAATTAAATGTTTAAATAATCTATTATACAAAAAATTTAATCGTTTTAATTTTTAAGTTTTCGGGCCTGCATAAAATAAGCTGTGACGTGAAAAGAATATAACATTTGTTTCTTAAATGAAATGCTGTTAGTTTTCTTTTTATAGTGTTTTGAAAAAGATTCACTGTATAAAATAACCTGTGAGCCACTGTATATTAATTTATATTTAACTTAAATTGACATTTAAGTTCTATATGTAGCGTAACAAAAAGTCAATAAAACAAAATTGTCTATACGATTTCTATTAATATGAACAAATTAAAAAAATAAGCAGAAGTTTTTGGCACTAATTCATAAACGAAATGTATTAATACATTTACATATATAAAAAATAGTTTTTGGAATACGTTTGCATGAGTATAATCTCAAATAATGTAGGAACAGTGAACTTGACAAGTTAAATTTAAATTAAAATCAGGCAAGTAGTTCTCAACATAAGTAATTTGACACATAAAAAACCTATACTAATACTTCTGATCCTATAAAACCGAAAATCAATTTAATTACATTTTATACATAAACTTTGTTATCAACAGATGAGTATATGCTTAACCAACCTCATTTAAACAAAAAAATAAATTAAAATTGTTTAAAATTTACATTGAAAAACATACATACATACATATGTATGTGCATGTTGTTAAGTAGATAAAAAAGCAATAACAGCTGGTTTAGTACAGGATGACCTTGACTTTTATCGTTTAAATAAAAACACAAAAATTATACGTTACACTTGAAACAATAAAATTTAAAAATATAAAGAAATTCTCCCAAAATAAACCAGTACGAACAACAAACGTGTAAATTAAAAAGAAATAAATTTGTGATGACTTCAAAAATATATTCTTTTTTTAGATGCTTATTTAAAATGTTGCTGTTACTAATTTTATATACTAAATTTATATTAATATTTGTGTACTATAACTAAACTTAAAATGAATGCATTTTTATTTTTAATTTTCTGTTTGTTAACTATATACATATGGAATTGAAAATGACAGCATAATAATATATAAATAAAAGTATTTAATTAGTTTAGTAAGAATTTGAAACAGACGCTACGGGGAAATTTAACTTAACTTTTACTTTTTGTGGGGTTCAGACCATTTATATTTATATACTTGATCGAAAATCCGTATCTTAAGGAGTAATTTGGTGGAGAAATGGTTTTGTTGTAGCATATTTTCCTTTAAAGTGCATATTTTTTAATATTTTGTATGTTTTTTGTATATGTACATATTTTAAAAATCCTACTAGGCATTTAGGCCTCCGAGTAGAGACCTACACAATGGACATTTGTGAATTCCTTTCAGAAAAAAAGAATAGCTTAGTTTAGAAAGTATGATCCCAGGACAGACCTCCTAGAGAAATTAAATATTCGCTAACAGTTACATTATTATCTATCACACTCGTATAGCCCTCAAATTTCCCTTATGAATCCTCTGTCTTACAGACCCCGACATGTTCTAGTTCATTGTGGTATTGACTACTTAAACATCCATACCTATGGCGCTGTCCTGGGTCCCGTGTAATGGCATACATCTGCATATGCTGTATAAATCCGGTGTGTCCTTACGCTTACAAGACAGTGACGCATCAAGTGACGATCAAGCTGACTGTCACTCTAACACTACTTTTATCTAGGCCCAATGGAGTCCTGGTACCTGTATTCAATTTGGGCCATGAGGCTCTCAATATCCTATAGTCTAGTAGGACTTCTTTTAATACTATCCCGTGGTAAAAACACAGTGATGGTTTCACTGTTGCTTCTACTATATACAAGGATAGTGCCGAACCATGCTTCACAAGCTCATCTGCTATTTTGATACGCTACAGACGAACGTCGAAGTACTCCTTTATACCACATTGGGCACACTTACATCATTTTACACTTCCCCACACTGCTTCCCAGTGTCTGTTTCCACTATATATCCGTCAGTAAATACCGCATAACTATTGTGCTGTCTGGCGGAATTACTACGCTGATGCCTATCTGAAATCTCTATTACCGGAGTACTGTCGAAGTTTGTTTCCGTTATCATGTAGTCCGATACGATTGGATAATTTTGGATTCATGTTCGAAAACCATATTCGTATTGGTATCTCCGTATGGTCTAATATCATAGACATCAATAAATTTTCACATGTCATCTTACTTCAACTTACAATGATTCTTCAAAATGAATTTATTATGATTCTTTTTAAATTAATACGCCATTTGTATATTTAGCAATACTTCAATATTTATCTATTTAATTAAGAAAATAACGCCCAGTTACAAATGAGATGTACAAATCTTAGACTTTCATTGCGAACGTACATATAGCATGTGTAGGTTGATTATAATTTATATCAATAATTTTAAAATAAATTTTGATTTGTTATTATGATTAATGTCTTCCCATTTTCTCCCGGTGCTTATTATCAGAGACCTGCAACAAGTATGAACGAGCCGACTTATTCACTAACGTTGAATTTTAAGAACAATACAAAAAAGTATGATTCAATTTTATGCTTATTCACTTTTTATGCACACACAGAAAATTCAGCAACGAGTATAAATCATTTCCAACACTTGGTTCGAACTGCAATGTTTGAAAACAAAAATTCTTGTTTATACACAGTTTGTTTTTTGCATGTCGGCTTTGTTGTGCATGATCTGATTGGAATTGAACTAAAAACACACGAGCCACTTATAAGTAAAAAGCGGCTGGCAGAAAAATATGAAAACATAAAAAATGTGCATTTACTACCTATTTAACATTATTTTGTCGAAAAGAAAACTTATTTGACAAAGCAATGATAAAATTTGTAATATGTACAGTTTGTCAAATATATCTTTGCACAGCAAAAAAAATTAAAGAAAAAATGTAAAATGAGCTGCTTCATACATTTAACGACACAGTCGAACATTCATGTTCGCACAAAACGACAAATGAATAAAACACATGTTCGGCTAACAACACGTTGGCTTTGATGTAAAACGAGCTTCATACATTTAACGACACAGTCAGAATATTCATGTTCGCAAAAAACAACCAGTGAATAAAACTGAATGTTTGAAACGAACGGTTGCGTAAACGAGCGTTTTGTGCATTTGAACAAAAACGATTAAATCATAAAAATCAATGTGCATGATTAAGTATACCCGAAAATTTAGTACTCGTTGCAGGTCTCTGCTTATTATTTCATATGATTTTTGAAAACAAAACAAATTGTTTATATATACATACATAGTATATTATTTTAACATATTTATAAATATAAAGAAACAACTCAAATAAAGTGTTGTATACAATAACAACAACAATAACAGCAATATTAATATTTTTTTGCGTTTTTATTTGTTGACACTGAAATGTAAAATTTGTATGTATGTATATAACTTTTAAACGTACGAAAGTATAGAATTAAAAATAATTTTTATTCTAGTAACGTATTGTCGGTAGAGGTAGTGCTTTTCTTTTTTTATTAGAGGAGAAGCAGGTAATAGACAAAATTTTACTTGTTTGAAATAATTTTTAACACATTTGTGTGATTAATTTAAAATATTACGGAAATTATTGAAGAATATGACTAAAAAACGAAAATAGAAATTACAATATTAAATAAAAGTTGGCATATTAAAATGCAATTTTAAATTCATACTCAATTTTAATATCTCAGTAAGTTTCTATTTTTACAGAAATAACATTGTTATTAGATGATCATAAGTTATTTTTATAATTACGTTACTTGTTGTGGAATATACAGATTATGTTTATTGTCTAAAAAAGAAATACAATCATAATTAATTTTTATAAACAAAAAAAAATTTAAAAATAACTCCAGTTTTCAGGGTATGTTTACTTTTAAAAACGTTTTGCCAACTCTAAAATACAGGGTGGCTGATGAATATTGCTACATTAAGAAACTCAAATAACTTTTTTTTTCAGTGTATGGAATACATTTTTCTTTTATTCATGTTAAATCTCATTCAATTTTATTAAATATAGTTTAATTTGTTTTAAAAATAATGAAATTTAAATGCCCCCCCCCCCCTGCTCGTTGATGCATGTGCGGCACTTAGCAAAAAGTTGTTCATTACTGTTTGGAGAGTTGAGACAGGAATAGCCGCAATTGTTGCTCGAATGGATTGCTTTAGTTCATTCAAATTTGTTGGTTTTGCTTTGTAAACTTCCTGTTTGCAATAACCCCACAAGAAAAAGTCAGGTGCAGTAAGGTCAGGCGACCTGGGTGGCCAACGGAATGTGGAGTTTCTGGATATCAGCTTATTGGGAAATTTTCGTCGCAATTATGTCATAACAGGTTGGGCTATGTGAGGAGGTGCACCATCTTGCTGAAACCACACAGAGTTAAAAGGAATTCTCTTTCGGCGTAATTCTGGATAGAAAAACTCTCTCAACATGCTCAAGTAACGGTCTCCAGTAACCGTAACGGGGTGACTGTTTTATTCGAAGAAGTAGGGCCCGACAATGCAGCGTGATGAAACTGCACACCACACTGTGACACGAAGTGGATGCAATACAGACATGAAAAGACAGTTCAACATGTTTCCATCCTCTTCCACCATTTGAAGCATCTTCTGGCAAAATTCCAAGCGAATCGGCAAGTCTGCAGCGTTAAGTTTGTTGACCATTTGAATTTTATATGGGAATAACTCCAAGTATTTGTGCATAACTGACTGTAATGACTGTCTGCTTATATCCATTTGAGCAGATAAGCTGCTTGTCGAAACTCTTGGATTGTGCTGTATCGCAGCAGCTACAGCAGCGATTGTTTCCTCCGTTCGAACTGAAGGGTTTCGATGGTAAGGTCTTTTGTTGACTGTCCCATGCTCGGCAAAATTGTTTACAAGTCTCATTATGGTCCATCTGCTCGGAGGATTGCCGCCAAATGTGCGCCTATACTCTCTTTGAACCGAAACTACGGACTCCAGTGCGTGATAACGGCGGACAATCCAAATTCTTGTTTCGGTGTCCCAGTTATCCATTTTTGTCAAATCTAAAAATCAATCTGCAAAATAAAAAAAAATGGACCACATTCATTAAATAGAAAAAGTTATTACATTTTTGTTGGTAGCGGCTTTCATCAGCCACCCTGTATAATAAGCATAAAGATCGTTTCATTATATAAAACATACGTTACATTTTCTGAATAATCGTTATAATGAAAATTATAGAGTAGAGTTTGTTGGAGTACATAATAATTAATAGTTGAGCTGTTCGACAGTGGGAAAGTGTTTTACAATAATTACATGGGATATATTACGTGAAAATATATTTTTTACGGACCGAAATCAATGTTCGAAATACATGCAAGTCCTGGTATAACTAAAAAGAATATTCCTTTTATCGAGATTTCTTCATTTAATAAATTTTAAACGGTGTAGTAGCGGAGTCACAACTATCATCTAAATTTTCCATCATTTGTAGTTTAGGATTAATAGTCTTCTTTGGAGGGTTTTTAATTTTATAAATGATTCTACCATTAAAGATATACTAGCTTTATTTAGATGAGGATAATATAAAACAGAAAAGGTTTAATTTGCATTGTTTCAGATACATTAGCGCAAAGTAAAATTGTTACTCTACCCTTCTCTAGCATGTACGCACGTTTTATCTAGCTCTACTAAATCAGCTCTGACTGAAAACTTCTCTTCTGAGAAGTCTTACATAGTATTTTTTGATCTTCATGTTCTCTTCCTTGGGCCCTGACATGAACGAGATATACCCAAGGCTTTAGCAAATGACAACAAATTGTTTAAATAAAATTTTTAATAGAACATGCAAATAATCTAAAAAAGAATGCAACATTTAAAAACAATTAAAAAATTTAGCTTTCATTTTTATGCACCATATAACTTTCAACCAAGAAGTATTACCAAAATGTACAGCCTATAAAAAGGCTTTACAATGTCCAAAGTTTAGGTTGTGTTCAGTTAAACCACTTTCATTTAGTCAATGGCGGAAAATTTTGGTGTAATTGATACACCATGTTCTTCAGATAGTATTTTTTTGAAACTCTAAAAATCGTACTTCTCTGATATTTCTGCCAATTTTTCTGGAGTTATACCGATGTTTCTGGCGATTATCATTTTTCATATTCAATATAATTAAACATCTATACGCAAAATTAAAAAAACAGAAATTTTAAAGGTGTAGATAGGTTAACGAACAGACATAATATCGAAACTAATTTTAGACATAAAAAATATTTGTATTATAATGGTAGGCTAAAAATTAATGGAATTTAAAAAATTCTATAGCGCATTTAAGAAAAATAATTTAGTGATCGAATCGACACAAATTTCGTTTTAAGCAATAAAGTAAATGTAATTTATAGTGAACGACAATCAACATAATAAATCCAGGTTTATATAAAAATATAGTGAAAATATCATTCCAAAACATTTAATATTATTCTAAAATGTTGGACTCATTTCAATTCTAATTTAAGTCGTATAAGTATTATTTCTATTAATTATACACTGACAAAATTCAAATCTTTCTCTAATAGTCCAACAATTTTCTGTTTTTCAGGCAAAAATTCTCTAGAACATCGAGCAAATTCAAAATTTGAAAAACCCTTTGATTACATAGAATACCTGCGCAATGGAGAACATAGTGAAAATAAAATTTATGCCTGTATTGAAAGTTTACGTGTGGCGCTCACAAATAATCCGCTGTCGTGGATTAAGGAATTCGGAGAAGATGGCATCGATGAAATTATTAACCTACTTAGGCGATGTAAGCAAGAACAACGAACCTTTGATCGTATCGAGCTGGAATGTATAAAATGTCTAAAGGCGATTATGAATAATACATGGGGTCTCAATCTAGTACTTACACCCGATCAACATACTGTAGTATTACTTTTGGCACAATGTCTGGATCCGCGCAAGCCTAGCACCATGTGTGAAGCGGTAAAGCTGCTGGCTTCATTCTGTTTGGTGCACGATCGTAATGGTTATGACAAAGTATTAAGAGCGATAACAACAGCCGCCTCAACGTCATACAAGTCCAGTGAACGTTTCCGGCCCATAGTGGATGCTTTGTTTTTGGACGATAAATACGATGCTCGTAGAGAACTGGCTTGTCATAGTTTAATTTTTATTAATACTTTGACAAATACGCCTAGTGACTTGAATTTCCGTCTGCATTTGCGATGTGAAATTATGCGTATGGGCTTGTATGGAAAGTTTGATAGATTTAAAGACATCGTGGAAAAAAGTAATAATGACGCCTTGAAACAGCATTTTAAAATCTTCAATGAAATTCGTGAAGATGATTTTGAAGAATTTACCCAACGTTTCGATAATGTCACCTATAATATGGATGATGTTACCGACTGTTTTGATGTCATAAAGAATATTGTCACCGATACGCCTGCAGAACCTTATTTCCTGTCAATATTACAACATTTACTCTATATACGTGATGATTTCTATTATCGGCCAGCCTACTACCAACTAATTGAGGAGTGTGTGTCACAAATCGTTTTTAACAAATTTGGTGATCCAAATTTTGAGAATCGCGACTTTCATATTGATTCTTCACTGCTTTTGGATGACATTGTGGAAAAGACCAAAGCCAAAGAGACCAAGCGTTCCGAGGAGTATGAAAAGAAAATAGAAGAATTGGAAATTGCCAAACAGGAAGCGGAGG
The DNA here is from genome assembly GCA_916048285.2 of Bellardia pandia. Taxonomy (NCBI): domain Eukaryota; kingdom Metazoa; phylum Arthropoda; class Insecta; order Diptera; family Calliphoridae; genus Bellardia; species Bellardia pandia. Next base: position 25,928,588 of record OU696530.1, on the reverse strand, counting down.
CAAAAGCAGCACATTTAGAGGAAAAAGTTAAATTAATGTTAGCGAATGGAGTAGTGGCTCAGTCTCCAAATAAATTGCCAAAGGTAAATATACCATTACCTGGTGGTGGACCACCACCTCCTCCGCCGCCACCAATGCCGGGAATGGCCAGAAGTGGCGGTGGTCCGCCACCACCTCCACCTCCTCCAATGCCCGGTATGGGTGGCTCAAGAGCTCCACCACCTCCTCCTATGCCTGGTATGGGCGGACCACCACCTCCACCAATGCCGGGCATGGGTCCTGGTTTTAGAGGTCCACCACCACCACCCATGCTTATTCCAATGGCTCCTGTACTCCCGTATGGCTTGAAACCCAAGAAAAAATGGGAAGCCAAGAATCCTATGAAACGTGCTAACTGGAAAGCCATTATACCTCAAAAAATGTCAGAAAAATCCTTTTGGGTCAAATGTCAAGAAGATAAATTGGCCTCAGATGATATGCTGACAGAACTTTCTCTCAAGTTCTCTTCTAAGCCGGTGAAAAAGGATCCCAAAGATTCCGTGGATAAGCCGAACACATTGACAAAGAAAACTATTGACTTAAGAGTACTTGATGGCAAGGCGGCTCAAAATCTTTCTATACTCTTGGGTGGTTCACTCAAACATTTGTCATATGAACAAATCAAAATCTGTCTTTTACGCTGTGATACCGATATTTTGTCTTCCAATATATTGCAAAATCTTGTACAATATTTACCACCACCAGAGCAATTGAAACGTTTGCAGGAAATTAAAGCCAAAGGAGAACCTCTGCCGCCCATTGAACAGTTTGCAGCTACCATAGGTTTGTGAACATAAGCACTTTTTTATTTTTTTTTTTTAATAATTCGTTCTTTTCAGGTGAAATAAAACGCCTCTCGCCACGTTTACACAATCTCAATTTCAAACTTACCTTCGCCGACATGATGCAAGATATTAAGCCCGACGTTGTGGCCGGCACTGCGGCCTGCGAAGAGTTACGCAATAGTAAAAAGTTCTCAAAAATCCTAGAACTTATATTACTCATGGGTAATTACATGAATTCCGGTACGAAAAATGATCCGGCGTTTGGTTTTGAAATCTCCTATCTGACCAAATTGACGAATACAAAAGATGCTGATAACAAGCAAACGCTACTGCACTATTTGGTAGATGTGGTGGAAAAGAAATTCCCCGATGCTTTAACATTCTACAACGATATGACACATGTGGACAAAGCGTCACGTGTCAATTTAGATGCCATACAAAAGTCAATGAGACAAATGACTTCTGCTGTTAAAAACTTAGAAACCGATTTGCAAAACAATAAAGTGCCACAGTGTGAAGATGATAAGTTTAGTGAAGTGATGGGTAAATTTGCCGTGGACTGTAGGCAGCAAGTGGATGTGCTGGGTGAGAGATTTTACTTGTTCTTTTTGTTTTTAAAATATTTTATATTTTTTAAAGTTAAAAAATATTTTATTAAATCTTTTCTTCATAAAATAATACAATCCTCTGCTTTTAAATCTAGGCAAAATGCAAGTACAAATGGAAAAACTGTACAAAGATTTGGGCGAATATTTCGCCTTTGATCCCAGCAAATATACAATGGAAGAATTCTTTGCTGACATCAAAACCTTCAAAGATGGCTTTGTTCAGGCCCACCAAGAGATTATACGTCAACGTGAGGAGGAGGAGAAGAAACGACGCATGCAAGAGGCCAGAGAACAATCGTTACGCGAACAACTGGAGAGACAACAACGTAAGCTGGCCTTAGTCGATATGGATGCAGCTCAAACGCAAGAAGGTGTTATGGACAGTTTGCTAGAAGCATTACAGACAGGTTCCGCCTTTGGTAATCGCAACAACCGCCAACAGCGTAGACAACGACCGGCCGGTGCTGAGAGACGAGCCCAGCTAAGTCGTTCGAGATCGAGAACAAGAGTTACGCCGGGTTCTCTGGTGACGCGAGAAATGCTCAGTAATGAAGCTTTAATGGGCTCTGCATAATAACTTATTCCTAAATAACTCTAATAAATATCATGTATATAGAAAATAAAAACTGAAAAACAATGCCACTTCATAGTCATTTAAGTCATTATAAAATATTAAATTGTACTTTTAACTACTTACTACTATAAATGGATCTATTTTGAACGATTTTCGTTAATTACTAAAAAAAATCGATCTTTAACTATTCTTTATAACTTTATAAATATATATTTTTATACATCGAAAATGTACTTGTAAATTAAATAAATAAAAGAGTACTCATTTTTTATTTATATGAAAAAAAAAACTTATAAAACATAAAAACATACTCTGTTGCCTCAAACAAAAACTATTTTTTAATTATGCATTTGTAATTGTTTGCATTTTTATTTAATATATTGTTGCATAGTTGTAGTTTTAATTTTTTTACACTTCTTTACTAAAAAAATGGTTCTACTCCAAATGGTAATTCAAATTGTATGCTTTTTTGGTTTAAACTCTGATTTTATACATTTGCTGTATTTTGTAAAAAAGATGAAATAACTCGTATATTTTTGTAGCTAAGTACCGTAATTTTTTAAAGACGTTTTATTTTAATGCCAATGGTTTTTAACTGCATTTAAGTTTTAATATTTTGTGTGTTTTTAAAAAGGCATGTAGTTTTTAATTTATAAAATGTGTTAATAATTTTTATTTCTATTAATTTGTGAGGAATAAAATTCCATAGTAAAAAATAAATCATAAATTGAAAAAAAAAAATGTTTTACTTTAATTATAGGAAAGATCCCAGAAAATTTGTTTGAACTGTTTGTTTCTGGAAGCCATTGTTTTTGTACCTACTTTTCCGTAATTTTTTTAAAGAAGTTTTATTTTAATGCCAGTGATTTTTAACTGCATTTGAGTTTTAATATTTTGTGTGTTTTTAAAAGGCATGTAGTTTTTAATTTATAAAATGTGTTAATAATTTTTATTTCTATTTGTGAGGAATGAAATTCCATAGTAAAAAATAAATCATAAATTGAAAAAAAAATGTTTTACCTTAATTTATAGGAAAGATCCCAGAAAATTTGTTTGAACTGTTTGATTCTGGAAGCCATTCTGTAGAATGCTATTGTGATTTTAAAGTACTTCAAAAGAGTTTAGTAGCTTTCACCTTATTTCAATCAACTTGATTTAAAATATTTAAGCGCTTTGCAGTTTATTAAAAGCACGATACATAAAAATATGTACCTTGACATTTTAAAGTCCAATTTACTGAAAAGTGCTGAAAAACTGTGTATTAGAAAGCAATTTCGGTTCTATCAGGACAACAATCCGAAACATTAATCAGGTATTGTGCAGTCATGACTGATTTTGAATTGTTACCTGTATGGGCAATTCGAGATCAAAACGTCTGCAAGCACAAGAATGACCTTAAAACTGTGCTGATGGAGAAATGAGCAAAAATAACTCCTCAAACTACACGAAAGTTAGAGGAATATATGCAAAAAAGACTAAAAACGGTAATTTTTTTTACATAACAGCTCGTTCCATTTTATTTTATACAGTCAATTTTTACTGTATCAATAGCTCAATGCATCGTTGCTGGTTTTTCGTTTTTCTTTTAAACACCAATTTCTTTTTTAAGTTCTTCTTGTTAGTTTTCTTTTTATGGAGCCTTGAAAACCAAAAATGCACTACATAAAATAAGATGTGAGCCATGTCTATATATCGAATTCGAGTAATTTTCCGCTTAATTAATGCAAGTTTGAAGGGATTCTCATTGAGTGGAAGTGTACACGTAAATCATTCTATCACAAACTAAAAGATTCGAGAAATTAGAGTTATGTAATCTGTTCGTTTAATATCGTAAAATCGACCGTCGGAAATAAGTCTAACACGGACGACAACAGGTCGACGCAGCATGACAAGAAACCAAAAAAAACAGAAAAGTGCATTTTTCAAATTCATTTTGTTTTATTCAAACAATATTTTAAATTTTCTTGTTTTGTTTCTATCATTTCAGTAATTGTCTGACAGGGTAACTCATACATATTGTTATTTAGCTAATTCAACCACCATTTAATATGTGTATAACAGTTACTTATTGGATAATAAAGTCACCCCGTATCTTATTGTCCAAAATGTATGCAACTACTTGTAATCTTATTTCCGGCAACATATACATACTTTACATAACGTGACCATACATCCCGCTTTTGGATTATCCCGTTTTTGAAAGGCTGAATTTATAATCAAAATCCCGCTTTTTATTGTTTCTGTTTTTTTTTTGCTAATTTCAAAGAATATTTAAAAATTAAAAAATGTGATAACATAAAATTTGAACTTGTTTTAGCATTTATTTATTAGCTTTATTTTCCTGTCAATGGCATTATTATTGTTAATATGGTGTAACCAAAGACTATAAATATATAAAGATGTTGCACTGCCATACATTGTTCTGCCACTGCTAAATTATTGATGGGATTTTGCGAAAATCCCCTTGTGTATGACTAATGAGAGAATTTTACACACATTTGTTATGCTCTTTTCAAAACATTCATTCAGTCGTCGTTGAGCAAGCGATGATAACGCATGCGGATGGTTATAATCAAGAATGATAAAATAACGATTACGCCAACGGGCGTAAAATTTTAAAATGTTCTGCGCATTTAGGCCCTGTGACGTCACACATTCTGTGTTTCTATTGGCTAATTTTTTCTCACTTGTTATTTTTTACTCATGTTTTGCTCACTGCACTCTTCATGTTTACATTTTTTGTTGTTTTTTTTTTTGTTTATTTTTCTTTTTTAAACAGATTTTATTTTAGAACTCTCAGAGATTTTAATTGCAAGGTTGCCAACTATGACATAAAACACACATTTTTCGCAAGAAATTTTAATTCTAACACATGAAACATTATTGGCAACCTTTAGAATGGCCCTTCTACGTCACATAACGGGAAATCATGCGCATGGCGTAATCTTTATTTTATCATTCTTGATATTTATTTTATCATTCTTGGTTATAATTATCATTTATTTTATCATTCTTGGTTATAATCATTTTTTTTCCAAAATTTATTAAGCAATGTTGTTGCTTCTTGTTGGACGAAGCATAGCAAACACACGCGATTCAATTACAATTGACCACAAAAATAAAAAACTGTTTTAGATGGACTTATTTTTGTTTTTTTCTAAAAATAACTGTTTTAAAATTGTTTTTTGATATTGATAATTGTTATTTATGGTCCCTGATATTTTATCTGGCTAAAACTCTTTCTTTTTTTCTTATTTTAAGCGTTTGACAATATGTTTGCTGGGAAAATTCTCTCACCAAAAAATCTTAATTTTTGAGTACTACTGATATACATACATACATATGTATGTACATACATATGTATATTGCTAATTCAAAAAACATACAAACTAAAAGAAGTCTTGTTTTCACAAAATGTATGTGCAAATAACCTGTGGAAAAATCAATGTTACCGTTTGTGTTATTGTAGGGTAAGAATACGTGTTTTATTGTTGTAGAAATGAAACTATATCGATTGGCACCGAAATAAAAACCTTTATTATATAAATATTTAGAATTACATATTTATACTACGTTTCCACGATACATGCTTCGCTCTCTATTCATGCTTCACACCCCAATCTTTAGTGAAACAACTAGCTTCACCATACAAAATTTTAAGAGCGAATCAAGTAGATTCATATTGAATCAACTTGCGAAGCACGAAAAATTGCACTCTTCTCTAATTTTTATCGCAAGTTTATCTGCACTAGCTGTAAAAATTCAATATTATTGTAAACAAAGCAAATTATTTTCTTGTTGCTGGAAGTAAAGAAAGTAAATACGTACGAATGTATGCTTTTTTTCATATAAGCTAACTAATTTTCACTCAGTTTTTTTGTCCATTAAAAAAAAAATATTTTCCACAAATTGTACATTCTGTTTTTTTTTATTCTGTTTGTTTATTAAAAACAACTGTCAAATCGAATCAAGTTTTTTGGTCATGTAAACAGCATGATTTATAATCATGATTCAGAGAGCGAAGCAGGTGATTCAAGTCGTCGTGGAAACATAGTATTAGAGAGAAATAAAACTAGCAAATAATTAAAATAATCACTTAATTATTACATACATTAATTAAATTCAAATTTACTTTGCATTTTAACGAGTCATTTTAAGCAAAATCCTTTAAAAAAGTTGTTTTCATATATAAGTGCCAAAGGTGGACACTGAAAAAATCCATCGGTTCATGAATTTAATTTGGCAGTAGCTAAGTTATTATCCTTAAAAATGACTCAGTTTAGCACCTCATCAAATTGTGCAAACGATGATGCAATGTTTTTACCTATAGAGTTTCAAACAATTTCAGAAGATACTATAAGGACTGGAAGTATATCATATAATTATAGTATATAAAATATAGAATATTTTAATGAAGACGCCGATTGTTTTACATCCAACAATGTGTCAATAGAATTAATATCAAGTCGATATTATGTTGGTTACATACATATGTAGCTCAACGAATATCTTGCGTTAAATGTCGTTAAGATTTAATAAAGCAGCGCAAATTTTGTCATATCCTTCAGAAATGTTTGTTCATGCAAAAAATTATACAAATGATTCCGAGCAATGCGTAAGTTGCACCAAAAATACAATTTATTCCTTACGGTTTGATGAGAATAACGAATGTTATAAACACAGAATAAAGATTCTTAATTACTAGTTCTTATTTTACTACGGAAGCATCCCACATGGGAAACATACAAATACAAATTATCAAGTACATATAGAAAAAGTTAAAATTTTGAAACACTAAACAAGAAAACTAAACAAAAAAAAAACATTCGTGTTATTACAAATTCATTCTATACAAAAATAGTGACAGAAGTTCATAATTGAACTGTCTATAAAATTATATATGGTAAGTACATACATACACACATAATTGAATAGTCTAAAAAATAGCATTATAATTCGGTGCGAATCGATACAGTTTTGTATGTACAACAATAAAACACATACTCTTACCCTACAATTACACAATCGGTCACATTTTTAACAAAAGTTCTTTGCACAAAAATTGCAAGAACCAAAAATTCTTTTGTTAGGTTTTATTTTTTTTTTACATTTTTAATGCAATGTACAACACACACACATGCACACAAAAAATGATAAATGAGAATTAAAAGATCTTATACAACAAGAGAACGAGAGATTGTTACGCTCTTTGTGCTTCTTTTCCTTTTGTCTTCAGTGTTGCCACGAAAAAAAATTTTTTGTAACCAACATTTATGAAAAAAATAACCAAATTTAAAAAAAAATAACCAAATTTAAATGCATGTACTATTTATTTATTTTTTGTAATTTTAACTATAATTTGTACTTTAAGGTAACAAAAAAAAACATAAAACAACGTATTTTACAACACAACTCCTAATACTAAAAAATAATTTTTTTAAAAAACTAAGCGTCATATTTTGCAAAAAGTAATGCAAAGAAACATAAGCTAATGCTACAATTTGTAAAATTTAAAATTCCAATACTTTACATTAAGTTTTGCAAGTTTAATTATTAATTTTTAATGTCTTAAACAAAAATAAAAAGTATATAATAAAAACAAAAAATTTTTCATTGGCAATAAAATAAGGAACTAGAAAGTTACTCTCTTAAATACTAAAAAACATGTAATTATATTACAATAAATATGGAGATCACTTTTACTTAAAATGTCACAGCTTGAGTTTTGAAATTTGTCTTTGGCAGACCAAACAAAATGGGCATTTTGTTGATTTTTGCACAATTCTTTTGCTTGAAATATATTACTAATTGTCTTAAAATCTAAATATTTTCAGTAAAAAAAAAATAACCAAAACAGAAAAAATCTACACATGTACACATTGAGAAAAAAAATAACCAATTTTGGTTAGAAATAACCAAAAACGGCAACGCTGTTTGTCTTCCCTCCCGCATCAAGAGGAAGCACAAAATTTTGTCAATTTTAAATACACTGCGTGCAACATCTTTAAGACTATAAATATATAAAGATCCAGTGAAAGCACAAAATTTTGTCAATTTTAAATACACTGCGTGCAACATCTTTAAGACTATAAAATTTATAGTATAAATATATAAAGATGTTGCACGCAGTGTATTTAAAATTGACAAAATTTTGTGCTTTCACTGGATGCGGGAGGGAAGACAAAAGGGAAAGAAGCACAAAGAAAGAGCCCCAGCATACCATTTTAGGAGCGCTCCGAAAAAGGAGTCAGAAAAGAGTCCAAAAAAAGAGCATTTTCGGAGCGCTCCGAAAAAATTAGTCAGAAAAGAGTCCAACAAAAGAGCATTTTCGGAGCGCTCCGAAAAAAAGGAGTCAGAAAAGAGTCCAACTAAAGAGCATTTTCGGAGCGAAAGAAAAATTTGCTTGTTACTGTCCTGAGTCGGCACGCAGTATGACTCAGAAATTCCACTTAATTATGTGTGTACCAAAGCGTTGTTCTCCTGCTATTTGTGCTTTGAACAAAAAAACATAGCTGTACCACACAAGAATAATAAAAACAAGATTACACAGAGCCCAAGAAAAACCTCATAAAAGACTCTTTTTTGGCATTATCTAAGAGCTCTTTAAGAGCCCAAAAAAACCCTCATAAAAGACTCTTTTCTGACATTATCTAAGAGCTCTTTCTGACGGACCATTTTCGAATGTAATTACCCTCTTTTCTGAAGGTTTTCGGAGCAATTATGATTGTTTTTGGGGCTCATAAAGAGCGTTGACGTTCCGAAAAAGGTGTCAGAAAAGACTCTTTTCGGACTCATATGGCTTGCTGGGTAAGATCTTTAAATTCTCATTTATCATTGTTTGTGTGCATGTGTATACATGTGTGTGTTGTACATTGCATTAAAAAATGTAAAAATAAAATAAAAACCTAAGTTCCCTTTTACAGTTCAGAAATTGAAAGACAGACAGACGAAGTTTGTAGGCGATGTATTGAAGAGGAAGAGTGTGCGGTAGACCTCTACTGTACTGGACATTTTAAGACATTTTTCGTTTACAATTTCCACCCTTCGCATTTTTCATGTTGTTGCTTCACATCATTTTTCTCACTTTAACGCGTATTGCAAAAATAATTAAATTTATTAACCAAATAGATTTATTGATAACAAAATCTTTATAATTAACAGTTGTTTGAATATGTTTTTTAATTTCTTTATTTTCAATGCGTTTTTATAATAAAAATTTCCTCAACAATCAACATAGAAGAAGAACGGAAAAATAAACAAAAATTTTCTGTCTGTCTATTAATTTCGCAACTCTAAAAGGTTTAGGCAAGTTCAAAGCGGAATGAGAAAAATGTCTGCCTTTCAATTTCTCAACTGTAAAAGGGGACTAACAAAAGAATTTTTGGTTCTTGCAATTTTTGTGCAAAGAACTTTTGTTAAAAATGTGACCGATTGTGTAATTGTAGGGTAAGAGTATGTGTTTTATTGTTATACAGACAAAACTATATCGATTCGCACCGATTTAGGTATAATGCTATTTTTTAGACTATGCAATTATGTATGTTTATATCTACTTACCATATATAATTTTTTTTTTTTTAATATTTTATTCTATCATCATCAATTAAAATTTTTTGTTTAATAGTTACATTATTTGAGATTTTACTTAAAGGTAATACCTTTAATTTAATAACAAATATAAACTTTGAGACAATCTTATTCCGAAGATTGTATGGTTTATTGTATGATTTCATACAAAAAAAAGATAACACAATTTACATATATAAAAGAAAATATTTATTGAATATCAATTTACAAAAGCAGGTTATTTTCCTTGTTCAACAAAAAAAGGCACGTCCTGTAACTAAAACAGTCCGGACAATGTTCTTTATTGTTTGAACGATAGAATGCTACTCAAATTTTATACAGCAATCCTGTTGCTTTTATACAAATTTTAAGCATGAAAATTATTAAACAATTGAACATAGTTGGCTTCTGAATAATATTCATAAAAAACATAGGTTTGTTTGATTTGTTAAATTCAAATATTAATTTAAATAATAAAAATACTTATAATAATATGTGGGTTGCTACAACTTATGTTTTTAAAAATAAATATACTAATTAAAAAATATATATTTCCAGTGTTAGGAAAAAACTAGTCATATATAATTTTATAGACAGTTCAATTATGAACTTCTGTCTCTATTTTTGTATAGAATAAAGTTGTAATAACACAAATGTTTTTTTTTTGTTTAGTATTTATTAAATTTATTTATCAGTGTTTCAAAATTTTAACTTTTTCTATATGTACTTAATAATTTGTATTTGTATATTTCCCATGTGGGATGCTTCCGTAGTAAAATAAGAACTAGTAATTAAGAATCTTCATTCTGTGTTTATAACATTCGTTATTCTCATCAAACCGTAAGGAATAAATTGTATTTTTGGTGCAACTTACGCATTGCTCGGAATCATTTGTATAATTTTTTGCATGAACAAACATTTCTGAAGGATATCACAAAATTTGCGCTGCTTTATTAAATCTAAACGACATTTAACGCAAGATATTTGTTGAGCTACATATGTATGTAACCAACATAATATCGACTTGATATTAATTCTATTGGCACATTGTTGGATGTAAAACAATCGGTGTCTTCATTAAAATATTCTATATTTTATATACTATAATTATATGATATACTTCCAGTCCTTATACCTAGTATCTTCTGAAATTGTTTGAAACTCTATAGGTAAAAACATTGCATCATCGTTTGCACAATTTGATGAGGTGCTAAACTGAGTCATTTTTAAAGATAATAACTTAGCTACTGCCAAATTAAGTTCATGAACCGATGGATTTTTTCAGTGTCCACCTTTGGTACGTATATATGAAAACAACTTTTTTAAATGATCTTGGTTAAAATGGCTCGTTAAAATGCAAAGTAAATTTGAATTTAATTAATGTATGTAATAATTAAGTGATTATTTTTATTATTTGCTAGTTTTATTTCTCTCTAAATATGTAATTCTAAAAATTTATATAATAAAGGTTTTTATTTCGGTGCGAATCAATATAGTTTCATTTCTACAACAATAAAACACGTATTCTTACCCTACAGTAACACAAACGGTAACATTGGTTTTTCCACAGGTTATTTGCACATACATTTTGTGAAAACAAGACTTCTTTTAGTTTGTATGTTTTTTGATTCGGCAATATATGTATGTACATACATATGTATGTATATCAGTGGTACTCAAAAATGAAGATGTTTTGGTGAGAGAATTTTCCCAGCAAACATATTGTCAAACGCTTAAAATAAGAAAAAAAGAAAGAGTTTTAAAATTATAACTAAAATTATAATTATAATAACAATTATCAATATCAAAAAACAATTTTAAAACAGTTATTTTTAGAAAAAAACAAAAATAAGTCCATCTAAAACAGTTTTTTATTTTTATGTTCAATTGTAATTGAATCGCGTGTGTTTGCTATGCTTCGTCCAACAAGAAGCAACAACAATGCTTAATAAAGTTCTGGAAAAAACGACGATAACCATCCGCATGCGTTCTCATCGCTTGCTCAACAACGACTGAATGAATGTTTTGAAAAGAGCATAACAAATCAGTGTTGGTATTTGAGAATTTTCAATTAGTGCCAAGTTGAAGACTAAAACGGGCCAAAACGGGTTGAAAAGGGCCAATTTTTTTTATAAATTAAATACAAAAAAAAAAAAAATTTATAGAGTAAATAAAATTTTATTTTTTTTTTAGTTTTTATTTAACATAAAGATACAATTCAGTCCAAAAGTAATAATAAAAATTAAGTTTTATAAAATTAACAGCCTTTTTCATTCAGTTACGATTAGTAAATTAAATAATATACATATTTGATATGTAATTTTTTCTTACATACTTTAGTCTAATAAAGCCTCATTTTCTATTTCGGAGTTTGTAATATTTTTCTAGGATACTAATTGAACAACATCTTTTTCATAACAAACTTTGGAGTTAGACTTCATTAAATCTTTTGCTTGAATAAGAGATGATAGTGTTTTATTTGAAAGAATTCCTTGTACTACTCTATAAACATTTGTAAATAAAGGTTCATTTAAACAATTTTTGATGGTCGAAATCTCTTTCCAAAATTCACATATATTAAAATCCATATATTTTTTTAACTCAGGCATGAATAGTTTTTTAAACTTATTGCTTTTTTTAACTGAACATTTTGACAGAAAACTCATTCAACACATTTATAACCACTCACTTTAAATTGATAACTTTAAAGAAAACAAAAACTAACATCGTTGCAATAAAATTAGGATTCTTAAAAGGAACAAATTGGTACTTTTTGGTGTTTTTGAAATTAATTAAATTATAGTAAAAATTATAAAAAAAACATATTTTTTTTTTAATTTTAGAAAAAAAAAATTTTTTTTAAATTTATTTTTAACAAATTTTGACAATATTTCGAAATGAAATGAATGAAAAAGAGCCAAAACGGTTTTTTGTGGGGCCATTGACCATTCAATAGTGCCAAAAATGGCACTATTGTGCCACATTTCCCAACCGTGTAACAAATGTGTGTAAAATTCTCTCATTAGTCATACACAAGGGGATTTTCGCAAAATCCCACCAATAATTCAGCAGTGGCAGAACAATGTATGGCAGTGCAACATCTTTATATATTTATAGTCTTAGTTTATAGTCTTTGGTGTAACTATACAAGGTGAGTGCAAATCGGCAACAAATACAACACAATACAGAAACATCAGGCATTTTGTTTGTGTAAAATAATGTACTACTGTCAAAAACACTTGAGAAAGTATTACTTTTGATTTAAGTAAATTGTAAACAAAATCAGTCAGCTGTGCTATTGCACTCACCTTGAATAGTTACACCATAACTGCTAAAGTACAAAGAAATTCCAGTAATTCTAAAAAATGAGACGAAATTCAGAAAAATATTTTTTTTACAAACGACATTTTTTACGGGTCCACATTTTTTTAAAGCAAACATTAAGGTTTTCAAAACAGCTTTTCGTTTTGTAAACCCAATTTTGGCATTTATGCTATAAAATGGCCTAAACTATATTTTTGCATTTAATAGACAATTTAAGTTGGGCAATAATTTAGAACGTGTTGTGATTATATACATATAAAAGTCTTTGTTTATTATTAAACTCTAAAAATTACAGCGTGTGATGGTGTGGTATACTTATCAAAGTATACTTTTAAATGCAATGATGAAACGCTGGGGACAATATGTTGAGGAGTTGTTTGAGCAGAATAATATTGATGTGTTGAAATGGCCAGCTCAATCTCATGATATCAATTCAATTGAGAACCTATGAAATGATGTGGTGCGATATATAACGGCAGTGAGACCCAAAAATGTTACCGATTTGTGAAGGAAATCCAAAATGCTCGGTCAGCAATACCAAAAGAGCACTGTATGTCTTTGGTGGAGACTAAATCCAGAACAAAGGATATCCTACTAAATTTTAGGATTTAAATATAGTTTTTTGTTTCTTTTTTGGTTTTGTGAATAAAAATTTTTTTTTGTTGGCAGTTGTATTCTGAAAAGAATACCACCGAAATGCAACAAATTAATAAAACAACAAGTTAGAGTCCTATAATCTTATATATTCTATAATCTTAAATATCCTTCACCTAAATATAATGAGAATTACAAATGTTTTTGTAAGTTGTTAGGACTAAAAAACCATATTATGCAATGTTTCTTATTCAGTTTTAGCGCAAATTTTATTAGTACATATTTTATATATTGTTTGATAGACAAGTTTACGCACAATTTAATTTATTTCAAATGTTTTAAAATTTTATCTAGCTTTAACCATTTATTGAAGTAATTGATGTAACTACCAATTCTTACCATTATTTACAGAGTTTGTAGTATATAAATACATATACAATTAATATATAAATATGTTAATCATAACTAGGGCAAGGAATCTCATGCAAATGCATGTTTTTACTGGGCATCCTAAAGCTGAAACGGTTAAGTTATCTTTGCGAATCGTGAAATTTTCTTTAAAATGGCATTCATCGTTTTTGCATATTTTGTTAAAAATACCCGTTTTTTCATATTTTTGCGCATATTTTAGCACATTTTACAATAAATGTATGTTTTTTTGCATAGTTTTGGTATTTTGGTTAGCATCCATTTATAAGAGAAAAACGCCCCTAATACTTAATGCGACATCTTCTAGTAAAAGTTGACACATAACACGGTGCGACAGTTCAAAAAACCTGGAACCGGATATTATTTTTCTTGTAGGGCTTGTCGAGTAAAACAAGATTTGTTACGCACAGATGCTGAAAGATTGTTTTTGTAAATTAAAGTGTCGGCGGCATGCTAGTGGTTCATCGACTAGCTCTATCGGGTGTGGCGTGGTTCTTACACTTTATTTTACAAAAGTACGTAAACATAGCAAATAATAGCATGCCATAAAATAAAAATACCACAATTAAGCAAAAAAAAAAAAAACTTTTACCAGCAAGTAATTTATGTATGTATGTATATGCAAATGCAACTTTTGCAAGGTGCTAAGATGTTAAAGCACTGGAAGTACATTATTCCCACCCAAACATACCTAACCCTATGGTAATCTACGTACTTGGTAATTTATAAAGATTACCCCATGGTGAAATTAAATACTAGGTTACAGCATTGCTACAACAATTACAACAAGGCAAGAACAACAGGCATTTTTCTATATGTAAAAACCTTCGTCCCTGTCAAAAAGTTTTTTTTTTATATAACTTTTTGACATTTTCAATTTCACCATGAATAATCAGCTGGCGCTACGCTGTCACCTAGTATTTAAATTCACCTTGGATTACCCCATAAAGTATAAGACTGGCTAAGTTATTCACCTCTGATGTAGAATAGTGTCATTCCTTAAAAAAATGTTTAGCAATTCATGTTGATTCAAAATTTATTAATAATTTTTCTATAAATATAACCTATTTATGGAGTTTAATAATTCAAAATTAACAAAATTTAGAGAACCCATTAATTTCTAATTAGGAAAAAAATTATGTTATATGTATGTATTTAGAAGGAAGCAAAAACAAAATATTTACATATATTCTTGCTTATACAAAAATTATGTATCACATTAAATGCTCTTATTTTTACATAAAAATTCAAGTGATTTTGTTGTTGCTCCTGCCTACTATCTGATATATGTACAGTGGGTGGCCAAATTATTAGTTACACATGCAAAATTGTTTAGTTTGAAGCCGTATAACATTTGAAAATAGTGGAAATTTATCCTTTTATTTGTTGTTTTTAGGTAAATTAAGTGTTTCTAATTCAATTAAAAATAAATTCTTTTGTTTTACAAATATATATTTAAGGAAAATAAATATTACAAAATTTTTTTAAAAAAAATCTTTATATTTCGTAGAACCTTTTTTGGCATCAATTACAGCTTGCACCCTTTTTGGCATGCTCTGAATGCATTTTTAAACATTTTCTTTTAGTTCTGCATCGTGATGCCAGACTTTAAACAATTTAATCAAAATTGCATATTTCACACTTCAGAGCAGAATGACAGATAATGATCTACAACTGCACTCTAATACTATGTTTCCACGACGACTTGAATCACCTGCTTCGCTTTCTGAATCATGTTTATGAATCATGCTGTTTACATGACTAATAAACTTGATTCGATTTGACAGTTGTCTTTAATAAACAAACAGAATAAAAAAAAAACAGAATTTACAATTTGTGGAAAATATTTTTTTTAATGGACACCAAAGTGAGTGGAAATTAGTTAGCTTATTTAAAAAAAAACATACATTCGTACGTATTTACTTTCTTTACTTCCAGCAACAAGAAAATTATTTGCTTTGTTTACAATAATATTAAATTTTTACAGCTAGTGCAGATAAACTTGTGATAAAAATTAGAGAAGAGTGCAATTTTTCGTGCTTCGCAAGTAGATTCAATATGAATCTACTTGATTCGCTCTTAAAATTTTGTATGGTGAAGCAAGTTGTTTCGCACATGATTGGGGTGTGAAGCATGAATAGAGAGCGAAGCATGTACCGTGGAAACATAGTATAATGTCACCAATCATTGTTGACACTGCACAAATTATTTAACAGTATTACCAGAATTAAAATACGAAAACATCTGGTACAAGAAATAAATTTATATACGTATTAAAAGCTGTTGAATCTTAATTAATAAGTGTAACTAATAATTTGGCCACCCACTGTATATATTTAAAAAAAATATGCAATAATTTTATATATAGTTTGTTTGGCTCACTCACCCAAAATTAATTGTTGTTGTTGGTATTATGATGAAAGTATAGTAGATAAGCTTTAGCTGGTTTGATGACTTAGAAGACTCTTCGAACGTCGAACATTGCTTGCCGCAAAAATAAATTTATAAGAGCTAGGAACAGGTAAATTGTTGCATATTTCTAACTAAATAAATTAAGAACAGTTTGTTTTCTTAATTCACATTTGCTTAAAATTATACATTAAATATACAGTTTTTTAAATTAAAATATAGATTTTAAACAGTATTATTAAATATAAGAAATTGAAGGTAAACTACATATATGAATTCGTAGAATTATTATCTAAATCACTGAATTTTCATTAATTATGTATCTTTTACCAATTTTCTTTTTCAAAAATTTATTTTTCTTAATAGGTTGATGCATGAACAAGTGGGTGTTCTGTCAGGTGGATTATCAATAATTTATATTTGAAATCGAATAATTATCAACAACAACAAAATTACAGGCTTATAAGTGCACAAAGGTACAAAAACCGGTTTTTAACCGTAAATCCGGATTTTAGAGGTGTCCGGCATATTGCACTATTGGAATCTTCTTTTACTCGACAAGCCCTACACGAAAAATAATATTCGGTCCCAGGTTTTATGGACTGTCGCACCGTGTAACATCTGTTGATGTTGAGCCCTCCTTTTCTATGTACAAGAACTTTTTAAGAGCTAATCGGTGTTTTTTAAGAGCTAATTGTGTTTGAAAACCTTAAAAAGAACTTTTTCGTTTACGCCAATAACGCAATAAATTAAAATTGATCTCTCTTATATCTGTGGCTTGGAGCTAAAAGGGCCAATGGCAAAATATTCAGTTTTGAGAAAATTGGAATTGAAGGTTTTCAAAAAATTCGTTTTAGTTACAGCTATCGCAAATTCCAAGCTGCACTTATCAAATTTGGCTCAGACATATAACATGTTTGATAGAATACGATGTAAAAAAATTTTTTTGAAAAATCCAAAAATAAAAAAATAATGGCCCTTTTAGCACAAATCTATGATTTTATTTCATGTTTTTTTTTGTGACAAGAACAATATCAAACAGAAAAGCATTATATATATAGTTTGTCATTCCGTGTGAAATTTCCACAATATAATTTTCCGACCCTATAAAGTATATATATTCTGGATCCTTATAGATAGCGAAGTCGATTAAGCCATGTCCGTCTGTCTGCCTGTCTGTCTGTCTGTCTGGATGTTGAAATTAGTTTTTTGAAGTCCCAAGATATATTCGGGATTCAAACCTTCAATAATTCTGTCAGAAGTGCTTTCGAGAAGTTTGCTATTTAAAATCAGCAAAATCGGTTTAGGTCAACCAGAGTTATGAACCAATATGTGAGCCCACCTCCATAAAAATTTGATATTTTTCGTCCATTTTATTGCAATATTTTGAAATATATTGCAGATAATACCACGAAATTTTGTATACGTTGTTTGTACTATAAAAGAAGAAAGTGTGCGGAAAATAGTAAGAATCGGTCCATGATTTCTTATAGCCCCCATACAAATATATCTATTCCCGAAATATGGCTTAATGATAAATAAATGCCTATAAAATTGTTATATCAAGACAAAATTCAGCAAAAATAAGTTTTATACAAAAAGAAATCACAAACCGAATTTTTTTTTAGTTCGGTCCATATTTGACCATTGACCCCATATAAAGTCCACTTACAAAATTCACTTAAATACATATAAAACAGATATAAATAATGTTAAACGGCTAAAATTTGACATAAATACTCTTTATAGGCAAATAAATTATTGTACAAAATTTTATGGTGGTCGGCCCAGAAATGGGCATAGCCCCCATACAAAAATCTTCCCGAAATATTGCTCAATTATACATAAATGCCTATAAAATTGGAATATCAAGACAAAATTCAGCAAAACTAAGTTTTGTGCAAAAAGAAATCGCAAAACGATTTTTTTTTTAGTTCGGTCCATGTTTGACCATAGACCCCATATAAAGTCCACTTCCAAAATTCACTTAAATACGCAGAAAACAGATATAAATAATGTTAAACGGCTAAAATTTGACATAAATACTCTTTATAGGCAAATAAATTGTTGTACTAAATTTTATGGTGGTCGGCCCACAACTGGTCATAGCTCCCATACAAGGACCACATCTGAAAAAGACATTTTTCCCTATATATATTGTATAAATATCGTTACCGACTCAAAACTTTGTACAGATCATTTACATATATACAAAAATCATTCCACACAATTTTGTTAATTTCGGTCTATTTTTAACCGTATGCCCCATATTAAGCCCTCTTCCGAAAATCACTTTAATACTCATAAATCTCTTATAAATAAGGGTACCAATCCAACATTTTACACGGATCATTTACATACATGCCTAAATCAAACTGTTGGATTTTGAAAATATCGGTCCATATTTGACTATATCCCCCACATAAGGTCCACTACCGAAATCCACGTTAATACTAATATATATCTTAAATATACCGTTATTATGTTGAAATTCTACGTGAAATATCCTCATATGCATGAAAATAACTGTTCCAAAATTTAAGAAGATCGGCCCATAATTTGTCATACCTGCCATATAGAACCATTTCCAAAAAGCAAATAAATTGGGGTCAAAAAATATTCTTTTCGGATTCAACCCATATTCGGTCCATATTTTATAATCATGATATATATCGTTGGAAAGGTATTTTTAATACCTATAAGTAAGGGTACCAATCCAACATTTTACACGGATCATTTACATACATGCCTAAATCAAACTGCTGGATTTTGAGAATATCGGTCCATATTTGACTATATCCCCCACATAAGGTCCACTACCGAAATCCACGTTAATACTAATATATATCTTAAATATACCGTTATTATGTTGAAATTCTACGTGAAATATCCTCATATGCATGAAAATAACTGTTCCAAAATTTAAGAAGATCGGCCCATAATTTGTCATACCTGCCATATAGAACCATTTCCAAAAAGCAAATAAATTGGGGTCAAAAAATATTCTTTTCGGATTCAACCCATATTCGGTCCATATTTTATAATCATGATATATATCGTTGGAAAGGTATTTTTAAGGGCCCGCCCCCTCGAAAATAGGCGTGACCTCCAAAAATTTTTTTTTTGCTGGTATCTCCTCTAAAAGCCCTATTTGATTTTGTTTTTTTTTTTTAGCAAAATCACTAAAACCGAATTGTACCCCTTTTTTATACTCTGTTTGTTAAGTTACAGTCAAGATTATTATGAACATCAGACAAACTCTGTAAATTATGGTAAGAATTGGTAATTAAATCAATTAAAAATGGTGAAAATTAGACAAAATTTCAAAATATTTAACATAAATTATGTTGGTCGTAAAATTGTCTTTCAAACAATTGATATATACTAATAAAATTTGCACTAAGACTGAATAGAAAACACAGAATTAGGATATTCTAGTCTAGTGTAGTTTCTGTATTTCTTACTACGATTAGGTGAAGGGTACCTATTTAAGATTCGGCACAGCCGAATATAGCACTCTTACTTGTTTTAATTCTTTTTTTTTTTTTTGAAAACAAGTTTTTATTTAAATAACAATTCATGAAAAGAAAAACATAACATTAAGATAAAAATTAAAAATAATAAATTCATGATATAATATTAATAGCATTAAAAGTTTCCATTATTATGGTAAATCCGAATATTAAGAAGAAGAACAATTCCTCTAATTATAGAAGGTCATAAGAATATAATAGCCACACCTCCATGTTTATGCTAAATTTACAAATAAAGTTTAATGATCTACTAAGTAGTATTATGTAGGTGATATTAATAATGACAGGGGAAAAATTCCTTAAAAAAAAAACAAAAATATTTACGATCTTTTTGTAAAACAAAAGACAAAAAATAACAGTTCATGGTAACGCAAAATTTAGAATGCGATTTAGACTATTTGCAGTCTGTTTTATGGCCCACTATAAAAGGACACTAAACAAAGTGTCCTTCTCACATTCTCATAAATATTGCACCGTCATAAAAACTCACATACCGGATGGCAGCCAGGTACACAGGAATATACTAACAACAACATTTGTTTCTCGGAAATTGGGAAAATTTAATTACATTTATTGCTCGCATGTAGCAGCAGTAGGAAAAACAAAAACTGTTCAAAATTTACAAACAAACCCCGTCAAAAATCTGCTTAATTATGTCGTTACACCATAAACCATGAGAAATGTTCTTCAGAAGTTAAAACGGATTACCGTACTTGTACTGGTTGTAAAGGCTTTCATATGCAAGTGTTTAAAATTGTTTTAATAACAAAGTATGTTAGTTTAAGGGTATGATAATATTTTACCAGAGTTTTGTATTCGTAATAAGTCCTTCAGACTATAATTAGTTTAAAATATATCCTCTTAACAATTCATCGTAATCTTAAAAGTCCGTCTTGAAAATCATTTTACATTCGCTAGTTAATACAAATTAAAGCGAAAAGGTCAAGATGTAATATTGATTATAATCACATGCACTTTCATTCTCTGTTGTAATCTGACCAGCAATTGATTGTGATTTTTGTTTCTTATTTGATCATTTTAATGAAAACTATTTTTTTAAGCATGTATGCATGTACATTTAATTTTGTAGCTCGAAAATTAATGGTTACGCTTATTTCCTCAAATATTTGCATACAATGTTTTCATAAACATTTGAAGAAATGTACATAAATGAATTAAATAATTAATATATCGTTATGTTTAGTAATGGTGTTTTGCGAATTGCAAACCTTATTCCAGGGCTTTATTCCATAAACAATTTATAAACTTTTTACTTCGCACTTTCTGTTGCACAATATTCTTTGCAAATTTAATTTTGCACTAAGAAAATATTTGCAGAGACTTTGCTCTCTATGTTAAGACTTTGCGCTCTTTGTAAAGTAATAATTATTGCAAAAAACTTGATAAAATGAGCCGCAAAATAAAATTTTATTAAAGTACAAAAAAATATTTTATTTGCTAGTTTTCAAAACAAGAAGGTTTTTTTAAATTGTTGTAAATATTTAGAACATATTAATATTTTATTATTATTATTAAGTGAGGTCTCAAGCACTACGACCTATAAGATCTTTTGTGCAGCCTTGAAGTTTCATCATGTTAGATTTAGGCTGTGTATAAAGCCAATTATTCTGTTAGATGAGAGATCAATTACATCCCCTGGGACCATAAAGGCCCTTCCGAACCATCTTGTTCTGCGCATTGCCAGCATTGGGCAGTCGCAAAGAATATGTTCAGAGGTTTCGGCTACAAGTACACAAAACCTACACTGTTCATTCGCAACATTACCTAAAATGATATCTAAAGCTACCATGTCCTGTGACTAATCCAGTAAGCAATCTCAATTCACCCTTTCCGAGCGATAGCAACAATTGAGATCGTCGTTTGGATAGAGTAATAAACCTTTTGGACTGTCTGAGTCCTGGTAAGTTGTTCCAAAAACGCGAAAATTCCGATTCAACCCAAGAACTAATTCGTTTCATAGTGTATCCACGTGGAATGCCAAAGAATGGTTCCGGGCCTATGAATGGGCGTCGAGCACCTCTATTGGCTAAGCAATCAGCACGTTCATTACCAGCATGGCCTTCATGCCCAGGTACCCAGCACAAGGTAAGTTCATTGTGGGTGCCGAGTTCATTCAGTGAGGTCCAGCAATCCATAACTACCCTAGACCTTATTTCATATCAAGATAAGGCTCTGAGAGCAGCTTGGCTATCAGACATGATAAAAATCCTATTATGCCTAACTCTGCGTCTCAGACATTCGTTAGAGCATATAAGGATGGCGTAAATTTCCGCCTGAAATATAGATGGGAATGTACCAATTGGGATACCCCTTTGAAAATTGGGCCCACATATGCTAGCCCCAGTGTCACCATTAGCCTGTTTTGGAACCATCGGTAAATCACACTTGATCGGCATCAGTTTGCCACCATGTCTGATTTGACTATTCATCCCTTTTAGGTATAAGGACGTTAAACCTCCTATTTAACACCAGAGTCTTTGACATATAATCTGGTACTGAAATACTAGGATCCTTCGCAAAGAAATCTAGTATGCTCATGTGTCCAACCAGATCTCCCGGCAATAGACGGGATATCTCCGGTAGTCTGGATGCACTCCTATAGGCCTCCTCCATTATCATTAAATGTAGGGGTGGGATATGTATGATTGCACCCAGAGCATGAGTGGGGCAGGTCCTCATGGACCCAGTAATATTTAAATTTAATTTAATTTAGACACAGAAGACATTCTTTAAGAATGCCAAAATTATTGGCATTATTGAAAACCTCCCCAGCACTGTTATCGGTATTTCGGCGTAATAGTGGTATCAACTAGTTCCTCAGTCCGTAACCACTATCACTCAAAACAACAACATCCGGAAATGGACTTCTTCCATTGTTAAATCTTTGACTTACAACCGAATTCCGTAAAACGCTTGCATTAACACTGTGAAATGTGTAGTCTAGCCCGCATATCATCACCACATTCAATGAGTGGTTTCCATGCCGGTACATACAAACATATATCTTTCCTCGTGTAATGGAGGCGCATTAATTTTAATGATTATGCCATCTTAAAAAACTTTTCAACAATAACACTGATGACATGGGGCACCGCATTGTGTTTTGAAATGAATCGTCTATTATAACATCGACAACTCTATGAATGGTGCTGCAAACTGTAGATTTTGCAACATCATGGTACTGTCAACCATTTTCGAATCAAAACTTGACTGCGCTCTGTGCTCTAATTTTTCTATATATATATATATATATATATATATATATATATATATATATATATATATATATATATCTAATTATATTTAAAATGAAATCATCTTGAATTTTATTTAAACAAAATCACTCTTTAAAATTAAAGGTTTCTAGTCCCGAAAAATTAATTCGGTCTTTATTATTTGTTTTTATAACGTCTTCACTATCTTCAAACAAACACTCATGTCTTAACATTTTGAAAGCTTCACTAGTTATAACAATATTAACTTTGTTTTTTTTGCATAAAAGAACAAAGTTAATATTGTTCTGAGGAACATAAAGTTTTGCCAATTGACGAAAAATTGCATTAGTGCAAAGTGAAAAGTTGATAAGTTGTTTATATCTCCTATAAATACATATGTGTATATTTATTTATATCTCCTACCGAAACTTTAAAATTGGTTTCGATTTCGAAAAACGGTTTTTTATATAAAATTATAAAATTGGTTTTAGAGTCTTTAATAGTGGTCCAAAGTGAACATAAAAGTTAATCTGTGATTACTTATATTTTCTACCAAAACTCGATGTTTAATATGAAATTATAAAATTGGCCTTTATAGTGGTCCAAATTGAAAAATAAAGTTAATTCGTGATCACTTTATTTTCGATCAAAAATCGAATTTTTATATGAAATTATAAAATTTAAAAATTATAAAATGAAAGCTAAAGTTTTATGATTACTTATATCACCTACCAAAAATCGATTTTTATATGAAATTGTAAAATAGATATTTATATGCAATTGGCTCTGGAGCCTTAAATAGTTGTCTAAATTGAAAAATAAATAATCTGTGACCAGTTATATTTCTCACTAAAAATTAATTTAATTTTAATTATATTTAAATTAAATATAAAAGAATTTTTAAGTGCATATTTTCTATATCGTATTATTTATTTCGTAAATAAACGCGTATATAAGTGCATCTAAATATTTAATAAATCAAAGGAAAAATTTACTTATATTAGAAATATTAAATATTAATTTTAAATGTTTGATCAAATTATTTCAATAAGTTAAAATATCTTATCCTTATAGGTATTTTCATTAAATAATTTCAAACTTCATTTATAACATAAAAATATAAATAAAAATTGTGAAAATTTGGAATTGAAAATTATTATGAATTTAGCGTAGTAAGTACAAACAAAGTCCTTGTAAAAATGTAATTTAATAAATTTCAAATAAAAAGTTTATTTATGTATGTATAGTTAAACGGAATTCTTGGACGAAAGGTTATAAAGAAAACTTTTTTAGAATCAACAATTTATGTGAAATACATTGAAATGTGTTCAACATTAAAAACCAGTTTTTATACCACCAACCTTATTATTAATAACAATATAAAACTTTTGTAGAATTTAGGTACAAACCCAGCCCAATTATTATTTCTAATTTATTTAATTTAGCTAAAACCCTCACAAAACCAACAAAAATATCATACTATAAATGTGAGGAATAAGCAGAGCTATACATATATTGCAATTACTAATGCGCCACAGTAATAAAATCTCATAAAGCATGAAAAATATGTTGAATTGTAATTAACTTCAAATAACTAAAAAAACAAAAGCTAAAAAACAATAAAAAATGTATGTTATACAGTGTCGATTAAAATCAATTCTAATATTGGACAAATTTGTATATACGAGTAACTAGCTAGTTGTCATTTATTTAATTTACATCTTTTGAAACAATGACAAAGTGATACAAAATTGAATGAAATAGAAAAACCTGGGACCTGATATTATTTTTCTTGTAGGGATTGCCGAATAAAAGAAGATTTCAATAGTGAAATATGCCGGACACCTCCAAAATCCGGTTTTACGGTTAAAAACCCGGTTTTTGTGCCTTTGCGCACTTATAAGCCTATAATTTTGTTGATAATGACCCTATTTTCAATTTCTTACTAGATTTGAAAAGAAAAAACTGAGATCTTTCGAATGATATATAATTTATCTAAGAAAATTTGAGAAATTTTAATGTTATTGTCGAGCAAACACAAATTTTGTAGATTTTTCAAAAAAAAAATTCAACTTTGGTGAAGTTTTATTACATTATTTTATTAAGAAACAATAATGCTATTAAATTTATTCAAAAAGTACGTTTATTTACGATTACAACGCATATTTGGGTTTAAAAATAGATAAGTAATTGACTGAGTTATTTAACTTTTCATGAAAATAAACTTTTAAACATTTTTTACAAATTGTAAGTTCATTATGCGTGCCCAGTTCATTCAGTGATGCCCAGCAGTCCATAACTACCCTAGACCTTATTTCATATGAAGATAAGGCTCTGAGAGCAGCTTGGCTATCAGACATGATAAAAATCCTATTATGCCTAACTCTGCGTCTCAGACATTCGTCAGAGCATATAAGGATGGCGTAAATTTCCGCCTGATATAGATTGGAATGTACCCATTGGGATACCCCTTTGAAAATTGGGCCCACATATGCCAGCCCCAGTGTCACCATTAGCCTGTTTTGGAACCATCGGTAAATCACACTTGATCGGCATCAGTTTGCCACCATGTCTGATTTGACCATTCATCCCTTTTAGGTATAAGGACGTTATAAAATGTTTAAAAGTTTATTTTCATGAAAAGTTAAATAACTCAGTCAATTACTTATCTTTTTGAATAAATTAAATATTATTATAGTTTCTTAATAAAATAATGTATTAAAACTTCACCAAAGTTGAAAATTTTTTGAAAAATCTACAAAATTTGTGTTTGCTCGTCAATAACACAAACATTTCTCAAGTTTGCTTAGATAAATTATATATCGTTCGAAAAATCCCAGTTTCTTCTTTCCAAATCTAGCAAGACATTGAAAATAGGGTCATTATCAACAAAATTACAGGCTTATAAGTGCGCAAAGGTACAAAACCCGGTTTTTTAATCGTAAAACCGGATTTTGGAGGTGTCCGGCATATTTCACTATTGGAATCTTCTTTTACTTAACTAAACTACGACAAATTTTGAGAATATCATAAAACTTTTCGTATTATTTGCTTCGAGTTCATATGATAGTATCGTGTCCTAATTTAGTTGCACGTAGCTATATAAATTTATTTTAAATAATAGCTAAACAGACCACATAGCGCACAATACAGGGACATATTAAGCTTGCAAAAGTTTCTAAATGTTGACATACAATGAAAATGGAAATATTTTTTGAGAAAAGCTAGCTTGTTGTTCTCACATGAATTTTTAATATTTTCAAAATTTTAATGTGAAATTGAAATTATGTAGATATTGTATTTTTAAACTTTTTTGTTTAAAATATTTTATCCAACACTGTGTGCATGTACAAACATATACATATGTATATGAATAGGTATATATGTATTTATTTGTAAAAATATGTAAATAGCGTGTAGAAAATAACGTGCGCGCATGCACACTTTTATGACCTTTAATTACATAATGTCCTAGTAAATAATTGCCAAGTATCAACAAAAAGCTCTAAACATAATAAATTAAAACAATGAAATGAAATATGTAAACTAAAAACTACACTCTAATTTAAAATGTTTTACTAAAACATGCCACGGCCCGCCTATTTTGGCTTGAAGTTGTATTTTCTCTTTTACTTGTTATTAAACTAATTGTAAATAAAAACAAGTAAGAAAGTATAGTCGGTCAAGCCCGACCATATAATACCCTACACCCAGTATATCAATAAAAGAGTTTTTTATATATGGGCGCTATATTGGAGATATTACCTATTATGAACCGATCATCCAAAAATTTAGTGCTATGACTTCCGTGAATATAAATATTAAGTGTGTTGAACTTTATCTCGATATAAATACTTTTAAAAGATTTATGGAGGTTAAAGTGAATTACGAAGAGGGTCTTATATGGGAGTTTTGACTATTTATGAACTGACTATTATAAAATTAGGTGTCATCCTATTTGTACATAAGAAGCTCATTTTTGTTAAATTTTATTCTGATAACAACATTTTTAAGATATTTATGGTTCTTAAAGTGATTTTGGGCCTTATATGGGAGCTATGACTAATTATGCACCGATCATCATAAAATTCCACCATGTTATATGTATATGTAGGTACGAAACATATTTGTGTTCAATATTATGTGGATACCAACATTTTTAAAAGAGTTATGCTCTTTTAAGTGATTTTCGTAAGTGGGCCTTTTATGGGAGCTACGACTAATTATGGACCGATCTTCACGAAATTTGTATATGTGATTTAGCTTCATTTATTTCTCATTTGTGGTGAAATACATACATAATTAAAAAATCCCCAATTCGGGAGGACATTTGTATGGGGGCCAGGTGAAATAATGGACCGATTTCCACCAGTTTCAATCCCATCCATCCTTTGGCCAAAAAAATATCACGTACCAAATTTTATCGCAATATCTTTAAAATTGCGACCTGTACTCTGCGCACAATCTTTACATGGACAGCCAGCCAGCCAGACGGACGGACAGACAGACAGACATCGTTAAATCGACTCAGAAAGTGATTCTGAGTCGATCGGTATACTTTAAGGTGTTGGATCAATATTTCTGGGCGTTACAAACATCAGCACAAATCCAATATATAATTACGTTAAATACTAAGGTGTATTAAGAAATTCAACCATTTAAGGCACATTTGGGACTTTTGATGAAATCCAAAAGAGAACAAAACTCAATACGGGGAGGAGCTTACAACACGAATGTTATACATCATAACAGTATGGGTAAGACAAAGAGTTTACGTTTCAAAGAGGTTTAAAGAGGAAAAGAGACCGCACACAAAACAAAGGCCATCTTGAATTTCCAACACACAACAAAGATAGAGGGTTAAATTTTAGAAGATAAACATGAGTTTTTGTAAACATAGTTAAGAGCGAAAGAGAAGAACTTATTTAAATTTCGTACTACCTATTTCTTTTTGTCTACACAAAAAAGATGAGTGGGTGTTTAGGCATACGACTGACTACCTGGGTTTGTTTTTTGATTTTTTTTGTATTCGTTTTGTTTAATATCAGTTTACGAGTTTTTATCAGCGCAATATTTTCAGTCAGAACGCTAACGTTAACAACGGTAGATGTTTATCGGTTTAGTACACATAAATAAACTTCAACGTCGTCACAACAGACAATAACATTTTGTGAACAATTTCTTCAATCCAATATTTTATGATACGCAAACAAGTGAAGTCGCTAACGTCGTCGTAGTCGTTATTTTTAACGCTTTTATTTCATACAATTTATTTAATTGCGACGGTATATTAAACTCTAACGCTAAATGTTATAAAGAATTATAGACTTTATATAATATAAAGCATAATTAAGCAATTGCCATCAAAAATATAAAACCAAATCACTTGAGGCCTAACAATCAAATTATAAACTTATTACAATATTTAAAATACTTATAAAACTAACTCAATATAATTCAATTTAAATAAAAAAAAAACTCTTACTAAGAGCAAAAGTAAATAAGATTAAACAAAAACAAATTAATAACAACAACAATAAAGTGAATCAACATATTTAGTTTCAACAGCTTAATCTGTTTTAAAGAGAGTGAGTGCATTAACAAAAGTGTGAGTGTAATAATCAACAATCAACAATATTATTGATCTGTCATTAAGTAATTGTCAAAAATATAACGCCAGTAATAAAAGCAACATAAAAGTAGAAAAAATAAGACGCGTGTAAAAACAAAAACATACGCAAGTTTCTTTTTTTTAATGAAATAAACATGAGAATGTTAAACATAAACTATACAAAATAATTAAATAAAATTATTGCAATATAATTTAAAATATCTAATAAAATTTAAACCAGTGTTAATTTAAATAGAAAATAAAAAAAATACATAAACGATTTTTTAAAAATCGCGTCTAACCTCAAATTATATAAAAAAATTTTTTGTGAAATACAAAAACCTTCTAAAATGGTATCATATTACAATACCCTATCCTATCCCCAAAAACACAGTGCTGCCAATTTGGCCTACACTGCCGGCCAGCCTTGGCAATGGACCGCCAACTATCATACACCGCCAAATCATCAATATCTAGGCGATATGGATTCTCCTCATGCCGCCCATCACCAAATGTATTATAATCCTCATGCGATGTTCCACTCAGCCACCAATGCTGCGGCCTCCGAATGGCATTCTCCCTCATCGGCCGAGAATTTCGCCCAGAATGCTCAAATGCTGCAACAACAGCATCAATTGATCAATGGTTCAGCCGTGGCTAACGCTGCTAATGGTTCAACACCTTCTTCTTCATCCGGCAGTTCCGCCTCAACCACATCGGCTGGTCCCGCTTCGGGCAGCACACAACTAAATGAAACAGTTAGCAATATTGGGGATCAGCAACAACAGCAGCAGTCTCAACAACCACCACATATCACCGAAGGTTTACCTTCGCCTCCCATAACGGTTAGTGGCAGTGAGATATCGAGTCCAGGTGCTCCCGCGTCCTCGTCATCGCCACATCATATTGCTCATCAATTGAGTAATAACAATAATAGTCCTCCTACTAATAATATCAACAACAATAACAATGCAACTATTAACAACAATCATCGTTCGTCGCCTATTAAATCGCATCAATACTATGAGTGGATGAAAAAGCCATCGTATCCAGCCCAGCCAGCACCTGGTAAGTGTTTTATTTTTTTTTTGTTTTTCAGTTTACTTAATTTAGTTTTTTTATAATTACGCTTTAATAATATTTTTGTTACCATAACTGAAACTTTTTGTTATCTTAAGTGATAATCTTACTTAAAGATATTCAAATATTTCTGTAATTATTATGGTTATAAAAACAAATTTATTTCTCCCAATAATTGGTATAAAACCTCGTAAATGACTCTGAATTGGGGTTCCTACTCAGGAAAGGTTGTTTTGAGAATTTCTTTATTATTCTTTATCTTAAAGTTTCCATACTCAGATTCGCTATGATGTTTGAATTTGTTGCCAACTGAATAATATCATATCAATAGATTTTTTAGGTTCTATGAATAGATTTTCAATTGAAATAACTGAATTTTATCTACCCCAACTAAAATGTTTGTTTACCAGGAAGGGAAAATTTGTAAACATTTTAAATAGATTTTCTGATTTCTTTAAAAACGTTACCAGTTAAACAGTTGGTTGTCAATATCAGAAATGAAAAATGATTTCCAAGATTTTGAGTTATAATGACTTTCAGGATCCCTAAGGAAAAAGGAATTATTACAGAACTAGTTATGTAACTTATTATTTTGGGTAGGCCTTTAAATGCGGAGATTTACAACTTTTGGAAACAATGAGATAAGTAAAGTTTCGCTGTTTTCGATTAAACATATTATAAATACAGAAATAGAGCTCACTTGGGCCCATGTGCTTGGTCTATTTGTTTTGCATGAAAAGATAATTAAGAAGAGAGCGATAGATAAAAAGAGAGAAAGAGTTCGAGAATTAAGAGGTAGATAAACAAATAGAAATATTCTAATATTTATAGCTGGAGACTGACTGATTGAAAGTCACCGCATTGGGGTTTGAAATGACTGTTTATATTAGCCAGTTAATGTTCTTTACAAGGGCTTCGATTTTTCTCTAACTTTATATTTCATAGTTCAGAGAAATTATTATAGGAGCGGTGTTCCAGAAACCTAGCTCTTAAGTTGTCAAATACTGGACAGTTCGTTTTGGCAATTTCTGCAGAAGTCATAATAGGGTAGTTCTATTCTTCTAGCATGATTGCAAAATTTGCAGTGTCCGGTGATCACTGACATTAATTTACATAGTTGAGAGCGTCGTTGCCTCAGCAGATATGTTGTGTATTCTAGGCCACATTAGTCTTGTATTCCTGTAGGTGGTTTCACGTTCCCATCTTGACTGAACAATCTCATTATAAAAGTTAAAAATTAGTTGTTTACCGGTGTATAACAAGATACTATATGGGAAATCTATGTACCCTATGTGGTATCCCGTTATCCACATGTAAACAGCAAATTGGTAATTTTCACAATGATCGTCCAGCTCCTTTTTAAAGTTGTATTAATTTATTTTTCTTACTTGAAAATAATCCAATAGTTTTTAATGTCCGCAGTTTGGACAAGTATGTATATTTTTTAAGAGTTGTTCTCATTATTCCATATTGAGGAATAATTTAATTATATAGAAGTCATATTTCAACGATTTTAGTACCTTCGTACCTTCGTTTTCTCAGCGAAAAACTTCAGAGAGTTCAGTACTATTGTATTATATTCAGTATTCGGTTTAACATGAAAAAGAAGTACTCCCTTGGCAAAATAACTTTTCAAAAAAATCTTATTTCCGTATTTTAGAAGGATCTAAGATATTTTTTTCTGATTTATGCATTTTTTATTATTAATCAAACACGGGTTAAAATTGTCAACAAATTTCAGAACAAAGACGATATTAAGATTAAAATTTGTGCAAATAAAAATCAACTAAGAATCTTTTTTTGTACTTAAATCATCAAAAAGGTTTCCAAATTTTTTATTGGTCCCAAAAAGTTGTCGATGATTCAAATAATTTTGAACTTTAAATTCCAAAACTATAGTTTTGTTTAAAATTCGGAATCTCTGGTTTCCTTTGCTGGTTCACAGTAATCCCAGAAACTACTATTTTTTAAGTTTGAAATCATAACTTTCCTTGGCTGGCTCATAGCAAC
Source organism: Bellardia pandia (assembly GCA_916048285.2). Lineage (NCBI taxonomy): Eukaryota > Metazoa > Arthropoda > Insecta > Diptera > Calliphoridae > Bellardia > Bellardia pandia. The sequence goes on along the minus strand of OU696530.1, from coordinate 25,896,790 downwards.
CCTTTTTTAAACAAATGGAAAATTTTCACATTTAGATACATAAGTAATATAAAATTGTTTTATCTATAAACATTGCAAATTTATAATCTTAAAGAGATTACTCGTTAAAATCTAATAAAATAAAAAACAATATACTATTTCAAATTTATCTTAAGCCAAAACAAGTAAAAGAAAACAAAACAAATATTCTGCATCAAATAAGAAGAACCCACCACCAACTTTTTAGAAATGTTTGACTTTAAAGTTACTCGTGTTAAGTGGACATACCACAAAGATTTTGAATTTTATTTATAGTTTTAAGGGACTGTCTATGTCCATCTTTTTCCACATACATATGTATGTATATAAAATTGACTAATTTACAATAATAAATCATTTAAAACAACAAATCGTTTAAACTGTGCTTTTTTCTTAAACATTCTTTAGTTTTGTTGTTTTTTTAGATCATCATCAAGAGAAAAGCATACATATTTGATTTGTTAAAGATATTTTAACTTTACCTTTTTTATTGAATTTTCTTTTTTTATGTATTTTTGTTTGTTTTTGTTTCTCTTTAAATTGAATTGATATCTATAGATTTGAAATTTGTGGTATGTTGTTCTTCTTAAGTCTATAAAATCAAACGTATTGCAATTAAAGTTTATGACTGCCTTTTATGTTTAATCCAACATGAAAATTAATTTATTATTTGAATATCGTTTATTATTTGAATATCGTTTTTGTCATGACATTTTATACTAAACTGAATTTAAAACAAAACGTACTGGTAGTAGTAATAAAAATTGAAGATTTGTTTTGCATTGCATTAACAGCTTGAGTGTTAGAGTTTGACATTTATGATATTTGTTTTAATTGATTTGTGATTTATAGCTATTTCTGTTGATTTTGATGTTGACTAGTATTGAAAAAATAACATTAAGCATATGTATTTATGTAATTTTTATGTAGAAATGAATTTAAACAAAATTGCATAAGAAACGCAAACATTTAGAGTTTTGTTTTATATTTAGAATTCATAAAACAGACAACATACTCGTATGTACATTCATCCATGATCTTTCAGTGTTCATTTCTATGTAGTAGATTTTACTTCTTTGAAAGTACTTTATTTGCTGGGACTTCAAACTCAGATTGTTTAACATTTTCTAGTATAAAACTTTATTATTAAACATCTAATCAAATTTTATTATATAAACTATAAAAGCCTGAAGTGCACTTCGAAATGTTATTAAAAATATTTTTTCATCTTTCATATGCTGATAGATCCCCTACCGTCTTACTCTCTGTGTTTGAAGGGAACATGTAACTACATATGTACATCCATCTCAAATAGGCGCGGTCATAAAACATTATTTTCTTTATTTTTGCGATTAGATTAATAACACAATAATATCAGTACTAAAATGAAGGTTGACACCAAATTGATATCTTGCATCATTTAAAACACTATTATCGCTCCGTCAAATAATTTCAATTGCTTTTTTTGTGCGCTGTTATCTCTCTACACAAAGACGTTAGGAGTACAACAGCAATTCGTCTTTTGTATTCGGTTGGATGTTTATTAAAACCATAAAAATAATTTTCATATATGACTTCCAATAAAAATGTTATAGCGACATTTTATTCCTCAATTTTATTTTTAGAGGCGAAATAATTATACTTAATGTCGCACATATAAGAAATCTTTTCGTCAATTATAGTTATTAATACATATTTAATAATCGTACAAATTTTTAATACAAAACAAAAATGTTAAATTATTATAGACCATAAAAAATTTCATATTTGACACTTTTGTGTCGAAAAAGTCATATGTGGAAAAGCAAACAATTATTTGCACTTTTATAAATCCTGATAAAGAAAAGTTTTTATTTAAAGTTTTCCATGGAACAAGTGCCTAAGGTGATAAGATCCATTTATGGCCCCGTTTAAATTCGTTTAGATGTTGTTGTTGCTCTTGTAATTGTATAAATAGGGTTATTCTAAACGTGCTAAAACAAATTTTGTAAATGATGAAATCCAAAAGGTATTTTTTTATGATAAATACCATGGGTGAAATAAAACTAAGTTATTTTATAAACAGTAGGTGAATCATAGAACAATTTCTAAAATTTACTGTTAATATAGCTAATGGATTTTATAAGTCATCTTACACCCGATATGTTTTTTTGGCAAAGAAAAAATCTCTCTCATTATAATGATAATTTATTAAAATTTAACTATGTACTAACTTATTAAAATTTCAATATATACATACGTAAAAAAATTAAAAAACACAAATTTTTTGCCAAACATTTTCAAAACTACGTTAATTCTCGGGAAATTTTAAATTTTTTTCGTGAATTCCCGACCATTATTTACAGGGTGTTACGCGGGGCTAGATCTTCAAAATTTGTCTGGAGAATAATCTCAGAAAATCCCTATTAAAATTAAAGTTATGAGGCATAAGTGATGGTAAATTCCCAGCTAGCTAAAGGAAGTGGTTGTGTGGTTCTTAACCCAATTTTTTTTGCCGCGTATACATACAATTATACTTTATATGCCAATAAGTATAACTAAATAATATAAAGAAATAAAAGAAATAGTTAGGCAAGATGTTAGCCATAAGGGGTGCACTTTTCCCTACCCTTTACTCTATCGTAAAAGACCAATGACATTCTTTACACCCTAAATATTCCACGAATGTCCCTATAAGAGCTTAGACTATCCTACACTATATAGATTTGAAATCATTTGTCATTCCCATTTGAAAATAAATTTAGCAAATCATTATTATTATTATTCAAATAATTCAATCAAATTTTATTAATAACAAAAAAAAATTTATTAGAATTCATTCTTTTAGACGCGTTTTTCTTCTTTTTCTCTCTATATTTATGAGATATTATAAAATAATAATAACTATGATTAAACAATAAAAAAAAATAGACAAAGTTTCATTGCACTCTGAACAATTTTAAAATGAAATGAAATATAATATAAAGCAAGATTTAAAAGTGAGAGTAATTATTATGATTTTTTTTTTTTACTTACAATCATTTTTGTTGTAATTTAATAAATGTACCTCTTGTCGTTTCGATTCAATAATGTTTCCGATGATGGGCCCAGCAAGGAATGAAGAGGAATAAGTTGACTGATTCGGAAGAAACTAGCTTAAAGAAAAATCATAATAATAATTAATTGCTCTCAACTTAAGATACAAAAAAAAGAGAAGAAAAAAAAATAATACTTATATAGGGTTAGCCATACTAATAAAATATTGATTAATAATAAAAGGAATTATATATATAAAGTGTTTTGATTTAGTAAATTAGATATTTATAATTTAAGTATATTATACTAATATTAGAATAGATTAATTAATTATATTTATATTTTGTTGGTATTTAAGAAAATTTAGAAAATTATATTGATATAATTTACATTATATATACATACTTTTAAATTGTACTTTTTATGAAATATTTAAGTTTTTGTTTTAATATTTATGTATGTATATAATTTAAATTGTATACTTATATGTTATTCATAAGGCTTTGTAGATTTTAAATAGTTCCATTCAAATAGCCTGGAGCAGAATCCGCTAGTCCCATGAAACTAATCGACTCCATAGAATTAAAGCAATTTTGCTCGGCTTATGTGTCCTTGGAAATGAGCTCCACGAGCTGTTGCTAATAATATTTGGTCCTCTGACTATTACAGCCAGGAAAATGAGCAGCACCGTTGGGCAAAATGAGTAGGTAGCTTCAAAAATGGTATATTCCAGGAATGTTTGCGCTTGTTATATAACCAAAATAGGTCCACCGGCTTATTTTTGTATATTTCTAATTTGGTGTTTGTTTTGTAAATTTGAGCTGTATTAATACAGTTTGGTAAAACAACTGTTGGTGGCTTTCTCCCTTTGTATCTTGCTTGGGTAGAATTTGACACCACGTGTCTTGGAACAATATATGTATGTATTCTGATTTCTTGTTCGAGGATTTATTACACAAAAGAAAGAACACCGTTTACTTTAATTTTTCTTAATTGTTTTTTCTATTTCTTTTGTTTTCTTGGCGTCGTACAGAAGAATACATTTAACTTTCAAACAAAACTTTATCACTTATTATAATTGGTAGATCATTCGCTGCTCATTTGATCTTTACCTTATGGTCTTCAAACGATTTATCTCTTATGAAAATAATTTAAAGCAATGCGTAACTTGTAGTCAAATCTAACGGTATTAAATATTTCAAATATTTGGAATATTTGGAATATTTGAGTACAATTATCTCCTTTCCACGTACAATTAATGAGCAATTATACGTATGTACTCAGAGTGTGTAAAAAAAAAAGATAAATTCTAGCATGAGATGCAAATTTTTAAGCTAGTAAAGTAAGGGTTTCCAGTACATAAGCGAACTCATATAACAATTATAATTATTTAATAAAATTTCCTGGTATTTGCAAAAATCCGATGAAGAAATCGTTACAAAACTGATTCGTCCTTTGATTTTATATCAAATGACGAATAGGAAAAGATTTTTGAATATATGTTAGTTAGAACTTGAAAGTAAATTTTGAAGATCACTAAATGTGTGGCTCGACCCACGATAAGCCGGGTAAATTAATTAGTAACATTAAGTTCTCGAATAATTGAATATTTTTGGAGTCAATAAAATAATCATGGTTTTAGGTCTGATGTTTGGTATCTACCAATGTAGCCTCCGTTTAGATCTTCTATGTCGTATAAATTACTTCCAATTTTATTGCGAATTCTACATTTTAGATACTTTGGCAAAATTTTTCGGTTAATGGCTTTTGACATATTGCTTAATGTATGATTTTTCCTAAAAATTACTTGACCTTTCCGAAACTGAATTGGGCGTGCTCGTAAATTATAAGCTTTAGTTGACCTTTCGTGAGCTTGTCTTAAATTGTCTCTAATTTTGCATCTCAATTTCTGTAATTTGTCAACATTAGTTAAAATTTGTGTGTCTTCGCCAGTTAAGCATCCTAATTTTTCCAGAATTTTATAGGCAGAGCCATGCTGCACCATATTTTGCCCAAATGCGGCATAATATGGGGAACATTTAATGGAAGAGTGATAGTCACTTCGAAGTATTGATAATATTTGAGGTATATATCGGTCCCAATCACTATGATCTTTATGATTTTCCAAAAAATATCTGATTTTAGTGATAATGTCCCTGTTTGCACGTTCCGATGCATTTGGCTGAGGAGCGTAAAATCCCGTTTTTATGTGTTCAATCTCATTTAATTTTAAAAATTCCTTCATTTCGTTGGAAACGAATTGTTTAGCGTTATCGCTGTGTAAAAATCTGGGTACACCAAATGTGGGAAAAACCTCAGATTGCAAATATAAAATTACGTTGGCAGATGTTGCTGCCTTTAATGGTTTTAAAAATAAAAATTTTGTTAAGTGGTCTAAACAAATGAAAAGAACAGTGTTTTTTTTCTTTGTTAACGGATATGGGCCTAAGAAGTCACAATATAGTCTCTCGAAAGGTCTATTTGTGACAAATTGTTTGCCCATAAGTGGCCTTGAAATTTGGTTAGACGATTTAATTGACTTGCATTTCTCGCAATTGTCGACATATGATTTGACGTCAGTTGTCATAGTGGGCCAATAATACTTTTGTCTAATTCTGGCTAATGTTTTAGTATAGCCACCATGACAAGAATTAATCGAGTCATGTGCACCTTTTATTATACTTCCAGATAATGAATTAGGCACCCACAATTTCCATAATTTTTCCTCCTCGTTCTCATCACCTTGCCTGAATTTTACGCGTTTGTAGACTAAGTTATCCGATATTATTAAATCAGGCAATGACTCACTTTTTTCAGAAACTACTTCCCTAAGTTTTCGATATTCCTCGCTATCAAAATCAGCGGAGCCAATGTCAATTTCAACAGGTCTATCAGATAAAGATAATTCTTCCACTTCCATACGTGAAAGGCAATCGGGCACAATATTTAATGAGCCTTTTCTGTGCTCGATTTCAAAGTCATATCTTTGTAATTTCAGGCTCCATCGCGCTAATCTGCCACTTAAATCCTTTTGGGACATAAGCCATTTTAAGGAAGAGTGATCTGTTATTATTTTAAATGGCAAGCCCTCGATATAAGGTCTGAATCGGTTAACGCAAACGATTGCGGCCATGCATTCAAGCTCAGTGACTGTGTAGTTTTTCTGAGACTTGTTAAGCTTTTGAGAAACAAAGGCAATTGGATGCTCACAGCCACTATCGTCATATTGGAATAAGACACCACCAACTCCAACTCTTGATGCGTCGCATTGAATTATGAATTGACGATCGAATTTAGGTTGAGCCAATACCGGAGCTGATGACAACGCATCTTTTAAGTTCTCAAAAGATAGTATAGCGCTTTTGGTCAAAGCAAATGGTTTACAGGTTTTCTTTAAACAATCTGTAAGTGGACCGCTAAGATTAGCGAAGTTGTTTATAAACCCCCTGTACCAATTGGCCATGCCAACAAATCTGCGAACTTGTCTAGGTGTTTTGGGTATGCTAAAGTTTCGGATTGATTCCACTTTTTCAGGATCCACCTTCAATGTTCCATTACCCACTATGTAGCCTAAATAACGAATCTCCCTTTGGCAAAATTTACTTTTTTCGACATTTATTGTAAGCTTTGCAGCTTTAAGGCAGCCAGCCACTTCACTCAAAAGCACCATGTGGGATTCAAAATTAGAACTACATATGAGCAAATCATCTAAATAGATGAATACATTTTCACGTAAACGTGAAGGTATAACTTTATCCATTAGCCTGCTCATAGTTTGAGGACCATTGCACAAACCAAATGGCATATATTTATAATGGAATAAGGGCTTACCCGGGACAACAAAAGCAGTCTTTTCCTTAGAAGTTTGTGTCAGTCGTATTTGTAAAAAAGCATCTTTTAAATCAATTCCAGTAATGTAAAAGGTATCTTTTAACCTGCTTAATAACCCATTAATGTGGGGAAGCGGGTACGAATCTTTCTTCGTTACCGCATTAAGCTTTCGGGAATCAATGCAAAGACGGACTTTGCCCGGTTTTCGTACTAACACTACCGGAGAACACCAAGGCGAATTTGATTCCTCGATTACCCCCATGCTTAAGAGACGGTCTATTTCCCTGAATGCTTCCTCCTGGCGAGGCGGAGATAAAGGATAGTGCCTGGATTTTATAGGCACTGCGTCCCCAGTATCTATATTGTGCTCCAGAAGGTCTGTACACCCCAACCCAAGTTTCTCATACGCAGGAAACTCTAAGACTGTTTTCTCTAAAATTAGTTTCTGTTCTGGAGTGAGATCATGAAATTTGGTGTCTCTCTTGGCACTTAGTGTAGATTCAATTTGTAATGAAGAAATGGTGGGAATAATTTCAGGTGCGAGAGCAAACTCACGCCAGAAATTTGTTCCAAAATAAGCTTCTTGGGTAAGAGAGGGAACTAAATAAAACAGAATATCCTTTGTAACACCCTTAAAATTAATAGGTAATTTACAAAAACCCAGTATTTTTTGTTTTACACCATTTGCAATTGATAATGCCGATTTTATTGGACTATAAGTTAAATTATTGCGCTCCAAAAACTCTATGCAGTTATTACCTAAAACTGAAACGTTAGCTCCTGAGTCAAGCAAACCTACCATAGTGTCATTAAAAATTCTTACTTTTACGAATGGCCGATCATCTAAGCCATGTAAAATGGTTGACTCTAGCAATTTTCTATAGAACTTACGTTTCTTAAACCGCTGCCGGCATTTCTTTATTCTAACAGATGGGCTTTTCTTAAAAAAAATGAGTGGTCTATAATCTGTAGTATTAATAGATTGTTTATTGCCTGTAATGACAACGGATTCTGTTTGTGTTGACATATCTTTAAAAAGTGAAATGGATTTCTGGATTTGAAAATGTTGGGTGGTTGTTTGTGGATTATTGAAATTGAAACTGTTGTTGGATTTTTCCAACTTTGGTTCTAATTTGAACTCGGGGTTTTGTGGGATGGACGAAAGTCCCCGGTAGCCATTTCGCCCATATTCTTGTTTCCCGGATAAACATGCCTATTTGGACATGAAGGCGTTAATACCCCCTTTTGTCCGCACTTGAAACAAAACTGGTCAGTAATTCCTTTGCCACAATATATATATGAATGTCCGTAGGACAAACAATTCCAGCACTTTATATTGGAATAATCGTATTTTATATTCTTTTTTGAAATTTGCAAGGCATCGAGTTGCGGATCAAACATATCAGAGTCATCTGTATCAGTTTTAAGTGAATCAAGCTCACTGACATTGCGTAATGGTCCAGTGTTTGGCGTAACATATTTATTATCACGAAGCACCTTCTCCGCTTTTCGAGCCATATCTCTGAAATCGTTCAGAGTTTTAGATTCAGAACTGAACAACAAGAATCTTAAATTTGCTTGTAAATTACGTTTAATTATATCAAGTATTGTTAATTCTGGTAAGGGGCTTTGTAATCTGGAGTTCATTGACACAATTGCTGTATGAAAATCGTCATACGATTCTTTGTGTAGTTGCTTACGCAACGACATTTTTAGTAATACATCATGCTCTGATTCTAAATATCCAAATTCCCTTGTAAGAGCATGACGAAGAGTTGAATATGTCACACTGCGATTCTGCTTCATGAACAGCCAATACCACTGTTCGGCCTTTCCTTCTAATAGCACGTGAAAATTAGATAAAAGATGTTCAACGGAACATCCTGAACGATTACTAAGTGTCTCTACCTTAAATAAAAATTCGGACACAGAACCTGTTCCATCGTATGAAATTTTCCATTTCTCTAATTTAATAGGCGAATCGCTACATGCTGTGTTCATATTAGGTCTGTTAAAATTTAAATTTGGTGCATTGGAATAGCTGGTACATGGTGGAGTTATAGGTTGCCGCTGAGAACTAGTACTACTCGCATTACCTATCTGGGAAATGCTATCTCTAATAGAAGATAGTTCCCTTCTAAATTCCTCCCTAGTGTTTTGCATACTTTGTTCCATTAGTGATATCAAAGTATCAAAAGGTGTAGCTGAGTTAGAAGTAGAAGCATTGGTATTTAATATGGGTTGATTTATACTATCAGTATTTGGTATATTATTAAGATTTTGTCCTTCTACAGGAACAAATGAGGTCGGTAACGAATTGGGGCTATTCATTATCGATATATTTTGAATTTCTAAATTACTACAACTTCGAGTGCGAGGTACTTGATGAGTAGCTTTAGGTGTATTTTTCACCGCAGGTGAATGAACAACGCGAGGCTTAGAAGTACTTGGTCGATCTTTTATCTCAATAGAAATATTGTTACTTGAATTTGAAGAGCTTCTTCCACGACCTCTAGGATTAGTACTACCTTGTGCACGGGTGTTCATTACGAACGAAATTCACAAACTGATAATGAACCGAAATTTTTTTGGTTTTTTGCATTAAAATATTTGATTTCAAAATTCTTTAAAATATGTAATATTATTCAAGAAAATCGCAATAAAAGGTAAAAAAAATATATCAAATAACGTATAGAAAAAAATTTTTTTTTTTTTTCAAATAATGAAAATATAGCTAGTTATAATTTATAATTAATTAAGATTCTGGGAAGGACAATATGTAATATTATTCAAGAAAATCGCAATAAAAGGTAAAAAAATATCAAATAACGTATAGAAAAATTTTTTTCCAAATAATGGAAATATAGTTATAATTTATAATTAATTAAGATTCTGGGAATGACAAATCTCAAACAAATCTCAAGTGAAGGTTAACAATCTTAGCTAAATTTTAAACAAAAGATGACATCTAGTCTAAAATAATATGTTTGAGTGGCTTTGACTACTTTGTTAATCCGCAGCTTTTATTTCAAATAAAATTAAAAAAAAAGGACTTTACACTAGAATCAAAGCTATATCCAAGAAGACTCTGAAGCATCAAAACCCGAAATCTACTTCCAGTATTTTGGACTTTCACAAGGAACCTAGATAAAAATAGGCTAAATAAATATATGCAAAAATTCAGAGTATCGCTTCTACATAAACAAATTTATAATTTAAATACGTAGGACTTATACAAATCTAAAACTATTGCAATTGGTGGTATTATCTAAATTTTTTTAATGTTAAAATTTTGCCTCACAATTATTTTAGAATTATTCCTTTGATGTCATATGTAATTTGGACTGACCAAGATTTGGGCAGTTTTTCGTTGGGCGCCATTATGTTACGCGGGGCTAGATCTTCAAAATTTGTCTGGAGAATAATCTCAGAAAATCCCTATTAAAATTAAAGTTATGAGGCATAAGTGATGGTAAATTCCCAGCTAGCTAAAGGAAGTGGTTGTGTGGTTCTTAACCCAATTTTTTTTGCCGCGTATACATACAATTATACTTTATATGCCAATAAGTATAACTAAATAATATAAAGAAATAAAAGAAATAGTTAGGCAAGATGTTAGCCATAAGGGGTGCACTTTTCCCTACCCTTTACTCTATCGTAAAAGACCAATGACATTCTTTACACCCTAAATATTCCACGAATGTCCCTATAAGAGCTTAGACTATCCTACACTATATAGATTTGAAATCATTTGTCATTCCCATTTGAAAATAAATTTAGCAAATCATTATTATTATTATTCAAATAATTCAATCAAATTTTATTAATAACAAAAAAAAATTTATTAGAATTCATTCTTTTAGACGCGTTTTTCTTCTTTTTCTCTCTATATTTATGAGATATTATAAAATAATAATAACTATGATTAAACAATAAAAAAAAATAGACAAAGTTTCATTGCACTCTGAACAATTTTAAAATGAAATGAAATATAATATAAAGCAAGATTTAAAAGTGAGAGTAATTATTATGATTTTTTTTTTTTACTTACAATCATTTTTGTTGTAATTTAATAAATGTACCTCTTGTCGTTTCGATTCAATAATGTTTCCGATGATGGGCCCAGCAAGGAATGAAGAGGAATAAGTTGACTGATTCGGAAGAAACTAGCTTAAAGAAAAATCATAATAATAATTAATTGCTCTCAACTTAAGATACAAAAAAAAGAGAAGAAAAAAAAATAATACTTATATAGGGTTAGCCATACTAATAAAATATTGATTAATAATAAAAGGAATTATATATATAAAGTGTTTTGATTTAGTAAATTAGATATTTATAATTTAAGTATATTATACTAATATTAGAATAGATTAATTAATTATATTTATATTTTGTTGGTATTTAAGAAAATTTAGAAAATTATATTGATATAATTTACATTATATATACATACTTTTAAATTGTACTTTTTATGAAATATTTAAGTTTTTGTTTTAATATTTATGTATGTATATAATTTAAATTGTATACTTATATGTTATTCATAAGGCTTTGTAGATTTTAAATAGTTCCATTCAAATAGCCTGGAGCAGAATCCGCTAGTCCCATGAAACTAATCGACTCCATAGAATTAAAGCAATTTTGCTCGGCTTATGTGTCCTTGGAAATGAGCTCCACGAGCTGTTGCTAATAATATTTGGTCCTCTGACTATTACAGCCAGGAAAATGAGCAGCACCGTTGGGCAAAATGAGTAGGTAGCTTCAAAAATGGTATATTCCAGGAATGTTTGCGCTTGTTATATAACCAAAATAGGTCCACCGGCTTATTTTTGTATATTTCTAATTTGGTGTTTGTTTTGTAAATTTGAGCTGTATTAATACAGTTTGGTAAAACAACTGTTGGTGGCTTTCTCCCTTTGTATCTTGCTTGGGTAGAATTTGACACCACGTGTCTTGGAACAATATATGTATGTATTCTGATTTCTTGTTCGAGGATTTATTACACAAAAGAAAGAACACCGTTTACTTTAATTTTTCTTAATTGTTTTTTCTATTTCTTTTGTTTTCTTGGCGTCGTACAGAAGAATACATTTAACTTTCAAACAAAACTTTATCACTTATTATAATTGGTAGATCATTCGCTGCTCATTTGATCTTTACCTTATGGTCTTCAAACGATTTATCTCTTATGAAAATAATTTAAAGCAATGCGTAACTTGTAGTCAAATCTAACGGTATTAAATATTTCAAATATTTGGAATATTTGGAATATTTGAGTACAATTATCTCCTTTCCACGTACAATTAATGAGCAATTATACGTATGTACTCAGAGTGTGTAAAAAAAAAAGATAAATTCTAGCATGAGATGCAAATTTTTAAGCTAGTAAAGTAAGGGTTTCCAGTACATAAGCGAACTCATATAACAATTATAATTATTTAATAAAATTTCCTGGTATTTGCAAAAATCCGATGAAGAAATCGTTACAAGGGTTCGGGAATTTTCGGCGGGAACCTAAACTCTAGTCAGGACTTTTGTTGTTTTAAATCATTTAATGTTTAAATGATTTAAAATTGTTTATTAATTGTTACCTGGATTTTATTTTGTTACAGCATAAACCAATTTACACCTAATTCTGTTTTTACACGGTAATTGGTTCCGGAAAACTTCGTGTAAAAAAACGTGTAAAAAAGACATTGATCGTATGCAAAATAGCTATTGAAATTAGTAAAAAAGAATATAGTGTTCTAACGTTTTGTGCTCATCCTCACACGATGTGCATATTGTGTCATTTATTGTATCAATACGAGCTAGATGTGACCTTACCACTTTATGACCAGTTATTACACTGATTAGCTTTCTAAGTATTGATCTATTAGGGTTCGGAATCTCTTTAAATTTTTCATGATTTAGGTTTCCCCATAATATGTCAGTCGTTGTACAATTCTGCCAGTCTCTGACGTGCACATTTATTGGCCATTGTTGTAGTTCTTTCTTAAACATTTGGAAGGGTTTAACATTTTTCAGAATTAAGTCGTACAGGCATGATCCCATCATGGATAACTTATCCGCATTCTCAATCCCGATAATACCACGATGGACTGGGATTCATATTATCTCCAGTTTAATGTAGTCTTAATAAGTTTTATCTCGTTTTTGCATTGTAAAACGTTTCAGGATTTAACACTTTCGTTTCTTAGGGTTTTCATAACTATGACTGTCCGTGAAGATTCAGATCTGAAGAACAGCATTGTGATCTGGGATACTATAGTGTTTACACATAATTTGACTTCGCTCATAGAAGTCCATTTCCGTTGCAATTTTTTAACCATCTGTGTAGAGATCGGTTTCTTGGTCGTTGCTTACTCAACAGTTCTTTTTGATAACTGCTTGTTAAAACCTAGAAAGTATCATGCCCAATAGAATGGTTCAATACAACGAAATTTAATGACTTGTTGCTCTGGTAATATATTCGACAATGTATTATATTTTCTATGTGGTAAAAATACTCAATAAATAAGTTTTCATTTGAGCAATTATTCCTGAAACACTGATCTGTTTAAAAGTTTAAAATCAACAAAATTTTCGATTAAAAAGCTATTGGTAGATTTTATATAACACAATAGAAATAAAACTTATAACATTGAAAAGTCTCAATAAAAAAATAAAAATTTATATTAATTAATTATTGACATTAATTTTTGTCACCATTAAACAAAAACTAATAATTTTTTAAAATGATTTTATACCAGATAAAGTTTCTAATTAAACTATAATTTTCTTTTATATACATTAAAGTTTTATCGATTTTGAAATCAAACTATTTACAATAGTGAAAAAGTGTCGTTTATTTTTCCCGTAAACTTTAAAAGATTTTTTATGGATATAAAACCATAAAACTTAATGAAAGTTCCCTAAATATAGATACAAACGCAAATGATCAATCAAAATTGATTTACTTACACATGTATATAAATGATATTGAATAAAAAACCATTATAAATACAAAGATTCTCATAGTTCAATTAATATACTCGATTTAAATCATTTTGTAATGAATGTTTATCTTTAAATACACAACGGGATCGCAATGCCTGAACTCTGGATAAAAAAGTAAAATAAATAAACAAACCATATAAAATAGAAAATTTATGACTGAAAATAAAAATAAAGGTGTAAAAAAGCGCGCTTTACTTGCTCAAATAAATAGATATATGTACATATAAGTATCTGTAACTTGACTATACTTGTATGCATGTATGTAGAATTTATGTAGATTATCGAAAATTTTCTGCTTAGCAAAATACAATGTAAATTACTTACATACATATGTATATAAAGATATCTTGTTGCTCTATGGTTATGGGTTAATTATTTAATAATTATTATTATTTGTTAATCACAAAAAAAGCATTATTAAAGGTTACAGCCAAATGTCAAACAAAACCTAACAACACAGAAATTACTCTTTGCAAAAGATATAAAAAAGGCGTTAATTTAAAATTGTTTATCAACTCTAACTTACTCGCACAATTGTACGTAATGTGGGAACTATAACTTAAAAACGCCAATTAAAAATAAAATTTATTTTCACAAACATTCAATAAACTTATTCTACAATACAAAACAAATCACAATTATTAATATTTATAGGATAATAATAATTATTACGATTTATGGGTATAAAACTATAAAAAATCTGCCGCGTACCGGCAGTTCTGAGTACTTAAATTATGAATGAAATGTATAAATGAACTCATTAAATTTTGAAAATTAACACACAAATTATGATATAAATATTTTTTTATATTATTATTCTTTTATTTTTTATTGCTACTTTATTGTATTATTAAACCATTTTTTAATATGATTTGTTTTCAAATGACGTTTATATTAACGCTTAAAATTTAAATCGTATCATAAATAGAAATCATAAATTTTATTCTAAATACAACAAAACAAAAGTAACTGAAATAATATTTCATATACGAAGTATATTTTTGTTTACTTTTTATTTTCAATTTAAAACTAAACGTGCTTTCCATACAGGATATTGTCTACTTTTAGTGTCACGTTTGTCTCAGTTTCTTTTCAATATTTGAGTGATTTTTTTTAATTTAATACTCTATTTTCAAATTGATTGACACTTAAGTTTTAAGAAAAATTAATTAAATTTATAACGTTTGTTTTTCTTTATTTATTTTTAACACTATATAGACGTGATGATAGTACAGATTAAGCAAGACGTTTGTAACCTAGACAAGTTTTAAGGGACTACTTCAGAAGATGAAAATCATCTCATTTGTGCTAGCTATACTACTCGTTGTATAGTCCAAAGCAATGAGAACCAAAGCTCAGGCCGGGACAGGTAGTAGATTTAAGTCGATTTTTAAACAAAAATATTTTTCTGTTTTTGGTTGACTCTGATTTTTTTTTAAATTTATAATATTTCTGTATAATATTGCTTTAAAAAATATTTTATTGATTTTTATGTTTAGGGTTGATTATATTTTCCCCCACCAAAGGTTTATATGAGGTTCGATTCTGTCCCAAATCCAAGTTATAGAAAATACCACTTATTTTAAATCCATAAAATTTACTGTATAATATATTTTTGATAACTCCTTATTAAAAACTAGAAAGAATCATACTCAATGGTATACATAGTTTCATTTAACGAAATTTAAGAACTTGTTACTCTGCTAATATAATATTACATACGAGTACAATATTAAGACTGAAATTTTTCCATTCTGGGCACTATAAACTCCGAATACAATTAATTTTTTCTCAATTTAGCATTAATTTAGAATTCTCAAGAGTCGCATCGACCGAATATACCATACCCTTATTTGTTTTTTTTTCATTTCATATCAAAAATAAAGGTGAAAGGAAATTCCTCAGCTATACGCGTACATTAACCAACTGATAAGAATTCGTTTCTCTAAATTAATTTGAGTGAGTTGTGTATGACGTACTTTATCAGTCACTTTGTTGTGTATATTTTGTACATTGGGGAAAACCCAAAACCCCTCCAACAAAATAAAAAAGTAGGTAACATAGGTAAATAAAATTAGTTAAGCAAAGAAATATTTAAAAATATATGTTCATGTTTTTTTTTTTTTGTAATAATGAAATTTAGTTTAAAAGGTGTTAATTGTGCTTAATTTATGAATTTTATGATATTTTAACTAAATTATTTTATATCCATAAATGGTTATACAAGAAATATTCCAGACAGTTTTGAAACTTATTATAAGTTTTCAAAATATTAATATAGATTTATAGCTCATAAACCGGAACATAGAAAATTTTCCAGTAAATTAGTTAAAAAAATCAAATGGGTGCTAATTACACTTTTAAATAATTAAATGACGTTGTTCTTTTATGTCTATAAACAGCAGAAAATAAAAATGGTAGAATTTATTATTTCCTGTTAGAGTCAATCCTGGGTTATAGCTATCTATTGCTTATTCTTTAATAAATGATTTATTGGCTTTAAATCCACAGTTAATCCACAGTTAATCCACAATAGAGCTTAAGGAGGAACTAATCCTGAAAAATATTAAAAATACTGTTCAGAATTCTATTATTAAGATTGTCAAGGTAGTTGCATTTCTACGACAACTACAAAACAAATACAGGCAAATTCCGGTATAACGAACAATATGTTGTCAGGCCAATTTGTTAAATTGAAAAATTCGTTATATCCAGATTTCTTTTTTGAATTAGGAGGCCTAATTTTCGTCCAAATTATAATATCTCTTGTAGTTTTTACAAATTGTTCTTTTCAAGCGTGACTTAGAATATTTTGATGGATTAATATAGTCTTCATTGGGAATTTATCAATTAACTGGAATAGGTTTTTTACTCAGATAAAGTTCCTTTTTCATCTTTGATCTATTCTTAATATAATTCTAGATATTTAAAATGTGTTTGTTCGTTGAACTTTGTTTCAATTTTCTAAACCTTCTTGTTATAGATACCTACATATATATATAATGATATTTTTATATTATGCGGAGACAAGGTTTTGGAATTATCCACCAAATAAATATACAAAACTGAGTTGAGATAATTCTTTCAGTTTCTTTTTACATTTATGGAAAAACATATGTTTATATGTCAGGAGTCTAATAGAATGTATTATTCTCAGCTAAGACAGGTATTTAAATAAAGGAATTCAATTTCTTTACATATATTATACCTTATATTACGGAGATTTACTTATATAGTTAATGTTAAAAACTTTGCTGTGCGTTATATCGAGATTTCGTTAAAGTGCGGTTCGCTATACCGGGGGTTGCCTGTATTTTGAAAAAATCGATTGTTTTTATAATTTTTGTTGTTGTTGTACATCAACCACTACTTCTGTCTTAAACGTTTAAATTAGCGAGCGGCACACATATCAACCAGGGACCGAACACAATTGACAATTCAGCTGTATACAACACGAATGTAAGCGAAAAAATTAAGAATTGCAAATTAATATTTAGAGAAACTAAATTAAAATTTAGATATCCAAATTAATATTGAATATATGATCTCCAAATTGTTTTTGCGGGCAAAGAAATTGAAATTAAAAAATGAGTATTAATATTGAGAATACACACATTGAAAAACTACAATTTTAAATTGTTCTAGAATCTTTTAGATACGAGTACTCTCTGACAACTTAAACCAACATCTAACTTGAACCATTTTGCTTGGCAAAAATTAAACTTAGTTTATATTTTATTTACCAAACTTGTTATTCAAGAAAAGCTCCTAGTCGTCCAATATTAGCTTATAAGAAGCTTCAATTCTTTAATTTTTTTAAGAGACTTGGTAGAAAAAATTTATTCAAATTGTAAACAAAATCTTGAGATGTTCTTTCATGATTTTCAATATGGATTAACACAATAACAAGCTTGTGTTATAGTGTTACTAATCGAACTACAGTTTTTCACTCCTCTGAAAAATGTAATTTTGTAGCTTACTGTGAATTTTCAGTAGGTGGCCTAAAACCAGTAGTTGTGTTAGAAAACATAACTGATATTACGAGTTTGTCACGTGAGTTATCAAATGGAGGTATTCCAGTAAAAAAAATTACATTTGAAGTAAAGAAAACTCACAAAACTTGTTACCAGCTGGGAACTCATCATACAAAAACCATTTCATCTGTTAGGGACATGGTGAGGGCTACATTTGCTCTCCAACTTCCGATATTTGCACTAGCACTTACACTTTTCTTACAGAGGACAAGATATTTTAGGGTGAGTTCGCTGTTTTATCATGGATCAATAATTTCTAATAATTTACACTGTTATGAAACACTTTTCATTTATATTTAATGATCTATAATGTTTTCAAAAAAAGTTTTTCTATATTCCTAAAATTAAAAATCCAAACACAAAATTCTAAAAGCTTTTCTTGTCATAACAATCAAATGATAATACATATAATCTTTAAAAACCCCCTTATAATAATCGAACAAAACTCTCAAAAAAAATAAAAAAAAAATACTAAACATAAGTGTTAATAAAAGCTTAATTAATACCAAAAATTGTTTTTTGACAGGTTTGTTCTAATGGTTTGGTGTAGCATAAAAAAAAACATAATGCAACATGTCAATTTTAATGACACATACAGATTTAATGTGTCAATTTAAATTAAATTTATATGAGGCCATATACCAAATATACGCTAGACAGAACAGAACATATACATACTTACATATATAAACCAAACTATCTCGTTCTCCCCTAAATAGATTTATGTAACCCCTTGGATTGAAATCATTTTGTTTTTTTTTTTTGTGGCTAGTTTACGACAATATCTAAAGAGTGTGTGTATATGCTATTAACTAAATATTTATACTCCATATTGCTAGATTTTTAATGGTTTCATACCCATACCTAAAACCAAAAATCTATATTCATTCATTGATATTTATTTGTTTGTATATACAAACATATGAAGCATAAAAAATCTATATAAGATATAATGTGCTTGTGTATCGTCTGTACTTTATGATAACATTTATTCATATTTATAACAAAAATGGCCTCACACTTTAATGTTGAAATACAAATACACTAATAACACAAAAATATTGTATATTTATTATAATAAACACATTTCACATTTTCAATACTGATCGTTATCAAAATTACTAACAAATATTGGTGGTAGTTGATTTGGTGGTGTTTGCGATATACCTTTCAATCTACTTGGTTTAGAAAACAACAATTTTCAACAAAAAAAAAATAATTATTAACACAACTCAATCAACAATTTCACAAAAACACACACATACATATTTACATACATTATTTTATATATTTTATAACATATTCATTATAGTTGTTATTGTTATTAATACCTTTGTGTCATTCTATGGATTAATAGGGTTTCCATTGATAAGTTAGCTTAAGGATTACATGTAGGGTTTTTGTGTATACAAACAGATAAACAAATCAAACCTACATAGACACAACACAACAACTCAGCGCTAAAATGAAATTATTATTAATTTAAAAATAACACATTTGTTGGTTGTTTGTTGGTGATTTTTCTAATGTCTTAACATGTCATTTGCTTGAGTTATAATAGAGCTTCTTGTTAATCAGTTTAGATATTAAAGTCTTACATGAACTCAACATACAGTTTTTATATAGAATAATGAATGTAATAAATTTTTCTAATTTCTAGGATAAAATTGTATTAACAATTTTATGACCATATAATTAAATTAGTATTATTAAATTAACATTTATTTATTTATATATTTTATGGCCCATATAAATATAAAATAATTGTTTTATTTATGGAAGTGAAAATAAGAATTTGAGAAGGAATTATATTTATTTATTGAGTGAAAAAATTGCTTCATACAACATTTAGTATATTAAACAGATCTGTAATAAATTTTATGAGAATTCTACTGGACTGAAAGTATTTTCTGCCCTGCTATAGATTATTAATAGAGAAATCTTTAGCTGCTAATTATGTAATTCAACTTAAGCTTAAATCTTTAAATATTTTTTGATATTTAAACTCAATCGTGGTTCGCTTGAGAACATATTTAAAGAGGGTTATTTAGTTGGTGTGGTTAAGAAAATGATATTGCAAAATCTTTATCTTGAAATCTAGACTTGTGAGAAAATCTTTGAAAAAGATTTCATTAAATAATCGCACCAAGAAATTTCACAAAAAAATTAAAATTTTTTTTTTGTATTGACGCGCCTAATCCAGCTGTTTTCACAACAAGCAAAAGTCTTCTATTCGGTCATTGAAAGATGTTCTATTAAAGTGAGATAGCAAGTACGGCAGTCAACATATATTATGGGTTAACTGCCTTACAAACTTAATGGCATTTAATTATTTAGATTTAGTACAAACAAACCAAATTTAATGAACGAAGTTTATGAAAATTATTATGTATTGCAATACAATCAAGAGCTGATCAGATTACTTCCAAGATCATATTAATATACTCCACGTTCTCCTTATGCCGACCACTGGTGGAGAGTAATATAAAATGGAATCTCTCTTTTCGCTTTCTATTCGGTTTTAGACTCTTAAACATAAAATCATAATTCCTATGTAACTCAAGATATGAATTTTTCAAAAAAAAAAATCATTGCATTATTTTATTTTATATTATATCTATTAATTTTTATGAAAATTTTTCGTTTTTTTTACAAACTATTCAAATATATTTTAGCTAATCAAAAAACGCAAATCTATCATTAATATATTTTCTTAAAACTTATCATTAAAGGCAACTACACTGAGGCTGAATTTTGCACCACACCAAATTTAGATGAATTCTCTGATTTATTGGATCCAAGCGGTAGGATTTCCAAATAATTTTAACAAATTGCTCTTTAAGCATGAAGTAAAGCTAAACTTGGTTTATAATTCCCTAAGTTTTTTTTTTTTTTGTTTTTTTGAAACGCATGACTGCAAGTTGTTTTTCTTTCGTTAAACTTAAAGTGAAATTTTTTAATTTAAGCATGATTTAAAGTTTCTCTTATTTCTTAAATTACTACTATTCCTTTATAAAAAAAATTTTAAATGAAGTGAAATTTTTGGACGTGCTTTAAATACTGAAACAACAAAAAACCTTGTCTCATGTTCGATCAAAGTTGTATGTTAAAAAGTTGACATGCAAACCTGCATGTTGAAATATTTCTTTCCTTTTCCGCTTCTACTCTGATGAATAATGACATGTTTCAAAGCCATTTTGTTTTTTTTTCGTTTTCCTTTTGAATGAGAGGTTATTGTACGTGTATTGTATTGTAATGACGCTTTGAGGGATTAATTCAGCCATCACAACATGCAACATTGCTACATTTATATGACTATGAAAACCATAAAAAATGAAGTAATGCTGAAACTAAACCGGTATGACTTTAACATTTTCTGAAGGGGGCTTAAATATGTATCGTTGTATGTAATTTTAGCCAACCAGCATATGCCTTGCTATTTAATGTCTATAGATTGGTTAGATATTTTTGTGTATTTGAAATTATCAGTTTTTGGTTTTCTGTGGTTGGTTGTGCCAGTACCAGCACCCACCAGAATTATTGTCACGCAATCAGATAAAATTTATATATGTACATACAAACATACAAATATATATTTTTTTGTTTTATGACTTTATGAATTTTTATATTAAATTAATAAATTTGATGGTGTATTTTAGATTCGTTTTAATACTTTTACTGGTGTTATTAAGGACATTTGGTTTAATCTCCATTTTGTTTTTTGTGAAGAAATTTTATCTTCAAAAGTATAAAACAAATTATGCCAAAAGCTTTTTCTTTAGAATTCCAGCAAATTTAAGTCAAAATGTTTTGAAAATTCTGAATAGAATAAAATGGAAAAAACTTTTTCGTACATGTTTGTAAATATCATTACATTAATAAATATTTTGAAAGCTATAGTTATTTTGATTGAAACCAGCTCTCATTCATTTAATATCGATTGTAAAGGTGGATTCACCCATTTGTTCCGAAAAAAAAACAATATTTATTCGGACAAAGTAAAAGTTTGACGCCTTTCTGTTTAAGAGAGAGAAAATATTCATATGAAAAAAAGTTTTTTCGAGCAAATATTTTGTTCGGAACAAATGGGTGAATCCACCTTAAATGGCCTAAGTTGTTATTTATGCTCTGAGTAAGGAAATTGAAATTTCCATTATAATTGATACACGTATAGAGTGGGTAGAATTATTTGTAATTTTGTTTAATATTTATTACTTGTTTTTAAAAATTAATCTCAATTTGTGTTCAAATTTAAATCAGTTTTAAAACAAAAAAAACTTAATAATTTTGATTTTAGCCATAGCCAACATTTGATGGTGAAAGTAAAGTGGGCGTTTTCGATAAGTATAAAAAAATGAATTAAGTACTAACAAAAGACACTTATAGGCAGTGCTGATATTCAGCCGGTTCGGACCGGTTCGCTCGAACCGGTTGTTAAAATTTTAAAAATTTTGCGAACCGGTTGTTGCATATTCACCCTTCTCGTGAATAAAAATTCCATATGAAATTTGTTGGGGTGATTATGTTTTTTGTTTTAACGGTTTTATCCTATAAGGTGATTAGTATCGGCAACAAACACAGTATTGTTCAGTTGTTCATTGTCCAAACGTACAAACAAATGATTTTATTTTGGTCATACATTGGATTCTTGGATGATGATGTTTTCGATAGCGTTTTCTTCAATCTTTTGAGAAAAAAATAAAGCAATTTTTTTTACTTTTATTTTGCAAAATCAAAACTATTTTTTTATTAAACAAAAGTTTATATAATTTCCTTTAAGAGGCTTGTGGTCTGTTACTGGAATGCGACTTTAAAATTTTCGCTATTTTTATCAAAATTTGGCAAAAATATATTTTTTTTAAGCGAACCGGTTGTTAATTGTTTTGAATATCACCACTGCTTATAGGGTTTAAATTTATAAACACACTTCTTAATAAACCATCGTTTTGTGCGCACAAGAACAAAACGTCGAAAGAATTACTAACTCAAATTTGTTAAAGTTCTTTCTTGTATGTGGGATAAAGGTGCCGAAGTTTATTATTCAAAGTTTTTTTTTTGTAATTTTTAAAATGTCTTACTTTTTGGGCAAAGATGACATTAGATTTCAGACAAAGTTAGAAGAATAAATGTCCTGATAAAGCTGTTCGAACATAACATCAACAATAGTTGTCTACATGAGGCAAATGCATGTGCAGACAAAGTATTTTGAGAGTTAACAAATATATTTCTCAGTAGATGTTAAATGAGTTCTAGTGTACAAAAGCGACGGCTTTTGCACTTTTATAATTAACTGAATTATTGAATATACAATAGAAACCTTAACAAATATGGACAACTTTGGCATTAAAATTTTTAAATACTTCTTCTATAAAATTTATAAAAAAAGACAAAAGTCAATCCCATATAAATATGTTTCTAAATAGTTTTTTTACGGCTTCCATGATACCATGATCCACTAAGTAAAATCGAATGTATGTATACTGAATATTTGAAATCTATTGTATGCTAAATATAATTCTATATATTACATATTTAAATTCACTTAAAAAACAAAATTTTTTACAATATCTATTTTACCACTAGCCATTAATTTATGATGCCATAACAAAGCATATAATATACAGGAAAAAACATTTACCACACATATTTACAACCACAAAGAAAGCAAAACATCTCAAAAAAAAATCCAGCTATATATAAAATAAACGTCAAATCGAATCAAATGATTTTATGATGTAATTTGCAGCTAATATTTACGATATAACAGCATCTTAGGATGCCACAAAATGCCAAATAATGTTATGGTTATATTGTCGCTTTGGTGACGCTAGTAAAAATAAAGCTGTGAATGAAGGCGTTTCTTTTTCTATTTTTTCTGTTGCAAAATATTTTGCCAACAAATTCAACACTTTTTGTGGTTAACATAGAAGTTAGAAGAAAAATAAAACACAAAATTTTAACAACTTTAAGTGGTTTTGTTTAATATACTTACACACACACAAGGAAAACTACCACAACATCTACTACCAGATTGTATTAACTTAGTCCTGGTCAAGTTGTTTACGAGTTATATTCCAAGGAGATTTAAAACATATTCTTACTTACACACAAGTTCCTACCATACATACATACATATTTCTTCAACAGTATCTCCATTCCCCAGAGTGTCATAAAAGAAATTACGTCTTTGTTTTTCTAGCTTTCTATTTATACGTAGATTTATACAAATTTATACAAATTTATGATTTTTGCTGTTACCTTCTCATCAAAAAAAAAAATCTGTAACAAACATGATGAACTTTTAGTTTAACATTTAAGTTCATGTCTTTACTCTGCCAGACAAATGTTTCCCAGGACATTTATCAGATGTGGTTGCTGTTGCTGCTTCTGCCACACACTTGAAAACCGAAAGAATTGTGACAAACAATAACAAATTCAGACTATCTAACTGACAGACATTCCTCTGTACAGAAGTGTAAATAAGTTTGAGTATTTTTTAAAAACAACATGCTTTAAAAATGTTTATTTTGATTTGGACTGTTTAAATCTCTTGTACTCTCTTTCTTTCTTTCTCTCTAGTGTTTATGGGGTGATAATTGCTGTTGTACAACTATCTATACCTTTTAAGCTGTTGTTGGATTTTGTGTACATACAGCAAGATTATGTTGTCATGATTGTCACCACAAGTGTCAACACTTACAGTGAGGGCGTGCAATTGCCAATTATATTTAAGGACTCTGTGGCACCAGTTGATGTCTTGTTTTTGTTGTGGAAGTTTTATTTCTATTTCCTATTATGGTTTAAATTATTCTGTTTTTGTTTTTTTACATTATTTAAATGTCCTTGGGGGTATATTTTTCTTATGGTTAGATAAATTTGTAACAGTGGTATAATTAAAGATGTTACAGTTTATGTTTAACACATCTGGTCAGTTTTTTTAGCTTCAGTTTATTACAGAAATTGATATTAAGGTTTGTAGGCAGAATATTTTGAATTTTAAGTGGTTAAAAAAATTACCAGCTATTTATAAATATATCTAGTTTAATTAAAATGATTTAATGTGAGGCGTATATCAACAATTTTGAATGTTAAGTTTAACATATAAAATTCTTATGAACCTTTGACAAGGGCATTTTTAACAAGTGAAAGTATATTGTATGTATGTTGATTATTTTTGTCGAATTTTAAATTGATAATGATATTTATAAGAGATTTGGTAATTTGGGTGTGAATTTTATATGAGGCTATGTCAAAATATGGGCTTATCATCACAAAATTCGGTACGTTGATTTATATATTCAACATGTCGTTTATTTATGTCAATTTTTAACTTGATTGTGATTGTAATAAGATAGTTATAACTGATTTAGGTAATTTCGGCAGTGGATTTTATATGGGTCATAAATTTATATTTGTGTCGAATTTCAACTTGACTGTAATTGTTAGAAGACATTTATGAGCATTTAAATTACTTTAGGCAGAGGACTTTATATGGGTCAAATATAGACTAAACTTATTTTTGTTGAATTTTGTATGAATACTGCTTTTCAATATTCGTTTATGCACCATAGAACCAAATTCCGGGAACAATTTTGTATTGGGGCTATAAGAGAATATTACCAATTTCAACAGGACTTATCCTACTATAAAACAAAAAAACCTACAAAATATCATGATATGATCTTCATTATATTTCAAGAAAATAGCAAAAAAAATATTAGAAACATATCGAGCTTGTCTGAAACTTTTGTTCATTTCTCGGATCCTATTGGACCGATGTTGCCCATTTTCAATACCAAACATTTTCTGTGAATGTTTGGAAAAAATTTCATTGTTCTAAGTCTTATTTTTTTTCAAAGCTTGTGCCTTCAATATACTTACGGACATGGCTAGATCGTCTTTTTGGTTATAAAAACGCTTATAAACGTTAATAAACGCAATGACAAACTTAATATACCCCCATCTATTTGGTGGTTATCTGATTACTTATGGATTTTCCATTATTTTTGTAATAAATTTGATAATAGCATTATTAATTGTCACTTGGGCGCTATTTTAATTCGATCGCGAATATTATCCGAAACCTTGGTTAGATTTAGTCAGAACTATAAATTAAATAGAAAATGTTCTATTTATGTACATATTGAATTCAAGAACTAGTTACTTATGTCTACAAACTATTTGCTGGAAAAAATCAGAGTCATAAGACTTACCCGTGATATTGCTTAGTGTGGCCTAAAAATTTAACTAAATAACAGATTTTTTTGACAAGTCTGTCCGACTTGCAAAAGTTTTTAAAAATTTTCATAAAATGGTAGTTTCTATGCGATCAGAGTTGTATTTTCTAATTCAATTGAAAAGAAAACAACAATGTCGAGTTCATTGATTTAAAAAATCAATTATAATTTAAAGGACAGACGTTTAACATTTTTTAATTGTTTGTGTAGTTTATACAATTTATTATTTTCACATATAACAACAAAATACAATGAATATAAGTTAATATAAAAGGCGGAAAACTGCGTTTGTTTACATTAGAAAAAACATATGTTTTTGCATCCTTTTGTGTAATTTTCACACCTAAGGTTTTAACACAAAATCTGGTTTTAACGTTAAAACCAAACAATAAAACCTGGTTTTACCATACAAAATAATTTTGTTAAAACCATTTTAAAACCTTTTTTGATTTGGTTTTAAGTGGGTTTTATGACATACAACCATGTTTTAGTTGTACTAAATTCAGTGCCACCAAGTTAAAAATATTGAAAACAACTGATAATGACAATAAAAATAAATTAAATTAAAAAACACGTTACGAGTGGAATATTAAATATTAAAAAAAATAAAATTAATGGAAACAGCAACAACAACAAATAAAAAAAATGAAAAGAAAACGAAGCTTTTGGGCATTGCACACAGAAAATATTTTTGTGGAATTATGGGAGGAAAGAATTCACGAGTTAAGAGGAAAAAGGAAGAACTCCCATATATACAAAGAAATGGCTGCTGAGCTGGCCAAGAATGGACTGGAGATTTCTCCAGAAGAAGGCAAAGCAAAAATTACCAACTTGACAGTAAAATTTCGGCAAGAAAATGACACTTTAATTATTTTCTTTCGCTTACTGCAAATCTTGTATTGGACCTTCTGGTGGATCTCCGTCTAATTGGCCGCTTTATGACAAAGTGAATCAAATAATTGGTTCCCACCCTACTACCGCAATTTTGGAGGACAGCATAATAGGTATTAAACTGTACAGATTAATTTTATTTGAAAAAATTTTAAATTTTAAAATATTCACTAACAAAATAAAAAATAATTTCTATTTTGGAACGCATTGCCAAAATGTTTTACTTTTTCATACAAATGAAAACTGAAAAATATTGCTTTAAGAAATACACTTATTTCTTCACAAAATAAATTTTATTGTTAGTGAGTTAAAATCTGATTTTATTAAAATTGTAGTGTGAACGCAAAATCAGCTGTTAATAGTTTTAATGTTAAAACCAGGTTTTAAATTTAGGTGTGAAAACACTATATGACAGACTTTTTTGCGATTTATTTTTGAGTGTGATAAAAATCGATCAGATTTTTCAGTGAATGAATCGTACGATTGTGTAGGATAGTGTATCACCACCTTTATAAATAGGCAAAAAGTTTTCAGATTTTTATTTAAACCGTTCGTTTAAAAAACACTACAGACTCCTTATAGCGTCAACAAAAAGTTGCAAATTTTTGCCCATCTACATAAAGAAAATGTTAAATAAATTTTCGTAATATTTGAAGCGTTAAACAAGTTAGTGGAGTTTTTTTCTTTTTGCTCTAATTCCTAAAACGTATTTGAATACAACACACAATTAAACTAAATAAAATACAAATATTTTCTTAAGCATTTAAACAAGAAAATGATAGATAATATTATTGTTTCTATGAATGTTGTCAAAAAACACCAAATAAGAACATTTTTTTTTTTTGGTTCCTTAAAACCAAAAAAGAAAACAAAATATAAATTTGAATACTTTTTTTTGTTGCCATACAACCTTCATGCATATGATATTTATGTATGTACATTATTTTGTTTTGTTTAATAGCTTATCTAAGGTCTTATTTTCACACTATTTGTTTTTACACTTTTATTTAGACATAAATGTTTATGTACTCGCACACTCGTTGTCTCCGCACACTGTGTAGCTGGTTGGATGGCTGGCATACATTAAATTTATTTTTTTACGGTGTACAAATATTTAAGATTTATTAGAGCAGACCTTTTAGCAGCTCCTAAAGTATTAAAAAACACCAACCACACAGTACAAATGTAGAACGTACTGAACATCTTTGATTGCACCAGCACACCACACACATGCCATCCATCTATCTATCTAACCATCCATGATGCGGCTTGTTGTTCGCTATATTGTCGCCATTCTAACTTTAAACAAATGATAATGAATATTTATTTAGAACAAAACAAAAACAAAACGTTTATACACGTTTTTTTCTTAATGATTTTGCAATTGTTTTAACTTAAATGCCACAAAATTATAAAATTATTAAAATTTTTGTATGGTTCTGTTTGTGTTGTGTGATACTAACTTATTTGAAAATTCTGCTTTTTTGTTTTCCACAAAATCTTAGTAAAACTGTCTTTGTTTTTCGTATACATTTTTATGAACTTTTTCTATTTGATTAGATTTATTTATCTTGGGTTAGGTGTAGTCTTACGACGATAAGGCAATTAAATATACAAATATTCATTTATAGCCACAGTTTTTTTGGAATTGTTGTTTATTTGATTGTAGTTTAGTTTTTTTTTTTTTTGTTATTTTGTTATAATAAAAATGTGAAAAGTCATTTTCGTATAACAGCTCTAGATCACGTATCGTAAAAATATTAAGTGAAAAAAAGCTTTGAAATTTACAATTCAAATGCCTGCCTGTCTGTTGTTTTAAATATTTATTTAATTTAAATTATAATTTTGCAAAAATTTACTCAAATGAAATTGCAGATTTTACAAGCTTTTATTTTTATTTTTTTTCTAATAATGTTTATGAAAATAGGATAAGTTAGAAAATCTCAATAAGAAATCTTATTACAGACTTTATTTGGGTTATATAAAATTTAGTATTTTCTACTGAAATTCGAAATTCTGTGGCAATTTTGTAACATTTTAAGTTATCTTAAGTTGTTTCAATTAATAAGTAAATGCCTTACAAGTTTGTAACCCTCAAAATATTAATTTTTACATGTTCTTCTGTGTGGAGAAAACGTAGCGATGTACAATTTGAGATTTTCTTTTGTAATTTTTAAATTGACAGTATTTTTGTGTATAAATTACATATGTATGATAGCAGACATAGTTGTGCTAACAAATGTTTGAACAAGCACGCAACATCACCAACAGTTGTCCACACGAGACAAATACATGTGCCCACTAGAAATTGTTTGCAAAGTCAACAACAAGCTTGTCAAGACGGAGGATTAAATTCATGTGTCATGCAATCACTGCTAATTCGAGATTGTAGATCTATATATATATTGGCTGCTAAAGTCAGAAGTTATAACATATAGCATAAGTTGTATGCAGAATTGCCAATTTAGGGCTTTTTAATAACTCAAAAGTCACAGTTTTCTCAAGCCAACAGTTCTTTAATATCACCAAGTTTGTAACAACTAAACATATCTTCAATGAACTAAATTGAACGTATTTTTGTTTATCAGCCAATAATTCAGTGCAATAATCAAGACAACAGATTTTTAATATTCTCCAGATTGTGACAATTTAACAAGTTAAATACTTTGGAATCTATGAAATCATGGCAAAATTCTATTTAAATTTCATCCTACTTTTAACAAACAATCTCGTTTCAAAACAATATTCAGCATTTTTAACGCAGACCGTTTTTGACGTTAATTTTATTTAATTTTTGAAAGTTTTATATCAAAAATTTAGAACTCCCGTTATAGTTTAAGGTAAATCTTGTGTTATCATTTCTGCCAAAATTGTTTTACAATGTACTAATAAATATTTCCTTAAAGTGTTATAGTGGCTGGCATCTGCAAATATTTGTCATATAACAAGACAGTGATCACAAATTTCTTTGAATTTGGTGTGCTGAAACGTATAAATTTTTTGATTGACATACAATTTGCGTAGTTTATCACTGAAAGTCAACAAAATGGTTTTCTTATGTCAGTCAAATATTATTTGTTTGAAATGAACGTTAGTGTCATAATTTAAACATTGTTTAAAAAGATACTTATTCATCACTACTCGTATAGGTAATGTGGATAATATGCAACTGTTTGAAGAGCTTAATAAACAAATGAAAAAATGTTGTTTCAAATTGGAGCCTTGACAGTCAATCAACTTATTCACTAGGCGAAACTTTTCTTGTCCTCACATGAATTTGTCTCTTGTGGGCAAGTATGTATATGTTATATTAATGTTCGAACAACATTGTCGAACATTTCTTTACACAACTATTTCTTCCATCAAATGACATTTTTATAAACATAAGTATGACCATAAACATCGCCACGTTTTCCCCACACAGAAAAGCATGAACAAATTTTGTGTCCGTAATTCTATCAGTGTTATGTTCTTTTGTTAGTCAAGACGAGGACTTAGAAATCGCCAAGTTTGTCTCAGAATGAAAGTTATAGTTATAGATAAAACCAGTAAACTACTGTTTACAAATTTTTAATAAGTAGTGTTAAATTTTGGAACTGACATTCAGGTTTTGTAATATAATAACATTTTAGGGTATTAAATATTCGTAGCTAATAGCTGAATTAAAAACAATTACATTATAAGGAAATATTTGTTATAAGAAAACAAAAACAATGTCATTTAAAATAGTATTCAACACAATAACATGAAAAGTAAGCAAAAATTAAGATATGAAATATTTCAAGATATAAACAAAACAAGTTTAACTAATAAAACCATAGAACTGAAATATTTACCGCCACATTCAGCGTGAAATTATTATTTTAATAAAGATATATGGAAAAGATTTCGTTTCATAAACTTTTAATAAATTAATAATTTAATTATGACTAAGAGCTTTAAATTTAACAGATTTTTAATAATACAATAACTTTATTAAAAAAAACTTTTTTCAAATTAATAGCATTTTCATTAGAGAGAGAGAGAGACATAATAAAATAATAATTATTTTCCACTACTTGTCCATTACTGGCGTGGCTATATTAATAAGCAGCTGTTTATTTTAATTAATTTGTATACAAAATCTATTTAGCCATTAGATGAATTGGCAAAAATGATTAAAATACAGTAAACTAAATATATTTACCCTACTCTACTACCAGACAATAATAATAATAATAATGAAAACTCCTAATAATATGGCCATAAATTCATAAATAATCTACAATTGGCTTATTGAATTAGAAACTTAACAACCAAACCATCATGAAGTACAATATATATACTATGTGCTCTTATTTACTATTCAAGTTATTAATATTATTTTTGCAGTATTTGTTGTTGGCAGTATTTGCCATCAATATCTTAATGTAAAATCCAATATTATAAAACTTTAAGCTTCAATGCATAAAATATTATACATACATATATTAAATACATAGTATATTGTGTATTTGTTTGCACGTTTTATATGTCTTTTTTGTATTTTTTTTTTATAGTTTTTTGTTCTCTTTGTCGGCACATTTCACGCAATATAAGAAACCCATATTTATACACAACATTAACAACAAAATTAAATAAAATAAACTTAAAGTGATAAATATATAGTTCATATGATCGCATTTGTTTTACAACCGACCCACCAAACTCATTCAAACGTCAAGCAATTTTGTGCTAAAAGAAGTGGTTATGCTTTTTTGAGTAAATATTTGCCAAGTGCGACCTTACCTTTAGAGTTTAAGCAGTACGAGTGGTACTACTTACATATTGATAGATATAGCAATGCTGGTTTTGGTAACTCTAAATTAGCATTGTCCGCACATGAATTTTTCTTATGTGGACTCTCAACTCTTGTCAGGACTATCAGAACATCAAATGACATTTTGAAAAATTATAAAGAAAACTATGAACATGAACCTCGGCACGTTTCCCCACACACAGGAATATGAACAAATTTGTATCCCTAATTCTAACTACGTTTTCTTGCATGGGGTAAACAGTTTCTGGACTGCTTTATTAATGTTAATGTTCAAGTTGAACTTGCTTAACCACAGTATGCCGATCTTGTCTTTCAATTCGTTGAAGAGCCATCAATTCAACTGTGATTTCATTAATTCACTCCAGAAATACAAGTCTAAAAATTAACCAAGTTTTTGATACACTGGCAAACATTGAACGGGTTGGGTCAAAAAATTACGTTTTCTCAAAAAAATTCCAGTAGCATTAATTAAACCACAAAAATCTGAGAACTAAAGGATGATTTTCTAGCAATTTTATTTTTGTCAAGACTGTTTTTGGCAGCTCAGCTGTTTTCGTGTAATATGTTACTGTTACTGGTTTATAATTTTATCACAAAAATTAATGCTCAATTAAGAAAGTGAACAGTTTAGTTCACGTTTGATCTGATCAATTGGAGAAATAAGGAAAAGTAAGTGCTGTTTCACACGTTTTAGTTTTAGCCGACAAGTTTCTGTTCAATTTTCTTTTGAACCTGCTATTTTGTTCACAAGTGTATTTTTAATTTTCTTTACTATCAAGTTTTTACCTTTTTATGCGAAGAAAGAAAGGAAATAAGAAAATTGACTAGTATCGTCAAGTTTATACCCCTTTTATGCTCTTTTTCCTTCTCATCCAAAAATTCTAACCTTGAAGAGTCAGAATTGAAACGTGTAAAAGCGGACTAATCACTAAAAACTAATAATTATCAATCACAGCAATCCAAACACTCTTCGGCTTTAGGTGTGCAGAATTTATGAGTCATTTAAGTTCTTCAAGAAATTCTTTAAATTA
Source organism: Bellardia pandia (assembly GCA_916048285.2). Lineage (NCBI taxonomy): Eukaryota > Metazoa > Arthropoda > Insecta > Diptera > Calliphoridae > Bellardia > Bellardia pandia. The sequence goes on along the minus strand of OU696530.1, from coordinate 25,863,933 downwards.
TATATTAATATATACATTAATAAATATAAGTGGTTCTAATTTATATATTATTTAGACATTTGTTTAATTTAGAAATTGTTTACAAAATCATTATAAATAATTTTCGGTGTATTGCGATATAAAAATTCCTTTCTTTAAATTATTTTCATTGAAATCATAACTAAACTTGACTGAGTGACACAATAATAAAAATTATTCACACCTTTATTTTCATATACATATAGTATTTCATTATATTTTTTGTTACTATCGTAAACATATGTAAATATAAAGTTCAAAAAAGTCTTAAAATAAAACCAAACCAAAAAAAAAAAAAACAACAAACGTAATTAAACATTGAGTTTTATGGTTTTCATATGAGTAAAACAAAAAGAAAAAACGTTAAACATTTAAATCTTAAAATAAAAACCATCCCCCTGCATTCAACGCTTTAACGCTTTCGGTTGCTCTAGCCAAAACCACCCATTTGGGTGTAAACGAGAGACACGAGAAAGATTTTAGAAAAGCCTCGTTTGACGGGACTATATTACAAGTCGTTTAAAATTCCTAAGGAATGTTTTTTAAAAAATATAATATTATAGTTTCATAATTTAACGCGTTCATCGTGTTATAAGTGTTGATTTTGATAAGAACGTTTAACAGTTTAAGAAAAAAAAATCATAAGATATTTATAAATATTCTAGATTAAAATGTATAGCAAATGTTGTGTTAAGAACAACATAAACCTGCTATAATTATTTAGCCCTGTGTGTCTTATTTCCTAAAGTCAGTCCCGTCCGTCGTGTTGTTTTGAAAAGCTTAAATCATTAGAGATCACATCACATTTTTTTGCTGTCACAATCTTTTATTTTCTGTTACTATTATTTATATCTTATCTAACTTTTGTTAAATGTTTAAAGATTTATTTGTTCTGTTTTATTTTCTAGAAAATGTAGTTTCTCTTACGTTCAAATTCAAATCACCTGAATTTGAGTTCTAGTTCTCGTAAGAAGGGCAAATGTACTTTTAAAATACACATTATAAAAATTGATCTTTTTTATGGTGTAAACAAAAAAATACATATTTACATTTATTTAGTGTGATAATGATGATGATGGTTGATGATGATTGTATAACAATTAGTGGAAAATTAACCAAGTTTGATATATATAAATATGTTAACTATATGAATGATGAATGGAATAAAGATGATGATAATGGTGGTGAATTAGAATTTAGTTAAGTAAATAGTATAATACATTAATGTGTAAAGCCTTGACATAGTTTACTTGTGTAATAACACTTAAGTGTAAAAATGTAACAATTAATTTACTTACTAATAAAAATAATGTCTTAATTTATATTTGTTAGAAATTTCAGGAAAAGGAAAACTTAGTTAAATTGTTATTTTATATAACAATAAATTTCGTTACATTTAATTAATTTAATTAATACTCATTCATCGTTTCATCGAAAAAGTACACCATGCACTTTCTTATCCGAGCAATTCAATAAGCGTTGTTCGTTTGTAAGTCGATTCATGGTTAAATTATAGACCAAACTGAACAGTAACATGTTACACGAAAACAGCTGAGCTGCCAAAAACAGTCTTCCCAAAAAGAAAAATGATAAAAAAAATCACTCTTAAGTATTTCAAAAATATTTGAGAGTTTGAAAGCGCAGGTCGGCATTCAAAAACCACCAGAGATCGAACGTAATCGGTTATTTACATGCCAACAAAGCGAATGACAACGAAGTTCAATTAAAATGTTAAATAAGAAACAAAAATCACAGTCAATAGCTAAAAACTAAAATAATATAGGTATTTTAATATTATCCATGTTTCATAAACTCTTTATGCCAAACACTGCTTTAAAAGCTTTTTTAAACCTAAACTATTTCGTTTTATACCTACTATTAAATATGAAATGTAATTAATTAAATGAGAATTATTCCTCTTGCGAGTATAAATTGTAAAATTTAAAAATTTTTAATCGAAGTTCACTTCAAGTTAAATATACAATTTATTTGAAAATAACAATTGTATACACTACATTTATTTTTGAATAGTTCTGTTAGATGTTTTACATAGCCTTCCGTTGGAAAGCATAAATGCAAAATCATAACAAAAATATTCAAAGACACTAGAAACTAGCAATTTGCATTTATGCTTTCCAACGGAAGGCTATGTTAAACATCTAACAGAAATATTCAAAAATAAATGTAGTGTATACAATTGTTATTTTCAAATAAATTGTATACTTAACTTGAAGTGAACTTCGATTAAAAATTTTTAAATTTTATGAAATGTAATAATATGTATAACTTCTAGCAGACACTTTGTCGTCATTTCCCGCTTACTATTCACTATACTATATGACTGCGTGTAAATATTGAATTGTCATTGTCATTTGTTTACAATCATTTTGCTCACTCCCCTAATCTTTGTATAAATAACTAACTACAAATACTGTCAGCCATGATGGATTACTTTGACATTAGCCTGACATATTATATAGATGTTGTTAAGTATTAAAGCATTTACTATGCATACTCCTATATAATTTTTTCTACACTTTGTTATTTTCTAAAGCTTTTTGTTTTGAAAATTATTTTGAAAAATAAAACAAAACTCGCACTCGTTGCACATCAAATGCACCGCATTGCATACAACATTTAATACCTCTTGATGAACAAATCAACATGATAAATAATTTCCCTGTTGCACTCAACGGAATAATGTTAGTTGGGATTCTATTTAGCTGACATTGTTATCGCTTGTGTTAGAATAGTTGTAGTGTAAAAACAAAATAAAGCTTTGCCGAATGCTTGACGGTTATAGATAGAGGTTTGTCATTTATGTTGTTTAATAGATAGTTTGGGCTTTTGTTACTAGCTTAATAATGAAATTCGAATGACTGATACTAGATCTATTGTATTGTCTTTTAAAAAATATGTAAGGCTCGTTAAAGAAAGCCTGAGTAATTGCCCTAAATCACTAACGTACGCTCGGAAATTATTAAGCATACTCCCGATTTTAGGCATAATTTATATTTAAATAACTTCATATAATAAATTACTTTCATATATGAGATTTTATTGTTTTTAAACAAATTTCTAGCAGATTAACTTGATCATATACTTTCTTTTACTTACAGGTAAAACCCGCACCAAGGACAAATACCGTGTTGTCTATACTGATTTCCAACGCTTAGAGCTGGAGAAGGAATACTGCACGTCTCGCTACATTACCATACGCCGCAAAACTGAACTAGCCCAGTCGTTGTCATTGTCCGAGCGTCAGGTGAAAATCTGGTTCCAAAATCGACGAGCCAAAGAGCGCAAACAAAATAAAAAAGTTAACGAACCCACCCTTGGAGGTGTACAACATCCCGACTATGCCAATCTAATGGATACAAAACCAAAATTGGAACCCGGTCTACACTTGCAACATTCTCTACACTCAATCAACTCCATGGCCATGAGTATGCCCGCCATGAGACTACATCCCCATCTGCATGGTCATCCACTGACGGTTAGTGCCCATTCGCATCAATTGCATCAGTCGTCACATGCTCAACTATCTGCCGCCGCTGTCGCCAGTGTGGGTTCATTAGCGATGTGACAACCTTATGGCAGTGTTAATATTAGAGAAAATAGTGTACTTGCAACAACAACTACAATGCATAACAGTGGTTGTGGTGTAACTGCAGACAGTGTTTTACATGGTGATATACAACTTAATACGGTCCCGGGTACAGAACTGGATCATGAAGCCTCCGAAGTAGAGGCTGCTTTTGCTGTAGTTGCTGCCGCCGCCGCTCACAACCATAATAATCATAATCTATCATGTAATAGCAACCACACTTGCCCTAGTGAACTCTTAAATACTCGTCTACACTGTATTTAGGTCCAACCAACAAACGAAGCAACCGCCAACTAAACATATTTTTACAAATGTGCTGCTCTTTAAACATGGTTTAATTTTAGTTTAGAATTTTGAGGTCCTTTTTTTATTATTACTTTAAGCAGATAAGAAATATCTGTAAATAATTGTTTTTCTTTTTGTAAATTTTAGTATGTGATCATCAGTGGAATATTGCACGTGTTGTCTTTTGTGATTGTATATTCCAACTGCATAATCAAAACGTACTAAATCCATTACTTTATTCTCCCCTTTTAAGTCCGAACATCCTCAAAATCTACAACTAAGAATTATTTTTATGTTTTTTTATTTCATTTTATTGTTTTTTGTTTTTTTTTGTTTTGAGTTTTTCGTTTATAATGAAATAAATATGCATCCATGTCACAGACTTTAATTCCGTTCGGAAGTGAAATTAATTCTGTATTTTGCTTCTATAGAAAAAGTACAAGGAAAATTTTTTTCGGAATGAAACCTAGAAATGCTAAAAATTACAATTCCTAATAGAAAATGTTTCCTTGTACTTTTTCTATAGAAGCAAAATACAGAATTAATTCCACTTCCGAACGGAATTAAAGTCTGTGACATGGCTGATAAAATAAGTTAGTTCATAAATACACACAAAATATATCTAAATATAAACAATTTCTAGAAAATTTGTTGAAGAGTATTTAAGAAGCATTGCCTTAAATAAGCCTAAATAATAAAAATAATGTTTTCAGCCGTCCTTATAAAAAAATACACTTTTAAATGTAACAACTATAAAATTTAAGTTATCACTTTATCCCCTTGTAAACTACAAACAAATCTACCTAATTCTGTGCAATTTTTTAAAAATTCTTTCCTTTAAATATTGCGTTTCCTTTTTCATATATGTACATACATACATATACACTTTTCCTACATTTTGTGTGGTATACTATTTTTACTGTCTGTTTTTACTCTCTGGCAAAAATTTATATAAATTTAACGGTTATTACCTATTAAATAATAAGAACCCCTTAATTAAGAGTTTAGTAAAATTAGTTATTTTATATATTTCTTTTCCTACGTACAAATACCCAAACAATCCATCTACTTATTAAAAGAATTAATTAGTACTTTTAATTACAGCATTGTAATTTAAACAATTTTTCTTTAAAAGGAAAAATCCAGTGGATTATTATTGATTTTTTTCTTAATTAAGTATAATTAATTATTGAAACTTTGTTTACTAGCAATTTTATTTATGTATAAAAAAAACAGTTTTAAGTAAAATTGCTAAAAAAAAAAACAATCACCATGTAATTTTTTTAATAAATTCACAAAATTAATAAATTGATTAACAAATTAAAATAAACTGTCTTTTTAGTTAAGATAATAGTGCAATTCACAATCTTGTGCAAATGGTATTGCATCATTGCATTTACAAAAAAAAAAATAGAATACGAATTATCGCTCTACACTAACAAAATACGCAGCAAGAGCCAAAATATACAGGATTGTGAATTGCACTAATGTAAAATGATAAAGTGATGTGTGGCGAATAATATTATGATGCTGGTATTACTAATAAAAATACGGTTCTGGTTTAGGATCAACAAATTCATACTAACTTAGTTCGAAACCAAGATAAGGTTTACGGTGATGCTCAGAAAATCATCCTTCTCTAAAGATTGGTGATATCTCAACCTAACAGAAATAGAGCTTATTATTGGCTGCTCGAACTAAAGAAAAAACACAATTCAGTTAATCGTTTCAAAAATTAAAGCCATGGAAATACAAAAAGGCTACCTATATATAAAAGAGGTTTTGCTGCAAGTGATGACTGACTGTGATATTAGAAAATAGATTCGGTGCTCAGTGGTTTAGAAAGTTTTATTTTGGAAGCAATTTGTTATCTCGGGAGCTATTACATATACCGTAAGATTTTACAGGTTTGGCACTGAGGTGTTTACGAGTTGATTTAGGGTTTTTTTCGCATCGTAGGCAGAGGACGTTCCAGTGTGTGGCTTCTTAAAGTTCGTTAAAAAAAAATTGCCAAAAATCAATTTATGATCCGAATGTCTAATAAAAAATAGGCTTACATGTGTATGTATATTATCTTTTTTATTTTTTTAAACCTTTTCTTTAGCTTCACTTCGGAAAATCAAATCTAGTAACGTTAATTTAACTGCCTTTTACTCAATGCAAATGGATGAAACTTTGCAGGCATAAATATTCCCGATGACAATACATGAATACATGAGCGTAGCCAGGATAATATCTAGGGGAGGGACCATTTTTTTTTTAAGTAAAATGCTTTTTTGACTGCCTTCTACTCCATTCAAATGGTTAAAAATTTGCAGGCATTCACCAGGATAAAATTTAGCAAAATTGTTTGTACGATCATTGGACGGCTTACGAATCGAAACACTACAATGCGAAAAATTAACAGGGTCTAAACCGTGCAATATTAAAGCATTGGAAGAGATGTAGAGACTGCGAAATTTATCATAACATTAAATACTAATCCATAAGTGTAAAGTTTTATTAATGAATATAAATTTTTTTTATTATGTAAATATAAAATACAAAACATGTAAAAAATTTTCTTATTTAACATGGAAATTGTAATGTATTAATTAAAGCTATTCGTTACTAAAAAGTAAAAAAAAAATTAAAAAAAAATTCAAGAAACGCTTTTATTTACCTTAAAGAAAAGCGTGGGGCGCATATACCAACCTGAACTTAAAAAAGCATGACTGCCGTGAGTACATTTGAATATTTCAGACCGAAAGAGATACAACCAATCATGTTTAAAGCTACGAATTTTCAATAATTGAGCATTTTGTTTCAGGACAACGCGCCCTACGCTTTTCTTTAAGGGATGTGTGAGATTTTTTCCATTTTGATTTAAAAGTTTATGTTGTTTGAAATGTACTTATTTTTTGACTTTTAGTCGATTTATTAAGAATTCATATTTATTTTGTGTTCACAACTGATCAATAGATTAAGGTAAAGAAAAGCGTTTCTTAAAAAATTTTTTTTTTATATATTTTTAATTTTGCTTGATTTTTTGGGTATTTTATATATGGAACGCCTACAGAGAGACAAAAATATTTTCTAAAATAACAGTTATACATATTTGTGAAAATTCGAGATAAATTTAAAAAAATCCTGCAAAGTTGGAACATGCAAAAATGTACATATTTTTTACGTTTTTCCCCTAAAAAGTCCCTATAAAAAAAATCTAAGGCCCAATAAAACAGTGCGTATTTAAGTGTCATTTAATTTTAAAGTGCATTTAAGTACAAAATTTTGTTTTTCACTGAAAAATTAAATGAAACTTAAATGGCCAACGATGTTCATTTAAGTGCAACTTAAGTTTTAAACATTGAGCATATGGTTTTGACATTTGTTTTTGGTTTTTTTCTTTTCAATCACGCTGCTGTATTTCTTAACAGCGTCCAACAAGAAGTCAATCTCTATTAAGGTAATGTTGGGACTTCTTTTATCCATATTTATGCCACCAAATTTAATATAAAAAACACACAAAACAATACAACAAGTAAACACAAAAACCGAAACACAAAATTGTTGGCAAATTTTATTCAAAACAATCACATGTTTTCTGAAATATGTATATCGATAATTTTGTTGACATTTCAAAGTGCTACCATATTTTTACCACAAAATCATAATAGCAATTAAGTATGACTGAAAAAATGAATCTGTATTTAAATGCAACTTAAGATTTTATGAAAATTAACTAAAACTACATTTAAATAAGCACTGTTTTATTGGGCATAAGTTTGACTAATATATAAATATGAGGAAAATCTTATTTTTTATAAGACAGTTAAATATGGAAATCCATCATATCTGTTACAAAAATTTATTTTTAGTAGTTCTAGCTGAACGCATACGTTTATTATACCAAGACACTTCCTCATTGTTATGAGTCGATCGTATTGCGTGACTATATCTAGATTATGGAATTCAATAATTCCGTATGAGGATCGCAGATTTTCACACAGTTTGTCAAATTTCAAACTCATTTTCTTGTCAAATTTGTAAATGAATATTGAATAGATATTTTTTCTTTATTTCGAGAGTCTATTGGTAGTTCCATTATATGTATATAATAAAAACCTTATTTTTTAAATTGTGCTTAGTTGGTTTTATCATGGGTTACCAATTATTTTTCTGCAATTATGCATTATTTATTGGGTTTTTGCAAATATTAAATTCATTATTTTTATTTTAATTTTTTTATTTTCTTCTAATTTAATAATTATTGTAATAAATGTATCTAAATAATTGTATTAATATTATTTATTAATTTTATTGAATAGTTAAGCTAGATTTACACGATTGAAATTTTCTTCAAAATTTTTTTATTTAATAACTAATAATAACTAGTAAATAAATAAATTTTGAAGAATTTTTGCTGTTTACACGAGTTTGAAGCATTTTGAAGAGCAATTTTGAAGAAAATTTCAATCGTGTAAATCTAGCTTTATTAGTACTGATAATTATGGCTTCATGGGCTTGCAGCATATTTTTGAAATAATTAAATAAATAAAAATAATAATTATATAATCCGGAAAGGGAACATATTGCATATGCGTCTAAAATAAATTTAACCCTATCTAAACTTGCTAAATTTTGAAAAAAAAAATAGGTTAAAGTAAAAAATTGTAAAAACGCAAAGCACCAATCCTGTTAAATGTTACTTAAATAACAGAAGGTTTTTTACTATCACACGGTAAATAACTTCACAGTGGGCATTTTTATAAAAAAAAATTAATTTTGGAATACATTTTCCCCGTTTTAGAAATTTTGATACTTGAAAATAAAAAATGACATTTAGATCTACCTATAAATTGTTTTTAATTATGTTACCTTTAACCCTTAAAATTTTACATTAATTTAAATTTTATATTTTTCTTCAGGGAAAATATGCATAATATATTTTTTTTGTTTTCAAGGTAAATAACAACCGAAAAAAATATATTAATTTTTTTATTTCTATTTATTTATATTAATTTATTTCACTAAGTTATCAATCATTAAGTCATAAGCTTTTCACCAATACTTATGCAGAAAACTTATATTTACTCTTTAGATGCTCCACACACCTTGTCATCTTTCAGAAATTTTAAAATTTTTTCATATATTTCATGCAAAATGTATGGTACGGAATCGAATTTCTAAACCGCTGGTCCGATCGAGATAAAATTTTATATGAGATTAGCAAAGGATAATTCAAATCAATTTGCTTTTATAAATTACAATTTGTTTTTTCTCAATATTAATTTGGATTTCTGAATTTCAAATAGTAGTTATTTCTCAATAAAAATTTGGAAGTTCTCATTTTCAACTTAAAAGGTCCGATTGGTCTCAAATTCCTGCTTTTCGAAAATACATCCCGACTAAATTTTGTATACCGCTTTTCAAAACAATATCAAAAACAAGAGTTGGCTAAAAACTTCAAATATCGAAGTAGCGCAAAGTGATTTTCTAAATAAGTACAAAGACACGCTTTTTACTATTTCAATAAATATATCTACATATATAGTTATATACTAATTTTAAAAACTAATTTTAAGAACTAAAAATTTTGATCAATGCCCTAGTTTGTAATCACTTGAAACTAATTGGTAGCGTCCAACCGAAACCAATCCCAACTAATATTTGGCCAAAAAAACATTATTTGACTTAATCAGAAATAAACTGAAGTATTTCCAATGTACGTAATTGAATTTTTATATACATAATTTATAGATGATTAAGGAATTTTGAGATAGATATATGCATACTCACAGATTGAGGGTTTAGGAATTTTTATTGTTTATACAAAAAAAAATCGACTCGAGATTGAAATAAGAGGAATCATAGATTGAGGCCGAAACGAAAGTCAATTGATACCAGTCTGATGTAAGATAATACTATTGGCATAGACCGAATGAGCGCATTCAGAAGCACCATCCTTAATGCAAAACATCCGGACAGTTTTTTCCCCACTGTATGTAGAGATTATACTTTGTTAAATATTGAACAAATCAGAAGTATTTATAAAAATAATTTTGGTAATTAGAATTTATAGCTAATTGCAAATCAAGGCAATTTTTAGGAGAAGTTTATGCAATCGTATTGTCATTCATAGCTAATATGTAGATTTGCTCAATAAGGACTCAAAATTAAATGAATTCAAATTAGGAAAAAATGTATTATTTGTATATGTATATGTGTATAAAATTTGTTTCTATTCCTTTGTTTAACAAATTTCAAAATACTTTACGCAATAAAATTTTTTAATGATTCTTCTAGTATGGCTCTGTTGGCTAATAACTGATATGGTTTACACATTCAGGAGATTAATAACATTTGTTTATGTACGCTTTAAAATAAAGTTTAAAGCTTAAATTCCTATAATATTTTCTTCTATGTTAAGTTTTTTCGTTTCTTGATATATTAAAACTATATAGACTATTAATAAGTTTAGATACATACATATGTATGTATATGAACATGTTATAAATGCAAATTGTCCAAAATGATATTCACCAAAATATAAACAAATATTTATTTATACAATACAAATAGTAAAAGAAACAGAAAAACAATCACACTGTTTGTCTAAATTTTTAGCACCTGTCAAAAGTGACAAAAGTCATACATACATACATATGTATGTACCTACATACACGTATATATACACAACATATCGTGTTAAATTACTCCCTCAGAATAATAAAAAATTTGTTAGTCTCGTGCCTAATTCAACTAATCAATAAGATAAACAAAATACAAAAGTGCAAACTAACAAAAATTTACATACATATGCACAATGTACATTGTACATACATACATATATCAAAGAAATGATCAAAAATCTCCATTGTGATGATTTGATCACCCACAAAATTTAGCCAACATTGTATGTATGACGCTATTTGGGTTTTTTTAAATATTTATTTTGTTTGCTGATTTGATTAAGTTACCGGATAAAGTATGGAATTGATTGAACCAAGTTTATTAATTAGTGCATAAGCTCTAAAAACTCTTGTCGCCAAATTATGAAATTTTCAAGCTAGCTCTCTCCTTGCAGTGAGGTAGTAATTAAAAAAAATATTTTTTTTAAATTTTAAACAGGTTTTTCTATTAACTCGAGATCTTGTGTTGTTTTTTAAAGGTCGCTTAATAAATAACTGTTTTTGTAAAGGTAATTTTTTAAGTTCTGTTTGTAGTTATAATTAATATGTTATCTGGTTTGAAGATTAATAAAATATTTATTGAAAGAAGTAAAATTGGATGAAATGAAAAGTTCTACAAAATATTTAAGTAGTACAAATTATCACAAACAGAAGACTATCAAACATCATTACTAGGGATGCCAAACGGGACAGGTTTTCTGGGATTTCATAAATGAACCCCGGGATCCCGGAATCGGGATTTTTGTTTCATATTAAGACCGATTAGTTTATAAATAATAACAATTTATTTCAAAAAAGTCACTTATATATGTCACTATAAATATTTTGAAAACAAAATACTAAATTGGTTAAAAGTATAAAACCATAATAAATAAATAACATCAGTCGTAATTCAGCTCTGGGTGGAGAAGTGGAGAAAGAACTCGCGCGTCATTGTTTCGCTGCCTTCGAGAGTCTTGCAACTTACTCCCATTTGTTAATGTTTGGCGTCGTATAACTGTACCGCGTTACGGTTTCTCAAAGTTTACATTGACCACATGCTATCGTTTTTTTTTTGGTTACCAAACAAAGCTCATTGCAGATCTTAGTGGAGACCATTAAACTCAGGAGTTGAGTTCGAAAATTTTGGTTCTTATACGAAGGTATAGGTCGTGGGTCTTCCTGGACGAGTCTCCTTTAGGCATAAGCCGTATATTGGTGATGGCATTATGATATATATCAGGCCAAATAAATACTCCTTTAAGGAGGCAACTTATGTAACAAATAAAAACATTAACAATAACATTATATTGAAATGTTGGATTGACAAAAATAATATGTAATTTCGCCTTTAATTTCTATATTAAGGTATCTATAGTAAATATGTATATGAATATATGAAGCTGACAATATATAAAGCTGACGAAAAACATCGTTTACATCGTTTGTAGACAAAATTGTTAGCAAATTCTTGTATTCTGATTGCATAAAAAATCCCTTCTCACCCTCCGAAACAAATAATTCTTATTCAATATTTTATTCGATATTATTACAGACATAATTAGGTGTTGTGGGGGGCTTTTACATAAATCAAACATCGTTTTTAATTTATTTCTAATAACAAACATTTCTATTTCATTATCAAATTCACTCTTTAATTTTGGGGTTTTCAAAACTTTAATCTCTTTGAGCATAAATAAAAGGCAACATCAACAGAGATTCATATCACTGCGACAAAGAGCTTTGTCTGTTACTTTAACCGGATTTAATTAAATAAAAAAAATTTTTCATATTTTGAGGGTTTACCCCCCCCCCTCTTTGCATAATGGTGGAAATTTCCATCATAACATTGAATGCATTCTTTTTTTCTATTTAGTACTAGCTGAGCCCGGTGTGCTTCGCTACCGCCGTATTTACAAAAATTTATTTATTTAATTTTAATTTAATCATTGCAGTGCTTTAGGATATACAATATTTTTAGTTTGCCCATTAGGAGCAAATTATGTGTGTATATAATTCGGTGGCTTTTCCTACACGGGAACATGGAACATAAGGTTTTCCATGCGAGAAACATGGATTTGCTAAATTTAAGCCGCAAACTTGCAGAGATTGACCTGGAGATTTGTTAACAGTCATCGCAAACGCTAACCGAACAGGAAACTGCAATCGTTTAAAATCGAATGGTAAATCTGTTGGTATCATTGGAATGCGTGACAAAAGTACATCTGTCCCTTTATATTTTCCTGTTATAATGGTCGCTTCTATTAAATTATAAGAAATAATTATTTCTCAGTTGTTTTACTTCAAGTCTAGTGCCATTACAAGTATTTTTATATATGTACATTAGGGTGTCCCAAAATAAAGGATAAAAAGGTCCTTTTTGGAGGTTTTTTGATGCCCATTACATTAACGAATTGAGTTAACTGAGATTGTCAGATAGGGAAGAATTAAGGTTTAAAAAAAATTAATAAAAATTGAAATAGGTAGAATTTTAAAAAACGGAAAAAACCATTTGGGTTAAAGTGCATGATGTTTATAATCAAGAAATTTTAACTATTTATTTAAGTAAATTCTATGAAAAAATAAAAAAAACTAAAATTTTGTCTGAAATTTTCAAAATTTTAGAATTTAAAAAAAAAAATTTTTTAATTTTTGATAACCCATTGAATGCGCCTCTCGAAGACCTTTCATATGATACCAAATTTACATATAGTTCCTTTGGAATAAATGTGAAAAAAATCAAAAAACCTCTAAAAATTACATTTTTCTCCTTTGATCCAGCTCACCAAATATTAACCCCAGAACAAAAAAATTGAGAAACCTAGTCTTAAAATGAATCAAATTTTCATATTAGTCGGGAACATCGATACCTTATTTTTTTCTCCAAACAAACGGAGCCACACTAATGTACATAAATATATAGATTGTTCGGTTTGATCAATTTCTAAACAGCATTCGTATTCCCACAATCAATAAAACACCTTTTTTGCAGATAACATTATTTAATACGAATTAAGGAATGGAAAGCTTTAAAAAACTATAAAAGTAAATTAATAAAATATATAAAATAATACAAAGTTCCAGCAAATTCTTACTTTGGTCTTTCTTGGCTGCCGTTTGATTCAAATGTGACAATTCATGGTAAACAAAAAATATTAAGAAAAAAAGTGTTGTCGTGTAAAAAAAATTAAAGGCTTGCCAAAAGACCGCAATACAGAAACGGTTAGTTATTTAAATTAAATGTAGGTCATCAGCAGTACAGAATTGGTAACAAGTATTAAGCTAATGATCTAACATGGCATGATGATGGAAATTTCCATAATATTGTTTTTTACGAAATTTAATTTAATATACATATGTATAATATGTAGTATTATACATACTATAATGTATACTATTATATTATATAATGTATACTAAGATTTTTTAACCACTTTTCCTTTAATTTGGAACATGAATCATATCACCTTGATTTGTTTCACCAATAAATTAAAAAGCATGCAATTAAATCTTTTTATATAGGAATTTCTAAATTCTGTAGACACATCAAATAGTTGCGTTCGATTAATTTTAATTGTTTCACCTTTATTTCTTTGACACACGTTTTAAATTTTTTATTGATGACTTTGTAAACAAATACTAGAAAATCCCGGGATTTTTTAAAACAAATTCCGGGATTTGGGATTCCGGGATTTTCGGGATCGGGATTGGCATCCCTAATCATTACATAAAATATCCAAAATATGTGTATGTTAATCCTTTATAGGTAAAACAAAATAAATACATGTATGTATTTGTCCTTACCACTCATGTTGAAGGGTACAACACAAATCAATTTTTTGCCTCTTTTTTTTTTGTATTCAAACAATAATGTGTTAATTAGATTTTATTTAAAAATACATATGTTAATGTTTTATATTTATATAAGTTATCATTAAACCCCAAAAAAAATACATAAAAACTGGACTCCAAATTAATGCTGTTTTTATTATTTAGTTTTCTTTAATAAAAGTAGTATACAGTCGCACAGTAAAGTATACATACCCCCCTGAAAATCGGGGTGTTGGGTTATCTATGAACAATTTAGCAATAAAGTTCATTTCAAACAAATTCAATCGAACAAGAAACAATCAATTTTGATCAACATTTTTTTCCACATAATATTTATTAACAAAAATATATAAAATTCATTTTTCAAACACAGAAAAGTCTGCATACGGCTATGTGGAAAAGTAAATAAAATGGAACTCCGTACTTAAACAGTGCTACCACACACTTCAGTCATCTTCACGAGATACTGTTATTTAGAAAAAGTTTAATTGTTGTTAATTTTGCAGTTAATTTTGTTATTTAACGAAAAAGAGTAAAGAAATTTGTGTAAAAGTGTGTGAGCTTATTGTAAAGTTCCATAAAGAAAAAAATCTTTAATAGAGATTGAAAAACTAGTTGGGCATCCAAAATCAAGCATTCAGACAATAATTTGGAAATATAATGAAACAAAAAGTGTAGAAAACAAACCAAGAAGTGGTGGCCCACCTAAACTGACTCCACGTGCAAATCGGCAAATTTTGTTGAATGTTTAAGAAAAGCCTAAAATTACGGCAGTAGAAATTGCAAACACTTTAGAACGCCAGCATATTGCTTCAGTGCATCCAGAAATGGTGAGACACGTATTAAAAAGCAATGGATTTCACAGCCGTGTGCCTCGACAGAAGCCGTTTATTAGTAAAATAAATATGCAAAAACGCGTCGAATTTGCCAAAAAATACATTGATGCAGATGAGGGATTTTGGGTTAATATTTTATTTACCGACGAAAGCAAGTTCAACTGTTTTGGTTATGACGGAAAACAAAAAGTATGGCGTGGAAATAACGAAGCAATATTGCCTAAAAACTTGCTTCCTACAGTGAAACACGGTGGTGCCTCCATTATGGTATGGGGTTGCATGTCGGAGGCTGGGGTGGGTAATTTAGTATTTATCGATATACTTAAATATTCTCAAAGATAATTTGAGGCAATCCGCGAATAAATTGGGTCTTGCAGAAGGTTGGTACTTTCAGCAAGACAACGACCCAAAGCATACCGCTGGTGTTGTTAAAGAATGAGCACTGTATAACGTACCTCATCAACTTCATTCGCCACCTCAGTCACCGGATTTAATCCCTATAGAGAATTTTTGGGATGAATTAGAAAAAGGTTGATCAAAAATAAACAGGATCTTAAAAACGCTCTACTTGAAGAATGCAATTTAATTTCAAATAATTACACACAAGTATTAGCAAATTCTATGAAAAATATATTTAAGTATTAATTTTGTTGTTTTTTTATTTACTTCTAGCCCAAATAATTTTTTTATTTAAAGTATGTAGACTTTTCTGTGTTTGAAAAATTAATTTTATATATTTTTGTTAATAAATATTGTGTGGAAAAAAACTTTTGGCCAAAATATATTGTTTGTTGTTCGATTGAATTTGTTTGAAATGAACTTTATTGCTAAATTGTTCATAGATAACCCAAAACCCTGTTTTTCAGGGGGGTATGTATACTTTACTGTGCGACTGTATTTATGTACATATGTATACTATAAAAAATCTAATTAACATATGTAATTAAGACATATTTCAATTTAACGAAAATTATTCTTAACAATTTTACAATCAACTAAAACCATAAATAACTTTAAAATTAACATATTTAGCCACCATTTTAGTTTTAACATTTTACTGTTTACTGACAGTTGACAGTTATTTTCCGTTGTGTTTCAGTTTTAACTCTATAAAATATTTATGATATTGAAAATTTTGTATTCGAAGACTTTTTGTGTAAAACAAATAATTTTTTAAAGAACTAGCCTGCGGTTAATGTTTATCAATTGTTAAAAAAAAATATTAGACACTTGACATGTGGGAAGAGGACATAAAGCATTGTTGACATAAAATCTGGTCGAATAAATTTTTAAATTTTTTTTTTTTTTTTTTTTTTTTTTAAAAAAGAGAAGTAACACTCAGGCAATTAATATGGCTATATATAATTGCGTTACTTTCTTTGGAAAGGGGATAGTTGAAGAAGTAAAGGTGGTGAAAGAAGAAAGCTTTTTATATCACAACTCTGTAATTGCGCATTATGTTTGTTTTTAGTGCAGAATTGCAGCGCCTGTTAAAAATTCTCGAATCCACAAAGATCTAGGCATTCCTTTGGTGAAAGTCGAATTTACAAAACACGCCTCAAAATATGTCAGCAAACTTTAACACCATCCAAACCCACTTGCACGAGACATCCTTAACTTTACTGGCCATGTTCGGTTGAGAAGCAGGGATACCCTTGCTTTAACTCAAGCGCAAAACAGATGACTGGATCAGTGGATATAAATTTTTTGTAGTATCATAATATTTTGTCTAGCACTGGCTGGACTTATTATTTTCTTTTAGTATTAAGATTCGAAAACTTATTGTCATTTCATTTCTGAAGATCCAATAAATAAATTAAATGTATTAAAAAAAAAAAAAAAATGCAGCGCCTCTGGTGGTGTGTAGGAGCATTAATGTTAAAGCTTGATTTTGTAGCCTTTATTTATTTATTTTACTTCGGTGGCGTTTGAATGCTATACCACCGAAGGAGGGCGCTGTGATAAATATTAGTTATAATGGATAGAAAGAAAACTAATAATTCTCGGAAACTGATTTTGTTTGAGTGGCAGCGGCTGGGAATCGAACCCGGGCTACAAATACCAACTCATGCTTAATGATCAAATGCGCTAACCAATTAAGCTACAGCACCCTTTGTAAGAAATTTATATAATAATGGGGGTTTCCAACAAACCCCAAACAAAACTTTAAATTTATATGAAAATCATTTAAATTTTTATTGTATTGGAAAGAAAACGGTTTGACAATTAGAACTAATGTCCAAAATATGTCCATCTGACCATTTGATTCTTTAATGAAAAATTACAATCACATTTTTGCAAAATGGCGGGTCTATTTTGTGCTTTAGTATTGCACAGTTATTTTTGCATGTACGGAAAAATATTACAATTAAACATTTCCTTAAAAGTCGATATGTTTCACTCAATCTAATAAACTGCAACATCCACACAAAACTAATATTATGTACTATTATTTTAATGGTGAGAATATCAACAAGATTCCTATGGTGAATTAAAAAAATATTTTGACACACATTTGTGACCTAAAAAGATACATCTAAACAAATTAAAAATTTTTTTATTTGACTTTGTGATAAGAAAAATGTAACAAAAATTGACGTAAGGACAGACATTAAGCCAGACAGACAGATGAGCGCATATAATTTATTACTCAACATGTTTATGTATGTATGCAAAACTCACAACACGGCAAGATGCATTTTTTATATAAAAAAAACTAACAAAATATTGTTGTTGGAAAGTCAGCCGAGTCTCAAAAATAAATTCGACAGAATTTTTTTTATATTTTCACACTTACATGCTAAAAAAATAAAATAACCGAAAACTGAAACATTGCACAAATTAAAGCCAAACTTTGTTTATAAACAGACAAAAATTCAAATTGACATGGATGACTGTTCAAACGAAAATATGCCTTCATGCCGAAGTAGATTGTCGGTGTCTACTGCATGTACGAGTTAAAAATAAAGACACGCACTGTATAGATACGTAAATATCCGTATCCTCAATTGTTTGTATCCATCCGTACCATCACACTTTCACACACACACACAATGCTACACATACTCGTACATAAATACATACGATTCTGTAATTGGGGTGTAAAAATGTTTGCATTGCATTCACCAACTATTTGTACAAAATGGTTGAAGAGTTAAACGCACTTATTTATGTTTATACGGATACTGTATCTAATCCTTTTGTTTTACTCAAAATGTTTGATCGATTGTGTAAAATGCCGACGCTAAAGTTATTTTCTATTTAAAATGTTGCGGTCTTTGAGATGCTACTTGTTATTTATTAACAAATATTCGTAGACTAGCTATTTGTCTGAAGGTTTTTTTTTGGTAAAACAGTTGCTCTCTCAGGGAATTTACAATGAAGTATTGCATGCGTATGTTTCAATTTAATTAACATGTTATTACTGTTTCCGTGGAACTACTGAGCTAACTACTAAATTAGACCAATATATGTATATGTATACATTCAATATTGAATTTGTTATCCTCCAGAAGGAACTATTGATTAAATAAAAATTATGTCACGTCTGAAGATGAAGATTCTCAACTCTCCAAAGTTTTTGTAATAGAATGATATAACTAACTATTTTCAGTCTTAGGCCCCTATTACCGTTCACAACAAGTATTTTGATGTTGTATGTTGTAAACTGCGATTACGATTCACAACACTTATCGGCTTAATCGTATGAAAAATGCATGTTGTTTTGTAGTCGAGACAACACAACATTTTAGTGTTGTGAGCATGATTGTAAATTTCTGAAATATATGTAATTAGAAACTACTGAAATACGATCAGAAAATTCTGAAATAGAATTAGAAATTTCTGAAATATAATTAGAATTGGTATAGGGAGAACAAGAAATTTAAGAGAGAATTTAAGGCATCTCAAATAAAAAAAATCTGGGCCGATATCATAACTTTCCATTCTATAAACAATTTATTAAGTATTATTTGGCAAGTGGGATTGTAGAAAAGGAATATATTTTTTAAAATAGCTCCGAATTCTAACCGACTTAATAGTATACATATATAATTGTTGAAAAAGCATGTAAAAACACATAAACTAAAGAGGTGTTTCGCAACTTCAATTAAAAAACTAGTTGAAGACGCAACAAAAGCTATTCATTCAAAGGCAGTACACTCCGCTCCATAGTTCGCAAAGAAATCACTGTATCTGCCGTCTCAGCAATATTACTAAGAGTAGACTAAAATCTGGAAATGTGCTAGTAATGTACTGACAATGAAAATTTGTTAGCAAAAGGTAAATTGTCAGTTCAGACAATTGTAAGAAATTTCATTGGCAGACAATTGCCATACAATTAATTTATCTGTCAACAGAAATTGTCAGTTCACATGGTTGTTCACACATTTTCGTATGTCAAAAATTGTTAAATTCGTTGTTAGACATTGCCAGAACTGTGATGTGTTTAAAAAGGTTAAATATTGTCATGGAACAAAAAAGAGCAATGGAAACAATTTTAGCTGCATATAAGGATACATATGTACTAGAAAGTATCGAAGATGAAGACAAAATAACAAAAATACACCGCAAAGTTTGGTTGACAGATTATAATTAAATGTATGGAATCTGCGACCTCTTGCCATAAAATATCTTTCGGAAGTTTTTATTCAACGCAACCAGCAACTCATAAACTTCGACGTGCCTTAACTTCCTCGGTAAGTTTGATAATACTTTCATGTGACCACACAGATTCTAACTTTTTGTAAAAGTTTTTTTGTTTCAGCCTTGATTTTTTTCTCGCCTTCAGAGCCTGTTGGCGACTAAATAGGAAAATTCAATTTAATTGGCTCAATTGGTCGCCATCCATTTATTATATTCTTCAATTCAATTCTTCAATTTTCTTGACTTTTGTGCAAGACAAAAATTGTAAGTGCCCACGGTTGTTAGATATTTTCTGATAATTTTTCTGACAATATTGTAAGACCTAACCACCCACCGTCTGTACTTAGCTTAAGAATAGTACATTGGGTGTCTGATGTTTACATTTCGGGATACTTAGTATTTCTGACTGTTTTTCCCCCTTAGAGAAAAGCAAATATTTATAGCAGTTGAGATTTTAAAAATGTCTCCAATTTCTCATTTGTCAGAAAAAAACTGGATTTATGTAGAAGCCTACATTACTTAGTCTATTAAGTTTAAACTTCCCAGAATTAATTTCATAAGAATCGTTGTAAGGTCTTTAAAATATTATGGAAATCAAAGACTACATGAAATATTTAAGGTAATCGGTGGGTACTGGGGCAGTTTGTTTCAGCAATTTAATTAATATTTTCCATCGTCTTCTTACTAAAATTGAAAATGTTTGCAGGGCTAATATACGTATTTTTTTTTTTTTTTTGTTGACCATGAAGAAGTTTTGAATTAGGATAATTTGCAATTTTTTAATGCACTATCGATTCTTCTTTTTTGTTTTGGTCATTATATCATATGAAAATAATTCATTTGTTTTTACTTTTTGACTTGAAGTTGTTTTAATAGCCTTGGATAGATTTACAACATATGAATTTTAATTTTTGAAACTTCTAGAAAATTTACAAAGTGGTTCTTTGAAAAGGAGGACTTTGATATTCATACATGCTTTGAATTTATATTTCAACATATGACGCTAGCGAAGTAGCGAGTTAAATGCTAGTTGTCATATAAATTATGTGGTTTATTTTGTTATGAAAGTTCTTATTAAAAAACCCGTTCTTTATATAAAATTATTTTTGAATGTAATTAAACTCTGACACAACTCTGATTTAAGGATTTAAAAGGCTTGCTTAATCTAAAACAATTTATTCAGCGACACATTTAAAAATATGTACTTAGTTCAGTTAGTTAGAATTGTCACAGTATCATTGCTGTGATATAATTTTCTATTTCGTAAAACTCACAGAAGGAATTTCATAAAATTATTAAAATATCTACAGCTTATTACATTGTAAATTATTGGATTAACAATAGAAATGGTTATGGCTAAATAATAAAAATGGCTTCTTAGCTGTTTATAAATCAAATGTGGATGTAACGTGACATCTTTACCATTCATTCCAATCCTCTGATTGTAACCATTTTGTAATGTTCCCAAAAATAGAAAAAAATTAAACAAAACTAAAACAAACAAAAGAAGATAAAACTTAATTCAACGGAAAAGTAGTCAGAAGAAGAAAAAAAATATTGCATGTCAAATGATTTATGAAGGCTTTCTATATAAAAAATCCAGCTGATGCAAACGTTGTTGTCTCTCATCTCTCATCCTATAAAATCCCATAATCTTTAAATGATCTGTACAGAAGAAATAGAAAAAGAAATAAAACGAATTGATGTACATACATATGTGCATGTGTGAATAAAATTTAGAAGAAAAGTTGTATATAAAATTTAACACGACAAAGTTTTATGATGATCAGAGAGCAGAGTGTATCTTAATTGAGGCTCTGTGTATTTTTTTTTTTCGTTTTTTTTTTTGACGTGACTTTGTGAAATCAGCCATCATGGTATGGGATCAGCTGCCATTGTTAAAGAATGAACAAATTTTCTGTTTCATATTGTATTTTATTCGACCAATACAAACACAACAGTTAAAATATATACGAACGTTAACTATACAGACATCCATTTATTAGAAGCATTCATTCGAATTCGTATCAATTTAATTCAACGTCATAAAATTTTATTACACCCTTTCAGTAATACATTTATTTAACTGTCTGTATATCTACTTATCTGTCTGTCTGCCTGCCTTCTCAGCCAGCCTTCTCTTCACACTTTGTATTCATTAGATTTGTACCCTACATCTGTTAGTATTAAATATTTGTTTTACAAGCTACAATATCTTTTAATTTTTAAAAATTATGTTTTGCTTAATATATGTATATGGTACATTGTACAAATATTTAATAAAACAAGTAAGAAAGTATAATCTTTTATTACCGGCCACACAATACCCTATAGCAGGTGTATGTGTAAAAACAGTTTTTCTTAAATGGGCGCTTATGGACCAAATCATCCAAAAATTTAGTGGCATGACTTTTAATCTTGATATAAACAATTTTAAAATATTTATGCATGTTATAATATTTTCGAATGGGATCTTATATGACAGCTTTGACCGTTATATAATTGATTGTCAGATTTCTGTATGCATATACAGTCGGGCCTCGATTATCCGTGATGGGCGGGACCAGAAGCATTACGGATAATAGATTTTCACGGTTAATCGAATTACAATTTTGATTATACAGTTTTTAAATATTTTTATTATTTAACAAGTGAACATTGGTGTACTACATACATATTTATAGTAAAAAAAATAATTCTTCTTAAAACTTCGTATTTTTGAGCTAGCATTTTAAAACTCACATTATTTTTGAATGCTCGTTAATTATTTTAACTTTATATCAATATTACTTTTAAATGCTTCTGAGTCATCGTATGCAAACAAAGGAGTTCCCCGTTTTTATGTTTATTATATTGTATACATACAATTAAAGCCTGATTCAATACCTTT
The DNA here is from genome assembly GCA_916048285.2 of Bellardia pandia. Lineage (NCBI taxonomy): Eukaryota > Metazoa > Arthropoda > Insecta > Diptera > Calliphoridae > Bellardia > Bellardia pandia. Next base: position 25,841,172 of record OU696530.1, on the reverse strand, counting down.
CCAACGAGCTATCACTCGTTGCGATCGCTTTAGTAGTTTTTTTTAAACAACTTTCAATGAGGTCCCTTATGAAGAATTCTTCAATTTTGTCACATGACAGTGGTGTACACCACCACTAAACCAGTCACTATAAAAAAAAAAATATGTAGGTACATTATTTTTTGCTGGGCAATCGATTGAGACTATTTATTTTAAAATCGGAGAGGGGTCGTCCAAAAATTTGCCAATTTTGATCGTTTTCATATGGAATTGCTCATGTATGAATTTGAAGTTAATAAAAAAATTCTGCCATCACGGATAATAGAGGTAATCACGGTTAATCGAAGCAAACAATTTGAAAACATTGCAAACAAAAAACAATAGACTGATATTTTTCCATCACGGTTAATCGGTAACCCCGTTAACCGAATCACGGATAATCGAGGCCACTGTACGTACATATATGAAACTTATTTGTGTTGAATTTTTTTAAGTTTTCGGAAGTGTTTATTATATTTAAGGTATGGTCAATTATGAACCGAAAAAATATTATGTACCAAATTCTTTCAAAATATTTTCAAAATTGCGTGCTATACTTTGTGCACAAGCTATACATGGATAGGCAGCCATGCGGACGGACGGACATCCTTAAATCCACTCAGGAAGTGATTCTGAGTCGATCGGTATACTTTAAGGTGCGTGTTGGACTAATACTTATGGGCGTTACAAATAGGGTAGCCAGATTTGAAATACGGAAAAAGAGTACATCTTATACAAAAAAACAGTACAATGCAAAAAAACAGTACATTTTATTTTTGAAAGAAAACATAACTCTTTATTCATGTAATAACACGTTTGTAATATTAATTTAATAAGCAACAAAAAAATTGTTAAAAATATGAGATCATAACATACATATATTATGAACGTTTTTGAAGAAGGTACATAGAAAATACAATTAAAATGACATATTGTATCTTTTATATCATCAAAGTCCTTTTAGATTACAATATTTTTGCTTTGCTTGTAATACAAAGTTTTAAATTTATTAGTTTTTGTAAATCAATCTGTATATGTATTAATTTACATTACAAAAGTGAACTTTAAATTTAATGTCAACTCAATTTTACTCCTTTTTCAATATTTTTTAGTAATAATAATGCTTTTCCAATTTACATGGTGTAGAAATTTATTATTTAAAAATCAAGTATCATTTATTGAAAAAAATCCAAGTAATATTTTATCTTAACCCCCTATAACATGACTACTTTAAAATTAAATGTGAAATCCAATTTGTTTTTTTAATATTCTTCATGTAACATGAATCATGTTAATATACAATGTTTAATGGTTAGAAATGCCTTTAGAGCAATGATGTCCATTTCATGAAACAATTGTTGTTGTATTCATTTCATATGGACAAACAAATTTTTTGGACACCAATGCTTTAGAGCCATTAACACTGATCTCCTAATCAACTTTAAAGTAGATTAAACCCCGATAAAAAAAATCCTTTTTTTAATAAAGCAATACACTGAACAAAATATCTTTTATCAATATTTTTTTCAATTTTAATATAAATAAGCTTTTAACGAAAAAACAGTAAAAAAAAACAGTACAACGTGTAAAAAACAGTACATTTGCGTACTGTTTTGAGTCTTGTGCATAAAACAGTACATTTGAAAAAAAAACAGTACGAGTACTGCTAAAAACAGTAAGTCTGGCACCCCTAGTTACAAACATCAGCACCCACTATGTGTGGTGTAGGGTATAATAACGTCAAATAATAATCCAGCGATGGTAAATCGCATGATCGGGGAGACCAATTAACAGATGAATTTCTTAAAATTATGCTATCAGAAATTTAGGTTTCCTATAAATGCATTATTTCCGTGGCTGTATGACATGTGGCACAGTCCTGTTTAGTTGCAGTCCAAATTTTAGTTGTTAACATCTTTCAGCAGCGTGGAGCACCAAAATATAATTTTTAGATATATTTTCGAAAAAAAAAATTACCCAATCACAGAGAGCACCATACAGTGACACACTCAGCACGAAACAATTCTCTACAATTGCTTTATAAGTTCATTAATCTGTGTCTTTTTAGATTAAGTATAGGAGCGGTTGAATGGCCGATACTCATTTCGGTTAAACATGGGAAAGTGTTTTTTTCTACATCCATAAACCGATAAAAATAAAAGTCGGCTAGATTAAAAACTTAGTCCAATTTGAAGGCCTAAGATATTCGTTGTTTGGCATAGTGATGAAAGTTTTAATGTCTACTTCAGGAGGACATTTATATGATCTACAGATGAGGATTCAGTATATTTCCAGTGAGGAGAACACATTAACTAATCTTTTGAGGTTGGGGTTTCTCCATATTCTGAAATTTTTTTCTTTGTCCATTGATTGGATTCATTCTTAAAATTTGAGAAAAAAATAGGTGTCAATTATTTTTTTATTTAGAAAACTTCCTTAACTTAGGATCAATCACAATAGAACTTTTATTTTATTTTATTCGATTTTGTTTGCTCTTAAAAACCACTTTTACGAGAAAACATCTGCAAACAAATTTGTGCTAAAGTTACGGTCACTCAAAAAAGCGTAACCACTTGTTTTAGAACAAATTTGTTTGATGTTGTTTACTCTTACAATAGTTTAGCAAGACAGCATCAAATAAAATAAAACTAAATCTTTGTTGTGTCCTGTCCTAAATAAACACAGTTCTTTTTAATAAATAAACGAGTTCAAATATATTTTCTTTAGTGGTTACGTCTTTTTAAGCAAATATTAGCCAAGTGTGACGTTAAATTTGATAAAATAATTTCAATAGCTTTGGTCGTTCTGGATCTCATTGCACCACATATCCCTATGCAACACTTTCTAAAGGTGTTTAAGGTTATCCTTCTACTCTCGGGATGTCCACCATACCTTCGAGATACACATACATTAGAATTGGCCGTATTTGTATTGTCTTATTTTGAAAGACAAGGCATTCATAGTTTGGTATTTTACACTTGGATCCTTTTCTCTGTTTATCCCATAATAGAGATATAAAATAGCACCCTGTGGGTATCCTCTGTATACTATGTCTCATAATTTAATGTCGTTCCCATCATGTTCTATTCAGGCGATTCAGATCAAATTTTTCTAGGGAATCAATAAGACTTGAAGTCAGAACATGGTTCAAATCTCCTTCTGTATCGATAAATATAGCTAGAGTATATAAGCCTAAATTAAATGATATTTCAATATTTTATACAACTTCCTGTACAGCTGTCTCAATGTATACACACTTTGTACGTGTTTATAAAATTTGCTGCGACAATAACTCTTGAAGGGAAGGGTCTTTCAATTTTTATTAAAAACTTTTCAAGTTTATTTCTCATGATTTTTGATACACATTTTTCTGTCAAACCTTCACGTATATTTTCCAGAATATTCCATTAAAAATGTTCTTTAATATTTTACGGAATCTATAATCAGCCTTCTGAAGAGACAGTCTAAAGCATTAATACGACACAAATCACATCTGAACTATTAAAAGCTCTGCCAAGTTCGTCCCTCTGGTAACTAGAAGCAGTAGTCTCTAGCACAGCGATACAAATGAACAGGTTGTACGATTTGAGTCTAGTGTACACTTTTAGTCAAAGAAATGTCACTTGTCTGTCGAAAATGATGTGAATGTTTGTATAAATATTACTGTGATATACTTTTAGTGGCCGACACTTCCACTCACAAGGGACTGAACATAATCTAGTCAGATCTACACCAAATAGCGTCAACGCGTTTTAAGCTTTCTAAACCCTTTAAGCGTCAGGGATTTCAAGTTACATGCGAAGATTTTTCGCGTCAATATTTTTTTTTTTTTATATGGATGTACTTTTGGAGGTGATGCCGTATGCCCAGCTGATTTTTTTTATACGAAGTTTTTTGTCGGTTTGTTTGTCAAACCGACGAACTTTTCGCGTTTCAAGCGTCAGCACGTCCTACGCTTTTGAGTGTGTAACTTAACTCATACAACTACATTGATTCTACTTTTTTGACAGTTGCTTAGAACGCGTGAAACGCGTAGACGTTTGGTGTGGACCTCCAGCTTTACTTTCATCGGTGAAAAGCATAGTATTCATAAAAATTTGAGAATGGTTTATATACATATTTTTTTGCGTAATTCAAACATTTGGCTTGCTTGTTCTTTGATAGAAAGGGGTTCTTAAGTCGCACTCTACCATGTAGACCATTTTGATATAAACATCTTCTAATCGTACTCGCGCTTACTGGTTTTCCAGAAGTTTTCGTAACATTTTCAGCTATTTTTTAGCAGTAGATGTTGGATTTGCTCTTACTTCTCTTATCATAGCTCTTATTTTAGCTTAGGTCGTTTTATACCAGCAAAATCTACTCTATTGTGTTTGGTATATCTATAATTTTTTTTTAATTGCACAGTGATGCCTTCCAATAACTAATACATATAAGCTTTTCTTTAAATAAAATGTGGTGTAGAGTTTATTTTGACGATCACTGTATATAAATCAACTTAAATCGACTTAGGATAATACGAAATTAATACAACTAGCAATAGTGACCACGTACAAAAAAAAACTAGCTCTACAATTGTGACATAATATATCAACATTAATAGATTCCAATTATTTTCAAAATTTCAAAGCAATTCTGCATGAACTACTAAAGTCAATGTAGATCTTTTAGACATGAATTTTCACTAATATCTAGTTACTTGGCTGGCACCAAATTATACATTGTTGGGACATTTGAACCAAATGCTCTTTATAAAACATAAACAAGTTATTTGGTTACTTTATACATCACAGGTAATCCAGGCTGTTGTCATTTAAAATTTTGTGTGTACTGCTCTATAAACAGTAGGTTTTTGAATCACTACAAGTAGTCTTTAAGAGAGAGAGAGCCAATTGTCACTTAATGCCATTTTGTAATGCGGAGTTTAGTCTTTGTCATTTATATGGGATCAATTGACTTTCAAATTAGAGTTTTCAAAAGTCTTCAACTGCCAGAATTTAATATATTTTTTTTAATTATTTCAAACATATTTCAACAAAAACTATCTTCATATTTCTTTGTTGGATATTAGTACAGAAAATATTTACGATTCTTTTGATACCGCTTAAATTGTATATGATCATAACAAATCGTATGTCTTTATTAGTGATTGGCTGGCTGGCTGGCTGGTTGAGTGTGTCTAAATGCAGGGCTTTCAATATTATTATTTTCATTGTTGTTAGTTTTTGAGTGTCTTTTGATAACAAGTTCCAAATGATGCAAATGTTATAAAAATATTTTATTTATTTATTTCTGTGAAAAACAAAACAACAAAAACCACCATAATGCGTCATATTGCTGCATATGTACCTACATACATACAAAATATGTACATACATATGTACATATATCAAAAACTAAACATTTATGTATATGGCACTATCTTTCAACAACACATCACATTTTCCATACGCTCTTGAAAACTTTTCAAAAGTTTTTTTCGGTCATTGATAATTGTAAAATGATGTCTGTATCTTAATTGGTCGTTTTATTGAAAGCCCCATAAATCATTTCTATCGGCATCTTTATGCAGTATTTTAAGGCAAGTGACGGACTTGAAACAATCTCTAAAGAAACGCTTGTTTAGGTTTTCTTAAGCCAGTTTGTGTTTGGTAAATTGTTAATGACATTAACATATTTTATTGATTATTACATCAGGCAACATTTCAATAAGTCCAGAAGAAGTAAAATTTATTGAATTTAAAATTAGTTCACACTGTCTTAAATGAAGACATAAAGAAAACATACATATGTACATACATATATGTATATACATTGTATGTAATTTATTTACGTATTTATGCTTAAATAGTTAGTACTATGTTAATATCAACCAAAATAAATTGATAACATACATATGTATGTACATATAAATTTGTGTTTTTTTTTTTTGTTTTTTTTTTGACGACATAAACAATATACATATTTCAATAAAAAAATAAATCTATCACTAACTTAGTTTTCATATATGTAATTAGAATGGTAAAAACTCAGCTTGAAAATATCTGAGTGTTTCGTAAAATACTGTGAGCGTCAAAATAAAGTCAACATCCCATATTATTAAAAGAAAAGCTCAATTATATTAATATAACTAATTGGAAATTATATTGCATTTTTATATAGTTATTTAAGTAGAATTGAATTCACAAAATAAAAACAATATTAGACCTTTATCTCGAAAATAAAATATAATTGTTTAATAAATAAAAAGGTCGAACAATCAGTTAAATACATAATTATTTTATTTGTTTATATTCCTTATTTTTCTATTTTTGTTAATAATTTATATTTTGTTTCATTTACTTATTGATTATGAAATATATTTATCAGTAATTAACAATATATTATCAAAAGTCATTTGTTGAATAACCGATATTTTAGCTATAGCTTTTAATTCTTGTGATCACAAAGTAGGTATCATTTGTTTTTAATTTAAAACACACAACCTATTTTGGAATTCCATTGAAAATATAGATAGAGTGATATGGAAATAAATATACATATGTATATAAAAATTCTTATTTTTATTTTGATGAATCGCATTATTTGTTGCACAACATTCGATCCACCTGCGCTAAACTACATACAGTATTACTCCCCTTTAATTTTCCCTTCACAATAGTCCAGTATTGTTAAATTATGTAAAGCTGGCGACAAAAATACATACATATGTACATACTTTAATATGAAGCTAAAACCATTACTACATGTAAATTTAATTGCCCCTAATATGTACATTTTAATTACACAAACAAATAGTAAAAGGCAACGAAATAAGTTTTGGAAATATTGATATCTTAAATACATACATATATGTATATGTAAATATAAGTTGTGAACAAAATTCACTTACTTGCTCTTTACTTAAGGTAAACTTCCATTTCCAGCATCAAAAGACAATTTTAATGTAACATTTTAACTTGTATCACAATTATATAATTTCTATGTAGAACCACACCCACAATGTAAAAGTTTTATTTGTCAACTTAACTTTGCGCCAAAACTTGCTAATTTTTTATTCTTTTGTTTTGCTTTCCTCTTTCCGAACTCACATTCGTGCAAACTTAATAAATAATTGACTTTTGTTTTGTTTATTTTTTTATTGAAACTGTTATAATATTCAAGACACAATTCGTATGTAAAATTTAACCTGACTAATTTTATGCCTAGCAGGTTGTCAATGGTGCGTTTCACACCATTTTTGGTGCTTTTTTAAATTTTTGGTGCGTTTTGAAATTTCAAAGTTGACAACGCTGCTCAATAAGTCCCGGATCACACACTGCCACTTTTGCTGCTCAACATTTCAATTTGTGTTTGAGAGGGGGAAAAAAAGAGGGGAACACTCTTCTTTCTCCACTCACCAACAAACTCAAAAGTTGCACAGCAAAAGTGGCAGTGTGTGATCCGGGACTAACAAACGAAATAATAATTCCCACATTTTTTTTAAAATTCGCTATATATCCAACGAACCCGGTTTTCTTTTAAGAATTTCAACGGCCATAGCAACCAATTAAACAACACACATTGTAATGTAAATAAATTGTAGCGGAAAATTTTTTTTGCTCGTGTGTGGTGAGTGAATTTAAAAATGTGGTAGTAAAAATCTTGGTGAGTAAAAAATCGTGGTGAGTATAAAAATCGTGGTGAGTATAAAAAATAGTGGTGAGTTTTTAGAAATTCACCACAAATAACGCTATTCCAAATTTTTCTGGGCATTGAATGGGTTTTTTTAAAGAAAATTTCTACATCATAACTTAAGGATGTCAAAAAATATTTGACCAACCTGTAGCCAAAAAATCAAACAAGGTGATCCAATGTAAATATTATTCTTGTTTACCAGTGTTGTCAATTCCGAATAGCATATATGAGTATTTTTATACGTTTTAATCGTTGATCTCTTTTAAAAAAGTTAAAAAAAGGTACAACAAATAAATTTGTTTCGTTTATTTTTTATTTTTGTTAAGTTTTTTATTTTTTATAAAAACACTGACTGTTATAATATTATATTTTTTATGTGAAATTATTTCAATAAACTTTTATTAAATAAAAAAGAAAATCTAAATTTGGTGTGATTTATTTCAAATGGCGCGTTTTTTTCTCCATGTTGGTGCGTTTTGATATTTCAAAGTTGACAACGCTGATGCCTAGACTACACCATAATCATTTATTTATTGTAATAGTAAAACTTACTATAGGTATAGAGAGAGGTGTAAAATTTATAAAGCAAATTTTGTATGGAAATTTATTTGCTTTATAAACTGTTACTGTTGTAAGTTTTTATGAATAATATGAGTAATAATTGTAAATCACCTAATGTCACAAATTTACTTTATTATGTAAGTGTTGCTATATTTTATGTGTAAAGTCGAAGAATAAATAAATATCCAACATTGTTGAATAACAAACACCCTGTAAAAAACATAGCTGAGAGCAAAAAAGCAAAAAAAGTTTTTTGTTTGGTTGTACGTACTCGTATATGATGATAAAAATAACAAGTCTTTTTCATTTGTTAGCTAATTCAGCAACCACCACGTAAACACTATAAAAAAAGTCTACTCTTAGGATGAGATATTTTGACATTTGCGTTTTAGTTTAATTTTCTTAACACCGAGAACTGCAGCCAACGTCACATCAATACAAATTGTTTGTCATTCCCATTTCAAAAAGAAGAAGCACCGTAGTATTGCAAAAACTTATTATTTAGAAAGAAATTTAAAATTATACTTGAAAAATGGTAAACAAATATTAAATATTGTATTTTAATTATAATTGATGTTCATTTTATGATATCCCTAGGAAACCTCTATTAAAGTACAACCTTCAGTAGCCACAACTTTAGATGCAGCACCTGCCGTAGCAGCTCCCGGTAAATCCAATTGTTTAATGCAAGTTGCTCACATTCATCGTTTACGCGATTCGGAAGCAAACTATGATCAACATCAATATAATCTTAACATGCAAATGATGAGAAATCGTGAGGGTTTGAGTGTACCCATTAAAATGGGCATGGAACTTTTCGCCGCCAGACAAGTTGGCCGTTTGCCTTTCCTACAGTCAAGGTAAGTGATTAAGCAATTTTTGTTATGGATAATGAACATTTATGTTTTGTTTTTGTTGTCTTTTAGCAACATGATGGAAGATGTTCTTATGGGTCGTGATGAAATGATTGGTTTCCAAGATTTCTTAGGTGTGCCAGAAAATTATGAATTTATGCGTCAACCTCATGTTGTAGTAGAGAAATCTTTAGGTATTTTTTAAATAAGATGTACAAAAATTATGGCTTTTGATAACGTCAACATTGAATAAAAGAGTTTTTGTGTAAAAGGTTTTTGTAATAAAATTATAAGGCAATTAAAATAGTAATAGTGTTACTAATTAATTCCACATCTTGTCTGTTTGAGCAAGAGAGTATTATAATTCAAAACTTAAAAGTTGTTTAAGGGTGGACATCTGAGTAAGGGTTTGTAAAATTATGAAAGATAAGGTATTGTACATTATTTCAATCTGAAATCGGTTTATGAATGACTAAGATATACACATTCGCAAGATATAGGTACATAGAACATTTTAAATGATTGTTAAGAAAAGGAACAAAATTAGACGAAAGTATTTTTCATATCTTGTCCTAATTCTATCGTAAAAAACTACTGTGGTCTAATAGCTTTTACTATTGAAATTTCCATATCATATTTAAAAACAATTTGGATAGTTTAACGACAAATTAAAAAACTAATAAAATAATTAAACAAAAACCATGCAACTCGTTCGAATTTTTATAGTTATTACATAGTATTTCGAAAACGTTTGCTTTCGAATCGAAATACACAATAACCCCTCAAGCTATTGGTAATAGCTGTCATATAGAGACTACTTCCGTAAACACATTCACTTACGTAAATATCGATACCGAGCTGAAGTTTTTACCGACCAGTTATATATATGTATGTAAGTAAAAATTTTACTATTTGATATTCTGAGAGTGAGTCCAAATTTAAACACAATTTCTATATAAGGTTAATTTCCAAGAATATCTGGAATACTTAAAAAATTTCTAAAATATATCGTTACTGAGATATGAAATTCACCGTAAGACTCAAATACATACAGGTAAATTTTATGTAATAGATTCCATATAAGGAATCTGAAAAAAATAACTCGTATAAACACCTTTATCAATACAAAATGAAACACAAATTTCTTTCAAGTGTGTATAGATTCACACTACCGATATATATGTACGTACATACATATGTGGTAAGTATATAAGATTCGGCACAGCCGAATATAAACTCCTACTTTTTCAAATTAAATTTTAAAGCTTACTCCTCATCCTTGTAGTTTGAAAGTTATTATTATATAATTAATTTTAAATCTGCACAACTTCTCGCGTTATAATAATATAAAAATATACATTTGTTGAGCCAAATATTAATACATTTTTTATTACAAGTATGTATTTATTTTGATTTTCAATAAGCAAAACCGCAGCATTTATTTTATTTATAATTAAATAAACTGAATTAAGGTTGCGTAAATTGTATATTAATAACTATAGTAATGCAAGCTAAATTTTGCAATTCATTCACAAATTTCACTTTATTAAATCAATTTTATGTATAAAAAAAAATAAATGCAAAATTAAAAAAAAAAGAATTTTATTTATGTTTTCTATTACAATAAGTATGTATGAATAAAAATTTTATACCTAATAACATTTATATTGTATAAACATCAAAAGATTTTTAAAACAAACAAAAAAATTAAAATATAAAACTAAAAGAGGGCCATTACATTATATAAAAAACTACAAATTGTACTTAATCAGTAAAAAAATTAAAGAAACATAAATGTACTAATAAAAAATATAAATAAAATTGCAACAATTGTATTGTAAAATGGACGAATTCGTTACAGATAGCTTAAAAAATTATACAATATATGTATGTATACGTTATAGTTATAAGTAAAATGTATGTTTTTTATTGTAAAAAATACAAATAAATTTTGTATGTAAAGATGGTATGGTATGTATGTACGTTAAAGAAATATAACAAATAATTTAACAACTGCATTTATTTTTTTTTTGTAAATATATTAATTATTTACTTATACACAGAATATTTACTACAATTTTAGCCAACATACAAGTCATACAAGCAAACAAAAATTATTATTATTAAAAAAAAACTAATAATTAGTTTTATGTTGCTGTTTTAATTAATTAACATTAAAAGCTAAAAAAATGTAGGTTAACAATTAAGAACACTTGGTTTAGAGTAGTAAACTTCAGTTTATATGCTATAATTATGTTGTTTTGCTTTTTCATTATTATTTTTAGTTTTAGCCATTTAGTAAAGGAAGCAGTTTGTTATATATTTTAAATATAAATTATTCGTTTCTTGATTTGAATTTGTGTGGTGTATATTTTTTTATTGGTGGTATGTTTTTCATGCATTTTAATAGATCCAATTAACTGGTACCCATTGATCTTGATGACTCATTTCATCTAAGGTTTCGACTACTTGGCGGAACGTATCATCAAAATCTTCATTGATTATTACCATATCAAAATACTTTTCATATTTTCGTTGTACAAATGCACTCTCTTCAACAGTGGCTATTAAATCATCATCCTAAATAAGGCAAATTAAAATGAATACATATGTGATATTGCAATTCGTTGTTTTAAATATTTTACCTCATATAATGATGCAAGAGATTCCAAGGTACGGGCACGTCTGGAACTGAAACGTATGGAACTTTGACGATCGAACTATAAAGATTAGGAAAATATTTACATAAATAAGATTAGTAAATAATAAACTTTGTTCCAGTACTTTACATATTTGCAGGATTTAAATACTGTAAGCGTCAATATAATGTAAACACCTAATATTGTTTATAAAAATGTTTTATTATAAGTAACTGAAACTAAAAAAATTAGGAACATACAAGATTTTTCGCGTCAATATAAAATAAACAGGTATATTAAAACTATGTAAAACTTTGTATTTAATATTTTGGTGGATACCAAAAAAAAAAAACTCACATTGATTCTTGTGAATCACAATCCAAAACTCGGAATTGAATTGGTAGAGTACCATTTCTAACTCAACACTGGAACTGATTAAGTACCATTATTACTCTGAATATTAATTTAGCTTTAATATATAAGCGTCCCAGCTTTCTATATGCTGGTATAGGTCCACATGGCATTTTGGTTATGTACCACCCATATCATTTAATGAGAACACAGAATCCAAACAAAAAAAATGTAAGATTAACGACCCCTGATGCCGCCATATAACCCCAGAACATTACTGAGCCGCCGTCATGTATTACCGTCTTGATAACATAATTATTACTAAAGGCTTCGTTTTTGCCTGACTCAAAATATCTCAAACTTAGTTTAATGAGTGAAAAGAATGTAATTCCAAAAAGTATGAGGCTAGTTTATATATTTTTTACGAAATTCAAACGTTTGATTTGATTCTTCTTTGATATAAAGGGCCTCTTATGTTGCACTCTACCATGAAGGCGATTTTGATGTAAAGATTTTTAAATCATAATCGTAACATTTTCAGCTATTTTTACAGCACTATATATTGGGTTTGGTCTTGCTTGTCTTACTATAGCTCTTACTTCCGATTTTGTAAATGCTTTGGTTGTTTTGTATCAGGCAAAATGTTTACTTGTCTATAATTTGTTTTATTGCATAGTGATGTCTTCCAACGAAAGTTTGACAGATTTCTTTTAATAATATGTGGTGATGACTTTATTTTGGTGCTTACAGTATGCTATCTATATCTAATCAAATTACGCAACGTACCCAACATGGTGTAACTATACAAGATGAGTGCAGTAGCACAACTGACTGACTTTGAATTTACTTACATATGTCAAAAGTAATACTTTTTCAAGTGTTTTTGACAGTAGTATATTATTTTACACAAAAAAAAAATGAATGTTGTTTCTGTATAGTGTTGTATTTGTTGCCGATTTGCACTCACCTTGTATAATTACACCATGGTACCCAAATTTTTTTTGGATTTTTGGGCTTAACCTAAATCAAAACCTACTTTAAAATCATGTTACTCAAACACTCACCGTTAAATTTTTATTAGAACCCGTTGCCCGACGTTCATTGTAAATTAATTTTAACTGCTCCATGCCAGGAGCACCAATAAATATAACAAATGGCATCAACTCTTGACTATTATGTAAGATTTTCAAAGCATTTGGAGCACAATCCAAAACACACATTTTTCCTACCAAAAAAAACAATAACAACAAATTAAATCTAATAAAAAGGCGTTTAATACAAAAAAATCTTACCGCTATTTATAACATCCTTAATCGACTGTACATGAGTACCATATAAATTGCCATTATTTTCACCATATTCCAAAAATCTATTCTCCTTGATTTCTTGTTCCATCCATTCGCGTTCCACAAACCAATAACTAACGCCATTCTCTTCCAAAGCTCTTTTGGGGCGTGTTGTGTCTAAACAGAAACGGGATTTAGTTATTGCAATAAGAACTAGTTTTTAAGTCCATAAACTTACGAGGTAAAACATAACCAAAACGATCGGGATCACTGTTAGTTAAACGATTTTTGAGAGTACGCCTTCCTACACCGGAAACGCCAATTAATACCAAAGTTTTTCTACGGAATGGTGGCATACGTGTTACTTCTTCGTACAACATTAGTTCAGCTTTATCGAATTCACAATTGGCTACGGAACGATACATGGTTTTACGTTTGCGTTTTGAGATCTACAAAGAAAAATAATGAAATTCACATAAAGTCGTTTGAGGGGACTTTAAGCATATGTAATAACTCCACTTTTGTCAAGTGTTTTTTTCTGGTTGGTGAGTGGGAAATTGGTTTATTTTGGTTGATACAGAGGATAGCGTGGTTCTGGAGTATATATTGCGTTAAAGCGTGTCCCCACAACTGGATCTTCGCTCCAAAACAATCCGGCGCTCACTCGGTCTTACAATTTACGATGGCTGTACAAAACGTTAGCTTTTTCCCCAAGAAAAAAAAACTATTGAAAATTAACCTAATAACTATGGTTTTTGACCACGATATCCGTTTGTATAGTTGTATGTTTTTATTCATACCAACTTACCCTTGTACCACAAATGCCAATTTTGTGCACATAATCTGCTTCAGGCGCTACAAAAGCCTTACGTCTCTCTTCCAATTCTTGTGATGGTATCAAACCGATTTGATCACTTTGAGCAGTTATATTTTTGGCTTGCCACCAATTGGGATCTTTAACATTAATAATCTAAAATAAAATTTAAATAGAAATAAAAATGAAAATGTTACCAATAAATCAATATGTATATTAAATACAGTTATTTCCGCTTAATTGAGTCTCTAAAAATGCACGACTTTTGGCGCAATTAGACGGGAAACTCAATTAAGCGATACTCGGTTAATTGATTCGCCGACGCAATTAAAACGAAAATCACTTAATTGAGCCAGACGAGCAATAAAGCGAAACATCCACGTGTATAGACAAAATAAAAAAAATTTTTTTATTAAATTAAAAAATTGTATTTATTAAAACAAAACAAAAATCAGGTACGTTCATTGTACAATATTTGAAAAGGAACAAAAATTACAAAATTCTATATTAAAAGAGATCAAAATTCAAAAATAAATACATACATATGTGCATGCGAGTGTTACAAAAAACATTATATGTATATACATAGGTAAAACTAAATATGATTAAAAAAATCAGTCATCAACATTTGAATTTTAGAATTGTTTAGGCTTTCGATAATTCGTTTTTCTATATCGTCAAGTTCATGTGAATAATAATTTTGTGCTAAAAAAAAATCTCGAAGTAAATTAACAGAATTTAGTGCCTCTTTAGTTGAAGGAGGATTGATAATTTGTTCATCTTCTTCATCCTCAGAAGAATCCGAGGACGAAACATGTTCAACATCTTCAATTATCTCCTGTTCTGTGAGTATTCCACAACACGGTAGATTATCATCGCAGCGGACGAAATTTTCGAACTCATTTTGATGTTCAACATCAGTGTTAAGTTCCACAACATCGTCTTCTAAATCGACTTGCTCAGCAGAGAAAAAAAACTTAGCCTGAAATGTAACGACTGTGAAATTTATTGCACAAACAAATAACGGAAACTTACCTTTTTAAAACAGTTTGCAATTGTAGAAGGTTTCACAAGCCACCAAGAATTTTTAATAATATGCAGTGCGTTAAAAATGCTTAAATTCTTAATAAATTCTCCCATAGTTTTTCCGCTTTCAATTGCTGAAATTTGTTTCCGTATAATGTTTTGCCGATAGTAAGATTTGAAGCTGTGTATTATGCCCTGATCTAAGGGTTGTGCTATTGAAGTTGTATTAGGTGGTAAATACTGCAAGTCGATGTTGGATAACTTTGCTGATGTCTTATGGGAAGATGCGTTGTCAACGAACAATATTATTTTACGTTTTTGTTTTCCCATTTCAGCATCAAGGGAAAGCAAAATTTTCTGCCATAAATCTTGAGTCATCCAAGCTTTGTGTTGTGAATAATATTCCAAAGGCAAAACTTTGTTTTTAAAACATCTTGGATTTTTTGACTTGCCTATAATGATAACTTTTTTATAATTACCGGTAGCATTACATATAAATAGTAATGTCAAACGTTCCTTTGAATTCTTAAAGCCTCGGTTTTGGTCCCCTTTTTTTGATAATGTTGAATTGGGTAAAGCTCGGAAAAACAAACCGCTTTCATCTGCATTAAATATATCTGAAGGCTCATATTTTGATATTAAATTTGGCAGAACTTTATCAAGGAATGCATCCGCTGCATCAGTGTCAGCAGACGCACCTTCTCCTTGCACCTTTTTTAGAATTATGCCTTCCCTCTTCTGCCAACGATGTAGCCAACCATTGCTCGGATTGAAATCGACACCCATTTCTACAGCGAACTTTTTAGCCTTTTCTAAAATTATGTTGCGGGAAATTAAGGCTCCCGAATCACGCATTTGTTTAAACCAAATTGTAAGGGCTTTCTCAACATTTGAACAGGCACCGCTTCTGTTTCTTTTTGTTGACAATTTCAACGTTTTTGATTTTTCAACAATCGAATCTTTGCTTTTTAAAATTCTATTGATTGTCGCTTTAGAACACTTATATTTTTCGCAAAGATCACTTTTGTCATATTTTTCAGCTTCACTAATTAAATTTAATTTTTGTTTAAGATTTAAAGCAATGTGTTTTCTTGAAGACATTTTTTGCGAACTTTCCACCTGTTGAATTTTTTTGCTTGACTAAATGTAAACAATTTATAAAAACAGTTGATTCGAAGTCCTCATTCACACGAGGTGCAGGAAAAAGCCCTTTTACATGGTGAACAGAAACACGACAAAAAAATTTTGGCGCAACATAAATAGTTTTGCGATGGTAGAGAAAAAAAAAATTAAGCAGACGAAATCAATTAACCGAAACATTTGTTCGTGTGTTTCGAAATGCGGTCTCATTTTACGAATCAATTAAACGGGAGGCGCAATTAAGCGGATCTCAATTAAACGGGTACTTTTACATAGGCAATTATACGGAATGATTTCGTTTGATGGTGTTTAGTACAATTAAGCGGGAAACTCAATTAACCGGGGCTCAATTAACCGAAAACAACTGTAATAGCAAAACTTACCTGTAATATATCCCCGGATTTGAATGACAAACCAATATCCTTGCAGGGCAGTAAAGAGTCTTCTGAAGGATTATAGGAAAATAAGGCACGCATGTAACACTATATGAAATTTAATTAAAAAGTTTTATTAAAACTTTGTATACATTACTGTATTTTTAGTTCTTTTATTTTTAATTTAATAAACAATGATTTTCAATGTTTATTATTTTAATTTGAAACATATTCCCAACTTCTACTTACTTATAAATTTTGTTTGTAAATTACGGATCTTCATTTTTGTTATTTGGAAATAATATTGTTTGGATTAATTAAGGTTCAATAGTACAATTAATATTTAACCAATTGAAAACAAAATAAAATTTACAAAATATGTTTAAAACAAAGCAAAATGTTTTGACATGCATTTATGCAAGAAAAAGGTACTCATTCCTTTAAAAGTCGTGCTATAAATTATTGGAAAATTCACTTCTTAACTGACTTTTTCATTATGCATAGGGGTAAAATATTGTCAGGTTGTCAATGTGGTGTTTTATAACTATTAACAACCACTTTATTGGTTATCTAAAGGCTAGGAAGAAGTTCAAGTTTCATTGTTATAAAAATTTAGAGCGATCAATGTGAAGGAAACAAGAATATGCTTGTCCAAAATTGATATTTAATTTGAAATTCATAACCATATAATAATTATTAATTAATTTGACTGCAAAGCAAGTTAGATTATTTCAAAGTATGTACTTCAAAATAAAAAGTACGGAAAGAAATTTCTCGTTAATATTGTTACTTATAAATGCATATAGAAGAGCTGTTATTAAGACTTCCTACCAAGACTAGAGCCGCGCCTGTAAGACCACAAACATTTGCTTTATATTATTTACTCTTACAAATCTGTTGTAAAAGTAAACAGTTTCTTTTTCGTCAAATATTTGACACGTGTGAACATAATGTGAGCGTCAATAGAAAGTAAACACCTAATAGTATTTAAAAAATATTTTATTATATACTCGTAGTATAATACAAGAACAAATTTAGAACAAACTATATTGCATAATTCATTAGAAACTTAAGCAAAGTATTACTTATTAACAAAAACTAGAAAAATAAGAAATATAAAAAATTACAATTTTAACGAAAAAGTAACAGATTTTCTGATCAATTACAGCTGACAATCTTCTAGACATAGAATCAACGAGTTTTTAAGTAAAATTAGGCCAAATTTTATTAGAGTCATCATGTATTATTGCCTTTAGGTTAGCCTTGCAAGAAATATTTCTTTGCCTAATTTTTTTATCCAGATATTCCCACTGGTGCTCAATTGGATTGGCAGATCTAAATTGTGTGGACAATGATTGAGCAACCATTCTTTCACAATTTTGGAGGTATGCTTAGGATCATTATCCTGTTGAGAAATCCTGTTATGCGCCAGTTCTAATTCTTTACATTTGGGGCTGATTTCGCCATACAACTCCAGACCATTACCGAGCCGCCGCCATGTTTTACCGTCTAGGCAACATATTTATTACTAAAGGCTTCGTTCTTGGTTCGCCATATTTTTGGAGAGGTTTTTGATATAAAATATCGCAAACTTACATTCATCGGTGAAAAGAATATTATTCCAAACAATTTTAGGCTGTTTTATACATGTTTTTTTTTTTGCGAAATTCAAACGTTTGGTTTAGTTATTCTTTGATAAAAGAGCTTCTTACGTGGCGCTCTACCATGTAGGCCATTTTCATGCAAATATCTTTTAATCTTACTAGCGCTTACAGGCTTTCCAGAAGTGATTGTAACATTTCAAGCTATTTTTACAGCACGATCGTCTCAGAATTACTTTCTGAGTCGACTTAACGATGTCCATCCGTCCGGCTGGATGACTGGCTGTCCATTGGAATTCAAATTGGTTGAAATGGGTTCATTATTTCACCTAGCCCCCATACGAATGTCTCCTGAAATAGGGGTTTATCGGTCCTTAATGTATGATTTATGCCCGTATCGAAACAAATTTCACCACAAATAAGTTGTGCATAATTGACCAAAGCTCGGTCTATAATTAATAAAAGCTCACATATAATCAAATTAATCAGTTTAGCTTAAAAAATTGCTTCGTGTAAATTGGGACTAAAATTAAAGGAATTGCCACTATTTTTGGAATGACAGGGGTTTTTGCATAAAGATGAGTTTAGGAGTTTACATTCACACGTAAAAATTGGTATTTTTTTAAATAAATCAATTAAATTTGTATAGGCTTTTGTTTTTGTTTATTTTTTTATGAATTCAATTCTACTTAAATAATTATATAAAAAAGCAATATAATTTTCTAATATAATATTAGTCATATGTATTAACATAATCAAGCTTTTTTAATAATATGGTGTTGACGTTATTTTGACGCGCACAGTATGTAAAAGAGCAAGACCCGTGCCTGTACGGTCAATTAATTCAGCAACAAACTTTTAATAGAAATAATTAATAACAATAACTAAAAGAACGCCAATAGTTTAGCAAAACATTAAAGAAAACTAATAAATTATGTATTAAGAAATTATAAAAATTTTAACAGCAAACCGATTCTTAAGCATTTTAAATAAAGCAAAATGAGTTTCAGTTTACGGAAATCTGCTCAAATCAGTTTTTTATCTATTTTCATGTAGATCTGTTTCGTCTATTAAAAAATGCACTAAAATTATGCAATAAAACTCATTCAATTAACACAATCAACTAACACCACTTACCGTCAATTTCTTGCCTGGCTCAATTTTAGCAACACCATTTTGTTTTACCTGGCCACTTGTCAAACGTGACGAACGTATTTCCTCCTCCACATTGGGACCGATCTTCAATGTTAAATTCTCCTTGGCACGCGACACCTCCACCTGTAAATCTTCAGGGGTACGCACTGGAGTGCCGTTCACCTCCAATATCACATCGCCCGGATGCAATAAGCCCTGTTTGTCTATGACACCACCGGCGAGTATACGTGCCACAACTAATTGTTTGTGTTCGTCTATTTCGACCGTTAGTCCTAAAGGTTGATTTAGATTGCGACGCAATCCAACCATTTTAATGGTTTCAACAGGCATCGTCGTGTTTATGAGTTCGGTAGGAAAGAGATAGCCACCAGTTTGACGTTGCGATATCGTTTCGAGTTTTGTGAGAGAACCACCAGCTGCTTTTAAACGGGCTTCGTAGAGATAACCTATTTCATCATGGGCACGAATGAGGGCCTGTAAGTAAACATAACAAATTTCAATTATGCATTTAGTAATTTTTGGAATATTTCAAGTTTGATGTGCATAATATGTTAAGCCTTTGCAGAGCTAATCATGTTTAAATTGGATCTCCCTTCAAAATTTCTACCAAATTTTGTAAAGTTAAAACGATTATAACGATAGTAAAGCTAATATGTTTTATGATCTGTGTTCTCATATAAATTGATCAATAAGGAAATATATTTCTTTAAACAAAAACAAACTGCAAAGCTTTTTCTCAGGAATCGAATCCGCAATCCTCAGACTAATAAATCAGCACACTATTCGAACCGGTTGTTAAAATTTTAAAATTTTTGCGAACCGGTTGTTGCATATTCACCCTTCTCGTGAATAAAAATTCCATATGAAATTTGTTGGGGTGATTATGTTTTTTGTTTTAACGGTTTTATATAATGTGTATTTATCAAGGTGATTAGTCTCGGCAACAAACACAATATTGTTCAGTTGTTCATTGTCCAAACGTACAAACAAATGATTTTATTTTGGTCATACATTGAATTCTTGGATGATGATGTTTTCGATAGCGTTTTCTTCAATCTTTTGAGAAAAAAATAAAGCAATTTTTTTTGACTTTTATTTTGCAAAATCAAAACTATTTTTTTATTAAACAAAAGTTTATATAATTTCCTTCAAGAGGTCTGTTACTGGAATGCGACTTTAAAATTTTCGCTATTTTTATCAAAATTTGGCAAAAATATAATTTTTTTAAGCGAACCGGTTGTTAATTGTTTCGAATATCACCACTGCATATACGTATTAGAAAATATTTATATGGTGACACGTTAAGTTAGCTAATAGGCTTTAATATGATACGTGGGACTAATTGAAACAAATTTATTCATTGTACATTTTTAATTAAAAAAAGTTATAATATCATTTAATCGAAACTTACCCTAAAATGTGGTTGTGCTAAAAGTTTAGCTAATTCGCGCGATTCCAAACGTCTGGAGGGTGAAAATTTTCGTATTATATCGTCACAGATAGGTTTATTATTTAAATGAGCTGGCAAAAAAGCTGGCACAGGCTGCGGTTCTGTTGGATTTAACTAAATGATAAAAATGAAACAAAGAGAAATGAATACAAATATTACAACAAATAGTAAGATATTACTAAATAATGAAATAATTAAATTAAGTGAATTTTATTTAATTGGCATTGCGTAGGTCAAGATACAATAAAATGTAAAAACAAAATGATGACAATGTTGAGAAATCTATGCAATTGTGTTAAACTGGTACTTAAAAGCCCACAAACAAAAGATTGAGAATTGTTTTAAAGATTTTCTTTGTGTAGCTGACTAATAACAATGGTACGGTATTTAACCTTAAAATGATCTCTCACATCAGCATTCGTTTATTCAAATAATTTCCCAAAAAAAAAAACATTTTTTATAAAAATTACTTTCAGCTAAATAATAACATTATTTGTCTGTGTTAAATGTTGGGTCAAGAGTTTGTCTGTGTTTTTTTTTCGAAATGAAATTTTTCGTTACAGTTACAGTTTTTTTATTAAGTTAAACTTGAACTACATTTAAAGCAAATAGCAATTAATTAATTAAAATTGTTTGAGATTTACCATGACAACCACTTCCTACCTTAACTATTCAACCACAGAGAAGAAAAAAAAAACAAATTTTATTTTATCTCATACAATTAATTCACTTTTCTGGAAACTTTCATTTTACCAAATGAATATCGACAATTGTGTTTGTTGCTCTTTTTGTAATCGTCATTAATGCGATTGAATGATCATTATGATCATCACGTAATGTACTCGCAACAATTGTATTTTAGTTTTTATGGAATGCCATACAATTACTTTCTATGATTCATTCATTCCTTCAGTCAGTCTGTCGTTCAGTCGCTCGCTAGCTCGCCCGTTCGTTCATTATCATGTTTTTTGGAAAATTCAAGTTTATACCGGCTTACGTTCATATGTACGTAGTATATGTATATATGGCTATGTATTTATGGTGCTTTAGCTTACTTATAAAGATCCAAACATTCATACTTGGTGCTTCCATCATGCATGAGAAGATAATTTTCAATTAAAATACATGCATAATTTTTTTTTCATATTTTTTGCATTTCCATTTAAAATCATTGAAAGTACAATTTTTTTATTGTAATAAAAAATTATAATTTTTAAAGAAAATTGTGCGTTGAATTACGTTTTTAATTTTAATTCAAGGAATTTTAAAGAAATATAAACAGCCAGTCAAAACATATTATTGAATACCCTATAACATCTTTGAAACCAAGAAATCATATTATACAATGTAATGACAAACTACACATACATATTAAAAGTATTCGCCCAAACTGGGATATGTCGCAGAATCTCAAGAAAGTGTTTAAGAGTTTTATTAATCTCATGGTTTGAAGAGAAAGAATCGATAGAACGATCTATATAATTCAATGTTTAAGGATGATTTCATGTAAATGTTGACCGCAGCTACGCCTCAAATGGTTCATACGCTGGGTACAATTTTGGCATACTCCCTCTATCATTTCGCCCGTATATCACTAATAAATTTTTTAAAATTAACTTCCAGTGTTTCAACTATTGCTGGTCCCTATAGATATGAGCCTTAACATAGACCACCCCCCCCCCCCCCAATAAATAGGCGGCCAATTGACCGGCCCCACACTATAAACTGTTCACTTTGTGGACTTTCGTTCAACTTGAATTTTGATAATAAAATAAAATTCAATAATCTGTAAACGTGTTCGTTTGTAAGTCGATTCATAGTTACATTATAGACCAAACCAAGCTGAGCTGCCAAAAACAATCTTGCCAGAAAGAAAGTTGCTAAAAAATCACTCTTTATTATATTGTACAGAAGGTTTTTCGATAAAATTTAGTATGAGAACTTTGTTCGACTCAAAAACGGTTGAGATTGCATTTGGTTCCAATCGGTAAATTATTATACATAGTCCCCATACAAATGTCCTTTCGAAAAATTTACAAAAATATAATAACATACTTGTACTATCACACGATCGACAGACTGATAGATGATATACCAAATAACAAAATTATACATACGATGCATATATTACATACATACTCGAAGAATTAATTACATTAATTTTCCATAAAGAAATAAAGAAAGAAAGCGGTTTTCACATATAAATTACACTTGTATATACAGTATGTAATGTAGTTTTGAATTTAACTACACTTCGGAAAATAAAAAACAGAAGAAAACACAATACTAAAGATAAATAATACAACAAAAACAATCCTTAAGTGAAGCCCCACCAAAACAATTTTTATTTACTGCGAATACAATTTATACATAAATATACTACTACTCACAATAATAACACTAAAAGGGCTTTAACCTCTTTTTGCAGTGGCCATTTATGTGCGAGAGTGTGATAAAAAAGTTTATGTTTATTTTTTTTTATTATTAATATGGCAAAGTACATATTACAATAAATATAGTTAAATATCAACAGTTAATATGGCATTTAAAAGATGTAGAGAAGAGTGAAAATAAAGTTAACTGACAAAAAAAATCAAAACAAATGTATGGCGAATTCCAAAAAAAAAATTAAAATCAATATACAAATTGGGGTGTTGGAGCAGTCGGGTTCAGCCAAATCGTAAGTACACTAAACTTTTGAATGTTCAAATTTCTGTTAAGAATTTTAAAATTCTGTTGAGAATTTACTGAAACTAAACAATTTCTGCATTGTATGAAAAATCTCTTTTCTTCATGGCCTGTCTGATGAAGAAGGTTGAAGTTCCGGAAAAAACTTTTAAATATGTATGGTTTTCTTTTTGTTTAACCGCCGTATGGTTCATCTAGGATTATCAAAATCTGTGAAATGGAATTAAAAAGTTCTAAAAAATTTAGATGATCATCGCTCAAATGGTACGATTGCATCTAATTAAAAGCAACCATATCGTGTACATAATTAAATATGACGAAGTTTTTAATACTTAAAACTTTAAAACTTAAATTTTCATACAACTTTTTAAAAAACATATATAAGTGTTGTAGGTGTTGTACAAAACATTTATGTATATAGAAATTACCTGCATCATTTGTACAACTGTTGTAAATTCAGACGACTTAGAACTCATACGACACTACAACATCACTTGTGAATTGAACAAATATATTTGGAATAGTTAGCAATCTTTTAATTACTTCTTTCTGTCAAGCAAAATTTACTTGGAAATAATTCGTTAGGTTAGCATTCTATACGGGTACAGTTAATATTTATACTTCTTTATTGATTTCAGATCTTTGTTCCGTATCATCGAGAAACTGTTTTCTTAGTGCCACTGAGCCTTTGTCAACATACAGTCTTGTTAACAGGAATAGTTAGCAACATTTTAAGTTTATTCTGTTAATAATTACTTTCTGGCAAGCAAAATTTACTTGTAAATAATTCGTTATGTTAGCAGTATTTACGGAGACAGACAATATTTATACTTTTACACTTCACCAAACATTAATTTGCATATGTTTATCGAAGTTGTTAATGCGAGTCGTAGATTATTCATGTCTATAGAGGAACTGTTTACTTAAAGTTTAAGCAGAACACATAGCCTGTATCAACATACAGTCTCTACATGATTGGTGAGTTCAGTGCAAGATCCCTACATTAGTGCCTGATCGGTTCTCTCTCCCTCTCATTCAAATGCAACTACAAACCTTGTTCGTCCGAGATTACACTCCACATTCAAATGTCCCAGTTTGACCCTATCATGTTCCATTAGACCACTAAAGCTTTTTGACTGCATAAGAAGTAAGTAAATTTTTTGTTGTTGTTGTAACAGCAGTAATTGCTGAGTTGACAGCCCTTGGCCGAGTGATCTCGGGTCATTCCGGTGCGTAGAACCGTCTAAGTAAATTTGTATACCCATTGAGATGATTGTTATTAAGGTTTGAGAAATCAGATTCACTTTGTGTTGACTGAAATTGCCAATTAGTGCTGATGTATTAGAATATTTGGTTCTTTAAAATCAAATATCCAATTTCTAAGTAAAGTTAATAACATATCAATAGGGCATAGGGTCATAAATAAGTCAATTCTTAAGGATATATACATTTTGTAAATGTACATATTTATAACGATATTCGTATACGTACCAATGGATTATCATTAAATATTATAATTTTTAAGTGGTTTGTATCGATTAGTCATTACTAAGAGAGCAAAAGAAGATTAAGCTTTGTTATTCCTTATTGGCAGTCACACAAATATGTTTATTCTTAATAAATAATGCATTTCGTCTTGAAAAGAATAAAGCTGTTCAAACTGGTTTATTATTACGATTCAGCCCGAGCTAAAATAATATCAAAAACACTGTAAAACAAATTATGGATTCAAATTATGAACACAACCAAGGAACAGCGTGATTTTAAATTTAAAAAACGTCATTTAAATCCTATTATTTAGCATCCTATGTTTCTAATAACAGCTGCACATCTATTCGACTTGATCTCCACCAAAGCCATGCAGGGATCTTTTGTAATTGCAATGAAGCATTTTAGATTTCATTCCACAAATTAGTCATATTCTTGGCTCTTACTGTCGTTATATGTTGATCCACATCATTTTATAGGTTCTTTAGATTGAGATCCGGAGATCATGGAATGTATCCATGCAAGCTTTTTCATTGAGTTTTTTTTCTTTACGTTCAAGAGGAGACGTCAATACCGAATTATGTTGAAATATCTCTTTGAATTGCGGTGGAGCTCTTAAATGAGACTGCCACTGATGCTTTGTAAAGAATCCTCTTTAGGGGTAATTTTTCTACCTCTTAGAGCCTGTGTAACATTTTTAAGCGATCTAAGTATACATACATATATTTAAGGTATTTATAAAATGAACTGGTTTTTGTTTATTTTTGTTACTAAACATTGAATAAATATATTTTTATTTTTGTTTTATTAAATTTTTGTTGTTTTTAAAGCCATATGCGGTTTTATAAGATCCGCCTTACAAGCGAAGTTTACCATTGAAATTCTATTTATTTGCCATATGGACAGACAATTCGAGAATGTCTTTAATATACATATTGTCTAAAATTTCCAATTGTTGCACAAAAAAGACCAACCTATTATACTCTAATGAGACTGGAAATACCAATTAAAGTGTGATGAATTTGAAAAACATTTAATTTGTATATGTACATCATTATCTTACAAAAAATAATCACGAGCCTCAAAAATGTCTTAAACAAAAAGACGATTGTTGTTGAATTTATAATTATGTACCTATGTACATATATAATTAAACAAAAACATAGAAAAACCCTATACAGTAAATGCAGGTGTTTATTTAATATACATATATACATATTTGTAATTTCTTAATTCATAAAAACAATAATTATTTTGTTAAAAATAAATAGGTAAGTAGTATTGTTGAGAAAATAACTTATTTTTTTTGGGGACCACTCCCAAAAGACATAAAAGCTCGAGTTGACCAAGTCGTGCTTAAAAAAATAGAGAAGCATACAATAAAAGTGAGGGAGCATCGAATACAGAGAGAGCAGAAATAAAGAGAGAGCCAAGATAAGTTTTAACTAAACAACAAAAAAGATATACATATGTATGTAAATAATATTACACAATTATAATAACAATGTCAAATACAACAAACACTACAATACAATTCTCCATTTAAGAATTAGTGGATGGACTTTTTCAAAACAGACTTTTTTTATACACAACAAACGTTTTTGTTGTTGTTGCTGTTTTTGTTGTGCTGTTATTCTTTTGATACCTACAATAACGAGTGCAAGCACACGACGAAAAACAGTTAAAAGGAAAAAAGAGTCTAAACAAAACATTCAGTCATACATACAGCATTTTATATACATACATACTATGTATAGGGAATAGATACGTCATCGTCTTTAAACGAAAAGTGGTTTTAACTGGAAAGTTGTTTTTTACTTTATATTTTTTTATATGTTGTAGGTACATACATATGTATGTAGGTATGTATATATTTTTTGTATTCCAGTAAGTTTTTGTTTTGGGCACTATAGTAATTTGTTTCAATTCAAAATCACCAAGGTAGCACTAGAAATTGGTAAACACAAATTCTTGAATTCTTTTGGATGATAATTGATATTCCGTTGGTTTATAAGTATTACTTTTTCTACACAATTTACACAAAAATTTTTTATTTGTTTTGTACTCAACTCTTTTACTGAATGAAAACTTTCGATTGTATTCGCATCGACGGAAAAACTTGAACTGATTGTCTATCTGGTTAAAATATATACACCTAAAATTTCGAAAAACGACACACTCGTTTTTTAAGAATCTTAACTTTTTAAGTTAGAGATGAAAAAACACACACACTCAGTAAAAAAAAATTGTTTGAATACTCGCATGAATAAAGCGGGAGTTTAAATTCATTTCAATATTTCAGAGATCTCAAAAAACTCTCTTTTTGTGCACACACACACACTACTTTAAGCCATATCCCCCTGCCCCATCAAAAAAGAGAGCATTTTTAACTTGATGTGTTTATTTAAGCCATTCTCTTTAATTTGTTTATTCATTCGTTTCTTAATGGCAACCACCGCCCGTCCGTTTAACTTTTCAACGTTTTTTAAGTTTTGTGCTTGAACCTTACCTAAACACAGTCCAGATGTTACTAACTTGTAAACATGAGTAGTCAAGCGACCAAACCCCAACCAAAGCAAATCTACAAACTAGTGGAATGATTTAGTCTCACGAATGGAGACTTGCTTGTTTTCATGTATCCACAACTAGCGAGTTAGCTTGTGTGCACAACAGGGATGCCAACTTTTGAGACTCAAAACGCGTAAAAATTTTTGAAAAAAGGGCTGAAAAGGGCTAAATTGAAAAAAAATTCATTTAAAGCCACATCCTGTCAAAATTTTCGATAAAGTGCAAAAAGGGGCTAAATTATAAAATCTTTCTTTTAAAAATCTAAACAACAAACACATTCTTATAAAATAATTTATTAGAAAAAAATTACTACCATGAGATACATATTTCAATTACATTTCATATTACATACATATACATTCAAAATTGGTCGTTACTGAACAAACTTTCGATTTCTTGTTCATCATCATTTTCAGTCCATAAGACACTATCAAGTAAAAATTTAGATTTTTTATATGTTTCGTTCGAATTAATTTTAATGCACACTTCGGCAGGTATTTTGTAGTTTGAACAACATACATTATCTCTTTTTAGGCTATAATATTTAATGTGTATTAAACTGTTACACGTATTTAATGACATTTTGTTTCTAATTTTATTTTTGAATAAATTCATGACACTAAAACTCCTCTCAACTTCTGCGTTTGAGTACGGATATGTCAATATGTGTAAGGCAAAACTGGATAATTTAAGGAATGGGTTATTACCAATAGCATTTTTGTAATTATGAACACCGATCCAAAACTTGTCAGTTCTTTCAGTATTATTCCATTCACATGTTTTTAAACTTAGAAGACAATTCTCTAAACAATCAATTTCTTTATCATCAACAATAAACTCTTTAAAGCTTGGTAGAAGGCTTTTCATATTATTCGAAAAAATATTTTCAGTACTTAGTAACGATATTTTTTTTAAATATTTGTATGTTGGATGGAAGTTTTGCTCTAATTTCAATTATGACGGTTAAATTTGAAGAACAATTTTCAAAGCACATCAATTTGAAAGAAATATATGTATGTAGATTATTTTAGATTCCTCTTCTTTTTATAAATTGTAAAGCAAACTAACGTTATTTCGATATTATTAGATTAAAGGAAGAAAAAGTACGAAAAAACTAAAATGTAGCCATATCGAGCAAAAAGTAATAACGGGCTAAAAGGGCTAAAAGATAATTGTAAAAAGTGCTAGATTTACGCGTTTTTTAGTTTCGGGCCAATTTTCTCTTTTCGCGTTTTGAGTGACTCAAAACGGGCTAAATCTAGCCCGAAAAGGGCTAAGTTGGCATCGCTGGTGCACAAGCTAAAATAATTTTTGAAAATAATTTTACTAAGTTTTCGAACTTATTGTAACGGCGAAATCAGTTAAGGCGAACAAAACACAGGGGAAATATTTTACACTGTACGAAAATTTTTTTAAATTAATGTTTGTTTAGCATGCAAATGTAGTTTTCTTAATTGTAAAGTCATTTTTATGTGCAACATTTAATAATTATGGGGTTGAAAACAGCAATTAGGTTTGTACATATCTATGTATGTAGGTCGTTTTAAGTTAAAAAAGTTAGGTAACATTTGGTACATTTTTTATGTGACACATGCAATGTTTATAAAATATAAATTGTTGTACAGTGCACAAATACTAATATTTTTATGCAAATACATCCTAAGAACTTTTAATCCTATAAAGCATTGTTCATATAAAATCCGGTCACATAAATGTTTTTATAATTTGAACCATTATGTCAACCTGTTTGCTCTGACAACAATCCATTGCAGATTTTAAATAATAACAGCATGCTAAATCAGGCCTAAACTTCACTGAAGAGTGGTGACGTCTAATAAGAGACAGCAAACGGTTAGGTTATTCTTTAATATAGGGTGTTTTTTAGATGTAGTTCGGACGTAGTATAAACTGGAGTTCCAATTTTCAATAACTTTTTCCAACATTTGTGTGCCGTAACGCGGCGAATGTTGTTCTCCAAGTGGTCAATCGTAAAAATATATTTATAGCGACAACCTACGATTCATACAAGAGTTATCCTACAGCATGTGTTGCAAAATAACATAATTTTGGATCAACTAATCATAATCATTTTAATATCATTTAAGTTTTTTATATAATTTTATTTTCAGTTTTTAACACAAAAAGATGAATAAAATTACGTAATACACATGTCATTTAAATATATTCTAAACATACAATAAATATAAATAAAGTTTTTAGAATCAAGTTCAGTGAAATTAAAAACTTGTTTGGTTATGCGATAATATCGAGTTCCTGAAAGCTACCTGATTTATATTCCAACACAAAATGTTGTTAGCATGTAATGTTTGTTAACTTTTTAATCAAGTTAGCCGGAAAATCATTATCAAACCAAAAACGGTTAGTTAGTTTTACTTTCTTCTTTTCTTAGAAGTCCAAATATCATAAACTTTTCAAATACTCTATAAAATAACGACAATGTTGGCTTACCAAGAACTCCGTATAACCCTAAACAGGTTTAAGTTTAAACTCATGAATAAATTGTGTATTTATGCTAAAATGCATACAAGTGTTGCATTAAAGACTCTAACGTAACTATGTATCTGTGTATCTTTCTTATATTTGTTTTGGCTATTTGTATTTCCCCCCAAAAACAGGTTTCGTTTAAATAACACTTATTTTTCCAGTTTTCTTTATACTCTCAACTTTAATATCAAGATATAGATGATTTTTTGTGCTCAAAAAGCTTTTACAAAATAATAAATACAAAGCTTTTTTACATAACACATGCATGCATATGTATCTGATGAATAAACTTATTTGTATATTAAACTATTCAATAAAAAAAACATTTGTTTTTCTCACATGCACTAGTAGTTTGCTAGAAACTGCTGAGACCACGATTTATTGAATCTAATTTCGTTTTATATTCTAATCTCTACGACAAAATCTATTTATGTTAATTAATGCTTAAACTTGCAAAAGTGTTCTTTCACTCTAAACAATGTATGGTAGGTAGTTTTATTTTAAAGGTCACGCTATTCTTACAATATGCGTGATTTTATTTATTTCACCAGTTTCTTGTAAACCACGCCAATAAAAACATGTTTAAAAGGAATTTGGTCTAGTGTTTCATATAAATTATGGACACAATTTGCCAGCAATAGATGTGTTACATATGAGTTTGCTATCTAAGAGAAATATTTAAATCGTTTAGTTAAGTATAGAATTAAGACGACAGGCTTAAGACTGCAATAGTTACGCAGATATTTTATACTATCATTGTACTGTCATGAGTTTTTTTTAAGTTCTAAAAATCTTGTATTCCTTACGATTTCAATATCTACATATACATAAAATATCTGTTTATTGAACTTTCAACATCAGATTACACTTATTATGTATTGTCAAACAACGACAACTGTACTTGCGAAAACTTTAACTAAAAAGGACAACAATTGACGCCACTTAATCTTGTTATTTTAACTTAAATTACAAAAACATTCAAATATTTACTTATTTACATATTTTTATAAGTATGACTCCATATTGTGTTTTTGTCGCCAAACGTCTACATTGTACTCGTAAGTTTATTTTGATATATTACTTTTCTAATGTGTGTGTGTGTGTCTAAATTAGTATACATTTTATTCGTTTTGGCAAACTAAATAGCAAATATTTGTGTTCATTAATTCGAATTTATTTTGATTAAGTAAACACCCTTAATTACGAATATTTCGTCGACGATACGTTGACAAAAATGTATGCATGAATAATTTTTGAATATCCTTAATGGAACGTAATCACTTGTCATGGTAAATGAGCGATTAATCAAATTTTTGGAAATATGTAAAAGTTTTGAAAAGAAGAATAATACTAAATACATAATTAAAAAATTGTGTTATTTTGACTAAATGTCATAGTAATCATGTAATTCTTATGGCCGAATTCTCGGTCATTGGTAAACTAAAATACTAATTACAGTACAAACTCGATTACTGCAACTAATAGAAAATCGGCCAGTTGCGATAACCGCGGTAGTTGCGTTAACCGAGACATAAATTTTTTATGCTTTTTCCTCCAATATTTCCAATATGTGTTCAAATATTTATTAAAAAAAAATATTTATTTAGTATATTTATTCGCTTATACCTTTTATTTATTAGTAAAAAAAACTTAAAAAATCATATTTGTTAATATTGATTGATTGATCCAAAGTAATCTATGCTACTTAAAACCAAAAAATATATATAGATATGATTTTTTAAAACAGCTGAAACATATTTACTTTTTAAAAAAATCAGACAGTTTTGACTGTGTTTTTTTGGCTGATATATTTTTCTGCACAGCAGATTCGCGATAATTTTGAAGTAAAAGAATATCTTT
The DNA here is from genome assembly GCA_916048285.2 of Bellardia pandia. Taxonomy (NCBI): domain Eukaryota; kingdom Metazoa; phylum Arthropoda; class Insecta; order Diptera; family Calliphoridae; genus Bellardia; species Bellardia pandia. The sequence continues at coordinate 25,809,117 of OU696530.1, read as the reverse complement.
AAGATCCATTTCATTTTCTTCAGCCCATTGAATGCAATTGTTATATGAATTTGTTCCGGTGTTAATTTAAGCTCTAATACTTTGTCATGAAACTTTTCCAAAAACAGATCAATAAGTGTTGGTTTATTTGAAAGTTTTTCGCCACAAATTTTTAGCATCCGAATACCATGACGTTTTTAAAATTTGAACAGCATCCGTTGCTTGCATGAAAATCACCACGACTTTCATTAATTTTGTTATGTAGCTGAATAGCCTTTGACTTTAAGATTTCAGACGAAACAGGCAAATTTAATTCTATTTGTTTTAAAAACCATTTATACAGAGCTTTTTCCATTACTTGATACTCACAGGCTCTAATTACTATACGCTTTCCTGGACCGGATTCAGCATTTGTAACAAATTTAATTAATTTTGATTTATTTTGCTTAATTCTGGTTATTGTTGATTTATGCACATTGTGTTCCTGGCATAATGCTTTGACCGATATATTTTTTTCAAGTTTATTCAAAATTTCACTCTTTTGTTGAATGGTTAATTTATTGCACTTTGTCACCTTCACCATTTTTATGCGTTTGTAATACTGTCTTTTTACCAAACTGATAAAAAACAACAGACACGTGCTGCTTGTCTGTTTTTTATGAAAACTGTTCCAAGAAATAACTGTAAAATAATGCAAAAACTATCCAGAGAACAAAAAAATAGAGTTAAAAAAATAGTTGCGTTTATTGAGGTAAATTTTTTAAAAAGTTGCGTTGACTGAGTCTACAATGCATTTGATTCAGGTGTTGCGTTAATCGAGTTGTTGCGCATAACGAGAGTTGCAGTAATCGAGTTCGCACTGTATGTATTGTTTAACTATTACTTGGTATTCTGATGGCAAACTAAGCATTGCGAATAATGAATCATTAGTTAAGTCTTTGCCATTAGCTAACTACAGACTGTGATTTTAGCCATTAAAGATTTCTCAAACTTAACTTTGAATTTCTGATTTGAACTTTACTTTGAGTTGCTTTAAACATGTTTGAGAGTGATATTTGCTATCAAATTAATAATTATTTATACCTACCTATGTGAAATTCAAATGTATTTTTATGTTTGAGAAACTTTTAGAACTGGGGTTTACTATAAAATTTAAATAACATAAACTATAAATAGAGTTGCTTTAAACAAACTGCCAGATTACCAGAAATTAAACCATAAGTAATAAAAAATTGTAAATGTAATAAAAAATTGTAAAATACATACCTATGCTCATTTTTCAATTCTTTGAATAACTTTCTTTTTTGTAAAATCTTCCCACTTTTTGTAAATATACATATGTATGTACATACCTACATACATATTTAATCTCAACAAATCCAAATAATAAATGTCCCCAATTGTATGTGCATCTTTTCGTAAACACACCACAAACACTTATACATACATAATTTCTTAATTCTCTTTTTAAATATGTTCGTAAACAGTATATAAACAAACAACTATGAAAAGAAAATAACCAAAACAAAAAAAACAATTTAACATCTACCATAACACGCAATGTTATCGTAATATTAAATACCAAAACATAAAATCAAAATATGGGTCAATTAAAACACTTAAAATCAGAATGACACATTATTAACGCCTCCCCCCTACATAGAGAACGTAAATATAAAATAAAACCCAAATAATTATATTACATGTTTAACTACATTGACATTGTAATTGACGTACATAAATATGTTTTATGTATGTTAATAACTTACCAACATCTCCTTGTTAGGTGTTGATGGATTGCTTAGTAGGAGACCTTTTAAGAATATTTCATCAGTACTTGAATGATCCGACAAATGTTTGCCATTAACTGTATGTTTATAAGCATCTAAATGAAAAGATAGAAAAAAGAGTAGGCAGTGATAAATGGTAAACAGAGATGTGAAATATTAAGTGTTTTATTTAAGCAAACAATCAGAACAGAAATCAGAAAAGCGAATATTTATATACACGGAAAATGCAAAAGATTTAACAAAAATTTACTAAAAATAAGACAATGACCTATTCATTTATATTTGTCTATACTATTATTGTATACATACCTACATAAATTCAAACATACATACATACATTCAGATTCTATGTATGTAGAATCAGACAAACATAGTGAAACACATATGGTTTTAAGATTAAAAGCTAAATGCATAAGTAGAGGTCGACTTTTTAGTTTATAAATGTAAAAATTAAATTAATTGATAATTTTTACACGTATTTACTAATATTATTATTAAAATATTTTTTTATTTTTTCCGGGAATTAGGTTTCCACATAATACAATATCCCCAACAATAAATAAAATTATTTGATATCAACGGTTATTCTCAAAGGTTTTTCAATCCTAAACATAGATTTGAATTAAATTTGATGTTGATTGAAAACAGTGTCCGAAACTTTATATGCATAAAATCTTATTCTGCAACCTAATGAGGAGTCTAAAATAAATAATTGTTTAAATTTCTTAAGACAAATTTAAAAAAAATATTCTCCAAGGTTTCTCCAACCAAAATTAAAACATCTGTATTTTAAAGTTGAATAGACGTGATTGAATTTAAAAATGTAATTTTTTTAAATTTAATTTAAAACGAAAAATTAAAATTTTGTATATTTCTTGAATTGTTAACAAAAAAATCACAACCGTTCCACATTTGAAAATGGGTTTGAATGATTTGAAGCATTCAAATTTATATGGCATTTGGAAGTAAGGTAATTTGATATTTCTTAAATTGAGAACAAACTTTCTGTATTATAGAGAAAACTATTATTCTCAAATGGGTACGTAAAAATTGTCATAAATCATTCTCAAATTTGACATCAAACGGTTTGCGGGATAGGGTTTGTAGATTTGTTTTAAACTCAACTAAGTTCGTTGAATAAATAGCTTAATAATAAAAAAATTACTTAAAACATATTGTGTAAATGTTAATTTTACTTCGTTTCAAGACATTACAAACAAACAATATTACAAACGAAAGTTTTAGAAGATTCCAATCTCAAACGATTTCGAGTGACTAATTTTCGTTCGAGGGCAAAGAACAAACAGCTCATTAAAATATTATTTAAAAGTCTTTTTATGCGTCCAAAGTCTCATATTAATGTAATTTTTTCGAGGAAAATATAAAAATATGTATATGAAAGATTGTTTTTTAACATGATGTTTTAAAAGCTGATTTGATTTCAATTAATTTTCCTATAACGAGTAAAAGCAGAACTTATTAAACTTTATTATTAAGACATTTGAAAACACTGATCTCGCAATTAATTTTAAAACCAGTTCTATGGAACGATATTGTATAGCTAAAGTACTTCTATCGGGATTTTATTTCAAGAATTACTAGCACTAAGGACTAAATTATTAAAATTTACTCAAAAAATCAATACCAGGAACAAGGATTTATTAGAACTGCTTTTTAGATATAATCACTCATAAATACTGTGAATGTCGAAATAAAGTCAACATCACACATTATCAGAAAAAGCTTAATTATATTAATAAAAATAATATTATATTAGAGAATTATATTGCATTTTAATATAGTAGTTATTTAAGCAAAATAATTTTCACAAAAACAAAGGTGTATACTAATTTAATTATTTATGTACACCAATTTTACGCTTCGAAATAAAGTACATAATGGCATCATTCTTATGAAAAAAAACTCCTGTCATTCCAAAAGTATTGGCAAATCTTTTAATTTGTTTGAAAGTATAACGGTAAAGTGTAGTTCAGAATAATAGCAGGTTTCATAATTTATCATTAAAAGAGATTAAGTTGTGTCCTTAAATAGTGTAAAATTTACAGTGGGAAAAGAAAAATATATCCCTGCGTGAAATACATAAAATTGTTGGAAGGCATGACTGTACAATAAACAAATTATAGACAAGTATATTAAACACAATACCGCATAAAATTTTCCTGGTGCAAAACGACCAAAGCGTCTTACAAAAACTGAAGTAAGAGCTATAGTAAAAAAAGTAAGAGCAAGACTAACATCTAGTACTGGAAAAATAGCTGAAAATGTTACGAAATCTTATGGAAAGCCAGCATATCTTTGCATCAAAAAAAAAAAAATGGTCTACAGGCTAAAGAGCTATGCAAGAAGAAATTTTATCAACGAACAACCAAACCAAACATTTAAATTTCGCAAAAAAAATATATAAACGAGCCTCAAATTTTTTGGAATAAAATTTTTTTCACCGATGAAAACAAGTTTGAGATAGTTGGAGGCAAAAACCAAAAATATGGCGAACCCAGAATGAATCATACATTTATAGAATCTATAATGAAAATGGAAAATTACCTCGATATTTTAAAAAACAATGTAACCTACAATAGAGCTAGCGCATAACTGGATTTTTCAACGCGACAATGATCATTAGCATACCTCCAAAATTGTGAAAGAGTGCGCAGTCCCTAACCCTCAAACCATTTGAGCACCTGTGGACAAAAAAAAATTAGGCAAAGAAATATTTCTTGATTTCACAAAATTTTGAATTATGTACATACATATATTTATATTTTGTTTTAAATTTGTACTTGTTAAATATGTATGTAGGTATATAATAAAACTTTTTTTCAAAACTTGTTTATTTTATATTGACGCTCACAATATGTGATTTATATAGGTATCCAATTAAATTTCGAAAGTTTTATATTAAGAAATCACATTTAAAAATTGACTCATAGACCCACTTAGATCATAGCTCCTATATAGCGGACACTTCTGTTTTTGGCCATATCTCTGACTTTTTGTTTTCAAAAGAACACTTAAACATATTTATTTTATAACAAAATAGGTATACATATATTAGAGAATCGAAAAAACGAATAAAAACCTTAATAATGCATTTCAATAACTTAATTTTAATTGGACACAAACTAGATGTTAACTCTCTTATGCCAATCCATCGTACAGTAGGGTACATAACAAAACAAACTCAACATACTCACATATGCTAAATACAATAAAAACAATGGAAAAGAAATGAAAAGCTGCTCATTTGTTTGCCCCACTTACCATTATCGGTCGCCTCAACCTCATCTCCAATGTTTACTTTATTGATGCTCGCCAATAGATTGACTTTATCCTGACGTTCTTTACGTGTTAAACGCACCATGGCCACTACAATTGATTGTTTTTTGGAACCGTTATCGCAACACACTCAAGTAATTGTAATTCTATATTATTTTTTCTTATTCTTCTTTAAATCACAGGATGAACGATTGAGAAACATAGGTTTCGGATGTTGTTTGAAAGAGGAGAGGCATGAGGGATAAAGGAAGGTTGAGTAAAAAATCAGCGGAAAGTTGTTTGCCAATCCAATATTAGTAGTGTTGGTTACCAGGCCAAGAAAGAGAATGTACAAAGTATAGTTATGTACATACGGTATTAGGAGGATATTTGCTGAAGCGATGTACTTATAATGTATGGTTGAAGTAGGAGACGTTTACGACGAATGATGACGCACCACCACTGTAAGTTTAAAAAAAATTTAATTTGCTGGACCCATAGAAAGGAAGTATGACTTTTTTTATTTGTTTAAATCTCCACTTATGCAATTGGTATTTTATATGTATTCAATTTACTATAGACACTTTTTAGTTAAGCTTCAGTGGTTATGCACATTAAAAACTTTTTGTAACAATTTACATTGGTGGGGTTACAAAACTTCTTTAATATTATTTGTTTGTAACTGTCTAGAATTTAACATAAAATTATTTCCATGAATGCTTGAATTTCTTTTTTATATTTAAATTTTGTTGTGCTTTACGCAACAATCTGTTGCCTTTTGATTATTTTTCTTTTACACATGCATATTTTTTGATATTTGAAATATTTTTCTTGTTTTTTTTTTCGTTTAATTCTATGAAACGACAGACAACGTCGTTCATACGCCCAGGAAACGAAATGCTTTAAAAATGACTAATACGATACAAGCCAACGACAAGCTTTAACTTTGCTTGCAGATGTACTACTAACCACAAAGTATACTACTAACAAGAAAAATAATAACAAACTAAAAAAACAAATTATATCACTACCACAGTGAGCAGCTAGAGAAGAAAGCACTAGTATAGAAAGAGTATAAAACAAAAGAGAAAGAGAGAATAGTGTCTGCAAAGTTCCAATTTACACGAAGCAATTTTTATTAAACAGATTGATATAATTTATTCCTCGAAATTTCTTTGGAGTTCACACAGCACAATACATAGTGTAATTATACAAGGTGAGCGCTGGAGCACAGCTGCTGTGGCGAATGTGTTTAGTGCTTTATATTGTGCCATGGTGTAAATATACAAGGTAAATCAGCAACAAATACAACACAATACAGAAACAACAGTCATTTTGTTTGTGTAAAATAATGTATCTTCCCCTCACCCTGATGACAAATAGGTAATCAGCTAATCTTAAAGAATTGCTTCCTGTAAATTGGGACAAAGTTTGAATGAATGTCCAACAGGAAACAGAGTTGTATTTGTGAAAGTTAATAAATAACTAAATAAAACGTGATTAGTTTATTTAATAAAAAAAGTTAATGTTGTACTTTTAATTTATAAGTAATATATAACAATTGGGAAAAGTAAATTTATTTAAAGAAGTGGCACTTACATCTAAGTTTCAACAGGTCATAATTTGTCTATTAAAATAAACAAATGATTTAAATTTTTTCTTTAAAATCAATGAAAGGTAGCAAAAATCGCAAAAAATTACTAATAAAAGTGTGGTACGTATAAATGCAAAGTCCACTTTATAAGAAATTTAGATTTTAGGCTAAATCTATTTTCTCGTCCTCTCAGGCCCTATCAGGTTTTAATAGTTGTTAAACGTCGCAAGGGCAGAACATTTGTTGAACCTATTTTGACCATTTTTAATACCAAACATTTCCGATCAAATTACCCCGTATTGTTGATGAAGGAAACAAAGAAGCCATATTTTTATTTAAACAATAATCTGATCGAAAAATATAAGATGTGTATATGATAAAAAGTGCTTGTTTCATAAAAAAAAACCTGGGGGCTAATTCTCGCATTGGTATGCGAATAAATTTTCTTTCGAATGTTCGAATTTTTTAACATTTGGGATTCTCTCATTCGATAACGAAGAAAATGTATCAAAATTTCTAATGATGACATTCGACAACGAATGATCATTCGAACGCAACATTGCGAGTTTTTACTCGTAAGCAAAGAAGCATTACGTTTTTTAGCAAACAGAAGAAAAAAAGAAAATGTAAGTAAAAAAATTGTTACTTAAGCTAGATTTACACGATTGAAAATTTCTTCAAAATTGCTCTTTAAAATGCTTCAAATTATTAGTAACTATTAAATAAATAAATTTTAAAGAATTTTTGCTGTTTACACGAGTTTGAAGCATTTTGAAGAGCAATTTTAATGAAAATTTCAATCGTGTAAATCTAGCTTTACTTTAAAAAAATATCATAATACATATTAATAATTTTATTACTTTTAGGTCAGAAATAATTCTACGCATGCTTTCTTTGTGAGCCTAAAACTTCTTTTGAATCTAGATTCTAGTAAAACACATATGTATGTACATACATTATTACATACATATGTATGTATGTGCATATGTACTTATTTATACTTATTCAATGTTTGTCAATTTTAAGGGGTCGGAGGTGTTTCTTATGTCATTAATGTTTTCAATATCGTCAGAATTAGAAGACGATGAGTAAAAACACATTTTTAATTTAAAATAATTTCTTTAAAAAATTTTGTTCAAGTAATTTTTTGCAGAACCATATGTTTTTTGTTTACATTTTCTTTTATTTTATTCAGTGTTGTAATCTTTACTTATTTAAGTTTTTTACAACACTGAAGCAATAAATCGATTCGATTCGTATCGAGTACCATCATTAGAAAATTTTGCACTGTCGAAATAAATTTCGATTCGAAAAGAATTTAGATCACGCCTGCCAAAATTAGCCCCCTGATTTGTGTGCAGCTATTAGTCAAATGAGGTTTAACTAAGTTTAACAACACTATTTTCTGTTTACTACTACTGTAATAACTAGTTTTCGTACTTTTAAATACAACCCTGCTACTGAAATAAAAGAAAAAGTAGTAAATGATTTGACACAAGGCGAATTTAACAAGATGTCTTCGTTAAATGTCAAATTCGGAATAAAAAATAAACACTCCACCGCTTGTATGTCAAACTCCATATATAAAAAATACATGAATTCGCCAGTATTTAATTTAACGCGCACCTGCTTTAGCCTTATTTAATTCAGCTTGATTTGACAAAAGCCGTAGACCGCATATCAAAAAAAGTGGCACATTTTGTATTGACGAGGAAAAGAAAAAGTAATTTAGGTGTTTAATATAAACAAGAACTAAATATTTGCTAAAAATTTTATAACAATACAAAAGTTGAATCATGCCAGACGAAGTTCAACAAACATTTGTGCGTAGCTTTATCGACTACTTGAAGAAACAAATCGATGGTCAGGCCTTTACGCCTGATGCTCAAGAGAGTTGTGAAGTGGCCATACAATGTCTACAGGCAGCCTTTGATCTGGGCGAAGAAGAGGCTGAAGAGCAATCACAAACCTCGTCATCGGCCGGAAGTACAATTGTTGCAGCAACAGAGGGGAAAGTCAATCAAGTTTCACTCTTTGACCTTTACGAAACTCATTATATGGAAAAGAATCCCGAAACGCTTAAAATGGCCGAGACTATTAAGAATGAAGGCAATCGTTTAATGAAGGATGGCAAATATAATGAAGCATTATTACAATATAATCGCGCTATTACTTATGATCCTAAGAACCCCATTTTTTATTGTAATCGCGCAGCGGCCTACATAAGACTGGGCGATAATGAGCGTGCAATAATTGATTGCAAGTCAGCCTTAGTGTATAACCCCAATTATGGCAAAGCATATGGTCGCCTAGGTATTGCCTATTCCAATTTGGGCAAGTATGAAGAAGCCCAACAGGCTTATGCAAAAGCTATTGAACTCGAACCAGAAAATCAGGATTATCACAACAATTTGGAGGTGGCTCGTAACGCGCGCAATCATGCCCAGACCGGCATGATACCCCAATTGACAGAGGGTCTTAATGCCATGCTTACGAATCCTGCCATACGAAATTTGTTTAGCACCGCCGACATTGATTTGGAATCCCTGCAATCAATGTCACAAAATCCAGTAGTTATGAACGCCATTGGTCAGATGTTCTCTGGCATGCAAGGCGGTGGTGGCGTTATGCCGGATGGTCAGGGTGCGGTGCCACCCATGCCCAACGATATGTTGCAGCTATTCCAGGGCTTTGCTCAGCAACTATCAAATGCATCTGCCGGTGCTAATCAACCCGAAAATAATCAACCACCCTCAAACCCCGATCAAAAACATCCTCCTTCCAACTAAATCCGGAAGCATTTTACATTTCGTTCCGTACGTTTTGGGTAATGAACGACAAACACTTTAAGGAAAATTAAGATAATTTTTGTATTGTATCACTGTATCTATTCAAACTTTGTTTACTTGATTTTTCTAATTTAATTTTTTCATTTTAACTTGGAATTAAAAACTTATATAATAACGAGTCTTTTAGTATTTACAATATTTTAATATAATACTGTTTGAAAAGTACTACGTAGAATTATATAACCATTTAAATAAATATAAAATAAAGTAAAAAGGCTTTTTATGTGTATATACCTATACAACATATGAATGCTTTAAATCATAAATAAAATGGGCTTTTAACCTCAAAAACTCTGATCAGAAGTTAAAATATTATGGATCAAAAAGCAATATTAATATATCAAGCTAAATTATCGGCCTAAGGATTTTTATTATGAATTTATACGATGAATTAAATCTATAGTTTGGTAATCGATTGAATTTCATACTTTTTGTTAATATTTGTTTTAATTTCATAAATTAACGTAAAATTCCCAGGATTCGGTATAAATCTTTTTATTTTACATAAAAAACTTTGTACAAGTTAAAATTTTCTGAAAAAAATAAACTTCCAACTAAGTAAATCATTGTCTTAATAATAGGGTCGGTTATTTTTTGGCATTAAATGTAAACGGACATCGAATGATCGATAAATGTGCGACAAAGAGGACAGTTCTGTCTCTGCGATGAAAATAACATATAATCGGCACATTCCTCACAAAGGCACAAATGTTTACAGGGCAAAAGGAGAACAGATTTTTGTCGATCTCGGCATACAACGCAACTTTGTGTGGAATCGAATAATTTGTCATTATTAGTAGGAGAAAGACTTGAGCGGGGCAATGGGGATCGTCTTTGAGCCCCTAAAGTTCGTGTTGGTGTATTAAGAGTTTGATTAGGTCTACGTCTGAAAATTCTTCTGATTAGTTGCGTTAAACAAATACAACATGAACAAATAAACTGTAGAAGAAAACAAATAACATGAATTATATATGTATGTATATGATTTTTAAGAAAACAATTATATATACTTACTATCTGTACTTTTAAAACACACCTTATTATAGCTAAAATAACTCTTATACGATTGTGCCACAAAAGAAATAGGAAAACTATACCGATAGTTAACCGAAAAACATCATCTACTATAACCTGCACCGTATATAATAAAGTCTTGCGTGCTGCAGTTATGCTTTCTACAATAAAATCTCCTACATCGATTAAAGCATAAAGTAACCATCTTGGCAAAAGAGTTATTAACCACCAGGCACAATCTGCTATTAATAATAACGCATTTCTTAATAAATTGAAAAAATCAGCTATAACGCTTCCAATGTGAGTAGCTAGCAGCTTGGTATGCAAACGTGTGTTGACAAAAAATTTCCCGATGTGCTTTATAAAAACCCCCACGGCTGCCAGTACACTATTAATTCCCCCATTAGCTGAGTTTCTGATATAATTCGCAACAGCTGCAATGCTTATATTTAGCTCGCAAAGAAACCTATACAGTTCTTCTCCAATAATGGCCAATGCAGTAAATACATCGCGTATAATATTACAAACTTCTATCAGCAGTAGAAATATGACTCGACCAATATGATAACTGGCGGTCAGTACAAACATGGCAACTGATTGCAAAAAATGCATACATTTTGAAACTGGATCCACTAGAATAGTCAATATTTTGCACCACATATTTGGTATTTTTACTAAAAATCACAGAGTATAACAGAGGTGACAGAAGAGCAAAGATAGTGTAGGTTTTTTCTTGTCTCTTTCTTTGAGAACTGCCTTGTCGGTTTCTTTATGTTACTATTTTTCTTTATTTCTGACTCAAATAAAATTCAATTTTGGTGGAAAAGGTAAGTGCATGTATTTCTATTATTATTATTTTTGCAGATTATACAAAACACAACGTACTTAACCGTAAAATATACAAAGCACAGATTATAATTAATTATATTTAAAGGAATCACTGAAAATTAAATAATTTAACACAACACAAATTAATTGTTTGATTTATTTTGCCACAGATTTTGCTTTGACACAAAATTGTTTTGTTTATTTTGCTTTGTTCACAAATTTTGTCTTTTATATAGTGCTTTGCTTTTTCACATTACAAATTTACTAACAGAAAATATTTTCTTTCTCTTTTTAATATACCTACTGTGTCAGCTGATTGTAGCGATTTTGAACTGTCAAAGTTGTCCCCTCTGTTATACTCTGTGCTAAAAATGTTTAAAAATTATAATAATAAATTCTCTGCCGCTTTGTTATAATTTTCTTTTTCAAATACTCAACAGCGTTGTATTTGTTAAACCAAATAGTTGGCAACATAAAGTTAAGTAACACTTACAACTGGAACGTCAAGCGATATCGATATTTATAAAATATGGAATGCCCCATAATCGGGTAATTTCTCGAAAATGACATTCCTGGATTTTATTAGCCCTAGATGGGGGCTATTGAAATCCGCTTTCAAAATGAGTAAACCGCTCAATTTGAAAGAGTTATTCATCAACAACTTTTTTGAAATTTTTTAATTTGATATTGAATGCCCCATAATCCGCTAATTTCTCGAAAGTGACATTCCTGGATTTTAATAGCCCTAGATGGGGGCTATTGAAATTCGCTTTTAAAATGCGTAAACCTCTCAATTTGAAAGTTTTACAGAGCAACAACCTTTTTGCAAAATTTAAAAAAAAATTTATTTTGATATGGAATGCCCCATAATCGGCTAATTTCTATAAAGTGACATTCCTGGATTTTGATAGCCCAAATTGGAGGCTATTAAAAACCGCTTTCAAAATGAGTAAACCGCTCAATTTGAAAGAGTTATTCATCAACAACTTTTTTGAAATTTTTTAATTTGATATGGAATGCCCCATAATCGGTTAATTTCTCGAAAGTAACATTCCTGGATTTTATTAGCCCTAGATGGGGGCTATTGAAATACGCTTTCAAAATGCGCAAACCGCTCAATTTGAAATATTTACAGAGCAACAACCTTTTTTATTTTTTTTTACTCTAAAATGGAATGCCCTATAAACGCCTAATTTTTCGAAAGTGACAGTAGTGAATTACAATAGCCCTAGTTATAGGCTATTGAAATCCGTTTTCAAAATTCAAAAACCGCTAAAATAACTGGAAATATTCAAATGAAACTGGATATTTTAGGTTTGATTAAAAATTTTAGTATTTTTTTAAAAAAATACTAAAATTTATAACGTGGGCACCACAAAATTAGGTTCCTGAGTAGATTCTCTTTCCGTGGTTCTTTAAAATTTTTAAAATTCGTCAAAAATTTACTTGTTGGTAATAAGCGAAACTTTGCTATATTTTTGTCTTTGTTTTGTTTACATTTTTTGTTGTGGTTTTACATGCACGTGTTATTTTATATGATTCCAACAACAACATATATAGCGTATGTGAAGAAATAAACAGTGCAAAATCAACCGCAACAGCAACATTTTTTTCTTTTACGCACGTGTTAACCATGTGCACAATAAAAACAAACAAAAAATGTAAACAAAACAAAGACAAAAATATAGCAAAGTTTCGCTTATTACCAACAAGTAAATTTTTAACGAATTTTAAAATTTTAAAGAACCACGGACAGAGAATCCACTCAGGAACCTAATTTTGTGGTGCCCACGTTATAAATTTTAGTATTTTTAAAAAAAATAAGGTTTCAAATCAAACCTAAAATATCAAGTTTCATTTGAATATTTCCAGTTATTTTAGCGGTTTTTGAATTTTGAATACGGATTTCAATAGCCTGTAACTAGGGCTATTGTAATTCAAAACTGTCACTTTCGAAAAATTCGGCGTTTATAGGGTATTCCATTTTAGAGTAAAAAAAAATTTAAAAAAGGTTGTTGCTCTGTAAATATTTCAAATTGAGCGGTTTACGCATTTTGAAAGCGGATTTCAATAGCCCCCATCTAGGGCTATTAAAATCCAGGAATGTCACTTTCGAGAAATTAGCCGATTATGGGGCATTCCATATCAAAGTAAAAAATTTCAAAAAAGTTGTTGTTGAATAACTTTTTCAAATTGAGCGGTTTACGTATTTTGAAAGCGGATTTCAATAGCCCCCAACTAGGGCTATTAAAATTTAGAAATGTCACTTTCGAGAAATTAGCCGATTATGGGGCATTGCATATCAAAGTAATTTTTTTTTTAATTTTGCAAAAACGTTGTTGCTCTGTATATATTTCAAATTGAAAGGTTTACGCATTTTGAAAACGGATTTCAATAGCCCCCATCTAGGGCTATTAAAATCCAGGAATGTCACTTTCAAGAAATTAGCCGATTATGGGGCATTCCATATCAAAGTAAAAAATTTCAAAAAAGTTGTTGTTGAATAACTCTTTCAAATTGAGCGGTTTACGCATTTTGAAAGCGGATTTCAATAGCCCCCATCTAGGGCTATTAAAATCCAGGAATGTCACTTTCGAGAAATTAGCCGATTATGGGGCATTCCATATCAAATTAAAAAATTTCAAAAAAGTTGTTGTTGAATAACTCTTTCAAATTGAGCGTTTTACGTATTTTGAAAGCGGTTTTCTATAGCCCCCAACTAGAACTATCAAAATCCAGGAATGTTACTTTTCAGAAATTAGCCGATTATGGGGCATTCCATAAAAATGTAAACAAAACAAAGACAAAAATATAGCAAAGTTTCGCTTATTACCAACAAGTAAATTTTTAACGAATTTTAAAATTTTAAAGAACCACGGACAGAGACTCCACTCAGGAACCTAATTTTGTGGTGCCCACGTTATAAATTTTAGTATTTTTTTAAAAAAAATAAGGTTTCAAATCAAACCTAAAATATCCAGTTTCATTTGAATATTTCCAGTTATTTTAGCGGTTTTTGAATTTTGAAAACGGATTTCAATAGCCTATAACTAGGGCTATTGTAATTCACAATTGTCACTTTCGAAAAATTAGGCGTTTATAGGGCATTTCATTTTAGAGAAAAAAAAAAATAAAAAAGGTTGTTGCTCTGTAAATATTTCAAATTGAGCGGTTTAAGCATTTTGAAAGCGGATTTCAATAGCCCCCATCTAGGGCTATTAAAATCCAGGAATGTCACTTTCGAGAAATTAGCCGATTATGGGGCATTCCATATCAAAGTAAAAAATTTCAAAAAAGTTGTTGTTGAATAACTCTTTCAAATTGAGCGGTTTACATATTTTGAAAGCGGATTTCAATAGCGCCCAACTAGGGCTATTAAAATTTAGGAATGTCACTTTCGAGAAATTAGCCGATTATGGGGCATTGCATATCAAAATAATTTTTTTTTTAATTTTGCAAAAAGGTTGTTGCTCTGTAAATATTTCAAATTGAGAGGTTTACGCATTTTGAAAGCGGGTTTCAATAGCCCCCATCTAGGGTTATTAAAATCCAGGAATGTCACTTTCGAGAAATTAGCCGATTATGGGGCATTCCATATCAAAGTAAAAAATTTCAAAAAAGTTGTTGTTGAATAACTCTTTCAAATTCAGCGGTTTACGCATTTTGAAAGCGGATTTCAATAGCCCCCATCTAGGGCTATTAAAATCCAGGAATGTCACTTTCGAGAAATTAGCCGATTATGGGGCATTCCATATCAAAGTAAAAAATTTCAAAAAAGTTGTTGTTGAATAACTCTTTCAAATTGAGCGTTTTACGTATTTTGAAAGCGGTTTTCTATAGCCCCCAACTAGAACTATCAAAATCCAGGAATGTTACTTTTCAGAAATTAGCCGATTATGGGGCATTCCATAAAAATGTAAACAAAACAAAGACAAAAATATAGCAAAGTTTCGCTTATTACCAACAAGTAAATTTTTAACGAATTTTAAAATTTTAAAGAACCACGGACAGAGAATCCACTCAGGAACCTAATTTTGTGGTGCCCACGTTATAAATTTTAGTATTTTTTTAAAAAAAATTAGGTTTCAAATCAAACCTAAAATATCCAGTTTCATTTGAATATTTCCAGTTATTTTAGCGGTTTTTGAATTTTGAAAACGGATTTCAATAGCCTATAACTAGGGCTATTGTAATTCACAATTGTCACTTTCGAAAAATTAGGCGTTTATAGGGCATTTCATTTTAGAGAAAAAAAAAAATAAAAAAGGTTGTTGCTCTGTAAATATTTCAAATTGAGCGGTTTAAGCATTTTGAAAGCGGATTTCAATAGCCCCCGTCTAGGGCTATTAAAATCCAGGAATGTCACTTTCGAGAAATTAGCCGATTATGGGGCATTCCATATCAAAATAAAAAATTTCAAAAAAGTTGTTGTTGAATAACTCTTTCAAATTGAGCGGTTTACGTATTTTGAAAGCGGATTTCAATAGCGCCCAACTAGGGCTATTAAAATTTAGGAATGTCACTTTCGAGAAATTAGCCGATTATGGGGCATTGCATATCAAAATAATTTTTTTTTAATTTTGCAAAAAGGTTGTTGCTCTGTAAATATTTCAAATTGAGAGGTTTACGCATTTTGAAAGCGGATTTCAATAGCCCCCATCTAGGGTTATTAAAATCCAGGAATGTCACTTTCGAGAAATTAGCCGATTATAGGGCATTCCATATCAAAGTAAAAAATTTCAAAAAAGTTGTTGTTGAATAACTCTTTCAAATTCAGCGGTTTACGCATTTTGAAAGCGGATTTCAATAGCCCCCATCTAGGGCTATTAAAATCCAGGAATGTCACTTTCGAGAAATTAGCCGATTATGGGGCATTCCATATCAAAGTAAAAAATTTCAAAAAAGTTGTTGTTGAATAACTCTTTCAAATTGAGCGTTTTACGTATTTTGAAAGCGGTTTTCTATAGCCCCCAACTAGAAATATCAAAATCCAGGAATGTTACTTTTCAGAAATTAGCCGATTATGGGGCATTCCATAAAAATGTAAACAAAACAAAGACAAAAATATAGCAAAGTTTCGCTTATTACCAACAAGTAAATTTTTAACGAATTTTGAAATTTTAAAGAACCACGGACAGAGAATCCACTCAGGAACCTAATTTTGTGGTGCCCACGTTATAAATTTTAGTATTTTTTTAAAAAAAATAAGGTTTCAAATCAAACCTAAAATATCAAGTTTCATTTGAATATTTCCAGTTATTTTAGCGGTTTTTGAATTTTGAATACGGATTTCAATAGCCTGTAACTAGGGCTATTGTAATTCACAACTGTCACTTTCGAAAAATTCGGGGTATATAGTTAATTCCATTTTAGAGTAAAAAAAATTTAAAAAAGGTTGTTGCTCTGTAAATATTTCAAATTGAGCGGTTTAAGCATTTTGAAAGCGGATTTCAATAGCCCCCATCTAGGGCTATTAAAATCCAGGAATGTCACTTTCGAGAAATTAGCCGATTATGGGGCATTCCATATCAAAATAAAAAATTTCAAAAAAGTTGTTGTTGAATAACTCTTTCAAATTGAGCGTTTTACGTATTTTGAAAGCGGTTTTCTATAGCCCCCAACTAGAACTATCAAAATCCAGGAATGTTACTTTTCAGAAATTAGCCGATTATGGGGCAGTTACAGGCTATTGAAATCCGTATTCAAAATTCAAAAACCGCTAAAATAACTGGAAATATTCAAATGAAACTTGATATTTTAGGTTTAATTTGAAACCTTATTTTTTTAAAAAATACTAAAATTTATAACGTGGGCACTACAAAATTAGGTTCCTGAGTGGATTCTCTGTCCGTGGTGCTTTAAAATTTTAAAATTCGTTAAAAACTGACTTGTTGGTAATAAGCGAAACTTTGCTATATTTTTGTCTTTGTTTTGTTTACATTTTTTGTTTGTTTTTATTGTGCACATGGTAAACACGTGCGTAAAAGAAAAAAATGTTGATTTATTGCGGTTATTAATATTTGTTTACTTCATGTCGATACATATATACATGCACGTGGCATATGAAAAAAATGTTGTTGTTGCGGTTGATTTTGTACTATTTATTTCTTCACATACGCGACGTTTATGAAAACAAAAAGTATAATTATTTGTTTAAAAGTTGGCAACGCAGAAATATCGGCATCATCATTTTTTCGTATTCCCTTTTTTCTCTACATTTGTTTTTTCTGCCACCAATTGTCTAATAACGGGAATATACGCTTTTTTCTTAATAAAAAAATTTACTTTTTATTAAATTATTAAATGATTGTGAGTAAGCGACTACAAGGCATTATAATTAATTTAATAGTTGTAAAAAGTTACATAAATTTATAAATACACGCTGATTAGGTAGTATTTTCATAACGAATAGCGACAGCAAAGGTAATCGGAAATTAAAAAAAACTTGTCTACGAGGGAAAAATTCACGCATTACTACTATATTTGTATACAATAGTATTAAAAACAATTAAATATTGAAACATGGATAATATTGAACATTTGTATAAATGTTATGAAATTTTATCTGATGCTGGTGACAAAATATCAGAAGTAAGTAAAAATGTAATAAATAATTAAAAAACACAAATAAAAAACATTTTTTTTTATTTTTTTTGTAGCATGTTTCTGAATACAAGGACATTTTGAAAGCCGTCAAAGGCTCTTCTAAGGAAAAACGTTTGGCTTCACAATTTATTGGTAAATTTTTTAAACATTTTCCCGATTTATCTGATACCGCTATTGATGCTCAATTAGATTTATGCGAAGATGATGATATGCAGGTGAATATATACATACATACACCCCTATCGTGAATAAAAATTCCACGTGAAATCTGTTCACTTTTATTTTTTTAACATTGAATTTAAATAGGAAAATGTGAAAAGTGAGCAAATTTCACGTGGAATTTTTATTCACGATAGGGGTGATAGTTTTAATTTGTTGGGCTTTTCTATTCTAAAGCTGTGTTCACATTGTGTGTATTTGTCATGTGAAATGTCACTCTTCTATCCATATGTGTTTTCATGTGTATGTCAAAATTTGAGTTTATAATTTACATGTTCAAATGTTGGTATGTCAATTACATTTGACATAACCTATCAAAAAAAAATCTTAAAACAGCTGATATGGTAAAACTTATTCCGCGGGTTCTACAAGTATTCCTTCTCTTGCCACATTTTGATCAACTGTAGAACCGCTTCTTAGCACCAGTCATACTGGAACAACATAAAAATAACTATAAAAATTGCAATAAAAAAATACATATGAGATGGTTTGTCACTAGAAAATAGAACTCGTTCTAAATAAAAAATGTCATGTGTATTGAACACATGATATTGTTTGAAGGTGTTCAGACTATATGTACAAATTTGACATGCGAAAAAGTGACAGTCCACATGACAAATACACATAATGTGAACACACCTTAACCTATAATTTCTTGAATAATTGTATTTTTGAATTTGTATGTAGATACGCCGCCAAGCCATTAAAGATTTACCTAAGTTATGTCAGGATACCGTGGGTATAACGGCCAAAGTTGGTGACACTTTGGCCCAGTTATTGGTGCTGGACGACCCTTTGGAATTGCAGCAAGTTAACAATTCCTTGCAAACTATTATCAAGGTAGTTATAGATTAGTAGCAAATTTGTATGTGTATTTAAGATTTTCTAAATAATTAATTTTAGATGGACTGCAAGGGTTCCTTAACTGGTATTTTTACACAAATTTCAAATGGTGATGAACCGACCCGGGAACGTTGCTTTAAATTTATTGTCACCAAACTATTTGCCATGGGGCCAACGATAGTTACCAAGGAAATTGAAGAATTTATTATTGATGAAATTAAGAAAATTTTACAGGTAAGTTAAAGAAAATTAACAAAAAATAACAACAATAAATAAATTTTCATTATCAATAATAGGATGTCACCGCCGATGAATTCCATTTGTGTATGAATATTTTGGGTAGCACTAAACTTGGCACCACCATAACCGGACATGCTGAATTGGTTAATTTGGCTAAAGAACAAGCCGAACTTAATGCTGACATTGATGCTATAACCATAGAAGATGAAATTGTTGAACGATTCATACAGTGCGCTACACACGCTATGCCATACTTCTCGGTAAGTTTTATATTAAAAACTAAAAAAAAGTAAAGTTTAATATTTAAAATTTATATTTTTAGAATACTATAAAGTCAACCGAATTTGTGGTTTATGTTTGTGATAAATTATTACCTTTGAACACTTGGAATATGATAGCCACAACTGCCGCACAAGATCAAGTACAATTGCGTCTCTTGAAAGTTTTTGCTGAAATGTGTGCATATTGTGATATTTTAGATAACGCTACACAACGTATTGACAATATTTATCAAGTATTGAGAGTAAGTTTTCTTTTCCTATTAAATATTAAAAAAAAATATATATTAAATTTATTGTTTTCTTTCATTTACTAGGAGTACATGCCTCTACCTCAGCTTAAAGACGATGAAGATATCAGCAGTCCTCCACCCTCTTTCCAATTTTCACATGCTGAGTGTTTATTACATGCTGTACATACATTGGGAAAGAAACATCCCGATAGTTTGTCATTTGTTAATGATGCCGATAAATTAAAAGATTTTCGCTCAAGATTACAATATTTGGCCAGAGGTACTCAAGGGTAAGTTTTGTTAATATTTTTTAATTGTTTTTTATTTTATAATGGTGATTTCGTTTTCATTTTAGTTACATTAAGAAGTTGGAGGAAGCTGTTAAGGGCAAATCAGCCGAAGAGTTAAAAACGGAAGAAAATCAATTGAAATTGACCGCTTTGAAGACCACATCAAATATTAGTACATTAATAAGAGATTTATTTCATTCACCACCAAGTTTCAAACATGAAATTCAATTGTCATGGGTTAAACGTAAAAATGTAAGTACAGTTAAACAAATATATTTAACAAATAACGTTTTTAGCAAAAAACCTTTTTAGGTAAAAACGGTTTATGTAAACACGTATTTAGTAAAAATGGTTTCCGTGCAAAAGTTTTTAGTAAAAAATTGTTTTGGTGAAAACGTTTTTAGTAAAAACAAGTTAAAAAAGTATATTCGGCTTTGCCGAATCTTTAATACCCTCCACCTGCATATAATTAAAGTATATTAAAGTTAAAGGTAATAAACAAGAGTTGTATGGTTGGTTGTAATGCTCGGAAGTAAACTTAATTCAGGAGCTATTATTGACTGACATGTACAAAATCCAGTAGCTTAATTGCCGTATAACCGATACTAATATGATTTCTGGATTAAAATTTCTGATCCATATAAAAGTTGGTTCGATATCGATATTTATTAGACATTTTTGTGAGTTTATTTGTTTTTTGGAAATGGTTCTTATATGGCAGCTATTACAAATTATGGGCCGATCTTCTTAAAATTTGGAACAGTTATTTTAATGCATATGAGGATATTTCCCGTCCAATTTCAACATAATAACCGTATATTTAAGATATATATTAGTATTAACGTGGATTTCGAGAGTGGACCTTATGTGGGGGATATTGTTAAATATGGACCGATATTCTCAAAATCCAGCAGTTAGATTTAGGCATGTATGTATGTAAATGATCCGTGTAAAATTTTGGATTGGTACCCTTATTTATAAGAGATTTATAAGTATTCAAGTGATTTTCGGGAAAGGGTTTTATATAGAGCATACGGCTAAAAATAACCAAAATTCACAAAATTTTGTGGGATGTTTTTGTATATATGTAAATGATCTGTGCAAAGTTTTGAGTCGGTACTAATATTTATACAATATATATAGGCATAAATATCTTTTTCAGATGTGGTCCTTGTATGGGAGCTATGACCAGTTCTGGGCCGACCACCATAAAATTTAGTACAACAATTTATTTGCTTATAAAGATTATTTATGTCAAATTTTAGCCGTTTACCATTATTTATATCTGTTTTATACGTATTTAAGTGAATTTTGGGAAGTGGACTTTATATGGTTTATATGGGATACATGGTCAAACATGGACCGAACTAAAAAAAATTTCGTTTTGCTGAATTTTGTCTTGATATTCCAATTTTATAGGCATTTATTTATCATTAAGCCATATTTCGGGAATATATACATTTGTATGGGGGCTATGAGAAATCATGGACCGATTCTTACTATTTTCCGCACACTTTCTTCTTTTATCATACAAACAAGGAATACAAAATTTCATGGTATTATCTGCAATATATTTCAAAATATTGCAATAAAATGGACAAAAAATATCAAATTTTTATGGAGGTTGTCTCACATATTGGTTGTTGTTGTTGTAACAGCAGTAATTGCTTAGTTGACAGCCCTTGGCCGAGTGATATCGGGTCATTCCGGTGCGTAGAACCGGCTGTCGTGGGAATGTCACATATTGGTCCATAACTCTGGTTGGCCTAAACCGATTTTGCTGATTTTCAATACCAAAGTTACCTGCAAAATGCGAAATATTTTTCTGAAAATTTCGTTTACATAAGTTGTATAGTTTGGACGTGAGAGTGTTTTACACAGACGGACAGGCGGACAGACAGACGGACATGGCTCAATCGACTTAGAATTTCATAAGGATCAAGAAAATATATACTTTGTTGGGTCTCAGATGAATATTAAAAAAGTTTCACACGGAATGACAAACGTAATATACCCTCATTCACCACTCTTGGTGGTGGAGGGTATAAAAAAACGGGTTTGTTGAAAACGTTTTTAGTAAAGAAACGGTTTTTGTGAAAAAGTTTTTAGTAAAAAATCGGGTTTGAAAAAACAAATTCATAAAACACGTTTTTGCTAAAAAATTTTTAATAAATAAACGTTTTAATAAAAAACTATTTTGCAAAATCGACTTTTTAGTAAAAAAAGAACGGTTTTCCGAAAATAAAGATTATTAGGTAAAAAAATATAAGTTCCGATGTTCAAAGAAAAATTTAAATTATTGCAAAACATATATTTAACTTCTATCTATTTTTTTAAAATCTTTTTCCAGGATAAACTTGGATCTAAACGTCACGCTCCCATAACCTTCGATGGTAAAATGGAAAACGGTAAAGATGAAGAAAAGAAAACGAAAAATGCAACAGATCAGAAAATCTATTCGCCGCCTTCGGGTAAATATTCAGCCAAAGTACAAAACTATGGCAACAATCAAAGCAACAATAATCGTCAGCGTTCACGCAACTCTGGAGGCGGTGGTGGCGGCGGCTACAGAAATCGTCGCAATTTTAAAAAATATTAAAAACAAAACACGTAGAAGAGTAGAATCTAGAAACTGGTTTTCCCCACTAATATTAGTTTAATAATAAAAACTACAGCAACAACATGATATGATTTTTAAGAAACAAAAAAATATCATGCAACTTTAAACTTTTTCAACACTAACTAGTCTTCAAATTCAAATTACCTTAACATATATGTAACTTAACGTTAAGAGTTAAAAACACATTCTTCTACAATTTCCACTGCAATTACTCTGCTTGATCTTCAGAAATATCAAAGCAACACAAGGCAGGACTAACAGATTTCTCGTTTGTTTACTGCAGCATTTGGTTGAGAGAAAATGACATCATAATTTTGTCTGTTCTTTTTCTCAATTTTAAAAAGGTAAGCTTTACAACTTCTTAATAATTTGTATTTTTTTCCTCTCATTTCAGTTATTTTTTTACGACAAAATAAAGTTTGAGCTTCTTCAATAATACTTCACATAAAGTAAATGTTTCTTTTACAATATTGCTTTAACTCATTTAGCTAAACTGTTAATACATATATTTCCTTTTTTCTAAACATAATTCTTTACAATTTTTCATTCTCTCGTCAACTTAATATTTTATTATTTGTTTAATATTTTTCATTTTTTTGTGTAAGCAACTGTAAAATGCTTTTCTCTTATAATAACTTTAATATGTTTACGAGATAAACATTTAAAAAATGTTTGACAATGTAAATCATGAAAGAAAATTATTTATTTCTTTTTTTTAGTTAAAATGATTAAATATTAGTCACTTAAATGAGCAAATAACTTACGATATTTTGTTTTCGATGCTAATCCCTTTAATAATGGAAAAGTAACTTTTTTACAAAACGTTTCTCATTTTTATAATTTAAATATTTTTGTCATTTGATTACTTTCTTTTTCATTTTATATTTTTTTGTTTGCTTTTTCGGCAAACGTTTTGTTAAAAGTTCTTTTCATAAATTTTCTCTTAAATTCTTATAAATATTATAACGTTTTAATGTCATTCTTATATATATATACCCAAAAATATATATTTATATTAAAAACAATTAAACAAAGAACAAATTTATTTAATTTAATTAAAAAATCCTTAAAATCGTAAAATGGTTATTGGTGTGTGTATATTTACAATTCATACCATCTTTTATTTCCTCATTTGTATACACCGCCTTTAGCCGTTTCTTATTATTTCTTTCTTTCGGTATATTCAGTCATTCATATTATTAATTGTAATTTTAAAACTAATAATGGTAATAATAATTATTATAAACATCTTGACTTTGTTCGTTGAAAAAATAAATCCACGAATTTTATGAGTCGCAATATACTTATACATATTTAAAATCAATAAAATTACAAAAAAAAACTAATAAACTTGTGGTTTTTTATCGCCTGCCAAGATGAAGTAAAGGTATATAATTTCCCTAAAAATATTAATAAATACTAACAACGACTCCTGTTAACAAACTTTACATATTTCTTTAGAAAACGAAACATTTACGTTAACTTTAGTGGGCAAACTTTCAAACACAACTTTTTATAAAAATTTAAAATTCATTTCTTTAATACATCAATAAAATACAAAGGTCAGAAGCATTTATTCTGCTTTTCACAACGATTTGCATTGTCAGGGTGACCTGGATTTTGCTTTATTAAACGTTGTATTTCCTTTGTAAGTACCTGGTTTATTTGAATAACATTTTAGCTTTCAATTGTTCTTAAGGTTTACTTGTACTATAGTACTTTTTAGAGGTTTTACCTTTTTTGCAATCATTGAACCCGACATTGTGGGATTTTTAAATTGTTTGTGAACGTTTTTCTTTCTATTTTTAGGACAAATTTATTCCAAGAAATATTTTCATAAAAGTTTTAATTAAACCATAAATCGTTTATATTTTCCTTTTTTTAAAATATGCTCAATCTGTGCTCTACCACTTTCTATCCAAAATAGATTTTTTCGTAAAAATTTTAATCAAAACGTAAATCGTATATATTTTATTAAATACTGCATTTTAGGGAAAAGTAAGCTTATATTTTGGTAGCTTGGTTTGGTTGCAAAATCGATTTTTTTTATAAAATTTTTTTATCAAACCTTCGTTTATACAGTGGTGGATAGCTGTTATCAAGTAGAGCAAATATTTTTATACCCTACACCACCATAGTGGGAAGGGTATATTGGATTTGTGCTGATGTTTGTAACGCCCAGAACTATTGGCCCAACACCCACCTTAAAGTATACCCATCGACTTAGAACATGGGTCGGCATCCTATAGCACAATAGTGCAGAGAGCACTTCACACATACACTTAATCTCTTTCATTCAGTCGTCATTGCAACAGCAATGTGTGCACATGCGGCGGATGCTTTTATATTTTTTTCAGAAATACTTCCCAACAAACATTTCAAATTAATAATGAATTACGAAAAATATTTTATAATTGAAGTTCCGTTTGTATATCAATATCGTTGTTAATTTCTTATATGTTACGGAAAATACATTGTGAGTGTATGTTTCCTATCTAAGTTGTTTTGTATAATTTATATAATTGTGTTTATGTTTGCTGGGTAGTTTGCTCACACACACAACCTCATTTTACGCTTTGCCTACCTCTGACTTGGAATCACTTTCTGAATCACTTTAAAGAGCATAACTCTCTCAAAAATTTTGGTATCCAAATAATATTGAACGCAAATTATTTCATATATATACAAATAATACGGTACAATTTTATTATGATCGGTCCATAAATAGTCGTAGCTCCCATATATGGCCCACTTCCGAAAATCACTTTAACGATCATAAATTTCTTAAGAATGTTGGTAATCAAATAAAATTCGACACTAATAAGTTTCTTATATACAGAAATGATGACACCTAATTTTATAATGGTCGGTCCGTAATTAGTCGAAACTCCCTTATAAGACCCACGCCGTAATCCACTTTAACCTCAGTAAATCTATTAAAAGTATATCGAGATAAAGTTTAACATACACAATATTTATATTCACAGAAATCATGACACTAAATTTTTCTATGATCGGTCCATAAAACTGTTTTATACATATACTGGGTGTAGGGTATTATGTGGTCGGGCTTGAGCGACTATACTTTCTTACTTGTTTTTTAAACGTGTTACATGCCACTCTAAGATCACGTCACTCCATTTTTTGTTTTATTAATTTGTTGCCTTTTGGTGTTTCTCTTTCCAGAATACATCTATCTAAAAAAACTGCACAGTAATTTAGAACTAAATAAAAATTTTATTCCCATAAAAGAAACAAAAACATCATTTAAATACTAATATTTTGTAGGATATCCATTGTTTTTAATAACAGCTGCCCGCTCTTTTGAAATTGCATACAAGTTTTTGAGATTTTATTTTACAAATCAGTCAAATTCTTGGGTGTACCCACACCATCCCATTTTCACCACCGTGCTTTATGTTCTTAGAAGTATACTTTGGGTTGTGCAGTATATTTGTATTTTTTCCATCAGATCCGAACCCCCAAAATTTTGTTTCATATCTTCAGACGATATTCATCCAGAAAATTACTGGGTTTTCTACATTATTGTCCAGCTAAAATTGCATATTAGTTGCAATTAACTTCAAATACACTTTACTTTAAACTAATAATTATTTCACATTATGCTGCGTACCTGGCCATGAGGGCCATGTTAGGAACGAACGACCAGATTGCTTAACTAATAGAGGTGTTCGACGAGTTTTCATGGGACCTGAATCTTTCTTAGGCATTCCGCGGGGATATGAGATGGAAAGAATTCGTTCCTGGGTTGAATCTGATGTTTTACCGTCATTGGGGCAACTTGTCTGGACTCAGGCAGGTCTTTTTTACCGGACATTGTGGTCTTACATACCAACAATTTACTCTAGTTAATGTTGGGACAAAACAGTGCATATTTTTCCACCTGCACGATGAAATCTCGAAGTATACTTTGTGAATGTTCAATGCTGGCAACATGCAGCAAACAGGGGGGTTACTCTCTATTGCGATGCTAAAGCAAATGCGATGCGATAAGCATACAAATTGTATGGCCTTGATGAACCCTGGTGATGTTTTTGTTTCCTCCTTTCATTTAAAGGAATAATTGGTAGCATATGATGAATTTTAGGCCTCACCCTTAATAGTAATAAATAGACATTCCGAAATAAAACACTTGAAATTTTATTTTTACATCAAGGAAAAAGTAAATTTTTATTGTTTTATTTTTTTTTTATTTATTCATACATTTCTGTATAATTAATAATATAATGCAATAATAGTAACAAAAAACTTAATAACTAATTTTATTATATTAAATAAACATAACGTATTATAAAAATATTAAAAGAAAAAACTTAACAAAATTTCGAATAACAATTCGAACTGAGCAAAGAAATTACATTTTTACTTAAAGATTTTAGGTTTTTTTATATAGAAAATAAACTTTACATAGTAGATAGTTAATTATAACAGTAACATAGTTAATATGTAGTTAAATATAATATGATAAAAAGTATAGTTAGTTAATGTAGCTTCTGTATGGAGTTTCTGTTTTTTTGTTTTATAAAAAAAATAGGGTAAAATGAAAGAAATATTAAATAACATAATTTAAGTTTTTAGGTTTAATAAAATATACCATAATTTTAATATTTATTTTAAGTAATAAAACAAACAAAAAATATTTAAGTAAAAAACACAATGAATAATTAAATTTTTTTCTAAATTTAAGTGAAAACTTTTCTTAGGTTCATTTTATATCAAATTTTTTTTTTGGAAACACATAAATTAAGTGCAATTTTTAACAAAACTGAGACTTATTTTTTATTGTATGTATGTATTTAGTTGTAAATACATATATATTTTCCCTTAGTAGTTTATTTATTTATTTCTCTTTTAATGTTTGTTTGAGTTTAAAGTTATTGTTTAATGATTTTTGTGTTTTTTTACTTTTAATTGAAGAAGGAGTTTTAGGTAACAAAATATATATTTATTTTTTGTTTATTATGTATGTATGTATATTTAAACAGTTTTTTTATATTTCCTAGCTAAAGTTTATATTTAAATTATTTTTTGCTTTGTTTTTGTTATGTAACCAAGAACTATTTAGATTTTCATTTAAAAAACAAATATTGTGAAATATGAAAATACATGTAAAAAAATGTTTTAATTTATTCATTCATTAACCTTAATTTTATTATTTTTTCTTTGAGTGTATGTCTATTCCTAACTATGGTTATTAGTTTTTTCCCGTTTTTATTTACTTATTATTTTATTAATATTTTATTTCAATAAATTCATATTCCTTTCGAAAATTCAGGTTCCCAATGTTACGTTTCAGTTTAACTGTTTTTAAGGTACATTTGTAGTCAAATTTTTTTACTTCATTTTATATTTTAATTAAAGTTTTTTATGTGTTTTTTTATTGGCTAAAATAAATTAAAAAAAACGTAAACTTAATATTTTTGAAAGATTTTTAGTTGAAGAAGGTTAAGTTTGTCTTTCTTTTTCTAATTTAAGTAAATTTCATTATAAAAGTCGTTGCCATCAATTTGTTCTCAAATTGAAATTTGTCTCATGTGAACAACTCTGACATATAAACATATGTTTCCACCACTATTTCTGTCATCATCTAACATTTTCTGACAAAAAAGCCGCTTAACAAATTTATATCCGTTATTCTGCCAACGTTTTGTTCTGGTGTGCACAAAATAATGAGTCGTGAAACCCCCGTAAATCATTAGTTAGATAATATCCGGACACACTATAGAAGATTTTTTAAAAACCTGCTGGGGGGTTCTATTGTAACTCGTTTTAAAAAGAAAATTGTTCGAATGTATATATAACCTCTCGGGTGACAATACTATTTTATACCTCTAACTGAATAAAAATTAAAAATTCCGATTTATGTTTAGGCATGAGAAACCTTTGAGAAATAATGTTTGTTGTAACATTTAATAACAATGATCCCTCCAAACCCACAGTCGTTTGTGTGTCCATAAAAGTCTTGTAAATCTTGGCGAAATTTTTTTTAAACGAATTCACATACATATTTTAATGTTAGGATATTCCTACCCATTCGTTTTATTGCGATTTGCAGAACATCCATTTGTAATTTATTCGTTTTTGAAAATATGTATGCCATTTTTGAATTATGTACCTTGCTTTAGAGAACCGTTGTGACTTTGCTAACATTTGTAACACAAGGAAGAACTCTAGTGAAACTAATTATTTCACATAGACCACATAAGAATGTTCTTCTGAAATTAGTTTTCAAAGCTCTTGACTGAACACAACTAAATACGAAACCATATTGAACCATGACCGTAAAAATAGCTTAAGTAACATTATTCCAATTGTTATATGAACCGAATGCTTTTTCGATTTTAAAACAAATTCAAATATTTTAGCATTCAATGCAATTCATTTCCACATTATTTATATACGTATTTATTTTAGAAACCACTCGATTTACAGAACAAGGTTGTATATCCGACAAATAAATCTTAGATGTAAAAAGTACGTTTATGTTAACTTGAGGTCAGCATTTCGTAGTATATTTGGAAGTATACCAATTATGTTCCACATTTGTTAGAATTAATTTTATATCTTAAATCACCTTGATATAAGTGTTGCATATTTACAAGGCCTGTATCCAATGGTTTTTACTGCTTTAAATTTGTTCTTGTGTAGTTGATAGCAGTTTCATTTATTTTCTTGTTGTGGTATTGCAATAAATAATCGGTTGCTTTATATAATTAACCCATTAAAAGGTACCAGATTGCATTGATATAGAGGGAATTTGAGGGCTAGATTTTTAAAATGGGACATTGGCACTCCGAATTTTTGTAGGAAGCAAGACTAGACCTATAACATAGTACTAAATATCTGGTCAGACGATTGTACAGTAGGGATCTTTTGCAAGGTCTTTTGTTTCCTATTGCCTTCTATTTTCTACTAACAATGACTTTTTAAAGTTTCATTATCTTCTTCTTCTAAAGGACCCTAATAATCTGCGAATGAAGCTGGTGAACAAACATTTTTATATTTCAAAGGTCTTAAATTATTAAAATATACAAAATAGTTAATGAACATTTTGTCTATATTGAAAGGTTTTAAGTAAAGTCAAGGAAGAGTTTATATTCGGCTGTGCCGAATTTTATATAACCACCACCAAATCACCTACTAGGGGGCGAAGGTCATTAAATATTGTAACGTATTTTCTATTTATTTTAGGTAAATAACGATATTCACAAGAATTTTATGCATTCCAGTTATAATCAAGAATTTATTTGTCTCTTTCTTTCAGAACTGCGACTTGTTTATATTTTTGCAGCGTGCTTGTATTGTAAAGTATTGTTTGTACTTTAATAAACAATAAATTAGGTATCTGTGTAAAAATATCTTGTCTGTGTAAAATTTCGGTTCGGTATGGATTTTTATGATGGTTAATGAGTTCTCGGGAGTAGCCCACATAAGGGAGCTATGACCTATTACGGGCCGATCAGCATGAATATTTGTATGACGATTTATATGCATATGCGAATTATTTGTGTTGAATTCATCATAAAATTGGGTATGGCTATTTTTATATATGTATGAACTAATTTAAACTTGCTGCCTATGCCTATAAGATTTTTATGCGTTTTAAGTGATTTTCGAAAGTATGGGGGCTACGGTCCAATATGGACCGTTCTTCATAAAATTGAGTATGACTATTTTTATTTATGTATGGATTATTTGTGTTGAATTCTAACTTGATAGTGATTTTTATAAGAGATTTATGCACATTTAAGTGATTTCTGGAAGTGAACTTTATATGGGGTCTATGGTCAAATATAGACCGATAATCATAAAATTTGATACGACAATTTAAATGTTAAATTGTTAGTTGATCGATTTTTATAAAGGTTTATACGCATTTAAGCGAATTTCGGAAGAGGACTAATATGGGTTTATATTAAAATATGGACCGGTGCAAACAAAATGTCGCTGTCAGATTTCACTTTGCATAAAACTTATTTTTGCGGCTTCTCTATAGACATTTATGTACCATAAAGCCATATTCCGGGAAGACATTTGTATGGGGGCTATGAGAAATCGTGGACTGATTAATACCATTTTCAACAGGACTTGTCCTTCTATAATAAAAATAAAGTGTGCAAAATTTCATGATATTATCTGCATTATATTTGAAGAAAATAGCAAAAAATATTTAAAAAAATTGAGGTAGTCTGAAAGTTTGATATATAACTCAGATCATACTGGACCCATTTTCAATACCAAACATTTCGGTGGATCAAAGAATATTTGGCAAAAATTTCATTGTTCTATGTATTTTTTTCGAAGCTCTATCGTGCCTTCAACAGACGGACGGACATGGCTAGATCTTATAAAAAACCCAGAAAATATATATACTTTTTGGTTCTACATACGATCAATATTTCGATGTGTTAGAAACGAAATGACAAATATACCCCCCATCTTTTTGGTGGTGGGTATAAAAATATGAAAACAAATAGGGAAACATTATTAGTTATTAACACAAATGAACGTTCAGTATTAAATCCTTATATTAAATATGTATGATATGTTTGCCTTTTTGTTTCGTTTAAAATCAAGTATTTTATAAATCTATAATATTTTAAAGCCAATCAGTTTAATGTGTGATCATTTATAAGTTAATTTATTATAAATATTTTATTAACTATATATTAATTTGAATTAAAAATAAAAAAATATTTTTTACCTAACTATATACTTAATAAATAACAGCGAAGGGGGGAGGGGGAATATTAAAAAATATAAATATATATTTAAGTATATATAAATATTTGCTTAGTATTTAAAATATTAATGTTACGTTTTATGTTTAAAGATATAAGTATATAATCATTTATATGTATCTTTAGCTAGACACTTACATTACAGTAAATAGTATATAAATTTAACTTTTTTCTTTTTTTTAAGGAAAGGTTATTTAAAGCTAATGATATACAATATAACTAAGTACTATTAATATGTATAAAAAGAACATTACTATTCAAATATGAAGGTACATGCAAAATATGGAACTACATAAAACATAAAATTATGAACTGACATAACTATCACAATGGAGACATAAGTATACGATTCTTTTACGTGTTTCAAATACAAATATAGAAATATTTAAGCCCTTAAAAAGAGTCTCAGTAAATTTTGTTCATTTCAAGATAAACTTGAACAGAGAAATGTAAAAATGAAAGATATTTTAATTTTATAATTGAAACATATATGTATATTCATTCGTTTACTCCTTAAGAATTAGCAGGGTTTTTTTTAGAATTCTAAGTAAAAAAATACAAATTTAGTTTTTGTAAGATGTATAAAAGATTAGTATAAAGATGATATCTAAGTTTAGGGTTAATGTTAAGATGATTGCTATTATTTTTATTTATATGTAGTATTTGAAAGTCAGCAAATTAATTATTTTTTCAGTTATATTCAATTGCAGACAGTTTCTTATTTTGTGTTTTGTTATTAAGGTACATTAACTCTCGTGAAATTTGTTTAACATTTTTGAACTTATTAACTATTTTATTGTAATTTAGTTTAGTTTATTTTTTTAAGTAAGAATGCAACAAACAAACATTTTTAGGAAACTATAAAAATATTAACACAATTAACTTAAAGCTAGTAAAATTACCCATTAGGGCTTAAGCTGGCTAACCAAACCAGGGTTAAAATTATGATTTACGGCTAGTTTTACATAAATATAACTGTTAAGTCTTAGAGCTTAGAGCTGTTGAAAATAACCCTTAACTGATTTAAATTACACAAATTGAGAGAAGAGAGATGTTGCAAATATAGACTTTGTATTTGACGAGTTAAATTATATCTGCTAAAAATAACCCATAACAGCTGTAAAATTTATCTAAATTTGTGAAAAGTTAACCGGCCTAACTACTTCAATATGTTGACTTTGCGTTTGAAGAAATTTTATAAAAATAAAGATGATTAAAAATGTTTAAACAGTTTACAAGTCTAACATCCACAACAGATTTCTATAAATCTAAAGATTAATTCAACAAATAAACTAAGATTTCATATTTATTAAACTTTAATTTATTGAAGCATGTTTAATGTTTTATAAACACTTACTAGTTTAAAATCTTTCGTAACTGTTTACGAAAAATATCAACGAATGTATAAACTTTAATAAAAGAACATGATTAAACTTAGATTTTTAATAAAAGTTTAACTGATGGCTGTTTTATAAATTTTCAGGTTTAATTTGTGTTAAATTCATAAAAGAAATCAGTTTTAACTGAAAATTAAACTTATTACTGTTTTAAAAATTGACAAGTTTGTTTTTAATTTACAACGAAATTATCTATTGCTAGTTTGAAATCTGTAAGTTCAAGCTTTATTTCGACTATCAGAAAAAAAATACTCAACTAAAGTTTAAACTTTAATGAAAGAACATGCTCACATGCAGCGAAACTTAGATATTTGATAAAAAATAAAACACTAATGTGTATATAATAAAGTCAGTGGTTAAATTTGTTTGCGAAATTTGTAAAAGAAATAATTTTAAATTAGTTTGAAACCTTTTAATCCATGACTTATATGAACTCTTTAACAAAAACTATCAACAAATGTTTGAAAAAATATGCTTATTTCTTCCTCAGTTAGTTAATGTAACTTACGGAGAACTCAAAAATTTACTTACAAGTTTTAAAACATGATTATGTCGTCCTCAGTTAGTTAAACTTAAATTTGTTGTTGACTAACTTCCCCAGTTACTTACGGTAAACTCATACATACAGTTTAAAGTTCAAACACATCATTATGTTATCCCCGGTTAGTTAAAGTTACTGTTAACTAACCACCTTAGTTAGTAAAACTAACTGTTAGTGAACCCAAACATACAGTTTGAAGTTTAAAAACATGTTTATGTTGTCCTTAGTTACACTTAGATTTACAATGAACCTAAAAATACTGCTTCAAGTTTAAAACAATGTTTTAAATATTTTTATTTCCAAGTAGATTTAGTAAGCCAAATAAAGCTAATGCATTACATTTTATTATTTATTAAACATTGTTTTCTTAATTTCAGTGAATTATAGAAACTCCGACAAACATGGCAAAATATCTGACACCCGTAAGAAAATACAGACAAATTTACAATATAGAAATTAACTATAATTTGCATAAACAACACCACATACAACTTTTCCCCAGCAATTGGAAATATATATTTAATATTCATTCAAGAAATTACCATCAACATCAAGAACATTACACATATCATACATTTTAAGAAATTTCGACCGATATTGAACAACAGAACAGATATTTCCAGACTCCGTAAGTACAGCATTAATTTTGTTTTAAAAGGGCATTTAATCAATCAAACAATTGATGATAAGTTAACTGGAGTTTTAACTATTTACATCAATTTTATATTTAAAAAGATTTTATAAAGAATGTTTATTAAATCTTAACAGTCAGAAAAAATTACAGTAGACTTCAAATGTACTTTAAGAAAATTTTGTATGAAAATTTTGTCTAAAAGCACACTTCAATCTACATACTTTAGTTTTTCTGAATACGGCAGTTAATCTCAATCATGGTTGAGTTTGATAACTGAGCAAACATTTTTTTTGTCCTCACATGAATTTGTTTATTGTGGTCAACTGTTCTCGATGTTACATGCTTGTACTAACACTGTTTTGTTGTTGAACGTTGAATCAGGTATAATTTTTAGTAGTTTCCAATGCAGTTACCATGAATTTGTGTAGACAACTCTTCTCGATGTTCGAACAACTTTGTCAGAGTCAGGGAGATAGCATAGCAATGAATAACAAATCGTTTGAATGGTTACAACTTAGAAGAGCATAAACTATTGTCTGATTTTTCCGAAGATTGACATTAATTTTCTTCGAATTCACAAATGCAAAGGAAAGGAAAGAACGGAAGAGACACATATAATGTGTTTTTTATTTGTCTTGCGACACTTCTGAATACTTCGTGTTTGAGGTGCTTGAATTTAGCTCATCCTAAAAGTTGAAATACTTGACTGCTATATTTAATATCTAGCGAAACCACAGCCAAATGGGCGTAGAATAATTGGTGGGGAATGAAGACCCCGTTGAGTTTCATTGCCTTTTAGAACTTATTTGATTTAAAAATTATCCATATTTATTGCATACGTGATGTTTTAAATTTTGAAAGACCTTTGGAATATGAAAAATCTAGCAAAAAAACAGTAGGTATATGCAAATGGTGCTTTATTTCTAAAAGACGAAGAGAGTTGCTCGGTGTATCGACAAAAATACAAAACCAAACATAGATATACAATACAATTTTATCCCTGAAATTTCTTCGGTGTTCACACAGCACAATTTTATTGCTTAAATCACTCGTATTTTTATGTGAGAGTATACGAACTATTGTATATGTGTAATACAAATAAGAGAATAACACGGAATTTCTAGTACAATCAAGTGTGTACTCGTCTTATCTTCTCCTCACCAATATGTCTAAAAGGTAATCAACTAAGCTTAAAAAATTGCTTCGTGTAAATTGGGACTAATTATTATCTCCTTTTCGAAGAATATACATTATTTAGCATATTTGTTCTGCTTTGTTATTTAAAATATGAAGGATCTGTTCCAAAAAAACATACGATAAAAAAATACGCAATAAAATGCAAATTCTAAAATTTAATTCTTTATTACCAGTATTTATTACCAGTATTAGCTCCGCAACTAGTATTAGCTCCGCAACTAGTAAAGTGTGGCATTAGTATCACTGATTTTTGTTTGAAAATTTTTAAATTCGGAACTGGTTCAGAAGAATATAATTCTCAGGAGAAAACTAGTTCTAGAGCGCATGTATACAGCCAGTGCTGGTTCTTATTTGGCGTTGAGATCACTGAATTTTTTTATAACGTTTTTAAATATTGTTAACACAAGTTATTTAGAACGGTTCTGGAACTAGATCTTAAATCAATAATAATGTTTGTCTCAAATGTTCTTGTGTTCAATATAAATTTTTAATTTCAATAACACCGCTTAAAGTAATAAAATTTTAGATTAATAATAGTTAAATCTTTGATGAAGTTTAAACCGAATATCATCTCTATGAGAATACTTGTACAGTTTAAAATAGTTAAGCCCTTTAACGAGCTCAAGTATTAAACTTTATTCAAATCAAAGATTTATTCAAAGTCCACATTTTGAACCCTCTCTCTCTTTCATTACATTTGAACAGTAAAACTAAAATGCTTTGTGCGATTTATAACTAATTTATGTTTATACAATTAACTAATGAGAATCTTGTGAAATTAGTAAAACAGTTAAACTGTTTTTAACTTTAATGAGATGTCTTTTTTACTATAACGATAAATAATTTCAAATTAATAACAAGAATTAATGAATTTTTATTCTTACTAAACTATTTTCTTATAAAATATACTAAAAAACTTACAAATAATAATAACTACAGGTACCAAATAAAATAAGGTAATTGTAACAAAAATGACTAGAAAAAATCTAAAATAAAAACAAAAAATAATAAATTGTGCGTTCATTCAAAGGGGGAAACACAATAAGGTTGTAGTAAAATGTTATAAAAGCAGGAAGGAGAATTACAATATATTAGATTATTAAAAAAATATTTGTAGTATTTTTTATAATAGCTGTAATTGTAGTTGAAATAGCGCAGCATGTCCAAACGCCTTATTGTGTTTATTGTCCTATCCTTTTTTAGCTATTTGTTTGTGGTTATTGTTTAACAGGGTTTGAGAAGGGTTGCTTTTTGGTTTCCTTTTTGTTGAAATCAATTGAAAATAGGTTTTGACAACTTAAACTACCGCTAATTTTTCAATTAATGTCTGTAGTTTCAAATACATAATAAATTGCATTAAACAAAAAGAAAAAATATCATTATGTCACGTAAGACATTTTTGCTTTAAAAACTTTAAAGAAAGGAAACAAAATTTTCAATTGCTAGTAAAAAGGACTTATAAAACTTAATTTTCAAAAAAATTGATAAATTATAAAACTTTACTTATATTTAAAAATATGTATAAATAAAATATATTACATCCTAAATAAGAATTATAATAATGAAATTTACTATTTACACTTGAATTAATTTTATTGCTATAATGTATCATTTCTTCTTTTTTTCTTAACTACGATTTTCTTTCTTACATATAATATTTAGAGGAAGGTAAATTTACTGTTTAAAATGGCAAACTGGCCACAAACATATTTTCGATTAAGGCGGGCGCTGGCACTAGATCCTCTAATTTTAAATAGAATATTCTCTGTAGGCCTTGTACACTTAACGATCTTAGTTCGGGTAGTTTACCTAGTAGGCGGCTGAAATAGTGTGGTTTCTTCTGTGCTTCAGCATTGTAGGTTACATGATCTCGTAAACTACCAATGATTTTCATTTGTAGTTGTTCCACCTTTTTTGGCTCCCGAAGACCATGGCGTTCTGGAAGATCAGAATAATAAGAAGATTTGGTTGTATTACTATTTTTTAATATATACGAGTATGTAAATTTTAATTTCTATAGAGAAGTTGCTGTATAACAACATTGTTTGATGTAGAAAATTTGGTGTATAACAATCTTTTTGCGTGTAACAGTTTTTTATATCAAAACTATTGCGTATAACAGTTTTTTCTATAGAAATTATTATGTAAAATAGTTGTTTCTATAAAAGATTTTGTGTATAACAATTGTGTATAACTTTTTTCTTTAGAAACAATTGTGTATAACAGTATTTTCTATAGAAATAATTCTGTTTGACAGTATTTTCTATAGAAACAATTGAGTATAACTGTTTCTTCTATAGAAACAATTGTGTTTAACTATTTTTTCTGTAGAAACTATTGTGTATAACACTTTTTCTATTAACTGTTTTTTTATAGAAACTATTGTGTATAACTGTTTTTTCTATATAAGCAATTGTGTATAACAGTTTATTCTATAAATACTATTACGTTTTCTCTATAGAAATTATGGTGTATAACAGTTTTTTTCTATAGAAACTATTGTGTATAACAGTTTTTATATATATTATATAAACTATCTATATACAACAGTTTTTTCTATAGAAGCAATTGTGTTTAACAGCTTTTTCTGGAGAAGCAATTGCGTATTACAGTTTTTTCTATGGAATCAATTGTGTATAATAGTTTTCTCTATAGAAACTATTGTGTATAACAGTTTTTTCTATAGAAACTATTGTGTATAACAGTTATTTCTATAAAAACTATTATGTATAACAGTATTTTGTTATTTCTTAAATTTTCAAGTGTCATACCAACCTGTTACAAGTGTCAACGCACATAGGCACGCAAACGCCGATATATCAATCTCAAGATTGTGTAAACTTTTGCTAAACTCCAGAATACCATTCAACCAATCGCCAAACGAACGTTGACACTGAGTTCTGTGCAGAACGATGCCATTGCAGAAAGTCATTTTTGTGTCATCGACACGTGCCCGATACGACAAACGCAACACAAATAATTCCAAAGAGGCAGATTGTAAGAGTAAATCCTGATCTTCGGCCGTAAGATCTGAATAGCCTGGTATCTTCTCGGCAAATTGCTTAATGACATCGACCGAGGTGGTAAGAAGGTTATAGAACTGTTGAACCTTTTCAGCTTCACTTATTACCACGGGTGAGACTTCTTGGTTGGGCTCACGATACTGTGAGTAGTCGAGACATGAGGGATCGGGTGTGGTGTCGACATGCGAACGCACCAGAGCGGTAATTAGAGAGACGGGTGGTGAAGGTGGTGATTCTTGTGGTGATTTGGGCTTGGAAGGCAAACGTCCACGGCGACCTTTTAGAGAATCAGTGCGTACTACCTCCTTGACCATGCCAACAGCTAAACACTTCTGAAAACGACAGAATTGACAACGATTTCGTCGCCTCTTGTCGACGGGGCAATTTTTATCGGCCAAGCATACGTATTTGGAACCCTTTTGGACGGTACGTTTGAAAAATCCTTTACAGCCTTCACACGTTCGTACGCCATAATGTTGGCAAGCAGCCGTATCACCACACACCGCACACAATTGTGAGGGTGGCGTTGGTATGACTCGGCCATTGAGCAAATCAGTGGTTTGTGTAATGTGATGTAGTATGGGCGTCGATGTTTGCTGTCTTACACTAGGCGAATTGGAGGCGGAACTTGGTGCGCTCGAAAGTTGCGAATGTGTGTGATGCTTGAGGTGTAGTGATGAACTACTGCCTATAATCAGCTTAGGAAGTTTTGGGCTATGACTGATGGGCGATTCAGAGCGGTTGACGGGCAACGAAGCCCTACGCAAAGGTGCCAAGACTACTGAGGAAGCTGCTGCCGAGGCTGCTTCCAACTCGGACATGGTGGGAAATGTGGGTAAACTGTAACGTTCAGCTGCCGTAGATTGATAGTTCTGAAAAGATATTGAATGAAAATGGTATTGATTGGAATTAAAATTGGATGCGGTACCATTAGGCGTTTTAAACATTTATAACGGTAGACAGTAGCATCATGTTTATATGTTCATTTTATAAGCCGACAAACACAATCTTTGTCATCGACCGTTGTTGTTTGTCCTTTTTTTCACAGTTCCATTATTTTTATTTTTTAACACACATGTACTTACATTCGGTTGCGACAGCTGATACTGCTGGTAGAAATTTTCCCCCGCAGCCGCCGCCACAGCATTGAAATTCTGCACATTTTCATTTCCCGAACTGGAGCCGTTATTAAATTCATACGAGGAAGCCGAAGAACTCGATGAGGCTGGCGTCGTTGTGGCATTAAAATGGCCATGATAACTAAAATTATTTGTTGCCTGTTGTTGGGGCTGGTTGTGGAGATGCTGATGACTGCCGGCCAAATTGTGATGATTCTGTAACTGCGAATGTAAATGAGGATGCTGGTGATGATGCGTATGCGTCGCCTGATGATGTGAGCTGATGGATGTGTTTGTATTGCTGTTGTTATTGGAGGTGGTGTGTTGATTTAATGCAGGTCCACCTATAGCCTCTGTGGATGCGGACAAAGGATAACAATCTTCATCCATTTTAATCGTAAGTTCCGTGGTTAGGGAATCTGAAGTTGAAGATGATGTGCCGTATTTAAGTGAATAGGTTTCTTGAAAACTGGGTAGCGAGAGTGGTGATAAAAGAGGATCTCCGCCTGAACGTGAGTGGCCAATATGGTGGCCCGATTGTTGTTGTTGCTGCTGCTGTAAAGCTTGTCTTTCTTGCAGAGTATGTAAAGCTATGGCCGGATCACTGCTAGACCTTAAACTGAGTAGACCAATTTCTTGGGGTGTTGAACGATCGAAACACAATGAAGAATGATCTTGTTCGGAGTTGGGCGTAGTAGCTGTGTGTTGTTCGGGTATCGAGGACAGTCTCTTTTCACGTAGGCAAGTTAGTTTGGTCAAGTTCTCTATAGAACTGGTAATATCCTCACTGGAACCCACCAAAGTCTCACAGGATGAGTGCAGATCTTGCAGCTGGCTGTGATGATGATGGTGGTGGTGATGATGCGCCGATGATTCCGTATCCCTTGATGGTTTTTGATCAAGTGAGGGTGAGAGCAAAGATTGATTGGAATCGGCAGGAAAAAATAAATCTGACAATTGATTAAATGTATGATCAATTAATTCCGAATGCTCCGATGTAGTGGTATCCGTCAAGTTGCCAATCAAATGATCCTCCGAAGCTACCGACAATATATGATGATTCGAGCTATGCGACGTCACGTTATGGTGATGATGATGGTGTCCACCACTTTGAGTTTGTAAAGGATTGTGGTGCTGGTGATGATGATGGTGGTGGTGATGATGTTGGGACGCTTGAGTTTGGTTTTGCTGAGTGTTCGATTGTGTGGAAAAATTATCAAACGGAGAGAGATTACCGAAAGTGTTCTGTAACGAGAGACGGTTAAAAAATTACTAAATCAGCAAGTAAATATTTAAAAATATATATAATTATGAAACCTTAAAGCTAAGAAGTTAATGTTGTTGCTGGTGTTAGACATGCGCATTGAAGTATCATTAGAAAATCAGCAGACGGACGCAGAACAATGTTTGTGATTGGCAGTTATTGTTTCCATCTTGTTTGCTTGCCAATTTCCAGTTACAAATAATGAATTTTTTATATGGTTATTATCAGTTAATGTTTTGATTTTTGTTTTGTACCAGTACAATTTTCAACCCTCTTTAAGAGTTCTTTTGTTTGTGTGTGTGTTATAAGAAGACCCTTTGGCTTGGTAATAAAAGGTGTTACTGGTGATAATTTGTTGATTGGTTGCGGTTGACTTTCATTTGAGTGTTTTTTTAATTTTGCCATGCACAACATGTTTTGCGTAAATATTTAAAAGTTGTTTGAGTTTTTTGTTAATGATATTGTAATTAGTAAAATATTGTTGTGCAAATAAGAGAAGGGATTATATTATATACATATGTATATATATTTATATGTATATGTATATTGTAGCTCTATAAATCAGTTGGTTTGTTAAATAAATTTGAATATATGTATGTAGGTTTACATGGCTATGATTATTATCCATATGTACTTATTTCAGATATGCTACTTAGAAAGCTGTTAATAATATTCCCAATGTGTCAAAATGCGTAATTAATATTGCAAATTATATTAAATTATAATGTGAAGCCTTAATATTTTGTTATTATTTTGTGAATAATTTGATAATACCAGACTTTTGGGGATTATTTTTAAAATTTGTCAACTCCATTGTTTTATATTTTCTTTGTACAATTGTAACACTAGAACACTTCTTCAGATTTCCACTTTCAATTTGTATAACAAATTTGCGTATTAAAATATTTAAAAAATTATCACATTTCGGAGCACATTTCTTTTCAAATATTCTTTTTCAATTATTCAAAATTGACCTTTTTCACTATTCTATAACAGATATTTATTTTGTATGGGAGAACTATTCGATACGATACGATAGACATTTATTATAAATATATGGAAGATAGCTGCCTTTTTGAATTAAACTTTGTAAAATACCAACAAATGTTCGATTGTTATTATTGTCAAGATGTAAATAAATATTTGCTTTATTCGCTATACTGGTACAGAGAATTTTCAAAGTCTGGAGACTTCAAATATAATAGATCTCCAGATAATCGGTAATAAACATTTCCTTTGTAAAGAAAGTGCATGCCTTCCATTTTGATATCAAATACGTGCGGTGGTTACTAAGCAAATATTTAGGTACTCATTATTATAGTTCTCTAAATATTCGACAACTATTTATTTTTAATGACAGGGCCCACGCCCACTTAATAGTTCCAAAAAAATTTATCCTATTGTTATATTTTAATTAATCAAGTATGAAAAATTCAATAAGTTCGGTTTAGTGTAGTACTGTGACATTAAGGTCCCGATTATCGTTCACAACACTAAAATGTTGCGTTGTCTCGACTACAACACAACATGCATTTTTTTAAGATTAAGCCGATAAGTGTTGTGAATCGTAATCGCAGTTTACAACATACAACATCAAAATACTTAGTGTTGTGAACGGTAATCGGGGCCTAAAACTTATAGATCGATAAACTTTTGAAAGCTCCCAGATATCTTTTAGAACACGAAATATGCTTTAAGTTATACAAATTGCTTTAAAACATTAAGTAGGTATGAATTTATTTGGAGTAAAGCTGGAGTAAAATAAAGTGTTTCATATATATTATCTGTTATAATATGAAAATGATGCATACATTTTTGAAGAGTGGACACAATTTCCTTTCTATTGATTCTTACATACCCGAGGTACCCCAAACTGAATTACTTTAGATCTATGGATCTATTTGGATATATCTCACTATGAGTTGTTAACTATTCCTTAATTAATTTGACTTGAGGAAAAAACAAGGAAGACGTATTATATATCAACATTTTTTAAAAATATAAAAACTTTTAACAAATAAGAAATTCACGAAAGAGTTTTTTGGAAAACAAAGCAAAAATGTGTTATTTTGAGTTTTTTTGCGGTAACAAAAAATAAAAATTTTATTTATTAATATTTTTTACTGAAATTTTGTATTTATATAAAAACTTGTATGCAAAATACTAAAATGAAAACAAACTTTAAAATTTTTTGCAAAGTACCCTACAAATCACAAAAAAAATTTTAAAAATCAAAAAAATTAAATT
This sequence comes from Bellardia pandia, assembly GCA_916048285.2. Lineage (NCBI taxonomy): Eukaryota > Metazoa > Arthropoda > Insecta > Diptera > Calliphoridae > Bellardia > Bellardia pandia. The sequence goes on along the minus strand of OU696530.1, from coordinate 25,766,275 downwards.
TTTTAGATTTTTGGCCATCTTGTATATACCATGGAAGGGGTTATCGAAACTCTTGGTAGAATAATTAAGAACGTATTGGGCCATATAAAATTGGTTATTATTTTTGGATATTGACTATTCGATTTGCCCTAAAACTTGAATTTTACATAAAAAATATATTTATTTTGAATGACTCTGGTCTCCTCGGTAACAATGAGATTAGAGATTTATTTTCCCTTTTCCACTGTTCAGTGGTCGGCATAGTGAGAATATTGAATATGGATTATAATAACATGTTAGAGTAAATTGAGCCTATCGAGTCTGGTCCAAAGTAATCAACGTATGACAATTAAACCTCATTGTAAAGTTACCAATTATCCTGTTTATATGTAGTCTGTTCTAAGTACTTAACTCATTTTCTGTTAACTTTTAAGAAACAGTAATATGCAAATTAATCTAACCAGTTATTAGTGGTCTTAAGTGGCTACAAAAGTATTCAATACACTAATACCCCGTTTAGCGTCGCTAATTGGGACCGGAAAAACGAGACGCAGACTGAAACGACGCAAACTGAATCACAGTTTTCTATACATTTGTATTAATTTTAATTTAATTCGTTCCGAGACTCATAATTTCAGTAAAAAAGAATTGATTTTTCAATAGCAAATACCAATTTTTTATTATTATTTGTGTAATAATAGTTTTTATTAAAGAAAAAAAAAATAACAATTCATGAAAAACACATAAAAATATTAGGATCAAAAGTTGTAGACAATTTTCACATACAAATTTGCATTAAACTTCGACGGGAAATCCCTTTTTTCTATTTTTACTTTGTACATACAAACATTTATTAACGACGGAAATCGAAGCACTAACTGTGCAACTTCGAAGCAATGCGACGCAAACTGAAGCAAAAACGACGCAACATCGAAGTCACGGAAATTTTAAAAATACGCAACTTCCAAACGACGCAAACCGAAACGACGCACAGTGGCTGAAAATCGTTTTTCATTGGCCAAAAGTCGAATTTTTTTTTGTCATCGATTTTTAAAATTTTTACACCTTTTTGGAGCTAATATATCCATATTAAGGTAGCCAAAAAATTAGGTTAAACTACTAATAATTGTGGGCGTGGCATGCTGTCAAACTCAACTGTTTTTTTAATTTCAGAAAAAGGTGTTTTTTATTTGTTTTTTGTCAAAAATAAATGGTTACTACTCGCAAGCTATCATCGATAATGGCCTGCGGTCTTTTTTATAATATTGGTAGGATTATAGTCTTTAGTTGTTGTAAGTGGTTACCGCTCTAGCGTTTAATATTAGGGGCGTTCTGAAATATTTATGAAACTACTATATTTTTCTGAAATTTAAACTTTAGTGGAATAGAACTTCTAGGGAACAAAAGGGAACAAGAAACGTATACCACCCGAAGAAAGGTGAAAGTGTCTTCTTTAACCCTATATATACTTTTGCACCCGCCACGACCCGCCGGTAGAACACTTTTTTAATTTTAATGAAATTACTCTAAAAAAATTCAAATTACGATAATTTAAACAGCCCTATAATTACTCGTATACAATGGTGTATTAAATTTTCACTTTTTCGCCTAAAGGTTTATGTTTCTTTACTTTAGACTACGTAAAACTAAAATAATTAAATATAATACCTGGGAAAGGGTTTTATGGCTTTGTTTAGATTAGCAAAAATAATAAGTCATAAAAATATCACAATAGGTTCTACAGTAAACATATGATCTCTTTCTAATATACCTGTTATCAACTGTTAGGTTCAACTAAAGTCATAAACAATTTTATAATAATAATCGCGACATTAAACCACTAAAGAAAAAAAAACCCAATATTGGCCAGATACTAATTAGTTTTACCTGAAATTAACCCTTTCGGCCGCACTTGAATTTAGCTGTGACTACAAAGAGCATCACATATTTTTTCATGACTTTTTACTGTGGATCAAATGACGACTTATGGAACATATACTAAAAATCAGTTATGATTTGGATTTCGGGTCTTCAGGATCCATAAGAAACAATGGAACAAACAAAGAGTTAAGAAGTTCAAAAAAGAAACATGTTCAAGATGAATATCGCAAATTTGGATTAATTATAGATCAGCCAAAACAAGGGCCAGGCAATACAAATGATGACAATACCGCACGAAGATTCTTTTCAGATCCAGAAACAGCATCTGAAATAACAGGAGTGGATTTAAACCTTATTTTCAGATTTAAAATAATCCTAGAAGTACTTTCGTGCAATGAAGAAATTGACGCTACACTCTAAAACTTTGTATCAAAATTACTATCATATTTTGTTTAAATTCCTGTTGAAAAATTCTTGTTGTCTAAAATTGCATCGATTTTGTTGTTAAAACAGATAAAAGCTCGAGAAAGAAACATACTTTGTCTAATTTTAAACAAAAATACTAATTTTATATTGAAATTGTTCAGTTTTAAACAAATTTTGTTTAAAAATAAGTTTAATATGCGTAAATAAAAAGAAAATGTTTAATACTAAGCTTATCTGTCCAAAAAAATAACAAATAATATATTATAGACGCTTTATAATGAAGAAGAAGCATTAAATAATTTTTATTTCAATAGCGTCATATTTTCTCTGAGGAAAAAATGAAATTTCGTTGTGTTTTAAGTATTAAAAATATTAATAATTGGTTTTCGATGAAGCCAAATTCATACACTTAAATTATATAATAAAAATTAATCAGAAAATATTGTTTAAATAAAAAAATGTTAGTGTGCCAAATTTGTGAAAAAAAGTTTCAATGTTTAAAAACATATCATTTGCATTTGTACACATATAAAAATGAAAAAAGCAATGCATTTAATTGTTTGTATTCAAAATGAGGAAAATGTTTTACTAATTATAATTCTTATGCAGTGCATTTCACACGGTATAATACTTCTAAAGTGCGCAGACAAAATTTGGAGTCTCATATTCAGATAAGGTGTTTAGTGAATTCTTGTCATTTTACTGGAAAGAGTGTAAATGAAATTTACTCCCACGTGTTAAAACATTTTCCTTCTAGTAAGAAAGTTCCTTGTCCGATGTTGAAGTGCTTCTAATTGCTCGGTAATCAGTCTGCCTTTCGGTCACATTTCTTCCGCAAGCATAGCTCGGATAAAAGCGATTTGCAAATTGTTAAGGAGGAAGATGGTCTTATATTCAAAGAATACAAGGTAACCCAAATTTCCTTAAAGTTATTATATAAAAACTCTTATATGAACTTGTTTTGTTCAACTTTCAATTTGGTTTAACACTTGATGCGGTTAAAAATGATATATGTACATGAATGAACTCCGTTGGTAACTATAGTTGGTAAGTACCATTATCGATAACAAAATTCTCGCCTATAATAATTTCATATTTGTTTATTTATATACAGAAACATCAATAGAAGAAAAATCCACAGCATATATTTGATTTGAAAAGGAGATTACGTCGGTAGAAAATAATTTTAATTTGTTGGATCTTGTTTTGCAATTGCTTTGTTACTATTATATATTTATATCTCAAACCTTTGAATTCATGATTAGATGATGAGATTTTATCCTTCGCAAATGAGAGGCAAAAAGCTTCATATAAATAATTTAAGAAAAATTAATTCTTTAATACATAATCTAGACAAAATTGTCTAGGAACTGTAAAAAGTATTTTTATTATTTTTTTTATTAAAAAGAGGAAACTCCGTACACTTTATTTGAATTAAATCTATAATTTTTATTTTAATATATGTTTTTAATACAAATTTATTTAGTTAATTTTTAATAACAAACACAAAAACTGTTATTCCGGTTTAAATGAACAGGCAGTAATTAAAAAAACTTCACTGAAAATTTGGTTAAGTTTATTTTTCTTATTTCTTTTTATAAATTTAATTAAATACAAATATAAATTTGAATAATAATACGTACACACACATACATATATATTTTTATTTAAGGAAACATGATTAAAATCAAACATATATATACGTAAAAAGGGGGAAAACTAGACATAATGTGTTTAAAAGAATTGAACATTTTTTGTTCAATGTTAAACATATTTTGTTCAAAAATCAACAAAATGTTTAAAAAAAGGTGTTGTGTAATTTTAGGTCGATAATATTCGGTAAAGTGTTGCCTACTAATATTGACCTAATTTTCAGCAAAACTGTTTTAGAGTGTAGACAACCAACTACCCATGGAGAAATATGTCTGCAACAGTTCACAAAATCCTTTATCATGGAGAAGATATCATTAAATATCATTTGGTGCCACTTGGAGATCTATCAGATGAGATATATCACGAAATTCCACAAATGAAGATCTATTTAATATATTATTGGCAACATCAGATCCGTTCATATCCAATATTCGAAAACAATGGAAAGTGGAACATCGGGATTTAGATAAAGAAGCCAAAAAACTACTAAAGAACAGAAATAGCGCAGAACAAAATATAGAATATTTGCAATCAATATTTGTTTCAAATGAATAATAATTATAATTGCCTTCATTGTTATTTAAGTACGAAAAACATAGTATTAGTAAATAATTCTTTAAAAAAAACCGACTTCAAAATTTCGGCCAAATAAAATGTTGGATTAATTTTCAAAAATGTTTAATATAACTAATGTTGTTGCACTTTTTTGATTGAAAGAAAGAATTTTGAAAATCTTGTTAATCTTCTAAAAAATCGGTTTATGCTAAATCTATAATGTTTTCCCATTAACAGAGCTAAATTTTGACACCCATATTCGATATATTCTTAAAAATCGGTTTATGCTATATATCCCCGATATATCTCAATCAATTTCTGAAATTTTTATTTTTTTACCTTAAATATATTTTTCTGCAAGCCATATATTCCAAATAAAAAAATTATTTTTAAAATTGATTCATAAATCACGAAGTTATTCAACAATTTATAAGAGAAGCACAGAAAAAATATAGATAACGGTAAATAAAAAACCGTCCGATCTTCATAAAAATTAAATGAGACCCACCTGCAAGCAAACCCTTGCAAACAAAAAAAGAATTTTTAAAATTGGTTCAGAAATGGTTGTCGTGGAACAAACATAAAAAAGCAACATACCATTCGAATTGATAACCTCCTCCTTTTTGAAGTCGGTTAAAAATAATAATAAATAGAACCTACTGTTGTTACAAATGCTAATAAAATCTATTGCAGTTTTTATTTTTAAAATGTTTTTTAAAATTATCAAATCTGACAGCAAAAAAGAATAAATTTTTCTGTAGTAACAGCAAAATCTCCAGTGAATTTTACTATTTTTTTTAGTGTAAACATTTTTTTGAGTGTAAAAATTTTTTTGAGTGTAACATTAAAAAAATTCCATTATCACAAAAAATAATTATAATTATTATTAAGTTCCAAATATTAAATTTTTTAATATGTAAATAAAAAAATAAACCCATATTTCACTCCAAAAGTTAAAAAAAATCAAAAGTTCAACTTTGACCTAGAAGTCCTTAAAAAGTCATCAATCAATTTTAATGTAATTAAAACTGAGCCAAGCTGAACTAAATATCTATCCATTAAAAAAAAATTACTTCAATATTTTGATCGGTTCAAAAGTTACAGAATTTTGGCCAATGAAAAACGATTTTCAGCCACTGTGCGACGCACGCAAACCGGGGTGATATTGAGAAAATATTGAAAGGTAAGGAGTAAATAAAGTCAAATAAAGTCTTTTAAAAGATTCCCACAAATTCAATTAATAAATAAGGAGGTAAAATAGTTGGTATAAATCTTTAAGAAGATTTTTACAAATTCCATCTGTAACAGCTCAATGGTTTTCTAGCTCTCTTCACAAAACACACTAACTTTAATCTAATTAATTCAATAAATCAGTTATTAAAATCAAAACTAATATTAAATTAAAATAATAATAAAAAAAAAAACAAATTTCATAACTACTTCTTACATTTGGTTGCAATAGTAACATGCTTGTTGTAGCGTTTGTTGGCCGTGTCTTGTGATGTTGAATCTGCTGTTGATTATTGGCTGTTGGTCGATTTGTTGTGCTAGTACTTAATGTTAACGACGACGATGCTAATGTTGTTGTGGTTGTTGCAGCTAAAGCTATTGTTGTTTTTGTTATTGAGCCACTAGATGATGTTGTAGTTCGGTTGTTTAATGTCTTGGTGGCAATTGAAGTTGCTGGTTCTTGTTCTGTTGTTGTCGATTCGGTTTTTATTTTAAGCAATTTATTGCCACTACTATTGGTGATGTTGCTGTTCTGTTTGTTTTTAAATGTTTGTTGGTTGGTTGCTGTTGTTGTTGTTGCCGCTGTTGATATTGATGTTGTTGTTATTGTATTTGTTGTTGTTATTATTGTTGAGATCTTCGGTGGTGTTGTATTTGCTGTTATTGTTTGTGTTTTAAGAGGTGGTGTCACAGTTGTGTTAGCTGTTTTTGTTGTTGCTGCTGATGATGACACCGCTGCTGCTGTTGCTGCCGCTGTAGTGGGTGTAGGTAATGTTGCTGTTGCACGTTCTTCTTGTAAATTGGCGTTAGTGTTAAATGCTGCACCTGTAATAAAACAAACAGAGTCATAAGACAAGTGCTTTATTTTCCTAGGAATTTATGTTTGTATTTTAGTTAGAACTAGATAAAAAATAAAAAAACAAAACATAGCCATTCAGCATTCAGCAAATTTGTTGGCATTTGCAAGAAATACTCAAATATTTATTAATTTATATGAGTTTAGTTACGGTTTAGTACCACAGACTATAAAATACAAATGGAAACAAAATAATGCAAATAAAATTATATTATAATCTGAAAATAAATGAGTTTTTATTGTACACAATACCTTTGAGACTAATAATGACATTTAGATTTAATTCTTTATTTATGTATATAAAATGAGGAGGGATGTTAGTTAGTACCGTTAGGTTTTACTGGGCATAGAGTGATAGGAAATTTGTTGTACAATAAATGGCGTTTACGCAAAAAGTGTAAAAAGAGTGTAAAAAATGGATAAAGGATCAGTGACATAGATCAATATATATATTCATAACAAAATACTAAATACTTGTACAATTTTTATAGAAAATATTTGAACTCTTCTGAGATTATACAATTTTTGACAAAAATGTTTTGATTTAAAGTGTTTTATATAAACAAATAAAAAAATCTATATTATAAACTGATATCTATTACAAGCATGGCTCTAACACCAATATAACATTTCTCTAGTGACCACAAACATTTTAATTTAAATTAAAAACCTTTGAGATTTTTGTTTGCCCTCTGATCTATAGTATTACTTCACGCTGTTGGGTTTTGTATGATTTGTTTGTTGCCACTCTGTGATTGACTTTTGTATCATATAAACATAATGTTCATATGCTTTAAGCATAAGATGATTTACAATTAAAATTATTAAGCGTAAAAATATAAAAGTTTATGACTATATTATATTTGTTAATAAAAATCCAATTTAGAAAATGTAACTCAACAAAATATTACAACATTTTTAGTTAAACAAAAAACTTGAAAGTCTCCTTAGAATTGGCTTAACTGATTCCTTATAAGAAATTTGAACAAACACCTGACATATGCTCGCATTTTGAATTGACATTGTTTAAAAATTATCAGTTTTTTAAAAGAAATTCTTATTTATTTATGATTTAGAAAACAAATTAATAAACATTTTTAAATATGTATATTAGGGTTATAACTTTTTGCAATTTTTGCAAATATCAAAAATACCACCGCATAGCCGTGTGGGGCACGAAAAAATATTAAAAAATATGTTGTCACTTTTCCTCTATCGTGAAAAAAGTTTCCGCACCAAACGGATTAAAGTTTTGTTCTTATTTATATAATTATTTTTTTTCCATTAAAACAATTACTCTTGCTTTTGTCTTAAATATCTAAATAGGTCGTGAAGTCCTTGTTATTACAAATGTGAAATTTCGCTAAATTTCTGTTGGTTCTTAAAATGAAGTATAAAAAAAGTAAAATATCTGTTATAAAAACTGAAAAATCTGGTCAAAGAATTTTACAAAAATAAGGATGGCATTGAAAAATGTAAAAAAATACAAAAAGTCGAAATACCTTTAAATGAGTTGAACAAGACCCCAAAGGAAGAAATTATTATCGGAAGATTTATCGCTTTATGCAGGACAAGTAAATATAAAGAGGAGAGCTAAATATAAGAACCATGCGCGTGGATCTTATAAAATGAAAAATTAGACGGTTGGTTCTATTTGTTTGTGCTTCCTGGTTTGAAATTTGGTTTGGTGGTCATTGCTTTAACGAGAATGATTTTGAAGCATTAAGCATATCTTTAAAAAGCTTCACGAAAGCTAACAAATTTTTCTTAAGGCATTGGGTAATAGAACCGTCTAAAATTAAAGATCATAAGCGCAGCAACATATGCGCCGAGCGTGCGATTAAAGTGATGCAGGATATATATCCACAGTCTAAACCATACGCACATTAAATTTAAAGTTTATATTTTATAATTCCTAGTATTTTTGTACAATAATGAAAAATCTTAATTTTTAAAAAATAAAAATTTAAAGCACTTTAGAAATCGCTTTCGGTGCGGAAACTTTTTTCACCGAATCAACCTAAAAAACAGTTTTTTATTATCAGAATAACATTCACCACATGGTACTGGAGTGGTATTTTGCACTCAAAAAAAAGTTATAACCTTAATGTATATGTTTTAGAAAAATATATAATAATTATATGCTTTTTAATCTAGAGAAGCAGATCTGATATACCTTTTATACAGTGCCTTATAAAAGTAGCAAAAACATTTCTGATGATGAATTTTGGTTAATTGTTAAATAAAAATCATTCTTAATTTAAGTCTCTTATGATTATTATTAATAAAAATATCAAAATTATTTATAAATGTTGAAAAGTGGAATTTTCTTTCTTTTCTTACTGGTGTTTTTGTAAAAAATGGATACAAACTTAAGGCCCCGATTACCGTTCACAACACTAAGTATTTTAATGTTGTATGTTGTAAACTGCGATTACGATTCACAACACTTATCGGCTTTATCGTATGAAAAATGCATGTTGTGTTGTAGTCGAGACAACATAACATTTTAGTGTTGTGAACGCTAATCGGGCTCTAAGGTTACTCAGAAATATGGCACTTTCTTGTGGTTTTATCATGGTGTTCATCTTATTTTTTGAGAGAAATTAATCATCTGTTCTGAAATTGATTTAGAACTAGTGATGTGAGTTAGCTCTTTAGTTTAGCACTGAATATTAAATTAGTTCCGAGAGTATTTTTTTAACATTACATTAACATTCTTTAACATGAAGTCAATCATGAATTACAATAGGAAAATCTGGTAGCTGGTCAAATGTATTCAACGTATGATAACTGGTTACAATGTAGCAGTGTTTTCTTTAAAAACTTTTGTGTATTTTATGTATTTTAATTACGGAGCTTTAAGTTTAACTCATGGCCAATTACATGGTGTAAATATGTCATAAAATCATTTTATTAAACATGTATCAAACATGCCATTTAGCTAGGCAATAATGAACTCAAAAAAAAAACGTAACCACTATTTTTAGCACAAATTTGTTTAACGATGTTTAATGTTACAGGTATTTTGTAAGAGCAAACATTATCAAATAAAATAAAACTAAACTTCTTCCTTAGTAAAAGAAGTCTTACAAATAAACACAAAAATAAAATGAATTTAATTTATCTTGTAACATGTGTGAAAAACATAATTTTTAAGTAAAGTGTTTTTTTTATTTGCATAACATTTTTCAGAAATTTCTTAAATTTATTGCGTTTTTTAAATAAATATTATTTTTCATATAAAAGTTATTCAAGTTTAATGTTAATTAAAGTTTTATTCGAGTTTTATTGCACTAAGTCATAGGTCGGCATCCTATAGCACAATAGTGCAGAGAGCACTTCACACATACACTTAATCTCTTTCATTCAGTAGTCATTGCGACAGAAATGTGCGCACATGCGGCGGATGCTTTTATATTTTTTTCAGAAATACTTCCCAACAAACATTTCAAATTAATAATGAATTACGAAAAATATTTTATAATTGATAATGCATTTGGTAACATGCATGTAATCAGCTTTTGAAGTATTAGAAGTTCCGTTTGTATATCAATCTTGTTGTTAATTTCTTATATGTTACAGAAAATACATTGTGAATGTATGTTTCCTATCTAAGTTGTTTTATATAATTTATATAATTATGGTTATGTTTGCTGGGTAGTTTGCTCACACACACAACCTCATTTTTCGCTTTGCCTACCTCTGCACTAAGTGTCAAAAACATTTTATATTCCAACATTTACCATTTTTTCAAATCTTAAAAATATCTTATAAGAAGGCGTATGATTGATTTTAATTTGGTTGTTAAATTTAGAAATAAAAATATATCTCTGTATAATACTATTTATCTTTAGAAAACCGATATTAGCCAAACTAATAGATAATAAATAATATATGTCAAAATTAAAGATATCATGGTGATAAACTTTATTTGTCCTTATATTTATTATGTAGTTTTAAAGAGTTTAAAAACATTCCTTTAGAATATTAAATTTCTTATAAAAAATTATATTTTAACAAACAAATATATCATTATTTTTTGTTTCTAACTATAATGCATACAATATTAAAACGCAAGAAGTAGCCTTAAGAGCAAGCCCAACTTAATTACAATTCATATCCACTAAAGATTAATCAATGTTTATTACTAAATATATACATATGTATACTAAGACTTACAAAAATAACTGAAAACGTAAACTTGTTGCTTCGATAAATTTACGATGGTCTCATAAATTACATTACGACTAGACTAGAGAACGTGTAATATGTATTTAAAAAACGTTTTTTTGTTTGCGAAAAAAACAAGAATTCTTACTATACTTATAAGAAACAGAATATTTGGTGGCCATAGCAATATTAAAGTTAAATTAAAGAAAAAAATAATAATAAGAATATTAAAAAAAAACTACAAATTAAATGTATTTTCATACTTGTAGATAGATAGATGGACATAGACAGTGGAAGTTAATTTTTAAAGATGCTGCTGGTTGGGATTTTGTAATAACTACAAGTACTCATTTAGTTAGTTTTTTTTTATTATAGAAGATGTGTTTGTAAGAGATTTTGATATGGCATACAGTGATTTTCTGTTGCAGTACAAAGTTGGAGGAAAATTAAGAATACAAAAGGTTTAAAAAATTTTGAAATTTTAGAAAAAAGTTATATGTATAAGTTATTACAATTTAATATGTTTATGAAAGTTTTATTTAACTAATTGTCCAAAAAAGATTTTGTTTTGCAATATTTATCATTTCATTTAATTTTAAGATTTTCTTTAAGAAGGCGTATAATTAATACTCATTTTTATGTTATTAAGTAAAAGTTAAATAAAAACAAATTTAAGTGTGTTAAAAGGTTTCTTTTGAAAAGCGAAATTAGCCAAACTTATGAATTATTAAATTAAATTGTAAAATAATTGCAAATATATAAATTTTAAAACATTTTTTTGTGCAACATTTTTAAAATTGTTTTAAAATTTATTGTGCTAAATCAGACAAATAAATAAAGAAAATATTGTTTCGACAGATATTTATTTGTTATTTATTAAACAATAATTCAAACCCATTTTCATGGAAAATAATAATTTTCTCCTTTAATACAGCACGTAGCCTTAGTATATTAGTATATACAGTCTAAGAAATTTAAGATTTAATAAATTTTTTTCATTTAACCGCTTAAGAAATTTAAGAATTAATGAAACTTAATTTTCCATGCCTACTTTGCTTTTTGTAGAGTATTCATTTGAAGAATAGCTTTTCATACACATTTCACAAACATTTAACACTATGGCATGAAACAGGAGATTTTATTACCTGCCGGTTTTAGGCTCTGTCTGTTTTTTTGTGTGTTTGCAACATCGTCATCATCATCATTGTTTGCTTCATCTTCAGCATCACCATCATTATCAGCTACGATATTATGACCCATTCATTAGTTGGTTAAATGTTTGCCAACAGTTTATTCTACGACTGTGAGATGTTTGTTGCAATAAAATTAATAAGCAACAACAATAATAACATGATTACAGCTTGACCAACAAACACAATATTTATGTTGTAGTTGCTGTTGTTTGTTGGACAACATTAAATATTTTTTTGTTGTTTGTTTTGCTTTGTTTTGTTTTTATTTGCAAAATGTAGGTGAACAACTTGTTTATAAATCATATGTACTCGTACTCGTGTACTCTCATATCAACGAATGTACATATGAGTAAGTGCGATTATTATTATTAATGCCTGTTGTTGTTGTTGTTTTATGTGTATGAGAGAATTTTTTTGTGTTTGTTTGTTAACACGTGTGTGTCTGAAAGTGTGTATGTTTGTTGAAGTGTGAGTAAAAGTATGTGCTTGTGATATTGAATGTTGTTGTAACGCCCAACGGAAATGTTTAGTTGTTGTATAGCAGAAGCGTGTGTGTATGTTTGTTGATTTCCAATATCAATCGTTGTTGTAAGTACAATTGGGCAATGCACTCACACAGGTATTCGCATTTGTAGTATAAGTATGTATATGTATATACATAGATATGCAAAATTGTATTTGGATGAATAATGGTACTTTTTTGGGAATAATTGCACGTACTTTTTGTTTAGATATTAATTACTTTGATGGTTACAAAATGTGGTTATGTAACAACTTAAGTATTTAAATATTAATTTTGTTCTGGTTCTTAAGTTCAGAAATGTTATCATGTATCGAACGAACATACTTATAATTTCGTAAAATATTTGACAATGGTTGTTGAAAATAAATATTTTTAAAGTAAATATAGTGGCAATATTTTAACACGTAGTCTTACTACAATGTTGTTATTAAAACAATTTGATCACTGTCTTAAAGTACACAATACAGGGGTAAGTCCCAAAAGTAGTGACCAAACTTAGCCAATGAAAATAAAAAACTAATTTTTACAGTTTCTAGTACTATTTAGCCTCATATTGTACAAGAAAAAGAAAAACGCTATTATACCATTATTTTCAACACTTGTACTCATATGCATACAATTACTTATTTACTTGGGTTTTTTCTCATTTAATCTTCAGAAGAAATAAAATTAAAAAATTAATCATTTTACTTTGGGTGTCTGCTGGCTTGGGTGATTACAAAAATTTAGCAATCTGTTAATTATAGGATTAAAATCAATCAATTTTTAGGTGTAATAAAAAAAAACGAATAAAATTTTGAGAATAAATATTGTTTAATTAAAAAAACTATAAAACAGTTAAATGTTAGCCAATAAAAAATTGCCTTTTAAATAAAGAAGTAAATTCTTAAGTGGTTAGTCGTTTGGGAATTTTTAAGAACTAATGGAGAACAAAATAAATAAGATTTATAAATTCACATGAATATATAAAATAGAAAATTTAAGTTGTCCAACTCAAACACTTTTCAAAAATTTCTAGAAGATTTTCTCTCACAGTTGATCATTTATTGAGCCTAAAATAAAATTTTTATTATAATAGAATGATTTGATTACAATTTTTAAATATGCATATAAGAAGGCGTATGATTGATATTAATTAAGATGATATTGAAAACAAATTAATTAAAATATTTCTAGGTGGGATACAATTTTTATTTAAAAATCCGAAACTAGCCAATCTAATTGGCTATTACAAAATTTAAAAATATTTGAGAAATTTTTTTTTTCGGGCTTAATTTTATTTTTTTTCAGAGTCTTTGTTTCTAGTTGAGAACAATTTTGTCTTAAAAAAAACGAAATTAATCAAATTAAGGGACTATTAGACTATTAAGACAATTTTTTAAAATTTAATTTGTTTAATTTTGTGGTAAAAATATTTTTTAAATGTTATTATCTAAAGAGAAACATTTTAATTGCTTTTAATTAAAAATATTTCTACGTAAATTCGAATTTTTATTTAGAAAACCGTAATAAGCCCAGTTATACACTATAATTGAACTAAAAAATATTTTTTTAAAATTTAAGATAATTTTGAAAGTTTTTCTGGTGAAAATTATATTTGTTTATATACATAATTACCTACTGAGAAACATTTTAATTTTAATTTTATTAAAAATATTCCTAAAAAGTATAGAACATTTATTTAGTAAACAAAAATTAGCCAAACCAAAAGACTAGTAATAAATTGAAAAAAAATTTAAATTTGTATTTTGGAAAAAAACATTTTTTTAAATATTTTTTCTGAAAATTCATTTTTTTCTCACATTTTCTAAGAACTGTTTTTGCTTCATTTCGTTTTATTTTCCTCTGTTTATTTTTAAATTTAAAATTTTAAAAAGTGATTGTTTTATTAGAATTTTAAAAAGAAGATTGATATTAATTATGATGGTTATAGGAAAAAATAATAATTAAAAATATTTCCTGGCTTGATGGATATAATTGGTTTAAGCAATACTATTCAAAATTTAAGATATTCCGCAAAATTTTGTTGAAAACTTTTTTTATATTTTATATTTCTTAGGTTTTGTTAATTTTTCTATTAAAATTTATTAAATTTTTATTTGAGTTTTTGTAATGAATTATCAAAAATATTTTCGTATAACAAGGCATATTTTTCATAATAATTATGATATGATATTGGCAAAATATTAATTAAAAATATTTCTTGAAGTGATAAAATATTTCTTCAGAAAACTGAAATTAGCCAAACTAACAATCTATATATAGTATTTCAATCGGAGTATTTTTAAAATGTTCATATTCATATTTCATATTTTATTTTAATATTTTTTTTAATATTTCATATTCAGGAGTATGATTTAATTATTATTGTAAAATATATTTTTTTTAAATATTTTTGGGTGAGATAAAATTTTTCTTCAGAAAACCGAAATCAGCCACATTAATAGAATAAAATTAGGTTAACAAAAAATTTCTAAATCCCAAAAAATTTTAAAATAAATAGTTAAACTCTTTGGTCATGATGAATTATAAAATAATACATATTGAGCAGCGCACAATCTTGCTTATTTATCTATATAAATCATAATTTAGAGAGAGAAATGTATCTACACATTGGTGCCGCCTTCCCATTTAAACCATAAACATTTTATGAACCAATAATACCTTTTTTATTGTTATTATAGAATGTGTTTTTAAATATAATTGATGACTTTTAAGCACTATTAACACGCTGTTTATTAAGAGTTAGTGCTAGTACGAAAAAATATAAATTTTACAATTTAAACCCAACAACTAAAATATATTTCTATTTACAACATTTTAATGAAGTGATCAATAATGATGTAGTCAATGTTATTTATTTTGAGCCAACTTTCGTCGGACGGACTGCCACATGTCTATTGCAATTTAATACCTTTATACTCTACTACATGTGGTATTAATTTTCGGTAACATGCAGTTAAATGCAGTCTGGTCTCTCATACGGGTATTGATGATTAATATCCAGATGATCACATGCATACATGCTGGAGTATCAACAAGTATTATTGTATTTTCTATTAAGTCTTCCAACATGCTGAGGAGGTTTGCGTGTTAAACGCAAATTTAATGCATTTCAATTTAATTTAAACAATGTAGTAAAACTGCAGCAATGTTGCTTTTATTTTCTCAAATTTATTTCTTTCATTATAAATCTTTATTTATTTACTGGAAAATGTAAGTGTTGTGTGTGTGTGTGTTCGAGATGATCCATGAAGCCAGTGACAACTATTACATCTAATGGCCCAGAGTGGGCGTTTTATTAAAATTTCATTTTTAGCTTTTTTTTATAACATTTTTAGAAAATAAATCAAATTTAAAATTATATTTTAAGTTTTTATTACCGTTATTACGAGTACGTTTTATTATTTTAAATTCCCAGTGTTGTATGAATTTCATAGTATTTGATGGTTTGGTTAATATGCATGTTAGATCTAATTCCCATGCTGTGATTCAGAGTTCAAAGTTGAGGGAAGACAACAACAACAAAAACAGCAACAACTACGGCAACATGAGCATCAGCAATAACATATGTTACTTTTTCGTTGTTTATTGTTTAACTGTTTTGTGCTAACGTCTTTTGCCGAAAAAAATATATATACATACATATATGCATAAAAAACTTGCATAATGTTTAAACAATTTATTATATTTCACAGTTGATAGGGTTTTTTGAAGTGAGTTTTTTTTAATAAATGAAAGGGGGTTTAGAGGAAAGGAGTTACATATTATGATATGTTTTAATTTTTTGTTTTAAATGTATTAAAAGTGATAGAATTAAGAAAAAAAATTCCGTTCGATAGCATAATAAAAATTTAATGAAATTGTTTAGTAGTTACCTTTATATTAAAGATATATTACTGTTATACCTAATTTTATTTTTAAAATTTTAAAAACTTTATTATTTTCTATTTATTTTACATTTTTAAATTTTCATATAAGAATTAATTGCGGTAGTATTTGTAAAAAAATCACAAAAATATCGCAATGTAAACAGCAATTTTCCACAAAAAACCATAATTTGCCAAGATTGTGGAGTTTTAATTGTCTAGAAAATATTTTCGAAAAAATTTTCTATAAAATTTTTATCTGCAAAATAACATTTTACGGAATGCCTAAGCAGTAGATATATTTTATTTCTTATTTAAATAATTTTTTAGACAAAAAGGAAACATCTTTACATTTTTAAATTTGAACGCCTACATGTACAATTGATGTTAATTAGAGTGATATTTTTGAAAAACTTATAAGAAATATTTCTTCAAAAGATAGTAGATATTTGTGAAATGGTTTGTGGTTACAAACAGAAAATGTTTTCAATTGAAAGCTTGAAGTATATATAAAGGAATCATTAAAATTTATTGACTAAATTCATCAAAGAAAACCTATGAGCATTACTAGTAACTACAAATATGTAAATAGTTTTAAACATTAGTGTCCATCTAAATTCGGGATGTTATAAATTTTGGAAAAACTTTAGAAGTATTTTATATTTACTTCCTAAACAAATGCACAAGATTTCTCGTTGTCCTAATGAAAAATATTTAAATTTAATTTGAAAAATATTTAAATTTGTGTTTATTTTCATTTTCTTTTCAATTTTAAAACTTTCATACATTTAGGCGTATGATTAATATTAATTGTAAAGATTTTTTAAAAAATCTAAAAAATATATTTCTAGTAATGATAAACTTTTTCTATAAAAAACCGAAATTAGTCAAGACTTAAAATTATATTGCTTGTAATATTAAAATAAATATTTAATATTTCTAATTTCCTATAACTCTGTTTTTTAAAACACCCTTTTTATTTACAAACATACACTTGTTGCTGATGTTGTTAAAGGAATTTTATTTAAAATGATTTGTGTTTTAATCCCAAAATTGTTGTTTTTTATTTCTTAGGATTTTTTTCTTAAATTTATACATTTTTATTTATATTTTTTTGTTAAACATTTGTTAATATACGATTCGGCGTCTTTTGTCTTTAACAGTTTATTTTCGGCTAAATTAGCGTATAATTGCTTAGTAATGTTGTTTTTTATTATTAGTTTTAGATAAAGTCGTAAAAAGCACACAATAAATATTCGTAATGACAACACAACTCAATATATTTTTATATCAGAAATTTTTGTTGAAATGTTAAAAAAAAAATCTTCTTAAAATATTCACATGTAAGTAATAAACACATGTGCCGCATTTTAATTGTTTGTCAGTTATTTATTAAACGTTAAGGTTGTCAAAGGTTGCAAATATATTTTTGTTAGAAATAAAAATTATTCCTTGTTTTTATATTAATTTGCGATTCTCTCAATAGACTTATAGTTAAATAAAATTTAATTTATTTTTATATCAGATTTGAAAAATTTAACTATGTCTCTATTTGTAGCATAAACTATATTTTATGTGTCTATTTTAATTCTTTTTAAAGTATGTATGTACTTACTTTTTATCATTACAAATCATACATTGTAGCTAAGAAAACTATAATTCTTTAATTTTTATGTTGATTTATATATTGGGTACTTTGTAAACCATAAAAACAAACATCTCTAAAAAATTCGTTACAATCTCTTGACTTGTACAAGTTGCAAGAAATCATCATTAAATTAGCCTCTGGACTTTTAGAAAGGAATCGGTTTAGAGCAAACATAACAAAATATCATAAGAAATATGTAATTCTTAATGCATTTTTATAGTTATGCTAATTAAATAATATTTTTCCGAAATACAAATACAACACACAACAACAATGAAACAAAACTAACAAATTGACTACTTCACTCTAATATGGACACAACAATAACACCAGCAACAATATAACAAAAAAAGTACAACAAAAATATAAAGAAATATTTTAATGCCCCCTACAAACAGTAAACAAAAAAGGATTGGCAATGATGTTTATCAATTGGAGTGAATTGTTTGCTAGACATTCCATACAACCAGCTATCCAGTCAGCTAGACGGCCACCAGGCAGCAGCTCCGCTCTAAAGGAATGGTAGCTGTGGCCAATAGTTTTTTCTATCTTTTTTTGCTTCGTTAACCAACAGTGAAACTTGTGTAATCATTGTAACTTGTAGGTTCTTCCATTCCTATTTTGAGACGTTTCTTTTTTCTTCTCTTCATCTTTTCGGTTTCTTATTGTTGTTTGTATGAAAACAAAATGTTTTATTGTTATTAATAATTGTTGTTGTTATTTTTTATTAATATTTCTTTATACATTTTTATTGTTATTTTATTATTTGTGATTTGTTTGATGACCGATAATCAAACGAACAAAATGTAGGAACAAAACAACAGCAACAAAATTAGACAATAGACAGTGTAACAATTTGGACAAAGACAAAGGCTTCTTTCCAATTGTGTTAAAGAGAGAGAGAGAGAAGAGGTGACTATTTTCATCAAATTCCCTTCTATAAAAAACACAGTGGTTTATGGGTTCGTTAAGAGACAGTAATTTTTGAAGATTTGCAAAATTTGTAACATAGTAATACAGTTTGAATAGAATGTTTAAAAGTGAGAGAGATGTTAAAAATCGAGGGAAACCTTTTATAGACTTTTTAAAGGAGAGCTTGAGTTTGAGCAAGATATTTTTAATGGAAAAGCTTTTTAATGGAAAAGTTATAGCAAATGTTGAGCTAGAGCAAGAGATTTCATTGTTTTGGAAAATGATGGTCTTGACGGATCGACTTTTTGTTATAGAAAATGTTGAGCTTTAGCGAGAGACTTTTACGAGAAAAGTTTGTGTTTGAGCTTGAGCGCGAACATTTTTTTCGAAGAACTTAAGCTTAGCAGAGAGGCTTTTTATAGAAAAGCTAGAAGTAGTTAACAGATTGAGCTTAAACGATATATTTTAATAGAATAGTTTTAGATAAAGCGACAGTTTATTTTACAAATCTTGCGCTATAGGAAGTGATTTCAGTTTCATCGAGAAAACTTTTATGAAAAGCATTAGTTGAGAGATAGACTTTTTATAAAAACAATTTAGGTTGATACAGAACTTATAATAGTGTAAAATTATAATAGTGTAAAAAAGTATAAAAGCATAAAATTATAAAAGTCTAAATGAATAAGAGTATAAAAGTTTAAAAGTGTAAAAATATAAAAGTATAAAAATGTAAAAACATAAAAGTATAAGTATAGTATAATAATAACCCCATTTTAACTTCCCTATACTTTAATTTAATTTCCCGACCACTGTTCTTTAAGTTTCAAACTACCCCATTAATATATTTCTCTTTCTTTGTCATCATATTAAGTTAAAACGAAACAAACGTATTTTACAAATGCGGTCAAAAATAAAGTTTATATGTTAATGCTAATGTCTGATAATGTATGAAATAGGTTGCATGTCTCTGTTGGAACATAAAAAGTGAAATCTCCAAAATAATGTTAGTTTTTTGCTGTGAAATTTATAATAGTGACATGGAAACATAAACCAATACAACAAACCGAAAACAAAAATGGTCCCAGTAGTACAAGACCCAGAAGATGAAGCGCGCAACATACACACAACTAGTTGGACATAAAACATTATACTCTTAACTAAAGTAATGCGCGTTAGCAAAACTAAAAAAGAGCGACCAGAAAACTCTTATTTTCATTAGCCATAACAACAACAACAACAACAGTAAAAGAAAATACAGCAGAAGATCCAAATTAAACTCCTTGTTGGTCGTGTCTTCTTTATGTTGACAGACAGGGTTTCTTAGTTGGTTGTATTTGGGAAGTATTAATCTTATTCTACTAAAGCTACTAATTCTTTGTATACCTCTATTTTTATTTATATTTCAGATAGTTTGAGATAGATTTTTCTTTCTTCTTTAATTTCTTTCTGGAAGTCTGTCACTTGAGTTTAAGCTTTTTTAAATAAAATTGTTTATCTTTGTCTAGAAATATATTCTCGATAATTTAAAAAAAAGATCTCTCTGCTCAAGTTTTCCTCTTTTCATTCCTTTTCTTATCCTGCCTGCATTTGAGAACTACTGCCTTAAGGTGATTACATAAGTTAGTTAATTTTTCCCCGCTATGTTTTATTGTGTTTTATTTAGTATATTTTTTTATATAATATCGTTGTTAATACATATTATTTTTCTTAGAGCTTACAACATACATTGTTAATAGCCTGGAGTGTTTTGTTGCTGTTATTTATTTTTGGGTTTTCTTTCTTCAACTCTTGCACTGCACTCTGTGGCACTAGACGTTCAGCACTAGGCCAAAGTTAAGTTAACCAAATAACCAAATAGTACATACATATAAATTTAGCAACCTCCATCATATTAGCATTGGGTTTGGTATATAATCACTCTAACAAAGTACTCGTACTTAGACTATAGTTCGATATTTTTTGTTTTTTTTTCATACATTTACAAATACATTTATTTTTGGGTTCATGAGTTTTTGGCAATTCCATCAAAATAACGTCGCCTGGCCTGGCCTAAAATCAATGTTTGGGAATTTTAGTTTTATTGTTGCTATTGCTAGTTTGAAGTTGTGTCTACTATTACTCCTCTATTGTAGTCGTTTTTCTTTTGAGCATCTTGAGCTGGTAATAACTTGTCTGTTGTTTTTTTTTTTTTTTTGGTTTGTGTGGCTGAGGCTGACACAAACTTACACTGACAACTTGCCAGTGCCAGGGAAGTGGTGTTGATAACGCTGCCACTGCCTTTACTTCTTTCTTGTGTGTTGTGTTCAATTGATCAGTCTTTAACGACATGAATTTTAAATTTGGATGAGCAGTTTTTTCTTCTTCTTTCGATTAGCATATATTACTATTATGTGAAATGGCGGGAGATGGTTTCCCCAGGGAATGTAATACATTGTAGTACGATATGTTTTTTTTATAAGGATGTTTTAATAAAATTATTGATTTGATTAGAAATAATAAATTTGTGAATTGCTTAGACATATGATAAATATTATGTAATTTAAACAAGAAGGTTATGATATTTAAGAGAGGTTAAAGTGGCGATATGAATGCTTGAATATTTTCTTAACTAAGAACAAAAAACAAAAGACTTAATATCAGAGTTAGAAATTATAATTTTCCCCTGAATTTTATTGAGATATTATAAATTTTGTAGCAGGCGATAAATTTCGTCTGTAGGAAGTTCTCTCACCAGCGATATATAGCTTCTATATGAAATTTTCGGGCTGCCGACAAGGTTTTCTATAGAAATGTTTGACTATTGAAAAACTTTATTTCATGCTACATTATTTCTTAGCCAACCTTCCTACTTAAGTGTCCATGAATTCAACCATATAATAAAATGTTGATCACAGAGTAGGGTTCCTATTTTGAAATTTTCTCAGTAATTCCTATGAATATTTTGTCAGTAGTTTCTTGGACATTTTTGTCGGTAATGTTTTTTAAGTTTACTTCTAAATGTTAAAGCATTCAAATGATGAAAGAAACGACTGCCCGGGCAAGTTATCCTATAAGCATTGAACAATGTCAAAATATGTTTTTCACTATTTAAATTTCATCGACTTCCTTATACATCCTAGAAAGTTGCATGTGTTGTAGTTACCTATTCCAATTCTAGTCCTTATTGGTCAATGAGCTGTCATCACACACGCTATAAAAAACCACTTGTCTGTTTATCCTATTATGGGTAATATGTATATATAAAAAATATTGTTAATTTGGTTGATCACATTCCGCTAACTTTTGGTTATCTCTCTTTAAAAATGGCGGTTTTACATCATCCACCGTCTCCTTTAAATTACAGTTCTTGAAAATAGTTTATTGGAAAATCTCAAAATATTAAATTTCCTAGTTTGAAAAACTTTAATGCTTTCTGACTGAATTTAGTTTTAAAAAGTTCCTTGGTATACCCAAGAATCAACATACAATTTTTCTTGTTATTTCCTAGGAATTGAAACAGACCAGCAAATTAGGAACCCTATCACAAAGTGTGTCGGTCTGTCCACTTGAATTTTTTTATGTATGTAAAATGTAAAATTGTGATGGAGGTGCATCATGATGTTGTTAGTAGTGATGATTTAAACAATGACTGATTTAAACTAAGTGTGAGAGTAGACTCAACAGAAACAAACATAAACCAACAAACAACATGCTGCAATCCAAGTTTTTTTTGTTTGTAATCATGTTGTACATTTTTTATGTAGATTTTTTTCCAGTGACCCAATGAAATAAAACGATGACTTTTTAACACACTCTTGCTGATGACAGACACAACTTTGAGACGGACAGATGGAAACACAGACGACAGACGGACAAAGAAACATACGTACTGAAACTGATGTACATACAAAGAAGACATGAGATCGATGAATTGTGAATAAACTGTTTTTTTTACGGAAAACAACAAAGACCATGTTTTTTTTTTGTTGTGGGGTGGAATATGTTTTTTTATTCGGTTGGTTGGATTTTGTAGTTTGTGAATCTCCATTTGAAACATTATAGTGGCACTAGAGTTCACATCATGTCATTCAGCGTACTGTAGTTAGACGGACATTTATGCATATGCGATAAAAACAAAGTTAAACTCTGCGAATATGACCATTTCATCATTTGTTAGAGGTATTTACACAATGGCACTAGTAAGCTGATTGGGTGGGCAATAATCATAATCATCGCATAAGGATGATTATTATAAAACTTAATAAAGTTTTACTTAAATCAAGTTTCAATCAATATATTAGAAACAAGAGAAGACAAGTCAAGCATTTATAAAACTAGATCATGGTTATACGAATAACAACAATTGTTTTCTCATTTTGAAATATAAAAAACCTTTAATTATTTGTTTTAACATTGACCCACAGTGCCACATCTTCTTAGCTTAATGCACTAAAATTTAAACGCAATTTATCTTATTACCATAAACATGTTATAAACTAACTGATGAATATCCCTTCAGTCTGTAAATCTTATGCTTACTAAAAGTTTATACAAGTATGCTCAATAAAAAAAATATAAAAGTCAGCCGAAAAACGAAAAACACTCCGTCTGTCTATCCTTTCATGGGTAATATATTTAAAAAACTATTGTAAATCGTGTTGTTTCTGTTTTATCTGCCGGCAATGGGTCTCTGGGATTTTAGTTTCTATTTGTCTGCTTTTGTTTTCAGTTGTCCTACAAACTACCTTCGCTTTCGATGAGAATCTTATTGAAGGCATTAAGGGAATTTCCAATTAACTTGGTTACATCTTAAAAAAAAAAAAAAACAAAAAAAAATAAAATAAAATAAACAGCACAACAGCAATTGTTTTGACTAGTTTTAAAACAATATTTGCTGGTGTTTTGTAAATTGTTGCTGTTTTTGCAGGTTTAGTTAATTTTTGGTTTCTTTTGGCGATATTATCTCTAAATAAAGCCCACGAATGTTGTGAAGTTGTTAAATTTTCTGTTTTCGTACAATTTCTGGGTTTTTGTTTGTATTCTATTTTGTTAATAGACTTCCTCCTCCTTAATTTAGGTTTTTTTCAGCTGTTGTTGCCTGCATTTCAAATTATTTGAAAGCTTAAGTAATCGTACTATATAAATTTCTTCCTATATAGTGTTTGTTGAAACTAATGATGTATCATCTTCTTATTTTTTTTATCTAAAGGTATTTGGTTTCTGTTTTTGTTGTTGAAAATAAATAGATGATGCTTTTTTCAATTTGAAACTTTAAATTTCAGTTATTTGGCTCACATTATTTGTACATACTGTGGAGTTTTAGTTGATTTGTGTAGAAAACAAAGACTTTCGCATTAATTTAGTTACAACGTAAAGTGGATCTATTGTATCAGCTCCTTAATTTGTTATATGAAGTTTTCAAAGAAAATTTTTGACAGTTTGGACGATGCTATAAAATAACGAAATGTTTTAAACTAATTTAGTTTGAAATAATTTAGTCTAGTCTTAATCTAGTCTAGTCATAGTATATGTTATGAAAGCACTATAATTTCTTTTCTGTAGTTTTTAAAACTTTGTTAATAAAATTATTCTTTATTGATGGAAAATAGTTCATTGTTTTAAACAACTTATGTGCAGACCACAAAACCATTCCAAAACAATAAACATTTTTATCAGATTTCCTCATACCTAATTTTACCGTTACTTATTCGTTAAACCCCCAACCATAAATCAAATTGCCTGATTTAATACAACTTAAGCAACTGAAATATTATGATATTAAATATTAATGTGCTACTTAAACAAAAAATCTAATAAATTTAATTTAATTATATGGTTACTTTAAACAAATAGACAACAAAATATATAAAATTAAATTAAGAAAAAAAAAAACAGTATTAAATAGCAATATTTATTGATTTTTAATAAGATAAACTTGTTGTTGTTGTTTTTGTAATAAAAAAATCTCAACTACAAGTGCTTGGAAAAAAATTCATAATGAAATTAAAATAATGATAAAATTATTAAAAGCTCATAAAAAAATAAAATAAATTCTGTATATTATAATAACGGTGGTTTCAAAAAAAAGCTTGAATAGCTCTCTTAAATAAGAAGCTAAATCTAAAATCTAAAGAAGTAAAAAACATAATTTTAATTTTAATAAGTATAATAAATGTTTTATGCATTGAGAGATATTTAGTAACTAAATAAAAATCAAGTCTGAGGTGAGATTTTATTAAAATTTAATTTAAATTATTTTCATGTTGTGTTCAGCTCATCATTTTTATAGACAATAGTCAAAGTAGAAGCAGACTTAATGTGAATTTATATTTGTGATTTGCTGTTGTTGTTGGTTTTAACATGTGTCAGATTTAGGTTTTGTTTATTGAACTGGTTCTGCTTAATTTGTCAACCAGAAGAGGTGCGGTGTTTGATTTTGGTTTTGCTTTTAAGCGGTGAATTAGTTACTACTGCATTTAGAAGATGCGCTAGATGGCGCGTATAATATTTATATATGAGCATATATATACTATTTATTTAAACATCTCGTTTTTTATAGTATATTTATGTATTTTATTTTTTTTAAATGCTGTACTGACCATACGCGTACAGTTAAAATGTTGAAGATGGCCTTCAGAAAAGCAGACTGTATGTATTTAGCAAAAATATTGTGCAGTTTTTAATCAATTATGAGCTGTTATACAAATCAAAAACATTTTTGACTAATTATTGTATTTAATTTTTAATTGTCTGGGAAAATATTTTTTTATATAGTTTAGTAAATTGTTAAATATTTCTGTGTTTGTTGCAATTTAATTGTTGAAATATTATGGAGTAAAACAATTTTGACAATATTTTCTTTATATGTTGTTGGGAAAATAGTTTAAAATTTTTATTTACCTGTATTCAAATTGTATTTTTAATGAAGTTTTTAATTTAAAATTTGAAATATTGAAGCAGGAAATTAGTATGAGTGCTACATTCTTAAGAGACTTAAGACACAAACTTGTTCTCTCTTGTTAAGAAGATGTTTTCAAAAGACTTAAGAAAGAAACTCCAGCAG
Source organism: Bellardia pandia (assembly GCA_916048285.2). NCBI lineage: Eukaryota > Metazoa > Arthropoda > Insecta > Diptera > Calliphoridae > Bellardia > Bellardia pandia. The sequence continues at coordinate 25,740,335 of OU696530.1, read as the reverse complement.
CCATTTTTAGTTTAAAGATTTAAGACCCAAACTTTTTTCTCTTTCGTTTAGTTAGGAAATAGTCAAGACTTAGGAAACGAACATGAATAGCCATTTCTAATTCAAAGACTTAGGATACGAACTTAGTCCCCGATTATCGTTCCCAACACTAAAATCTCTACTACAACACAACGTGAACGATAATCGCAGCCTTAGTTTTTATAAAGATTTAAGAAATAAACTTACAAAATGTGAAAATTAATGAATGGGATTAAAATTTAGAACTGTAGAAACTATTTTTTGTACTTTTTATACAAAAGTATCTTATTTTTAGTATTTTTGCTGTTTTAGTTAAAGATTTTAGATTATTTGTATGATTTTTATAAACATTTGGAGCATTTTACAAAATTGTTTATAAATTCTTTATAGAACAAACTGGTACCATAAATACCACAAAATATTTTTTTTTCATATTTTTCAATTTAAATATTGACATGTACAAATCGTTTTTAGTTTAGAATGTGAGTAAACAATTTTTAGGTTATTATTTTCAAAATGTTTCTCTTATGACACTAACCACATTTGTTTTTGCATACGCCGACATGTAAGCATTCTAAAGCTGTTTGCGTTATTTTTTACGCAATAGTTAAATTTTAGATTATATCCTAAAAATTCAACTTAAGTTTAATTGAAATTAAAATTATTCATTTGCTAAACTATTTTTTACTAATATTAATAATAATTATCGTGTTTAAGTTTTGCAAATAGACCCTATAAACACTAAAGAGGCAGCGCTGAGGTTGCTTAAATTATGGCAACTTTATTAAAAAAATTTAAATTACTTATAAATTTATATTTTTTTTTTGAAAGTTCAAATTTAAGAATATAAAAAATTAAAAATTCTAGCTTTTTTTGGGCGATCGTTAAAATTAAAAATTTCTTTAAGAATGAACAATGTACATTTATATCATGTACATAATATGTAGGTACCATGTACGATGCTCAATTGTACATAGTACCTACATATTATAAATTTCTATTTTTCTGAAAGTTATTTTTACAAAGATAGTTATAGTATAAAAACATGTGCAATTTTCCAAATACATATTAAGAAATACAAATTTTAACTTTAATTTTAACAATTACGAAAGCAGTTTTGGAAACCTTCATGTATTTCTTAGTTATCCTTAAAGAGTTTTACCAGCCCTCAATGTAGACCTTATGGGTAAAATTGTAAAAAAAATATCGTTAAATTTATTAGTAATTGCGGAATTTTTTTTTGTTGATATATATACATATTAGTTGTTTCATTCTTCATTGAGTTATCTAATTTTATTCAAAATATGAATATGGTGTCCTTTAATTTCCCTCCGCTCTTAATGGTTTAACTTTTCGTCTATTCATAATGATGAGATGACTTTATTCCACTGAACGCCCAAAAAACTAATCAAATCCAAAAATGTTTTGCATAAAGCGTCAACTTAGTGTTCTCTTTCTCTGTATAAACTTGATTATCATATATTTTTTTATTTCTGTAACTTAAATTTAAAATTTTTATTTCGTTTGACTTTAATGTTCTGTTATTTTCAATTTGACATGTTTAACGTCCAATTCGATTAGTCACACCAACTTGCCAACTAAAGTATATGTGATTTTAGGACATTTGGAAATAAAATTATTTGCTAATAACAAGAATTTTAAAAAACAGAAGTTGGTCAGCATGATTTTGTGGTGCCACCACACAGCAAAAAAAGAAATAAATTCGTGGAAAACTAAAAGAATAAATTTACACACATTTTAATTCAAATTCAAAGAATCAATGCATATATAAAACAACATATTTTAAGATAAATATTAACGTCAACTTTTAGAAGTAAGTAGAATATACATATATAGAATAATCAAAAAGTATGTATTGAAATGAATAAGTTAAATGATTGTATTGAAATTTTATTGTAATAATCAAAAAGAAAGGAAATACATTTACAGATCCGCGTTGATATTCAATCACATTCTTTATGTCTCTACATATCCATTTAATTATTAGCTATGACCATCATTGTAGAATTTATTTAACTCACAGTATTAACTTAACAGTATTCAAAACTGAAAGTGTTAATTCGTAAGGAAATACAAATAGTCGCCAAGTTTTTTAGATAAATATTAACGTCAACTTTTAGAAGCAAGAATGTAGATAGAAGCATCAAAAAATGTAAATTGAAATCAACAAGTTAAATTATTGTACTGAAATTATATTTTAATAATCAGAAAGAAAGGAAATACAAATAGTCGCCAATTAATATACTGAGAAAAATTGTAATTATCGTATCCTTTCGTATCAAATATAAAAATAATTTATTTAACTCACAATATTGAGAATTAAAATATTCCTTCTAATTCGTAAAAAAATAAAAACAATTGCGAATGATTACTGATAATGATCGTAGTATTCATTAAATTACTAACTTATACATTACTTTGTTGTTTTTGTTCGTATTTGTATGTATTTGAAATATTTTTTTATTGTTCCCAATATTTCAATTAGCGTCGCTAATTACTCACATTACAAAAATGTGAGTTTATAAAAATCATTCCCTAGAATGCAAATTTAAATTACTAAATACTTCTTCTCTTTATAAACTTTTACTTTTAACAATGCATTCCTTTAAATTACTTTTTATTAAGCATATATGCATGTGGCAACACTTAACAATCAAGTTATTATATTTATTTATTTATATTTTTTTCTTAATGCAAAATTTCTTGATTTATGCATGAATTTAATTTTTTTTCAAATAACTGTGAATTCGTTTTCAATAAAATTCTTTATGCCCATTAATTGCATACTAAACACTGAAATTTTTAATTAAATGAAATAAAGAACATATTTGTTTTAAATTGGAAAACAAATTTCAAATGACAGTTACAAAGTAGTTAAGTCATTAGTAATAAAAACATATTATGAGTAAAATAAATTTTTATTGAATATTTATATGATATTTTTTTTATTCAGAGAGATTTTAATGTAACTTTGGTAATGAGCAGGATTTTAAAGAAGACTGTGATCAAGGCAGTAATCATAAGTGCTATAGAATGTTTTTATTTATGCGTTATTTTAAAAATTAAAAATAAACTTGACATACATTTGAACAAATTTGAAGTATTTACTGGTAAAAATCAGTAAAAATTTCTAACTAAGTATAAACTTTAAGCTTTTAGTTGAGTTTAAGAAATTAAAGAAGGTCAATGTTCGATTTGAAAGCATATAATTTTATATAAGCAGAAGCTTCCACTTAAATTAAGCAAGAATCAAATATGTTTTTAATTATATCTCCAATTTCTCAACGGTTAATCCGATTGATTTTAAGTTTTAAATAAAGCCAAGGAGTATTCGAGTCTAAATTTTGTAGATAGACCTCACAAGCCCATCAATAAGTAATAAGTTTTATAAGTAACTAGTTAAACCCGGTGTGCTTTGCTACCCCCCCCCCCTCGTCATAAAATAAAATAAAACGTATTTATATATTTACAAACATTTATTTATTTAATTTTAATGTATTTATTGAAATGCTTTAGGCGAGGCCATGCCCCTTTGTCCACTTACATAGTCAAGAATTTATTATTTCGTAAGAATATTCTATTGTGAAAATTTAATGACGATCGGTCCAGTAGTTAAGACTATATTACGATTTTCAATTTTCCTAAAATTTGGCGTGAAAAGGGGCGTGGCTTAAGAAATCTTTATTTTTACCTCGCCTGGAGTATATAATGTGTATACAATTTGAAGTAAATCTGTTAAAAACTATATGGGAGCAATTACATAATTTTTAAAAAGTGGGCGTAAAAATGGGCGTGGTCAAAAAAAGTACCCTATTAATCATACCAGAGTCCCAGTTAAATGCTGTGAAAATTTCAAAATATCGGTCCAGAGGTTTGGTCTCCAATTACAATATTTTAAAAAAGTGGGCGTAAAAGTGGGCGTGGTAAAAAAAACTACCCTATTATTCCTTCCAGAGTCACAGTAACATGCTGTGAAAATTTCATCAAAATCGGCTTAGCAGTTTTGGAGTCTATACGTTACATACATACATACATACATACATTCAATTTTATATATATAGATTTTTTTAACAAATTTTAAAAAGTTTTTTGTCTTTTAATTCAGCCAACATTTTTAACGATTTTTCTTAAGTTTTTTGTTAGTTAAATAATTAAATTTTCAATTATACGCAAACTGAAAAACAGTTTTTCCTTGTTTTTTAAAAAAGTTTTCCATGAATTTTATATTTGTCAGAAGATTTTTATATTTATATATAATATACAGAATTTCCTATCAATTAATATATCTTTTTCATCTGTCAAATTTATTAGGGAATGACTTCACTTTTGATTTCACTAACAGGTATTTTAAGTCTACAAAATTACAATTACAAATTAATTTCTTCACCAAAATTTTAATTCTTAGAGATTCTACTCAACTTTTAAAGGATTTGCCAATAGTTTAACTTCTGTGACTTGACTTTATTCCATAAAGTCCATTTAAAAATTTACAATTTATCGTTTTTTAAATGATTATCGCGATTACTATGGACTTGATTGCTGCAATTATATTGCATTGTATATGATTGTATAAGTAAATGGTAACGGTTACAATGATGAAATACGGTTGAGTCAACCATATGAAGATTGGTCATAATATTTAACAATATCATTACAATCATATATTTTCTCTGCGTGCTTGAACAATTTTTGAAAAAAAAAACTTCCTGAACTAGCCTCGCATACACATCATAAAATATCGCTTATTTTTAACTAAACACTCAGCAAACCATTTAAATATACACTGCTTAAAGCACTTAAATCATCTTTAAACACAAGTGCGAGTAGTGGTTGGTCACATTTTATTTCTTTAAAACTGCATAATGTAATTATTATGCAGAATTAAATAAACCTTAAGATGCTGAGCGCAGACATTGCAAAAAATCGTGAATTTTTAATTTAAATTTTTTTTTTTGTTAAATACATTTATTCAATAAAATACAAAAAGCAAAAGAAAAAAACACAAACAGAGATTTTAAATTTAGTTGTATTTTTATTAAACACGCAATTTCTAGCACTATCAGTAACAATTTAACATTTAACATTCAATAAATTCTATAAGTTACATATGTACGTAAAGCATTGTTCACAAAAAAACCGGTGTTGGAAAAGTTTTAGAATTTCTGTAGCAAAAAAGTGAATAGAATACTTTTGTTTTACAAATGCTTTGTCATTTCTTAATATTTAAGAAAAGATTTAAAAAAAAAACTTTTGTATTGAGGCCGGATTTTATGTGAACGTAGAGAAGACTTGGTGGTTTCAAGCTATTAGTAAATGTAAGATGTTTTATTTTGTAGTGTTGTGTGTTTTTGTTGAAGTCTGTGTATAAGGAAATTAGTTTTAATGTCTATTACTTAATTGCTTAGTTTTTTTTTTGTATAACTTTGATTTTTTCATTAAGTCCAATACCTTTGTCGGTCCATCTTATTATTATTTATTTGACTGTTTAGTTTGGTTTGTCGTTTCTTGTCTTGCATTTGCTTATAACAATTAGTGGGGTATTTTAATATGAGATGATGCATTTGTGATTAAAATACATTAAGTCACGATTTCATCGTCTTCTTTTCACTGTATCTATCTTCTTCTTCTGCTTTTGTTGCAGGATATGGCATGCCAAAGCGTTACTTTTTATATTTAACAATAGTTAACAAAGAAACAAAAAAAAAAAAGACATGGAAACAAATTCAAATTATTCAATAAAGGGTGATTTTTCATTTAGCCAAACCATTTCCTTATTGTACAATTTTAATGATATCATGGGCTTAATTTATTAAAGCTAATATGTAAGGAACTTTTTTGTTGGAAATCTCATAATTTCGAAACAAGTTCAGATAAATAAAGAAGCGGTTCGCTTAAAAAAATCTTAATAAGTTTTAAAATTAAGCTCATCCATCAGCGGAAAAATGTGCGAAACGAAAAATGCCCAAAATCCAAAAATCCAATTCATTTAAAATGTTACCATTCACTGCTGCTACTGCAGTGTCTACTTTTTGTCATCGGCTTGCTTTATCGTTATTAAGGATCAACATCGTTTTATCGTTACTTTTTACTTAGGGGACACGCTGTAGGCATATGTTGCAAACACACATTTTTTTATTTTGTTGCAGGCAGCAAATTAAATATTTAAACTTGTGTATTTTGTTGGAGTCAGTGAATCTAAACCCCCCAGTGTAACCAATCAGTATATAGTCATTCACTAAGCTTGTTATTGATTGGAAAATTGTTCGAAGAAAAACGCAAAACTGCGTTTTTTTTCTACCACGACGACACACAATCACTTTGCCTATATACTCAATTCATGTTGCATGTGGTATGTATGAATTTTAAAAATTCATGAAGACGTCTTTGCAGCTATGTTCAACATGTATGTTTGTTACTTTTTTGTTTTCTCCTTAAAGGTGCAACATACATACGTATGTAAGTATTTACGTATGTATGTACGAATCATACGAATGAACAGAGAGACATGTGTATATGTACACTTGTACACATGTTCATTTGAGTTCAGGGTGTCTGTGTTTAGAAAACAAAAAACCAACAGATACCGCATGATTAACCATTAGTCGTAACTAATTTGTCGTTTAAGTATAAAACTTTTTTTGCTGCTACTTCTTAGCTTAGATCGAAGATCCCCCGCAAATAAGATTGTTTTTTGCTTAAGTGTCTTTAGGAGTATTCTGCATTTTGTAACCAATTATGGAGTATTTGTTTAAAAATGTTTGCCAATATTTGTTTTTATTGTTTTTATAGTTTTTGTTTATTAATTTTTTTGGTTTCTTAGTATGTAGCTTTAATTTTCCCATTATAATCGTGTAAATTTAATTAACCATTTTTAGTGAGATTACTTTATAAGATTTTATTAAATTTAAATTGAATATTTATGTGCATTTGGGAATTTAGCATTTTATTTGTTTTTTTTTGTTAGTATAGGTATTACCATCTTCAGTTAAAACCATGTTGATGAGGTCTTGCTTGAAGTGGCTAACTGGTAGACAGGGGAATTCAATTGTGAGGAGTTAGCTGTTTTGTTTAATTAGACTTTTGTAGTTAAAACTTACAAATATATTTAGTTTCAGAGAAGGAAACAAAATGTGTTTTAAACAATTTACTATTTGGGATAATGTAGGGGATATAAAAACAAAAATAAGAACTTATGTTAAAATTGCACAAACGTATCAGTATTCAATTGTAAAATAATTAAATAAAAATGTGTTGAGTCCAGATTTTAAATTTTCACAGATTCATTTCAATTCTAATCCTATATTTTAAAGAATATTATCATTTCAGGACTTTATTTAACATTGGAAACAACCAATATTTTGTCTCGCTTTTAAAGGTACAATGTACAGCTAATAATTAAAAATAAAATACTGTATGCAAATAAAAATAAGTACTAAACAATATACAATTTTACCTGCTTACGAGTATAGTACTAAATTATTTAAAGTACTATTTACATTGTTCATTATTCTTAAAGTGTTGCTAAAGTCCTAACTTTTTTAAGAAATTAACAGCTAAATTTTGTGAAATTTTGCGATCGGAAAATTTGGGTTGTAATAACTTCATTGATTCGTTCTCTGTAAGATATGTGTCCTATTCAAACCACATGCCAGTTATATCCATACCATTAGATTAATATCCATTAATATTCATTAACCTCATTCCTAGCCGAATTTTCGACCAAAAATTATCCAAAGGCAAGAAACCGCAGATCTTCAGAAGTCAAAATTCATCAATTTAGCTTGTTAACGTATCCAGACAAATGAAATAGATTCCGTCTTAAAAAAATTATTTCTCTAGAAAAACCAGCCCGTTCTTGCAAGAATTTAACAAATCGGCGGTGATTTTCGAGCGAAATTAAATTCAGTAAAGCTTTTACTACTGATATGTTAACAAGTAAGCATTCATGTTATTCCAATACATCAACAACAAAAAATCTGTTACTTGGTTACTACAAACATATATATGATTGTATTAGTCAAGTCACTGGCACCTTTAACATGGTTGCAGCACTCATTCGATTTCACGGGTCATAATATTGTTTAATAACTACTTATCATGTTTAAAAATACTTCCATCCTTTTCTCTGAGTGTTTCAATGCAATAATTGCACACTAAATCGCCGTGTTGCCTGCACATTGGTCTTTGGATTTCTTTATAATATTTATAGTGAGCAAAAAAAATATTAAATAAAGTTTTAAACTTTTCGTTAAGCTTGCTGTTACAATTAATTTTGTATTAAAGTCCATTGTGCATTGTTAAAGGATTTATTAACAAAATCCAAACTTTTCAAAAATTATCAAAAAAGGTAACTGAAAAAGAAACTGCAATCTTTATGAATTAACTAGTTAATTCAAATTAAATCACACCTTTCTTAATACCACAACTCCCAGAAAACTTTTTTATTTTGTGCAACATGATCACATTGCTAACACTTTTAATCATCAGCCTCAGATCATAACGAATGTCACATGAATGCATTCTATTTTTGTGTGCTATCGTTTTTTTTTCTCTCAGCTATTTGTGGCACAATTATCAACATTTCATATTGTATTGACATGCATGCACAGACGAAGAATTTCAATTTACACCCCAAAATCGAATTTTTTTTGTTTATTTTTGAAAACAAAAACTTATGAACCAAAAAAATTAAAGAAAAAAAGAACTTCAAATTGCATGGTATTTTATTAAACAATAACGATGATGAAGATGAAGGCAAACAAACAAAAAAGTCAAAAACTACAATGAGAGTTAATAGTTCGATCAGACACTTTAAAAAGACACACTCAAATTGACAGTCATCCCATGAATACCAATGGCAAGACAAAAAATTGAAACAAAAAATATTAAAAAGAATTGACTTGAAACTAAAACCAAACCTTAGAGGATGCTTAAGAAGAGGGTTAAAAAAAAAAACATTTGTTGCCTTATGGGTGCGTTCTGTGAACTCCACGATTATACACTGTTGTGAGCATACCAAACACTCACTTTACAAGTACTGTAACAACAACTACTACTTGTATTTTAAAGTTAGGAAACGCGTTAGATGATTATTAGTTAAGACAATATTTAAGTAGCTTCTTTTAAAGGTTTTAGTTAACAATTGAAGATGAGTCTTGGAGCATAGCACACACTTGTTAATAAATCTCGGTTTTAAATTAAGGAAAAACTATTAAGGATATTCGTGAAATGTAGCAAATGCTTAAACTCCATATTACTAAGCAAATTTAGAGGAAGTGTTTTCTGTTAAACAATTTTAGATTAGAAAATTGTTACTGAAACTTCAGATCGAAATTTAGGCAGCTTAAGGATATTGCAAATATTACCAATTCTGTTCTAAATATATTCTTCAGCCACTTTAATACCTTTAATACACACCAAAAAAATAAAAGATCACGCTGATCATGCTTTTAGGATAATAGAGATACAAAATAGATACAAAACAAACATCTGCTCCTAGTGCTTGTACTAGCTAGCAGCTTTAATACTACAATACAAAAACTTCAACGTATATGATGTTACAAATAATTATGTGATTTTGCGATTTTCTTAGCTTGTTATTGTAGCCATTATATACTATATAAACAAGATACTTTACAGAATGGGATTAAAGGAGAAAACAAAAAACAACCAATAACTATGTACTGGTACTACTTCCATGTTCCATGTTTTCGTGTACTTCATTATTGTTATTGCTAGTATTATTATTGTTGCTATTGTCGTTGTCGTTGTTTTACTACGAACGATTATTGATTCAAGCCATGACTGGCGTAACATCATTGGCGATGGTGGAAATAAATTAGATAACTTCATGAGTGTCTATTACACGATGTAATGTGGCTTATTTATGTACTAGGTGGGACTATGGGGGAGTGTTATTTCAGATAATTGAATTTATATAAAAACAAATATTCCACGAAGACATGAAATTATGTAATATTAACTAAATATATGCTGCAGCTTTAAATAGGGTAAAACTTGCAATGAATCTGCATTTAAGCAAAGTATGTATTTATATTGGTTTTGTGAATATTAGATCGTTGTCTTCATTTTGGAAAATTTTTTAGAGGAATTATAAGGGATTTTAAATGATAACTTTGTTTTTGAAAAACAAAGTCAAAGGTTCGGCATTTATAAATGAAAAACCAATATGGTAGGAGCAGATATGGTAGGAGTTTATATTCGGCTGTGCCAAATCTTATATACCCACCATATAAATAGTGGGATGGATCTATGCATATTTGAAAGAAATTTGTGTATCATTTTGATTATACGAGTTATATTATTATTCAGATTGTATTTGAGTCTTTTGGTGAATTTCATATCTAAACGATATTTTAATTTCAATCACGATATATTTTAGAGATTTTTTTTTATTTTTGGAAATGAACCTTCACAAAATGCAATAGTAAAATTTTTACTTACATATTACTGGTCGGTGAAAAATTTCTGTTTGATATCGATACTTATAAGATATTTTCAAAGGTTAATGTGTTTTTTGAAAGTGTTTTCTATATAAAAGATTTATGATAATTTAATTGATTTGCTGAAATAGACTTTCTGTGGAAGCTATAGTCAAATATAAACCCATCGTCATAAAATTACGCTGATTTTTTTATTAGTCGAATTTCAACTTGATTGTGATTATTATTATTATTATTAATAATTGCAAAGTTTTGTATAGATACTGCTTTTTTTAAAGGCATTATGTACCAAAATTTATTAACTGCTAGAACATTGTTTTCAAACAGGGACATATTGGAAAAACATGCAAGTTTTAACATTTTACTTGTTGACATGTCGGTAGTAGAATTTAAAATTGGTGGATTTGTAATAGCTAAATTTCGTAAAATTCGTAATGTGTTCTGTCAATACTATCGTCCTTCTGAAACCGCTATAAATTTTTAATCCTCAAAATTTCCGCAATTTGGCTTCTGAAAATACAAGAGCAATTGACTTTGCATGCTATGCGCGTTATAACTTAAACATGGGCGGATGTTCGAGTTTTCAAACAAACTTTAAATAGGTTTTAGTTTATAGATTCAATATGTTCCATATTAGATAATGGTATATATGAAATATATGTTCTAATGTTTTTTCAACGAGGACTTTAAATTCTTCAGTTTTTATGATATGATAAAACTACTAGATCATCGAAGTATTTGACCTATTGGAGTATTTGAACTTTGACATACTGGAGTATTTGAAACATTAGATCATGCAAATCTTTTTGGTGTAATTTGACGTCTTAGAAGAATACCAATACTGAGGCATATAATTTAATTCATGAACACTTTTTCACATTTTTTCTAATGTCAATATGACCGATAATAGTCAGGCCATAATTCTGTTTCCCTGGACTAACAGTTTGCCCCTACAAATGCAACGCATTGTGTTAAAAACTAGAAAAATAGGTTGAAGAGGATGCTATTGAAAGTTACTTAAAAGACCTTTGCAATTAGTTTATTTCACATACCGATAATAGTCAGGCCATAATTCTGTTTCCCTGGACTAACAGTTTGCCCCTACAAATGCAACGCATTGTGTTAAAAACTAGAAAAATAGGTTGAAGAGGATGCTATTGAAAGTTACTTAAAGGACCTTTGCAATAATCTATTTCACATACGAACGGTATGGCTAAGGAATACATTTTCCCAGTAATGTGTTGTGCGATCTACTTTGCAGTCGATTATAAATAGATAGATGATTCCTTGCTGAAGGACTTCGACTCCATTATCTGTCAAATTTATGTAGTGTAAAAAGTAAGGAGATCAGAAGGATTGAAATATCACATATACCAGTTTAAAAAATTAAGCCACACACAATGTGTTTAGTTCAGCGGATCTGACACTGAATTATTTTGCCTAAAATGTTCAAGAGCTTCTGATTCTTTAATTTTCACATCTCTCTCGGAAATAGATGAAGCAGCATAATCCATTCAGAGATTGTCACAAGATCTTGATTAAACGTATCATTCAGGGAACGTTTCACACAGTCTTGGTCAGTTGTTGAATAAATATGAATGGCAAAGTTTAAATGTTTAACGTAGTGGGTCATTTAGAGAAATAAGAAATAACTAGGAGAAAGAAAGTAGGGAAATTTATCCATGTTTTGTAGTTTTAAAATTCAGAGTTGTCCACACGAGACGATTCATGTGCGGCGAGAAATTGTTCGCTGAGGGAACAAATTAAGGGCTTGTAGAGTAATAAGATAAATTTATCTAATAATAATTTTGCTCTAATAACTTTTGAAAATCAATGATGCCCACTATGCTTATAAAACGAAGGCACAAACTCATGTGCTTTGTATCATTTTATTTCACAACAGATATAAAATTTTCCATGCTTTAAATAATACCTAATATATCAACACCCTTTAAACACCATGTAAAATATGCAAGTAGTGTTAGTAGGTCTTTTTTTTTATTATTTTGTATTAATTTTGACTATTTTTAACTTGCAATTTTTATGTTTTTTTTTTGGTTGTTTAAGCCATAGATGATGTATGTGAACCTTTTTCTCTTTATATTATAAATATATATAATTTTTTCGAGTGCCATTCGTTTGTAAATCAAATTTTATGCGCTTTACTGACAAATATATGGGTTAGGCTTTTTATTTGTGGTGCTGTGCTGTAATGTGGCGTTGTTGCTGTTGCTGTTGCTGTTGTTGTTTTAAATTGTTGTTGGTTAATATTTTCGTTTATATTTTTTCGATATATATTTTGTTTTTTGAGTTTTTTTTCGGTTGGTTTAGTTTTAATGATTATATTGGGAGCATTTCATTCCCACTTCTTTTTTGGTTTTTTTTTTTTGCAAAAACTTAGAAGAGCAAGAGGAATAAGTTCTTTGTTGTTGTTGGTTTAGGTACTTCAATATTTGGAGTTTATGAAGAAAAAAGGAGATTGTCTTGGATGATGTTAGTTAAGAGTTTGTTGTTGCTGTTGTTAATATGTACTATATAGTTAGCTGGGTAGTTGTTGTAAGTATTATTGTTTAATGTTTTAGTTTTTTTTGGGTTACCAAGATCAATAGATTTTGAGAGCTGTTTAATGTCGTTTTTTTTGTGTTAATAGTTGTTGACGTTATTTTGCAGTTGTTGTTTGTGTTGCTATTGCTATTGTTTTTGTGCAAGTTTATTGTCTAATTCTTATTGCCGTTGTTTGTGTTGGTTTTGTGTGCCCTGCATGCAACCTGTTGGGAACTCTCGTGCTAAATACTTAAATTTATACACAATTTATTTATTATGTCTACAACACAACCCAGCAAAAGAATTTCTTAAATCTCTAAGCTGTGGAGCGAAAAATTATGTTTATTTATAAAGTTTATTAATTGTTGGAAACTTTCCACAAGCTTCTTATCAGAATAAGTAAGTTTAAACACTATCCATAAGAAGAAACTGCTGAAAAGTCATGAAGAGTGTTACGTCAACTCTTAGAATCTGAAGACAGGTATTTATATTACTTCTCAAACTGTCTGTAAAATGTATTAGCTTTTCTTAAAACCTTTCTTAAAACTTTTCTTTCAAACCTTTATACTTTTCACTAATTGTTAAAGGAAATAAATAAGTTTTGTCAGCCTTAATTTCTTAAGTAATGAATTTGTCTTACTTTAGGAAGCTATTCTGTAAGTAAAGTAAACACCTAAATTTTCTTTTGCTGGGTGTTTTGTTTGATTGTCGTGTTACATTGTCTTAAGTTGTATTACTGATGTTGCTGGCTTGCTCATCGTCATCCTCATCATCATCTGCATGTAATAATCATTAGATTTGGTTTGGTGTTGCAGCCAGCTTGTTGGCATAGTGTGTAAACATAATATTAAAAAATGTTTATAACATTTTTTGTTAACTGCAATTTTTCCCGCGCTTTATTGAAAGTGAAAACGTGCATTAATTTTTATTTAGTTTTTTTTTTTTTGGTTTCTTAAATTTTTGTTTTAGTTTTCGTGGATTGCAGTTTTCCATCTAGCATTTTTGGCAAAAGTTTTATATCTTATTAAGGAATGTTTTGGTGTGTAGTTTTTGTTGTCTTGTCTTGTATTGTTTGTATCTCATTTCATGGTAAATTTTGTAATTTTTTTCTTAATTTTTAGTGATTTTGTTTAAGAATGTTTAATGATTATTATGATGAGTGCTGTTGTATAGTATAGGATTATGTCTACGTTTGTATGTTGTCATGTCAAGTGTTAATTTTTTTATTTAACTTGGTTACATTTTAACAACGTAATTTCACATTGTTTGTAATATGATTTTTCGTTGTAATTTCGTTGTTTGCTAACTTGCGAAAAGTCTTTTGGGCTACATATTTTGTAAGATTATTACTGTGGTGTTGTTTTATTATATGGTTAGTTATTTGTTAATTGTAGTTTTATTTAATAGTTTAAATAATTAAGTGACTATTAATTAATGTGTTTAATAATTGTCATATGTTAAACGAAAGTGTTACTTTGTAAAAGTGGTTAGTTTTCAGAGATTAAGGGTGTTCGAAACTGCCCATTTAAATGAAATTAATTAAGAACAATCGTGTGTGCATACGAACAGATTTAAATGTTCTCAAAATGTATGAAATCTAATAAGTCTAATAAGCTTCTTTGCTACAGGCCCTTATCTGCCCTTTGACCCTTATGGTCTTTTTCAAAAAAAGAGAATACGTTCTCTTAAAATGTCATCTTACAAAAGGCAGTGCATAGTTTGAACACTTTTTGTATTACAGGTTTAAAATATAGACTTTTTATACAACTGGCTCAATCAATTCATTAACTCCCGGTCTTGAAAAGCCATTAATTTGTTCACTTAGCAAACAATCTCCTACTTTCGTGTGGCCAACGTTTGTCGATGTTATGTTCTTCTTCGAACAACCTTGGTCTCACAACTATGTCTATCATCCAATGTTGTTTTCACACAAAGATACCGCAATTTTTGGAAATAGCAAAGGAAATTATGAGTTTAACAAACAATACATTTTGCCAACACTGATGTATATGAACTTATTATAGTAATTCTGCCGATATTGTGTTTTTCTGCGAATAAAACGATGGATCGCTATGATGGAAGGTAATGGCTCCCAAATAAACGATATAAGTAGAAATTAGCTTCACACGAAGGTGGATTATTTCTGTGCAATTTTTGGGCTTGCAAACAAAAAGTAGCAGTCTCCTGATCTCTCTATATCAGTCCTAAAAATTTGTTCTTGCTGGGAATCAACATAATGTTGTCAGTAAAATAAAAGCTCAACTATTTAAATGTAATTTAACAAAAGCTTAACAATTAAATCAATTAAAAATTGCGTAAATAATCTATGTTGTAGGTGTAATCAGCTCACGTTTTTTGATTTTTTTTTTTTGGAGTAACTAACATAATTTGCAGCCATCTACAATTTAAATACAAATCAACTTTTACCAAATCCTATATTGTTTGGACATTTATAAACCATTTCATGTATACCTACTAATAGTTAACATTGTTCATATAAAATCCGTTCATTGAATACTATTTAACCTCGAAATTTAGGTTTTGTACATGACATTTTTACAGCCCAAGAACGATTGGGATTGAAATTAGTTGAAATCGGTCCATTATTCCACCTAGTTCCCATACAAATGTCCTCCCGAAATAGGAGTTTATCGGTCATAAATGTTGAATTTATGCACTTATCCAAAAAAAATTTTCCAGAAAGTAATCGTACATCCTAATTACATCTACAAATTTTGTGCAGATCGGTTAATAATTGAACATAGTTCACGTATAAGGCCCACTTCCGAAAATCACTTTAAAGAGCATAACTCTCTTAAAAATGTTGGTATCCAAATAATATTCAACAAAAATTTATGTAATATATACACAAATCATACGGCCTAATTTGATAGCGGTCGGTCCACAATTAGTCTTAGCTTCCGTAGCTCCCATATAAAGCCCACTTCCGAAAATCAGTCCTAAATCACGACCATAAATCTCTTAAAAATGTTGGTATTCAAATATAATTTAACACAAATGAGTTTCATATATACAGATATCATGTCACCTAATTTTATAACGGTCGGTTCGTAATTAGTCAAAGCTTCCATAACCTGTATAAATATTTTAAAAGTTTTTATATTGAAATAAAATTAAATACAAAAACTATATATATTTTTTATTACGTCGATGTGGTTTCTTTGATATCAATGCATTTTTTGAATAAAGCTAGGGAGCTAAATCGTTCCAAAACTTTTTTCGCTGGTTTATTGTCGGAGAGACCCATCATATTGTGTGCCCAAGAAGTAAATGTCGGCAAAGTAACAGACATAAATTCATATTCATGTTAATATTGTTAATTTTCAAATTCATAATAATGTAAAATTAACATTTAATGGCAGACATATGCAATTTTACGAATAACTTTTCTGACAGTGTTGTTTGAACAAGAACATAACATCAACAAGAATTGTCCACACGAGACCAATTCATGTGCAGAATTTGTTTGCTGACTGAACAAGATTCATGATTTCAAGACCGTATTTTAGGTGAATTATGTTTGAATGCTAAAATAAACCTTTTGTAAAATTGTTACTGAAATGCAATTTGTTATCAAAATGATTGTATTCTTTGCATGTCTCGCCAAACAAGCCCTCTAATAAATTTCTGTCATTTCAATTTCAATTTAATTGTGTATGCAAAATAAACTAAACTCCTAAGAAAAGAAACAACAAAAATATTGAAACAAAATTTTTTTTACCAAAAAAGGGAAAATCCAGTATAAATAAAGAAAAGTATTTAGTAGATAATTTTTGACAGATGGTGGGATTGTACACAAGTACTACCGCAAAAAATATGGCATGAAAAGAAAAACTAAAGACAAACTATTGTAATGCCATTTAATGTCAAAATGTTTAGAGGAATTAGTTTGAAAGAAAACTAGCAAAATGAAAAAAAAAAAAAAAAAAACAGAAATCATGTAATCCTGTCATTAGTAACATGGTCATCATTTGTTAAAGTTTAGGAGGAATAAAAAAAGTAATAAGAGTTAAACTTTGCAAATAGGACTGTTGTCAAACTATAAACATTTATCAAAGTCATCATATTTTTTCACTATTTATTACTTTAGAGAGGCTTTAGAGCAAAACTTAAAACTTATATTTTATTAGATTTTTTAAATGAATCTGTGTTAATTTACCTTGTTTATTATTAGCTTCAATTTAAAGGCTTATTAATAATGGTCATTATTAAAAATGTGAAATAATTTTTAACATCTTTAATTTAATATTTTTTAATTACACAGAATACTTGATTTTATTTTTGCTAGCAATAAAGATGATGGCGTAAATAAAAAATCCAAACGAATCATCTAATTTGCAACGCATTTCTTTGCCAAGTTAAACGTTAAAATAGCGTTGCAAGGTCAGCATAAAATCGTGCTTTACAGCCATCATCTAACAAAAACCAAGAAGCAAACAGCAAGATCGTTAGAGGTTTTTGCTTCAGTTAATGTATTTTAAACTGAACTGGACAGACAGTTAGACAAACCAACAAACTAAAAGACAGACAGACAAATGCTGAAAGACAAACGATTGACTTAGTCTACATTTACACATCAATATAGATTGATGATGATCGTTTGTTGCTTACAAACAACAACAAAAAATACATAAAAATAGTAAAACTTGGGAAAAAATCAAACAAAAAAGAAAAAAAAACAAATCTACATACTAAACTAGAGCTTTGTTGAAAGGTGCACCATTGAACCAACCAACAACCATCGAATCATTGATACGAGTACGAGCAGATTTCTTGATCATGATCATGCTACATGCAGCAGCACCTCTTTTGAAGTTTTATTCACACAATTCACTTTTAGTTATTTTTTGCTGTTGTAGTTTGTTTTTCTTTTTTATTTCTGAGTTTTTTTCTTTTTAATTTTTGTTTTATCTTCTTGGCAATTTGATGTCATTTTGATGGATGGACAATTGGTGCACAAGTGATGAGATTGAAATATCGATTGTATGGAGGGAAAAAAATCATTGAATTTAACTAGAGATTGTCTCGCTGCCGAGTTTGTTGTAGGTGACTAAGAGTTGAGTTTTGTACATGAATGAATGTGTAAAAAAAAATAAAATAAACAATCACTCGTAAGCTTTTCTTGGTCTGTTAAATCTATAATGAGTGCCCTTTGTATGTGGAAGCTTTCAATAAATAAGAACTGATATTACAGAAACTTTTAACAATTTAGGCAAAATTTGCTTGAACATACTGCAAATTTGTATTGTCGAGCAAAAATATGTATGTCTCTTCACATTACCATGAAACTGGATACCAGAAACCCAGATCAATTAAGAAGACACGATTTCTCTATACTAGAGACAGAAAATTTTTCAATACAATATACTAGTTTTCTGTAAAACATTTCTAAATATAAGAGAACAGTTTTTTATAAAAATTTCTCTAGCAAAGCTACTAGTTTTATATAGAAAATTTCTCTGGCAAAGAGTTTTTGATAGAGAATGTTCTTGGAAAAGGGATTAGTTTCTGTAGAAAATGTTCTTGGCAAAGAGACTAGTTTTTTTATAGAGAATGTTGTTGCAAAGAGACTAGTTTTCTATATAAAATGTTCTTGGCATAGTTACTAGTTTTCTATAGAAAATGTTCCTCTCAAAGAGACTCAAAGAGAAAATGTTTTGGGCAAAGAGATTAGTTTTCTACAGAATATGTTCTTGGCAAAGAGACAAGTTTTCTATAGTAAATGTTCTTGAAAAAGATACTTGTTTTCTATAGAAAATGTTTTTTAAAAGAAGACTTGTTTTCCTATATAAAACTTTCTAGTTTTCTATAGAAAAGTTCATTGAAAAACAAACTAGTTTTCTTTACACAATTTATAATGAAAAGCCACTAGTTTTTAAAAAATTCTCTTCTCAAGAGACTAGTTTCCTACAGAACATCAACTAGATATCATATATAATTGATTTATAATAAAGCAATTACTTTAAAACAATTGTATTGATACACATTATTGTAGTATGACGGTATCATGATAATTTACTCAATTATCATAATTTCCAAAAACTAATTTCAATAATTTTATACTTCAAACAAATGTCAATGATTTCTTGTGTCAAAACATTAGTAATTTATTTTCCTAGCCCCAAAGGCCCACTGTGCCATCGTGATTTAATCAATTATGATGATTGACAACTTATTATTTCTAGTTTTCTACAAATGCAAAAAAACCTAAGCAAATCACAAAAATCCCTCAGTAATAAAACTTATTAATAAACAGAAAAAATCAAATTCAAATATTATACAATAATATAAATATATAAAACAATAGCATGATCATGCAGATATACGATGATAAAAGCAGAAGACGTAGCAACGAAAAGAAAACGACAAAAAACTTGCACCATAATTCCTCTGATTTATTGATTAACTAACAAATAAGGTGTGTAAGTTGGTTGTTTATTTTTGTTTGTTTATTTGGTGTTTTTGAGCTGTCGAAGCATTTTAAAACGATTTTGTTTTTCAAATACGTACAAAAAAAAAAATAACTAAATTCGCCAATCGATGACTGTTTAGAAATGCACTGAAAAATTATATTAAATGATTATTAAAACAACGGCTACAAAATCAGCATGATTTAGAAAAAAATAGCTAAACACTGAATTAAAACAAAATTGAAAAATAAGAATAAAAATCCACTAACTATAAACTATACCCGTGTTGAATGTTCAACAAGGTTCTTATTGTTCATCTATTAGTTTGATTTATTTTCAATAACGTTTTGTTTTGTACTTTTTTGTGTATTGAATTTACACCGGTTAACATAAATGAGATTTTGCATTTATAATTTTAATGATACGAAGTAGCCAACTGGTTACTTGACTAGCGAAAAGTGGTAAATATTTGTTTTTCATAAGCAATATGACTACTAACTTTAAGCAGTGGAAACATAAGGCAAGGACACCCACAAGAAGCTAGTTTTCTATTGGAAATATTTCTTCCAGGGAGACCAGTTTTCTATAGAAAATATCTCGGGCAAAGAGATCAGTTTTCTATACAAAATATCTCGGGCAAAGAGACCAGTTTTCTATAGAAAATTTCTCCTGCAAAGAGATCAGTTTTCTGTAGAAAATTTCTCTGGCAAAGAGACCAGTTTTTTATAGAAAATTTCTCTGGCAAAGAGATCAGTTTTCTGTAGAAAATTTCTCTGCCAAAGACATCAGTTTTCTATAGAAAATTTCTCTGGCAAAGAGAACAGTTTTCTATATAAATTTTCTTTGGCAATGACACTAGATTTCTACAAAATTTTTTGTTGCTCAGTGTTCTTTTTATATCCGTTTTTAATACAATACCATTTACTGTATCTAAATACATACTTATATATTTGTTTTAAAAACAGATTATATCTCATTCCTGGCTAAAACTCTACTTTATTAAAAACATGAAAAAAAAAATCTCGCCAAAAAAACATAAATCATTTCGTTAAATATGATCTTGTAGATGAAAAAAACTAAACGCTAAACATGCAATTGATTCATTCATCTAATGTTTTCAAATGTTTTATATACATTTTTAATGCATTGTTTCAAACAACTCATTCAACTGTTTAAAGACGGTGGGAGATTTTTTCAATTTTGCTTCGTTTTGTTTTCATATCAGGGGTGTCTGTCACCCTGCCTTTTTTTACTTGCTCATTTATATATTTAAAATTTTGGCAGACTTTAAAGTTCAATGATAAAACACAGTTAGTTAAAAAACTTAGTTTACTGATCAATGTTTATATTTAACTTATTTATTTATGTTTAACTCTCAGCCCTGCAAATGATGTTCTACATATAAAAATTAAACAAATTGCTTTTTAGGGTTAAACAGATTGCCATCACTAAATCAAATCAAATAAAATCAATGAATTGTTTTTATTTTTTGTGTTGTTTTTTTTGGCTACAAATTAACCGAACAAATTGTTTTAAATAGTTTTTTTTGTAGGTGTGTCTGAAGTTCACAGGTTAAACTTTATTCTCAAGGTGTATTTTGTAGTTTTTTTGTGGTGTTTTTCCAATTATTAACGTTTAAAATAATAATTTATTTAATGAACGGTAAATTAAAGCCATTTGAGATCATTTTAATGAGATTTGTGGAAAAAAAGAAATTATTATAACAATTTAAAATTAGAAAATTACTTCATGTACAATATTAGGAAATTGACTCGGTATCTTTAGGTTTTTATATTATTTAGCTAACTATTCCATCCTGCAATACTAGGAAATTTACTCTTTAGATTATATAATAGATTTTATAATATTTGGCTTAGCCTTTTTTAAGCCACTGATATAGGACTAATGGTTCTTTATTCATAAATGTGTTGGTTTGTAAATTGTTATCTGTAATTTCATATACATAGATACAAATAACTACTTCTTTTTTATATAAAATTCTTTACTGACCATAATTTAGCTTTATATTTAGCTATTTTACTTAAGTTTTTTACTATTTACATTAAATTAATGAAACATAAACTATAAAATGCAATTAGCATCGTGTAATCAATTTAGTTTTTTATTATTTTAACCAATTTTATACATACATATTGAATATGTAAATGTTTCAATGTATATATTTATTACTACCTGTAACATACTACCTACAATTTAGAATTTAACAATAAATATATTCAACTCATAATTTATGACTCTTGCGAAATTGCAAATAATATAAATAACAAGAGTTTAGCTTCAATTGGAGATCTTTATGTAGAAAAGTTTTGGATTTAATCTTTATATAGTTAAAGTTTGATTTCAATCGTAAATCTCTATGTAATGTAAGTTTGGCTTTAATTGTAGAGATTTATATAGTCAAATTACTGCTTCAATTGTAGATTATCATGTAGGCAAAGTTTGACTTCAATCATAGATATTTATAAAAACAAAGTTTGGCTTAAATAATACATTTCAATATAGTCAAAGTTTGGCTTCAATCATAATTAATTATATGACCAAAATTATTCTTCAATCGTAGATCTTTATGTATTTAAAGTTTGGCTTCATTCTTAGATCTTTATGTACTAAAAGTTTGACTTCAATAATAGATTAATTTAAAATCAAAGCGTGGTTTTAATCGTAGATCTTTGTCTAGTCAAAGTTTGATTTCAATTATAGTTTCAATCGTAGATCTTTATGTAGTCAACGAGTGGCAATAATCGTAAATTTTTGTGTATACAAAATTGGGCTTCAATTGCATTTCTGTGTATATAGAATCGTAGCCTAAGTTTTGAAGCTATCATAATCTATGTTTTGCTTCAACTGTTGTCTAAGTTTTCTATCTATCATAGAATAAGTTTGGCTTCAATCAAAATCAAGTTTTGCTTCAATCGTGGTCTAAGTTTTTCTTTAATCATATCTTTATCATCATTTCGCTTCAATCGTAGGACCTCTTGAAGTCTTAGTTTAGCTTAAATTAAAGCCTCAATCATAGGATATCACTGTTCAGCTACATTGAAAATCTAAGTTTAGCTTCAATCGTCATATAGTTATAGTTTAGCTTCATTTTATAGACAATACAAATTCAATGAAGTTATTTGGTAGAACATGTATCATACGTTATACAATATAGGTAGCTAAAGTTGAACTAAGAAAAGCTTGTGGCGTTAATTCGCTTATTTGTGATTGATTCACTGTTAAAAAGTTTCACTAATTTACTTGCTGCGAGTTTGACATTGTTCTCTTATATCATGGTAAGAATATTTAAAGAATACAGTAGAACTTTACAATATTTTGTGTGCCAGTTCAAAAGCGTTTTAGTGATATGCAATTAATAAGAGTTTATAATCCTAATGGACAATTGTGTTAATTATAATATTCTTACGCGAATATCACTAATAAATTTACAAATATTAAAATGTATATTTTGTATTTTATAAATATATTAAATTGTGTATTTTTCCTCTTCACACATTCTAAGATGAGAGTCAAAGTAAAAAACAAATATGGTCAATATAATTGTCTGGCGGTTATTTGATCGTTGCTACTTTGAGCATCTAATTGTGTTTAAAAGTGTTGATTGCATATTGTCATCATTTATTTGATGTTATGGCAGAATTTCTTATTTGTTTAAACCGGTTTAACAAAAAATTATTTTGTTTATAAAGGGTGTCCCAACTAGAACGCAATTTTTAAATTTCAAATAAAATACAGATATTTAAAAACAAATAGTGAAACTTTATTATATCATAAAGTACATAGAATGAGGTTATGTATGGAACAAAATATCGTGCAGATGGCCGTCGCGGCTTTGCTGGCACACACGCGATCTTTTAATGAAATTTTCAATGACCTTTTTGCATAAATGCTGCGGTATTTCATTAATGCAGCGTCTAATTTCCTCTTTTAAGGCTTAGGTCGTCGTCGGTTTATTCGCATCGACTTGAAAAAACCCCAAAGAAAAAAATCTAAAGGTTTTAAATCGCATGATCTAGGCGGCCAATTCTGGTCTCCAAAACGCGAAATAACACGACCGGGAAATGACTGATGCACATTCATGCGCTTGAACCGCCTCATTTTCATTAAAAAAGGTCCAATGATTCCTTCAGCTTAAAAATCACACCACACAGTGACACGTTGAGGATGCATTTGCTTCTCGTGAATCACTCGAGGATTTTCCTCATCCCAAATGCGACAATTTTGCCTATTGACGAAGCCATCAAGATGGAAATAGGCCTCGTCACTGAAGATGACTTTAGCGGCAAAATAAGCGTTTTCATGTTGTCTCTCAAATACTCAATTAACAAACTCCCTTCGCTGTCTATGGTCAGCTGGCTTTAGTTCCTGAGTCAATTGAAGATGCAAATATTTCGTTAAAATTCGCTGCATAGTGGATTTGGAGACACCAATTTGCTGAGCTCGGTGTCGAATTGAGGTGGATGGAGTTTGAGCGACTCATCACGTACAGCTGCGACATTTTCGGTCGATCGACCTGGTCGAAGGCGCGTTGTTGTCTTTACATCACTAACAGACTCAGTTTCGGCAAATTTATCCATTAAATTTGCGAACTGTAGACGCAAAACTTTCACCATTTTGGTAAAACAATTTCACAATGAGAATGCGCTGTTCATTCGGGTAGCGCTCCATTTTTACTAACCTCGTACCTTCTACTAGCAAACAATAACAAATTTTCAAATGTCAAACAATGACACTTCAAATGGCGCCAAATTTAAAAATTGCGTTCTAGTTGGGACACCATACTACTTGTGAGAGCTTTACATTAGGCGATAGCAGGTTTTTGAGAATAGTCATAACATTCTCAAGCCGGGCAGGTCATAATATCATATACCGAATCAATATCGAAGACAGTGTATAGCGAGGCTTGATATATTTGAGTTAATTTAAAATTGTTTGAGTTTGTATGAAATGTTACAAATGTATGAACAAACTAATTATATACATATATAATATGTTTGTAAGTAAAACAAATATGTATATTGCTTGGGTATATCCCATTCGTCACCTTTTAAAAGCAAACAGAAAACATTTATTTATTTCTTTGTCTACTTAGAATAATATTTGTTTTAATAAATACAAATTTATTTAATAACTTTATAGACATAATTCTATATTTATTGCAACATGTAAACAACCATTTACACACAAACACACACTCTCTCCTACGTGTACAAAAAAGTGTAAATGAGGAGGAATCAAAACAAATGTTACTACACACCATAAAATACAATGTTGCTGGCCACATCATACTCGTACACACACAATGTACAACAACAATATCACATCATAATCAAGCAGCAACAGAGCACCATAAATAACACCAGCAACAACAAGTGGTTCACATAAAGAATGTTTATTTGTTTTTCTGCAGACAATGCGATGAGCAGTAACAATTGAATCTTAGATCTTGCAGTTGACTGTTATGTGTGCATATGCGATCAACAACATGTATGCACTAATTTATGATGCGCTAACAACTGCTGCTGCTGCTGCTGCTGCCGCCAGGCATTAAGTACGATTAACTTTAGATCGAACACGATTTGTATTGTCATCATACTGTACTCCTTATACATACTCAGTTACATTGTGCGAACCCAGTAGTTTTAAAAGTAGACAATATATTTAATAATACATACAATAAATAATGCTTTAATATTAAATCTACGAAGTCAAAATTTATCATTAATCGTAGTTGAAAATTAGCTTTACCTCCTGGCCCACGATGTCGAACGATAACGTTCGCTTAGATAAGACTTAAGACACAAACTTTTTATCGTATCTATTTTTTACTCAATCAAGTTTGTTTATTCCACAATCAAGTTTGTGTCTTAAGTCTTATCTAAGCGAACGTTATCGTTCGACATCGTGGCTCAGGGGGTTAATCTTTATGAGGTCAAAGTTTGGCTGAATAATATAATATAATATCTTAATGAAGTAAAGTTTGGATTCAATCGTAGTCCAAGTTTAGCTTCAATCGTTGGTCATCATTTAGTCAGACTGTAGCTTGATTAGTGGATCTTCCATCATACATCTTTAATTAGTTAAAGTTAAGCTTCAATATAAGATCCTTAAGAAATAAAGTTTAGCTTCAGTCTAAGTTTAGCTTCAATATTTGATCATTGTGAAGTCAAAGTTTGGCTGCAGTCATAGATCATCATGTTTAGCTTCAATTATAGATTAAGTTTAGCTTTATTATTAAATATTCTTAAAATCAAAGTTTATTTTCGAAACAAGGTACTCTTGTAGACAAAGCTTACTTCAAATGTACTATAAGTTTAGCTTCAATATTTGATCTTTAGGTAATTGACACTATGTAATTGGTATATGAACTCTCACGTATTGACTACTTTAAACCAACAGTTTACTTGTAATCTATGTAGCGTAAATTGACTACCGTCAAAAAACTTATGTGCCCTCACATAACTCACAACTGCAACTAGTTGTGCCCCTAAATTACAGATTAATTTACTAGTTACGGACAGTCACCCAGAACGACAGGGTAGTGAAGGTGTATTTGTAATTGCAATTAATAAATGAGTATGTAGTTATAGTTGCTGTTAAAGCTTTTAATAATTCTCTGTTTTGTAATTGTATGGTACAGTGGGTACTGTTAATTTTTCGCACTTTTGAAGCGCCATTATTTATACAAATATTTTTAATTTATATAGAAATTTATTTAATTTTTAACATATTAATAAATGTTGTTATTTTGTTTTAAAATTAATTGTAGACATAATGCATTAATATTAATTAAAATATGTATAATAAACTTGTTGAAGTATAAAAAAACTTAAAATTATAAATACGTAGAAGACTATACCATTTCCAATTGTATTTTAGAAATTTCTAATTATATTTCAAAAATGTCCAATTGTATTTTAGAATTTTCCTTAAGATTTTCAAAAAATTCAAGATGCAAATCTATTAGAAATTTCTGAGATACAATTAGAAACATCTGAAATACAATTGGAAATGGTGTAGATTTAAAGATTGGCAAGTAGCAGTTTAATTTTCAAAAATTCTTTACGATTTTCAGTGCATATGTACATGTAATAACGGATCAGTACACACGACGCACAGAGGGATTTGTTCATACAATGTTTGGCAAAAAATATAAGGAGTGCTCGTAGAATGTTGAAATTTGGCACAGAGCCTTTGGTTAGCTTAATTAAGAAAAAAATAAAGTTTCATCAAAATTGGCCACGCCCACTACCCACCGCCCATAGAACCCAAAATTAATTTTTGGCCCAAAGTTTTTGAAATTTGGCACAGAGCCTTTGGTTAGCTCAATTAAGAAAAATATAAAGTTTCATCAAAATTGGCCACGCCCTCTACCCACCGCCCATATAATTCATATTATTATCATTACCAAAACTAATTATTTTATAAATAAATTTCAATACATGCATTTAAATATAGACTTTTATTCATCATCTATCATTTCTGTAACTATATCATCAAGTTCCATAACCTATTTACGGGGTTGACATCTAATGCTACTTATAAAAGGATCTGACGATACTAGAAGTCGATGAAAAACATCTGTATTTGTTGCAACTCTATCACATTTTCTGGAGAACCTTAATCTATAATTTCTATAATCTTTATTTCTGGCTTCTTCGGCTTCTTCAGAAAGCATGCCAATATGAAGTATTGCCGCATCCATGATATCCTTTCCGTGTATTAGTATTTTGTGTACTGTTACTGGCATATAATACCAACTATATTTTTCAACAAAAAGTTTTGCTGTATCTTGAGCAAAATTCTTGAACTTCAAGGAATTAACTTTTTTGCCACAAGTTATTATTTGTAGTATAATGCGAAATCGATCAATTAGTTGCTCCTCTACACCAGTCACATCGGCAACAAGTGCGGGGTTAGAAAAGAAACGCCTGGACGTATTTCCATCGTTAGTAGACCCAGTTCCTTGTTGAACTGCATCCATCTGTTCCTTTGAGGCCTTCTGAATTCGAAGTTTGTTTTCCAGTTTAAGACTTTTGTGTTCGTCCTTGAGCGCGGACCATTTTTCAAATGGTTTGTTGTAGGCGATATGAAGTATGCACTCCATAAATTTTATGCGAGCATGTAAGAAGGAAACGCCCATTTTGATTGCTTCACCATCAATAGAAAATAAACTCATTTTAATAATATCTTTTCCACTTCGATATTTTCACAAATTGTTTTATTTTTATTGTTGTTAAATCATATGGTTTTGTTTTTAATCTATTCTAAATAAGTTATTGTTGTAACTTAATGTCATTATAACGCACGTGCCTAAAATTATGCAATATATTTTTGTAATTTTTTAAAATTAAAAATTTCATGAAATGGGAAACCAATTTTATGATTTTATAAAAGATTATTAATTATTTAAATTTTTTTTTTTTTTAAATGATAGTATGGACAGTGTTGCCACAAAAAAAATTTTTTTGTAACCAACATTTATGAAAAAAATAACCAAATTAAAAAAAAAATAACCAAATTTAAATGCATGTACTATTTAGTTATTTTTTGTAATTTTAACTATAATTTGTACTTTAAGGTAACAAAAAAAACATAAAACAACGTATTTTACAACACAACTCCTAATACTAAAAAATAATTTTTTTAAAAAACTAAGCGTCATATTTTACAAAAAGTAATGCAAAGAAACATAAGCTAATGCTACAATTTGTAAAATTTAAAATTCCAATACTTTACATTAAGTTTTGCAAGTTTAATTATTAATTTTTAATGTCTTAAACAAAAATAAAAAGTATATAATAAAAACAAAAAATTTTTCATTGGCAATAAAATAGGGAACTAGAATACTCTCTTAAATACTAAAAAACATGTAATTATATTACAATAAATATGGAGATCACTTTTAGTTAAAATGTCACAGCTTGAGTTTTAAAATTTGTCTTTGGCAGACCAAACAAAATGGGCATTTTGTTGATTTTTGCACAAGTCTTTTGCTTGCAATATATTACTAATTGTCTTAAAATCTAAATTATTCCTAAATTTTGTTTTTATCAAACTAAGCTGAGAAAATGTTCTTTCAGCTGCAGCGGAACTGTGGGGTAATGTCAATAAATTTTGTACGAAATTTACAAGTTCTTTAAAACAATTTTCGTTTAGGCCATTTTTGTATGTTGAAATTTTATCCCAAAATTTAAATTCACATAGTAAATATTTTCAGAAAAAAAAAATAACCAAAACAGAAAAAATCTACACATGTACACATTGAGAAAAAAAATAACCAATTTTGGTTAGAAATAACCAAAAACGGCAACGCTGAGTATGGAGTCTTACCTTTCATTTTATTATAGCGAGAGCACCGAGCACGACCGAGCAACCTTTTTTTTTTTCCAAGGAAGTTTGTAATCACGGCACATTATAGAACAAATTTTATTCCATCATATCTTTTAAACCATATGAGCGAATTTTATAATTTTTTTTTTTAAATACGCAGAAAAGGCTATATTTGAAGAAAATCACTATTTAAATCAGAGCAATAAAATTATCTTACGTACAAACACTTTAGAAGTGCGTAAACAGTTTTCAATATTTTGGACCAAAATTTACATGTGACTTTACTTCATTATTTCAAAGACAAATAAACGTTTTTTGGGAATACTGTTTATGGATTCCTCATACTGAATCAATTTTCTACAAAACTGCATCATTACATTTTTAAATTTTATGTGTCAAAAAAATGACTTATTGCCCAAAAAATCCCACTGTGCGACGTATGACAAAAGTAAGTGATAGAGACTGTAGGCGATTACCAGGAGACTGTAGATGGAGAATTAGCGTTGAGTCAGGACAAATAGGGATGGGACGGAATGAAACGGGACCATAAAATACTGATTTTTCAGGACTGAAGTCATTAGTTGAATAGTTTTCATTATAGAAAGAAGTTCCAGCTCGTTTGTGAGTTACTCGTGAATTTAAATTTAGAATTTTGTTTTATTAAGTTAGTGTTAAAGATTCAATGAGAGAGAGAGAGAGAGAGTAGTCAAACTCTATACATATTTGTTGGTAAATTTAATGATCTTTATCATCAATTTGTTTACTCAATCAACAATTTCATTGTCTTCGAAATTCAAAGTTTCTTAAAATATTATATTGCTATTTAACTGTAAAATATTACACAATTCTAAGGTTTCCATAAATAATTATTTTCCTAACTTATGACAATTTTGCAGTGACTTTTAAAATCAAAGAATTTCACCACAGTTTTAAACAAAACAATTTGTTGTCATTAAATTATTTAATTAATTGTTATTTTATTTTTTATATGCTTTTTTTTATTGTGGCTGGTGTTAACAACAATTATTAGCACAATTTAGCAGATTCTTTGCGAAATTAATATTGTTTGTTTAAAATTAGTATTAACCAAATAATCCAAGTATTAAGCAATATTATCTCGCAGTTAATTGAAATTGCATCTTTTTTTTTTTTTTTGTTAATATTTAGAAAAAAATACGAGCAATGTTTTCTGGTTTTCTAGTTTATTAAATATTTTGTTATTTTAAACTCTTTATTTTTTGTTTTAATAGAAATATTTGTCCTAATCGTCATAAGCTTGTTGTTTATTAATTTTTTGTCTTTTTGTCGGGAATTTGATTTATGATTTAAAACCAATAAGTTTTGTAGCGTTTGATAAGATTTAATTGTTGCGCAATATTTTTTAAAGTTTTTGGTAAAAAAATTGGTTTATAAAAAATGGTTGTGTTTGTAAAGAAATTCAATTTAAATAATTTAAACACAGAACTTGTTTAGAGAACAGTTGGTAACAATTTCTATTAAAAAGGAAGTGGTATTGTTATAGATTTGGAAAATAAAATTTGATATGAAATTTTAATTATTTAAACATGTCAATCAAAGATATAAAACATTCGTGTTTTAATAGTGTGAAAGCAATTAAATTTGTATACGCTTTTGTTTTGGTTTCTTTTTTTTTTGTGAATTTAGTTCTACTGAAATTACTATATAAAAATGCTATATAATTTTCTAATATAATAATATAATTATTTATATTAATATAATTAAGCTTTTCTTTTAATAATATGTGATGTGATTTTGACGCTTACAGTATTTAATTATAAGACGTTTGATGAAGGTCTTTAATATACAAATTTCAAGATAAGGCTAGGTTTGTGAGTTTACTGAAAGTTAGTTATATGATTTTTTTATATAAGTATTTCGTATTACATAGGTAGAAAACATCCGAACTTCGATTAATAACATTTGTTATAGGTTTTTTCTTCTATATTACTTTTTGTGCACTCCAATTAGTTTTTTGTATCTAACTTTTAACTAATATCAAAATTTCTAATGAAGCCTCATTAGCTCGTGATTGTTTTCATAAAAATATGCACAGCAAACTATAAATCTCCCACTCTTAAAATGTACAAAATATGTAGTTAAAATAAATTTTTTATGGATTTTTATACAAGCCAAATAGCTCTCAAATAGACAAAATGCAAATAATTTTAAGAGTTTCACAAATAGTTTTTTATGAGCAAATTATGCATTTGTTGTAGAAATAATAATAAAAAATCTAACCATGTTAGTCAACAATTTGTTACAGTCATAGAATTAAGTCATAAATTTTACTGGACATGCTTGCAAAAGAGAATGCCAGACAAGATTGGAAATATTTATTTTTAGAACTTTTTAAAAATTAGTAGATTAATAATAAATTATGGAAGAGGACTTTAAACATAATACTCGTATAATGGAAGATATAATAAACATAATAAGCAATCAATATAATTATTAATACATAGCTACAAAGTCATTTGTTTAAGTAAATTTAGAATATATAGTCAAAAATTTTGCACTATAATGGAAGAGTTGAGGGACAGATTTCGTACCTCGGAAAAGCTAATAATAGGAAATATTCTGCAGACAATATATATTTTTAATTGTTTAACAAATGTCACACCAAACATTGTCCGGTCATGCTGCGCTCTTTAAACCTGATTGGCATGACATACAAAGTTAGTGGTATAATAATTTACATTTTCTTATAAAATTACCAAGATTTACGTGCAAGTGTATTTATTGATTTAAAACCCCATAACCAGCTTAACAAACTTTTATAATTAAACTTTATATTGATGTTCTTTTTAATGTGTTGCCATTTTTGAAAATTGGAAAAATCATATAAATGAGTTGAATATGTGAAACTGAAATAATAAAAAAAAAACAACTTGAAACAAAATCCATGCAAATGTAACATCAGCGCTGCCATTAAAGAAGACCTTGAATGGTTCTTCATACATGTATCAAAACAGTCAGTAAGTAAAGTACTACGAATTTAAATACCTGACTTTGAGAAAAATATAAAATAATAATAATAAAATAATGTAAATAATAAAAAAAAATAACATTGTTATTCCAAGTAAAATACCCAATAAAACGTCCACAAATAACGTGACCATCAT
Organism: Bellardia pandia; assembly: GCA_916048285.2. NCBI lineage: Eukaryota > Metazoa > Arthropoda > Insecta > Diptera > Calliphoridae > Bellardia > Bellardia pandia. The sequence continues at coordinate 25,708,361 of OU696530.1, read as the reverse complement.
CTCACTACACTTTGTACAATAATATAGGAACACGTACGACCCACTAACTGACTAACACACTGTCTTTCTATCTATCTATCTATGTAACTAACAAACTAACTCTCTTCAATTCAATTCTGTTTTGTTGTAGTGTTCGAGCTTTTCGTGTAACAAGTTTGATTTGGTTGATCAGTTTTAGTTTTTGTTTTTATAAAACGTTTTTTATATACTTTAACTTTAAATAAATGTTTTTCTTACAGTTTACATTTAAATACAATTAACTACACATTTACCAATAGCAATACACTTAATTCTGTTTTTACGCGATAGAAACGTTCCTCGAAAACTCGCGTTAAAAAAACCGCCTAAAAAAGATAGAGTATCCATATTAAATGAGAGAATTGGTTACACGTTACACACAAAAAACTATAGAAAAAAGAGTTCATTTAGAAAAGTACATACATACAATGCCTTTTCGTCTTTAGCACTTAAATTTTACTCTTACTTTTAACTGCATAAATTTATTTGAAATAAACAAAACATCACCTGTTTCGATTGTGTTGTTTTTCGTACCAGATGATTTCGAGTGTTGCCAACTATGTGCTTAATTTAAAATCATCCAAATCCAGTGCAAACAAAGTTATTCTCGTAAAAATGTATACATATGTACATTCTAAGATCTCTTTAAATCAAAAGAATGAATATTTATTTCGAAACTCGTTAAATCAAATGCGAGTAAAAAAAATTCACGTTAAAACAGAATTAGGTGTATATAGAAGATTTGTTTAGTGTTTATTTTTTAAACACTTCTTTTATTTCCAAAGAATTTATTTGTGTGGTTTAGTTTTTTTTTTGATGTTTGCTAAGAAAAAAATAAGCCATTTGTTGTTTTTAATGTTGGGAAAATCGTAAAAAAATTTTAGTGAAATATTTTGTTAAATATATTAGTTACAAAAAAAAAAACTGGTTAATGGCCTGTCATTTATGATGATTATACTTTGTAATTACTTGTATATACCGGCTTAATTACTTAGAATTAGAGTAATAATGTGTTGTTTGTAAACGTATTAAGAGATTGCAAATTATGAGCTGATTTATTAAATTACAAATACTTATGAAAGTTTATTTAATTACAGTTAAATTAAAATATTTTTAATATATTTAAATAAGAGCTGTGTCCCTTACGAAGCGTAATTAATCAGTGACATTGAACAGAAACATCAACAAGTAATTTGCAGTATACAGCATAATAATTTGCTTGCGTTACATAGCATAATATGACAACATTAATACATACACAGAAAAAAATAAAAACGAACTTCAATTAAGAAATTTGTAGTATCAATTAAAAATTTAATTGATTTGAGACCAACACCCGAATTGCTCATATCAATTAAATGAATTTAATTGGATTTATTTTTAATTAATTAAATAATTAATTAAAAAAAGAAAACAAAAATCAATTAAAAATTTTAATTGGATTAATTAAAAATTGTAATTGAAAATAAAATCAAAAAACCAGTTAAAATATTAATTGGCTCAATTAAAAATTTTGTTTAAATATAAAATCAGAAATTAATTAAATTTTTAATTAAAGCAATTAAAAAGTTTAATTGAAAATAAAATCAAAAATCGATAAATATTTTAATTGAATCAATAAAAAGTTTTAATTAATAACGGTATCGAAAATTAATCGAAATTTTAATTCAAACAATTAAAAACCAGTGACGCAATTAACGAAATAGACAACTGGCAACTTAATTAACAATTACTTACCTTACTCTTCTAAATGCAATAAACATTTGAATGATTTTCATATACATATTTAAATTCTTTGTTTTATTTCGTTTTGAAAAACAAAATTTGATTACCTCACTTTTTGCTGAAACTATAAAATATTTAATGAAATTAATTGCTTATAAAATTGTTAAAGTCTATGCAATTCATCTCCACTAGCACTCAAAGGCTTTAAATGACCATTAAAGGGTGTAATGTTGGAATATAAAGCAGCATTAGGAGCACCAGGATTTTCAATGCGATTTATGCGTTTAGCTCTAGCTCTAAATTCAGCTCTAGTACACTTCATATTACGAGAAACGGTAGCTTGATAAGGGACTCCCGTATAGAAATCATCGCCTGTAAATATAAATAAAATTATTAGTAAATGTTTAAGATGAAAATGTAAGCCATAATTTAACCTGGAAATACGAAGACAACGCCATCTGTACAAACGTGACCAATAGGACGATACATAGTTAAGCCTTTTTTTCCTACGATTCCAAGAGAACTGTTTGAGATAATCAAACGATTTATGAGCAACTAATCTGATAACTCATAAACTTGTGGCGGTAAAAAGAAGAGTTTGGCTTCACGTACCATTTGTAAAAATGTTGCTGGAGGCAATGTTTAGCACATGAACCAGATGATAAACGTTAGCAGCTGGAAATCATGTTCTGTAAAAGTAATGTTTCAGAATTTCCAAATTTCTCTGTAACAAAATATGTATTTATTTAAAAAAAAAAAACATTGACGTTTAAAATTTCGATTCTTTTCATTTTCCATCACATACCTGATAATTGAAAGTATTTTTTGATTTTATGATGTAACTTGCGCAATTTTTATATTTTTTTTGTTGACTGGTGAGGAGCTATTGTATTTTGTTAAATCAAATATTTTTACATCAGTTTTATAATTTTTATATTTTTCGTTTTTCTTATATTTTTTGTTTTCGCGCACACACAATTTTGTTCTTTCTACATCAGTCTCGGCCGCTTGCTATACACACGTATACTAAAACCTGTTTCGCTGTCTGATCTCGCTGCACATTTTTTTCTGTACACTCAAAGCAAAATGTTTAATGAAGTATGATTTATCATCGCATTGTACGTCAAAAAATATTTAATTATACATTATGTTTATGTACATTAATATATAATTTTATTATTTAATATTATTTGTATATATTTTCTTTCGTTTTTAATTATTAATATTAAAATTTAATGATAAACTAATTAACAACGAAAGAAAATATATACAAATAATATTAAATAATAAAATAATATATGTACATAAATATGTATAATTAAATAAATTATACATTAATTTTGCAAATATGCTCCAAAATTTTTAATATACAAAATTAATAAATTTGAAGGACAACCCTTTTGTCACCTCTTCAAGTACAATTTGGAATGTCTATCTAACTCAGTGTCGCCAAATCCAAAATATATCCAAAAAATGTATTTAATTTTGGCAACTGAAAAATTATTTGAGTGTACAATTATTTGCGGTCGTTTGTTTTTTGCTGCTTCAAACACAAGCAGATATGAGTGAGTATGTGTTTGGGCGATTTTTTTTTGGTACAATTCAAAACTAAAAAGTACGATGGTACCCCTGTCATTTGGTACTATTTCGAAATTTTTCAAATCCAAACATATTTTTAATTGATATTAAATGGCAACGCTTATTTACTGAATGAATATTGTGAATAGATTTTTGCACTTATTCATTGGCAATAAATAGCAGGTGGTTTTTAGTATTCAGCTAATGTTTTCTTGTTGTTAATCTTCATATATTAAATAAAGAGAGCAATTGTAAAGTGTATACAATTTCATAAAAAAAAGGGAACGAAATGCTTTGTTGTAGAGTAGCAATCATCTTGTTAAAATACATGGCACTAGAAAAAACTTCAATACGGTTTTTTTGCAGTATGAAATCGTTCTCTTAGTTTTTTTGCAATAAATAAAAAATAAAACTCTTGTTGTTACAACTGTAATATAGCAACTGGCTTGTTATCAAAATGTATAGATTTGATCGTATTTATTTGAATGTACCTTACTAATATTTTATATGACCATAATTATCTACATATGTATAATTAATGAACATGTATGTATTTATGTATTTACTTTTTGTTATCTTTACTTTACATGTACCAATGAATTTAAAGTACCTTTTGTTTTTGTTGTATTCAATTTTTGTCTAGTAAAATAAAATTAAAAGAAATTGTAAAAATATTATTTAGTACTATTGAGATCGAAAAAGTACGATTTTAAAAATTCGTTGGTACGATATTGGTTTCTCATTTATCATCCCTGACTTCAACAAAGCAACATGTTTAACAAGTTTTAAATGATCGGTGCTGCCAGATCTTTATCGGTAACAAATTAGGAATTCAACATAAACTTAAAAGATTTTAATAAGGGATTTAGCAATCTTAGTTTGACTCTATTTGAATTTCAATAAAAAAAAATTACGGAAGTTGAATTAAAAAAAACTAGTTTCTTTAACAATACAAGCCACTTATAAAAACCTTTTAATATAGTTATCTTAATAATATACTAGTCATATATAAATATAAATAATTATAAAGCAATTATATGAAAAAATATGTAAGTATAAAATATTTTATACACATAACCTATTTTTACTCGGGAAGATTTACAAACCGAGTAATATTTTAAAATTGGAATAATATAAATAGATACGGGATATGTTTGGGAATTTATATGTTTTTCATTGGGAATTAGAAGCTAACAATTTCTGGTAACACCTGATAAACAAAGCAAATTGTCCCGTTAGCTTAAAACAATGTTGCATGCTAACAAAATAAATAAAAACGCGATATTGTGAAATAAACCGCGTATTTTCTATAATTTTCTTGCAATTGTCATCATTCTTTGAACGGAGCTTAAGATTCAATTAAACATTTACTTGAATCAATTAAAAAGTTAATTGAAATTGAAAATTTAGATAATTAAGTGTTTAATTGAACAAAAATGTGAAATATTTTTTTCTGTGTATGACAGGAACTCATCTTGCATAACATATGTCAAGCGTGTCAGTTGGCATAGCATGGCATTGCACAATACTATGCTTAATTCCTCACACAGTGAGGCAATTTTACAAATAGGAAATAAATTTAAAATTTTTAAACACGTAGTCAAATTTTAATTAAACTTCCCATAACTATAGAAGAGGTACAGCCGAGTTTATGTTTACAATTGCCGTTGTGGCCCTAAAGTGAGGCGATGACAATTTTCTGTTTTTGATCCCATCCGAAAGATTGTCTATTTATAGAATATAAAAGTTAATATAGTTAAAAATAACCTAGCAAATGTTAACATATTCACTTTACTCTGAAAGATAACTTTATAACAAATATTATCAGAAATATAAAAAATCCCATTATTATGAATTTTTTAGATTTTTTTGTTATTATAGCATTTTTGCCCAAAGTGGGGTGAGGGTTGGCAAACATGGTACAATTGTACTTTTTTGCTACATTTTATACTCAGTTGATTCTGTGGTACTACCATATATCCCATTTGAAAAGTTTTTTAACACTTTACAACTTGCACATTGCTTTATAATATTAAAAACAATGTTTCCTTACTTACATTTTTTAATTAGTCATGATAAAAAACGAAAATACTGTTTTTATAGCTTCAGAAGACTTCCAATATATGGTAACTATATATTTAAACTAATACAAACAAATCCCGGTACAACGAGCAATATATTGTCAAGTATATTTATTAAATCGAAAAATTCGTTATATCGAAATTTATTCTTAATCGGTTTGATATTAGAAGACATATCATAGGATAAAGATTTCTATATGTTCTATAAATTATTCTAAATATGATTTTTTAATGAAGATAATTTACAGGAAACCTTTTATTACAAAACGAGCTTTGTTTCTTTGCCTTTCCAATTGGAAGAGGTTTTATATTCTTTGTTTCTGATACATTAAAATTGTATTCTATCCCTTGATAACTTTTTTCCTGGAGCACTAGTTTTTTTAGATTTTTAGCTTTTTAGCATGGCTTTATCTGGTAGTAGTATGATAATCTCGGTATGATAATTTCTCTCCTGATTTTTTTAGAAGTCTGACATTGTTACTTTTTTGCAATAAATCCACAATTTTAAAGCCTTTTTATATAACTATGAGTTTGATTTTGAAAGCAATTCAATTAACTAAAATATTGTTTGTGTCTCCTTTGTGTCGACAAATCAATACGAACGCCTAATTTCAATTAGAGATAAAATTGTTTAATAGTTATATATTTATTATTTAACAAATAATAGAAATGGTATCGGGGAGGTCTAAAAAATACTGTTTATTTTTATAATTGGCACAAAATCCAAAAATCCATTTTCCATCCCTGGTTTTTATATTTGTCAGATTTCCAAAGTAATGTAAAACATGCTACATAACATGAAATCAACTATTATTCTTTATGACTCATCACATGAGTATGGGCACGGTTTATACAGTTAATTTTGTATTAAACTTCTAAATATGAATATAAATTTAGTAAAACAAGAAATATTTTGACAAAAAAAAAAAAAAAAACTTAATTAATTCAAGGTCATTTATTAGGGAAGACAAATAAAATTTTTAGTTTTATTTCTTTTTATGGACAACAAAACAAATAGTTTAAAATATATTTTTTATTAGATTAGCTGACCTATAAAATTCAAGTTAATGCCAGATTAATAAAAGGTATATTAAGTTAAGTAAACTGTTGGCAACTTAAAGGAAGAACAGTTCTCTTAAAATTGTTATCTCGTTTATCTTTCGAGACCATAAAATAACTTATCAAACAATGACTTTATATTCGGAAATCCCCAATAAGAGGCCAGTAGCCATTTGAGACAAAACTGTCGTTTTAATGTCTGCTTATATCAAATTGAATTATTCTATTGAAATGGAAATTTTTGCAAACATCTCAAGTTTGTTTCTTTTTATATATGTTCAAACAAGTATTAATTATTATGTCATTTATACCAGTAAATATTTAGTATTAATAAGAATTTAGTGCAGTTTAGCTATAAAAAATTCAATAAACTCAAACATTTATTTGAGAGAAAAAAAAACTCTAAAATCAGCTAGTTTTAGTTTTAAACAAGTTATTGTTATCAAATAAAAACGCGTATCTGAGTAAAAGTATAAAATTTCTATCTATAATATAACTGTGTATAATTCCGCAACTAGTATTGGGATGCTGCATTTGAAATTAAAAATGTATGAATTTTTTATTTATTTTAAATACTTGTTTCTCAATTTTATTCTTTCGTTTGTTCGTCTATACGTGGTTCATTGATTAAATTATTTATGACTCTTTGGAAAATCATAAATTTGTATTAATTTCTTATACTTTTTGTATAATTTGTATCTTTAATTAACTGGTTTTCTATAGAGTGCGATCTAGCAAATAGATTTTTAATTAAACATCAATAAATGCGGACATTAGTGCAGCATCTATGTTGAAGATTCTAGCTTTTATATGACCAGAGATTACTGAAATTGAAATTCAAAATAAATCTGCAATTTCTTAATGGCATTCGGATAATAATAACAGTCCGTTTACACAAAAACTCAACTGAATGCATTTTTGCAAAAAGTTTTACAATAACTATTTAATTATACGAAAATTTTATTTCTTATATTTTTGGTAATATTTTCCAAAATAAAAGCGAACAAAAATAAGACCTATACAAAAATAATTTACAATATATTGGAGACATTTAAAACCGGCTATAATTTTGATCAAATCAAAAATCGCTCTTTTTTGAAGGTCTTTGGTTGTTGCAGTAACAAATTTTTGTTAAATTATTTTTCATTTCTAATATTTGTTATAAAGTTATCTTTCAGAGAAATGTAAAAAATGTAAAATATTCTAAAAAATTAAAAAACAATTTCATTATTTTTTACGTCAAAAAATTTAAAAAATGCACTCTTTAAAAATGTTCAAGTTTAGGTGCTTATACAATTTGACTCAGTAAAAAATGTTAAACAATTATTTTTTTTGTTAAACTTATAATTTTGTTAATAATACAAGTAAGAAAAGAAAAAATCTCAACAAATTTGCATACATTGTTAATAAAAAATAAGTCTTATGCAATACTCACTCTTTAACAATAACAGCTGATCAATAACTGTAACTGTGCTTTTTATGTCCTTAACTATTAGATCCCATATATAATATAGGTACAATGTATCGAATCCAATAAAAAACACAAAGTTGGTATCGTGTTTAATTTTTCATATAAATAAAGTGCTACACTATGGGGGATGCAAGACGATGCAAGATGTGCCCCGATATTCTAAAAGATTCAAATTAAAAACTCTATTTTATCTCTTCTACATCTTCTATGTATGTACATATATAGTATAATCTGTTAGATAAAATCAAAAACAAAAAATTGCGATCGTTTTAAATTTTGCATATGCTCGAGGTGCCTTACTTTGCGAACTTGTGACCCTGGCAGCTCATATTCTTCTATATCTCCCATGTATGTGTGATAGATAAAATGTACAATATGATAGATAAGATCAAAAACTGCCAAATTAAGATCGTTTTAAATTTTGCATATACCCGAGATGCCTTAATTTTAATTAAACTTTACTTTACTTATTCTATAGCTGTGGGAAGTTTTATTGAAATCAGACTATCTGATTTAAAACTACAGAGTTATTTATTTTTTTTTAATTCCTCCCAGTGGGATGTTCCTTTGTGTCTAGTTTGTTTGAAATCAATATTCTAAAGGTTGCAGTTTTATCAAATCTTGTAACAATACATGAGATATATGCCGTAGATTTTAAGATTTACATTAGGATGACAATGAAATGTATGGGCAATTTTTTTTCAGAGTATTAAAGAATTTTAATCAACATACGTAAATGATGACTTTCATTTTAGAACAATTATAGTACAATATAAGGAATTTCCCAAAATTTGAACTTTGACCTCAAAGGTGCAAGGCTTAGAGTAGCCGATTTGCCTAATTTTGGCATCATGAATACTTTAGACTATGTGACACAGTAATTCGCTCAGATTTGGGTATAATTCAAATATAAAAAGCATTATTTTAGCTCCATTACAGTTGAATATACTGAATTTTCCAAAATTTTAACTTTGACCTCAAAGGTGCACGTGATCGAGTTATCCGATTTGGCTCAAATTTTTAGCATATGAGTTTTAGACCTAGTGGCATAATAATCTGCGCGATAATCATTAAAAATCGAAAGTTGATTTTTCATTGTCACCCTAATTTACATATTGTAATGAAAAACAGAATTGGCACACCTAATTTAAGACAAGTTTTTACCAAAAATCATCTTGAGAGGTTTCTTGTCAAAGTGAAATTCAATTTCGTTATAGCCAGTTAGAAATGGCAGATTTATTTCAAATATATTTTGGTTATGCCCCACTGTGAGACACATTGTATTGTCTCTTTGTGACTTATAATTGATTCAATTAAATACCCAGCAAAAACTGGAGCTTACTTGTAAGCATTTTTGTAAGGGAGAGAAGCTAAATTCAACATGCTTCCAGAAGGCATGATTTTTATATATCGAATTTCCACTTGGAAGCATGTCTCTGCAATACAACCTGCTTAATCGTAAGGGATTAGAATAAGTTCAACAATTCTTTAAATCTTAAATTTCGCTTACAACTTGCTTGCCTGTGCGCGATAGCAGTATGGTTTAATTTATTTTTGCTTACATTAATAAGTAAATCATTTCATTGGTATTCGCTTATTTAATGATTCTTAGTAAGGCTTAAAAGTAAGCGAATACAGGAGTAGTTAAGTGACTTTCTAGCTTCCTAAAATCGAAACTTTTTTACTGGGTACTTTTAAATACCTTTTCTGTAATTGACTATTAAGGATCAATGATCCTTCTTCTAGGATATTTGCATGTTACAATAACTAGTTAAGTAGCTAGTCAAGTAAGCAAATAAGGAGGTAGTGTCTGTCTCTGTCTCTTTGATTGTTAATAGAATTGCAGTATTGTTAAGGAACTTGTGCAAATCTTTTTTGGACGTTTTTACTAGTTCAGCTAGAATATCTGAAACTGCCAAACTATATTACAGCAGTTGAAAACACATGCTAATTATTTAAAATATGCATAAAATTCGAATGTAATGTTACTCAAATATTTTCAAATAATAAAAAAATAATTAAATATAACATTGCTCGTGCTCACTAACGTATTCATAGTAATTATTTAATCTTTTTTTTTTTGTATTTTAGTTTTTTTTTGCTATAGTTAGGAAATCGTATTTATGGATTTGTAATAAATTATGAGTAATATAAACCACTTGGACAGGTTAACTTTGAAAAGTAAGAAACACACCAACAAATAGACATGAACACATCTGAACATGTCTTTAAGTAACCATGTTGTTGTTTTTTATTTTTGTACTCATTTGTTGTAACGAGTACATTGTGTAAATAGTCAAACGTTTTGATGTGTAATTGTAGATATTTAAGACTCGTTAAATGAAAATTAATTGATGCTTGTCATTTGATTTGATGATGCTTTTAAACAAAGAATGTTGACAAGAATTTATAATATGCTTGTAAAATGTTTAATCTTTAATTTAGAAAATGTTTAAATGTGTGGCGTCTTCTTTTTGTTTTGAGTTTTTTTTTTGTTCTTCTTATTGTATGAAGCAGCCTCATCTAATTGTGGAATTGTTAGTTTTTTTATGTTAAAGTTTTATTTGTTTAATTTCAATTATGGTGATGTTTAGTTTATGTAAGAAAAAAAGAAGACATTGAAGTTTTTTGTGTTTTTTTTTTTTGCAGTTTTAATCAAAATTTTATTTCTTAAAACAAAGAAAAAAAAAACTGTTAAAAAAATAATTATACAGTTTTAAAAAAGCACTCAACTTCTAAAAATTCTCCAAAGATTAAATGTTGGCCATACAACTTTTCTAAAAATCGAATATATATGTATAAACTGATGAAAAAAGCTAAATCGTAAAATTTACAAAGATTTATGGGAAATTGAATGAATAAACAATGTGCAGGCATTAAAACAAAAACAAAAAAGCAAACTTGCCCGGCTATACATACAAATATATAGTTTTTGCGTAATATTTTGTTATATTCTTCACTATAGGGGACAAGGGTCTAGTTTGGTGGGGTAATAAGTTGGTAACTTTTACAACATTTTGAAAAGAAAGAGGAAATACTTCTGTAATATCAAAATATATAGTGCGATTTTAATAAAATTTCTTTGTAGAGTAAGGCCCCAAAATGGAATGAGCAACGTTTAAAACGTTACCAATTCTCAGTTTTTGATTCGATCTGATAGATTGTACTATAAATGAAATATGTGGAAGAGATACTGTGGAGTTCAAATTTTTGAACTTGAACATTATTGAATATAGGAGGACTTGCTCACTAATCCCCAATGTTTTCCAAAAAAGACCCATTTTCGATATACCAAATTGAAAATAAATTTACTGTAATTGCAAAGCTGAAATAAAAAAATTGAAGCTTGTTTTCAAGGTGAATTATTTTTGTTAAATTATAATATTTTTACGCTCTTGTTATGGTAAATATTACCAAAAATATAAAAAAAATCCGAATTTTAAGGTTTTTCTAAAGTTAAAAATCGTTTTTACTTTTTTCAGTCTTCAGAAACTTAAGACATTAACAGCGGACAACACTGTATTAAACATTAAATTATATTTCTTCCCTGAAGATGATCAACAAAGTTGGTCGAAATATTGGAAACGAATAAAATATAATAAAAATTAAAAACAAACAAGAGTTTTTATATTTTTAATAAAAGAGACCAAATTAATAAAGTAAAAAGTTTTTCTAAAGTTTTTTTTTTGGGAATTGTTGGCTTTTCAATAATAAATCTGAAACCTTTTTCCAGTTTAAAATTTTTGGTAAATTTTCTTTTTACAGCGAAATTCAAAATTCATTCAAAAACGTTTAGAAATATGGTATAAAACTTTTAATTTGAATAAAACAGCGATTTTTTTAAATTTACATAAAATTTACTTTAATCGGAATATAATCTTCTGGCAAAACAGTTGACAAAATGGCCGCCTGCAAAAAAAGTGTTGCCAATTTAAAGTTCTATATATCTAAAAAAACATCCTTATAATGATAAATTTTAATTTATACATAATTTAAATTTACATTATTTTTGTCTTAAATTTGCAAAAAGTCTTCCATGAAGGTTTTATTAATTAACAATTTAATACATATTTAAAAATAAAATACAAATTCCTTTAATTTGATATATAGTAAGTCTGTCTACCTTATCTTTTCCATTACATAAATTGAAAGAAGAAAATTTAAAAAAATACTGGAAAAATGTTTGGTTTGTTTTTGCAAAATGTCTTTCATGATTTATGATTATTAAAAATTTTAAACCATACATAAAAAGAAGACACAATTTCCTTTAATTTTATATATAATATAACTACTTTCATGTCTTCCTCCAAGCAATAAAATGGATCAATAATGCCAAAAAACTTCCAGGAAAAGCTAATCACTGCGAGTTGTGTATTTTGAAGCTTTTTATAAAGCTTGTGTCAAAGATAAGATAGACATATTGTATATCAGAGTGTAGGAAATTAAGTCTACTTTTCTAAAATATATAAATTATTTAAAAATTAAAAAAAATCATAAAATAATTTTTGCAAAAACAAGACAAAAATTCTATCAAACGAGCTTTTGTTCAAATGAACACTGGTTATCATGCAATATTTGATTAGAAGCTACAAATTTAAGCCACTGTGCGCTGTATAGCAACTCGAAACAATTTTCCCTGCTTGTAAAGTTTAGACTTTTTGATTTCTGCTAATCTAAACTTTAAAAAAATATAATAATTAGTTTTTGTAGTGTAGTTTCTCAACTGTCTGTTATGCCTAGCAACAACCCTATTACTTTGTTTTCAGTAGTCTAGGAATGTTTTTAAATTTTTGTATTTCTAAACATTTCAACGCTCAAGGATGTTTGGGGCGGATTGTTAATGGTGATTGTCTATAATTTTATTATATTAAATTTAAGACAACTGGTGTTTAAAGAAGATCTTTAGACAAGTGTTACGAAAACACACAAAAAAAATGTTAATCTCTAAGAATTTGTTTGATTGAAAAACAGTTTGTCTTTCTAAAAAACAGAAACACAAAAATCAAGATGTTTAACATAGAAGACAATTTAGACAAAGCAAATGCGGACAAATACAAGTAAATGCAACATGCAACATGGTTAAAAATTGTCTATAAGTGTCAAGAAACAATGTTTTTGTGGCGGCAAAATGTTCATACACAAGTTTTTTTTCTGTTTTCTTTAAAATGCAGTTTTTTTGTTGTAATAATTTGCTGCTGTTCCACATCTTTTTTTGTAGTTTTTTTTACAGCAGAGTTTGTGTTGTGATCAAGATGACGATCATCAACCTCATGTTGATTTCTGTATGAAATTTTCATCATAATTATCTTCTTTAAAAATTATGTAAAGAAAAAAAATGTTTTTAATTTTTATTGATTTCAATTATGTATGTGTTCATGTTATAACATGTTTTACAGCTTCTTGTAGTTACAAATTTGTTTAAAAAATATTAAATTTTGTTAAAAAAAAACAGATTTACAAAATACTTTGTATTTTATTATGGTTGTGGTGTTTATGTCTAGCGATTCATTGTGGTTCCAAAAAAAATTTGATTGATGATTCTTTTGTCAAATTATGAATTGTGTGAATGAACAAACTAGTGTTAGAAAAAAATTTCATTAATATTTATTTGTTTGCTTAAGATTTAAGAAGTAAATTCTTACAAAAAAATATAATGCTGTAGTAAGATTTGGAGATTTGATGTTAGTTGTTTGCAATCTAGATAATTATATTCAACACATTTAGTTTGAGATGATGATAATCTAAGTACAGTAGTTCTTTTTATTTATTTTTATATAGCAGAAAAATCAAAATTTTTTACTCAAGCCTTGTTCACTTGACATACGGTCACATAAATGTTTTAATATTTATGTAAGAAAAACGTCGGTAGAATGCTTTTGAAGCACAAATTAATGCTCATTTCTTTAAATTCATGTCTTTACTTTATTGAATCCCTTAACAGTTCGGTCAACCTGTACTTCTTTCATATCGGTATAATTTATTTACTGTCAAGCTTCAAGTATTTTACCAGCCCTGATAAATATCTTGGCCTTATGAGCAAAATTCCAAAAAATCCCATTCAAAATTCGAAAAAATCTTAGAATTTCGTTTAATTTTTTTAGAATTGCTGGGTTCTCTATTGAATTTTCTTTCATTTTATTGGATTTTCTTATTAAGAGTGTTACATTTAATCTATGTTGAATAAATAAAGATCTTATTAAATATTACCTATTTGTGGGATCTCAAATTAATTTAATTATGTTGGCAAATTTGCAAATAAGGGAAACAATTTCACTTATATTATTCCTGCATTAAATTGTTTGGTTTGGATAAAGTAGTGTCTAATCTTACAAGAAAAATTCAAGTCAATAACTCGATTGGATTCAAAACTATATCGCTTATTTATACAAAATGATCACATACGACAAATATTTGCTAAAAATGCATAACCACATTTTAAACATACAGTTGTTTGATGCTATTTGATTTTTCAATTATTTTGTAAGATCAAACAGCTTCAAATAAAATAACTCAAAATTTGTTTGTATGACTTGTCCTAAATATGAAATTAATAAAAAAAAATTAATATATTTTACTTAGTGGTTACGTCTTTTTCGCCAAATATTTGCCATGTGTGTACCTTTAGACTTGAGAAATATTTAAATATTCTTCTTCCAAAATCTTTGAAATCATATGAAAAAATGTCACTTATTTAAAAAATTAACATAACAAGAGATGTGTAAGTAATGCCTTTGAATGTATGTCATGTCATCATATATTAATTTTGTAAATTTTTTTCCCTAAATTTCCTATTGGGGTTTTCTATCATCTAGCAAAATTACTTTTCATTTAAGTATACATTTTTCTAAATTGTATTTTTCGCTTGATTTTCATATTCAATACATACAGAATTATGAAACATGCGCTTTTGTATTTACCCCCAGAAGTGACGTCATATATAATACATCGTAAGTCGGGGTCGCCTGATACACATTAATTAAAAAAAGTCTACACGAAAATACATACACATAAGATGTATATGTATGTAGTATATTGTACATATATAAGTAAATGTTGTATGTATTTGCGTAGTTTCAAGGTCGTTGTATGCATTATAGATAGAAACAATAACGCAATGGATAGTAACAATTTTATTTTAATATTTGCCTATATTTGATATATTTGTTGTTATATATTCCATATAGAATAAATCATTTAAAATGCTGATGAGTTCATTGTTGGGTAGGTTGGATTTTTGTTGTCCTTTATAAAAAAAGTTTAAAGTTTGTTTTTTTAGAAGAATTTGTTTGAGTAGGTTGGTAATTTGTCTTTAAACAATTTATGTGGGAGGTGTTTAGCAAAAATTTTATTCAAATCCTTGCAAGGTTTTAAGTAAAAGAAAGTTAAGTATCTATTATGGAAAGAAATTTTAAATAATTTTAAGAATTCTTTAACAAATTTGTTTTTCTTTTGTTTAATTTCAGATTACTTACAATTTATTTTCCTAATCTCTTTCTTCTGTTTGTTTTTTTTTGCAATTAAATTGTTTTTTATTTAAAATTCTAAAAAAAAATTTAGAATTTTATCTCCGCATTCTTTAAGGCCAACTTGGGTCATTGGTTGTGTTGGTTCAACTTAAAAGCTAGCCGCCTTTTCTAAACACTTAACAATTTAATTCTAATGTTGCTGGTGTAAACTAATCAATGTGTGTTTAAAAATACTTAATTGTTTCGGAACAAATTTTGTTGTTGACGATTTAACCATTAGTACCTGTAATTGTTTGTAAGTATTTATAGGCATAATGAGCAACACTTTCCAAACAGCTAGAGAATCACACAAAAATTGTCAGACAAATTGTCTAAAAGTAATAGTTACAGAAGAGTAAAGAAAGTAGCGAAAACATAAATAAAATAAAGCCTGCAGTAGTATAGACGACTTAAAGATACGCTACAGTGATATATAAATATTGGTGTCTATAGGACATTTTTGAACCAACTATTTATTAGAAGTTTTATCCTTCTAATTAATGGTTGAATTGTTATTATTTAACATATTCGGTACAAATGAGTTAAGGCCTTCTTATGTTAACCTTAAAAATTTATTGTCTCAGTCAAATGAAACTTGTTTCAATTATTAGCTTATTCTTTTAACTTAAAGCAAAAAACTGATAATCATACATTTGTTAATGAAACTTTAGATCATTTTGCGAATTATTATCATATTGTTATTGTTATATTTTTGAGAGTGACAATATAGACATTAAATCAAATGACGTTAAAAGTAAAGAAAAGATGTTATAAGAAAATGTGCAGGTAAAACATAAAATATAAGTAAGTAATGAAAAATGTTGCAAGTTCTAAAAAACGGCTAAAATACTTAATTCACTGAGGTCTGCTAAGTCAATTCAGACACATGGTATTTTCATTGAAACACTACTGTGTCATAAAGAATGATATCTGCTCTTGTTATTGTTTTGCTGTATGGATCGCACTTTCATAAGGTGTAATTTTCATTTATTGCTATTGGCAAGCAATGCGAAATTGTATACAATTGTAATCTTGAATCTGGTAAACAAATTCCCTAGGTTTTCTAAAGTGCTTTGTTCTTCAACTGGATCATATTAGAGTAACATGAAAGTTTGCACATTTTACATTGTCACTTATCAGTAGTAGAAGCTTTAACAATTGTTACAGTGAATTCAATTTGTTTTTTTTTCATTTTTTTTGGAAAACACCTCATTCGAAGCCCACATCCATATTTTAATAAGAACAGTTTCCGCAATTGGAATTCTATAATAATCCAAGAGCAATTATTGCCTGGAGACGTGACTGGTTGGTTTTTTACAAAAATTCGGCTGAAATTGCGGTTGTGGTAATTGGATTACACTATTGACAAATAATTGAGAAACAACTAAAAGTTGATCTATTAATGATATGGATAGCGCTGACATGTGTTCTAATGCCATACAAGCACCGAAACAATAAATTTATTGTAAACTTAATTTCCCAATCGTATGATTTCTCCAGAAAATCGAGACTTCTGGTGGACATCTGTACGATGTGATTTTTTTTATTTATAATTAACCTTACTCTCTTCAATACAATAAAAATTTTATTAATTTTTATATATTGATTGTGAGTGTTTTTTAGCGACTTCCTTATTTGCAAGTGCGATTTAACACTTTTATACCATTTTTGTGGGGCTATGTTAGAGCTTATATCTATAGGAACAATTTCGAAACGGTTGACACTAAAAGCCAATTTAAAGAATTTATTCGTCATATACTTGCCGGTATGTTGGAGAGAGTATGCCAAAATTGGAATAAGCGTATGAACCTTTAGAGGCGTCATCTTTATCTTTAAACATTGGATTATATAGATTTTCTTCCCTTTCAATTAACAATTTTTGCACTCTTTACTAAATAACAACCATTAACTTGTAGCGTACTTGTAAAATGCTACTAAAAATTGATTAAAACCGTATGACGCTTTCCATTGAAGCAAACAAAACATATTGAAATCGATTTTTTCACTCAATTTATGTTGACAACTTATTGTAGTTAAACAAGAAAATCACAACAACAACATAATCATCAGCAGCAATTAGATCTTGTTGTAGTACCCATGGAACGCACAACAATGCAATACGAAACAACAAATTGTTGTAAAACAAAACATAATGGTGTACAAAAATAGCAGTGTAAATTATTGAAAACCATAATTAATTTTAAATGAGTCTTTTATAAAAACGAATTACCAATATTTTATGGGTTTACAGCAGTGATCGGGATAGAAAGAAGCATTCTTGTTCTCTGTTATAATCTGCCCAGTTACTGCTTGTGATTTTCGTCTCTAATGTTATAATTCGTTGACAAAAGCTTATAGTTTTCAAATTTTAAATGAGTTTAAAATGTTTAGCTAAAAATAAGCATTACTTTTGCAATAACTAATCGGTTTGCTAAGTTGTAACTAAAACTCTTTATGCTATTTTCATGCCCTTTACTGCTTCGCTCAAACACTTGGCAAAACAAGAAATCCAACAAAAATCTCCTCCCTTAAGTTGTGTGAGTGTTTTTTTTTTGTCTGTCTGGTCCTAACAAGTGCGTTTTTTTCATTGTTTTTAATGCTGCATAAATTAAACTGAAAATACAGTGCAATTATTTATTGCTTGCTGCTGCCGCTGCTGCTACTATTATTGTTCAATTTTAATGTTGCATTGTTTGATGTCGTTGTTCTTACAATTATTTTTGTCTCAATCGATTCCGCATAACAGAAATTTTCATCTAATTTTAGTTTGCTGTGTTTGTGTTGTTTTTTTTCTCATATGGTAGGTAGTATAATAATTCTATTTTTATGGATTTTAAATTAAATTTATTTAATGTTTATTTATACTCGTATATAGAGGAAGCTTAAAATGAGAATTGTTGTATTAGATTAATAAATACTTGGAAATACTTCCTTCTTAAGGGTTTTGAAAGCAGGAAATGAATATTAATGCATTTTAACATTACTATTCTTTTTGGGACTGTTATATACATATGCAGAATATGGGATTCTTCTGGATTGATCATTAATTAAGTCCCCTAACTGTTGAAGATGTTATTATTATTATTGTTAAAAAATCACTTGAAAGTAATAATATTTTTTAATTTTGAAGCAGTGTTAATTTAATCAACATTTTACAAATATTTATTAATACAAGAAATATTTGTAAAATTTGATTTACTTTAATTTTTCTTTTCGTTTTTTTATAGATTGGTATACATCATAATTTACCAACCAGCATTAGTTGTTAACATCCATCAGCGATTATGATACTGGTATGTACAAACCCTTTAACGTGTTTAGCACACCCTTTATATTATTATTTTATTATTTACTTTTTACGATTTCTTTAAAATTACGAAATGTTTTGCCAATATTGAAAGTTATGTATATGAAAACAACTTTAACCCATTTTGAGTTAAATCTAGGACAATTAAGAGAGTGGGATGTGCTAATTACGTGACCAATATTTAAAATGTAAATGTAAAATGTAAACAAAATATTGTCTTACAATTAACAGCTGCTTGTTTATCACACATAAATCTATAGCAACATTAATTAAAAACAATAATTTTTGACATGATTTTAAAGATAATTCAAAAAGCCGTCATTAAATTTGTAAATTTAGGCCAAATTAAAAATATCCAAGGATGTAAGAAATTTTAATTTTTTGTAGTTTACTAGTAACAGCGTTTTGTTTGTAATTTATATGACACTTAAGTGTAAACAACAAAGTTTTGTTTTGCTTCGAAAATGTAAAATTTTTGTACCAAGTAGGCGTCATATGCGGAATGTTTTGCTTTACTTCTTTAATTTGAAAAAAGCGCCGCTGGTGAATATGATCCACCGGTTTCAAGGTGCGAGAGATGATTTGTGCGGTTCAAAATAAATCCACATGTTCCCAGCAGGATGAGAAAATCTAACAATGGCCAATACTTTGAATGAATTCATATTATATAAATTTTTCAAAATAAAAGCCAAAAATAACGCATAAACGAAAAATTATTCAACCAATAATTTACGAGGGCGGTTCGGCAACTTCTTAGCCTAGCAGAGAAAGAGAATAGTTAGTTTTTTCAAAAACATTTTTATTTTTCAATATAATCTCCTGAAACTTCAATACAATCCAACGCTTATCTAGCAATTCTGTCCCTTGATTAAAATAGTTTTCCTCAAGGTCTTTAAAATAATGGTTTACAACTTTAGTTGCATCTTCATTTGAAGTAAAACGCTTGCTAGCAATTTTTTTTAGATAAAAAAGTCACTGGGAGCTAAATCAGGAGAATAAGGTTGGTGGTCAAGCAACTCGTACTTTAATTTGTTGATTTTAGCCATTATTAAAACACTCTTGTGCGCTGGAGTGTTGTATTGATGAAAAATTATTTTTTGAGCGTTTTTCTCGAATTTTTACATTTAATTGATCCATAATGTTGCAATAGTACTCTGAATTTATTGTTTTACCCTTTGGCAGATAGTCAATCAATAAAATACTTTTGAAGTCCCAAAAACCGATTGAATTGTTTTTGCCTTCTTTGGGGCACTTCCTCCAGCTGCTGTCCATTGCTTGGATTGTTCTTTTGTCTCTGGAGTATAGTGGTGGATCCATGTCTCATCAACAGTTATAAAAGAACGCTTAAAATTCATTTTATTTTTCTTAAAACGATCCAAACAAGCTTGAGCAATTTCCTTTCTTATGCGTTTTTAACAAATGCGGCACCCATTACTCTTTCCAATACACTAAAAATTTTAATGATTTTCATATAAATTCTATATTTTATGTTTCTTTGAAAAACAAAGTTATTGTTGCAAAACCCTAAAAATCTAAATTTTGTGTAAACATGTATAAAATTTAAAGTTTTAAATTTCTTACTTTATTTTTGTATATACATACTTTTTCTTCTTTTTACATATTTAATTATCCTTTTTATGCTTGTAAAACAATTACTCTTCCTCTCTAACTTACAATTTCCTCTCTACATTTTTGTTTACACAACTCTCTGCAGAGATAATTTATATTACATACATGTTCAAGGACATTTATACGCATACAAACTATTTCTACGCCAAACAACAACAAAACTCAATACAAAAGAATTTGTGTATCAGTGTGTGTATAAGTGGGAGTAAATGTTGAGCGTGTGTTTGAGAAAATATTTTAGCATAGCCTCCCCCATAATTATGTGTGTTACACACTTACTTGCTCATCTCTGGCTGGTAGGTGTGTGGAAATGTTGGTTTTGCTTGTTTGAACATAACAATCAGATGAAAAACTTTCAATTTTTACTTTGACGTCATAGTTTTATAACTGTAAACAAAACAGCAAGCACGTACAATTGCAAAACCAACAGAATACAATAAAAAAACATTTGCTGTAGATTTATACAAGCACACATACATACTGTTAATAATAACAAAAACAATAACAATACATTGTGGGTATACAGAAATAAGTGTGAAAGAGAGAGATAGTGTGAAAGAAAACCTTTTAAAATGGATATTTAAGTATGACGGCATTTTAAGGACGTTAATGTTTAGAGAGATTATAAAAAGCACGGACGAACGGATGTACTAATTATAGGCCGATAAGCGGATTTTATTGATTTCATTCTACATTATTTTCCATTGTTTACATGTTATTGTTGTTGCTCTCTTTATTTATAACGAAACTAAATTTTTGAGGAATAAGTATGACGTTTTATTTTCACATTTTTCAATACCAAGGACGTCATTAAATTTCAAACACAAAATGGTAGCAATCAGTAGCAAAGTTTTTAGTTTGTATTGTGTGTGTTATCATTTATTTATTGTTTGTTAGTGTGTGATTACTTTGTGCAGGCGTTTTAATTTGAAATTGGATTAAATAGAATTATTCTTTCTGTTCTCAATTTATTAAATACATATGTATTCTTGCCGTTGCGTAATCAATCAGCAGGTGTTTTATTGAGAAGTACTAAACTTGGCAAATCCTTTGAATTATTTAATACAAAAATGTGGTACTTTTGGTAAGGAAATTATTTAAAGTTTAAACAAAGTACTCGCGTTGTTTGCTTAATGAATACTTTTAGCTTTCATATAACATTAATATAATATGCACAATCTACGCTTATTGCCTAAATGTTTCTTAGCTAAATGTCTTTGATACTAAAATGTATTCAGTTGGTATAAAGGAACTGCGAATAAAATGAACATACTGAGTACTTAAAATTAAACTTAATTTATTTCAAGTCACTTATTGCAACAACATTTTCACCTATCATTCAACATTTTGGCGAATAATAAAGCCTATAAAAACGATTATTGTAAAGATTATAAAAGAAACTGCACCGTAAAATTAATATGACAATATCATACAAAGTTCATTTAACAAATGTACGAGTATGTACATATGTAAATTTATATAAAACACTCAACATGTCTGTGTTTCAACTACCCATCATAGAAAATTATCTGATTAAATTTTAAATATAAACAATTTGCAGTTAAGAAGAAACCAGTAGCAAAATACGAAGAAATAATCAAACAATTAATCTTAAAAAAAAAACAGACGAAGGAAATTATAAAAAATTTTATGGTCTTTTAATTAAATTATATGAATTAAATTGTTTTGTTTCTTAAAAAAATTAAATTTTTTATAAATATAGCAAAATAAATAAATAAAATTCACACTACATTAAGAAAACTTAATAATTAAATTGTATATGGTTACACTTTAGCGCCACATACACTTGTCCCTCACTTATAGACCCATCGCCAACGCATACACACACTTACTCGAACCTTCCCCAAAATATGAACTATCAAGCACAGACGTGTTTTTAAACATGACATGCAAACAATAAAAAAAAACAAACTATTGAGACCAACCAACCTCACTATTCATTCTTACTAGCCATCTATAATTTTAACTACTTTTTGTGTTTTTTTTTTTATTTTTTTATTTGTAGTTTACATTTTGTTTATAGTTAGTTTGTTTATGTTTTTGGTTTGTTTGTGCGGTTTTTTTTAAACAACAACATAAATATAGATATATAATTACAAGAACAACATGCCTTTGAGTGCCTAAAATTATAGACAACAGCGTAAAAAAGCGTCAACATGTTCATTATGATAAATGATGTAAATTTATTTCCATATTATGTATTAAAAATCTAAAATACACATAAGTAGTGAGAAGGTTGCCAAGGTGTTGGCTATATGTGGGAAAAAGTTTTAATTTGATTTAATGAATAGACTAATTCATTTCGAATTTTTAGAGATTTTAATTGTAAAACCCTTAACACGTTCTTAATATTGAGTAGATTGAATTAATGCAAAATTTTTCAACGTGTTTTTTTAGAGTTTATTATAAACTAGAACATGTTTTTATATTTTTATACAACTGTCCAAAAATTCATTGTAAAAAAATTTAAATTTAATCTTTAATAGCTTTTAAACTATGATTTAACTTGCACAGTTACTCAGGATTTTCTTTATAATCCTATTTACTTCAAAATACAGTAATTGAATTCATTTTCAAACCGTAGTTGGTCGCATTTCATTGAATTCTCTGCATATGTGTACAAGTTTTGCAAAGCAAAGTGGTCTAATTTGAGTCCTTGTATATTAAGTTCTATTCTAACAGGCTGATTATGTATTACATTTTCTAAAAGCTTACGACCTTCTCTTTGATTTGTTTCCATATAATTTTCTAATCAACCCAAAGCTTTTCAAAAGCCACTAATAAGTCTAAAAGCTTAAGACTGCCTCTATGATTTGTTTGTATAAAAGTTTACAATCATATCAGAAGTTTAGGAAATCTGTTCACAATTTACAAAGTTTAGCAAAGCAGAGCTGATCTACTTTGACAACCTGTAACTCAATTTGTATTTTAGCAGTCTTGTCATAAATTACATTTTTTGTAAGCCTAAGTCCTCCTCTATGATTTGTTAGTACATCAATTGGCAATTGGCACCAGTAGTATATGACAGAGTACATCAGAAATCTGTCTATATTTGCACAAGTTACAAACAGGCTAGTGTGAAATTCTATTTTCATTTTCAACGATTTTTTAATCAAACCAATGGTTTATTAGTTTAGACAGACTTGATTGGAAACCTATCCATATTTGCACAAGTTACAACACTTTGCAAAGCAGAGATGGTTGATGATCTGTAACTCTTCTTGTAGTCTAACAGGCTGGTTAAAATTACATTTTCGCCTATATGATTTTTTAGTACATCATTTGACAATTTGACCAGTAGTTTAGGGCAGAGTAGATTAAAAATCTGTCCATATTTGCACAAGTTACAAAGTTTTGCAAAGAAGAGATGTTTGAATTTTACACCATGTATCTTACCTTACATTCTAGTAGGCTGGTCACAAATTGCATTCTCTGGAGGCTTATGATTTTTAATGCATAATTTTGCAATAGCATTAGTAGCTTAGAAGATATCACTATTTCATGTTTTGAAATTTGCTCTTATATTGCTATGATAAAATTTTCTTAAGGCACAAACTGTTGAATATATTATTAAATTGAATTGTTTCAGAAAAATATACTGTACATAAATTACACAGAACAAATATCTGTATTAAATTATAATGACAACCCTAATTTACTTTTTGTATTCCTGATCATCATATTTAAGTGAGTTTTAAAGTGTGTAACAATTTTAATTATTATTGAGGTTTTGTATTAATTTATTAAGTTTTTTTTTTGATAAACTTATAAATTTATTTGTTTATTCAGCTAAATATAACATACATAAAAATATAGATGGCTGATTATATATATAAAGACATAAAAACACACAGACCCAGTTACTTTGTTGCAAAAATCAACACCATCAACTTCACTTTTGAAAACACATTAGTTTGCCATAATATATGAATTTGTTTAATATATATACATATGTATATATTTAAATTATTAATAGTAATATTTGCATATACACCAATAAACACATACATTTCTGCATATAAAAAAGCATTAACCTCGCCAAAAAATCTTGGTTTTTATTTTGGCCGGTTTTTTATTTTAGCTACCTTGTGATTGATAGAAATTTTTAGAAAATGATGGTAATTTATTTGCGACTCTGCTTTTGATTTCATTATCTATTTTCACCACTACTTTATGGAGTTGTGACTGCAAACTGCTTCTTAATGTTTAAATTTTGATTTATGTTTATATTTATAATTATAACAGCAACAATAGTGGAAATAGCAATAACAATGATACCAGCAGTTTTTAATTGTTGCCAGTACCAGCAACAAGTAATTTTTGATTAAATTAATTGTATGATAACACAAATTGATATGCAGTTTTTAGAGAATCAAAATAATAACATACTATGCGACAATTGACCTCATTAACGGCATTTTAGCAATTATTATATAAAGTTGGAGCAAGTGTCAGGCAACTTACAGATTTTAAGGAGGTTTTGTTTTTTGGGGCAACACCTACTTATGAAGGTCAACCTTTTAAATAAGTTATATTAATTATGTTTTAATTTTAAAATAATTAATGAATTTACAAAATAAAATTCAATATTGCAACAATATTCCAAAACGAAATACTCATATTGTATGTGCAATATGTATTGTCAATCAAATGGCGTAACTCATACGCATCACCGAAAACCAAATAGTGTGAAAAACATAAACACTCAGATTCTAATACAGGCATGCATCATATATCAATATTTTCTTAACAGTAAAATGTTCAAATTAAACATTATTTTTACTGTTCACATTAAATATTTGATGAGTTAATCAACACAAAAAACTACTGGCTGCAAGCTGACAAAAAAAGCAAAACCTTATAGACATCTAAATGTTTGTTAATCTTTAATAAAGGCGCGAAAACTAATAAGCAATAGACAACAACACTCGTACGTAATATATATGCCTGTTTGCAATGTTGCACAAATCGAAAAGCTACTGCCGTAAAAAAAATATGAAAAGTGTGCAAGAGTGTCACAAACTCAATCAAACACACTCTCACATCATGATAAATCTATAAGTGGCAGTTTATATTCATATAATCTTACATATGTACATATTTATGTATATTAGGCTTTCCCTTAAAAAATTAATTTGCTGTGGATGGGTCTTATTTTGTGTTTAATTTACAAAGTTTTGCATAGCAGAGTTGGTCCACTTTAACACCCTGTTTCTCAGCTTGTATTCTAACAAGCTGGTCACAAATTATATTTTATCAAAACCTAAGACTTCCTCTAAGCTTTTTGTTTACATTTGCTCGGAATTGAAACAGTGGTTTAGTAATTTAAAACAGAGTAGATTAGACATTTTTTCATATTTGCACAAGTTGAAAAGTTTTGCAAAGCAGAGGTGAACAACTTTGCCAACCTATATCTCAACCTACAAATTACATTTTCCGAAAGCCTAGATTCTTCTCTATGATTTGTTTGTATAACAGCTTGCAATCTGACTAGTAGTTTTGTATGTTAGGACAGAGTAAATGAGAAATCTGTTCATATTTGTACAAGTGACAAAGTTTGGCCAATCGTAGATAGTCGACTTTGTTACCCTGTATTATCACAAATTACATTTTCTGAAAACCTAAGTCCTTCGCTACGATTTGCTCGTATATCTGTTTGCTGCAGGATAAGAAGTTTAGTAGTTTAAGACGGAATAGATTATAAATCTGTCGATATTTGTGAGAGTTACAAAGTTTTGCAAAGCAGAATTAAAATGAAAAGAGAAAATTATCTTTTCAACAATGTATTACACACGCATGAAAACCTATCATTTTCCCATGACACTGATCTAGTAGTTTGTGTATACTATATAGATACATATGGCCAGATAAAACCCTTACAACTTAACTAATTTTCATTCAAAATAAAATAATTCGAAAATTGTGTAGCGTTCGCTACAGTAAGTGTATATTTTCTACAAAAATAAATGTTTTATTATTTTTTATCTGATTGGTCTTAAAGTTTGCTATTTAAAAACTAAAAATCAACTCCAAAGCAAATCTATTTTTGAGTGCTGCCCTAATATACATATGCATAAGTGTGCCTGATGTCTTTGCACAAAAAAATAATAAGTACAATGACGACATAAATTTTCATCTTTTATAAAATATTCATACATTTTTTTTTAAATAGTAGTATAAATATTTATAATTTTACTTATTTGCAATATAATGAAATGTGTGTTTAAGTCTTGTGTTGTAAAAGACGTGCCAATTTTACACGCATACACAAACATTTTTGTGTATGTAAATTAAAGTATGTTAAAAATATCCAAAGAAATCTAAATGTTTGCACTAATTTGAAAGAAAATATAAGCACTTAAGTTAGGTTTATACTTCACCTACATAATGTCTAACAGAAATGTGGCATCTTTACGTTTTTATTGCATTATTCTGACTTGTTAGAAATTTTTTAAATATTTATATTAACAACAAATGAATACATTCAAAATTAAATATCGGTAATGTTTTCAATTTATTTTGTTCACTTTCTAATATCACGTTTTTGCAGCTAAAGTGTATCAACATTTGGAGTGTCGCCTTCACTAACGGAAGTGTACATTAAAAACACACATGTTTTTAATATTTTAACAAACAAGAGAAACATATCATAGAAAGCAGAAAAAGTTGATAGATAAAATTAAAAATTATGCTAAATAAATATAAGTTTTGCTTTTATAGCTTCAACTATACATTGAGAAAGGTAGCAAATGCATTACCAGAGTTAAAATTCGCAGATTTTTACATTTTTCTAGATGCAATCGGAAACTAGTTATAATGTCACGTTCTTGTTTTACAATAATTTCGATAAAAGGAAACCAGAAAAATATGTTTATGATGACTGTATTTTTTTTTTACTTCGGAAGGGAGTTATTTTGTCACGTTCTTGTTTTAAATACTATCGATATATGGAAACCAGAAAAACATATTTCTAAGGACTTTATTTTGTTTACTTTAAGGGTGTACAAATGTCTTGGTTATACATCAAAACTATATTTCGCAAAGTTATGATTTGATCACTTTATTCCGAACATAGATTTTGTTATATTGCTTACTATATAAAGTCCATAATAGATTATCATGTTGCTTGCACAAGTTTAACAAACAACTTTAATAAATTTCGTAGATTTTGCTAAAGTCTTGAGTAGGTGTATAATGATTTTCTTTATTTCATATTAATAAAAACTCGTTTAAATCCTTTCTAATATTAAAGGTTTATTTAAAGTAATATATGCCTATATAAATTTTTTAATTATATTAACTTATATGCTTGAATTTAAAATTTTAAATAAATATTTTTCATATGCATACAAAAACAAATTTAAATACAAAAATGCTTAAACCACGGCATATAATGTGTAAAATATATTAAAACAAATAATACAGTCATCATGTTATAACAACAAATATAAAAAAATAAGTATAGCACATGTTCTATGTAGACTTTTCAAATGTTGGGGTTGATTCCTAACCAACGGCATCATAGTATAGATGTCGTTAAACGTAAAAGATTTCAGATTCTTTTTCTGTGCACATAAATAAAAGCTGCAACAAAGCAGAAAAACATTTGACGTAAAAATAATTCATATGTATGACTGTTTTATAAAACCGAAAAAAAAATGTAAACGAAAAGAATTTTTTTAAAATATGGACTATAGACACGAAAGTATGGCATCATAAAAGGGGTAGCGTAAGTGAAACAATATTTAACTGAAATACAAGAGAGTAAGGATATGATGATAGGTATACTTGGTTACTTGGCTACTTGGTTAACTTATCATTATGGCTATCATTCACAATTATCTTTATGGTAATCTCATCTATTGTCTCTCCAATCTTGTCAAAATTTTACATTTTAGTCTTAACAACAAGTTAAACATTTTATTGTGAACATTCTGTTTATATGCTGAGAGTATTTTATTTTTTTTTACTGTTTATTAAAGTTATTTAAAGAATATTAAAATAACTCTCTTTTATAGTTATTTTACTCGAAACTTAATTACTTTGAGTTATGACCCTCTTGTCGAAAATGACCAATATGATAATTTCAATTAAGAGTGAACTGCTAAAAACAAAAATTGAATATCAAAATTACCTTTACAATAAGCTCACAGCATGAGGTACTTTAAATTAGCTAGGTCTGTAAAAAGATTTGAGATAGCCAAATTATTATAATACTGTATAATACTTTTTCAATAAATGTTCACAGCAATATTTAATTGGTATTTTGAAAATGCTATAACTGGCGGTGCATTTCACAGAAAATGGTCGCCTAGTTATAGCATGATCTTTCTCTCTTTTGTGAAACAACCCGCGGACCTCTTTCCCTCTCTCTCAACTTCTTTCCCCACTTTTAAGGTCAAGGTGGTAGACAGTAGTGCCGAAGACCTGT
The DNA here is from genome assembly GCA_916048285.2 of Bellardia pandia. Classification (NCBI taxonomy): domain Eukaryota; kingdom Metazoa; phylum Arthropoda; class Insecta; order Diptera; family Calliphoridae; genus Bellardia; species Bellardia pandia. The sequence goes on along the minus strand of OU696530.1, from coordinate 25,679,536 downwards.
ATGGCTAGTTAGTGGCTAAAGAAACCAGTCGTGAACAGCTTCCCTCTAGCGCTGATGGCAAAGGTCAGTTGTATGCATAGCCTAGTCCGTTTACGCCGTCACTGCACGAGATGGTCTTTATTTTACGCGCTTACTCGTGGGAACAAAACTGAATTCCGAAAATAAAAAGATGAAAAAGATGAATTAGGGAATGTCAGTGTCAACCCAATAGGTTCAGAGTCAGATTCGGACTCGGGTCTGCTGGGTATTACAGTGGAAATTCTCTTACAGGAACGTCAGCTATTTAAGGAGCTGGCAGAAATGTGCCCATCTGTCGGCTCCCCGGCTATATTTAGTGATGGCTCGAAAATGAAAGGTACAGGGGCGGGGGTCTACATTGAGGATCTTGACATCAGAACATCCTGTAGGCTTCCCGACGACTGTAGTGTATTCCAGGCTGAGGTTCTAGGGATCTTGAAGGCCGTGGAACTGATAAGAGACAACATTGACAAAGGCCTGGAGGTCACTATCATTCGGAGGATCCTGATTGCCAGGCGGCGGTGAGGACTCCAATAGCTTTCTATTATAAGAAAATCAGGGAATGGATTCTAGGCGAGACAAATAGGGCCTGGGGAAACCGAACGGACTGCCGAGTGTCAAGGACAATATGGTCGGTGCTTAGGAAGTCCGACTCGGAATCGTTGCTGGACGAGAGCAGGGTATGCGTGAGAACCATGATAGGCGTTATCACGTGCCATTGTATGATAGGTAGAATGGCAAGGATAATGGGATCTGATTTGTCAGACATGTGCGGGTTATGCGAGGAGCCGGAGGAACTGGAGACGATCTACCACATTCTCTGCCATTATCCCAGGCTGCAAGTTAGCAGGTTCAGGTGGCTAGGCAGTAGATTCATAAGCGAATTAGGGGATGTCTCGGGTTGTAGGTTCGGGGATCTCAAAGGATTCGTAATGAATATGGCCTGGCTGCGCAACAGGGGAAGGGTCTTTGTGAGGGCTTAGCCGTTTCGCTCTTGGAACATACTAAGTTTTTCCAATCATTTCTGCAAGGCATCACAATGGACCGTATTGGTCTCTGGGTGATGGTGTGGGGACAACCTCACACCGGCCTTCTGACCTAACCTAAACTATAAGCGCGAGTAAGATTAGAAGATCTTTGCATTAAAATGTAGAGAGCCACGTAAGAAGCTCTTTATATCAAAGGATAACCAAACCAAACATTTGAATTTTGCACAAAAAAATTTATAAATTTATATAAATATATAATTATAAATTATGAACACAAACTTAATAAAAATTTCATTTCCACTTCATTTTACAAATGTAGAACCCAGGTGATTAAATACAACTGTTTACAATATTTTATTATACAATTTTATTTTTTTTTTGACGCGGTACTTTTCCGTTAAAATTGATTTATTTTTGTATGTTCCTTATTTTCTAGTTTTTTACTTTTTTATTTTTCTAGTTGTTTTAAATTTGTTCTTGTATTATACTTTATAAAACATTTTTTTAAACAATATTAGGTGTTTTCTTTATATTGATGCTCACATTATATCGATTGTTCTTGCAGATTTCAATCGTGTGTTCACATTCCAGCTTTTTCGTAGTCATCTTAGCCTTACTTAACTGTTTCACACCAATATTCGTATATAATATATAATTTATAGAAAATTTAATTATTGCTTTTGATTATAAATAATAATATAATAATAAGTGTAGAAAAAGAATCATGAATATTTTAAAATATATATTTAGTTTTAATAAATTATAACAATATTTAAACAATTTATTTGCTAAATATAAATTTAAATTGAAAATTTTACATGTCAGTGGCAATATTAAATTTGCACGAAGACACAGACAGACATAATTAAGGCATCAACATATTATGACGTTTTTAGCCACCTACTAACAAACACTCTCTGTAATAACACACTCAACCATTAAACCATGCATACGTCTGTCACCGAGTCAGTCTCTTTATTTGTTTGTTTGTTAATATGTCTCCCTGTTAGTCACTTGTAATTGTTGTCCACATTATGACAAAAAAATAATATTTATGTTTGTTTTTATTCTTAGTTTTTTTTTTGCCGTTTGCCAAACATTTAAGAGGATGAAGATGGCAAACAATGATTTGTTTATGTTTTTTAGCTGTTTATGACGAAATCACCCATCATTATTATCATCATCTGCGACGTCGACGTTGTTTTTGTTGTAGCAACGTTGACAATAATAATAATAATAATAATAACAACGACAACAAAAATAATGTAATCGGTGATAGTTTTTGCTGTTGCTGTCCGTTAGTTTGTTTTAGTACTCATGATAGTGCTTGTTCTTTGGCAATTTTAAATTCAATTGCAATTTATTGTTTTTTATATCTCAGCAGGCATCCGATAATGGGCAAGTGCAACACTTACATTAAATGCAGAAGTGAACTAATAGGGGCCCCTGCAGTTTAAAGGAGGGTTAACATATTAAGTTAAAAAGTAGAGTAACGCACAGATTTATGGTAATAAATAAGAATTCTTAACATTTAAAAGCCGAATTTCAGAAATGTAGATAATTCGAATTTTTATATCCTCCACCACCGCAAGTGGTACATTTTTCGTTCCGTGTAATACTTTGATAATATTCATCTGAGATCCAACAAAGTATATACATATATTCTTGATCATTATCAAATTCTAAGTCGATTAAGCTATATCCCCGTGCGTGTCCGTGTAAAACACTTTCACATCCAAGATACACAAATAAACATTACAAAATGTCCACAAAAATATATTGTATTTGTATTTTGTCAGGCAGTTTGATATTAAAAATTAACAAAATCCGTATAGCAGAACCAGAGTTATGGACCAAAATATGAGACAACCTCCATAAAAATTTTATATTTTTTAATATTTTTTGCATTTTTTTTTTTAAATATATGGCAGATAATGCGATGAAATTTTGTACACGTTATTTCTATGATAAAATTAGAAACTGATAATTTCGCATAGCCGCCATACAAATAATTGGCAATAAAAACCTAAAAAAAAACCTAAAATACACAGACATTACGTTATTGTATGCTGGATTTAGAAGCTATCAGACCATAATGGGTCCACTTCTACGATGCCACCCATATACATACATATATCCTTTAAATAAAGTTATTGAAATCTAATGCAACTAAAAGAAGCCTCACCTTATAATCGTAGTTTTTTATACTCTGTAAAATATGGTAAGAATTGGTAATTAAGTCAATTATAAATGGTAAAAATTAAATAAAATTTCAAAAACTTTAAATAAATAAAACAACATTATTTATTTAAAGTTTAAAGTAAAATTGTCTTTCAAAGAATATATTTAATATACTGATGGAATTTGCACAGTCCTATAACTAGTGTAGTGTTTGTATTTCTTATTATATTTAGGTGGAGGGTATTTAAGATTCGGCACAGTCGAATATTGCACTTTAACTTGATTTTATATATATTTGCCTTATTGTTCATATTAAATTTGAAGAAAATTACGACTACATTAATTCTTTTTGTAATTTCTAAAAGTTGTTGTAATTTTTTTCGTTACTAGAAAGCCTCAATATATGATGCTGACAGATTTGCTTTAGAATTAATGTAAGTTTTCATAACAAAACATGACAATGTGTTGCATTAGAATAAAGCAAAGCGTGAAAACTATGTACAATGAGTATATTATTGTCATGTTGTCTTGTGAATCTCTTTTTCTAAACTATGTAGTTTCTAATCGATAAAAGGGATTAACACAAAAAAAAAAAAACAATTTTGTTGAAAACACATTATCCAATCTTAGCTTGCCCATCACTGCTTTAATAAAACAGAAAAACCATCATCTGTTTAAATCTTAGAGTGTATGTCCATACGTATGTATCTATGTCTATGACTATATTTGTTTATTATCAAAACAATTACATCTACATTCATACAATTATTAATACGACATACCGTTAGTTTTAAATTTAACACCTGCGTCAGAACTTGTAATTTAAATGTTGTTTATTTTGTCATAATGATTTTGAATTTGAATTTCTTTTTTGTTTTCTTTTATTTTCATATTATTTTTATATCAGCATATTTATATTTTTTTATATACAAATCAAAAATATTTGAAAATTAGTTTGAGTATATCGACTAATTATTCATTCAAGCATTTATTCATTTAATTTAGATTCATTTGTATGAGCCACAAAATTCACATGATAGTGATGATGCATTTCTTTTAAAATATCGACTATATTTTGTTGGCGGTTTTTCGCCATCGTTTGTTTTTTGCTGCATTTTATAGCTGCTGTTATTTATTAATTTCTAATTTTCTAACGTAATACTTGTTGGTGTAGTGTATATAAGTGTAAGTGCTCTAATGCTTAGAATATGGATCAGTCGAATTTAAAGGAAATATTCGAATAATATCAAGAATTTGATTATTAGTTCTCGATGTTTAAATACAAAACGCAAAATTAAAGAAAGTTAAGATACTTTGAATAAAAATTTTCATATTCCAATATTAACATTTGTAAAAAAAAATGCATATTCTTTTAGAGAAACGTCCTTCAAATAATTCCAGTTCAGAGAAAACCAATATATTTTCTTAAAGATTTTTTTAAATAGTGGCTAAAAACGAAAGTCTCATGCCTTATCATAGACACCATCACGACACTAATCGTCTCAAACGTCCAATCATTGCAAAAAGCCCTTAAAAACACTTATTCAATTGCACTATTTAAAGACCAAAAACAGCGAAAACAATCAAAGAAAAATAATAATAACCACGTGCATACATATTGTATTTATGGTAATTGCAAATCACGAGTATATTTTCAATATGAGGCAATAATTTTTTTTTGTACAAAAATAGTTTTCAAAAGGTGTCATATGGTACCTTGATTTCAGTTCTTCTGTTTTCCGCAAAACAAGCAAAATAATTATAGATAAACAAAAAAAACTAAATAAAATGTACAGAAATTATGCATAAATATTTTTGTAAATATGTTTGTCGGTACGAATACATATTCAGTTTTAGTTTAAGAATTTATTACACATTTAAAATTTTTTTTATTTTTTACTTTTTCTTGTCTTCAATACTGTATAGGTATTTCCTCTTGGCAATAAATAGAAATTGAAAACACATATTGCAATTAGCATAAATACTTTGTTTACGAAACTTTAATAGTTATTACAACAAGAAACCAGCAGCAAGCGTAAGAGGAAAAATCTAAGACAAAAAATAAAAAAAGAACCATATATTTTATAGGAAAAAACTAAGCGTGACTTAAGTTATTAGTCGTATATACGCGATGTGCTATAATGAGTCCACAATTAAGCTGATTATTTTTTTATTCAGAAAATTAAAATAAACTTAATTTTGTTAGAATTATATCCTTAATGGTAAAGTAAATTAGGAAAAATTATAAGTATATGTATATGCACATATTGGGGTTAAAATATTGAACTGTTCTTATAAGAAAAATACAGAAATTACGATTGAAACGATAATCGAGTTTTAACTGAAAAATAACAAAGGCTCGTATCCATAGGGACAAGCCTGCAACGGTTGACGCAATGGATTGGAGCCAGCGTATGAACTATTTGAGGCATAGCCTCTGTCAACATTTACATGAAATCATCTTTAAACCTTGAATATTATAGATCGTTCTATCGACTCAGATTTTATATTTCTTTTTAATTTTTAATTCAAAACCAAAAGCTCTTTATTTCGTCATTTCCATAGTTCCCAATGCAAATTAATCTCTATGTAACTTTAATATTATCTGTAGAAAAAAAGAAAATATACTATAAACTATAAGATCTATGATTGTGTATTTTGATCAAGATCGAATGTTTGGAATATTTTTCATTATAATAAAGATTTATAAAGTTTTTTTCTTACTAAATTTTGAATTGATATTGGAAGCAATCCTTGCGCTTCTAATAACTGTTAAAACTTGGTATTTTTTTATCACAGATATTTTAAATGATTAATTTCGACATAAATTGTTTCTGAAGACAAAATTATTTATATTTATTATTATAGTTTATTTGACCTTTTTATTAATATCTAATAATTGTTCAATCCAAAGTTCTTTTTTAAAAAAATCTTTATATTTTATTTTTGATATTTCGCCACTTCGTTGTGTCGCATCTTCAGGAAAATTTGTTTTTCTAAATTTCAAATTATTTGTGATACAAAAATTTTTTACATAACAAAATATTAAAATAATTTTAAACAAGTGTACAAACATTTTTAATTACATAATATTTATAAATTGTGTTATTTTTTAGTTTATTTTTCGTTACATTATTGCAATTTTCTTTGTCATTTCCGTGACAAGGTATTTTATATACTACACTTGGCATATCCCATTATAGTATTTACCTTTTGTTTTACTAAATAATTTATCGAATGTATTATATATCCTGTAAGCCATTCTATATTTATCAACATCGAATATTTTTAATTTCTCCAATCGTTCTGATATTTCTGGGATGTAAATTATTGATTTGTAAATTTTCGGTTCTATTGTGTTACTTGTAGTATTTTAATTTCTGTCGTTATATTGTCCTATTAATTTATAAAATATCTATTTTCCTTATCTTTTCCTTTATCTTCTTATGCAATTCTTTGTCACTTATAGTTAATACTCTTTCTATTAAATTTTTAGCCGTATTTATAATATTTCGTCTACTATGATTATTATAATAATTAATTATTAATCATGAAGCCTTGGTTTCTGCTACCAATCCGTTACTAAATTATTTTCACTTCTTTTCAATAAGGTATCCAAATATCAAAGTTTTGAATCATATTCGTTCTGTATTGTAAATTAAATATATTTATTAAAATCGTTAAATGTCCTCAACATGTTATCAATAGCATGTTCTGAAATAATGCAAAATAAATCACCTAAATTTTTGGTTTTATACCTAATTTTTCTATACATGTATCTAATAACTTCTTTATTACATAATCTGACTATTGGAGAAGCACGAGATCCCATTGAAAGTCCTTTTTTGTTTTATGTTGTAATGAAAGTATCAAGTGTCTTCTACACAAAATTTTCGAATACGCCAAAATATGTATTTCGTATATTATTCCATAATATTCCATGTTTCTTCTATTATATTTATTACTAACACTTTGTAATTGTAATAGGAATACTTGGAAATCGTGATACTACATCAAATGAAATCAGTTTTTTATCATCTTGTATCTGTTGGTTCCTTATTTTATCTTGGAATTATAGTGAGTCTTCGACATTATGCATATTTTGAATTCAATAATCAGTAATCTTTTTTAATCTTTACAGTAATTTGTAAAATTGTTTAGAGAAAACAGTATTTTCAGGCTATTGTTTTTTTAGATTGAATAATAAAAAAGTAGTAATACATAATAAATAAATATTTAAATAATCATACGCTCCGTTGTCCTATAATTATTTGATAAAGGTGTATATTACTCATACGCAGCGTTAGTTATTCGTTAAGAATTTATTTCCTTTATTCAAATTAAGTCGATTTCATAGGAACTTCAAGAAGCCGCCAAGAAATTTACCTTAAAATATGATTTAATAAATACTTGTTGTGTCAATATAACTTTGTTAATATTAGTATCATAAACAAAATAGACCTTTATTCTAGTTATTAGTAAATAATCCCACAACCTTTAAAAAAATTAACAAATCAAGGTACATACTGTTGTTGTTATGGCTAGTTTTCTGACAACTATAATCCGGCGATGAAGAATTATAAAAACTATTAAACTGTTTTCTACAGGATAAATTAGTTAAACACCATTGATTGTCTATGGTAGAAGCTGCAGAAGATTCCAGTGAACAGCGTTCATTGGGTGAATGTTGTAGATTTTGCAGCTGTTGCTGCTGATGTATATGTTGCAGCTGTTGATGTTGCAGTTCATACGATAAGGGTTCGGATTCTAAAATAAATCTATCACTATGAGAATTATACAATAAAGTAGTCGATTCATTTACATTCGAATTAAATGTGGAAAAATTAGAACAATTTAGGTGATTGTGATGTGAGATATCACAGCCGTCAGGAAATAAATTACGGCAAGGATAAATTAAATTTGCTGAGTTGGCAGCAGTAGTTGCAGTATGTACAATTTGTGGGTGGTGGAGTTGATTAAGATGGTGATTGCTATGATGTGTTGTTTGTTGAATATGGTGATGTTTGTTGTTGTGTGTTAACAGCTGGTGTTGTAGATGCTGCTGCTGGTGATATGTATTGTAATTGTAGCTATCACTTAATTGTATATGATTGTTATTTATCTCATAGGCATTTAATTCAGTTTTTATGGCCAAGTTAGAATTGTCATTAAATATTTGATTATTATTAATTTCAAAAGTGGGTGACAAGGGTGTGGAAGCAGAAGAGGAAGTTAAATTATTCGCAGGATTACCTAAAGAGTTGGAGGGCTCTTGTTTCACCACTATCAAGGAGGCCAAACGATTACGCATTGTATTTTAGGGTGTTTGGGTCGTTGCAAAAAAAATTATAAAACATTTTCTTTTGAGTTACTACTTTTTAAAGGTTTAAAGTTAAGATTTCAAAGATAAATATGATTTAAAGAATATATATATAACAATATAACATGCTCAAAACATTTACAACATTTAACACTTAATAAACACCTGTGGAAGGTTTCAAAACCCTCAGGCGCGTTAGGTAGTTCTCCAGCTCCAGCACGCCGATTTTTTATGGTTTTGTTTCACAAAAACTTATATTTTTGTAGTTACTTTTACTTTAAAGTTCCACTTTCACTCTTGTTTTTTTAATGATTTTTTGTGGTGTTTTTTTTCACAAAGTCCTTTTTTTTGGCTTTATTTTATTATATTTCTATATTTGTTGTTATACATACTACATTTTTTCTTATAATTTAACGACGTCAGCATTACGACGTATTATTTTACGAGAGCATCATTTACGATACACAATTTTGTATTTTCTCATTCATTTGAGGGAGCAGGCACAAGGACGTTTCAAATGTTTAGTATGTATACATGTATATATAATAAAGAAATTTTATTTTAAAGTGTCGGTGATTTGTTTCTTGTAATTCTTAAAGTTTTATAGTAGATTTTTAAAAATTTAGTTTAAATGTATATAAATCATACTTTATGCAGTTTTGGAAAGTTTAAATTTATATTATTTATACTTTTTAAAGTAGTAAAAAGTTTGAATTTTCGTTAGATTTTTATATTTAGTTTAAATTAAATGAATCATATGCCTTAGAGTCTTTAATAGTTTTGTTGTATTTGAGTATTTTTTTATTAATTTTATTTTTATTATTTATTTCATTTAGTTTATATTTTATAATAAAATGTATTATGTTTCTTTAGTTTAGGTTACAGGCACTGTAGGGCGTTTTGTTTTGTATTGGTTTTGTAGTTTTTCTAGTTAGTTACACTTAATTTTTGTTAAGAAAGATTTTTTAAAACTTATACGCTTGGTAGTCCATTCAGTTACGGTTTAATTAATTTAAAGCACAAAAACGTGGTTGTTTTTTCTGTTATTTTTGTAAAAAGTATAAAATTTCGTAATAAGCTTTTTAAACAATTTTTAAAAAAATTATTATTTTAATGCTTAGTTATCTCAACAGGAATTACTAGGTTTTAAATCTGTGTTGAAGTTCTTTAAAATTATTAAATTAATAATAATTTTAAAAATGTGAAAGTTTCTTCAAATATTTATTACTCATACGCTGTGTATGCACTGCCGGAAGATTTATTTATTTTAGTTGTGCAGCAAAATGTTTAAAGTGGCAACAAATAGTTAAAAGTTCTTAATAAATGTAAGCATTCAAATGAACTGTGGAAAATTTGTACAATCTTGAACACTCATACGCCGTGTTAAGAAAATGTTCATAGTTTTTAACACTCATACGCCGTGTAATAATTCTTATTGAAAATATTGTAAGATTTTTTAGGAATTATTTCAAAAATTCACGATCGGTGTTTATAAACTTTTGTATTTTATGAGAAAAGTTTTCTTAAATATGCAAATTTTTACTGAATGTTTTCTCAGTGGTTTTTGGAAGTTATTAATATTATCCTTTTTAACATAAAAAATATTTAAAGTCTTTGTATGAATTGCTTTTAAAGTGCTAAACAAAATATTTACAGTTTGCTTTTGATTTAATAAAAATGTCCTTGTGGCCGTTGCTGTTATGCTTAGTAACTTTAAATGTTTATTGAGCAGAGTCTTCTTTTAAACTTGTAAATATATCAAACAATATTTGAAAACTGTATAAAAAAAGTTTGGGTTTTCCGTAATTTTCCGTAAAATTAAGCCGGGTTTTTAAAAAAAAAATTCCTTTATAAAGGATTAAATGTTTAACACTTATACGTCCAGTAGCAAGTAAAAAAAATAATATAACTCATACGGTTTGAAAATGATTTCTTTCTTTTATTGCTTTATGTTTTATAAACATACGTTTTTCTTTATATTTCAGCTTAAACACACATTTTTTGTTATTACACAGTTTTTATTTTAACTTTTTATTATTGTAATATCAAGTATACGCTTACATTGTGTCCAATATAATTTTTTGTATTTATTAAAAAAGAACTAAAGAATTTACTTAAAATGTCTTCAAATTTTGTTTGTTTTAGCACCTTTAACTATGATATGTTTTGTTACTCCAAAAAAAAACGAAAATTTTAAAAAAATGTAAAACAATTATAAAGTTATTACAAAAGTTTACATATAATTTTAAACGAATTTAAACTTTTTTTTACATAATTAAATAATAATTTATAAAACGCTTAGATTTCTTAAAAAAAATATTGCATTTTTTTTGTTAATTTATAAACTCTTTCTGTTTTCTTTTTGAAATTATCCAAAAATAATATGTTCTTGTTATTGTTAGTAATAATTTCCGTTTAATAAAATTTTTGTTTGAATTGATTTTCTAACGGTTTTAGTTTCCGTAAATTAAATGTGTTAACAACGCGGCGTCTGTGACGCGACTGAACTTATATTTACGGTTACACGCGACTATATTCACTTTACCGTTTGCTTTGCTATGTTTTTGTTGTTTAAATAAAGTCTAACATTGCTTTTGCCAAAAATAGAAACAACAACCACAACAAACTAATGACGATTTGCTGTGGAGGATGATATTAATTGATGATATTGTTATTGCTGATGATGATGTTGTTGGTGATGAGGCAGGCAAATGCAAAAGCAAAACAAAACACAACGCAACCTCACCTTACATTACAATACACACAGTTTGCACTTTGAGTCACCTACCTCAATATGCACTGTTTTGCTCTCTCTTTCTATCTCTCTAGCGTAAACACACAAGAAAACACTCTAAACTCACTATGACCCCCTCGCAAATATAAATAAAACAAAAAACCCGCTAAACACAGTTACTCTCTATTGTGTAAGTATCACCGTCAACAACCGTTGCTTATACTCGTTACTCACTCTCAACAATAAACATTGCTCTTTATTTTTAACATATACTAGCATACATATAAATTACGTCATTCTCTAACAATCAACATCAAACTCAGCTATATCATCAAAAATTGTATTGCATATGTTATAAAAAAAAACACACACACTCTTAAAAGCTTTTATTTTTTTCTCTCCCATAAACCTAAGAGCTAAAATAAAACTAACAACAAAATTGTACAAGTACTCGTAAAAAATAAGGAATGACGTTGTAATCTACGAACAGCGTTTGCGCTAAAATAACAAGAGGGGCCAATATTTTAAAGACAATAATAAATAAACAAAAAACAGAAACACATCATCATCATCCTTTTCAGCAGCCCCACAACGAATGTGTTAGAAAAAACAGAAAACACAATTATTGACGTCACTAATGAATAAAAACACTCACACATCTGAGTTTGTTGTTATAAAAAGCTTTAAACGTTTTTACTGTAACTAAGCCAAAATTAAAATGGAAATTATACAAAAAAAAACAACAAATATTTTTGATTTTGTATGAAAAAAGTGCATTAAATTGTTATTGTTATTTTGTTTTGTTTACTTTCTTGTCAGAAGTTACTTGTAAATTCTTAAATATTCTTTCTATATGATTTTTTGAATTTATTTCATTATTTGTTAAAGTAATAATTATTATATATTCTTCGACTTAATTTGTAACAGGAACTATAAAAGTATAGAAAGCACTCTACCAAAGATTATGAGGAACGATTCATTCCTTTCTTAACTTCCATTTAAGACTTAAAAGTTGAAACATTGAAACTTCTTTAATTAAAAAAGGGCAACATTAAAACGACATACAAACAATATGATTCTTTTGTTAGGCGGATAACAAAATCGAAACCTGTTGTTAAAAATTGAAAAGTACACTGCTTAACTATAAATATATATAAAAGTAAAAGAATTTAACCTACATGTATAGTGGCTCACAGCTATTTTATGTAGTGCACTTTTTGTTTTCTAAGCTCCATAAGAAAAAAACTAACAGATAATTAAAACTGCGAAAAAGATCCTGGTTGGTTTATCTATGTATGTTGTTGTCTTGTTGTTTCTCTAAAATTTTGTCGGTTGTTCAGTAACGGAGTAATTAAAAAAATAAAGTCTGTGTGCCTAAGTAGCAAACATGTGACTTGTTTAGAACTTTTATTGTATGTTTGTATTAATTAACATCAAAGTTTAATTCTTACTTCACTAAAATGTTTACATAGCTAAGTTTATTTATGTACATGTGTACATTATGTACAGACTTTCCCACACATACTCCGCTAATAGATCCAATTGTACTTATCAATTAATAAAAATCTCCACTTCTGCATCTTCTTCAGCAACAACAATTGAATACTAATTGACAAAAACAGAAAAACAAAACAAAATGTGTTTTTATCACAATAAGATCAAACAATAAAAGTAAACCGGTAACATACGATCATAAATTCTCTCTCTCACTCTCTCTCTGTCAAGCTCTTTATAAACAAGTACGCTCCCAATAATACAACAACGCAAACTTTGCAAATTATTTAAAATTTGATAATTTTTATTTGATTTGATTTGAATAATAAACCAAACGATAGTGAGAGTTATTCTCACACACAACAAATAAATACATACATACATTACTTCAGTTGGACACGAACAATGACTACACTCGTCGTACCATATGTAGCTATAATTTCGATCGTAAACGATTTTCTTTTCGCTGGCATCTTACTTTAATCAAGCCAAAAAAAAGCAACAACATACATATGTATGTACAACGCCAAGCTAAACAACAAAAGTTATTTTTAGTTTTAGCTCTTAAGTCAGGTTCAAGACACGATTTCTAACTGTTTCTAGTGTATGTTTGTAGGTATGACAAACTCAAACAAACACACAGAGAATAGAAGGAAGTAATTGAGAAGAATAAAAGAGATGCCGGTTGAGATGAGAGCCACATGGTGTAGAGGGGGAGTTAGAGGGTAAGCGAGTGACTTAGAAGTATGTTACTGTTGTTAATTTAACGTTAAGATAATGGCGTAAGAGACTCTTCCTTTCGTTTGACTTTATTTGAATTGTGTTTGTGACTGTGTATGTTTCTGCAAGGTTCGTATTTTAAGTGAATATTTTCCCACAGTATCGTGTGGTTAGTTTTTTTTTGTATTTGTATTTCATTATTGTTGCTGTTGTTGTATGGGGTGTGCGAGCACTACATATAGTGTTCGTCGTCGTCGTAAGTCTATTACGAGGAATTCCGTTGAAGAGATAGTGGGGTTTTTTATTTTTTGTTCGTTTTGTATTGTTAAACAGGCAGCACCTCAAAACTCATTGTCTAAGGTACTATTTAGAAAAGACGGGCAAAACAACTGGACGGACGGAGCTAAAGTTTGTTAGTCAGACCGTTAGGCAGGCTCACTTATAAATGCACAACAAGAGTGATCGTGTGCATTTAGGCAACATCATTTACTAGTTGTTTTGAGTTTGCTTTGTTGTTGTTGTGCTTGAATTTGTTAGCTGGTTGGTTGGTGGTTTGGTCGTTTCAGTAAGGTGAGGCAGAGTTTGTAAGTGAGTATGTTTTGTGTGTGTTTTTAAGTTGACCCGTACGTGGCCTCTTAGTGACTTTAAAATAATGCACAGTGGCTTAGCAGGTGATTTGTTAAAGAGTAGTATAATGAAAACAATTTATTAAGAATATTTTGTGCATTTTGCGGAAATTTTATGGGATTCGAATTTTAATGGTGTGTGAGGGGTTTTAAAATAAAATAAAACAAATAATTTCTATGAAAACATTTAACATTTTTTTTGGTATTGGAAAGAGTAAGGTTGGATTAAAAATTATATCAGTCAAATGTCCACCACAAATACGCATGCAGATGTCGATTCTTTTATCAATATTTGTAACCACATATGTGCAAAAGGGCGGGAACATATCGTTTAATCGTTTCACGGATTTGAAGTTTTAAGGCTTTAATCGATTCATTTGGCCCTGTATAAACTCTATCTTTAACATAGTCCCACAAAGAATTAGCCAGTTGTGTTAAATCGCACTCAATTAACAATTGCGAAAATTTATTGATTCATTGGCAGTATTGTACCACTGGATATAATATTTCTGTGCTAAAAATGTTTGCCAGTTTGGACAATTCACCTAAAAATACGTGGATTATTGAACCAGTTTCCAAAAAATGCGAATTGATACTAGATTACGGTGTGGATCGCATGACGAGTGTAATTGTGAGACTTTCTGCTATACGTATGTTCTACAAAGTAGAGATATACATTCATTTAGGAATAAGTCTAATGACCATAATGAACATCAAATATACTGTTCGGTATCACATCTGATTTTTACATGTTTTCACGACAGCTTTAGGTTCTGTAATGATACTCATCCAGAAGTGATGGCTCCTCTATAAAAAGGTCTCGGAAAATAGAAAACTTTGAATTTCTTGGACAATATATTTGCCGTGATCTGTATTATACGTTCGAACAAACTCAACTAAAAATTCCGACTATGGATTGTAGAGCAATAGTAGAGCACTTTCTATATAAATACGCACATTTAATCCTCAAAGAATTCCATGTCAAAGTTTTAAAAATTCTACCTCAGAGAAATCTAAATGTTTAAATTTGGATACATTTCTAATAATTCGTTCTAATAGACCAGTCATATGGACCTAAGTTGCACAGAGCTGTGCACTGTACGGCCGCCTGCTTATCTAACCAAACTATGTAAACAAATTCAGACTGCTGTTTAAAATAGCAAAACAGCTTATATAAATCGTAATAACTTTTATCCGGCCACGCTATATCCCATCTATAAAAGTTGGACACAGCCCTTAAAGAACTACAAATTTGTATACCCTACACCACAATGGGAAGGATAGAATATTGGATTTGCGCTGATGTTTGTAACACCCAAAAATATTATCATAAAGTATAGTGATCAACTCGTAATCAACCTATCCGAAATATCAGGTAGCGAACTTAGTGAATTTATTTTTTTTTTTGTACTTTTATTTATTTATTGTATCTTCATTAAAAACGAACTCACAATAAGTTTTTCAAATCTTATATCTAAAAAATTTCAATAATTAGTCCAGCCAGTGTCGGACGAAAATTGTTTGACTATTGTTTATTTTATTTATTAAGTTGACATTCTTCCTTCTGGTCTTCGGCTCAGATCCGCTGTATCCCTTCTTCTTAGTCGAATATAGCTGTTGAACCATAAAAGAAACAAATTTCTAATAAAATATTTAAAAACCACGAAAACTATGCGAGTGATTTAACTTTATTGCTCCACTTGAATTTTGACAATGACAATAATCTTAAAACTAAAGTTGGTTGAAGCTAATAATGCAAGGAATGTGATCCCGTTATATTTCTATGTATTTACTCAAAAATATGTTATGTATAAAACAAATGTATATGCATACAAATGTATGTGATGAAAAAAGGGCAACAAGATATTTAAAGGAATGTTTTGTTAACAATGATATAAGACTTAAATTATAAATTAATACAACAAAGGAAATTCTTATTTTGACCAAACAATAGCCACTATTATTTAATTTGTTGCGGGCTAATGGGTTTGGATGTACTTCAAGCTTTTTTAAGTGTTTTTCTGCATTTTTTTGGATCTCAGTTTTTACCAAAGGCACGTTTAGGTCTTTTATATACCAGGACACAATTCGTAGTAGTTTATTTTTGGCGTCTTTGAATTCTGTCTACATTTGAAGCTGAGGCTGTTCCCCATATAGGTTTTATGATTGAGTTGTAAAGTAAGAGTTTTCAATCTAAAGTTAGCTTAGAGTTTCTGCCAATGAGCCAATTAATTTGGATTAATTTCAATTTCATTTGAGTCAATTTTGCATCTACATATATGGAATTTCCATGTAAGGCGTCGATCGAGGTGTATACCGAGGTATTTAACTATGATTTGTTGTGTTATTGCTTGATTATTGATATAAATAGGAGAGCATGTACACAAGTACTAACTGAATGCTCATCCAAAGTCGAGTAAACTTAATACACATTGATTTTTTTGCACCACCATTAACTTCCTTTGGACCAATATAAAACACTGTTAACCACTTCATTGCACTCAATGTTGATGGAGTTTTGTTGAGCTTAAATTTAGCATGTTAAAAATGAGTTTGATGCCGCTTTTGGTGTTTAGTGTTTCATTGGTTCACAGTATTTTTTTCTTTTTGAATGTTTGCGGTTGGCATCTTTTTTGTATTTCGTTTTTTTTTTTTTTTTTTTTTTTAATAGAGGCTCTGCAAAGGCAATTTGGTGTGCGAGAGTGTATACACAAGGCTCAGGTTTGTTGGGTTGTTGTTTGCATGACATGCCAAGCCAAATTAATCCCAAAATTGTTGTGATCTCGCTGCTGTGAATACGAACGCGAACGAGTTCATACACAACAACAAACGCTGAGTAACTAGTCGCAACATGCACATTCTCGTATAAACTACATGTATATTTTAGTGGCAACAGAGTTAAATTGTACAAAAAGTGTTTTGCAAAGAAGGTGCACACTGACTGAAACACTGCACATGAGGGGCACTCCTTAGTAGTCGATTTGCAGTGTATTGTATGTATATGGCTGTGTTTTTGTGTGGCAGTTTTGGTGTGATGATATTCTAAATGCGGTTTAAGGTTTCTTAAAGCTTTGTTGTTGGTATCGGTATCGGTGTTGTTGTTGCTGTTATTGCAGCATGTAGGAATCACTGCTCTATGAATATTATGTAGCCGAAACGGAATTTGAATTCGTGCGCTTCGACTTGAAATTGAAATTGGGGATCTATTTTGTTGTTCCTCTAATATTAGATGTATGTTTTGTTACTGCTGTTGTTAATGTTGTTGTAGTATAGATATCATTTTCAAATAATGTTGCGGCTGTTGTTGTTGCCGTTGTTTACGCTTTTGTCGGTGTTATGCAGAAGATTATTAAGCTTGAAAATTGTGCCGATTTTTTCTGTTTTTTTGTTTTGCAAAAAAAAAAAAAATAATTTGTTGGATTTTGTTGTGGCAGTATGTATTTTAGATTCTTTTCGATTTAAAGGTAATTAAATGAATATTTTGCATACATGTCTGTATTGTTTCTAATTCATGTGTGCAGTTGCAACTTACATACCAAATGCAATGCAAATAATGTCTGTTGCTATTTGTATCTATATAATAAACAAAAATTGCTAACTATTAGTAGGCCTTGTGTATTATTATTATGTGTAAAAGTTCTATTTATTTTTCGTGTGAATTATGTTAAGTTTTATGTTTATTTTTAGGTTTGTGTTTGTGTTTTATTTTTAGTTTCTTTTATTTGGTGGATTTTAATGCACGATCGTATCTTAGATTGAAATGTTTGTGCTAGTAGTTCAATAAACGTTCAATTTTGTTTTGCTTTTCGTATCTGTAAATGCAGTAGTTAAATGTGACCTAAAACCTAAATGCTGTTCAGATTTCTTGGAAGTATGTATTAGAATGTCGTAGTTTGTTCGGAAGATGTCGTTGAGAAGTAAATGTTTGTTAAAGTAATTTGCACGCAATTGTTCAGTATAAGCAGACAGCAGACACTTATTTCATACAGGAGCCAGCAAATGTGTGTTATATAAAATTATAATTCCTGCGCCAGTATAAATGGGAATGTGACATTTTTTTAAGATAAAAAAGTTTAGTTGACTCCATCGTTTATAATAAACATAATTCATTGTAATACTTCATAGGATATAAATCATATATTTATATACACACGCTGCACACTAAGAAATGTTTACAAATTCAGCGATATATATCCGATTATTCAAAATGATTTATATGAAAAAAAAAACGTGAATAATTTAATTTAATAAAAACATATTACAGACTAACATTTTTTTTATTTGCCCCTCCAGCTCCTGTTAAGAGCTAAGTACGGTGCCCATATTTCGCAAAAGTGTTTCAACTGAAGAATCTACTTTCCAAGTTAGAGAATAATATATAGTGTTAGACATGAGGTTAGCACATTTCATATACATATGTCGTTTTTAAAAGTATTTTTCATTTATATGATTATAGTTTTTAACTGTAATTTTTGTATCGTCTCGTTAGTTTTAATTACTTAGTTAATACTTTCTTCTATATGTGGTTAATTGCAATCAATAGGTTATTCGTGGTAAATATTTATTAAAACAAAAGATAAAGGGTCATAAAGCACTATTTAAAAATAGCTAAATCAAAGTGGTGCTTACCAGAACAGCCTAAGGTTATAGAAAAACAGCCCAGTGGCTGTTGCAGTTAAAAGCTAGAAAGCAATTCAAAGCGACCTGGATACATTGTTGAGCAAAAGCCACATGTTTCAAGGAAGAACATATAGTCCCGGATTTATTTTACCCAGGAGCATGTAGAAAAACCAATAATTTTATGGAAGAATATCCTCTGGAGCTGTTAAATATGGCTCTGGTGAAGAGTATGCCCAGGAGGTGTGCACCTGTTATTAAAAGCAAATTTTTTGATTTGTTTATATAGCGTTAAATTACTGTTCAGCTTTTGGAAATTGTATTCTGGAGAAAATGTAACAAAATAATAAAACAAAAACTGAGTGGAGTGATGTTAATAACACGTAACACGATTGAAAAATAAAAGGTTTTAAAAAATAACAAACAGCAGAAATTTTCTTATTATATTGACAACAGATACCAAGTGTGCTAACCTTGTGTCCACTACTATATGTAATGAATTAATCTAAACGTGATGTGAATCCATTTGCCATATAACCACTTATCGAAACTTATACTGTATATTTCGGGGTAAATTTTACCTAGATTATAGATTTACATATTTACATGTTATCGAGAGCAAAATATGTATAATGAATAAGTCTGAACAAAGTTTTTTTTATATATTTTGTTCTAAAACGTTTTACCCATGCATATAAAAATTGGAGGCATTCAAGAATATTGTCAGTAAGAGCTTGCTAGATCATTGGCAGCTATTCAAGCAACACTTTCAAAACTTTTACGAGCAGCAGATTATACCCAAAAGCAAGGAAAATGGGTACCAAAAGAATTGAAGCAGAGTGACCTTGACACTTAAATTGGCAGAAAACGCACATAATAGCGGTCAGACATGAAAACGCATTATTTCATCAAGACAACGCTAGGTCAGATGTTGCAATACCTGTTAAAAACTATTTAGTGGTTGGAAAGTTTTGTCTTTTAGTACAGACCTTGCCACATCCGACTACCATTTGTTTATATCGATGCAGAGCTCTATCTGGGATACGCTGAACATTAGAAAAATATATCCAAAATTCGCTTGACTCGATGGCCTCAAAACATGAGTAGTTGTTTTGGCGCAAAATCCATATATTGTAAGAAAGATTGGAAAAGGTCACAGCTAACAATAGCCAATAATTTAAATAAATTTACATTGTACAAATATTTCAAAATAAGAGCTAAACATTTAAACAAAATCAGGCATTTTTAAGTAATACATTTAATAAAAAGAAATTTTCTTTAAGAACATAGATCATTTTATAATATGTTTCCTACACACTGTTCCGAAATATCAGTATTTCAATTCAATGTCATATGTTATAAAATCCTAAAGCTTTCATTACAAATTTGAAACAATATTGTAAATCTTTATGTATTCCTTATTTATCTTTAAAGTATTTAGGAGTAAAATAAAAAAACACAGTAGTAGTTTTGTTAATTTTTTAACATTATATTATTTAGAATGACAAATTTAATATAGTCCGTCTGACTGTCTGTCCAATTTTGGAGATATTCCAATAAAATTGATGGAAAAATTAGGATGAGGATAAAGTTGATGTATTATGTCTTCCTGAAATAGGGATATATCGGTCATAAATGTTTGATTTATGTGCATAGTTCACATATAAGGACCACTTCCGAAAATCACTTTAAATAGCATAACTCTCGTAAAAATTTTGGTATTGATATAATATTTAACATAAATATGTTTCACACAAATCTATCGGCCTAATTTTATGATGATCGGTCTATGATTAGTCATTTTAACGACCAAAAATCTCTTAAAAATGTTGGCGTCCAAATAAAATTCACCGCAAATAAATTTGCTATATACAGAACTAATGACACCTAATTTTATAACGATCGGTTCATAATCAGTCAAAGCTCCCATATAACACCCCCTTCGAAATAATAAAAAAATATTTATAGGCACAGAAGTCATGCCACTAAATTTTTGAATGATATAGCGCCCATTTCTGAAAAATTGTTTACACATAAACTGAATGTAGGGTATTATATGGCCGGTATTAACCGGCTATACTTTCTTACTTGTTTTGTGTAAATATTAGCTATATGTGGTGGGGTCATGAAATACGTATTTATAATCTTTTTCTTCCACCAGCCTGCATTGACTCATTTCAAAGTGTTTTTTTTTTCAACTTTTCTTCGATAAACTTTAAAAAAGCATGCATGAGCATGAGAAAATTCTTTAATGTACTATTCAAGAAATTTAATTAACTTAGTAGTTAGACATTTTAAAATCCAATCAATTTATTTCATTTCACTAATGATGACTTTATCACAAACAAAAAATTACATTTCGATCGCACCAAAACAAAACTAAAATAATAGAGTGATACTTGCTAGTGTTGTAATACAGAATTTGAAACTTAATTTTTAATGCCTGGTTAAGTTAAACTCAGTTTCGTTATCATTTTTAAGAAAACCTTTTTCTTAGTTCCAAAAACAAAAACAAGCACATGCCACCACATTCAAAATGAATGTTTATGCATTTGGGAATGTCTGTCCCGACATCTACTTGAATTGTGCATCTAAAATTTATGTGCTGCACAAAAATAAATACAATGCAAAATATATATACTCGTATTTTTTTGCTATAAAATAAAATCGAAAATATGGTGTAAGTTTTAAATCATACCCTGCAGGTGAATTGTTGTGAATTTATGCCATTATTTTTGACTATTACTATTAATATACAAATTGTATGGCAATATTTCAAAACAGAACAGAAACATTGTTATTTTGGCAGACGTAAGAAATTGAGGAATATTTATTTTCAAATTTAAAAATGTATAAATGTAATTAAAAAAGGGCTTTTGATTTGGATTAGTTAAAGATCACACTAAATGATCATGTGTAGGGTATTTTGAAAGAGAAGGATATTGAGCTGATAAAGACATTGAACATGAAATTGTTTACAAACTTTAAAACTTTTGTGGAATTTGTTAAATTTCCTTTTTCCTGGGTTTTAAATGTAACAAAACATTCCATAACTACTAAATTTTCTTCAATATTAATGCAATTTAATATTTATTTGCAATTTAATTAAAAAGTTGGTTCAGGGAACATGTATGAGCACCTGCATGTTGATTATTATTATTTTCACAGGTCAAAGACACGCAATAACACAAATTTTATTCATGACGTGTTTGATTTTGTGTTATTTATTATGTGTATACTCGTAGAGGTATAGGGTCTGCATAAAAAGTTATTAAATATAGTTTGAGGTAAATCAATAAATTGATTGCGTAATTATTTATATGTAATATGTATACAGACTAAAATATATTTAGTAGAATATTTAAGGAGAGCTTTGAAAAAAAAAGTATCTAAGTACATGTATAAAAACTAATTTAATACTTACAATTCGCAGTTAGTTGGTTGGCTAATGGCAACAAATCGATAGGGAAAAACTTTAAGGAAAATTTACAACAAGGAAAAACAACAAGTTAAATGGAGTGATACTTGTAAGAATAATATTAGTTTGTGGTAAATTTTTAATAACCTACATTATAATTCTACACTAAAATAATTTATTTGTGCAATAAAATATTTGAGCAAAATAAAAATTTTAGGCACCGATTATCGTTCACAACACTAAAATGTTGTGTTGTCTCGACTACAACACAACATGGATTTTATTAAGCTTAAGCCGATAATAGCTAAATTCACAGTCTTTAGTTAGCTAATGGGAAAGGCTTAACTAATGATTCTTTATTCGCAATGCTTAGCTTGCCATAAGAATTACAAGTAATAGTTAAACAATATTTAGTATATTTGTTTACCAATGGTTAACTAATGACCGAGAATTGGGCCATAAGTGTTGTGAAACGTAAACGCACCTTACAACTTACAACATCAAAATACATAAGGTATGGTCATACTTGGCAAATAGTTGCCGAAAAAACGTAACCACTATATTTGAACTCGTTTATTTATTTAAAAAAACTTTTCTTATTTAGGCCAAAGCACAACAAATATTTAGTTTTATATTATATGATGTTGTTTGATCTTGCAAAACTATTGTAAGAGTAAACAACGTGAACAAAATTTGTGACAAAACAAGTGGTTACACTTTTTTGAGTAACTATTTGTCAAATGTGACCGTACCTTTATTGTTGTGAACGGCAATCGGAGCCTTAATATTTTCGATGTACAGTTTATATAAATTTCGTTTTATTGATACCATCTTCAGTACATCAAAAGACGTTCGCTGCTTCCCCACACATTCAAAGCACATTTTGTAAAAAGTTTCGTTTATTCGATCAATTAAGCGTCAAATTTAATCGTTCAGGGATTGATCATCTAAACCCACCCAGTTTTTCAGAAATTAGCGCTATATGGGAGATATGATCTATTATGGACCGATCATTCAAAAATTTAGTGTCATGAGTCCAGCAGTTTTATAACGGAGTAATAGCCTGGGATTATTTTTAACAGTCAAGTTATTGTTGATTTAGATACATTTACCTCACGTTCATTAATAATCTGACCAAGACTTTTCATTGTGTTGCTGGAACTGTTAATAATTCTGCGATTGTTTCCTTTTTTTTTTTTTTTGACTAGCATTTTTATTTGTACTATAATAATCCGAATTATTTGCGAAATTTATTACTACATCATTTTACCGCTTTATTTTTTTTTTTTTTTGTATTTTCTCGAAAACTTAATCGAATTTTAATATTAACTGAAATTTGACCTTTTTCATTTATGTTCGAACCATGCGAACTTATGCATAATAAGAAACAATAACAGTTATACCTTTGTTCTAGTATTTTCCTTGCTTATCACAAAATGTTATTATAGTTATGAACCATTAACAAAATATTAATGCACAATTTATCTTTTAAATTAATAAAGTGGTCTCCCAAAATTTTGAATAAATAGTGATTGTTAAACATACTCTTAAAAAATGGCACACGTTTAAAAAAACTATTTGCAATTTGAAAGTGGCAGGGAATACTTCTGCTGGTAGTTTATTCCACATACGGATCCGATTTGTCGTAGCAACATGTTACAAAATTGTTTCACATGATCCTTCCAGCAGACAACTAAATATCAAAGTTTTAAAAATTTTTATTGCCATTATTTAAGAAAGGTTCTTATTACTAGAATTTTTGTTTAATCCATAATCTTTTATTAATTTTACTAATGCTGTTCGTAGTTTCTGTTAACACTAAGTATTATTATTAGCGGTATTCACACCGAGCTTGTTAGTTTGTTAGTCGTTAATCGTTACTTTTTTACACGCATTTTGTTTTTGTATATTTAACGCGCTAACGGATAAACATTTAACAAATTAACGACACGGCACCCCTGATAAAATAGTTGTTAGTTGGTAACTCACAATCAGCTGTTGCAGTTTCTAAATAAATATATTTAAAAAATCATTTGTGATACATTTCTAAAAAAATATTTGTGTACATTGAGAGTAAGTATGTTAAATAAATGATTTTTTATTTTATTTTAATAAATCATAAACTGTTCTCGTAGTGGATAACCAAAAGAAAAAATGAGTAATTAAATGGTTTACAATTGTTTTTTTTACACTTTCTCGTGGCATGTTTTATTTTTTCCAGAATAATAAATTGTGTCAAAACAATAAATCAGCTGTTTTACTACGAAAGTTACCAGACTAACAAAGTTTTAAAAATGGGGTCGTTCACAGTTGCTAACTTTAACAAATTAACAAACTAATTACTAACAAACTAACAAGCTCGGTGTGAATACCGCTATTATTAATCTTTCTATACCTTGTTTGACATAAGATCTAGTTTAGTTGATTGGAAAAGAAACACTTTCACTATCGGGTAACTTTTAGTGAGTGTCACCTTGCAAAGCCGTATCAATTTTTCTTAATAAAAAGTTAATTAATTTACTATTATTAATGATGTAATAATAATAACAAAACTTCAGACTAATAACAACTTTAGACGCACAAGAATAAAAATATGTACCTAATGTACATACATACATACATATATACAAAACACCAAATATGGATATTATTTTTGGTGTATGTATGTACATTTGCTTGTTTGTTTGATTGTTTGTTTATGTAAATAAGTTTGACATTGAATTTTGTGTGAATCAAGTGCAAAAAGCAATGACACTATTTACACTCAAAGGACATTTGGGAAATTTACAACTTGTTTAAGTGTGACTGGTATTTAAGATTTAAAGCTTAAACAAATGGTAAAAATTTCTAAATTTGCTTTAAAGAAGCATAATTTTTTAGAATATTCACAAAAGCTACTAGTTAAAAAAAAGTACTACAATAAAGATATTTTCAGAATTCTTTGAAAGCTTATTGAAACAAACATATTTGTTGGACATTAATCGATTTTAAATGGTGTGGTATATTTAAATCGATTTCAAGTATGATTTTTTAACTAATACTTTTTGACTTTTTTCCAATACAGCCCCATTAACATTAGCAAATAATAATTGATAAAAATATATGAAAAGTATAAAATTAGAAATTTAAATAAAACTGAAGTATTAAAATCTTTATAAACTTTTACGGCTTTAAATCTATTTCCATCACATAACTGAATTCTCTTAAAATCTCACAAATGAGAAAGGTTTAACCAGTGTTGTCATTTTAGCACTTTCAGTGCTAGATTTAGCATTTTGTATCTTGAAAATGCATTGAAATTTTTAGAAATTCTGCTAAATGCTTTTTAGCATAAGAGCTAGGCCCTCTCTCGGCAGACAAAGCTTAAACTCTACATGACGCTTATCGTACCTGTGTTAATATATGGCGCAGAGGCATGGGTGCTTACTCAACAAGATGAAGCGGTGCTTGGTGTGTTCGAGAGAAAAATTCTTCACAAGATATATGGACCAATCTGCGTAAGTGGAGAATATCGATATCGTACGAACCGAGAGCTGTATGAACTGTACGCCGACATTGATATAGTAAAACGTGTCAAAATACAAAGATTTCGTTGGCTAGGACATGTTGTGCGAATGAATGAAGATACTCCAACAAAAAAGGTGTTCGAATATGATCCTGTAGGCAGTTGAAAAAGGGGACGACCGAAACTCCGCTGGAAGGACCAAGTCCAGGAAAACATTTCCAAACTCAATGTTAGAAATTGGAAAAGAAGCACAGAAGACATACATTGTATACTTTTTGCAATACATCCATCCTTATAAAGCCTTTTTGTAGTTCTATGGGTTTGATTTTTTTTCAACACGAAAATTCAAATTGCTCAAATTTGCAGAGATCGACGATTTTTTGAGACATTCTTGATATTCTGATATAATTGTTAAATGTTAAAAATTTGGTCGTTCTTTATATCGAGTACAACAGTGTTTAAACATTCGTTATAGCTCTATGTTTATTATTATTTAATAAATATTAAAAACGAATGGTACCGTCAAGGTGTAAAAAGTACATTTTATTAACAAAAATGTACAAAATGCAAAAAGCTATTTTCCATTCGTATTATGTAATCTTCCAAAGTTTTAAGTATAACAAACTAGTTCATGTTCTGCTGGTCTGTTATTGATTTTAGCTTTCATAAGGCTTTAAAAAGTAACTTTGCAGTATTTTTATATACACATGTATGTGTCAAATACAGACAATTTGAAAAATATGTTGTTGGTCACACTGTTACAAATATTTTCCTGAAGGTTACAGACGTAACTTTGCTGCTTTTATATAATTTTTTTTAACTTAATTTTTGCCGTTAGGAAATTGTGTGGATTTATGAGTGTGTCTGCAAGTTTTTATATATAGGGTGATACATTTAGAGCTGTTTCTAATTATTTTCTATCTGTATAACGACACGGAATAACAATCTCTGACATTTACGTTTTAGAGATATTGGGCCATAACCATAGTCACAAAAAAGTGTACTTTAATAGTTAAAAAGTTGGCTTTTGTTAAAAGTATACTTTACTTTAACTATAGACACGTAAAAGTATGCTTTAACCGCTAAAACATACTTTTAATTTAAAACCAGCTGATAACTATAGACACGTAAAAGTATGCTTTAACCGCTAAAACATACTTTTAATTTAAAACCAGCTGAAGTTGATTTTAAATAATTTAACATCACTTTAAAATCAACCAGCTGTTTATGCATAGAACAAAAACTGGATATGTACAAAAATATAAAAAAGTAGAAAAATTGTCTTTCTGCAGTAGCCCAATTCGCCCTCTCTTTCTCTTTGTTTTTTTTTTTGTTCCTGTAAAGAGTTATCAAAAAATCAACGCCAAAATAGCTTAATTATGATATTAATCTTACCTTCTCCATTTTTCCACCGCAAACACTTTTCTTAAATTTTCCATCTAAATTTTATTATTTTGCCGATTTTTGTTTTTTTTTTTTAAATAATGAATGACAGCTGTTTAAAGATGCCACTTGCTTATTTGTCTTTATAGTTTGTATAAAATAATTTTCTACATATGAGGTGGCACCCAGTTAAATTCGGTTTAACTTAAAACGACCTTAAATTTAGACTATAGTTACAAAATAATTAAAAGTAGGTTTTAAGTTTAAAGTTGTTTAAAAAAAACAGACTTTAGTATTTGTCTATGGTTATGGCCCATTATCATTTAAATATTGGCAGTGACTACGCAGTGGGTAAATTCACAAGATCTAATTTTTGCTTAATCTTTTCTGCAGTGCTACCAGTATCTCGAGAATTCGGGTGAGTCTTTCCATTATGAATTGTTAAACAATAC
This sequence comes from Bellardia pandia, assembly GCA_916048285.2. Taxonomy (NCBI): domain Eukaryota; kingdom Metazoa; phylum Arthropoda; class Insecta; order Diptera; family Calliphoridae; genus Bellardia; species Bellardia pandia. The sequence continues at coordinate 25,652,079 of OU696530.1, read as the reverse complement.
TCATTACAAATAAGATGACGAGTGATATGTGAATAACCGCTAATAAAAAATCCTCTAACTGAACCACCCGATGCATACACTCATATTCACTAATCCATATGTAGCCATATACATACTCGCACATATGTATGTATTTAAGTTTGTGTGTATAGCAAATATCCTAGAACTTAAACTACCATTTCTTTTAGCATACGTATAGCTCAGGGACATTTACTCCCGCCATTTAAAATACAACAATTAAAAGCAAAAAAAAATTATATTCAGTTGACTTTAATTTAAGAACTTAAATATTATTTTGTCTTAAAACTCGAACGTCTGGCAACATATAAACAATTAATTAATTAAATAATATACAGCATTTTAGGTCTAAATACCGACATTGTTTGTAAACCGTTCAAATCTTATGCTTCAAACTTTTCCATTTGTATTTCCAATAAAATTTACATTCAAAAAGCTGGAGGTCCACACCAAGCGTCTACGCGTTTCACGCGTTCTAAGCAACTGTCAAAAAAGTAGAATCAATGTATAGGGTTTTCCAATAAGGACTTGACAACTTTTTTTAAATCGATTGTAACGTGTGCTGTGTGGCTTGTGGCACCGTCTTGTTGAAACCACATGTCATCCAAGTCCATGTGTTCCAATTCGGGCCAAAAATAATCGCTAATCATTGCGCGATAACGATCGCCATTCACAGTAACGTGACGATCGTTATTGTCGACGAAAAAATATGGCCCAATGACGCCGCCGGCATGCAAAGCGCACCAAACAGTAATTTTTTGTGGATGAAGTGGTGATTCGTGAAGCACATGTGGATTTTCAGCAGACCAATAACGCATATTTTGCTTATTGACGAACCCATTGAGCCAAAAATGAGCTTCGTCACTGAAGATGATTTTGCGATGAAATTCATCATCTTGGTGCATCTTCTCCAGAGCCCAATCGGAGAACGTACGTCGACTCAAATGGTCCATCGGCTTCAATTCTTGAGTCAGCTTAATCTTGTATGGGTGTAAACCCAGATCCTTACGCAAAATTCGCCATAAAGTGGTCTTGGGGATGCCCAGTTCTTGAGAACGCCGCGGAATCGACTGATTTGAATCGTTTGCTACGGACGCCTGAACGGCAGCGATATTTTCGGAACTTCGACCAGGCCGTTGTCTCACTGGCACGACAGCATCACACAATGAATATGTAGACTCAAATTTTTGCACTAAACTTGTTATTGCTTGTCTACTAGGGCGAGAATTACGACCGAAAATTGGAGTTAACGCTCTTAAAGTTGCGGTCACCGACTCCGAATTTCGGTAGTACATTTTTATAATTTCCAAACGTTGTTCCTTCGTGTACTTTACCATAACGAAAATGTTAAGTTTACTGAAAAAAAAGAAAGCAACAATTAGATGATCAGTGAAATAGTGCGTTCACAATTTAAATTTAGAGTTGTCAAGTAGCTATTTGAAAACCCGTTAGTTGTATGAGTTAAGTTACACACTCAAAAGCGTAGGACGCGCTGACGCTTGAAACGCGAAAAGTTCGTTTACTTTCTACTTTTGAACGCGGTGCACGCGTCACAGCTGACATTGACAAATACAAAGCAAATTTATTTTAAAGATGATGTCACCAGAAAAAATGACAGTTGAAATGACATTTTTTATATGAGTTTGACAAACAAACCGACAAAAAACTTCGTATAAAAAAATCAGCTGGGCATACGGCATCATCTCCAAAAGTACATACATATAAAAAAAATATTGACGCGAAAAATCTTCGCATGTAACTTGAAATCCCTGACGCTTAAAACGTTTAGAAAGCTTAAAACGCGTTGACGCCAAAACGCGAGTTGTGGACCTCCAGCTTTAGATATAAGCATATTTAGCTAAAACTTTAATTTACTTATTTATAGCTTATTTATAAGTTAACAATAAAAAATCCTAAAGAAACAGAATTAAAAAAAAATTTTATGCAATTTGCCACTTGTCCCTAAATTGTGATCAATTTCAACTTCCTTTTCAATCTCGAATTAATTTTCTGGCTAGTAACATACTGTATAAATGTATTCCTAATGCAACGCCATGTTAAAATTACGAATCCTAAAATTGTGGGTTGGAACCAAGAATGATAAAATAAAGATTACGCCAACGCGCGTAAAATTTTAAAATGTTCTGCGCATTTTGGAACTGTGGCGTCACACATTCTGTGTTTCTATTGGCTAATTTTTTCTCACTTGTTTTTTTAGTCATGTTTTGCTTGCATTTGCTCATTGCACTCTTCATGTTTATATTTTTTGTTGTTTTTTTTGTTTGTTTTTCTTTTTTAAACAGATTTTATTTTCGAACTCTCAAAGATTTCAATTGCAAGGTTGCCAACTATCACATAAAACATACATTTTTCGCAAAAAATTGTAATTCTAACACATGAAACATTCTTGGTAACCCTTAGAATGGAACTTCTACGTCACATAACGGGAAACCATGCGCATGGCGTAATCTTTATTGTATCATTCTTGGTTGGAACTAGATTCATTACGCTGAGGGAACAAATTGATGACTCATCACGACAGAATACACCTAATTCTTTTTTTACATGGTAATTGGTTCTAGGAAACTTCGTGTAAAAAAACGTGCAAAAAAAGACATTGATCGTATGCAAAATAGGTGACGTGGATTTTTTATTCATGTTTATAATATTAAATCACATATGCATATTTGTTATGTATTTTTACACAAGCATAGTTATTAAAGAAAAAAAAAAAGATATCCATCTAAGCATAAAGTAATGTAAAAAAATTATTAGAAGTTCATTTGAGTGTATATATTAAAAAGGAATTTTCCTAAATTTGTGCTATTTACAATTGCTCTGACCAGTAAATTTGCTTGTATCCACAAAAAGGTAATTCCCCTATATTTGTGATATAAATATATATTTTGCAAAAATTAAATTTAACAAAAAAAAAAAAAAATCAAGCCCAAAAGATTTTGAATCATGCTAAATGGAATAAAAGCGTGTAAACAATTTAAAAATTTATTTATTTTCAAACCGTGTTAAATCAAAACCGTATAGAAAAGACCGTGTAAAAACAGTATTAGGTGTACTGTAAATTATGTGTGCACACAGAAAAAATATATGTATAATATAATATAATGTACATGTTAAATCCAACAATGTCAAAATTGTTTAATTTTTTAACGATGTTATGGTCACTGTAATTATTTATATGGTTGTGGAAACCCTAATATGGTTAAGTTACGAATTCGATGATTTACTAAATTTGTATATATTTCTGGCAATCATGTTTAGATGAACCCATTTATCATAAGATGTTGGTCTTTGATTATGATAGAGAACAAAAAAATATGGTCTAATTTTTCATCAAAAAGCTGATCACCACAAACATCATAATAACTATTATCATATACATATGTACATGATTGTTGATTCTATATATACTGCGTTGCCTAACTACAAATACATAAAACTTTTCCCAATTTGTTAAGTTAAAGAAAAACAGTGTATATTAAACGAAGAAAAAACAAATATTATTTAACAAAAAAGAAATCAATATTTTATATTTTACCTCTTTAAAATGTACAAAGAAATTAATAAGTGAACTATAAATACAATTAAATTTAAATAACTTTAAATACTTATATTCACAAAAAATTTTGACTTTAATAAAAATACCACTGTCATTTGAAAATATACCAAGAATTATTTTTAATCCATCGTTTGTTTATACCAAACGACTTTAGTCTAGTGACTTCTAAAAATATGAGTCTTTATGGCAAAATTGCAGCAGTACCTAGTCGTGTCAAAAATACCACTGTCACTGTGAAAATAGAAACGCTCTATTATTAAATTCATAAAATCCAACAAAAAATTCAAAAAAGAATCTATTTAAAAAAGGCAGACTTTGTTTGCAAGCCGCATTAAAAAACTTTTTTTTTGTTATTTTTACATGGCAAGAATAACATTTACAACAAATAATGGAAACAGAAAGAAATATGGAAGTGTGTTAAGGCAAAGTCGACCATAGAATACTCTACACATATAAGTTGAGGCTACATTTTACTATTTCATTAGTTTTCAATACGAAGTTGTACTCAAAACTTCCAGATTAATTGTATTTTGCTTACACCGCACGTCTTGAGGAGAATACGGTCTACCGATATTTATACCCTATGACACCATCGTTTGGATTTGTGTTGGTGTTTGTAACACCAATCGACTCAGAACCACTTTCTGATTTCCGTCCACCTGGCTGGCTGGCAGTCCATTTCTTTGGCGCAAAGTACAGGTCGCAATTTTAAAGATATTTCGATAAAATTTAGTACATGAGTTTTTTCGGCCCATGGAGGGCTTGTATTGATATTGGTGGAAATTGATCCATTATTTTATCTAGCCCCCATACAAATGTCCTCTTCAAATAGGGGTTTATCAGTCATTAATGTTTTATTTATACACGTATCCAAACAAATTTCGCTACAAATAAGTTGTACACGAAGTCTAATCACATCTACAAATTTTATGCATATTGGTCCATAATTGACCATAGCTCCATAAAAGGCCCATTGCCAAAAAAAAAACCTTATAGCTTTGAATAATTATTATTTTATTATTTGAAAATTTATTATTATTCAAAGCTATAATATAAGATCCGCTTCAAAAATAACTTTAACCTTTTAAATTGAAAACAAAAAATATATACAAATGTATGTATATGTACAGAAGTCATACCACTTAGTTTTTGGTTGATCATAGCTCCCATATAGCGCCCATTTCTGAAAAACAGTTTTTACACATACATATTATATGGTTGGGCTTGGCAGGCTATACTCTTTTACATGTTTCCAATGATTTTTAGATTTTGAAGCACAAAAAAACAAGACATCTTCTAGTGTCATTTAACGATTCCCTATAATTTTTGTATATACAAAGCTACGGTTTTTCTTGTTTATATGAATTATTTGATTTGTACGCCAATGGATAGGAAATTGAGTGGATACATATGTATATATACGTTGTTTACTCTTACAAGAGTTTTGCATGATCAAACAGCATCAAATAAAAAAAACTAAATATTTGCTGTCCTTTGGCCTAAATAAGAAAAGTTTTTTTTTTTAAATAAATAACCGAGTTTAAATATATGTTATTTAGTGGTTACGTCTTTTTCGGCAAATATTTGCCAAATGTAACCGTACTTTAAGATATATGTATCCACTCAATTTCCTATCCATTGGCGTACAAATCAAGTAATTCATATAAACAAGGAAAACATTATTAATGTAGGGCACAAAACAGCAAAACTAAAATGAAACTAAACGAAATAAAAAGCGATAAAAAATGCATTAAATAACTTTATTTTTAATTAAAACAATGCCTCGCCCCAATGTATGTACCCGTATGTAAAGAAAAGTTGCAAATACAAAAGCGAAAGCAAAAAAAAACAAACAAACTACTTACTACACTACAACTATGACTTCATAGGCAGGCTTACGGTTACAAAAATATTCACACACTCTTCCGTACTTCTTGTAAAAAAAAAAACAAACAAACAAACAAATACACATAGACCATAACCTGCACTGCATTGCAATGCAATTGACATTGACATTAAACTCAATTCAACTTCAGCCATGACTTCATTCCTTCCTTTCTGCAACCATTAGTAGTAGTAGCATTAGTAGTCGTACTCGTATGTATAATGGCGAGCACCAACTACATATACATACATACAATATACTATATAAAATAATAACAACAACACCAACAAAATAGCAATAATAACAAAAAACTTAACTAAACTGTATTAACAAAAAAAAAAAATTATATATACTCGTATAGAAGCAAGAAAAAATCACTGCCATAAAAACCAAGAAAAGAAGTACATTTAAAATTGCAAGTAAAAAACTGTAACAGAAATATCAACAAATAAATTACAAATTTTATTTTTGTTGTTGTTTGTTTTAATTTAACATTTCAGCTGGGGTTGTTTAATTTCAAAGAACAACTAAAAGTCGCTCTGATACAGGCTGCATACACATGCATAAATAGTATGAGTGAGTATAGAAGAAATAGATTAAACAGCAGGGGTGTGTAATGAAATAGCAGTTCAACTGACTTCGTCAGTCAAATCATCATAACTCCATGTATGCTTTTGGAAATGATTTTAAAGTTTTGTTTGTTAATACATAAAGCATATTTTTGCAAAAACAAATTTTTTTATGAAAGATTTTTTTCTTTTACTTTTTATGAAAAATTAGTTTAGAACATCAAATTTGACTTAAATACATATTATAAAGTTTAAATTACCCATAAATACATATCAATGGTCAACATCATCATAATCATGTTTATAGTTTACTTTGTAATTTTTAAAAATTTCGATATTTACTCGTTTGTGTGCAAATAATGTCAGTTGATGACTGACTTAATTATGCGCTTTTAATAATCTCAGGTCTAGTGATACCCTGTCTTTAATGTAGTTAAAATCATTATACAATATCGTGGTGTACTGTGTCACCTATGAATGAGCAAGAGCCTCTAAAACACAACTGGTACTTTTCACAAGTAGGTTTAGGATTGATAACTATAACCCTCTGAAACTGAATGGAATCGGAATTAAGATCACGCCATTTTCAAAGTATCATGGCATAATCAGGGACAGAAATTAAATTAAATCCTTTTAAATTTACCTGATTTTTCTACCCATTTCGGCCCGTAAGGAAATTTCTGCTATTAGTTAGTTTCATGTTATAGAAACGACGAGTGTCTATTGGGTTCCTTACTGTTTACTTCTTTGGTATTGTTATTGGATTATCGTTTTGCATGAACCAAAGTGAGCTACTTAAAGAGTGTCTGCCCATGCTGCATGGCATAATCAAATATGTGTTAGAAAATTTGTCACCTATTTTGTCATATCTTTAAATATTACTTTGAATAAAAGAATGCCTGCAGAAACGTTTGATGGCTTCTATTAGACGTCAGCATTTCTCAAAAAAAGATTTAGCTAACTATCATTATTCAGAAGCAGCAAGGGTCAGGCATCGAAGAATTCAGTTTGATGTCCGTAACTTTGGCCAAATGAACAGTATTGGTAATGGAACGTTTTTTGTTGCAGAAGTATTTAAACATTTATGCGGATTTTATGTGAACAATGATTCTATAATTAGAATTCCTCATTATGGGAAAAGATAGTTTAAATAAATAAATAAAAAACCATACCTAACAAATTTTGTATACATATGTATCTTAAAGTATAATTTGACATTGAATACCTACAACGTATTATGATTAGAACACAACTCTAATGAACGTAAAATTCGTCATATGAAATTCATCGTATGGAGCATAATAATGACGAAAAAATTCAGCTGTTATCTTATTTTTTTTTATGTTGTTAATATATGTGCAAATAAATAAAAAATTTAAATCAATGACCCCCGCCGCGTATGACGAATTCAACCGACGCCATTTTTGTGTGCATTTAATGTAGGCAAACATTGCTCATTTCTCATACACAACTGTGTGCACACATAAACAGTCACCCAAGACGTATGAGTAATCAGACACTTGCTTTGTTCTTTTCTTACAAGTTTTCTTTCAACTCGTATACAACTCGACATAAGATTTACTTTTGATAATTATCTTTAGTTTTCATATTAATTACGTAGAAGTTAGTAGTATTTATCTATTTCATTAGACCGAACCACCGCCATCACTAAGTTGCCAACAACAACAAACAGTAACTACAATAATTAATAATAATTAGTAAGAAACATACATACATATGTATGTATATATTTACATAACACTACAAACATAATTAATCGCTAGATTGTCTGGCTGGTTGGTTTGATCGTTTTAGTGACCGACTTGAATCCACTTGTTTTTGATTTGTAGCAGAGTATGAAAGCTTTATGCGAGTAAGGACGTCATTAGTTGGCATTTTTCACTTGTACAGTTTTTCACAAAAATGAAAAAGGAACTTTGTAGGGGTAATATGTAGTAGTAAGATTTATGGCAGTCATATCAGCTTGTTGTTATTTTTATAATAGGCTTCTTGAACTAAGAGTGGTAGATGGAGCAGTGAAGCTATCTATGGCTGTATTCTGGTATATACTTAATATAAATATCGACTAAAAACCAAGACGTCATAACAAGGGGCTATAAATGAGGGTTACACGCAGTATATTTTATTTTTCTTAGTGAAAAAGAGAGTAGAAAAACAAATCCACACATGAGCTCTATTTGGTTTGTGTGTAACTAAAACTAATTTGTTAAAATATTAGGAGTAAAAAGCTTTTTACAATTTTAAAATTTTTTGTATAAAAAGAGACCTGCGCAATAACAATATCACAATGCACTTGATGCAATTTGTAACTACCATGACTGTGACTTAATAACAATGACGTTTTAAACTTACTGTACAGCGCTGAGTATAATGGAGTAAATGAAGGGTAAAATATGCATAAATCCAGATACACATGTAGATGTTTCAGTTTTAGTTGATTATAGCAATTAAATCGTATAAAAAACAAGTCAAAAGTAACTCAAATCCTTGCTGATTTAATCAATTTGCTTATGAATTGTAATCATACTTCCAGACTTTTGACCAAATTTTGGGCAGAAAATCAGACAGGCTGCTTATAAATCTCAACAGAAATCGATTAGTACAAAACTAGTATCAGAGTAGTTAGACTTTTAAACTAATGACAAACTAATTACTTAATCATTTAATTTTAATAGAATAATTTTAAACAGTATCAAAAATAGAAATTAAGCATTTAATGCCTGCTGGTTTGAGGAAATTATTTTGTATTTTCCCATATGTACTTATGTACATATTAGGTACATATAAATGTTTTCATTTCTTTCTTTCTTTCTTTTATTTTTGTTTGCTTGTGTAGACTCATTTGTTTTACCTCACTTGTTTTCCACTGTTCATGCAAGCTCTTGTGTTCCAATAAAACACGTGCATCCATGACGTCAACAGCAGAAGAGAAGTCAAAAAATTTGAAAGAGCGACTAAAACACAGAGAGTAAAATTAGCAGGAGTTTGGGATTGTATATTTATTACCAGTATAGGTATAATCATATTTGCCCTGTCATGACGTCATTAAGAAAGAGATACAACAAATAAGGATAGATATACATATGTTGCTTTTGGTGTGGTAGAATGTAAAATGTTTAAGCAGTGCCATATAACCATGATGTCATTGTTTAGTTGGTTTTATTTTTATATTATGAGATTTTTTTTCTTTAATAAGTGCATTTCCTGTTTTGTGGTTAAATAAATTTCTGTTGATTAGCATCTGACGTTCTGCGTTAAAACAAACATTTTCTTTTGTACATAACTACTTTTTTATTAAAGAAAAAATATAGATTTTTATTAATATGTCAGTACCGTTTATTAAATAATATTCCATAATAAACTTTAATAAGTATTACATATTTATTTGTAGTAATTGGAAAGCAAATATAGTTTATGTGATTACTTATATTTATAATTACGCTCATATACTGACAGTTTGTGATGACATATTTTTTTGGGTTTCTTTAAAATAATATGATTTTATAAAATAATTTAATCCACTCTTCTCAATTTAACGTACTTACAATATCATTTTTAAAAAGATGCAGAATGGAAAATCCAAAACTATATTACTAACAAAAATATATCCATTAAGGTGAAAGTGAGTTATAAATACAATTCAATAATGTAAATCAGTTTTAGTTAAATTATAATTAGTTATAATTTTCAAAAATTTATTTACTCATCAAACAAATTGTTTTTAGAAATTATTATTTTGTTCAATTTTGGACTAAATCAGTGTTCACATCCGGTTACATTACAGAGGCTTTTTTAAACCTGATTGCAAGAACCCTTTTTTCAATGATTAGTTTTGAAATCTAGCTGTCAAAATATTGTATCTATCGTATATATTTGTACAAGTGTTGGAGCAATGCTAAATCTAAATTGATACAAATCGTGTACAAATTCCTGGAATATCCAACATTGTGGAGGGTAATGCTTGCAAAAATTTTAAATTATCCTAAGAGTACTATAAATGATGTTATAGAACGATACAAGTAAACAATAATCACAGTGGTATTAAAAGAGGTCTTAAAAGGAACTTAGAAATAAAATACTGTGTTGAATAAAGCAAAATCCAGATTCATTCGACAATCAACGCGTAAAAAAGTACAATTAGAATAAGACGTTTGTATGCTGGTTTTCAAAACTCTCGAGCAATTTAATATCCAAATCGTTGTGAAGAGCAGAACGTTATTGCAAAGTTTAAAAAAAAACAAGAACTTTTAAAACTCAGAACTATAAAATTTGATAAGTTGAAATTGATAAGTGTAATTTGCAAAGTTTTTACAATTTTTATATTCTATTCCAATAATTGCTTAAGCTTAAGGTCTTTTTTAAATAAAATCTTTATTCTCGATATTTCGCTACTTCGCTACTTATTTTAAAACAAAAAATTTTTTCTGAAGATACACAACGAAGTAGCGACCTTAAGCTTAAACAATTATTAAACTTAAAAAATTATGAAAAATGTAAAATAAACTATAATAAGAAATTTTTATATTATCTTTAAAATGTTTTTTTTTCGTACGTTCTCTTGTGCAAAGTGCAAAGTTAATATTAAAAAGTGTAATTATGCTGCTTCGTTCCACAAAAACTATTTTTGCAAATAAGAATTTGAATAAGTTTGGCAAAAGAATGCAAGGTAAACGATCGCTTTATAAATTCATATTGTTATAACTAGTGAGACTTTGTGAGTGAGTGAGTTTTTGTTCGACGATAATGAAGACACGGTTATAACAAGAAATTATACAGACTTTAATTTTAAAGAGTGCTTTTATTTAAAGCAAATTCAGTTGCTACTGTGCTTGCATTGGTTCGGAAATGGTTGCCGGTACCATGGAGTTGCACCTATGCATGTTCAAATTACACAAAAATTACACTGTATAGATGAAAAATATTTCAACAAAAATCTTTTTCTTAATGCAAATAAATGTGTATTTTGTTTTAAGATTTATTAATATCAAAGTGTAAATAATAAAAAGGGCATATATTCATAATTATAGTATACACAGCTAAAACTTTCATTGCCAAGTAATGAATTAAAATGCTAAATTCTGGCACTTCACTAATTACTATTTACTACTTATACTCTTTATTTCTCTGTTGTAATCTGACCAGCTATTGATTATTTATTTTCTTTTTTTTCAAAATTTTTAAGAACTTCATTGACGTAATTACCTTCGTAAATTAAAGATCATGTTCATCCCTGGATATGCCCTTGAGTGACTAGAGCACTGAACAAAACATATTATAGCAAATATTTAAAATAATTAAATTAACATAAAATCATTTTATAAATATATTTCACATGTGGTTTAGCTAGATAATTATGATTTTTAAAAACAGATAGAAACGCAAATGTTCAAACATTTAGGGAAGTAGAAAAGTACATATGTATTAATAAAAAGCTGGGATCAAGTAACATTTTATTAGAAATAGATGCACCAGTAACTAGTTAAACACTATTCATATTTATTGTCTTTAACACCAATAACTCATCGAAAGAACTACTTATGTCATCCTCATTCTATTACTATACATTATAAACATGTATTTAAAAAAAAAACTCAGATTTATCATCAATGAAATCCGCCTGTAGAATTTAATTTTCCAAATTATGATCGTTAAACAAGAATTTCCGTTAAATACACAAAAACAGAAAAATACAAATCTTATTAAAGCTCTTTATGTCTACACGATTTTTTGCACGAAATAATATAATTTAACAATTAATATAATTAATGTTTTAAAAATAACAACAGCAACAACAAAAATAACAATAAAAATATCATAGAATAGAACTAAACACAATATTTATAATTGACCTCAAAGTAAATGCAGTAAACGTGACATAGTACAAGAAGAGAATGGAGGCGGCAGAGCTTAGTGCAAGTTACTCTAACGTATATTTCTTTGTATGTAATTTAGTTGATGTAACTAAAAAAACGAGTAGAAGAACAAATGTCCACACCTCTTTCAAAAGAACAACAGTAACAACAAACTATTGATGTCCCATTATAATTTTTATTGAAAGAATTATAAAGAATCAAATAAGCGTACCTGTAATAGTCTGTATATGAAACATATTTTACAATTAATAAAATTGACTTTAAATGAATATAAATGTAAATTACCTGCTAATACACTGCATAATTTGTTTATACAACAGTGTTGCGGATTTAGAAAAATATATACATGTTTCTAAATGATTTAAACCAGTGATCAGCACAAAGACAACTTGTTGAGGACTTGGTTTAAGAAAACTTAAAAAAAAAACATTAAAAATAATGCCTCTTAAATTGACAGAATAAATTTGTATTTATCATTTGTTTATTGTTTATTATTACACAGCTACTTGATGCCTTCAATTTAAACTATTATTAAAGAATCTAAAGTCGATTTTTTAAAAGAAATTGTAAAAGCGATCACATATGTCTGAAATCAGCCCTGGATTTCCACCAAAAAAATATGAAAAATATGGAATAATCAAATGAACTTATGGGACATTTAGAGAAGACATGAGTCGACATGAAGAAGACATGAGTCACCATCAGAGTGGGAGTAGCCTAGAACTAGGAGATTCCAAAACTATATCGTATATGTCTGTAATCAGTCCTGGATTAGATAAATATATTTTGAAAAAACCACTATTAAAGGCTCCAGAACCAATTTAATAATTTCGTGTTACAAATTGATTTCTGATGGGAAATATAAGTGATCACAGATTAGTTTTCTTTTTCAATTTAAACCACTATTAAAGGCTTAAGAGCCTATTTTATAATCTCCAGAGTAAATTTTATATTTTTATATAAAAATCGATTTTTAAAGGGAAATATAAGTGATCACACATTAACTGGACCGCTATTAATGAATCTAAAGCATATTTTCTTATTTCATATAAAATATAGGAAATATAAGGGATCACAGTTTAACTTCCTTCTCAACTACATATAATTTAAAATTTTGGTTAATTAAACCTTTGTACAGAAAAATTTTAATTTAACTGCTGTCTCCAACTGCATACACCAACTAAAGTAAATTAATTTAATTTTAAAAAACAACAAACTCATCTACATAAAAAACATTAACATAACAATTTATTTTAAGTGTTACATCTTTATCAAATTGAAATTTTTGTACTACTTGTTTCTTAAATGATGTATTTTATTGTACAGTAATCAACTACAGAAACTATTTCAATAAACAGCCAATTATTTTTGTATTTTTTCATACACATCTTGTATACATATACATATGTATGTAAACGGGTCTATCTTAGATTAGAATTTAAATCACACCTTACAAGAGTATCATTGAGTATGCCGCAAATCATTAAGCCAAAGTGACTAGTTAGTGGCAAGTATACGTACTTACACGATCAAAAGTTTTAACGAAGTTGAAAAAGAAGAGAAAAAAATTAGTTACTACAATACTAATGTTTCCACATAATTATATTTATGATTTAAACTGTATGCCGCAAAACATTATTTCAACAAAAATGCACAAAAGTAAGAAATTTAAATTTATAAATAAAAAAAAGTGTGGTTGTTGTTAGTTGTAGACTTAAAGGACACCATACGTTATCAAGGAACGCTTCGACTTCATATTATAGTTTTTCTACAATATTTTACATTACCCTCGTTCAGACGGAGAACAAATGTCGATGTTACTTTTTTGTTCAAATACTTGTGCTCGGAATATTTGTGCTCACAATGTCTGCCCAAAATTTCACTCAAAAAGACCGGCATTTTTTTTAAATTACAGAGTAAAAACTATGAACATATAAGAACATGAAACAATTTTTGTCCGTAATTCTGCTGACATTTTGTTCTTGTGCGCACAAATCGATGATCTTTAATACGATAATGCTTCGGTTGGCAGTATTTTAAAAAGACTTAAGAACACGAATAAAAACGAAATTCTTAAAAAAAATAAAATAAAGAATAAACATCACACTAAGTATCAGGTCAGTTTAAAACAGAAAATTAAATGAATAATGTTTTCATAATCGATGTTCTCTTTATGCCGACCATTGCCCTGAAGCCTAATCAGTTCTCGGCAATAAGTTAAAGCTAAAATTGTCATTCGGAATCGAAAAACCAAAGTCTATTGGGAAGATTGTTTTTATTCTTAAGAAAAATTTGTTAAAATTGGTATAAAGATTTTCTTTAACTTACATGATCTTGTGATCTATAGACTATATTTCGAATGATTACATCGTTCTGTCAGACAAATTTTCCATCAATTTAGGATAGAACTTTGCAAATTTAATTGCTAAATACTAAAATATCTTTTGAACCGAATAAGATAATTGAACAGTTTAAACAGCATATGATAGATAACTGTTCAGCCTATGAAATGAGCGTTTGGAAAGGGTGCTACGCTTTGTAGGGGCCTACTTATGGGTTATCAAAGTTAAAATTGGTAGAAAAATCAATTTTATGGTAATGGATGAAAATTATTTTTTTTTAATTTGTTGGGTAATAATTTAAAACATAAAATCCTAAAGAAAAAAATAAAAACAATCTAAAAATGTAAAAATAATTTTTTTTAGTTACTGTTCAATTATCTTATTCGGTTCAAAAGATATAATTTTTGCAACGAAAAAACTCAAATGGCGCCACTGTTCGATGTTTGATTTGACAATCATCGTCTGATATCTCATCTTTCACAATAAAAAAGAATAATACAATTAAAGTTTAAAAATTAATAGAGTTTTGTGTTTTTGTGGTATGATCTTATGAATGTTGGCCAATTTGGTTGCACCCGTCATGCACTTTAAAGCTCTATCGTGGCTGTTCGGTCGTTTCATATAAATTCTTCTAAATAGATAACAATTGTATATAGAAAAATATTACCCCTTCTAGAAATAACTTAATTGAAAATGTGTTTCTTTCTATTAGTAAAAGCGTCTAAATGTTGCACCCGTCAGAATAGAATCGCCCAGATGTCCTATCGATTTTAGATTGGACCCTGAAATTTAATTCCGAAAAACTAAAATAGCTTTCGACTATTGCTCTTCCTTTAATGCGATTATAAAACCGTTTAATATCCGAATTGGCGGTAGAAGAAGAAGGTCAAGTATTATGACAATCAAAGTTCTACCATAAATTTTTTTTTATGGTAGATTCACCGTAAATTCACTTGATGAACGAGATTATCAGACACTTTCTTGATCTAAGGCATTCTATATAGAGCACTACTGCGATGACTAGAAACTGAGTTTTTGTGAAAATCAGATACTCGATCATTGTATTATATGCACAACGATGTATTGTTCCCATTTTATTGCTTAATTTAGGTTAAGAGTAAGGTAGTCTATGGAATGCCAATAAAAAAGAAATACATAGTGCAATACCACTGTCATGAGAAATTTTAGTTTTAACAACGTTGTGTTGATTTGGAATCAAACTTGTGATTCTGTGATATATTTTTATTCCATTGTGTCACAAACCTTATGTCACATTAAATACGCCGCTAAAAAGTTTAAACTAGATAGTGTGAGTACCCAGCTATATTCTCAGATACTTGAGGTAGTAATTGCAATTCGAACATAAAATATATTTTTAATGTTTCCACAGATAATCATATTTTTCATTAATGACATAAACTTACTTGTAACAATAACAACTAACACAATATAACTGCCTCTCAATATTACGGGTATATTGTGTGATGTGGCAAGGCAAGTGTTAAGAAGTTTCTGTCGTGGTTGCTGTTTACGTTAGTTATGACGTTTAGGCAGCACACCAACAAAAGAAAAATAATAATCAAATATTAAAAATACTTTAATAACAATTGTCGACAAAAGAAAACCAAAACCAAAATGAATGAACAAAAAAAAATAAATCGTGCACGACTTGTGTCAGTCTAATAATACGTATAATTTTGGTATTTTTTTTTTCTAAATATTTTTGTTTTTTTTTCCAGAAGATGACACCATAACTACCACTCCAAGCAATCAACCTTAACTTAAGCATAAATCTATAAACATGGAGGATAGGATGTATTACCTCAAGAGTATGTTTTGGACAAATTTAAACACACAATTTGGTAAGCATAGAGAGCTAAATACGTAAAACGAAATATGTTTTTAATCGTATCGTACACACAGACAGACAAACCTACACTCCTTGTTCTAAACTATAACCTGAAAATTTAAATAGTTAGCGGCTCTTAACGTACATACATATGCATGTACGTATCAGTGGTAACATGGTTTAACATAAAATTTAACACAAGGTCCAACACGATCACCTAACTAACGAACATTGTATGATGCATTTGTATGTTTGAATGTATTATTAGTACAAACATCGAACATGCAACATAAATGCATACGACACAGC
This sequence comes from Bellardia pandia, assembly GCA_916048285.2. Lineage (NCBI taxonomy): Eukaryota > Metazoa > Arthropoda > Insecta > Diptera > Calliphoridae > Bellardia > Bellardia pandia. Next base: position 25,635,636 of record OU696530.1, on the reverse strand, counting down.
TGACATATGTATAAGCAACATAATATCTGTTTTGTTTTTCAAAATTTTAAACATGCAACTTGTAAGCGAGACTATAATACTCACTTTAACTTAAACCGGAGTTGTACAATATAAGGAACGTTTGCTATATGCTTAAATTATAAAGATTTATGTTATAAATCTCTCAACTAAAACGAAAACCAAACTTCCTATCACAAAAAGTAATGTCGTTCTAAGTTAAGTATTTTTTAACCTCACTCACCAACCTTAGTGAGCATATATACATATATATATAATGATATACCGCGTTTGTATATGCATACTTCCATTATTAAAGCCTTAAGCTTTTAACGTAACACAAATTCATGGTTTTTTTACACAGTGTACATAGATTCCTCAAACATGTGCTTGGTCGTAAATGTGATTGGCACATTAGCTACAATTGTTAGTACAACTTATTTAAGCCATTTAATTAATTCCCTGCTAAAAAACACTTAAACTGAAACTGAAAACAAAAAAGAAGAAACGCTCAATGAAAATACAGAATTTTCATTGCATGAGCAGTGTCTTTTTTACTGTTGCTGTTTTAGTGATCATCTCATAAAATTACACTGAAAATCACTTGTAGTAAAATATCGTTGCATTTAGTGTCGGCATAAAAATTGTGTTGTAGACACTTTAGCTGCATATAGCCACACGCTCTTACAAATACTTGCTGGTGAGTGCCCTGCAGTTCTGGGTCACTGTTCCAAATTGCTGATTTTATCTATCGTTTAGGGTCACCACTAGTTACATAATTAGCTACTTGATTACATATTTTAATATGTGCGTGCTCAAAGCTAGAAGTCAATTGACCCTACACCCCCTACTTTAAGGTTTGTCAAGTTACAATATAAAATATAATTTGTCAAGCTACAAAATATATTTGTATATCCTGAGGGTATATATGCGTTTGTCATTCCGTGAGTAATATTGAGAAAGAACCATCTAGCAAAGTATATATTTTCTTGATCCTGATGAAATTTCAAGTCGATTGAGCTATGTATGTACATCTATGTAAATTACTCTCACATCCAAAATACATAACAAAATCAACAGGATTTTCAAAAAAGAGTTTGTCATTCATGTAGAAAGTTTGGTATTTAAAGTCAGCAAAATCGGTATAGTATAACTAGAGTTACAGAGCAAAATGTGAGACAACCTTCAAACAAATTTATATTTTTTTTACCAATTTGCTGCTATTATATTCAGATAATACCATCATGGTCCTTTGTATACATTATTCCTATGATAAAATGTCGAACTGTGATGAAAATAGTAAGAATCGCTAAATGATATCCCCTACATAAATTTCTTCCCGAAATATGGCTTAATACCAATAAATTGCCAATATCCATACAAACTTTTGCAAAAATAAGTTTCCTGCTTACACATAGCCCCCATATTGAGTCCACTTCCAAAAATCACTTAAATATGTAAATAATTTCAAACCAACATTTTACACGGATTACTTTACAGAGGTGCCAATTTTGACGTTTGAAAAAGATAAAATCAGATTTAACGACTAATTTATTGTGTGTTAATGTTACATGCTACAAAAATATTAACAAAAGGCACTTGTGAAAGAAGAGATAAATATAAAACTTGATTATCTTCCGTCTTGAAACTTGATACATCTCCGTATACTTTGTGATATAAAGTCGACTTTCGCAAACCACTTAATTATGCATAAATCTGTTACAAATATCGTAATCAAAATTTTACATTAGATAAATCCTTGTAATGTGAGCGTCAACACCATATATTATTAAAAGAAAAACTTAATATATATATATAAAATTATATTTCATTTTTGTACAGTTATTTAAGTAGACTTGCATTCACAAAAAAATAAACAAAAAGAAAAGTTTATACAAATTATTTATTGCTAAAATATGCAAAAAAAAATCCTGTAATTTCAAAAGCTGTGACAATTCTTTTAATTTTCCTTTGTTTGAAAGTATGAGAGTCAAGAGCCGTTAAAAATAATACAACAAAGTTTTATAACTTATCAGATTAGGGATTAAGTTGTGACGTTAAGTAGTGAATAATTTACAATGGAAAGACAAACATCAATTGAGACTCGGCAAATCATAATAGACTTACATAGAATAGGTAAGTCCCTGCGTGAAATACATAAAATCGTTTGAAACCAAATTGAATGAAATTATAGACAAGTATACCAAACACAATACCGTAAAAAATTTGTCTGGAGCAAAGCTTTCACTGAAGTAAAAGCTATAGTAAGAGAAGTAAAAGGAAACTCAACATCTAGGGCTAAAAATCTTACGAAAATTTATGGAAAACCTGTAAGTGCGAGTACGATTAAAAGAACTTTGCATCAAAATGTCCTTTAAAGAACGACTAAGCCAAGCGTTTGAATTTCACAAAAAAACTATATAAAAGAACCTCAAATTTGTTGGTATTCTATTCCTTTCACCGATGAAGTAAGTTTGAGATATTTGGAGTCAAAAACCCCCTAAAAATGTGGCGAACTAAGAACGAAGCCTTTAGTAATAAATACATACATATGTTACCAAGACGCTTAGTATGGTTTGGGGTTGTATGGCCGCATCCACAATGAAAAAGAAAGATTATCTCAATATTTAAAAAAAAAACAATGTAGCCCCTACAGTAGAGAAATTAAAACTACCACAGAACTAAATTTTATATATAATATAATCATACTTTTGAAATAGCTTCTGATTCACCCTGAATACTCTATAGTGAGTAAAGTGGCTTATCCACTAAAAGGCAAATGAGTCTCCAATATAATAAAGTAAAAAAATAAAATAATTTACTTCACCCTATATAAGAAAGATAGTAAGTAACTATGACCTAAAAATATATAAATTGAAATTTATATAGGGATACATTGACCACTTGTAAAACTGATGGGTATCTTGAGTTTTGCAATAATCAAAGCGCCTGCGCGTACTACCAATTCAGTATCTGCCTTGCCAAAGCTATTTCATGCAACAACCTACCACCAATTCAGTACCACTATTGATGGCACTTTATACCATTCATTATCGTCACTTTTGTTAATGAATCTGTTTTTATACCCACCACCAAAAAGATGGGGGTATATTAAGTTTATCATTCCATTTGCAATACAAATATATGTAGGTCTAGAACCAAAAAATATATACCTACTTATTCAATTTTCCATTTCCGAGAATATCTAAAACATCTAAGGAATCCAAGGGATATAAGGGATCCAAAAAATAAAATAACTCGTATAAACATCGCTATCGATGCAAAATGTTACACAAATTTCTTTCAAGTATGCATGGATCACACTATTGCCATATAAATGGTGGGTATATAAGATTCGACACAGCTGAATATAAACTCTTACTTGTTTTAAGTACGTTCGAATATTGAAAACAAAATCTGCAAAAAAATAAGTTTGTCAAAATAACCATTTATTTGCATGTCTTTTAAGTAGGGAATTGGAATTATACTCATTCATTCATATGAGAAATACTACAACATTATTACTGGTATAAAAAAAAACAAGTAAGAAAGTATTATCGGTCAAGCCCGAACATATAATAACTTACACCCAGTATATAAATAAAACAGTTTTTCAGAAATGGGCACTAAATAGGAGATGTTATATTATTATAGAGATATAATTATGGGCCGGTCATTATAAAATTAGGTGTCCTCATTTCTGTACATATGAAACTTATTTTTGTTTAATGTAATTCGGATAACAACATTTTTGAAAGAGTTATGCTCTTTAAAGTGATTTTCGGAAGTGGGCCTTATATGGGAGGTACGACTAATTATCATCATAATATTCTACTATATATTTGTGTTTAATATTATTTGGATACAAACATTTTTAAATGAGTTATGCTCTTTAAAGTGATTTTCGGAAGTGGGCCTTATATGTGAACTATGTTCAATTATGGATCGATGTTCACAAAATTTGTATATGTGATTTAGCTTCATTTGTTACTCATTTATGATTGTTAAACTCCTATTTCGGGAGGACATTTGTATGGGGGCCAGATGAAATAATGGACCAATTTACACCAGTTTCAATCCCATCCGTCCTTGGGCCGAAAAATATCAAGTACCAAATTTTATTGAAATATCTTCAAAATTGCGACCTTTACTCTGCGCACAAGCTTTACATGGACAGCCAGCCAGGGAGTGATTCTAAGTCGATCGGTATACTTTAAGGTGGTTGTTGGACCAATATTTATGGGCGTTACAAACATCAGCACAAATCCAATATACACTCCCCACTACTGTGATGTAGGGTATAAAAAATATTGAAATATTTAAATACTTCAATGCATGCAAGTTTATATAGAATGTTGTGTTTGTTTTTAAATTTTCTATCTATACATTATTAACGTTTATACATCTTCTTCTTTTTTGAATAGTTTGTTTTTGTTGGTTGGTTTTTTCAATGACATGTGTCGTTGCTGGTGAATGGCGTCTGAGATGATGTTGGTTTTTGGTCTCATTAGCAGCCAATTACTTAAATACTTGGCTTTAGTCGAGCTGTTTTAGTCCTAATGTTTAATTGAAATGTTTAAATTATTAGGGTGTATGTATATCCAAGATTTCATGATTTGGCAGCAGCTAAACATACTCGTATATGTATATTTGTTTTAAAGCTAGGGTTAGACATGTCAAAATATAAAGAAAACTTACATTAACCAATATGTCATCTTTAATATCATTATAGTCTCTGTTTATCTTGCAAACATTCTGTAACATTGAGGAATATTCATCTGAGCCCCCACAAAGTATACAGTGAGCGTCAAAATAAAGTCAACATCAAATATTATTAAAAGATTACATATATTAATATAAAAAATATTAATATTAATAAATAATATTATATTAGAGAATTATATTGCATTTTTAAATACATAGCTATTTAAGTAGAATTGAATTCACAAAAAAAGAAACTAAACCAAAAGCGTTTACAAATTTAATTGATTTATTGTTAAAATACACCAATTTTTTATCGTGAAAATAAAGTAGACTGCGGCGTCATCCTTATGCAAAAAAATCCTGTCATTTCAAAAGTAGTGGCAATTTTTTTAATTTGTCCTAATTTGAAAGTATAACGGTAAAGTGCTGTTCAAAATAATTGCAAGTTTTGTAGTGAACAATTTACAATGGAAAGACAAACATCAATTGACACTCGGCAAATCAAGATAGACTTACATAGAAAAGGTAAATAAATCCCTGCGTAAAATAGATTAAATCGTTGGAAGTTGTACAAAAAAAATTATGGACAAGTATACAAAATACAATACCGTAGAAAATTGCCTGGGGCAAAACGATCAAAGCGTCTTAGAAAAACTGAAGTAAGTGTTATAGTATGAGAAGTAAGAGCAAATCCAATATCTGTAGCTGTAAAAATAGCTGAAAATATTACAAACATTTCCGAAAAACTTGTATGCGGAAGTATAATTAGAAGATATTTGCATCAAAATGGTAGAGTGCAATGTAATACGCCCTTTATTCCAAACAAAACGTTTTGAATATCGGGCCACAAATTTGTTGGTATAATATTCTTTTTACCAATGAAAGTAAGTTTGAGCCCTCAAAAATATGGCGAAAAAAAACGAAGCCTTTAGTAATAAATATGTTACCAAGACGGTAAAACATGGCGGCAGCTCAGTAATGGTTTTGCTGAAAGTTGTAGTAAAATTGTGTTCGATATTTTAAAAATACTCAAATATAAGTGGTCGTCTACTATTCGGTTTCTGATTACAGAATGAGAGAATACCGAAACTTTTGACAGTTCAATATGAACAGTAGTCCAAAATGTAATGCTAGTATTCAGATACAAAAACTGGTTTCGGTCGGATTATAAGGATTAGCTTATGTTTGCCAAAATAACGCAATATTTATCGAATTAAAAGCGTTTTCAGTAATATTTTTGACTCAAAATCAATTTTTCATATAAAAACTCTAAGATTCCTATATTCTTTTAATAACTTTGTAAATATGCGTTTAAATGAGAAAATGACATTAATCTATGACCACATACATATATTTCTATTTCAAAACCTTAAATCCTCAATATTTTTCATTATCATTAAAATATCAAAATCAAAAATCCACTTAAGTACAACTGGGTAGTTTTTCTGGAAAAACAATTGTTTTTAGTCGAAGCTCATTCTCAATGTACAATGTACTTATTACAAACTAAAATTTTTCGATTGCATAATTTCACGAAATTAAGCTGAATTAATTTTTGTGGGACTACGTTAAAGAGTCTACACAAAGTCGAATCGATTGCTTGAAGCGTTGATATTCAAAATCGGTAATTATCGAACGAGACCACCTGTCATTTTGCCAAAATGGGGTTGATGAAGAAAACCTACCTAGTATCTCAAATGCATTAAATCACACCACCCAGGAAAATTTGTATTAGTTCTGCAATATGCATTAATATAGCCATTACTCTTTCTAGTGACCAATAATATTTGTTTGAAATTGTCACATTCAGAATTATGCTTGGTTTTCACTATGTCAGTTTTGTTGTCAAATTGTCCAAATTGTTATGAAATTACCAACAATTTAGACAATTTGAGAACAAAACTGACATAGTGAAAACCAAGCATTAGTCCCTAGAAGTTTTAAGGGCAAACACACATACTTAGGAACAGTTCTAGAACTAGTTCTTTCATCAGTGATTGGTTTAAATTAACACGCTTTAAACAAGTTATAGAAGAAACTGATGCGGATTTTTATGGTTTCTTTGAATTATTATATTGCATTTACCCAAAATGTGCTTAATTGGTCTTTCAATTAATTTAGCAGCCGTTGAATGAAAAGTTTTTGGGAAAATATTCGTTTTAAATATTGCCGCAGAGCGCCATGTTGTATTATTTACAATATTCCTAAGAAATTTGTTTAATTTCTTAGCGATTCACTTAATTTGTGTATACAAATGACCAAACCTATTTAGAATCTGATATCTTGTTAACACAAACAATAAAATCCAGACTTTTAACTATGTATTTCCGGGTTATAAAATCAAAAAACATGTTCTAAAAACACTACAAACAAAACTCTCATACCAATTAACAAAAGAAATATGAACATAATTTTTATTCTTATTATATCCACTTTGTTTAAATTGAAGCAACCGCATCAGCATCAGCAGCAATAACAGCAGCAAAATTGCATGTTAATTTTCCATCAAACATTTTAAAAGTGAATGTGACAGCCAATAAACACAGACAACAACAGCAGCAAAAAACACTAGTACACCGTAGAAAAAAATTCCTATAATTTGCATGTTTATTAACAAACAAATGGAAAAAACAACGACAAACAAACCATAAAACGTTAACAATAAAATGTTACAAAAACAAATAATAAAGATTTCTTTAATATGGAATTCTAAAGCACACAATAAAATCAAAAGAAAAACCTTTAACATTTTGAAAATGAAATTGATCTGCGAACAAGATGACTACAATACAATAAAAACAACAATATATTTATTTTATGTATCTCGTAACTAAATTCTAAGCTGAACCCTAGATTTAAAGACTTTAGAATTAATTGCAAACACTTGAGATTTGATAATTTATTGCGATCAAAATGATAAATCGGTGGACACCATAGAGCGAAGCTAGACCGTTACATCTGCATAATCAATGCAGCTCATCTCGGCTGATGATATGAGTATGAGTATTGTTTTTGCTATTGTTGTTGCTTATAGTTTAAGAGTATAAAGTGAATGATTCTCACCTGTTGAGGAGGTTACAAATTCTAAGTATAACATACATATGTGTAAATGTATTTGTTTAAACGATACACTGGGAAAAATTTAAAGGTGAAATTGGAAATTGAAATGTCATCTCAAAGACATTGTCAGGTTATGCCAATTGTTGTTTAGTGGCATGACCATAATATCGAACAAAATAATTTTAAATTCATTTTTAAATCAATTAAATCAAGTTTTATATTATAACCATTAAAACATTCATTATTATCAATATATTGAATCAATAAATTTTTCTTAAATTCTTTTAAAAATATTTTTTAATTCATTATGTAAATGATTAAAAACAAGTTTCAGCAAGTTTACCTATTTTAGAGAAAGTCGATCTGGAAAGAGCAAGTCTAGGAAAATGTTATCTACATAAGAGCAAGTTTTCTACAAATATTTGATCTGAACAAGAGTAAGTTTTGCAAAAACCATTTGATCTGGAAAAGAACAAGTTTTTACACCCACCATCATCAAGATGGAGGTATATTAAGCTTTTTATTGTGTTTGTAGCACATTGAAATATTGGTCGTTCAACCATAACGTCCTTGAAAGTTTTTAAGACGATCTAGCTATGTCTGTCCGTTTGTCCGTCTGTTGGAGGCACTATAGAGTTAAAAAAAGAATTAGAACAATGAATTTTTTCCCAAAAGTTCTTTGTTTTACCGAAATGTGCAATATTTAAAATAGCCAACATCGGTCCAGCAGGATCCGAGTTATAGACCAAAGTTTCAGACAACCTCAATATACAAATGTCTTCCCGGAATATGGCTCTATGGTATATAAATGCCTTCAGAAAAGCAGTATCCATACAAAAGTAGTAGTTACACGTAAAGATACACAGAACTGTATTTTGTTTGAATCGGTACATATTAGACCAACGCCCCCACATAAACTCAACTTCCGGAAGTAACTTATATGATGTTAAGATGAATTAAATAGGATTTAAATAAATGTCCTAATGGACACCATTTATTTAGTTACAAATTAACAATTTTTTGGCAAAGTGCATCCCCAAAGAGCTAAAACAATAAATAGAGAATTAGTTACATGAAATAACCATAGGAGCTTGTTTTAAATATAACCTCGACCTGTCTCAAGTTGACTCTTCTGCAACATGTATTCTGTGTTTTTTTTTTCTGTTTATTTGTTTTGTCTTTTGTTGTTTTTGTTTGTATTTATGTTTTTTTATAACAACTGCAACATCATTATTATCGTCATCATCGTCATCATATTAATAGTAGTGGCTACTAAAAATTCAACCATTTGAAATGTACATTAAATCTGAAATCTGAGAAGATTCTTTAAGTCAGTCACATAATTTATAGACATGCAAACAAGTTATACTCGTAACTAAAAATTACAAGCCAATTGCAACAACATTGTTGCGTCTGCTATTAACAGACACTCTTACAATAACGTATGACCAGTTCTGTAACCAATTGAGATTTCATTTCGTTTTCTAGGCACAGTGGTATTGAAGAAAACAGTTAAACTAATTGATATACTTGGATAATCAGTTGATAACAACTCAGATGTGTCTTTAATTACAATTTGGGAAGTTTTTCTAGATAAGCTTATAACCAGATAGATACATTGCTTAAATAAATACATACTCGTATTAGTAGTGCGCACTTTATCAAACACGTGTTTCAACCATTTTCCAGCAAACGATTAAATCAACTATCTTTTAAATAAATACAAATTTAACATAGATTATATAGATTTGTTCAATTAATTTGAACAGTCTTTAGTTAATATTGCATATTACTACTCAACTAAATACTGCTCTTTCTATTTCATTGTCATTCTTAACCATTTTGCTATTTTTTCGAAACCAGCCACTGTGTAGCTCATCAATATGCCATGCAAGAACATCTTATGCTATATTAACCAATTGCATCGTTAGCCTGATTTAAATGCATTCTTAATATGTACTAAAGATGTTCACATCTATTTGTACATATATCAACTGCATACATACTTAAAGACATTCATCTATAAATTGTTATTTTTTTTTTGTTGACTATTTAATAGTTTTTATTTGATAGAGCAAAAATTTTATATTTCAAATGCACAAACGCGAATCATATTCACAATTGATTTTACGTAAAAAACACAACTAAATTTAACTAAATATTTATGTGTTGTGAAACGCCAATTGAATTGAAATTTGTTTGTTTTATATTATGTATCTTGTGTTGTTTTTGTGTTTATTTAAATACAAATATCAATTTGTAGAAAAGTATTTATCAGTTTTTTACACTCGTACATAATTTTGATGGTCACCTATTTCAATAATGGTTTGCTTCAGTTTGCTACGAAACTATTTCGAATTGGAAACAAAAGTGTTAAAATTGTATGGGAAATATGTTTCCTAAGTTCCAATATTTCTATTCTATCGATTTTACATCATAAGACAATAAGTTATCTAAAAAGCGTTTTAGCACAAATTTGTTTGACGTTGTTAACTCTTACAAGAGTTTTGCAAGAACAAACACATAATAAAATATAATAATAAATTAAAATAAAATATTTATTGTGCTTTGGCCTATATAAGAAAAGTTTTTTTTTAAATAAATAAACGAGTTCAAATATATGTTATGTAGTGTTCTTTTTCGGCAAATATTTGCCAAGTGTGACCGCTTTCAAAGTATGTATTACGTACATTTCGAGGATGATTTATTAAACATTTTCAAACACATTACAATTAGGGATGTCAAACGGCATACTCTTTCCAACATATCGGCCGGTAGCTCACAAATAAACTCTTCAATATTAGCTACCAGTGGTCAACCGCTGCTGGCTCGTTTTTTTTTTTTAGATATAAGCCTTAACATATTCACATAGTCTAGTGAAGAGACCGGCCCATAATCCACACCAAAGAGTGCTTTTTTCGGTATGCATTGGTAGTTCTTGCAATGCTGCTCTTCACACCAAATACGACAATTTTACTTGTTTACTTATCCATTCAACCAGAAATTAACTTCTTCCCTGAACACAATTTTTCGATAAAAAAAAGTGCACGATGCACTTTCTTAACCGAGCATGAATTTTGATAATAAAATTTAATAATCTGCAAGCGTTATTCGTTTGTAAGTCGATTCATGGTTAAAGTATAAACCAAACTAAACATATTTAACAGTAACATTTTACACGAAAACAGATGTGCTGCCAAAAACAGTCTTGCCAATAATAAAGTTACCAAAAAAATCACCCTTTAGGTGATTCCTAAAAAAATTTTTTGTTTTTATAAATTACTAGGAGAGAGTTTCATGGAAAATTTATAGTTTTTTTATTCATATGACTCACGAGAATATAGCTCTATGGAATATGCAAAATATGCCCTACTGTCAACCACTTGGTTGGAGAAGAATAAGTTAAAAGAAGTCATGAGAATGAAAAAGACTTATCACCTATTATCAAAAGAAGGTAGAATTGAAAGGGCTCTTCACGACTCTCGAACTAAAACATGCTCATCTAAAGAGTTGCTTAATAGAATTAGCTCTGCAGCACTCCTAAATATAGAAGAGACCTTTCTTCAAATTTAGAGATCCGATTGCATCGATACCATAGTTGCACTTTCTTCAAATTTAGAGATCCGATTGCATCGATACCATAGTTGCACTACGCATTAGTTCAGAAACTGCCTTAATCAGGGGTGTCATAGAAACCAATATTGTCAGAATTGGTTTTAAAACCGACAAGAAAAAATGCTTTGGTGTCATAGGGCACTGCTACACGTTCAAAAAATATCGAGATATTTCTAGTATCAGGATATTTATTGAACGTGTAGCAGTGCCCTATGACACCAAAGCATTTTTTCTTGCCGGTTTTAAAACCAATTCTGACAATATTGGTTTCTATGACACCCCTGAATGGCTTTTTCTGCTTTCAGTGCAGAAGATTATGTATTATTAAATGCTGAAGATCTGGATTATATGGACATCAAAGTATACAAAATTTGCTTCCTATGCTATTACCAGACCTTAGAGTACATAACACCCATCATAGACTTTTAAACGCTGTTCTAAGTTATTATTCCTTTCAAACATGAACATGATTAATTTATTTAACTTTAAATTATATACTGATTGATGCAAGATAACCTGTGGTTCGACGAACTTGGGTTAAGGTTAAGGTTAAGGTTTTCAATACGTCTTCAAGACAACGTCGGCGTATTTTAGGTGAAATATTGGCAACCAGGGATACATATAAAATTTTTGTCCACTTAAGTCATATACTACGATGTCTACCTTAGTAAGAAAATATATGCAGTAGTGTCAAGGTTAAGTCGTCTATTGTGTCTATTGGTCCATGTTCATAGGGACTACTACTGTAATGTAGTTACGATCATCGATCACTAGCAAACAAATATGACCTAAACAAACGGTTCATAGACATCCTAGAAAATATAAAACATAATACGTATATTTAATCATAATTAAAAAATATTTGGGTCAAAAATATTAAAAATCGTTTGAAATACTAAAAAAGTATTGTATAATAGTTAATTTATATTCGATATAAAAACTATGTAAAGTTCTTTTAAACATCTTGTTAAAATGCTTTGTAAATTTTATGTCATTCTATTGAATATTGTTATTACCATAACAACAACCATGCAACATCTTTGATATTAATTATTAAGACTACAATCTTAATTTCCAAATATGACTACAATTTTTTAAAACTACAAAGTAAAGATTCCAAACAAAACAATTTAATACAAACAAGATCTCATGGCCAGCATCTTAAGAAAAATCAGAGAAAAATAAGAAAAAAAACAACCATGCCATATTAAACGCATAAAATTCGCAATCTACGGTTTAATTCCCAAAACGAAACTAAATCATATTTTTTCTTCATTTTAAAATTACTTACAAGATGTTTAATTTAACAATGAGCTGTTAGTGACTGAAATCAAAAATGCAGATGCCAATTTGCTTAAAATTTGCAAATAAATAGTTTCAGCTAAGTTCCTCCATTTAGGGAATCCTTAAAAAAAGTAAAGGGTGATTTTTTAGCAACATTTTTTTTGGCAAGACTATTTTAGACAGCTCAGTTATTTTTGTGTAACATGTTACTGTTCATGATCAGTTTGATCTATAATTTAATCATGAATCGACTTACAAATGAACAATACTTGCAGATTATTGAAGTTTATTATCAAAATTCATGCTTGGTTAAGAAAACATTTCTTCCATGGAAAATTGTGTTTAGCGACGAAGCTCATTTCTGGTTGAATGGATACGTAAACAAGCAAAATTGTCGTATTTCTCTCAAGTTTAAGTGTTTTTTTTTTATTTAAATTAAATCCAAAAGCTTTATTTACTTTATTTATTTTTAAATATTGCCCTACACTGCGTTGATGTACAATTGGAGGTATCTAAATATTTAATCTGAATATTAAATCTTTGGTTAATAAGGTTTTTAAATTCATAAACATTTTCTCATATAGAACTTTGGAACCAAGTTATCCGGAACTAAAATAAATACCTATTTAAAGCTATGTAAATAAGGCTTGAAATCTTGAATCTTGCTGATAATTGTGGAAAATTGTTCTTTTTTTTTTTGTTTATGGAGAATTCTTAGCGAAATTTTTAACACCATTAATCAATCTAAACTGATTTACTTGTTTTGTTCTTGTTTTCTTTTTTTTCTAGTTTTTGTAACTTGTAGTTTGTATTTAAACATGATTTTGTATAATTTATATTGTATTTATCATACTTCTCGGAATGCGTTACAAATGTAAACCAATTGGTTTTTGTTTTATTTCAAATCTATCTCTATTATGTGTATTTTTTAACAGAATACGAGTAATATACAAAATATGTATTATTCATAAATTATTTTAGTTTTTATAAGAGCATTAATGATTGTTGTTGAAACTTAACGAATTTGTATGAGAATCTTAAATTCATAAAACATGAAATGCTAAAAATTAAAAGAAAAAAATGTATTGTATGATTTAAGCGTTAATCATTTTTTTTTTTGCTGACAAACAAAACGAATCGATTTAGAAAATTGAATTCGTTGAGTATCAAATGTGATTTTGGCAATGTTCATAACAATTTGTTTCTTTTGTAGTTTTTATTATTTGCTTGGGAAGTAAGAAACTATTGCTAAAATAAATATACATTAACAATTATTCAATCCAGTAAATACTACACACATAAGGCAACCTAAATTATCAATAACTTCATACACTAATCATTAATCAGAAAATAAGCTTAATCTGTAATCACTCAAATTTAATTTATTAAATGAAAATGTCAGCAATATACTCCATAAAACTTCGGATTCGTTCAAAGATGATTAGATATTAAAGTCAGTCCAGGTAGTTACTTTTTACGAGTATGTGTTTAATTAAATAAATTGTTACTAACTAAGTTTTGTCAAGAAATATGTTTATGTTTTTAATATTGTCTATTTTTAGCTGTTAGATGTTTAAATTTATCATTACTTGGTTGCAATTAAACATAGCTGTTTATGAGTATGTAATATCTTTATCGTATGAGTAGCTAATAATTATATGTACTTATAGCCAACAAAGAAAACACTTAACGCTCACTATTCCAGGTAGATATTATAGTATATGCCTCTAACACTAATTTCTATTCCAATAGAAAATATTTTTTGGAAAAAAAAATTTCTGTTGCTTTTTTTCAAAGGATATCGAAATATTGGAAGAAATAATTTAATAAATAATATATACATTTTTTACAAACAATTGGCCGCGAGCTCGAAAAAACTTTTTATTTTAACATTTTAAAAGATTTACACTTGTTTAGGTGATTTTTTAAGGTGGGCCTTATATGGGAGCTTTAACTAATTATGGGCCGACCGTTTTAAATTAGGTGTCATGATTTCTGTATATATGAAAATTATTTGCATTGAATTTTATTTAAATACCAACATATTTATAATATTTATACTTTTTAAGTAATTTTCGAAAATGGTCCTTATATAGGAGCTATAACTAATTATGTATCATCATAATCATAGGCCGAATCATTTGCATATATATGAAACATATTTGTGTTGAATATTATTTAAATACCGAAATCAATTCATAAATCAAAAATTTATGACCGATAAATCCTATTTCAGGAGAACATTTGTATGGGGGCTAGGTGAAATAATGGTTTCCCGATTTTAACCAATTTCAATCCCAATCGTCATTGTGCCGAAAAGATACCAAATTTTCTCGAATTATCTTTAGAATTGCGACCTGTACTTTGAGCACAAGCTTCACATGGACAACCAGCCACTCAGACGGACGGACGGACATCGTTAAATCGACTCAGGAAGTGATTCCGAGCCGATCGGTATACTTTCCCTCATTAGTGGTGTAGGGTACAATGATATTGCATTTTAAATAGTTATTTAAGTAGAATTGAATTTACAAAAAAAACCGTATACAAATAATTGATTTACTGTTAAAATAGACCAATTTTTACTCGTCAAAAAAAAAGAAATCCTTAAGGAAAAAAACCCATGTTGTTCCAAAAGTAGTGGCAATTATTTTAATTTGTCTTTGTTTGAACGTATAATGGTAAAATTGCAAATTTCATAATTGCAAGTTACATAATTTAATATTAACTATACAAAAAAAAATATAGACAAGTATACCAAACAATAATAATACCGTAGACAATTTGCCGGGTTCAAATCGATTACAGCATCTTGTAAAAACTGAAGTAAAAGCTATAGTAAGGGAACAAGACCAAACCCAACATTTAGTGCTGTAAAAATAGCTGCAAATATTGAGTACGATTAGAAGAAGTGTAGAGAAATTATTACTAGAAATGAGTCTAGAAGATTGTCAGCTGTGATAAAGGCTTAGGTTTTACATAATTCTATTATACCTGTTTACTTTATTTTGACGCAAAGAATCTGGTACTTTTCTGTTAAAATTTAATCATATTTTTATTTTCCTTATTTTTCTAGTTTTTTAGTTATATTTTGCTTAAGTAACTTAAAAATAAATATTAAAAAGACTTTTAAAAATAAGTTTTTCCATTAATTCAGTCGTCTTTCGTGTACTCAATGTATTCACCTACACACACTTAACTCTAATGCAGCTGATATTACAATGTCAACATCTATTAAATATCGTTTACATAGGATTCCACAATTTAATTAAAATTTATAAATCAATTATTCATTTCAATTCAATTTCTACAACTAAAACAAACATTTATGTATACGAGTATACAACATAAATGTTCTAATACGTTGAGTATTGTGCTTAAGAACAAAAATCACATAAATAAAATAATAAATAAATAAAATATAATTAAATAAATATTGTTCTAACGTCTTGATACAATTAATTATTGTAACTTCATACTTGTATATGTACAAGTATTTAGTTGTTTGTTGCAATTAAATAAAACTGTTTTCAAAACAGGTGCTCTAGAGAAATAAGTTAATCAATGTTTTTTAAATTAATACATATTGATGAATATTGCTTGTCATTTTTAAAAATGTATATCTTGAAAAACGGAAATAAAAATACATGTTATTGTAGAACAAATAATAATAATAAAACTATTTAGACGACTAAATGACAACCGCGGAGATCGTTAAGTTTCAGGAACAGAAATAAGAACCTTTTTTAAAATCTACTGTGATTTAAATGTACACCAATACCTTTATAACAACAAGAAGATATACATGTTTATAAAGGAAGCTTAATGGCTTCTATTAGTCTCTTTGGAAGCTGATGCTTAATTTAACCAGACCATTTCATTCAGGACTAGCCATTTCATTGACTAGTACCATTAAATATGTATCCCTTTTACTATCTTTTCCCTTTTCAGCCAAAATACTTGCCTTAAAGAACCAGAATTAAAACGTGTGAAAGCGGACTTTTTATTCTTAGGGAAAAAACTTTTGACAAACTATTCTATAATAGTACTCAAATATCTCTCAAGTTCAACCTTAATTCATACAGAATACACTCCCTCTGAATAACATTCAACAAATATTCAACCAACTATCACTTGTTTAACTTTAGAATACATTCCAAAATGTCCATTACTTAGATTTGACATAAAATTCAAATCTATTATTTTTGCCAACACTTTCAAAGACGCCAAGAAGATGACCATTTGTTACAGCAACAAAAAAACCAACAACAACACAACAAAAACATGTTGTCTTCACAATGACAGCTGAAGGTTAGTATCATTATAATTTGCCTTTAAAATGATCAAATCGATCGTTAGACAATTGGCTGTTGCACTCTTATTTCAGAAAAAAATCTCTGAAAAAAACACAGATGAACCACTTTTAATGGCTTGTTAACCATTAGATTTTTATATGGCCAATAGCAATAGCAACAACAACACACAATACATTGGCAACCGCAACAGTATCTTCAACAACTGCTAAATGATCTCAATGTTTTACATTTTTTCTTTACATTTTAAATCTATTTTATTGATGATCTAAATAAATTATAAACAATGTGTGACTTGTGACATTAATACAATGATTAAATGTTGAAAATTTTAATTGTTAAATAAATGCAAGGATGCCAAGAAACAACAACAATAAAAAACACTGTAAACATGCTTCTGTTTTATGAGATGGCAGAGAAGACAAGGCAAGACAGACAGACACACAAGTCTTATGGATACCATAAGAGTTTGAGCTCAACAGGTGATTAATGTAAAAATTTAAATTTCATGGAATATCAATTGACATAATGATGGAGTGAGTTGAGCTGTTGTATGCGATGGCAAAGCCAATAAGACGCAAATCATAGAATATACTAATGTCAAAAGGAATAGCACGTACAGTAGATTCATTGACAAATTCAACTTTAACCTCTTCTTAAAAAAGATATTTGGTTAGGTAACGAATTATTTCGTTAGTTGTTCATAGATTGAAAATAATACTCGTACGTTATAAAGAATACATGTATGTTATTATTAAAGGCGTTTGGAATACTAAAGATTTCATCGTTATTGATCGAGGTTTGAAAGATAAAATATTGAGAAAAATAAATATCGAGTCGAAATTGTCTAGAATATTTTCTGGTCGAATGACCCATTAACAGTGTCATGAGTTCATAGTTCTGCAAGCTCGGTAGTCTGGACCTTGTAATATTGATATCTGTAGTAAGCAATGCCAGTTTAATTTATTTTGGATTTATGCCTAATTCTCTGCATGCGTTTCAATTACTACTCAATGAAAATAGGACAAGTTCAGAGCTCTGCAACCTCAGTAGTCTGGACCTTGTAATTTAGTTATTTCTATCGGAATTCTTGTTTATTCGCCGACTTTCTATTGATAAAACCTAAAAATTCAACAACCGAATCATTCGCAATAATTTCGAATGAAACAACGAAACTGTTTTCTTTGTGTAGGCATCGCCAAATGGTTATCACTAATCCTTTGAATAAACAGCTCTGATACCATTTAAACCATTTGGTTGCCTTATCATCATGTTTGAAAATAATTGATATAGATGATAGGAAGACATAATAGGGAGACATGCCTCGTGCAACTTGTTTCATATTTTCGTCATTACCGAGACTTGCTGTGACATGGACTTGATCCTTATACATAAGATACTTATTTTCACACGATCTTCTTCAGCGTTCTTGGATAGCTTATCAAGTATAAGCATATCCTTAGAGTGGAATTACACCACAAACTTCAACGAATATATTTTACCCCCAACCCCAAAAAAAAAATGAACTTCAAACAAAACATTTTACTAAATCATCAGCACAATAGATCAAAGATGTTGTCAATGTTTATCTTAAAAACTAACGATTTTGTTTGTTTCAAACACTGTCTCAGAGACAGAGTACAATCCCCTAAACCATTCCATTATATACATATGTACATATATTTAACAACAATAAACCAGAAAATACCCCCGACCTAATACAAAGCAACAATAACAATAAAAAGGCGAAATATATATTGGCTTATAAATAAAATTTGTAAAACTAAGCTGCTTGAGAAATACAACAAATACAATTTTAGGGAACAAAATGTGCAGCGTGTCTAATCACGCCTTTGAATTGTTTAAATTTTATTTCTTCTTCTTCTTCTTGTTTTTATCTATTTTTAGCAAAACTATGCAGACAAGCCTTAAAAAGAAATACAAAAAAAACTGTATACCCGTACCTGCCAATACTTTAGTTTTATTATTTTATTTATTTAATTTTATTTCGGTTTAAACGTTGACGTTTTTCTATTTACACTAAATCAAACACAGATCATCGCCTCGGAACATTAATGTTGTCGAGCATACAGCAAAAAAAAAAAACCAAATACACAGCCAGCAACTTAAAAATTCCGCTTCAATCTATGGCTGACTGACTATTAACTTAACAATTGGGGGGCGCAACCGCAGTCACATTAAATAACACACAACACAAAATACAGATGAAACAGTGACGTTAAGTTTTTAAAGTCATATACTGTATTTAAGAAGACAATATATAAATATATTAACAAATTTATAATTTCATACCAAAGTAGGCAAACTAAATTAAACAAAAATGTATTGAAATTATCCTAGAGTCTGTGAGGGTCTAACTAAGGCCCGGCGTTAATTGAAATCATACTTTCAATATGAGATACTAGTGACCAACAAAATTTGCTTTTAAAAACAAAATAAAGCAAGGAATTTATACGATAGAAAAATTATTCAAACTTTTAATTGTCTTGGAAAGAGACGTTTGACAATTATAAATGAAAATTATAACGGACGGACATCACGACGTCTATTTCGTTAATCTTGTCACGTATTTTGAATTGAACACAGTCTCACAAAAAATAATTCAGTGATATTATTAATTAACAACTAAACTTTGTGAAATTATGCAATCGCGAAATTGGTTTGCAATATGGCATATGGCACAGTCCTGTTGAAGCCACACGTCAGTGATATCCATATCATCAACAATAGGCCAAAATTGAATTTCAGCCCAATTTTCTAAAAAAAAATTTTGACCAATCACGCTTCCAGAACACAAAGTGCACCATACAGTGTCACGTTCAGCATGCAAAGACTTTTCAACATTTGCTCTTGGATTTAAATGAAAATGGATGTTTGCTAAAAAAAATATTTTCCAGAAAAAACAGCTGGTTATTCTTAAATTGATTTGCCAAACTAAATGGGGTCGTTGTGTTTAATCCCAATTGAAACGGTTATGTAACGAGCTAATCGAACCAAATTTATCGACTAAATTCTTAATAGCTGATCCAATCTGGTTGAAATTTTACGTTTGTAGCCAAAGAATGCTCGAGTTTAAGTTTTATAAATAAACCTCACATATCCTCCAGGGCCTACACTATGGATTCTAAAATTATACATATGTACATACATGTATGTTTTTAATTGCGTAACATGTTTTTGATTTTCATCGGATTTCCAAGATTCTTTTCCCGGCTGGATTTCTAAAGAACAGCTTTTATATCTTACCTTTTGTGAGTTGGTTGGTTGGTTGATTTACGTGGTTGCCCACCTACCTGCAAGCATTCAAGTAGAATCTTTTGACTCCATTTTGAAGACGACAACGCCACTCAATAAGATTGGCTATAGCACTAGATAGCCAAAAGCTAGTATGTAAGAGTACTATATCCAATCTGTCGCGTTCAGGTATAAGTGTAATGTACTTTCCAAAAAATACTTGTTTTATATTTTATTAATACAAGCAATGTTTCTTAGTTTTTAATATGTATAAAATACTGGAAAAATAAAAAATCAGTTTTATGAAAGCAATATTATAGAGTTGAAAAATGTCTGCCGTGAATTGTAAAGAGCCGTACATTTACAAAGAAGATGAAATACTGTTTCTTCATTCTTCCGATCAGAGAGTTGGTTGAGACAGTGATTATTGAAAGGAAGTACAAGTCTGCTTGTATGCTTACCAATCATCCAGTGGCAGTTTAGCACCGCTATTATACTCGAGGTGTCCTTTCGTTTACTATTTGCATACTGCATACTGTTCTTGCATGTGTTCAGATTGCGCCACTAATTTGCAGCCTCTTGAAAGTAGTGCTTGAAGATGTCACTTTTAATGATTTCTAGAGGCATTGCAACTGATACAGCTATTGAGAAATTTAAAGCAGATCCAGTTCGCCTGTCTGTTCAATACCGTAGTTTGGATTCCTGAGTAATGTCAGTTAGACGATCTAGCCTAGAAAGTTATTCCTTGTATTGTCTTAGTTTTTTTAGTATGGGATTTAAGTTCAGCCTGACTGTCGATAAAAGGCGCTGCTGCTACGAATATTTCTTTTGCATAAAATTCTGAAATCCTTCTTAATTTCTGATATCTTAACCTGAAAATATTTTCATCTGGGATGCGTATTGAGAGTTTTAAACTGAGTTCATCGCAGAATACGCCAGATCCGACGCCATACTCTATATTTAGTAAAAAGAGCACTGGATCTTTGGTATAAGAATCACTAGATCATAGTATAAAATCTCTGGAACTTTAGTATAAATATCTTTAGTATAAGAATCATTGGATCTTTAGTATAAGAATCACTGATTTTTAGTATAAAGATCGCTGATGTTTAGTAAAAATATCACTGGTCTTTATAATAAAGATAACTGGTCTTCATACTAAAACCACTGATCTTAATACTATAGATCTCTGGTCTTTATATTAAAGATTACTATCTAGTAAATAATATTACTAGATAGTACTCTTAATCTTAAGCAACAAAATATTTTATCTAATATCCTTTTCAGCTCCAAAAATACAAGATTTTGGAAAAAAAAAATTTTTTTGGGTTTTTGTCTAAATATTTGAGAATTTAGGGATTCCCTTTGTACTCTCTATACTGTTTATACAAATTGCATTCCATCATTCTGTCAAAAGCGTTTATTTAAATTTTTTTTTTCTTCCACAAGATAGAATAGCACATTTTGTAGAAAACGATTCTGTATGATACACACTACTGATATACACAAATAGTGTGTATCATACATATATTTTAAAGGTTGGCTACTTTTGGTAAAAGTTTTATTTTGAATTTATTATTTTTTTCGACAGTTATTATTGTTCTGCTAAGTTGTTATTACATTATTAACTAATAGCAAAAGACACACTTACAGACCACAGAGAAACATCTTAAACACAAAGAAAAACATAAAGCTAGACTTATAATATCAACACGAAACATTCCCCGACATTATTACATCATCCATTTTTTTAAAAAGAAAAAAATCCTGGCCAAATACTAAAAACTGTTTTAAGTTTATACTTTTTTTGCGAACATGCAAGAAATTTTTGAATACACGAATTTCATATTTTGTTTTGCAGACAATTAAGAAATTTAAACATAATTTCTGTTAACAATATTTTATTTATTACAAAACAATGTAGTCCCTTGAATTTAGCCAAATATTAATAAATTTATACCAGCATGTCTCAGCTTCCCATTAGATGTTATGATTAAGGAACGTTCAGTCAAACAGAAAACAATACAAGAAATAAACAATTGTTATTTGTTTGTAACAAATTTTATTTGTTTGCAAAAGCATTTAAGGCATCTTCTTGGTTGATTAGTTTTTAATATTTTTGGAATTTCCCTGCATTTAACAGGTTATCTGTTTGTTACCTGGATGCAAGTTTAATTTGTTTCTTTTTCTCATGCAACATCCAACCACAAACATCAAGAATTTAAATGCCGACACTATGAAATAAAAAATAAATTAATTATTGTGGGGGTATTATGCATTCATTAACCCTTTAAATGGGATGTGTTTTATTAAGGGGACAAATTTTAACATTTCAAAGAAAATTTAAGCTAGTTTTAATTAATTTTGCTATTGAAGCAATTACTTGTGTATTCAAAAACTATGTATATTCATTCATATTACATACTACTTAGGGGAGAGGGGGCACTTTTGAACAAGTGGTTAAAATATTAAAGTGTTACTCTATAATTTTTACACAAATTTAATATCAACTTACTTAGCTAGCTTAAAAGCTACACATATATTTATTATAATGTTTTATATTAAGTCTCACTGCTTACGTGCAATTATCTCTTACTGTACAGTATTTTAATATTTTTTGTAATTTTTATATTTATTAAAATTCTGTTTTACCCCCTAGTGGGTTAACATAATTTACGTTGCGGATTTCAAGAAATTATTAACATGTGGTTTTAAAATTATCTGAATGTTACCTGTGCTTTGTGTTTTTGTATGTAATATTTTCATTTCGCCAATTTTAATTACTCACCTTTTTTATATGTTTTTAATGTATGTTGTAGTTTTTTTCTAACATATTTTATTGTTTATAATAAAATGTAAGATGTCATTTATACAGATTTATGTAGAATTAAGTAAAACAAATTTAATCGAAAGATGATTTTACATACATATATAAGAATATGACGATTTGTTTTATACTACACCGCACAGACGGTATAAATACTGACAGTGGTGGATTTACGCCTAGGCCCGTGAGGCCTGGGTCTAGGGCGGCATAATTTAAAGGGCGCCAAAATTTAAAGGTAAAAGAATGTAAGGCAATTCAATTTCGAAAATTGATTTGGCTAAGTTTTGTTTTAAATTACAGCATCTAGAAACAGCTATTCTAGTCATTGTTTGAAATGTAATTTTAGACCGTTTTAATACTGCTAGTAAGAAACTAAAGGGATCACACGCTGATTTATCATCTGTTATCCAAATTTACGGTTCTCTAGCCTCATTTCTTCAGGATATGAGAAATAAACAATTTAAAGAAAAAGCCAAAGCGCTATCTGGAGTTCAGGATTATTTCATTATGATACTTGTCGCAGAAAAACCAGAAAACTTCAGTCAGATGAATCACGGGTCAATGAAAGAGCACAATTTTCTGGACAAGAAAATGTTCGTACAAATATTTACTATCCCATTTTTAATACTCTGAGTTTACAGTTATTCGAACGTAAAAACGCATATGAAAAGCTTTTTGTAAACTTCAGCTTTTTTGATAATTTATATAAAATAGATACAACTGAGTTAAAAAGTAAGGCAAAAAAAGTAAGGCGACAAAAAGTATCCTGGTGATCTACCCCAATTTATACATAGCTTTACGAATTTTTTTGAGTATACCTGCTACAAACTGTTCAGCAGAAAGATCTTTTTCCACCTTGAAAAGGGTAAAAAACTATCTACGGTCAAGTATGGGCCAAGATAGATTTAATGCTCTTGCATTATTGTCTATTGAAACCCAATTAGTACAAGAAATAAACTATGACGATTTAATTGACGTTTTTGCCCGAGCAAAATCTCGAAAGAGTAAATTAATAAAATAAGATTTGCAAAACAGTATTTTATTTAAAATTTATATATAAAGTTACTTTTATTTTTCACAAACACCTTTTTTTATTTTATGTTATTTCATTTTAATATGTTAACTTATTTATTTATTTATTTATGTATTTTATTTACATACATGCATATGTTATTTTATTTTAATTCATTTCAATTTATTTTATTTTAAATCTCAAATTTTGAAAGAAAATTATAAAATTTAAAATATATATATTTTTTTAATACACCCCATTAATTTAAAAAAATTTATAAATTTTTTATAAACAAAATTTTACACATGCATAAAAAATTTAAATATCTATGAAAAATAAGACTGATATGACATACATATATAATTACATGTGAATTGAAAAACACCTTACAACCACTTTTTGCTTTCAAGCCACATAAAAATTTATATTTTTGAATTATTGACTACATAATTTAACTAATATATATGGAAATAAACTTTAGCTTAAGTCTACAAGTAACTTATTTTTAGTTCGATTTTTTTTTATTTATTTTTTTAATGGATGAAGTCATTGTGTTCAAATGTGTTTCCATACGGGGCAGCTTTGAACTAGGCTGGGGCAGTTTTGAACGGCAATTTTTTCTTGTAGCGCTTATGTCCAAAAATAACATAAACAGTTATAATTTTTATATATATAAAAAATTCGATTTATTTATTAAGAAAAACATAAACATTAACAATTAAAAAATAAAAAAAATCAGATCAAAAATAATTTTTATATTATTAAGACGGAAAAGGCCTTGCGATTTCAGGTGACATTACATTTTCCTTTAAAGCATCATGATCAGCATTGGATTCGTCATTTTCAGAAAATAAGAGAGAATAAACAATGTTTGGTACTTCGGTTGATAAATTAACATGTTCGAAGGTAAAGGGGATACCTTCTTTGTTCAAACCTAAACTGGCTTGCCATTTCACGGAAATTTATAATAAATATTTTTTTTACATAAATATCAAATAACTTAACTTAATTTTTTTTGAAATGAATTTTGGACTGCAATAAATTTCTTTCACGAAAGAAAACGATCACTGAATACTTCGTACACTCTTACAAAAACAAAAATAAAAAAATTTTAACATGGTACTGCGAAATAGTGCTGGCAAAGTATTGAGTAATGGGTACCGAGTATCGAGTATTTGCCCTTTTTTTGGATACTCAATACTCAAAAGTAGTTACTCGATACTTTCTGAGTTGTATTTTTAAGCAAGTTGAGTGGATAAAATAGTGTATAAAAAGACAACAATGTTCATTAATTTTCCAAAGAATTTATTTTAATTATTTCTTAAGTTGTTGTTAACGTTGAATTAAAAGTTAGTTTTATAATTATTTTTTATTTAATAATAAAAGACATACAAAACCAATAATAGTTGAAGATCTATTTTTATTTTTTGAAGAAACTACTTCAATTTGCAGATAAAAATTATGCGTTACATTTTCAAAAAATCCGTTAAAAGTATCGAGTAGTATTGAGTACCCAAATGAAAAGTATTGAATATTATTGAGTAATGGAAAGTAGTAGAATTTGCCAGCACTACTGCGAAAACTTGTTCACATAACTACATTCGGTCGACGACTGAAAAAACTAGCAAAAGTTGTTAACGTTGCTAGAAAACAAGGTTGCCATGTGAAAAACTTGGTTAAGGGTCGGAATAAATGTTAAAAGGTGCCCCGGGTATAAACGTGCCCCCTCTCCCCTATCTAAAATAATAAAAATTAATACACAATAATTTAAGTATTTAAAAATTATGTGGTTTTTTATTATGACTTCTGTATAATCAAAAAGGGCGGCATGTCAAAGAGTGCCTAGGAAGGGAGCAGGCCTAAATCCGCCACTGAATACTGATATGTTTGATATTAAATACTTTATAGCTAAAGCTTTATAGATTCGGGAATCTCAGTATAAATATCACTGTATGTTTAGTATATAGATCATTAGATATTTAATAAAAAGGTCACTAAATCTTTAGCATAACTATGACTGGACTTTAGTATAAAGATCACTGATATTTTTTACATAGACCACTGCATATTTTTTATAAGGATCATCTTTAGTATAAAAATTACTGAATTTTTAGTATAAAAGTCACTAAATTTTTAGTATAAAAATTACTGGATTTTTAGCATAAAAGTCACTGAATCTTTAGTATAAAATTCTAGATCACTAGATCTTTAGCATAAATATCATTGGTATTTTGCATGGAGATCACTGACTTTTTAGTATATAGATCTCTGGAACTTTAGTATAAAAGTCACTGTATCTTTAGTATAAAGATTACAAAAGATCGGTGATCTTTAGTATAATGATAATTGTGTTTAGTATAAAGATCACTGGTCTTTACTATAATCATCATTGTCTTTAGTATAAAGATCTCTGGTCTTTAGTATAAAAACACTGTTTGGTATAAAGACAAATACATTTCCAGTTATATTACCCACTGTATCTGGAGCCTTTGGCTCAATTAATCTTCTTACCAACTTTATGAAGTTTAATTAGTTGTCCGCACTTCTGCAGCCATCCATTCTAATCCAATTTAATTGGGTAAAACCAATTTTTTCGAAAATAAAAAACAATAAAAAATTTTCGAACACCAATAAAAATGACATTTTATTAAAGTTGCAAACAGTCTGTACATACGCGAAGTAAAACAAAACAACACACAAAAAATTGCAATTAGATGCGGCTAAGAAGAAGAAAAAAATAAAAGCGAAAGAATAATAAAATAATAAATTATTTTAATTAAAATAGCACTACATATAAGCTGAAGTCATAAATTTTCAAATGATTTTAATTTAAAACGAAAAACGAAGAGAAAGAAATAAACGACGGCAACAACAATAACAAAAAAAAAAACAACTACAATTTAATGAAGCGCACCTTAAATACAATAATAACAACAATGTTGGTGGCTACCCAAAAAAAAAGAATAAATATCATGAAACAATCGTAAATTCCGAAAACAATAACAAAAAATCACCGTTACTACAAACAGTCGTTGTTATTAAAATCACTTATACTCTTGAAATTATGTTTCGTTCCCTTTCAGTTTTAATAGTGACAATTGTAGTATTTTTAGGCAGTAATTTTCGCCAATGTTTAGTTACTTATATTTGTTGTGATATGACACGTATGAGTCCTTTGTAATCCAAAATGTAGTCTTTGTAAAACATTTGGAATTAAAGCATGTATCGCCATAACCAACACCCCAAATAGTCCTTGAAATCACTAGTTCGGACACAGTCTCCAGAACTACTGGGTATTTCAAGTGATGAACAGTTATGTATGTGTACAGTTTAGTGCGAAATCGAATTCATATTTATTATCTACTTACTTATGTATATTTGTTTATTCGTATAAGTAAATTTTTATTGTTT
Organism: Bellardia pandia; assembly: GCA_916048285.2. Lineage (NCBI taxonomy): Eukaryota > Metazoa > Arthropoda > Insecta > Diptera > Calliphoridae > Bellardia > Bellardia pandia. The sequence goes on along the minus strand of OU696530.1, from coordinate 25,608,158 downwards.
TAAACAAATTATAATGGTTGTTATTGTTTTCATTGTTTTTGTTATTGCTGTAGAATTTTGATATCTGTATTAAACACAACAACAGCAGCAGGAAACATTTTTCTATTGAAAACAAAGAAATAAACATACAGCCAGCCATACACAAAACCACTCGTATTCGTTTAAACATTTAAACCAATAAGATCATTTTCAATTGTTGTAATACTACGATTATTACGCTTATTACTGGTATAATATTGTAAATAAACAAAATATACTATTACATATCTACATACATACATTATTTCCAGATTGTTTTTTTTTTATTTAATTTTAATAAGTATATCGCACAGTGGGTAGCTAAGAATACTGGGGTTTTTAATTACTTGCAACTATTATTTAAATGTGATCTTTAATATTGTAGATCGTAAAAAATTGCTAAGAAAATTTCAAAATTGCAGCCCTGGGCCCTATACCACAAAACAACTTATCAACTTTTCACTTTGCACTTATGCAATTATTTGTCAATTTGCAAAAATTTATGTTCCTTAGAACTATACTACTTGATTAGTGATAAGTTGAAATTGCTGAGTGTAATTTGGAAATATTTTGCAAATAATTCTGTTGTTTCGTTGCACAAAAACTGTAAATTATATTTTTGCAAAGCAAATGTTGATCGATTTACAAATTCATATTGTTATAACTAGCGAAGCTTTGAAAATGTTAAGACATGAGTTTTTGTTCGACGATAGTGGAAACGTACATAGTTATAACAAGAAATTAATTTTTGCAGACTACAAAACAGAAATTTTGAAGAAATATGTACATATATAGAGAAAAATTAGAATACAATACAGTACAGTCATACTTTGTGTGCTTAAAATCAACTGCTGCTGTGTTTGCATTGGCTCGAAAATGGTTGCCAGTATCATGGAGTTGCAGCTTTACATGGTGTTGCAAAATCAACAATTTGCAAGACCATCCATAGAGTCGTCGACGTTATATACTCGTATATCGTTTTATTTCAAAACACAATGCGGTGGACCGATGACGTCATTGATATTGCTGAAAAGCTTTTTATGATTGCGAGGATCGCACAATCATTAAAATTTAAGCGCCTATATTACACGAGGAAGGACATGTGGACCGTCATGGAAACCACTCATTTAAACTGATGAAAATATGCGATCTATACTGCACATTCTACAGTGTAAATGCAAGTGTGTTACGAAATTAGTTTGTAAGTAGGATTAAGCAATGGATGAAGTCCATTCCCGTGGCTAAAATCAATGGATTGTAAACATTAATAATAATGTTCTATATATTTACAAAAATTCTACAAAAAAATACCTATTTTATTGTTTTGAAAACTTATATCTTTTTTTTAATAAATAAAATGTTACACTGCAAGTCTTTTTCCAATTTTATTTTGCGGCCCATTTTATCAAGTTTTATTTAGCAATGCAATGAGATAAAACATAAGACAGAAATACAAATAAGATTTTAAATTTTTAAAATTATATGAAAAGTTACTTTTATTACATTATATTACATTTCATACATAAGTATACAAATTAACAATATTTGGAAATAAAAACATCTAAAATTTTAACTGGGCATTTCCACGGTCCAGAACGCGACTTTCGTTCGCCTTTGAAGTGAAAAAATAAACAAATTAAAAATTGTTTCTTGTTTTAATTTTTCAATTGCATTTTAATTAGCAATATGTAAGTGTTAAAGATAGGATTGGTCGTTTTGTTGTTTTCATATATATTTGAAACAAACGCTTCCAAAAATATAACTCAATTTTAAAGAAAAATGCAAAAATTCAGCTAATTAGAACTTACGTTTTTGAACCTTTAGTTGCAGACGCAAAATTTTTTTCCGTCCAGTTTTTAAGAAGAATTTACTCAAGTAATAATAAACACTTTTTGCAACTCTTATACTACATATTTATTATCAAAATTGTATCCCTAAAAATATAATTTATACTCATTAGGTCCACTGTGGATAATTTCGAATACACTCTTAAATAGAAACCAAAATGGGGGCTACATTTAGGGTTAGTCATACCATTATAATTGAATCACCACAAATCTATGCACAGCTACATAATGGCTAATGGAGAGAAGAAAAAAAAAGATGATGATAATAAAATAACTAAATAAAAAGATTTAACCTTGCATGTTCCTTAAATGGGTTCATTATTTAAACGAAAAACAAAAACCCATACACACTTACAAGTAATGGTAACGCGACATTCCCAAGCGATAAAACACCACAATCTGTGCATAAATATGTATGTAGTAAGTACAATATACAAACGTATTCGAGACAATAGCATTCGCAAAAATATTAAAAAATCTCTATCTAAATACTATTATTTTAATGTTTTTTATATATTTTTTGTTTGTTTTGTTTTAACTTAAGGATTGTTTTTTTTTTTTTTTTTGTTTGTTTGTTTGTTTGTTTGTTACATGTTACCCGTACTAGCCATTGTTTCTATTCTTAATGTTCAGAACATTTATTATTTTATAGTTTTTTAATGATCAGGTGTCACATTGATCTACTAGTAGCCATTTATTTTCAAAATCCAAACTATTAGACATTTACGAGTTTGGCCATATTCGCACAGCAGTAGGAGAAGATGAAAAAGTTTTTGAAAAAAACAACTGCTCCACAATACTGGTGGCCGAAACTGAGTGAGTAATTGACCATTAAAATTCAACAACATAAACATGACACTCAATTCCACTCAATACCAATCTACTGAACTAACCACTGGTCATGTTCGACAACTATATAGAAAAATAGTCGCAACAACACCACACTACAAACAACAAGAACAATGTATGCAAAATTTATAAACACAAGTAAAAGTGGTTAACGAATTCGAAGTACTCTATAAGGGGAATGAATTGAAAATGTAAAATTTTTATTAAATTATAGCAAATTTTTAAGTTGATTAATCTCCATAGTTTCAATAGTGTACATTTTATGTTAGCAGGAATGTTCTGGCTATTATAAGAAACTGAACGTGCTGATGATATCAAGAGATATTAGGCTTGACCTGCGTGGAACATATAAAATCAGGTGGGGTATTAAGGCCTTTACTGTGATAATGATAATTTTTAATTTTTTTGATAATCATTTGTAATTTTTAATGTATTTACAAGAAAGAAAATTAAAAATTGCATGGCAAATTAATTATGAGTTGTTAACTATGCCCTAATTAATTTCATACGTGGAAAAGACAAGGGCGACATATTATATATCAATGAATAGGATTGTGTCTATTTTTAAAACATCTGAATTTATAATCTGAATTTACACTTAATAAAACTTCACTATAATGTAGCCACAGGTTCTTATGAATTAATTCCTAATTCTATTTTCAAATCAAATTTAATTATGCTTAAAATGCATAAGCTTAATTCCTTATTATTTCAACCATATTGAATTCATTCCTTTAGATTAATTTCTAATTGAATCATTCAAGTTCGAGTCTTTAATTCCAATCGATACGAAATAGCTTAATAAAATTTATTGAATGATTAAATTTTTCTGCAATTCAAATCTATTATAATTGGGTTTTACAAAATGTTTCTGTTTTATTTTGTAAATGATTAAAACGAAACAAAAGCAAATTGAATAAAGCAAAAACATTTTTATTCAATATGTAATAGATTTGAATTAACAAAAATTTATTTTAATAATTTCAACATTAATGAATTCTATTTATATAAAAAGTTTTGAATGAAACTAAAGAATCGGTTTTATGGAGAATAGTTTTATCGAATTAATTGCTAATGCTGAATTAATATTAAAGCGTAAATTAAAATAATTTATTAATTCGTCTCTTTAAGTTATCTAACTTTGTTTGGCAAACAAACTTACATAATTAGCATTATCTAAGATAATAAAGAAACAATACATAATTTTTTTCTCATTACAAATCCAATTGCCAATTGACCATACCTAATTTCTCATAATGTAGTGTATTAACATTACTCTTTTTTTTACAATATTATCGATGGTGTTAGACAGACAAGACAAACGTTCTTCTTTTCTAAAATCTACATTTAGTTTACTATCTTTATTTTCAGAGTTTTGTTTTGGTTTCATTACGATTTGCAACACTTCTTATTTGGCCCTGAAAGCATAAAGTCATCGTATGCCACCATAACTATTATTATTGTATATGCCGCATCATAAATTAATCAATTAAATGTCTAACAAAGTGCTTTTCGCGAAAGAAGAGAAAAAAGTAGTGTTTGTTGGAGGGGAAGTAATCCTAGATGAGTTCGTTGAAAATCTTATTAGAGGCTAAGAAAAGTAATGATTATAATAAGCTATTTTATATATATATTTATTTCATTTCAGAGTTTTGAGAGGCTCCTTTAAGGTCTAGAAACTTATACTAATAATACTAAACCCGCTTCGATTTCTAACGAAGCCAATTTCCTTAATTTCGACCAGGGATCATGGGTAGGTAAATTGGTTTAATTCAGGAGATAATTTTCCAGTTTTTATTACAAATTAATTTACTTTTTTGATTCCCAATAATAATTTAGAAACTTTTCTTGAAATATTTTGAACAGAAATGTTTTAACCTTATTATTTTGCGTGTTTTGTGGCTTAATATATAAGCTTTATATTTCACTCGTCTACTTCTCTCATTTTCAATTCACTTCTATTGATCTTACCTTGCCACCATTATAATACATATTGTAGCAGATACAGCAAAACCATAACAACTATAAATAAAGATACAATTTTTACACATGCATGTAGTTTTTTTTTTTAGAGCTGGTTCAAAGTCAATGGTTATACAAAAAAAAACAGCAACTAAATGTTGGTAAGTAGTATGTTTGAACATACAAGTACAAGTCCATACAAGTACAAGTCCAACTACGTAACCGAGTGTTTGAATTTTTGTTACTCTTTAAATTAAAGTTTTCCAGGTGCTGCTGGAAACTATTTTAACACACACGTGTTTGCAAATACAAATGGAAGTGTGTAGTCAGAAAACACTGTTTACTCCGTAGGCTTTACACACATGCTTTTATTGTGGCTTTTAGTGTTTAGTCATGCTGTTAACGGCTGCAATTTCAATAATTTAATGTGTCTTTGTATGACTCGTATCTTAACAAGGAAATTCTACTACATGCTTTGCCTTTTGTTTAGTGGATGAGTACATAAATTATATTGAAACCTTTTCAGGATGAGTTTTAGAAATATTGGAGAGATGAGTGAAAATGAAAATTTATATGTATTTATTAAAAAATTTTAAGAATTTGTCATTCACTTATACTTAAAAGGCTGTAATAAATCTAAAAGTAAAGTTGATTTTTTATTAAAATAATGTTTTTCTCTAATATCAATAGCAGCACTAAAGAATTCGAAATCAAATTGTTGCTTTATTGTTTTCTCAAAGTTTAAAAAAAACTTGTAAAACAAACTTGACAACAATACTCCCAATCTTAGTAAAAGACTTAAGACATATACTTTTCAAAAATGTACATATTGTAAATAAGACTTAAGAAGGAAACATAAAACTTGATCCGCCATTATATATTGGAAAGACTTAAGTAACGAACTTTTTTAAGGATTTTTTCAGGAAATTACTTTTCAATTATAATTTTAAGCATATCAAAATTTCTGATCGATATAGATAAAACGTTTTCTAATTTAATAAAATAAATATGTATGTATATAGTAAATAGTTTATTAACAAACTAAAATCTTAAAGAACCTACATTAGATTATGCTGATAAAACATCAAAAATTTTAAAATTTTTAGTTTTTATTTTCCATACCATTTCTATGGTTTTTATATGACAAAGCAACATCTACAAGTTCTGACGTTGATTTAAATTATTATTTGTATTGAAAACAAAAATAAATGTTTTAAATGTTTGATCCCAACAGACCAAAAAATAAGTAAAGTATAATAGTACTTTAGAAGCTTTTTTTAAAAAAAATACTAACGTTTTTTTAATCATGTTGGAGAAACTATTATCATTCACAATATGTTTTTAAACATAGTATATAATAAATAGTATACAATAAATATATATTAAACATGCTTGTCATATTTTGTCATTGTTAATTTTGATTGAAAATAAAAAATTATATTTGTAAAAATGTTTTGTTTATCCGAAAAGTTTTGATTTTTTTTTTTGGAAAAATTTTAACCTTTTCCTTTTTTTATTTATTTTTTAAAGGAGAAAGGCTTGTCGTCGGTAGCCAAAGCTCCGAGTTTTGTAAAAAATGTTTGGCAGAAGCTTTTTAATGTTGTTTTCAAATCACATCGAATTCCCGAAAATGAGAATTTCTTATTTGCAAGCATAACCAAATTCTACAATTGTTGAAATAAGCTTATTCTACAATTGTAGGCATAAGCTAAATCTACAATTATTGGATAAGCTTATTCTACAATTGTAGGTATAAGCTTCCTTAGCACTCGAATAGGTAAGTTCAATAATAGAAATTACCATTAAAACACACATAAAATCAGGTAACACACTCACACACAACTATTTACATATATGTACATACCTACATTGAAATTAATAAATAAAACCCTTAGATTATTTAAACTAACCCCTACAAATTTAACTCATTTTCTTTCCCAAATAAACACCCATTGCGATTATTCAACTGAGTAATTGCAATCATAATCTTAGTATGGTATCCACACCAATCTAAAGATTATTTAAAAAAAGGAAACGAATTTCTTATTCTATAGAAATTAAAACTTTTTTCATGTTAGTATAATAAAATATTATTTGGAGAAGCTTTTTTTAAAATTGAGAATATATTTTATTAAATAATTATTTCAGTACTATTATCACGAGGGTTCCTTTTGATTCTTCTACAATAATTTAAAAGTGTTTTTCTATAGTTCCTCAAGTCTACTTATGTAAGTATGTATGTATAAATGAATTTTCTTAAACTGGGTGTGTAAATCCAAAATCTAATAAAATTTCAACAAATTTCTTGATTCCATAATTATATAATTAAATTTTTAATGATGACTACAATTGTCAAATTTGTTTTCATCTTCAGCGCCCAATTGTTTATCAAACATCATCATTTTATAATTTAGTCGGATTTCTTCTACACAAAAATCACCCAAGTAAGTTTTACCTTCTTAAAATGTAAATAAAAATAAATGTTTCGTTTTTGACCTTATTTTATATGTACATACATATACAATAGGCATTAAGATTTCAAACATACATGTACTGCAGTAAGTTATAATTATAAAAATAAATATTTGACATTTATTAAAAAATTGTAAACTAATTTGAAAATTGTAGAGTCCAGAGTGGCGAAATATTGGCAAATTCGGAATTATGTATTAATTACTCTAACATACATAATTAGCCCCTTATTGACAGATTTAAAGAAAGTATTGAAAGCGAATGCAAACAAAATACCGATTGAATGAATAAAATATACAGGAAAACACAATAAATAATAGAAACGGAATCATAATGGAACATTTTGGTTTCTTTATACACCAGTTCTTAATTGAAACAGTGTCACTCTTATAACCTAACCTAATATGTTGAAAAAAGTGGTATTGCGGACAACATTGATAACGTTGAAAGAGACAACGAACATAATTATTATTGTATATAAGTGATATTATTAAAGATGGCTTTAGACGACATTACTTTATGTACGACTTGATGAAGGAAAAACATTTTCATGTAATTTAAAAATTTTAAATTATTCGAATAATTCGATGTGATCGAATTATAGAAAAGAAGACTTTATTTACAATGGTGGATTCCATGTTATTAATGGTTGACTATCTCTATTAATAATAAAAAACACACCCCTATCGTGAATAAAAATTCCACATGAAATTTGTTCCCTTTTATTTTTTAGCATTGCATTTAAATAGGAAAAATGTGAAAAGTGAACAAATTTCATGTGGAATTTTTATTCACGATAGGGGTGACAGTGAATCTTTAAAGAAATATAAAGTGGAGCATAATTTAACTTCTTATGTTATTCTGAATGCAGATGAAACTTTTCACGCTAGAGCAACTAGTACATAAGGAAGGTATCGAAGGATGCAGCAACAATTTTACTTGGCGATCATGCAACAGGCACAAAGAAAATAAAACTTTTTTTTGAAAATGCAAAGAAACATTTCGTAAATCATTCCAAGGAATAAGTATTAGCTTCGTAACACTTCCGTAGAACTAATCCAAAGTTGATAATTTCAAACAAAAACTATCCAAATTAAAAATAATACTGGCTATATTCAAGCGTTCTAGAACTAGTTGTGGAATTAATACAGTTTCCCTGTGTAGTTATTTTAAAATTATACCAAAATATTTTTATTAAATTTAATTATTTTAATAATTTGTATTGAAGTGTAAGCCTAGTATATGAGAAGCTTCCAAAATGACTTCTTGTTAGTAGGTATAATTTGGTTCATTAAAACATGGTGTTGCCTTTGATATGAAAAAAGGGACCTAATTGAAGCGGAACATAGGAGTCAAAATAATGGCATGTGAATTGGTATGTGAAATAAAGCGGGCACTATTATTAGCACATTATATTTGTGATAACAATTAAACCAATAACTGTTTCATTATCTAAATGCATGACGTTTTGAACGTTAAAATACTGCTCAGAATATAGATCTAAAAGGCATGAACATAATAAAAGGCTTTTTAATTTAATATACATTTTTTTTTTCAAAAAATAGTTGATGCTAATTTAGGTGGTAAATTCTTGTGTAATTTAACAAAAATATTGTTTATCATTAATTTTGGCAAGCAAAATGGGAAGAGGACCGCACTGCTCACTTGAGAAAAAAGGGTTATTTGGTAACTTCACCAAAACTACAAAACAAACAAAAATGGAAAGAAAGATCGAAATAAGCCACCGCGAAAGACAACATATGGTGAGGATAAGGCAATAGTTAAAAAAATAAGCTGAGGGACGAAGACGCCTCGAGAAAATCACCTTTATGTTCGTGTAAGTAGACATGGAAGTCGAATGTTGGTGTTATAACCCACCAGATTGACCATATCATAATCAACAAAATATTCCTAGGTTACCTTCCAGATGTTTGAACATGGGAAGTATTAGATATGAATGATATAAGTATGATAGATTTAAGATTCGACACATTGAAAAAGGTGATTCCAAAATTCAATCCAAACGAAATTTATTTATTTATTGCTATTTCAAGCTCAATATACATATAACTGTCCCAAATTTAAAATTATTATAATGCTGATGATAACCAAGGATGTGTTTTATCTCCAACATTGCCCCTTATTTTGTTAGAAATACATAACCTCACCGTTTTGAATGTATCCAGCAGAAGTTCAACTGCCAGAAATACCAGAAAAGTAAACTTTAAAAATTAATTTCAGCAAAAATAAAATGTTAAAAGACAGATCAATTATTATTAAATTGGTCCATAATTGAAAATATTAACATTTTCTGTTACCTTATATTTGTTTTATTAAGTATGTAGTTCCAACTACATATCAAAAATATATATTTACACTGCAGTGTAAAATCTATTCAACTCTAAAATCGTACATTTTACAAAGTAAAATTTCAGCTTTTAAAATGACACAGCTAAAAGCACTTGTAAGAATTCAACTCCTACAATACAATTGCACTTTGCTTTTTCAAAGTGCAATGGAATAAATCGAAATAAACCACAAAAAAGAGGGTTTTGAATTTAACGACTATACAGAAATTGCATGTTGTTTCTTTCAGCAACATGTGAATGAAAAACAACAGTAGAATGTAAACAAGACTTTAAATGTCACTATGCAGTTATTGGTCTTCCTTGGTTGTCTTTTTCTAACTATGTAAAAGACAAATGCCAGTTTTCAATAAATTTTCGTACAAATAAGTTAAAAATTTCACCAAAGAAAATCTCGAGTAAGCAATGTCTTTAGACAATGACAGTGATTATGGAGAAGAATCAATGCATAAAAAGCCAGCAGCCAAACCAGTGCAAGATGAGGAAGATGTAAGCCATAAAATGATTAAGAAAATCCTTTAACTTATTGAATAATGGTTTTTTGTAAGGAAACTTTTGATCTTGATGACATACTGCCTACAATTGGAGAATTTGGCAAATACCAGAAGCTATTGGTTTTTGGCATATGCCTGCCTGCTTGTATACCTTGTGGCTTTTGTGCCTTTAATCAACTGTTTATGGCCGATACCCCAGAGGACTATTGGTGTAAAATACCGGAATTGCTTAATATATCATTGGAACAAAGAAAATATTTGGCTCTACCACCAGATATGGTAAAGTGATTCATGTGAACACGAAAAAGGAAGCCATAGTTAGAAATTGACATATGTACATTTTGACATTGACATTGTATGAATGAAATAGATAGATAAACTAGAAAGAGATAACTATATACAGTAGCTATGTTTACAAATTTTAAAGTTGTTTACATTTTTTTAAGATTTTGTTTTTGTTTACAGGAGCATGATACCGGCTTTCATAGTAAGTGTTTACGTTATGCGGTCAATTGGAGCGAAATACTTGAAAATACCAATATAAAGGACTTGGAACCAAATGACAGTTGGCCTGTGGAAACGTGTAAACAAGGTTGGGAGTATAACACCACTGAAGTGTGGTCTTCCATAGTAATAGATGTATGGAATCTGATTTTTTTATTAACAACACATTCCGCATTTCTTTAAAAAAACATGTTAGCTAAAGCCAGCTAAAAATTCATTTAGTTTTAGAGTACGTTCATTTTATATACATAGCTTATCTGACTGATGCCTTATTTATATTTTTTTTAACTAGCGTAATGTTTTCTCTTATTTAGTATGATTTAGTTTGCGATCGGGATATTTATCCCACAATTGGTTTAGCAGCCTTAAATGTTGGCGGTCCTATTGGTGTTTATCTTTTTGGTTTGCTAAATGATCGGGCTGGCCGACGTACTTCATATTTTACCTGTTTGGCAACTTTGCTGATCGGTAGCTTGATAACGTCTTTGAGTAAAGATTTTTGGACTTGGGCCGGGAGCCGTGTTATAGTCGGACTAACCATACCAGCAGTTTATCAAATACCATTTATTATTTGTAAGTATTTATGTTTAAATTTGTAATCAATCAATGGTTAAATTTTGAGACCATATACTGTTTGGAAATTATATAGTCAGGACATGTATTACCTAAAAGAAAAACGAATATTGAAATATCCCAGAATGAACAAGAAAGTATAGTCGGTCAAGCCCGACCATATAATACACTACACCCAGTATATGTATAAAACAGTTTTTTAGAAATGGGCATTATATAAGAGATATAACCTATTGTGGACCGATCATCCAAAAATTTAGTGTCATGATGTCTGTGAATATAAGTATTATATGTGTTAAACTTTATCTCGATATAAATACTTTTAATAATTTTATGGAGAAAGTGAATTACGAACCAATCATAATAAAATTGTACCGTATTATTTATATACGTATGAAATATATTTGCATTCAATATTATTTGGATACCAACATTTTTGAGAGAGTTATGCTCTTTAAACTGATTTTCCGAAGTGGGCCTTATATGGGAGCTACAAGTAATTATGAACCGATCTGCACAAAATTTGTAGATGTGATTTGGCTTTATTTACCACTCATTTGTGATGAAATTTGTTTGGATACTTCAAATTCAATTCATAATTCAAACATTTATGATTGGTAAATCCCAATTTCGGGAGGATATTTGTATGAGGGCCAGGTGAAATAATGGACCGATTTCCTCCAGTTTCAATCCCATCCATCCTTGGGCCGAAAAATATCACGTACCAAATTTTATCGAAATATCTTCAAAATTGCGACCTGTACTCTGCGCACAAGCTTTACATGGACAGCCAGCCAGACGGACGGACATCGTTAAATCGACTCAGAAAGTGATTCAGAAAGTGATTCTGAGTCGATCGGTATACTTTAATGTGGGTGTTGGACCAATATACCAGAAATACAATTAGAAACTTCTGAAATACAATTGGAAATGTTGTTGAAATATAGAAACAAGTTCAAAATCGATTAGTACTTTGGTAGTTATACAATCATCATTTTACGCTGTAAGGCTGTTTAGAGTATCTTTGCCATTACTTCTCATCACTGTCCCAATCATAACAAGTAAGAAAGTATAGTCGGTCAAGCCCGATTAATAATACCCTACACCCAGTATATGTATAATAAGTTTTTCAGAAATGGGCGCTATATGAGAGATATAACCTATTATGGACCAATCATCCAAAAATTTAGTGTCATGATTTCTGTGAATATAAATATTGTGTATGTTAAACTTTATCTCGATATAAATACTTTTAATAATTTTATGGAGGTTAAAGTTGAATACGGTGAGGGTCTTGTATAGGAGTTTCGACTAATTACGGACCGACCATTATAAAATTAGCTGTCATAATTTCTGTATGTTATTTGTGTCAAATTTTATTTGGATACCAACATTTTTGAGTGAGTTAAGCTCTTTAACGTGATTTTCGGAAGTGGGCCTTATATGGGAGCTACGACTAATTATTGACCGATCACAATAAAATTGAACCGTATTGTTTGTTTACATATGAAATATATTTGTGTTAAATATTATTTGGATACCAACATTTTTGAGAGTTATGCTCTTTAAAGTGATTTTCGAAAGTGGGCCTTATATGGGAGCTACGACTAATTATGGACTGATCTGCACTAAATTTGTAGATGTGATTTGGCTTCATTTACCACTCATTTGTGATGAAATTTGTTTGGTTCCTTGCATAATTCAAACATTTTTGATCGGTAAACTCCAATTTCGGGAGGACTTTTGTATGGGGTCCAGGTGAAATAATGGACCGATTTGCACCAGTTTCAATCCCATCCGTCCTTGGGCCGAAAAAATATCACTTACCAAATTTTAATTAAACATCTTTATAATTGCGACCTGTACTCTGCGCACAAGCTTTACATGGACAGCCAGCCAGACGGACGGAGATCGTTAAATCGACTCAGAAAGTGATTCTGAGTCGATCGGTATACTTTAAGGTGGGTGTTGGACCAATATTTCTGGGCGTTACAAACATATGCACAAATCCAATATACCCTCCCCACTATGGTGGTGTAGGGTATAATAAAAAATCTCTAAATTAAACCCATTAATTCCGGTATGAAAAGAGTTGCTTGCAAAAAAATTTTGGAACAAAATATCATTTCGAAAATTATCTTTACAATAATTTCAAACATATTTACGCACTTAATCTTGTAAAACACTCTTTTATGTCATAAAAAAGTAAAGTAAAATTAGCAAAACATTGTGAAATCACTTTATTTAACTATTAGATGTACCCATCCCTTCCCAGTCATAGGAATTCAGCATCCATCAGGGTTTGTTGTTTTTAGAGTTTTGGTTTATGATGAAACACTAAAGCGAATCTAAACTTATTAAAAAGAACTGGCGTTCGCTATTAAGAGTGATTTAAAAATGTGAAACATTTTTATGGTACTATTGGTAGTAATGGCAATAACATAAAAGTTTGCGTTTGTATTGGGTTATTATTCTTAGAATATTTGGATTTAGTTAGGAAAGTAAACTTTTTAAAATGTCTTTACGGAAAAGAAAATTTGTTATGTATTATTCAAACTTTTATTCTAGCTCTCGAACTGGTTGGCGAAAGTTATCGGTCATTTGTTACCGTTATGACTTGCACCTTTTACACTTCGGGCATTATGTTACTTTCGGTGGTAACCTATTTGGAAAGAGATTGGGTTAAACTCTCATATTACACCTCGGTGCCTTTCTACATATATTTTCTGTACTTATTTGTAATGCCAGAATCACCGAGATGGTTGCTAATGCGAGGACGGCTAGAGGAGGCTTTAAAGATTTTGGAAAATATGGCAAGAATAAATGGAAATCAATTTCCGGAAGCAGTGAAAATAAAACTTGAGGCACAAATATCGCGTAATAAACTCAAAGAGAAAAAGAAAACTGTTAATGCCGGTCTAGCTGACTTGTGCAGGTGAGTTTGTTATATCATGATAAATGATAAAGAATTGAAATAAATTTTTTTTTTCTTTAGAACTCCAAATATGCGTTTGAAGACCATATTAATAACACTAAGTTGGTTTGCCAATGAAACCGTATATTTAGGTTTGAGCTATTATGGGCCTTCACTGGGCAGTAATCAATATGTCAGCTTCTTTTTATCAGCTGTGGTGGAAATACCCAGTTACTTGGTATGTTGGTATTTAATGGATTGCTGGGGTCGTAGATGGCCTTTAAGTTTATCCATGATATTGGGGTAAGTTTTTGGAGCATTTGTTAAAACAAATACATATATAAATTTGTTCCATTACAGAGGAGTGGCCTGTGTTATAACTGTTATGATACCCGATGAAGCAGTCGATGAGACATTAATTTTGTATTTAGTATCCAAAGCTTTACTTTCCGCGTCATTTTTAATTATTTATCCTTTTGCTGGAGAATTGTATCCTACCCAGGTGCGTGGCATAGGCATTGGTGTATCTAGTTATGTGGGAGGTCTGGGTCTTATAGTTATACCATTTGTAACCTATTTGGTGAGCAGCATTTTATGAAATTTTATGAACTACATATATTAAAAATTTGTTTTTTTTAACAGGGTAAAGAAAATTTAAAATTACCTTTAGTTATTATGGGCTTCGTTTCCATGCTGGGTGGTATTACCGGACTTAGACTACCTGAAACTCTACACCATCGTTTACCGCAAACCATAGAAGAAGGTGAAGAATTTGGCAAAGACTGGAACTTAAATGCCTGCCTTCATTGTCGTTCCGCCGAAACGTCTGCATCTCAACCCTCATCCTATGAAAATCTAGATGTTTTACATTCAAATACCGCCTCAGACGTTGAGTTGGAAATGAATGCATCGTCCAGTGATAGACGCTCTATGCGTCAACGACCCAAAACTATCGTAGATGAACGTACACCCTTGGATGGCGGCCGACCCAGTCGACCATCTATGAAACGATTGGTACGCCAAATGAGTGTAATGGACACTCAAAGAACAGAAGATGGTACTATGCAGTTAACACATTGGATTTAAAATAAACTGTTTCTATGTATCATCAAGGCTAAGAAAGTCAGAATTGTATGTGTTTTAGTTTTAAATATTCAGTTGTATGTAAATTAGTTGCAAGAATGATATTTTATCATTCTTGATTAGTTGTTAGGTTTAAACTAACATAAGTATAAGCGAACAGTTTATTTAAAAATTATATTAAACAAAAATTAATTAATAAAAAATATATTTATCAGTTGCAAAAAAATAAAAAGTAGCAGTTTTCTTTTTATCTTCTTTACGAATGCGAGAATTACAACAGAAAAAAGATGTTATACATCATCCTATTATAATCCTCTTCTATATTATTGTGCGAAATTTCTGGTGTCGTACAAAACTGTCAAGATGTCATTCTTACTTAACTGCTACACTTCCCCAACTTCGCAAAAAGTAAAAGTGATTTCATAACTGCGACGGACCACAACATTGATCACCTATGCGTTCTAGTGAATGGTTATATCGGTGAAATTACGCTGCTCTAGTGTGGTCACCCTAGTTAAATGTTGGAGAAACATTAAAAGCTGCCTGAATATTGGTACACAAACTATAACAGTATGCATGCAAATATCCTAGGAACACCATCTTCTGAGATGTCATCGAAGGATTCATCGTAGATTTAACATCACACAGCTGGAGGCTACCTCGAGGCATCTCAGTAAGGAACTTCACATATACAATGAAAACATACGTACGTGCAGGATGCATTAGATCGAAACCTCTATATAGCGACTTTAAACGACATTCATAGAGAAGCCATACTGTATGAATGTCGTACTTGGAAGTCGTCCATAGCAGACACATCTACCGGGAAAATCAAGAGTCAGAATTCCCATTTAACTGTTCTGCCAGTCTCACATCAATATGTACAAAGGATTTGTTGGCCACCCTCCACCTGTTAACCCTGTTGTTATGCTGATTTATGCAAATTTCACTATAATTTTTGTTTATAATTAAAATAATGTTATAGCAATAAACCAAAATGACTTGACAAATTTCACTTATTTCACTATATAATTTTTGTTTATAATTAAAAAAAAAATAAAAACAAAACACACAAAATTATTTAATCTATACATTTTTTATTATTATTTATTAAATATAGTTGAAATACTTTAAACTAAATTCCATATGAAATTATTTTAATTACATTGGGACAATAAAACAACGTAGAACATGATTTCTTTTTCAACCTGTCATAGTTTAATATTCAAAACGTAAATTTAAAGCCAGTGGTCAAATTACCGCATTCGTGATCGAATGAGATATCGTATCGAAAAATGATTTCTATATCGAAATTATGATAAAATGTACTAAATTTCTTGCTCGATATCGAATGCCATAATCTCAAATAAGAAAATTACGATAAATTTTACTCGATATCTAATGCGGTAATTTGGCCCCAGGTCCTGTCAGAACCAAACTTTCTTCTTCAAATTACAGAATTTTTATTTTTACGAGTTGTTTTTGTTTTTTTCTTATTAACAAATTAAAATTGTTTTATGTTTTATGTGTTGTTTATTATTGTAAATCTTTAATGTTAAATTGTCAATTACAAAACTACATGGTAACCGTTGTGGTTATTATCAAAAAAATTATTACAAACAGAAAGAGTAATCAAACTATATAATTATTGTATCAATTACGCAAGAGCCACTAATTAAAATCATTGTAGTTTTTTTTTGTTTGTATTGATATACCTTCTTTGTTTTTATTTTTTCTTTTGTTTTTTTTTTATGATATACATATAAAAATATTGACTCAATTATTAGTTTCAAATATATTATTTGCAGCATGGAAACTTAAACTAAAAAGAGGATTTTTCACTTTTTTTACTTTAATAGAAAATATTATGGTGTATAAGAAAAGATGGAAATTCTATAAATTATGTGTTAAATTGTTAAATTAATAAAGGGATATAATTTATTGCGCGTTTTTTATGTTAAAGATATGTGTATGTATGACTTTTACTTGTTTTTATTTTGTTTAAATTACTTTGTATACATATATCATCTGGCCTATTTGTAGGTTCACAATTTTGCAATACATATGATACTGATTTCGTATGACACACATATCTACTTAGGTATTATTATATTTCTTTATTATTTAAAAGTTTTCTAGAAACAAAAATTAAATCACAACTTAATTATAAGTGTATGCTAAGTATTCTAAGATTTAAATCCTTAGGAATATTAGCATAACATAGCTTAGAAGCTATAAAGTAAAGCCATACTTGCACGAAATTTAATCCACTTTGACAACACTGTAAATTTTGCGTATAAACCAAAAGCAGGCAAAGAAGCCGATGGAACCGGTCAGTAAGAAAAACAAAAATACCATTATCGAAGTATAGCCAAAGTATAAGAATGTTGAGGCTGCATCCTTTATCGACAATTTTGTTACGAAATAATGACAACAATATACGAACAAATATACGGCCGTAAAACCAGATGTCAAAAACGATCGCCACCACCAGTGATAATCTTCCGCACACAGATGGAAATAGCACAACAGGATGGTGGTCTCTGAGCAAGTTATAACCAAAATGACAAAGACCAAGAATAGGAAACCGAACATGTAGTACATTTGATTGGACCAAATTGATGAAAGTATGAAAAACAATTGAATGAAAATACAACCGAAAGGTAAAACGCCACCCATAATGATGCCGGGCACGGGTTGTGTATAAATCGATTGATCGGGAATTTGTCGGGGAATTTGATTAGTACGTACTGGATGTTCCAAAGACTAAGAAAAAAAGAGATAAATACAAATAAATTGTAAATAATTGGTTTTATCTCTAATAAATTATTACTAACAATTTCTTCAATTCGTTAGTAAAATTTTGTATCTTTCTAATTTGGTTTCGTTTTCACTAAAAAATGTTCGTCAGTGAAATTTTCACAAAAATATATTCCGTCAGTAACCAAACTTTTCACTAAATATTACTTAGTGAAATTTTCACTAAAAATTTATTTTCTTTTACTAAATATTTCTTTAGTGAAATTTTTACTAAAAATTTCTTATACATATTTTCCACAATTTCTTTAGTGAAATATTCACAAACAAAAAAATTATTTTGTGAAATATTCACAAAAATTTTCTTCGTTAAGTGAAATGTTCACTAAAAATTTTTTCGATTAGTGAAAATTCGACTTAAAATTTTGGTTAATGAAAATTGAAAAATAAAATTTTTAGAAAAAAGAGGTTTACTAAGTTTTTAACAAATCATCAAAAATGTAAGAAATAAAAACTATTTATAAAACTTACCCTCTTACGGAAACCAAAGTAAGCTCCAACAAATGTCAAGGGCACAGAGACACCAAACCACAAGGCCAACAAAGCAATTAATGTACTGAATGGCACAGCACCAGACGACTGTTCACCCCAAAGTACAAGATTCATAACGAAGAATAAACAAAATACAACGCTAAAACACAAAAAAAAATAATTACCTCTCTTTTGCCAGCAAAAACCAAACATTCATTCATAACATTCCCAACTTACCCTGGACATAGCATAGATGTTAAAATAACATTACTCTTCCACTTGATGCCACCAAAGCTTTTGTAAATACGGGCCGAGACATAACCAGCTGGGGTACCTAAGGCTACATACAATACCATAGAACAAGTCATTAAAGCACCACGATTGGCTGGGGACAAGAAACCCAAACAGGCAAAGGCCAAAGTAATCAGCGTCATGCAAAAAACTTGTACACCAGAACCCAAAAATACTGACAGCAGCATGCCTTTACGAGGGGGACGAAATACATCACCATGTACCAATTTCCAACCGAACTCCTCTTGAGCATCTTCACCACTTTCCATTTGATTGTAACGGGCAATATCCTTGTGTAGAGTACGCAACATAATCATGGCAACCATGCCAGACAGAAATAGAACAATAACCAAAGAATTTAAAATAGAGAACCATTGAATGTTGGTGTGTGGCATAGATTCCAATATATAATCCCATCTGGATGACCATTTAACAGCATCATTACGTACAAACTCCACACTATAGGTATAAATTACGGATAGTTTTTCGCCGGGTGTTAAAGGACTGCCTTTTATAGCCAATGGATCGGTATTCTTACAATCCAATTTATTGGGATCAACATGATTGATAGAGCTGGGTGTTACTTTAACGGAAATAATACGACCACCATTGGCACGGAAGCCAACACCCCACTCTTCCGTTTGGCCACTGTGATAGGTGATTTTCAAGTCGACATGGTTGAAGGGATAATAGAAGCCACGTCTGTTGTAGTTGGGATTAATTAGGCAGCCAGCATCACTATCACTGCGTACCAAGCAGCCCATGGGGAAACCAGTACTACAATATTGTTTGTTATTTTCTAGAGGGTAACACCAAGTAACCGGCATATTGTCGACAATCCAATGATGTTGATAATTCAAGCTGATGCCTTTCTTGAGTACCATCATGCGTCTGTCGCTGTCAGATTCGCCACCGATGTAGTTTTTAATACAGACCTGTAAGGTAATTTATTGAAATTAAAGAAAAAATACAAAATACATAGTATTAAAAAAAGGTAAAATATTTAAACATGAAATGGAAAAAGTCTTACACTTTTTCCAGCATAATTCAACCAATATAAATTCAAAAGCGTAAGTTGTCGCTTGCATATACAATTCTTTACAATGTAGGTATTTACTCAAAAAATAAAAAATGGTTTAATTTTTCTGTGTAAACACAACCTTTTCTCAACATTCCGTTTGCTCAATAAGGTAAAGGTATAATTGGGTGACTAGTAACAGATAGACTAGGCGATAGTATGCCGAACTATCAGTCAGAGGGTTGCGGGTTCGATTCCTGCCAAAGACTCTGGGTGTTTTCTGCAGACAAGCCAAAAAGCTTCGCAGTTTGTGTTTGTTTAAAAAAAAAAAAAAATTTTGAGTTCTTCAAAATTAAAACTATTAATCTATTTTTTTGCATCATTGATAATAAAGATATTACTTTCCAATACTGTATATTATTCAACTTAACTATAATTCCTAGAACATATTTAACTTATTTAAAAAAATAATGAATAAACTAAATATGTAGTATGTAGTAACTGAAACAAATTTGATCAGCTTACAACAAATACAAAATTTTCATAAAATGCTAACTTATAGCGCCATTTCCTTTAAGCTAACTACATATATACCTAGTTTATTATTTAATTTGTGTTTACTATTGCATAAATTAAGTTTTTATAAAATTTATCCACTTACCGCCTTACATTCGACGTTTTCTAAGAAATTAATCTTATAAGGGCCAGGTCGTATACGTTCGCCAAAGACCACTTGGCCCAGATTTTCAACAGGAGAGTTATTTTCATTGCCAATACAAAAATCGAAATGGTGATATTCATAAGGAATAACAGACTCCTCGGTGTTCAAACGATTTACGTAAAGAGTGACATTAGACTAAAAATAAAAAAAAATATAATACAACAATAATTATAAAAATTTAGAAATAGCTATAAAAACATATTATCAAAACAAAAAAAAATTATAGCACAAACAATAACAAATACATACTATAGAAATAAATTATAAGACTATGACGAACCAAGCATACAAAAAAGTTTTCACGATAAGAAAATAAGTACATATTTTATTTTTTGGATACCAATGTTAGTTTCTAAAGCTGTTGTCTATTAAAATGTTAAAAAGTACTTTTATTTAAATGTATGTGTAAATGTACACAATTATGCAGTAAAAATATATTAAAATTCAAGTCAACTTTCAGCAATTAATATTATTATCTTAATATCAACCAAATTACCTTACAATTACTGGATGCATCAGATTTTATGCAATAATTAACTGGAGCCAAACCCGGCAAATAGAATTGCTCACTAACACCAATGCATTGCAACAACAGCAGTAAATTGATTCCTACTATAGTCAAAGAAACTTTTGGCTTACGCCAGTCCTTTTGCTGGCTCACACCATACATTTTAATAAAAACTATAGATACAAAACTTCAATTATATTCTTTTGATGACTTTCTGTTTTTTGTTCCAATGTAAAAACACAAATATTATATTATTGATGATTCTATTTATCCATACACTATTGCTATGCTTAATTTCAGCGAATTATTACTGCCCGTTTCTGGTCGTGCCTTTTTCCACTTTTTTTCCACTGCTTTTTATGTTGTGTTTTTTCTTTGTTGGCCTACGTAGACAGAAACGTGTTAATCATCCATTTATGGACGAAATTACATCAAATGTTTACATACCAATTTATTATTTTTGTTGTTGTATTAATTTTTATGGTTTTCTTTTTTTAAAGTTAGTTAGAATTACTTATTTTACAAGAAAAATTAGTACTAACGTCGCTGAAAATTACTATTTTTTTCTATTCTATACATGTCAGAAACGTCACCAAGAAAAAAATTAGTAGAATACAAAAATGCACAATTGATATTATATGGTACTGAATCGAAAAGTATGAAAAAAGGTAGTAGGGAAATAAAAATAAACAAAATATGTATAACGAGTCGATATTAAAGTTGATTTATTAAAAGTATAATAATAATTTTATAAATATATTAAAATATAACAAAATTTACATTTTAAAAACATCTAATTGTAATAATTAAACTAATATTTACAATTATATAATAACTTTCATGGTTGCAAAACATATTGTTAAAAAATTTAGGTTCAAATTTTAACTGCTTGATTAGAATTGGGACAGCTTTCGACTAGTTACTGTCATTAGCAGATATCAGCGTTGTCAACTTGGTGCGTTTCACACCATTTTTGGTGCGAAAAATTCTTTAGAGAGAAGGGTGAAGAGAAGAAGAAAGAAAAAAAACAAGGTGTGTGTGTGTGTAGTTTTAAAAAAGGTAGTGTAAATTCTACCGGAAACATTTTTTTTGCTCGTGTAGTGAGTTAATTTAAAAATGTGGTGAAAATATCATGGTGAGTTTTTCGAAATTCACCACAAATACCGTTATTCCAAAATTTTCAAGGTCATTGAAAACTTGTCATCGTAAAAGTAGGCAATGTGTTTTTTTTAAATAAAGTTTCTACAGCATAACTTAATGAAGTCAAAAGATATTTGAGTCAACCTGTAGCCAAAAAATCAAACAAGGTGATCCAACGTAAAGCTATGTGTCCACGAAACAACAGGCATTTTGTTTGTGTAAAATGTCAAAAATACTTCAAAATGTATTACTTTTGACATGAGTAAATTGTAAACAAAACCAGTCAGCTGTGCTACTGCACTCGCCTTGTATATTTACACCATAGACTAAAGAAATTAAAAAGTGTTCTTAAATTATCAGCCATGTCACAGAATTTAATTTCATTCGGAAGTGGAATTAATTCCGTATTTTGCTTCTATACAAAAAGCAAAACGAACAATTTTTCGAAATGAAACCACTTTTAATTTGATATGTGGAATTGTAATTTTAAGAATTTCTAGGTTTCATTCCGAAAACAATTTTCGTTTTACTTTTTCTATAGAAGCAAAATTCGGAATTAATTCCACTTCCGAACGGAATTATTCTGTGGCATGGCTGTATAGCTATGAAGAAAATATAAAAGACCTCTAAACAATAGTAAAAATAATGGGTCGAGTATGTAGGTATAGCAACCAAACTTTAGTTGGGTTGCCAATAGGCAACGGCAACTGAAGTTGCCAGTTGCCATCTGTAATATGTTTTGGCAACCGTCAACCGAACTGAGGTTCGATTGCCATCCATAATCGACCCATAAATGAAAAATCTATTTTGGCACTTATATCGAAAGCTACAAACAATGCAATTTATAAATTATTTATTTATCCTAATCCGAAACAAACCCGACATTTTTCAAATGTAAATTTGTTTGAGGGCACTGGGTGTTTATTTTGTAAATCGTTCCAAAAATATAGTTTTGTTGCATATTAATTATGTATGTACCTAAATTCACAACTAGTTTTTATTTAGAATACTAGGTATAATCTATATTTTTTAATGAGTGTCAAAATTTGGCCAAACAATAAATTAGGACGATATAAATAAAAAAAACTTATTTCTAAGCAAATACCTATGTATATGTTCTAAAAAAACGTGCGAAATTTATAATACGATGAACAAAACTAAAAATATTTTACTTTTCACAAAATTTAAAACACAAACTTAATTTCACTTCTTTTTACAAATGGAGAACCCATGTGACAAGCACATTTTTACAAATTTTCTACTGAAAATAATAGGTATAAAATTTTTAAATATTTGCATCAAATGAAAGTGTCACAAGGACAATGCACATTATGACACACCGTCAAAATCCAAAAAGGCCGATGTTTGGCATAACACAGAATAGAAAAGTCACTGCGTACATCTGTATATTCAGATGTGTTAACAGTAAAAAAAATTATCAAATGAAACTGAACAAATTTAACGTGCTCAACATTTGAAGAAAATTACAAAATAATCTGTTTGTTAATTATACAAAAGTAATAAGTCTACTTTTTAGTAAGAAAATATTAGAATTATACACAATTTATTTTTTAAGATTTATAGTACAATAAATTTACAAATATGTATAGGTACAAAGTTTAATAATAAACAAACATTACATTATTTTACATGTAATCAACAATAAAATTAATATACTTAAGCAAAATCATCAGATTTTTCGATTTTTTTCATTTCTCTCTCGTAAGCATGTATACGATATTTATCCGATGCCTTGGGAGCTTTTGGAATTTCGGCTGGTTTTTCCAAAATTTGCGAATAAACTAGAGCTGCCACGATACCACCCATAATAGGACCGGCCCAGTACACCCAATGAGAATCCCAATTGTTTGTGGCATAAGCTGTGCCAAAAGTACGTGCTGGATTCATACTGGCACCTGTATAACGTAAAGCACCCAAATGTCCTAATGTAACCGACATTCCTATAGCAAAGGGAGCCGTATACCGCGAATCGGGTTTATTTGCATCACAGGCACCAAAAACAGTTAGAACGAGTAAAAGGCCCATAAAGAATTCAATGCCTAAACCCTGTAACTCTGATATGTTTTCGGCCAAATTTGTGTGACCCAGACCATTGTGATAGTCCTCATCCAGAAGTGCTTTCACAGTACTGGTAGCCACGGCAGCCCCTAGGCACTGGGCAGCAATATAGAAAATACTTCGAATAAGACTTACGCGACCAGTTAGTAGCATGGCTATTGTAACGGCAGGATTCACATGACCACCACTTAAATTACCCACTATTGTAATAGCCATGAAAACTCCCAGGCCAAAAGATAGAGACTTAAATGTACCGTCTTCAGGTTGTGAGCAGGCGCCACATGCAAAGAAATTCATTATCAAATTACCTATAAACTCTCCAACTATTGATTTCCATAAACATTTTTCTTTGGAGTGTAACTCTTCTAATCCCAAACTGTATGTTATGGTTGTGGACATATTCGTTACTTTATTTCTGTTTGTAATAAAATTTAGTTGAAAATCTGTGTGAAAATAGTAAACACGTTTTACAAAATGCAAAAAATTACTAACGGTTATTATTGAAAAGAAAAAAATGCGATGAAACGCAATATTAAAAAAAAATATTTTTAGTACCGTGCAACAGGGCAACTTGTAAATCTATAATTTATGAATTAAATGGTATAGTTGGCTACACTACTTTATATGTGTATTTTTAAGTCGTTTTATCCCAATTTACTACACGAGGCATATTTTATTGGAAATATTGACATAATTTTTTTAAATTTCCTCGGTGTTTACAGCACAATTCTTCTTGCTTAAACCACTCGTATTTTTATTTGAGAGTACACTAATTTTATTTGACGATTGATTTATCGTCATTTTGACGTATTTTTTTCTAAAATAGCAAAGGGCGATTTGACGATTTTTTTTTCTATGAAATTTGTAAATTATTTTTACCACATACAAAAAAATGACGACAGGACTTTATTTCTTCTTTCTGTCTTTAGCTAATTCAGCAACCACCTGCCTAAAAAAATCTTACTTTTAGGATGACAAATTTTCAGTACTTTTTTAAATTCAACACCCACACGAGCAAAACAAATTTCTGGCGACCCGATAGGGCTTTTTCGCTTCCATTTTCCGTTCGTCCGTCTCGCTTGTTTTTATTTTTTTCATCCTATCCTGTCTGTCGTCGCTGCGTGTTGATATACTTTGTGGTGTTGATTTGGAGATTGAAACTGTGTTTGTTTAGGATCAGCGTTGTCAACTTTGAAATTTCGAAACGCACCAAAATGGAGAAAAAAGCGCACCATTTACAAAAAAAACGCACCAAGTTAAGAATTTCGTTTCTGCTTCAAATTGAATTAATTTGAAATTTTTTAATATCATAAATTCTATAAAAAACTTTTTATCAACGATTATTAGTAAAAGTAATAATAGTAAAAGCCTTTTTTTAATAAATGAGCTAATAAAGATAAAAAAGCATTTAACCACTGGAAATTTTACTCACATATGATATGTATTCGGAACTAAAGTACTAATTGGTAAAATAGCTGATTGTTTTCTAGTTAAAGTATGTACTTCTGTTTGATTTTTTCCAATAAAATTTGTTAGGATTCTACTGGTACTCTAACCCTGGTTGTTCGTCTATAGTTCAGTAGACCAAACCATCAGGCTATACAAGAATTTTTTTTACATGTTTAAAATGTTAATTTGATTTTCAAACAAAAATTTTTGAAGAATTTGATTTAATTTCATTAGATTTCATGAGTTATGAATAATTAAAAAACTGCAATTAAAAATTAGTATATATCACATTATCGAAAAAATTTAAAAAGGCACCGAAATACACAAAATAAATTTTGCAATGTTGAATGAAATGGTACTCAAACAGATGTATTTTATTGTAGAAAGATTTTTTCTCACACTGAAACAAAAAGTTGTGTTGAATTTGCTTTGGTGCCACCAAAAATTAAAAAGCGCACCAAAATTTAAAAAAAAGCGCACTGCGCACCAACTAAAGAATTTTTCGCACCAAAAATTTAAAAAAACACCAAAAAAGGTGCGAAACGCACAAGCATAATATGTACAGGCTACATATGCTACTGGTTGACTCAAATATTTTTTGACATCCTTAAGTTATGCTGTAGAAGTTTTATTTAAAAAAACCACATTGCCTACTTTTAGGATGCCAAATTTTTAATGACCTTGAAAAATTTGAAATAACAGAATTTGTGGTGAATTTCTATATACTCACCACGATTTTTTACTCACCACGATTTTTTATACTCACCATGATTTTTATACTCACCATGATTTTTTACTCACCACGATATTTTCACCACATTTATTTTTAAATTCACTCACACACGAGCAAAAAAAATGTTTTCCTTTAATTAACTAGCTTGCCTAATTAATTCTAGCCCCACCCACACACACACACCTTGTTTTTCTTTCTCCTCATGCACTCTCATAATATTTCTTCCGTCGGTCGTCGTCGTTGTTTGTGTGTGTTGGTGTTGGTTGCTGTGGCCGTTGAAATTCTTAGAAAAAACCGGGTTCGTTGTATATATAGCGAACTTAAAAAAATAATATGGGAATTATTTCGTTTGGTAAAAAAGACCAGCGTTGTCAACAGTGTTGTCAACTTTAAAATTTCAAAATGGAGAAAAAAACGCGCCATTTGAAAAAAATCACACCATTTAGATTTTTTTTATTTAAAATTTAAAAAAATTTAATAATAAATAATATTATAATGTGTGGCACATGAACAAAAAACAACAGCTCTGTGACATCAAATAGAATTATTGAAAATTTTATGCATGCATGAAGAGAACTTTAAATTTCTTTAATAAACATTTTTATACTTTCAGTTTTAAAGCGTTAGAGTTTTTATATAAATCTTCACACTTTACATATGATTTGGTACATTATGAATGAACGTCGTCAGTCATTCATCATTGTTTGTGGTCTGTAAAATTGATTGTAAAAAAATTTTGCAGTATGAAAAATATGAAAAAAAATGTAACGTATTTTTTGTACAAAGATTTTTTCTCACACCGAAACAAAAAGTTGTGTTGAGGTGCCACCAAAAATTAAAAAGCGCACCAAAATTAAAAAAAAGCGCATCAACTAAAGAATTTTTCGCACTAAAAATTTAAAAAAGCACCAAAAATGGTTTATGATCTATTAAAAAAAATACGGAAGTTTTTTATACAGTCGTTATCACTAAAATAGGTGCGCCATCTATTGGCTGCTGGCATTCATTCAGTAAGTAGATGTTACCGTACTTTTAAAAGCATAGTTGTTTCAACAATGTTTTTATTTTGTGAGTTGACAAGGCGAATGAATGACGAAATGAAGTGTTTTTTATTGGGATTTTGACGAGTTTGCAATATGTTAAAACTTATGCTTTTTAATTAACAATATTTAATACGTATATTAAATATTTGTAAAAAACAGTTACATTTAGAACATCTCCGTTTTTTACTATTTGTACTTATTAATATCAACTATGTTGTGTAGACATTTTGGAAAGTGGTCTGGCATCGAAGGCGAAGACGAAAAGCGCAAAAAGGTCGTTATTCTACCGAAGTTTCTTAAAATAGTCATTCGTTTTTTTCGCAAACTTCCATGTGGAAGCAAATTCGCAACCGGCCAACGCTCAGCTTGTAGAAAATTTAATAAAAACGTTAAAAATTCATTTACATCAATTTAAATTAATATTATTTGTGCTCTCTTCAACACGACAACAGCAAAAATCAATTGAAAATTGCACAAATTTATGTAAAATATACCAAAAGTGACACTGAAATTAAAAGAAACGAGACTACAGCGAACAATAAGAAAAGAAATATAAAAAATACAGCAACAACAACAATATAAAGCAAATAGGCTAGCAGTGGCGTAAGAAAAAAGGCACGAAAGTAGAAGTAAAAAATCAATCATTGACGGACAAACGAATCATCATTCTCGCAGTAATCAGCGCAGCAAACACCAGGTTTTAAATTTGTGTGTGTGTAAAAATTAACTTATATTAACAAAATAAAAAACAATTTAATAAAGGTAACGCAATCATTATTTTATTTATAATAACCAATATTATTGATGTATAACTATACGTTTCTCTTTATATAATGTACAGATCAAATAAACATTTTTCAACCGTAAATTGTGAAACTATGATGAATTCACAAATAACCCTACAGTTAATACAGATCTTGGAAAAGACTGTCTCGCCTGGTAAGTTCAACTTAAACAAATTTAGTATTTTATTTGCTTGTGTGTATATTTTAAGTGCAGTTTTTAATGAGTTAATTTTCTAAAAATGGTGTTTGATACATGTGTCATAAATTTCATTTGGCGCTTGTATACTACAATTTTATTTCTTATTCTATGAGTGCATTTGTTTGTGTCACATTTTTCTTTGGTCGTATTTTTTTTGTACACAAAAACTAGATAAAGCATTATAAAGAAAGGCAAGCGCGTTATTCAGCATTTTGCTGTGTCAAATACATATTCTCTGCCGTCAATTTTTGGCTGCAACTTCACTTCTGCCACAAAA
The DNA here is from genome assembly GCA_916048285.2 of Bellardia pandia. Lineage (NCBI taxonomy): Eukaryota > Metazoa > Arthropoda > Insecta > Diptera > Calliphoridae > Bellardia > Bellardia pandia. Next base: position 25,579,545 of record OU696530.1, on the reverse strand, counting down.
TATTCTTCCGAGGCAACGCCACACTCGAAAATGTACATTTTTAATGGGATTGAAGCTAGATTTGAAACCTAGCCCTTCAAGTGATTGTCAATCTTATGGGAAAAATACATTCATTGAGTTGCTTTGAATGTTTGAGAAAGGTAACTTAGTTGTTATTGTTGTTTTGCTTCAGTTTTTTTTGGTTGCTTTTTGTTGTGCCTTTTTACACAGTTGCTTTTTTGGTACTTAAAAAGGGGGATGTTTTAGGTTCATGTGTTGATAAATAGTGCTTCAAAATTTAAATTAACTGAAATCTTAATTTCTACATAAGTACACGTCATGATGTATAATAAAAAAAAGCATAGAATAATTTGGTTTAAGCAAAACTTGCTTAATTATTGTTTGCTTAAATTTCAGATAAAAATGAACTATTATCGGCAAAAAACTTTTTGGAACATGCCGCGGAAAATAATTTGCCTGAGTTTCTAAAGGCTCTCTCAGATATTCTCGTTACCGCCAACAACAGCCCTGTGGCTCGTATGGCAGCTGGTCTGCAATTAAAAAATCACTTGACCAGTAAAGATGAGACGATCAATTTGCAGTATCAACAAAGATGGCATCAATTCCCTGAAGATACAAAGGAGTACATTAAGAAAAATGTAAGTCAATTAAATTAATTACATGAATTATAAATATACCTCTGCCAACATTATAGATTCTCGGAGCTTTGGGTACAGAAAATACTCGACCTTCATGTGCTGCTCAGTGTGTGGCCTATGTGGCCATCACAGAATTACCCATCAATCGTTGGGGTATCTTAATACAAACCCTTGTCAATAAAGTGGTTACAGAGGGATCTAGTGAAATGGATCGTGAGGCTGCTTTGGAAGCAATCGGTTATATATGCCAAGAAATACGTTATGGCGTGTTGGAAAATCAATCGAATCAAATTTTAACCGCTATTGTTCATGGTATGCGCAAACAGGAACCCAGTAATCATGTACGTTTAGCAGCTACCACAGCATTATTGAATTCATTGGAATTCACGAAAGCCAATTTCGAGAAAGATGTAGAACGTAACTATATCATGGAAGTGGTGTGCGAAGCTACCCAATCGCCCGATACTCAAGTTTGTGTCGCCGCCTTACAGTGTTTGGTCAAAATAATGACACTTTATTATCAATATATGGAGCCCTATATGGCTCAGGCTCTCTTCCCCATTACGTTGGAAGCCATGAAATCGGAAAATGATTCAATTGCTTTGCAAGGTGTTGAATTCTGGTCGAACGTAAGCGATGAAGAAATCGATTTGGCCATTGAAAATCAGGAGGCAAATGATACTGGTCGCGCTCCCACTCGCGTTTCTAAACACTATGCTCGTGGTGCTCTTCCGTTTTTGGTGCCTGTATTGGTAGAAAAACTAACTAAACAGGACGAAAATGACGAGGACGATATCTGGAGTCCTTCGAAGGCATCATCGGTGTGTTTAATGTTGTTGGCCACTTGTTGTGAAGATGAAATCGTACCTCACGTATTCCCCTTCATCAAGGATAATATTGTGTCGCCAAATTGGCGTTTCCGTGATGCAGCTGTCATGGCTTTCGGCTCAATTCTCAGTGGTATTGAAAATAATACTCTTAAATCGTTGGTGGAACAGGCCATGCCAACTCTTATACGGTTGATGTACGATCAAAGCGTTATTGTTCGGGACACCACTGCTTGGACATTTGGTCGTATTTGTGATGTGAGTACCAACAAAATAATAAAACATTGATATTTTATAACAAGTTTAACATTTATGTAGATAATTCCTGAAGCTGCAATTAACAAAACCTATTTGCAACCCCTGTTGGAATGCTTCATACAAAGTCTTAAAGCAGAGCCCCGTGTAGCGGCTAATGTTTGCTGGGCTTTTATTGGATTATCAGATGCTGCCTATGAAGCAGAAGACGCCATTGATGGTGAAACTCCCGAGACCTATTGTCTTTCACCGTACTTTGAGTACATCATTACACAATTGTTGGAGACAACCGATCGTCAAGATGCCAATCAAGGCAATTTACGTGCCGCTGCTTATGAAGCTCTCATGGATATGATTAAAAATTCACCCTTAGATTGCTATTTGATTGTACAGAGAACAACTATTGTTATTTTGGAACGTCTTAATCAAGTCTTACAAATGGAATCACACATTGCCAGTCATAATGATCGTCATCAATTCAATGACTTGCAGTCTCTGTTGTGTGCCACCTTACAAAGTGTATTGCGCAAGGTACGCGAAGATGATGCTCCTCAGATTTCTGATGCTATTATGAATGCTTTACTAACCATGTTCAATTCGTGTTCGGGCAAATCGGGTGGTGTACAAGAGGATGCATTTTTGGCTGTCTCTACATTGGTCGAGTTGTTGGGTGTAAAATTCGTCAAATATATGGATGCTTTTAAGCCATTCCTGTATATGGGTTTGAAAAATCATCAAGAATACCAAGTGTGCTGTGCCGCTGTTGGCCTCACTGGGGATATTTCTCGAGCTCTAAAACAACTAATCATACCCTATTGTGATGAGATTATGACTCTGTTATTGGCCAATTTGTCTGAGCCAACGTTACATCGCAGTGTTAAGCCAGCTATTTTGTCAGCATTTGGCGATTTGGCTCTCAGTATTGGAGGGGAGTTTGTAAAATATTTAAATGTTGTTTTGGAATTGCTAAGAGCTGCTTCACAGTTGGAGGTAAGTTCTTCAAAAGTGCTTAATACATAGTAAAATGTATTTTTTTAAATTTATATCTTGGTTGTAGGTTGATCCTAATAGTTATGATATGGTTGAGTACCTGAACGAATTGCGCGAAAGCGTTTTAGAAGCATATACTGGTATCATACAGGGTCTCAAGGGTGTGGAACAAACCCCCAATCAAGATGTTTATCATTTGGAACCACATCTTGCTCATATCATTATGTTCATTAAACGTATCGCCGTTGAGGGTGATAATTCCGATTCCATGATTGCCAGTGCTGCTGGTTTCATTGGCGATTTATGCACAGCTTTTGGTCCACGTCTCTTAACATTCGTCGATGATGTTACCATTACACAATTCCTCTCCGAAGGCAAACGTTCAAAAGCATCCCGCACAAAATCTCTCTGCAACTGGGCTACTAAGGAAATCAAGAAATTGCGTGATCATCAAACAATACCTCAGTAAATCGTATATTCTTTTTGAATTTTATATAGGGGAGATTTGAATTTCTACCAGCTTTTTGTAATTGTGTCTCAACTATAAAATGGTATATCAAGGAGTTTTTAATTTCATAAAATATTTTTTTTAAATTATGTCTCAACTATAAGTGGTAAGTAAAATTTAAAGTATTTTTTTTATTGTACTTGAAACTTATAATGTGCTGGTAATTAAGATCGTTATAGACAGGGAATTATATTTAACGGTGCTGATCATTTATTGCTTATGTTACAATTAAAGTTTTATAATAATTAGGAATTTTCATGAAATTATAGTTAAACATTTTTAAATTTATTGATACTTGCAAACAGATTCGTATAGCTTTAATATCGGAACGTGATCGATAATTGAAACAAAAAACGCAATTAATAGTTGGTAAGATGGTATTATGATATATGTTCTCTCTGTTGTTGTAACAGCTAGACTATAAATTTTCAATCAGCGGGTTCTGCAGTGAGGTCCAGACTAAGGAATAGTGCTACTTCTACTTTGTTGGTCTATAAATTCATTGGGCGATGTTAAGTGGGATTGGCTGGGCAGTTGAAGATGTAGGGGAATCATGGGGATGGCACATTTAGTATGTTGCTCCATCCCAACCTCAGTTGTGCCAGATCTACTCTTGTTTTCCGTGGCAGTTTTCAGTAACAACTACATATTCTGTGTGCCGACTACAGCTTTAATACAGGAGTTTAATTGAGACCAAATTTGTACAGGGGCCAAATTGCCGCATTCGTGATCGAATGAGCTATCGTATCGAAAAATGATTTCGATTTTGAAATTATGATAAAATGTACTAAATTTCTTGCTCGATATCGTATGCCATAATCTGAAATAAGAAAATTACGATAAATTTTACTCGATATCGAATGCGGTAATTTGGCCCAGATCAAAAAGCATTATTTAAAACCTGATTTAATTTACGTTAATATAAATTTCTTTTGATTTGATCGATTTTTCGAGCATTAATCTGTGGCTATTATATTCACAGAACGTCAAAATATGTAAATACATTTAAAAACGACAAAGGATAATGTTTACAGTACAGGGGGTATATTTATGTAATCAAAATAGAGCAATACAGAGACTAGAGCGTAAATTTACTAAGTCCTGGGGCCAAATTACCGCATTCGATATCGAGTAAAATTTATCGTAATTTTCTTATTTGAGATTATGGCATACGATATCGAGCAAGAAATTTAATACATTTTATCATAATTTCGATCTCTAAATCATTTTTCGATACGATAGCTCATTCGATCACGAATGCGGTAATTTGGCCCCCGCTTTACACTCTTTAGTTTTAGCTGACCAGTTTTCGTTTAATTCTCTTTTAAAGTTGCCATTTCATTCACACGCGTCAATTCAATTTCGTACTTTTTAATGCAAATCAAAATGCATGAAAGAGAAAAACTAAAAGCAAATAAGAAAATTGACTAGTACCATCAAGTTTATACTCTTTCCCCTTTCATCCAAAAATACTTGCCTTGACGAATCAGAATTGAAGAGTGTAAAAGCGGACTAGCATAATTTTAAAAATATTCTTTGACAATAACTACATTTTAATAAAATTTAAAAACCTAGTTGCCACCATTTTAATTTCAATATTTTATTTCATTTCTGTTTCAGGTTCCAACTATAAATTGCTTCAATATTTGTTTTAATTAAGGTAAAAAAAACTTCAACTTATACCAAAATTTGTTTAAAAAAGGCGCATTATTGTTTTTTTTTTCATCTTGTAAATTTATGTATAAAAATATGATTTAAAATTATTCTCCAACAAAAAGCAATAGAAAAAAAAATCTTAAAATCTTAAAAGCGCCTTTTTCACTTCCTAATTTAATCACATTTTTGTTAATTTTTAATATCTCTTTTCTTTATATAGTTTCATTCTATTGACATTTTTTTATTGCTATTATATTAGTGTTAATTTAAAAAGGTATTTTTCTTCATAGTTCAGTTATTACTTTCATTTTACAATACATATTTATTAATTTTCTACAAAAACAAAAAACCCAATACAATTTTTAAATTCTTAACATGTTGAATAATACATACTTTTCTTTTCCATGTTATGGTTTTACAAGCAAAAAAAAAAAAGTTTTAATGATTGTTTAATTATTATTGCCCACCCAATATCATAACATTAATAACTAATTATAAATACAAAACACCACCCAAAAAAATACATCATTAATTAATTATTAATTTACTTTTAAAATAAATTAATTTTTTTTTCATTATATTATTTGACATACAATCTATTTTATTTTTGTCTACTTTAAAACAAATAAGTTTATTGCCCCCTATTTGTCTTAAGTAAGAAAAAACATTAGAATTATAAGTTTCATATTTTAGTAAAATCATTTCACTTCACATATACCAACTGGTTAATTTCAAATCATACATCAACTTTAATTATGATATGTATTTACCAGTTGTTAAGTTAACCTTAAACAAAAAAACATTTTCATTTCACTTTGGTGTGAATGTTTATTGAAATTAATGAATTGCATTGCAAAAATCCTGTATGCCTTTGTGTGAATGTGTGCCTGTGAATGGAATGAATGGAGTTGTGCATCCTAATAGTTTTAAGTGTGTTTTGTGTGCTATTAAAAGTGTGTGTTTGTGAGAATAATTTCAAGTGTTTTGCTGGTATGAATGTAATTTATGCAAATTAAAAATCCAAATAATCCTTTCTGAATTCCCTCTAACGTTACAGTTTGTTATTTTTTACAGTAAGTGGTCAACAATTCCGTTAGCGAAACAATCACCCCTATCGTGAATAAAATTTTCACATGAAATTTGTTCCCTTTTCACATTTTTCCTATTAAAATTCAATGCTAAAAATAACGATAGGGGTGAATGTTTTTTCAAAGTTAATTCAAAAAATTTCTTTATATTCACCTAAAAAACTCATATCAACCTTGTGACAGTTATCAGACCGCACTAATTCAAACAATGCTAATTATTCTTTGAATTCAAAATCCTCGTTGTGGAGCAACCGGAGTCTAACTCAACGAGAGTTGTATCAACCGGAATACTAACAAACGTTGCAACAGTAGACAGACTTTGAAAGAACCAACAAAATTCCTGCTGGTTTTGTAATAAAGGCCTGGGGGGTTACTCTCTATTGCGATGCGAAAGCAAATTCGATGCGATAAGCGTACAAATTGATACTCTTACGCATCGAAAATGCTTTCGCATCGCAATAGAGTAACCCCCCTAGGGGCCTATTGGGATGCGAAAGTCAAAGCGATGCGCAAATGAATTGCGATGCGATAGGTATTTGGTATTCTGTAAGACTTTCGCATTCGCAATCGAAATTCTTTTCAGTATGTGGCAACACTGTTTCAAAATAAAGAAATAGACGTCTAATTTATTTGGTTTGTGACAAGTTTTACAAGTTAAAAAAATTGCTGGTTTTAACCAAGGTGAATTTAAATACTAGGTGATAGCGTAGCGCCAGCTGATTATTCATGGTGAATTTGAAAATGCCAAAAAGTTATATAAAAAAAAAACTTTTTGACAGTGACGAAAGTTTTTCATATAGAAAAATGCCTGTTGTTCTTGCCTTGTTGTAATTGTTGTAGCAATGCGGTCACCTGGTATTTAATTTCACCATGGTTTTAACTATTAAAAATATATACGAGTAACTTAATTTACAAAAACAAAAAAAAAAAAAAAAACAAGTAAAATTGTGTTATTCGCAAAAGTGGATTCTGTTGCACTATAGGTATACATATATTTTTTTTTCAGCTTTATAAAAAATTTTAGGTTGAATATTTCAAATTGGCGCGTCTCCCTGGATGAAATTTGATTATTAAAAGCATATAATCTATTAGGTACCACAACAATAAGTGCTTTGCGAATGCTGTTTTGCCATCGAATGAATTTTGCTATTTTTGACATTGTTTTCGCAATTAAGAATTCCAACTTGCCAGCTTTTCGCATTTCAAATGCGATTAAAAAACATTCTTTGGTATGACCATTGTTGAATTCTAGATTTGTGAAATTTAAGAGTTAAATAATTTAAAAGTGAAAGTTGAGAAGCTAATAATTTCTTTAATTTAAACAAAATCCTCGTTAAATAATAATGTTAGGCGATCCTTTGGGATTTTATTTAAACTTGCGCAAAGATTAACTTAGTGAGAGTTGTATCAATCGGAGGTTTTTCTTTATGTACAAACTTTTGATAACAGTGCAACTCTTGCAAACTTTGGACAACAGCAGAACTATCGGAACAGTTAAGAGACTTTCAAATACAAAAATATGACAAAATTCCTATTTGCTTTGTACTAAAGGCTTGTTTTCACGGCAAGCCTTGCTGAAATGTTGCCCTGTGCCAAATATATGTCATCTCATGCGTTTTGATATTATCAAAACACTGAACACTGCAATTGGCTTTTTGATCAGCACTACTCTATACCCAAATTTACAGCAATTCTAGCAAAACTGCTAGAGTTTGCATGGCTACAACAAAATATATGATAATACATCTCTGACATAAACCAATCTTAGAAAGATCACAATGTTATGGTTGAGAATGAACTGTAGTGACCATACCTTTTTCTTCAAATACAAAGGGCAAGCCAATATGTACTCATGTAGCAAAACCGATGCCTGCGTTGCCCGAAAAAGACGAACGTTAGTAGCATGTGAAAATAATACATATACACCCCTATAGTGAATAAAAATTCTACACGAAATTTGTTCCCTTTTATTTTTTTAACATTGAATTTAAATAGGAAAAATGTGAAAAGTGAATAAATTTCATGTGGAATTTTTATTCACGAAGGGGTGATATAGTTTCAGTGCTGAGCTGAAAAATCTCCAAAAATATTGACCACCTGTAAACTAAATAAAATAAACTGTACCATAAATTGGTAAAATAAAAATCATAAACAAATTTATTTAACTTAAAACAAAACTTCCTTTGTGTCTTGTCCAAATTAAGTCTTATTGTCCGCCGCCTTAAATACTACTATTATTTTTTGTGTGTGTTCGATTTATTAATAATGATTTTTATATGATTTCTATTGATTTCTGATTGAAGACTTATTATGCGCGCGTGCGTGCTTGTGTGATATTAATTGTAAGTTTAAATAAATAATAAAAACCTTATATCATAAGTTTAGTATAGTTAAAACAAAAAAGCAAAAAACTAGCTCAAAATAAAATAAAACACAATAAAGGATTTTAAACGGATTTGAAATTCGCCAAAAAGAAGAATTATACTCTAGTGAAACTGAAATTAACAAACAAAAAAAATATAAATAAAATAAAACAAAACAATTAAAACACGACTTAACGAAACAAACAAACAACAAACTAAACAAAAAATTAAAATAAAACTAAACAAAACAAAATGACTTAAATGACGACTTAATGCCTCGTACAAATTTAGAATTTAGATAATTATAAATGAAAACAAAACGTTAAACATTAAAACACGGAATTTATACAATTTTTTACACTTTAAGGGACAAAACAAAATGTTTATTATACATCATACAAAAAACTCTATTGAATAAAACAAAAACCAAAAGCAAATGAAAGTAATAATGCAATTTACAACTAATTTTTATGTTGTTATAATTATATTAAGTAAACATTATTAAGCCTACAAATATTAAAACTAAATATACATAACAACAAGAACAACCACTAAGGATTACTAGAGAAGTATAACATTTTAATTAAAATGTAGCAGATAATTGTACAAACAAATTTTCATTCAATTTAGTTGCTAATATGAAATCAAAATTTCATCTTAATTCAGTGCATTTAATGCATGCATGTTTCTTTCATACAATTCTGTAAGTGGCCTAATCAAGTATTTTTTTTAAATGTTATACTTTCCTTGCTAATGCCAAAGATGACGCTTATATAACTACTTCAACCAACAGTAAATAAGATAAATAGTTTAACTATTTCAACATGTTTTTCTTTTGTTTTTAATATATTTTCTTATTACCTCAGAAATTGCTAGAAATAACAAATTATAACGCCAATCATACAATTTTTATGTAGTAGTTTCTCAATAACAGTAAACGGAAATTGGAAAAATGAAAAAAAAAATCAAAAACAAAATCAACAAGCAATCTTAAATATACAATCAATTTAAAAATAAAATGCAATACATTCTTATTTGTTAATTTTTTAAAACAATATGTACCAAAATAATGCTTAAGGATTTGAAATTTTCAATTAGTTTAAGAAGGAACATGCTAACCGAGTTACAGTCTTACATTTTTTTTAAGAATTTAACGGCATAGAGCACAAAATGCAACATTATTTCCAGAAAGAAAAGGCAAATGTTCGATATATCAAATTGATTGCAATAAAAAATAATTTTTTTTATTTGCCTTGGAACCCAGTGCTGTCGCCATTCCTTCTATAAGCCGTTCTGTGGAACACTATTGTGATTCTTAGGGATTTATAAAGATATTTTTCGGAACCAGTTCTTTGGATTTGTATTTCCGGACTAGTTCTATTAATCACTTATTACTTCAGAAAGAATTTCTCAAGTGCTTCTAGGAACTAGTTTCGAACGTGACAATTTCAAAAAAAAAAATCACATGAAAAATTATTAATTTAACAACTGGTTTCAGAAACAGTGCAAATAACTTGAGCTACCTTTGTAAAGCTTTTCTAGAAATAGGTACGAAGAAGACAATATCAAACAAACATCATTACTTTTAACGTAATACAGGAACGAATACAGGCTAAAAGCATGTGTTCCAGAACTAGTTGTGAAACTAACTAGTTGATTCATTGTTTAACCCTATTAATTTGTTAAAATTAAACATTAAACATTATGTTCCTTTTCTTCTCAACAAGAAATTGTCAAAATCCTTAAACACTTGTTCATAAACATAACCAATAACAACTCTTTACACTTACGTACAAACTCACGCGACTTTTAACGAACAAAAACACTACTTTAAACACTATGAAATGAAATAAATAAATCGATTACAAAACTTAAAGCAAACAAACAAAACAAATGTAATGACATTTTTATAAAATTGAAATAAAAAAAAATACAACCGTTTAAGATCTTTTACCTACTGTAATAATATAAAATAATAACTAAATTTCTTAAATATTGAGTACATTATAAAACTCATCAATGGGAAGCTTTTACAATTTTTAAAATAAATATGTAAATGAACAAAAATTTCTGGAGCATCAAAATTGTGCGCAAAATCTTAAGTGAAACAAATCTTTCAAATATTTCAAATCAATTTCGAAATTTCAATTTTTATTTAATAGATTCAAATCAATACAAATTCGTAAGAGTTTCCCTTTGTAAGTTGTAACAAAAACAAAATTCATGTATGTTTTTATGCCGTAGTATGAAGAATGGTATGATGATGATGGTTTGTTGTGAAATGTTGATAATGATGTGTTAATGAGTGTGAACAAAAACTGTGTGCATGTTTTTTTTTTTTTTGAAAATTCTATTTACAGTTTAGATAAGAAACTACTTAATAACTATAATATTAAATTACATACATAAAAATGTCGAAAGAGAAATAATTCAAGCTGCTAATGGAAAACTACTATGTTACACGTAAAGCAGTATCCTTGTCTGAATGTAAGTTTATTGCAAAATATTTTTAAAAGTAGTAATATAAAAATTTTATTTATTTTGTAACTATGAATTTAATTTGTAGATATTTAGTGAATTATTTTGCTTTGTCGTAGATATGCAAGTGAAGGCTTTGCAAAAAATGTTTTAATTTGTGGGGAAATGCGTTGGAATTTGATAATTTCGATTAACTCCAAGTTCTATTAATAAAATTATTTACAAAATATTACTGGTAGCAATTTGGACAATTTGACAACAAAACTGACATAGTGAAAACCAAGCATAAATATTAAATTTATCAAACAACATACAACAAGGCCAAATAAATTATTTTTAATTTCCATATGTATGTATGTATGTATTTCAATTTATATTAGATTAAATGACTAAAACTGCATTTAATATATCCTGCTAATTTAAATCCAATAAGAAAGATTTATTTTTGTTCCCTATTTTTTAAAATTGCTTTTACTTAAATTGAAGATGACTAAATAGTTCCAGAAAATTTTAAGCTTTCTATTGTAATTCTGTGTAGCGGATCCATTGTAAAATGCCATTTGACAGCAATTGCAAAGTGAACGATTAAAGATTTCCTCCTTACTTTTTAATTGCCAAAGTAAAATGAATCACAGTTCCGAACAATTGTGTTGGTTTTCCTCTTACGACTTGTTAAAACGCAAAGGACAGTTAAGCAGAGTGGATCCATAAATAATTCGTTGTTGTTATAACATCAATGGTTGCTGAGTTGACAGTCCTTGACCGAGAGAAACCGAGTCATTCCGGTGCGTAGAACCGGCTGTTATGGGAATTATAAATAATTCGTCTCTAGGTGGTAGCAAGGTTTTGCATTTTGCCTTTTTCATATTTCTCATTTTATCAGCTGCAAGAAATTATAACAATTCTAAAGATTTTGTAATATTAGTTTTATTCAATAACAAAGAACTTTAACGAATTATTAAAAACATCAAAAAAAAGTTGTTGATAATTCGTAATAGAATTTTAAAAAACTATACAAATTGATGTTTCCCAAAACGAATAAATCATATGGATACGTTGAACAGAAAATCAACAAATTTTAATGTGTTTAAAATTGAAAACATTATTTTTGGATTCAATTTATAGAGGAGGTTTTTAACTATTATTTCCTTTTAATCAAAAAAAAAAAAAAAAAAAAAAACGTCGAAAATATTTTGAAATACTGATGCAATAACAGTACATTACGGAGGAAAATGTTTCACTATCAGTAACCAATAAACAGTATTTAATTGGAACCGGCTACCAACCTAGATATCAAATTAAAAACAAAAACACATTATTTTTGTTTTTGTAAATATCAAATTTTTTTTAAGTTACAAAATAACTAAAATTTTAGCTTATTCTCATAATAACTATAAACATTATTTACACTAAATACTTATTATTATACTTTTACATTTTGCAGGTGTCTGAAAGAATGTTGTATTCATTTTTCATTAATGTGAGTGTGACGGATGATTTTGATGAATTTGAAAGTCATAAATAAAAACTATACTTTCTTAAAATTAAAAGTTGAATGAATGAAGGCTGTGTGATGAGAAGATAATGATGGTGATTGGTTTCATTCATATACACCCTTAAAAAATAAATCTTAAAACATAAATAATGTACCGTACCTACCATATATACTTATTGAAAACAAAAAGTGTGAGAGATTGTGCAAATTATTATTACATATAATCCCCTCCTTTAAAATTAAGTATAAATGATGATGATGTGATGATTAATGATGCTTCTTAAAAATCATAAGTGCGGGTGCTGATCATTCCATGTGTGTAGTATTATAAAAAACAAAACTTAAAAATATGAATATTTTATGAATCTTATAAAACTAAATGATAATAATGTATGATTTTGTGAATCTTCTTTAGTGTATACTTATATATATATATATAGTACATATCTATAGTATGTATGTGTATGAGTTATGTGTATGTGCTTACGTGTATATGTGTTAACATGACAGCAGACATTACAAACAAATACAATAAATACGAAAGACTTAAATAATTACAAATAAATTAACAAAACAACAACCAAACGGACCAATGATTAAATGGTTATAAACTTGACACTGAAATGACTGAATATAAATTACAAAACAACAATAGCAACGAATTAACTAACTTAAAACTACATGCACAAATAAGCCGACAAACTTAATTAAACAATAACAAGTTTTGTTTAAGAAAAATTATTTTTTACAACTTTTATTTTGCATTTGACAACGTCTTCAACAACAACTGCATTCAAACACCAACTGACTTTAAATTTCTCAATTTATATTTCTTCATAACTTCCATCAAAATATTTGATTTTTGTTAAAGTTAAAATATTATTTATGTTTCTCTCCACCAAATTTCTATCCACATCCAAACATAGGACAGCTCATTAGTAGTTAGATTATAAAAATCATAAAAGTTCGATTGGATTCGCTTGTATTTTGTTTTCTTTGTATCTGCTTTAAACTTATCTACTAGATAGTTTTGTGTGACTCTGTGTGTTCTGAGTTGTGATTGTTCTATCATAATTAATTTTAAATCTAATATAAAAGACAGTGTTTTAATGTTTAAACTTTATTCTATATCCCTTAATAAGCTATAAATTCATTGACTTTCCGTATCTAACTCTCTCTCTCTCTCTCCCTCCCCCTCTCTTGTAGTAGTTGTATTAAAATTAGTAGAAATATTGAAAATTTTTTATGTAAATGTATATTTAAATTAAAATCTCAAAACTCATCTTGTTTTCAGTACTTTTAAAAAATATAATTTTCAAAAAATAAAACTAATATTAAAGAACAAAAAAAAAAAAAAACATTTTTATTACATTTAAGATAAAAAATATTGTAATTTGTATGACTGATAGTTTGTACGTTTAAAATTTATGTGTGTGAAAATAAAGATTCTTATTGTTTTCTTTCGACGCAAAAAATTTAAAATTTGTTTTATTTAAAAAAATAGTTTGAGAATTTCTGAAATGTGGGACACTATTCTGAAGCATTAGAAAAAAGTGTTAAAAAAAGTAAAATTATTTGTCAGACATTTAGTACAAAAAAAAAAAATAACACAACTTACAAATATTATCTAATTTGTAATGTTTGTTCGCTTGTTATAAATTATTTTAATATGTATGTATTTGTTTATTTCAAAGTAATAAAAAAATCTTACTAATCCAAAAATAAGATATATTACAGAGTTATTTTCTAAATAAAACATATAATCCAAATTAAAGTAAATATATAAATACATAATTACATACATACATTATAACATACATACATATATTATAAAATACTGTGTCAAGTCTTATCTAACCAAAAAAAAAAATCAAAACTTTTTGGATAAACAAAACATTTTTAAAAATATAATTTTTTATTTTAAATCAAAATTAACAATGACAAAATATAACAAGCATGTTTAATATATATATATTGTATACTATTTATTATATACTATGTTTAAAAACATATTGTGAAGGATAATGGTTTATCAAACATGATTAAAAAAAACTTTAGTATTTTATTTAAAAAAGCTTCTAAAGTACTATTATACTTTACTTATTTTTTGGTCTGTTGGGTAATAACATTTAAAATTTACCAATTAAAATAAAATCAAAGCAACCACAAATTCTCGGTTACCATGTTCGGCAACTGAAGTTGCCAGTTGCTGTAATATGTTTTTGGCAACTGTCAACTCCACTGAGGTTCGGTTGCCATCCGTAATCGACCCATGAGTGTTGTGAACGGTAATCGGGGCCGTAGTATTTACGTAGATATAAATAATTTAAGTTTTGATGGACTTTCTGGATCCAGAATAGAAGTAATCACAGATTGAGATTTTTTTTCTCAAAAACGCAGTATTTACCGAGTTATAACTGATTTAAGTTTTAAAGCACTTTTCCATGAAAATTTCGATTTTGGATCCAAAGTAACAGTGATCACAGATTGAACTTTATTTCTCAAAAAACGCAGTATTTACCAAGAAACGATTTAAGTTTTCAAAATCACAGCATTTATTGAACTTTTCTATGCAAAATCAATTTTTGATCCAAAACAAAGTGATTATGATCTTTGTCACAAAAAAAAAACGACAATTCATAAAAATACACTTTATAAAAGAGTACTCAAAAACCAAGGCGTGATACCGGTTAAGCGATTTATTTTCAATTTAAAAACCCGACCGATTCAAATATTTTATCAGGTATGTGATGTAAATCGAAAACGAGTAAGTTTTTGAAGTCCATTTTAAAGTATTACTAATCAAATTTTAAAAATTTTTGTTTTAAGATTCTCTGTAATATCAAATTATCTTTATATTTTGTGGGATAAAACTGTTTCAACACAGAAATATTACGAACAAATTAACTTCTAAAACTCACTCGTTTTCGATTTCCATCACACACCTGTATACTTTAGACACATTTACCGCTCTTTGTCAAACAACTTAATTGCTAACTAAAAAATATGTATTTTTGTTTGTTTCCCTTTAAATTATTAATTATTTGTAAAAATGGGCCACGAACTTCTTCTGTAAAAAAAATATGAACAACTAATAGCGCATATAATGAAAAATCTACAAACCGTTTTTTAGCTAAACCGGTATCGAAACCAGTTTTTAAGAAAATGCAATTTTTCGAATAACCAGAAAACCGGTTTTCTTAAAAAGTTGGTTTTTAATACTCTATTATTATTTATATTACAGTGATTTGTAAAAATATACATTTATTTGTATTTATGTATGTGTAAAATTCCAAAAAAAAATATCTAAATTACTAACATGTTATAAAGATTATTTCCCATACAATTGCTATAACGCATACTACTACACATTTCTTATAACTTATCACAAAATCCATTTTCCTTAAATAATTAAATTCACAATTTCGCCGATGGCTGTGGCAAAATCAGCACTTTCTCATTTACTAATTTTTCCAATTCAACCGGATTAAGTTTTAAATCTCCCAAAATATTGGCAGCTTCCTCTATAGCTTCCGCTGAGTTATTTGAACGAGTGCATAATTTACCAGGAGTACGACTAAGACGTGGAGCCGGTTTTGGTGCCATAAGATTATCATCTAACTTGACAAAAGATTCACGCAATTTGTTATGATCATGTTGCATAACTTCACGCCAATCTAAAATGGGATAAACACAAGCATCGATGTCTTCAAATATGACAGTCCATTCCGATTGAGTTTTTTGCAGAAAAGCCGCTGTGATAGCAGCCTTTGCAGCCTCCTTTTCAATAACTTCGCAGACAAACTGCGAAAGTTCTGGTAGACCCAAGTGTTCTTTAAAAAGTTCAAAAAATTGAGGTTCTAAAGCGCCCACAGACATATATTTGCCATCTTTAGTTTCATAGGTATCATAATAAAAAGCCCCACCATCCAGCCAATTCGTACCGCGTTCTCCACCCTCCCATACTTGCGGTATATTACGAGACAAATACAACCAGCTGGCTACATAGGCTGCGCCATCAACCATAGCAGAGTCAACAATTTGACCACGTCCAGAACGATAACGTTCCAGCAAACCTAAACAAATACCAAAGGCACACATTAAACTGCCACCAGCAAAGTCGGCCAGTATGTTAATGGGTGGTAAAGGCTTTTCTCCTTTACGACCCAACATAGACAGTACTCCCGAGATGGCAGCATAATTAATATCATGACCAGCGCGCGGTGCTAAACGTCCATTCTGACCAAAACCTGTTAAGCGGGCATAGATCAGTCTTGGATTATCTTTGCATAAAATTTCTGGTCCCAAGTTCATTTTTTCCATAACGCCCGGTCGAAAGGGTTCTATAAGAACATCTTGGCTTTTACATAATTTCCTAGCCAAGATTTGACCCTGTGGTTTTTTAAGATTAATAGCTAAAACACGTTTGCCATAGTTCATGCAGTTGAACTGATTGTGGGGAACCTGTTACAAAAAAAAAAAAGGAATTAATAATATTTAATATTTACATATGTATGTATACCTACATATATGTATGTATGTATGGATATGTATAAATTTTTAAAAACAAATTATTTTTATGAACCCTTCGTAAATGTACATAAAAATTGATTAGGAATATGAACGTTTATCGATAAGCATGAATTTTTTCTTGTGCCACATACCCTATCAATAACTGTGACCTTTGCTCCGAAGTCTGCTAAAATTTTTCCACAAAATGGTGCTGGTGCCAAACCAGCAAACTCCAAAACACTTATCCCCTTCAAAGGCATGTTTCTTGAATTATGATTACGTTCTTACTATTTAATATGCAGTGCGCTGTTCGATTTTGTTTTTCTGTTTTACTGAACTATGATTTTTAATAAGTTTTATTTTATTCTAAAGCTCATAGTCTTTTGGTTTTGATAATTAATGCACTCTCTTAATGAACAATTTAGTACGTCTATTTATTTTGTTTGTTTTGTTTTAATCTCTGAATATTTTTAACTTTAACGAACAGCGTAGCAAAACAAAAGCCAAGTATTTACTATAAGCAAAAAGTAAATAAACAGAATTTAATATAAAGGTAAATATAAAAAATAAATAGTGTTGCCAATCATAAACAATGAAGATGTGATGTTTAATACCGTTAACAATTTTATAATTAAAGTCGTTTGCCTTTTGAAATAAATGCCCCTATTGCGGTTCACAACTTTTTTAATAATTTGGTCGTCTTTCATAAATCGGTATTGCCATTCACAACTTATATGTAGTAGAGTTAATGTAGAGTTAAAGTCGGGTTGACTGACAGACGACCAAACTTAGTTGAGTTGAGAACGGCAATAGGGGCAAAACTTTCTGTGAGTTCCCAGATTTCTCTTACGGAAATTCACACACATAAAATTAGCAGTTAAAAATATCAAAATCGTTATTATACACCAGACATTAAAAAAAGTTTTAGCAAAAGCAAAATTTTGATTTTCTTAATTTAAAATAGTTTTTCGTAACGATATTTAAACGGAAAATTATCATTCCTTTTCGACACAATGATGGATGCAGTATTCTAATACATTTACTCTATTTTTCCTCCATATGTTGCGTAGGTAGTCGGAGTTGTTTGACCTTTACTGGAACAACTCTAAAGCAAGGCCATTGTCAACAGAAACAATTTTGCGTAGGGGATCCCTAGGGTATCACATGGGTAGGAGATCAAGCAATGCTTACAGCCTCGAGTCACTCACAACAATATCTTTGATTTTTTTAAATAATGTTAGGGGAGAGGCTAAATTGCTTTGTAGCCACCAACTCCAGCGTATGTCCCGGTGAGTTTTTACTTATTGATTGAGTAAGGTAACACAATTAAAAAAACATTTCCTTGGTATAAAAATATATATTTACATTTTTATTGATTTTAAATTATTTTCTTATTTAATTTTAAACTACCGAAACTATCCATCACCAAAAATTTTATATAGAATAAATTGCATATGAAAATCTATTATTTTAAGAAGTACATATGAATGTAGAAAATATATATTTTTTTTTTAATTTTTAGTAATGGGTAGAAAGTGACCAATAAAGTTTATAAATAAATAAAAATGGTCTTATAAACACTAATTAATATCAAGTATTCCCTGACTTTGATGATATTTATTCATTCAGTCTTAATGATAATGACGATGATAATAATTCCTTTAAAAGTATACATTTACGATATAAAACAGTACGATCGTCGCAAATTGTTGAATCCTGCAACATTAATTCAATTACTTGTGAAATACGCTGTAAATCATGATGCACGTGATAATCATTGGGTATAAAGTGATCAAAATATGTTAAATGGGAAGACGTTAGCGTATCGAATGAACACATTGCTTGTGGTGATAGCGTTGATGTTGGTGACAAGAATGAGGACGCGTTTGAGGCAGTATTGTTATTAAATTTACTTAAACGTCGATTTGCTATACATTCCAATAGTTTTAAAAAGTCGAGGTAGTTGAGACCAAAACTGGCACGCAGCATCGTTTGACAGTGATCCATAAAATTGTCCATTTGCCGACAATCGTCGATTTCTTTGATAACCTTTTCCATTTGATGGTTTAGATTGTGCCAAATACGTTGTAGATTACAGGAATTGAACCAGTTATGATTGACTGATATTGTATCGGTTATATTCCACACTTGATGATACCATCCACTGGGTACAAATAAAGATTCGTTTTCTTTTTGCATTAACGTAAAATATTTTACATATTTATGTTCTAGCATTTCCTCGTTAATGCAAAACGGTAAGTTTCCCAGGTAATCAGAGAGTTTTAGTTCTTCTCCGGGCGGTAGGAGTAACCATTTTTTAATGCCCATTATATTTGTAGACCAGCTAAATGAACCAAAAACATCAGAGTGAAAAGGCGTCCTGAAAAAATAAAAATTAATACAAATGAAATCATGGTATTCTTTTCAAAATCTAAGATAATTTCTTTGCTTTACGGGACAAAGCTTTGATAGTATAAAATGCTATTTTTTGAATAGCCATATTATAGTTAACACTCCTTTATGTTTCAAATAACTTACCATGTATCTTTTGGTCCCATATAAACAAAACGATAATCATCACTTTTTGTTGTCACCAAATGTTCATTTAACCAATCAGAGGCAAAATGTTTAGGAACTTTATAAAAATCATATTCAGCATTTTGAGCTTTCAAATGCCAATCCTTGAGGTAGAGTAAATCTCCGGTGGTTTTAGTCTTATTATCAATATTACTTAATTCTGTCGATATTTTTTCATCAGCCAACACTACTTGTTTTTGTTGCCAGTACCGGAGAAAATCATAAAATGACATTTCGCACTTGGCATGGCTATGAAAATATTCTCTATTGCAATTGGCCACGGGTACTTGACAATTGCCAATTTTATCCTTGAGGTAGTCATAGTTAATTATATTGGCAGTCGCTGTAGGTGGTAAAACTTGATTATCGGTGTTTTCTGTTTGTATAATGTCTTTAATCCAGTTACGCCGACATTCCCATTGTGTTGAAACATCCGTTAATATTACTGGATAATTTCTTTCCATATATTGCCAATAGAAATCATTGTAAGATAAGTCATTTATACTAAAGCGTTGAATATCATAATTATTTGAATTATCAATTGCAGAGCATGTAGGTGGTTTTAACTCGAGTACTTCCAATTCTCTACTGGCCATAACACAAACCTACACGCACTCATTCACATTTACAAGTTATATTACTTTCCACCGAAAAAAATTTTTAATGAATTCTATGTCATTTGTTTTTCAAATATGTAAATTACATAAATAAATTAATGTAAAATTAACAAAAAATAAATAAATTGAACACAATCTAAGCAAAAAATGTTGTATAAACAAAGGAAATCTTATGGACTCACTGAACGTACTTTTTGTGTTTGGCTATTGTTGTTTTTATTTTACAACAGCTGTTATATTGTGTGTGAACAGGATGAGTCAAAATAAATATTTTATATACATAGAACAGATGCAGTTATATTTTTTTAAAATTTTAAAGCTTCTTAATGTCTTTAATTTCTAAATTCGATTAAATTTATTATTAATCAAGATATCCCGACCGAATGCTATTCACAAACATTTTTTTCGGCTACAATTTGTGATCAACAATTTTAATTGTTATACATTGATGGAAAGGTATATAAAATGCCTCTCATTATTCGACATTTAGCTAAAAAAAATCGAGATAGTCATTGTTTTTTTGTTCAATTTCAGTCTTTTGTGGACTGATTATACCCGATATGTGATATATTAATGCATCATTAATGCATGTATTTTATTTGCAAAGTTAGTTTGAACAGACAGACGCACATGGGTATATCGACTCCGCTAGCGACGCACAATATAAGTATGTACTTTATTCTTTCACTATTGTTAATTATTAATTTAAGGTTGCCCTGATAGATAGAAAATAGTGTGCTGAACTATCAATCTAAGGGTTATGGAGTTCATTCCCAACAAATATTCTGGGTGTGTATCTGAAGACAAGCTTCGCATTATGTGTTTGTTATCCGGAATATTTATAAACCGATTTTGTTGATTTTGAATACTAAAATTCTCAAACGTATATTAGAAATTTTGCAAAGTTAATTTAAATAGATTTTAAAACATGTTTACATTAGGTGCCAATGTGTTTATGAAAAAAATTACCGCATTTTAATTTGAATCAAATGATTTTCTATATTCTTTTTTTCAACAAGGAATGAAAAATATACATACTACATTCTTTACAGATCCAATACCATTATTAGTTCATTTAAAATTTAAATAAATATTGGAATATGAAAAAAAACAGTAAGATGATTTACATTAAATTACCCACTGTCCATTAAGACGCATTTGTTGTATGTATGTATGCTCTTCATCTTTATCTCTTCAACAGATTTTGAACATAAAACATAAAGTTAATTACAATTGGTGAGCTCATACACTCTCGATAAGTAGTGCAATGGATTGATGATCACTGCCAAAGTATTTATCTACAACAAATTGGTTTTACCCATACCGGTTTATTTATTTTTAAATTTAGTTAATAACAACGTACACCAGCAGAAAATTTTAAATTATAATCACGTGTGAAAAATACCAACCGAGAACAAAAACAACCAACTCTTTATAGAACCGCAATCAAAGCTTGGAAACTCATAAAAATACTTGTACTACTTTATTGGAAAAACCAAAAAAACCAGAGTATATTCAGCAGATAAACAAACTGTAGAATAATTAGAGAACTTACATATGTAGTACGTAGTACATCATAAACAAAAGCTTAAAATTTAAGTCGAAACTTGGCTTTGAAAAGTCATATTTTACAATTTTTTTATTGTAAAATTTATAAATTTCTTGCAAAACACAAAAAAAAAAAAAAACAAAACACATAAAAAGTTAGTTAACTGACTCAAAGAAATATTCTTTTTAATGAATTTATAAGTTAATATAATTTGACGTCATGGTCATGTATGTACATATATTTAATATTCATTATCACTTCGAGTACTTAATAAATTTGTAAATTTTTTAAATGAATAATAACATATTTGTTATTAAACATAACAATTGTTTAGTATTATTTTGCTTGGATTTTCTGGGGGATTTACTCTTTACTTATTAAATGTCGAAAACAAAAACTGAGCATGAGTCAAAGAAAGTGTTTTCATGTTTAAACCGGGTTTGATTAATGATAACGGAGATAGAAAGAGCCGTTTTAAGCACTCTGTATGTAGTGTTACCAAGGTTTATTTAAATAATAACCATGATGTGATATCGTTATTCCTTGGTACATCAGCTCTGAAGTTTTGACTGACTGTCAGTTTATTTTACCAAACAGAGCACATGTGCAAACGCTTGGATTCTTGACTTATAACAAATAGCGCTTTTTATAATTCAGAAAAAAAAGATTTAAAACATTATTGAATTTTACATGAAATGAAAGCATTTGTTAGATTTGTAGTGGCTAAGAAATTATATAAAGTTGTATTCTTAAATTTTAATAAGGCACATTCAAAATATTCTTAGTATTTGGTATTCCATATTGACTAAATAAACGTCAAAAATTGCCATTCATGTTCATAAATCGTCTCGGCGTTCAGTTCTACACATTTACGATGGGATAAACATTTTTAAATATAAACTGGCTATAGAAAAAATAATAAATTAATGTCAGAAAAATATTTCATATCTTGCTTAAAAGCCAATTAGAAGACAGAAATCGTATTCCTATCCGACTTTAATAAAGTTATTTTACTAAACCCTCTTAAAAATTGAAAACTCAATTTAAGAATAAATTTTTATTGACGTGAAACAAACTCAAAATTCTAAATCATATTAGTTATATGATCATACGACTACTTCTTCTCAAAAAATTGTATATGGATAAATAACAGTGAGTTGAATTAAAATTTATTAAAAACAACTTTATTTAATAGACAGGATAATTGATATTGTACTTGTTTTTATTCATAACGATTTTTATTTATCGCTACCTGATCTGATCTTATACATTTTTATGAATCTTAGAATACAGTGATTATTTATTTATTTTAAGTTCAGCGGCTAAATCAGTTTCAAAATATTAAAAAAATATGCTAAAAATTTTTTAAATACTTTATAGAAATAATTTTTAACAATTTGAGGTACTCATGATTAAAAAATTAACTTTTTATAGGTAGGTATATAAAATACAACTTTGAACTCAAAAATATTTTAAGAATTATTTATTAAAGGTTCTCTTTAAGAGTGTAATATTAAAATTATAAAACAAAAGCAAAAATTTCAGTTTTTATAATAAATATTTTTATATAAATACATAGACATTATAAATTTTATTTCAAGTACCATAAATACCAAATATTTAAGGCCTGATTCAGTGAAATTTGTATGAAAATTACTCAGTTTTTAAATATTTTTTTTTAATGATATGCATGCATATCGTACAAATTAAATTAATTAATTAATTAAATGGCAAAACTAAAATCTATAAATCTATAAAATCTATATAAAAAGGATGAGTTCGACGTTCATAAACTTCTAACCAAAGTTCTATAGTTTAGTTTTGATTTTCCCACTCATATGAAGTTAATTTTTGCGACTGTAGGTCAAGAGCTCTAATTTCATTTGTTGATAAATTTATTATTTATTCTTAAAATGTTCATATAATTTTCCTTTTCTATTTTCAAGCTATTTTTAGCAGAAATAAATTAGTACATTTTAAATTTGAAAAAGCTAAAAAAGCAAGATATTTTAACAATTCCCACATATTTGCAAAATGTTTTCCCCTGGCAATGAACAACATATTTGAATTGCAAATTACCTATGCAGAGAAAAAAATAAGAGAATCTATAAATTTCAACAATTTATTTACTCTTTAAGTTAAGTTCAAGTTTCTATATTCTGAAAATCCAGTATTAGTAACGGTTCTCATTCATAAAAAAGCAAAAACATAAAAACTTAACAACACTGACTTTAAATACACAAAGCCAGAATTGTAATACGATCAGTTGGATGAAGCGTTTGCTAAGTTTCGTATCGATTGTGTGAGTTTAGTAATTGTAGATACAATTTGATTCGCATCGCGGTTTAAAACAACAAAAAGAAAAAACAAAAAAACAAGCTATCGCAAAATACAAAACAACAAAAAGTATACTTAAAAAAATAAACAGAACTAGTCAAAAACAAGTCAACATTTCATTAGTTTATAAACATTGTGTGAGCTGGTAGCTGTCCATACGGGTTTAAGAACAAGTTTAATTTATTATACTTTAGAACACAATTTAAATTTGATTTAATATTTTAAATTAAAACAAGCGATGAGAATATTTAAATATTTCATGCATCCATTTACGTTTACACTTTTGGCTGTCATTCACACGTCATGGTCAGTGGATTTTAAGACAAACGACAATTTACTAAGAGATACACTAGTACAAAACAATGATAATCACTGGAAAACCCCAGCGGACGGCGTGCGTCATACGAATCCTTTGTTGTCGAAATTTTCACGCACTACAAAACAAGTAGATGAGAGGATTTCTGATATTATTGCTGAAAATGTTTTGCATTTTGGTCATACTTTGGGCTTAGAGTTGGCTGCTTTGGATCCCTATGCTACGAGAAGTGAAATCTTCTCACCACTTAGCATTATGGGCGCTTTATCTCTGCTAACGTTGGGTGCTAAGGGCAGAAGTTATCAGGAATTAAAACAATTGCTTGGCCTTGATTCTGATAGTGAACTCATTCAAAATCCCAATAAATATCACGAAGAATTTGGCCTAATGCTAAATGACTTGCAGCATACAAACGTGAATATTGGTGGTGTTAATAAGCGTTCAAATGCCAATTGGCGTTTTACTACACTAAAAACGGCACCGGTACGTGCAACAAATCATGTTAAACCTTTAGTGGAGCATATTATCAAAGTGGCAAATGGTTTATTTGTGCAAAGCGGTTATACGTTAAATCCCGATTATACGTGAGTATAGTTATAAATATTTACTAGAGAATTTTACAATAAACAATAATAGATGAAATTATATCAGAGCTGCAAATTAATTAATTTCATTTTAGTTTGATTTATTAAAATCTGAATTAAGAATTAAAAATCAAAATTGACAAATATCGTAAAACTGTTTGCACCATCTCAATAAACTCCGATAATATTCTGACCTTTTCAATACGAATTTTTTAATTTGGGTAAAAATTTCACTTTTTATTAAATACATTTTAAGCTTGAGGTCACTTTTGGTTTTTTTTTTAAAGATTTTTTTATTTTTATATAAATATAATTAACTCGATATTTCGATTTCCTTCGGAAATCTTTTTTAGGAGTTATTTTAATATTATAACAAATTTTCTATGTGTAAAAAAAATATTTTTATATAAGTTTGAAAGGGGTTGGTTGACAAAATTGAAAAATATGTTTTACAGAAAAATAATTTTAAATTTTCGATAATATACAAAGTATACAATTTTAACAGAAATATACTGTTCAATGTTATTATCGAAAATATTGTAAATAAGTAAATAAAAAAACTCAGTATTTCTTATTATTGTTTATTGACCTTTTTTCTTGAAGAAGCTAATCAAAGAGTAGCGAAATATTGAAATAAAATTTAAATTTTTTATAAAAAGACCTAAAGGTTAATTAATATACTTTGATATAAATATCATCATATATATATATATAATTACCAAGATAAAAAAACTCAGGTTTTAAAAGTAGATAGATATGGTATACGATTTTAGGCAATAAAATAATAAATCTCTTATACTTCGGAAACTTAATATGGCTACAAAAAAGAGAAAGCTACCTTATTCTCAATGTATCAGTGATGATATTTTTATTTCTTCACATTTTACACTCCTAATTAAACAATTAGGATATGAAAATTGTATTAAAAGATTAGAGGAAATTAGACACTGTCCATCACTATAGCAAGGAGTCTTATCTCACAAAATTTAAATCATTTAAATAACAACATAAATTATTATTAAAAAGTCAATTAAAGATTAGGAAGAAACAAATATTTTTTTGATTTGATTACGTTTAAGAATTTCTGTTGTTATTTTGAGGTTATTTGAATAAATTCTTGGTAAAAGAATCATTTATTATAAAGTTTAATTTTCTGAAAATTTAGCTCCTGTTCTAAATTTTTGTAAACATTGTCAAATTATCAATTCAATTATTTCATACATATAAATACTAAGCGTATTTAATTTACCACTAAAACTTTGCCATTCATAAAATTCTTTAATTTTCTATTTATCTATTCACATAATTACAAAATCAGAGTTCATTTATATTTTACAAAACAATCATAATGCCTTCATACCATACATACATATGTATGTATTAAAATTTTCTTACCGTTTCAATTATCAGTTTTAATATTTATTTGTATAAAAAGTTCGTAAAAGTTTTTTTTCATATTCATCTACTTTTTTATCACTAAACCAAATAAATAAAATACATACATATGTATGTATCTATAATTGTTAAAAAGCCGATATTCGTGCCAAAATTTAAAAATTTATTTTAAAAACTTAATTTAAATTTGAATTAACAATAGATTTCCGTTAGTTTTTGTTTACACATTTTTTGATGACAAATGATTATTTTAATTATTGTACGAGTGACAAATGAATTTAGTTTTGAAATTATTGTAAATAGTTTTTTATTTTATTTTAATTGTTTAAAGGGATAAATAACCTTGAATGTGCATTTTAATTGACAGTACAAATAGAAACTATAAAATTTTTGTTGAATGTTTAAATGAGAAATTAAGACTTAAGCACACGTAACATTTATTTTTGTGTATGAAAAGAATACATACATACATATGTATGTTTTTTCTTTAAAAATTGTTAAACAAATATTGTCCGGATTTTAACAATTAGCATTGAAATTTAAATGAGTGTGCTTGAACCATTCTTCTTTATTGTTTTTATACACACCACCAAAAAAGATGGAAATTATATACATACTATATATTAAGTTTGTCATTCCGTTTGTAACACATCGAAATATTGAACGTAGACCCAAAAAGTCTATATATTATGGGTCCTTCTTAGATTCTTAGACGATCTAGCCATGTCCGTCCGTCTGTTGAAGGTACGATATAGCTTCGAAAAAAAAACACATAGAACAATTAAATTTTTACCAAACATTGATCCACCGAAATGTTTTGTATTACAAATTGGCATAATCGATCCAGTAGGATCCTAGTTACATTTATACCAAAGTTTCCTCGATTTTATGACGATCGGTCCATATTTGACCTTAGTTCCCATATAAAGTCCACTTCGAAAAATTACTAATGAATCTCTTATAAAAATCACTTTTAAGTTGTTATTCAATACAAATAATTCAGATATACATATAAATCATCGTACAGAATTTCATGATGATCGACCCATAATAGGTCATATCTTCCTTACGAGGACTACCCCCGAAAACCCATTAACCTACACAAAAATCCATATCAAACCGAATTTTTACACAGATCAGTACATACATACATACATACATTACATACTCGTGTAAAAATTTTACTATTGACTTTTGTAAAAGTTGGCCCATAATTAGCCATAACTCCCATACAAATTTCACATCCGATAATAACCACAGAGTATACAGAGGTGACAATTTTGATGTTTCAAAAAGCCAAAACCAATTTCCTTGGGGTTTTTAGTACCTAATTTATTGTGTGTTAAAGTAAATCGCTTTATGTAACACGCTGCAAAAATATAAACAAAGTACTGTTCTGAAAGAAAGAGACAAATATAAATTTTCGATTATAACTAGAATATGCATACATTTTTTTTACATAACGTTATTGGAATAAAATTCAGCCAACATATTGTATGTACCTAAAATAAGTAGAAGTTACGGTATAATATTTTATAACGTTCGCCCCATATTCGGCACAGCCGAATATTTAATCCCCTACTTGTTAAAGTATAAAATCTAGAAAATTTATTAATTTAATTGCCATTTTTACTTATTATTATATTTCCTCTCTTTCACTTTTTTAGTCAAGTCCTACAATCTATATACGAATCAGAATTGCAAGAATTGGACTTTCAGACTAGAAGCAGAGAGGCCCGCGATCACATTAATGAATGGGTGGATAATGCTACTTTTGGAAAAATTCCCCAAATTATTACCGGCGAAATAGAGAAATCAACAACTATAATTCTTGCCTCTGTTCTGTACTTTAAAGCATTTTGGGAGACTTCATTCTTTCCCAAAGCCACACAAGAAGATTATTTCTATCCCGATGGTGTCAACAATCCACCCATTAAAATACAAATGATGCCTACTGGAGGAATATTTCCCTTTTATGACGCCAAAGAATATGATTGTCGTATTATAGGTCTACCTTATAAGGGCAATGAAACCACTATGTATGTAATACAACCCAATAATTCCACTCGCCAAAGATTAAGAGACTTGCAGCATGTTTTAAATGCGCATAAAATTAATGGTATGATTGATAATATGGAACGTAAGACTACGGTAATGGTGTTTCCAAAAATGCATTTTACCCGTAGCATGAATTTGAAATCAATATTAAAAAATATGAATGTTCATGATATATTTATAAATGGTTATAGTGATTTGTCATTGATTGCAAGATCCAATTATAAATCACCAGCTTCTGCTCCGACTTCCTTACAAGTACCTGCACCAGCACCAGTTTTTGAACAATTTGCCCCACCAAGAGTTGGTGCTGTATCATTCGAGTCCATAGATCGTAAAATACCTATTTATGAAAGGAAACATATTTTAGATAGACATGCTGAACCGGCTCTTATTTTCTCCTCTAGATTTGGAGAAACTGAGGATTCAAGTAATAATACTATGGCTGTAACACATAACAAAACCTTGGACTCAGTGGAAATGTCCTCCTCCACAACTGAAAAGCCCTCAACTACTAAATCATCAAATAAACGAGAAAAACGTCAAGTTTCTACTAATAATTATCCCGATCCTGCCACAGCTGCCCTAATGAATTTAGAAGCAAATCGATACAAACCCGATTCATATCGCGCCGACCTTTTCGTAGATGACATTATACACAAAGTCGACTTTTCCGTGGATGAACAAGGCACTGAAGCGGCTGCTGCCACTCTCACCTATTTACATCGATCTGGCACAGATGTCGTTTTTCGTGGTGACACACCGTTCCTAATACTCATTCGCCATGATCCCACAAAATTGCCTCTATTTTATGGTATAATTAATAAACCGGAATTGTGAGTGAATGTGTGAAAAACACACATTTAGAAGACTTGATTGATTTTTTGTTGTTGTGATGCAAAGATACAATTTTTTAATATTTCTATTGTTGATGACTATATTAGTAGCATTTATTATTAATAATTAAGTTATGAGTATACAAAACATTCTTTTTGGTACTATATTGTATAACAATATATTTTTTATAAACTTAAGTATTTTGAATGTGCATTAAATTAAAAAAAATAATCATTAAAAACGTAAAACAATTTGTGATTTTTTGTAATTATCAACATACAGTAGAGCAAATTGGACAATAAATTGCAAATAATATTGAGAGGTAGATAATAAGAAAAGAAAAATGGATTTTAATATTATAATAAAAAATTATCAGTAGTATTTCATAAAAATACTTTTGCAAAATGGAGGTCCCACGAAGGTATGGGGTCTTCATAACATACGGACAGTTAAACAACATCCATGACCTCAGATTATAAGCCTTATTCAACGGATCGTTGTCCTGGTAGAAATGGTAGTTGCTGTTAAGAAACAGCTTTTTCTTAAATACTGGAAAATTTGATTGTAAAATATCCAACTAACCAATATGCATTAAGGTAACCCAACCCATTACCGAACCTTCAGACTGCATTACTGTAGGTTTTAGATTTTTGATGAAATGCTGTTTTGGATTACGTTCGTTCATATGTATTGGATTAAAACAATATTATTAATTTTTGTATGAATTTGCCACTAAATAAAAAATATGTTTTGTATGTAGTTTGACAACTGAATGACAGCTTAATTTAGAATTAATAAAAATAAAGCTTAAAAAGGGGGGTTTTCAAGGAAAACTTTGGTTTTCAAAATAAAAATTATTACAATTAGTTTGTATTGAGAAGAGTAATATGGTGTTCACACATGCATTTTTAATTGAAATTTTTAAATTAACGCCTAATTGAATTCAATTATACATACAAAATGTCAATTAAGATAATTGCTTTATTAAGAGTTAATTGTTCTAATAATTATTAAAATTCAAAATACAACCCTGTGACAAGTAATAACTAAAATGGCAGTTGCTTCGCTTTTAAATTAACAAAGTATATTTTTAGGCTGAAAATTATAATATTACAACAAAATACAGTGCACTAGGGAAAATGTCAACTGATTTAAACCGTGGGTGTTGACGTTTAACAAATTAAAAAAAATCTGTTATTTTTTTTTCTGCTGTTTTTTTCTCTCCAACACTTGGAAGAGAGCCTTCTCTCTAGTCCCGGTTTACATTATGCGATTCTTGCTTTGTAGGCGAGAGCGGTGAGTCGTACATGCATATTTTAATATGACTCACCGCTCTCGCCTACAAAGCAAGAATCGCAGCGACAAAAATTTCATAATGTAAACCGGGACCTATTTATTTCATAAAATTTTAGAGTAGGTAATGTAAAAAAGGGTTGACGTTTTGGGATGTTGACGTGAACGAGCGTTGACGTTTTCCCGATTGCACTGTAATTGTATTCTTTTTTGTCAACTGCTGTCAATCGCTAATTAAATTAGCAATATTGAACAAAATTAACCAATAATTGACTCAATTAAAAATGCATGTCTGAACAATAATTAATATCGGACAGTTGTCCATTACGATCAATTCAATTCAATTTTGTCAAATTGGCAGGTCTATTTCGTTACACACTTCACGGATTTTAAGTTTCAAGGTTGTAAATGGCCTCGTAGAGGGGATAAAAAAATCCCCCGTTGGGCATCCAGAAAATTTTTTTCCTCGTGGTGAATTGAAAAGAGTGGTGAAAAAAAGGAACAAATCTAGTTTACCGACGCAGCTCCAAATAAAAAAAGGTACGTAGGGTGATAGAAAATTGAAAAATAAGAAGACAAAATTAAATAAAAATATTGGCGCAAACGCTTAGTTTTCGAGTTTTCATAGAAATACGTGATTTGGCTAAAGTTCAGCTTAAAGGGCAACGAAAAAAAATAAAAAAATGCCAAATTCAGAATAAATAAAAAAAAAACAAAATTAAAATTTAAGGGGGCTGAGGCTGCTCCAAGCACCCTGGAACCAAAAAACTGCCCCAAGAATCGTCAAATCGCCACCAAACAGAAAAGCGTCTAAATGATAAATCGTCAAATCTGGCAGCCTTGACAGCTTGTTGTCCAGCTGATTCAATTTCGCAAAATTTAAAAGTTACTAAGAAAAAGAATCAACAAAAATTATTTAAATTTGTTATTTATTGATGATAATAAACTACTGTTGAGCAAAGTTCCCTAATTAAAACCAAGTTCTACAATTATACAAAATGAGTAAGTAAACATTTTTATTAGAACTCATTGTTCAAAATGTGGTAAAAATATTATTTTTAGGTTTTATGCCCGATTCTGATAGTGAAGATGAATTGCCGCCAGGTTGGGAAGAACAAGCCACTGATGAGGGGTTTGTTTGTTATGTTAAGTAGGTATTCTGTTTTTATTAACAATAATAGAAAAATTGCATTATTTTCACATTACAGCCAACAAACAAAATCAACCCAAATGACACATCCTCGCACAGGGCGCACTAAACGTTTAAATCGTGAACTACCTATTGGTTGGGAGAATCGTTATGACGAACAAACTAAAAAACATGTATTCTATAATAATATGACTCAACAAACTACGAATATAGATCCCCGGTTGGCCTTTGCCGCCGAGGAGCCACCCATGAATATTGCCCAAGTGCGTCAACGTTTTGATGGCAGCACCACAGCTTTGCAGATTTTACATGGCAAAGACTTACATGGCCGTTTAGCAGTGGTAACAGGTGCTAATTGTGGTATTGGATTTGAGACAGCACGTTCCTTGGCATTTCATGGCTGTGAGGTGATATTTGCTTGCCGTAGCCGTTCCTCAACTGAGGCGGCTATAGAGCTTATAGCTAAAGAACGTTCGGCGTGTCGTAACCGTTTGAAGTGGTTGGAATTGGATTTGGCTTCCTTCAAAACGGTATGCAACTTTGTTGAGGAAGTGAAAAGCAGTGTTAAGTA
This sequence comes from Bellardia pandia, assembly GCA_916048285.2. NCBI lineage: Eukaryota > Metazoa > Arthropoda > Insecta > Diptera > Calliphoridae > Bellardia > Bellardia pandia. The sequence goes on along the minus strand of OU696530.1, from coordinate 25,547,454 downwards.
AGAGTTGCTATTTAAATTGTTTTTGGATTAGAGATTATATTAATCACAATTGTAAATGTTTTCTTGCAGACACATCGATTATTTAATCTTAAATGCTGGTGTATTTGCTTTACCTTACAGTGTGACAGAAAATGGCATTGAAACAACATTCCAAGTTAGTCATTTATCACATTTTCATATAACTTTACAATTAGAATCCTTATTTGATCATAATACACGCATTCTGGTGCTTTCGTCGGAGTCTCACAGGTAAAAATAGTGCAATTGTAACATTTCACACAAACTAAAGAAAACCAAAACATACCTTAGGAAGATGTAAAATGACAGTGGCGTGGTGAAAAATTATGAGTTCAAAATTAATTACATATTGAAATGTATTCAGTCTGAACAACGAATTCTGTAAAACTTTGGTGTTTTCATTTACTTTACATTTGGATTTATTTATTTCTGTAAATAATATAAAAGAATTCGTAACTTCTGAAGGACTAACGAATTAGTCCTTTGATTTAACTATACATATTAAGAATTTGGGGCTTTGCCAAAGTCGAAAGAAAGTTCGAAATTTTAAATTTGTTTTCCCTAATTTTACTTTTGAAATTGCGAAAAAAATTTTAATCAAAGAAAAAAATAAATTATATTGCGAACATAAATTTTATCTACAAATGAATTTACCAACTTTTAATATACACTGTCAGAAAAAATAAAGTGCGGTTTCAATTATTTCCCGTTTTTTTAAAACATGTATTTATTATTTTCTAATAATTATAAATAATAGTTTTATTTTTAATTCAGTTACTATTTTATATAGATGGGGTGTCACAATGCCATGGGACATAAACCATAATGGCTATATGTCTCAATATAAACGGACATAAAGCTATAATTTGGATATGGCCTTAAGTCTCATACCAATTTTAGTGAAATGAGACATAAAGCCATTATGGTTTTATGACCCATTTGATTGCAAACACTATTTTTTCGTTGGGAGCTATTTCATTTCTCTTAAAATTGCATTTTAGTGAATTATGATGGTTTTGTAACGGTTCTTAAAACTGTCTTAAAGCAAGTAGCTGCAAATACAGGGAATCTTTACTATGCGAAGCCGGTGTATACCATGGAGGAGGAAATCATTACGCCCGGCCGTCAAAAAGTTAAGCCTTTTTTTAACACCTTTAAATGAGATCTGCTTTTGATATATTAGTATGTACTTGTTAAAAAACTGGAAAATACTATGTTATATACAAATTTGTGTTGTATATAAAATTATATAAAATTATAAGAACTATACTTCTCAATTAATTTTTGTTAAAATTTCAATAATAATGAAATGTAAATGTGTTAAATTAACCCCCTGGCCCACGATGTCGAACGACAACGTTCGCTTAGATAAGACTTATGACCGTGCGTCTGGCCGGCAGACTGCCCATATAAACCTAATGTACAAAGTGCAATTCGCAATTATGAAGATATTTTGATACATGATATTTTTCGGCCCAAGGACGATTGGGACTGAATTTGGTTGAAGCCGCTTCATTATTTCAGCTAGCCTACACACAAAGGTGCTCCCGAAATCGGTCATAAATTATTTTATACACCTATATAAAATAAAATCATACATAAATACAAATTTTGTGCAGATCAGTCCATAATTGTCCATAGCTCCCAGATAATGCCCACTTCCGAAAATAACTTTAACGAGCATAACTATGGGGTGCCACATAGATTAGACGATAGAGTGCTGAACTATCAGTATGAGGGTTCGATTCCGCCAAAGACTCTGGGTATTTTCTGCAGACAAGCAAAGATGCTGCGCAGTTTTGTGTTTGTTTAAGAAATAAAAAAAAATCGTTGATGTCCAAATAATATTTAACAAATATGTTTTATATATTCACAAATCATTAGGCCAAATTTTATGATGATAATTAGTCATAGCTTCCATATAGTGCCCATTTACGAAAATCACTTTAACGACCAAAAATCGCTTAAAATTTTTGGTATTCAAATAAAATTCAACACAAATAAGTTTCATATGCATATACAGAAATCAGTAATAATAGTCAGTCCATAAGTAGTGAAAGCTGTCACATAAGACCTACTTCTGAAAATTACTTAACTTTTAAAAGTGATTATATCGAGATAAAATTGAACAAACATAATATTCACATATATTCCCAGAAGTAATGCCATCAAATTTTCGGACGATTAGTCCATAATAAGTCATAGTTCCCATATAGTTCTGATTTCTGAAAAACAGTTTCTGCACATATACTGGGTGTAGGGTATTTTGTGGTCGGACTTTACCAACTATACTTTCTTACTTGTTGTTTTTAGGTTTATATCCAGAATTCCAGACTTCCATAACATGGACATAGGAGCTGTATTTCTTCTCTGGCATATGTCTACATAACACATAACACATTTCTCCATCTACTCGACAAATTGGACAGACACCAGGGGGCTTATTCTCTATTGCGATGCGAAAGTCATAGCGATGAATTGCGATCCGAAAGGTATTTGGTATTCTGTAAGACTTTTGCATTCATAATCGAAATTCATTTCAGTATGTGGCAACACTGTTCAAAAGTAAAGAAATAAACGTCAAATTTATTTGGTTTGTGAAAAGTTTTACAAGTTAAAAAATTACTGGTTTTAACTAAAAATATACTCGTATACTTTAATTTACAAAAACAAAAAAAAAAAAAAAAATGGAAAATTGTGTTATTCGCAAAAATGGATTCTGTTGCACTTAGGTATACATACATACATATATTTATTTTTCAGCTTTATAAAAAATTTTAGGTTGAATATTTCAAATTGGCGCGTCTTGGTGGTCTTATTGTTCGTCTCCCTGAATGAAATTTAATTATTAAAAGCAAATAATCTATTAGGTACCACAACAATAAGTGCTTTGCGAATGCTGTTTTGCCATCGAATGAATTTTGCTATTTTTGACATTGTTTTCGCAATTAGAATTCCAAGTTGCCACCTTTTCGCATTTCAAATGCGATAAAACAAAGTACTTTTCGCAATAGAGAATAGCAACTGTCCGCTTTTATGTATTTTCGAGCAGTATTTATTTTCGCATCGCAATACAGAATAAGCCCCCAGATTTTCACCAAATTTTCCAGGTGTAGAAGTTTTTATAAGCAATACACGTTCTGGTTGCTTAATATAGGTACCTTCTCCGGTCTACGGGGTTTTAATCCAGCTTTCTGAAGCTTATTTCTAATTGTGTGGCCTAATTGCGTTTTGTTTGCTTTTACGTATTCCACACTGATCAAACCGTGTCGTTGTTTTATACTTCATGCTTCCTGCCCTTTGTCTCTAGTTTTACTTTTCTTTGAATAGTTTGAAAACTTTTGACTCATGGGGAACGACGTTCATGTTTCACATTCAAACGGTATCAATTTCTGTACCTCAAAATATAGTATAGAAATTCATACCGAGAACCCCGTGACGACGTATAACAAATTTTTAAAGAGAATAATATTTTATTTTGGGAAATTAATTATTGAATTAAAATACTTTTGATGGATTCCTAGTAAATAACAATAACTTTTATAAGTATAGATAGAACAAACAAATATGAAATTACATACATACTCATATGTAGTTGGCTTTTGTGTAAGCATTTATTTATATTTATTGATAGATATTTTTATAATTTTACTGACTTACACCTTCGTAAACATGAACAACTTCGAAAACGTGAACACGCTCGGTTTTTAATAGTTCACGTTACCGCGAGTCTACTGTATTACATTTAATATATCGATCGATATTTCTTTCCGCTTAGTTTTTCTTTCTATGTAAAATAACAGTGGGACAATTTAAATTTTTTGATAATAATTTTTTGTTTTATACCTTAATTTATTAAATTTCCTTTTTCTTGTATTAATATGTATAGAAATTTCGGCATTAAGTGGCCTTATTCTAAATTACATATTTTTATTTCTTCTGCTCCTTCGATTTCTTTTGCTTCCGTCATATGTGTTTGCAAAAATTTGTCCATTATAAATGAAGTTCATAAAGATATAAAAAATTTTGAGGGCTTACTTAGACCACCTTCGCTTAGGCGATTAACCCATGAGTAGATCATGTCCTTTAGAGGATTAACAGCAATGCTAGGTTTTGTATTCCAAGCCACTATACTGCAGGTTTTCCAGTTAAATTTCGTCATTTTCTTTTAGTAGTACGTCTTCTTTGATGACAGGCTTGATATTCTTAAGTATAGCACCTTAAAAAATAAAATTAATAATAAACTAACCTATACTGTGCTATATCTTTGGGGAAACTGTAATAGGTTACAGATTTTGCAGCAGCTAAAAAAATATTAAATCTTTTTTAAAAACATTGATTATTTTCTCTTTTAGTACAATTTCTCACTTATTTTTAATGTTATTTTGCTTGCATTTGCCCACTGCATACTTCATAAAAAAATTATTGCCAACTCTCAAAATTTTTTTTATAAGAAAATCAAAAATCTTAGGGATTTCTTTATTTCTATCATTTTTGTTTTATACATATGTACTAACATAAAGGTATGAATGTTTTGATCACGTTCTATTTTCATGTTTGAGCTTTAAACATTTCTATTATAAGAAAAAAAGTGTTATGGCCGAATTCTCAGTCATTAGTTAACCATTGGTAAACTAATATACTAACTGTTCTTTAACTAATACTTGTTATTCTTATGGCAAACTAAGCATTGCGAATAAAGAATCATTAGTTAAGCCTTTGTCATTAGCTAACTAAAGACTGTGAATTCGGACATTAGTGTTTTAAATTTCTTCCAATAAATAATGTTATTATTTGCTATGAGTCTCCAAAAAGCGCCATTCCTTATTTCAATTATTATTGATAATTTTTCTTTCCAAAATCTAGTTTTAAACAATTCCTGCAATTATTTTTATTTAACAGTGTGCTTGAAAAAGTGGGTGTTTGGTTTAGGGTTTCTTTTTTAACAAAAAAATCAGGCAATAATCGGTCAAACTATTTTGTTCGCGAACAAATTTTCGATTAATTATGCACCTAATTCTGTTTTTACACGGCTTGAAAATCAACAAATTTTAAATTCTTTTACACGATTTTTTTACACATTTAGCACGATTCCAAATCTTTTGGACTTAATTTTTTTTGGTTAAATTTAATTTTTGCGAAATATGCTCATATCACAATTTCCTTTTTGTGGATACAAGCAAATTTACTGGTTAAAGCTTATAATACATTTGTTTACATTACTTTAAAGCTTAGAGTGCATATCTTTTTTTTACAATATTACATACATATAAACCTGAATAGTTGTTCTTCTAAAATTCTTGTTTTTCACTATTTTCAATAGGTTTTAGAGATAAGGTACCAATCACCTATTTTGCATACGATCAATGTTTTTTACACGTGGTTTCCTGTTTTTTGAGCTTTCGTTAAAGAACGAATTCAAAAAAAGGAATAAGTTTTAAAAAGATTAAACAGGAAAACTAGCAAAATACGGTGGATTATTTTACAGTTCAGTTCCCTGAAGGTTTGAAAACACCACATTTTTAAGAGGTGATTACAAATATGACTATATCATTCTTCAGCTTTATCTATAATGTTCAATTCCTAATCCATAACCTAAAAAGACATCTCTCGTTGCAATACCCTATATATATTTGCACTTGTTTTAAGAATGAATAAAGCTTTGCAGTAATAAAGTAATAAATTTGTTGTCTAGTGTGCCAAAGAGCTGACGATGATGACTAATTCACTCACGTTTCATGATTATATTGACGTCGACGATATGTATGAGTGCGAAAATTATCATAGGTCAGTAAAATTTAAACAATATCTCGACAGCTACGAGTAGACTGTATAGTAGCTACATGTTTTCAATAATTGTTTATATGTACATACATATGTTTTATTCGCAGAATTGGTAAAAAATTGTTGTTTCGTTTTGTGAAATACACCGAAGATTTTTTCATTAGCAACAATGTAGCGCACTGGCATACGTGCATCTCTCAACGAATCCGCAAACAATTTGCGGTCGATGACGATGTTTCTTTGCTGTCTTATTGTTTTTTACCTCTTTTGAAGATCAAATAAAAATGCTTTGGATAACAAACTTTTTTGGCTGTACAGCAAATTAACCAAATTTTTTTTATATATACATATGCATGTACATACAAATGTCTAAAGAAGAACTATTTGATAATAAAAGTAGCAAAACAAGAAATGATAAAAGAAACAGCAATAAAAAGGGTGGTTTGATACATAAATATTGTATACATACATATGTATATCTACTTGTTTAATAAATATGTACTAAAAATATAAGCTTCTTGGTGGACTTTTTGTATATGATTATTTGTATGGTTATTCTGTTTGCTGTATTCCACAAAATTCAAGAGCAACACCACCACCATCACCACCGATATGCCAATACAACAAACACAGTACACAACACTTGCTGGAGCTACGTGAGTAATTCAACGTTCATCATTAAACAGCAAATTCGGTGCTGTGTTTGTTTATATGGAACGTACCTACTCTGACAAACAAAAAACAATTAAAGCAAATTTTTTTTAGAGAAGTCGAAATATATAAAGTTGGAAAAAAAATTATTCAAAAAACAAACATTATGGACATTTGCGGCCTCAAATTACGACATTCGTTTAGTATGTATATGTATTACGAAAGCAGATTTCAAAGGTATTCTATATGTGAGTTGATCTTTGAACGTACGAATAACTTGCCTTATTTGTTTATGATGAAATGTAACATGCTGCTGCTGCATTTTGAATGTTCCCAAAATATAGTATTACAGCCTTGTTATCAGTATAATGCATTTCTTGTCGTTTAAACCCTTGCAAAACTTTACCATAAGCCGAATAAATCGGCATTTTAATAGTAAGTTTGTGAAGTTGTGGTTTAACTATTTTCGACACATGGCTTCCAAGCTCATCTGCTATTTCGTTAACCATTATGCCACCATGACCTAGTACTCAACACAGACGAACGAAGTGCTTTATTAACCCACATAGGTCACTCTGACACAAATATATTTGTGTTCAGCCAGAACATGATAATTCGGTTATTAAGAATGAATCATTCAATTAGCAATAAATTCGTGTTTTTACTGATCTTAGTGTCATTACTGTAAAAGATCATTTTCGTGATCGTATGATTCATCCCATAATTTATAGCTTATAAACAATTTTTAGCAATATAAGGATTCGGACTTAAAAATAATTAATTATAAGAATTAATTCATGTCGAAAAAAACTTAATTAATGGCAAATCATCATAATTTTGCCAAAAAAAAAATCCACGATTCTTTTGCAATATCACTTCTTCTAAAGTAATTTTTTAAGTAATAAACAAATGAAATTAGTTAAATATATACATTCCATCATAAATATAAATGAATACTATTTATTTACTTTATTTAGTTTTAAAAAATTGTATTGTACTACTTGATTGTACTGATCCTGTAATGATCTTCTCGACTACGTGCTGTATGAATTGAAAATGTCTCATGATATTATTACCAAACTAAATCTACCTAAAATACGTATAAAATAATAAATAAAGAAATGCACCTTATTTAAAATAAATGTTATTATGATCTGATCGCAGATATTTATTGAACGTGTAACAGTGCCCATTAATATACATGGACATATTCTACATACATTATCAGTTTTTTTTTTATATAACATTTCACTTAAAATCACACAATTTATCCTTTTTTTTAGGTACTGTCTTAAATTAATCAAGAACAAAAAAAGTGGAATTAACGCGTTTTAAGCTAATGAATTTCTCTTCATGTTTTTATCTTTATCAAATACACAACAAAATTAAAAAAAAATACATATGTACATATGTACATATACAAACAACAATAACAATGTGCGCACATTCAAACTAACTGTCGTACTGTGTAACTCAAACGTTACAAATATGCACAGATTTCATTACAAATAATATCGTAATGCAATCTGTTCAATGTATATAGGTATAAGTAGTTTTTTTTTCATTACTCCTCTCGCATACTCATAAATACTCGTATGTGTATATATACATACTTTTATTAATTGTGCGTAGTAGTCCATACTTGCAAAGAAACAGAAATTAGCTTATCACGTTACGATCACGTGATGTGTAAAACAACACACACTTTTGACAAACTGCCCAAGATACAGAAGAAACAAATACGAAAAGCGACAACAATATAACTGAAAATAAACGAAAATCATTTGACAGGTATTGAAAAAGAAAAACAAAAAAAAAATTATTAAGTTTAAGTACTGTTGCAGATGTCATAATATGGTCACCACTTTAATTAAGATTATATTTAATACTTTTTCCATTTACGAACTCGTTATATTATTATTAGACATTTAGGTAAAATTTTTCGAAACGCAATTGGAATTTCTCAAAACCACAATATTTTGGCATGATTTAGATAGGCTCATAACAATCAGATGAGCACAATATTGAATACACAAAAAAACCTAAATCCATCAAATATCCTCCAGTGTCGCCCTATCGCAAGGTATTTTTGACATCTAAAAAGGTTAACTGCGATGTTTTGGAAGAGTTATATTTATATTCTGGATCCGTATAAGCTCGTGATATATTTATGTATCTATCTTCATCTCTCCATATAAATATCAATTCAAAACCTCCGATCCGAATAAATTTTAGTAATTTTAATAAAATTAACATTAACAATTAACATTTGTACTGATTATTGCATATTTTGCCATCATTTACAATTTAAAAAAAAATTCATCTTTTTATGTAAACTGAATCCGAGTAAAGTTTTTGTTTTAAAAACGAATTCACATATTTTGGTGTTCTCTAAATTTAATACAAAACTTTAATAAAATGATTAAACAATAGGCTAGAAATATTTTCGAAATATTTGTCAAATTTCTATCAAAATTGTTTTTAAATGCTTTGGTATTTGAAATTAATGGCTTGCTCTTAAAGAAATGAAACTTGAAATGTAAAAACTATAATTTTCAAAAACACTGTCTGTGTTGGCTAGCTAATTACTATAGTTTGAAATAACCAAAATTGAGACAATTTTGATATCAAAATTACATTCCAATATACTTGAGCAATTACACCAAATTTTAAAATAAGTAAGGGTTTTGGAATAGTGACCACATATAGTTTTTATGACAATATTGGATAGAGGGAGACTCAGGCGGTACTGAACAGATTCTACACTTTGTGACTTTTCCGCAAATTATTCAATTGTATCACGAAAATCAGTGTTCTGTGAGAACGTATGGTTTTCAACATCAATCAATTTGATGAGCCGCTAATCATCATTCGGGTTCCGGACTTGTCAACTTGGGGCTGTGCTCAGTCTTTGTCAATAAGCCAGTTAAGATTGAAGACTTGAAAATAACCATTACTTGTGTCATTTTTGATATAACGGTGTCAATTTTGGAAATAGCGATTGAAAATTGGATATTTTGAATATTGCACCTACAGCGTAGTCGTGGCCAATATTTAAAGGGATTTATCTTAAAAAGGTAAATGTCAGAGATCAAATCAAAATGTAAAAGAATCGCCTTTTGTTTAGGATAGGTTAAACAGGCAGTCAATCAGGAGTTCAAAATTGTAACACGTGGGACCTCCATGGGTCGGTCCCGTTGTGATATTTGGAAAGAGAAGCTCAGATAGCAGATAATAAACTCAGGGACTGAACAATTTTAAGTCGAACAAAGTGTTCGACCAAGCCATCCTGATGCACGTATAAAGGATCTATCCTTCTGATGTCTATTTTCGTCAAGTCGTGCTGATAAAATTTGCACAGACTAATCTTTGATTCGCAAGGTCCGGACAGTGACAGAGACGATGGCGTACAGCCTTATCCTCTGTCTCATTATGACAATTTCTACAGAAGTCATTGTAGGGGCGATTAAGCCTTCTAGCATGCACACCGAACAGACAGTATCCTATGATCACTGCCAACACATTCCGTATTCGAAAACGTGTTGCAATTCTGCTACAGTTATATTTGGACTAAATAGCCCAAATGACATTTGTAGAGATCATCATGAACCCAACGTTTGCACGACGAAAGCGGAATTCCAACCATTTGATCAGTTTTCTCTGCTAGGAGTGAAGCTGCTGTTTGGCCAATGACTCCCTCAATGAAGCCTGAAGGACACAGCACTGGTCCGGTAGCATAAGGTAAAAGCCACCCCTCACGCCTGAGTTCGATTTCCAGCCATCTGTGAAGATCTCTAAAATGTTCTCAGTAACCCTTTGTTTCCTTTTTAAAATTTAACATCGTAGAATGGTTTTAGTTTCACAAATTTCTATTAAAGAATATTTCAAAATATTTATTTGAAACATTGCTGATGTTAGTTGGTGGAATTTTTCATGTCTTTTGGGATGAAATGTGTTGACCGTTTGATGTATTCAATTTGTTGATTTGATGTTACGCCTCTATTCTTGGTTAATTTTTTACAATTATTTTTTAATAAAGTTTAAAAATAATTCCGTTTGATTACAATATTATGATGTTGATAAATATTTTAGCCGTTAAAAGTGTTCCAATTTTATAATGTTGATAAACGTGTATTTTCCTCTTTTTTTTAAAATAGAACAAGTAAGAAGTTATAAGTTTTTTTAAAATAGAACAAGTAAGAAGTCGGCCAAGCCTGACCATATAATACCCTACAGCCAGTATACAATATTTAAAAACAGATTTTCAGAAAGTAGCAATGACCTATTACACTGCTTTACAAATTTTTAATTTGGAAAAATACCAAGAACGCCACTTGCCTAGATAAGTTAATTGGGACCTCCTGAACACGAAAAACGCTGTAATTTTTTTTCTCTAAGTACCGTTTTTTAGATAACGGTACTTTTGTGTTTTTCGGTGTATGGTCCCATTCAAACCCTTGTGGAGCCCAACCGAAGAGCCCGATCGAGATGAATGGCATATCGTTGGAAAGGTAATCGAATGCCTTTTCCGCCGATATGCTGCAAATTTCTATCTGATAAGAAATAGCTGAGTTATGGCACCTCAAATTTCGAAATTTGCCTATTTTTTACGTTTTTTTCAAAAATTTTCTTTTTTATTTAATTTTTTTTCTACGTTACAGTTAATATCTGGAATGTTTTATTTTTTATCCAAATAGTTTATTTAATTACCAACATTTTAAGCGTAATTTGAAAAAAATCGGATGAAAAATAAAGTTTTTATTAAGGATTTTGTGGAACGACAATATTTTCATCTTCATTGCTTACACACTATATTCGGCGTCCACCAGTTTTGCAATTTGGGAATTTAAGTTTGGGAATTTACATTGAAACGACAATAAAAAAATAAAATTTGGGTTGGTTTTCAATACAAGTTCCCGGAATTACATTTTAATTTTAAAAACAGATGTGTTCAATCGATCCCAACGAATTTTGTAATGTTTGTGGTGTTCTTGTGAAAAAGAAATCACAACATTTGATGCGAAAAATTAATACGAACATTTTATCTGAAGCGTATAAGAATTATTTCGGGTTTCGACCTGCGTCTCTCGACAAACCGTGGACACCGAATAGTGCATGTAACAACTGCCGAACAATATTAAATAAAATTGGTAAGGGTCAAGAGTGTTTCTTCACATTTGGAAAACCAATGATGAGAAACCAGATCAACCATACAACAGATTGTTATTTCTGTTTAACGGAAAAAGCTATCGGACGTAGAAGTGAACCAGTTTATCCAGTTGTTAGCTCGGTGACGCTACCAGTGCCGCACTCAGTATCGTGCCCCAAACCGCAGCTGATTGTAGCGGGCCCCACAGAAATACGAAAAATAACAATACAAAATGATTCATCAGATGAGGGCAGTGAATTAGAAATGCAATCAAATAAGAAACTACATTTACTTACTCAGGCCGAGCTCAATGATTTGTGCCGAGATTTCTATTTGACGAAATCGAAATCTGAATTACTTACATCACAATTACAAGAGTATGGATATTGTGCTCCTGAGACACGTGTTACATATTACCGCGATCGCAGCACACAACTTGCACTTTTCTTCGCAAAAACGGCAAACTTTTGTTTTTGTGCCAACATATGCGGTCTTTTCAATGCTCTCCAACAAAATTATGACCCAGAGGAATAGCGTCTTTTTATGGATGGAGGAAAGGACAGTTTGAAGGCAGTCTTGCTTCATAAAGGTAATACGAAACCATCAATTTCAATCGGATATGGAAAATACATAAAGGAAAGATATGAAACAATAAAAGAACTTCTCGATCTCATACATTATGACCAACATCAATGGAAAGTTTGCTCTGATTTTAAATTAGTTGCCATACTATCTGTGAACGTACGCAAGGAGTGTACAATATCAAAAATGACCCACTCATTCCTCTGGAGAAGATAATACTTCCTCCATTACATATTAAGCTTGGGTTATTTACAAATATTGTGAAAACGTTGCCAAAAGACAGTCTTGCCATGATTTACCTTAAACAAAAATTTTCGAGAGCCACAGCGACCAAAATTGAAGCTGGTATATTTGATGGACCTCAAATTCGGGCTCTGTACGGTGACCAAGCATTTAATGACTGTTTATGTCCAGCTCATTTGGAGGCATGGGAAGCATTCCAGGACATCGTTCAAAACTTTTTGGGAAACTACAGAAGTCCTGATTACGCAGAGAAGATCGATACATTACTGCAAAAATTCAATGCCATTGGTAAGCGTTGCGTGAAAACATGTATATCAAAAAGGCCGTTATGATTTAAAATTTATTCTTTTTAACCTTTAGGTTCAAATATGACACCTAAATTACACTTCTTATTCAGTCATTTGGATATTTTCACCACCAACTTGGGCTCCGAAAGTGATGAACAAGGTGAAAGATTTCACCAAGAAATGGAAGAAATCGAGAGACAATACAAAGGCTGGTGGGACGAACAAATGATGGCGGACTATTGTTGGTTCCTCATTCGCGAAGATCCATCCGAAAAAAACGCAAGAGTTCAAGTCGCTCGTCATTTTAGCTTAAATTTTTTGAATTTACGCCGAATATAGTGTGTAAGCAATGAAGATGAAAATATTTTCGTTCCACAAAATCCTTAATAAAAACTATATTTTTCATCCGATTTTTTTTCAAATTACGCTTAAAATGTTGGTAATTAAATAAACTATTTGGATAAAAAATAAAACATTCCAGATATTAACTGTAACGTAGAAAAAAAATTAAATAAAAAAGAAAATTTTTGAAAAAAACGTAAAAAATAGGCAAATTTCGAAATTTGAGGTGCCATAACTCAGCTATTTCTTATCAGATAGAAATTTGCAGCATATCGGCGGAAAAGGCATTCGATTACCTTTCCAACGATATGCCATTCATCTCGATCGGGCTCTTCGGTTGGGCTCCACAAGGGTTTGAATGGGACCATACACCGAAAAACACAAAAGTACCGTTATCTAAAAAACGGTACTTAGAGAAAAAAAATTACAGCGTTTTTCGTGTTCAGGAGGTCCCAATTAACTTATCTAGGTATGTGGCGTTTTTGGTATTTTTTGGCTGTAAACCAGTGTTATGGACCAATCATCCAAAAATGTTGCAGCATGACTTCTGTGCATATGAAAATTCTTTGTGTTAAATTTTATCACTTATAAAATATTTATAGATGTTAAAGTGATTTTCGAAGGGGGTCTTATATGGGAGTTATGGACCAACCGTTATAAAATTAGTTGTCATGATTTCTGTATATATGAAACATATTTGTGTACAATTTTATTTGTACTAAAATTATAAAGAGATTTATGTTTGTTAAAGTGATTTTGGAAAATGGGCCTTATATAGTAGCTATGACTAATTATGGACCGATCATCACAAAATTGGGCCAAATGATTTTTGTGTATATGAAACTGGCTTATGTTGAATATGATTTGGATATCAATATTTTTAAGAGAGATATGCTCTTTAAAGGGATTTTCGGTAGTGGGCCTTGTTTGGGAGCTTTAATAAATTATGGACCGATCTACACAAAATTTGTTGATAAAATTAGGCATCATGTGTAACATATTTCTGAAGAAATTTATTTGAAAACGTACATAAGTCAAACATTTATAACCGATATAACCCTATTTTGGGAGGACATTTAAAGTTGGGACCTGGAGGGTTATTGCGTATTTCGATTCAAAAGCAAACATTTTCGAAATACAATGTATAAAGTATACAACAGCCAGCTAGACGGACGGACATACATCGTTAAATTGGCTGAGAAAATGATTCTTAGTCGATTGGTATACTTTAAGGTGGGTGTTGGAAAAATATTTTTGGGCCTTACAAACATCAGCACAAATCCAATATACCCACTATGGTGGTATAGGGAATAAAAACTTAATGTTTGATCAGTATTTAGGAGATCACAAAAATTTTAACTAAAAAGACCTAAACCAGGAACAATTTGTAACCAATTCTAAAAAAAACTGGTTTTTATACACTTTTATTAAAATACATAATTTAAAATCAGTATGACATAACTGGGTTTAGTGAACGGATAAAGTAAACTACCGATGTTATTTAAGAATCTGATGATTTAGAATATTGATTAACCCCCTTATTCAGAAACGATTATTAAATTTAACAAACGTTTATTATGACAGATTTGCATATAAAATTTGCCGTAATAAACGTTTGTTAAATTTAATAATCGTTTTTGAATAAGGAGGTAAATATTTTCCTGCAGTTTCTCTATTTTGTATATTTAAATTTTTATTCAACATTATTAATTAAACCTAAAAACAGACAACTGACCAAACAATTCATACTACTAGCAACAATTTGATTGCAAATTTCAAAAGAGCACGTGATAGACGAATTTTATTTAGGTCATATAAAAATATATGCTTGTTCCAGAAATAGTGATGCTATAGACAGCACTTTAGAAATAGAGAAACGTGTGATATACATACATACAAGTATTTATATAGAAAGTGGTCAGACTCATATACAAACAAATGTGCAACGTATTAGATGCAAATGCATGCAGTATGTTTTATTTATAAATGTTAATGATAACAATTGTTTAGCTGATTTAATTTGTGATCTCTAGAAACTTTACAGCATAAAATAGCAATATTTTTAGAGCCCGCTGCAAGATAGACTATGTATCGTTTGTTTTATAGGAACATATTTAATAAAGATTTTTAGGTAATATGTCCACTCAAAATTGTATGGTTTTATTGTTATTAAAAAGACTTTTCCAAATAAAATGTATTTAGCGGTTACGTATTCTTCGTCGTGAACGTGCCTTAAGTTGAAGGTACATATTTAAATTTTAATTAATTTTCCAAATTTTACTATTTTATTTGTATATTTAATTTTAATTCTCTAAAATTCTATAATTGTTAAAAATATTTCTTCAACTTCATACAAATACGAAATTGAAAACAAATAACAAATTTCAAAATATCCAAAAATAGTCATAACATTTTAATTCTGCTGCTGTTAGAAACTTTTATGCAAATCATAATTTAACTAATTATGCATAAAACTGTATTAAAAGGAAAAAACAAATTCCTTAGATATGTTTGCAATTTAACGAAAATTGTTTACTTAAACAATAATATGTATTGAGTTCTTTTTTTGTTTACAAAATTTAATTCTATTAATATTTATATGCTGTGTTGATATGTTTTACCTAAAGTATTATTTACTTTTACGTCGTAAAAATAGCAAAGGCACTATTTTAATGTCTAATCAAATGAGGAACACGTTTTCATATTGATAATGATATGTATTATATTAGTTTTACATATTAAAATATTTACACTTGTACGAGTTTAGGCGTTTATTGGAGTATTTGTGTGTTTAAGATTAACTTGTGTAATAAAACAAATATTATTTCATAAAAATATTCTATTATTAAACAAATTGATAAGTAATGAACAACCTCATAATGTTATAAAAATTTACTATAAATAAACTCATAAATGTGTTTTATTAACACAAAATAATTTTATATTACAACACATTTGTTTAATTTACAAGTGATGTTGTATGTTGTACATTGTATGATGCAAATATCTGATTGTGACAAAAAAATGACAAAATAAAAATATTTTCCAAAATTAAAACATACCGCAGTATTTTCAGCAATCTTCATTATTTAAATTTGTTGTTTATATGTTGTACAAAATAATTATATACAAATTACCAACAACATTTGTACAACTATTGTGAATTCAGACAATTTACAAATTCTACGACACTACAACATCACTTGTGAATTGAACAACTATATTCGTAGCATTATAAATGTTTTGTGAGAATTTTTAAAGAATTTGTTTATGGGATTATCTCACAATAAAGTGTAATATATATAATTTGTTTAATTAATTAAATGCAAATATTTAAAATTCGATTTTATATCTGCCTTTAGTACAGTAAAAACAAGTTTTTAAATCATTTAGAAATCTGTATTAGACGTAAGGCCATTATATGAATTTTAAAGCTTCCAAAATATCTACATATTTACTTCTATAGTTAGGTAGAGAATGCCCTATGTAGCCTGCAAATTGTTATTACTTCTGGCATAACTAGTGGCGATATACTGCGGAATGAGTGTCATAAGAAAATACACTTACCTTTCATTACAACAATACGAGTACATACAATGTCATACATTGTCCTCTTCTTTGATTGCCCTGCAAACAGCAGTATTAAATATTTTTATGGGAGCTGGATGTGATCTCAGCTTTGTAAGCCCAGTAAGTACAACAACCCGTTTGCTGAGCGTTGATATCTACTACATATAAGAATCCAGACCTGTATTGGTTGCTTTTTTGTTTAGGTCACATCCTGGATTATTCAGCAGTGTGGTAGAATTAAAATATTTTGGAAATACATACAGATTTCACAAAGGCGTATCAGAGAAATACTCTAGTTTAAACTTTGACGACGTATTCCACGGAATGTTCAGGAGTCGAAATCAAAGATTTGGGCTTCTGAAAATCCTTATGTATGGAGGCGTGATTAGGCCATATTTTAAAGAATTTTATTTTGGAAACGCATTTACGGTGATAGATCACGCTATCAAAAGGTGTTAACAACTAAATTTTGAATTATTATATATGATATGGCAACAGCCAGCCACAGAAACAATGAATTATTTGTAAATCAAATTTACGGATCTCATAATTTCTTGAAATTTAGCTGTTAATTGGCCGCACCCATCATGTCATCTAACACGGCTGGATTATTTTTTGAGGGATTATGTTAAAAACATAAGTATAGAGCCCAACACAGAGATAATTTATTACAGCCCTAAAACTCAAAATCTGTTACGTGATTAACGAAATAGACCCGCCATTGTGTCAAAATGTGATTAAAAATATTGATGAAAGATTCGACATATATATGCTTATTCGTAGAGGACATCTGCCCGATTTTATTTTCATATATAATTGTCAAATTTTCATATAAATTCTTTATTTAAAAATTATTCAAAAAAGTATTTTTCACGAAAGTGAAGTTGAACTGAAGTCCGCCATGCTCTTAAATTAAGATTAATAAATTATTAATGTTTAGTAGAAGTTAAAATCGTTTCAATTAGTTTCGAACGTACCGCTAGAGAACGAATTTTCCCTGTAATGTGTTGTTAATGTGTTGTGCGATCCTCTGTTTAGTAGACCATGAATGGATGAGCTCTGACTGAAAAACGTGTATTCTGCAAAATAACTGCGGGTTTAGGGAACAAGTTCCCTAGTTTGAGCAGAACACATTCCATTATAGTATCGCTAGAACAGTAAATTACAACACACATTGCAGCGATGCTTAAGTGAATCGATAGGGTTGGATACTCTATTGTCACCGATAAGCACCGAGTAATTCCAAAATAGGCTTCGAAACACCGGCCCATATATGAGAGTTGTGATTCATTTTCGGTTGAATATAGGTGGTGTAAATAGTAAGTAGATCAGATGGAGTCAAGAAAGCTTATTTTGACACTTGAAGAATGTGTTAAGTCAAGCAGACACAAGACTGGATTCTCATGCCTAGAACATCAAGAGCGTCTGATTCCTCAATATTTACATCGCCCATAAAAACAGATGAAGCAACATGATCTATTGTGTGTTAAAATACAACATTGAGTCTTACGTGCGTTAAAAGCGCCTCTATTCGCCCAACCCCATTCTCCAGTGTACCATTCATGTTTTGCCTCATTGCCTCAATCTCCAAAGGGTTTGGTCTATGCTTGAATGATTAAGAAAGGAAAATGTTGCTATCATCTCTAAAAGTATGTATATATATTGTTGGAAGATTGAGTTTAAGATCATTTAGAAGGATAAGAAATAAAGTAGGAGAAGAACTCGTCCGACGAGATCCCTCTATCTTTAACAATTCGTATAGTGCGATTTCTGATGAAACTCGTTATAAATCGAGAGAAGTTATCACCACTTTACTTTTGCCAAAACGATGTATAAAACGACACCAATTTTACGATAGGAAGGCTAGTAAGTTTTCCTGTATAGCGTCCCCTACGAAAGCCGTACTAGTGGTCGTTAAGTAAATTGTTGGACTCCAGATTTCATAAATCTCTTAAATATATTGGTATCCAAATAAAATTCTACAACTTCCCGACAACTTCAAATAACAGTTTTTGTTCATAAACTAAGTACGGAGCGTTATAAGGTCGTTGTTGACCGACTATACTTTTGTACTTTTTTTTTTTGTTAATTTTTAGTCTTCTATATAATCAGTAGTTTTTTGTTTCTGGAAACTGTGTATATAAACTGCGTCAAACGCTTTGAACTTGCCATTTTAAGAGATTTCATAGAATCTTGAGTGTAATGAAAATCAAAACATATTCAAAGTCCAAGCTTAACGAAATTACTGGTTATATATGTATAGTATACTCGTATGAATTAATTCGTCGTCTTCCTTTCTTGTTTGCATTCATTATTATTTCTTTAATTGTTATTTATTATTGTACCTTTTGTATTATTATTTATTTACATGCCATATATTTTGTCCTCTATTTGTTTACTTCTTTTTTATTGTGATGGTGGTTTTCATCCTACAATTTGTTTTTATTGTACATTTCTATGTACACAGATGCTAATACATAAACACACATTTGCAAACATTTAATTGGCGTACTATTACAGTATGTACAAGTATTTTTATCTGTACTGAATTCCAATAGCGTACATTGAACGTTGTTTTCACTCAATGAACAGCGTCCAAAGTCCAATTGAATGAAGTTGGTGCTGGTGGGCTTACGAAGCGTGCGACTAAAAACGAGACAGAACCGGCGTTTATTATTGTTTTTCTTTAAAATTCAGCTGCTTTTATAAAACACCAGATACTCACATGCATGTGCCTAATAAATGTTTACTCTATGTTCATTGTTTTGTTTTCTGTATTTTAACGAAAATGACAACTTACTTGTGGATATTTTTTTTTAGCACGATGCAGAGATTTGAAAGAGTTGTTAGTGTAATTGAATTTGAGAAAAAAGGAGCTTTGATCTTTCCAAGATGTTTTTCTTGTCATAAATTTTGGTAAATTTTCGTAAATTTTGGTAAATCTCTAAATTTATATTGATTTGGAGGATTATTCTGGTAATTACAGCATTCCTTTGTAGGTTAAAAAAAAATAATTTTTTTGCAACTTTTGCTAAAAAAAACTATTCTGCCAATTGTCTAGAAAAATATAACTTTACAATGGTATTCTTTGAGTTATTAATTAAATGAACTCAAGCCGAAATAATAATAAATTTTCTCTAATAAAAAAATACTTTTATTACTTTAGGTAAGCTTTCTTTACTTTCAGTAAGCTTTCCTTAGTTGAAATGTTAACATTCTGCAATTCGCAACTTATACAATATCACTTTAACTAATTATTTTAACACGGTAATGACATTGCAGGCAAATACTTATCCAATAGCATTTAAGTAAGTCATTTTATTGAGAAAACTAACACTTCTTACTAATAACTATTTATTGATATAAAAGAAAACAAAGAAGTTGACTTGCAAATGTGCTATACTGTCAGAGTTAAAAGTAAAGTCAAAACTACATATTATTAAAATACAAACTTAATTATGTTAATATAAATAATATTATATTAGAAAATTATATTTAATTTTTATGTAGTTATTTATGTAGAACTGAATTTACAAAAAATAAACAAAAACAAAAGCGTATACAAATTTAATTGATTTATTGTCGAAATAGACCAATTTTTCGCGTTAAAATAAAGTAAACAGTGGCATCATTTTTATGCAAAAAAACCCTGTCATTCCAAAAGTAGTTGCAATTCTTTTAATTTTTCTTTGTTTAAAAAGTGCCGTTCAAAATTAGGTTGTGACGTTAAGTAGTGAGAATGTACAATAGGAAGACAAACATTACTAGGGACTTGGCAAATCATAATCGACTTACATGGAAAAGGAAAATTCCTGCGTGAAATTGGTAAAATCATTGGAAGGCATCATTGTATAATAAAAATTATTAGACAAGTATAACAAACACAATACCGTAGAAAGTTTGTCTGGGGCAAAAGGACCAAAGCGTCTTATAAAACTGAAGTAAGAGCTATAGTAAAAGAATGAAGAACAATACCAACATCTAGGGCTGTAAAAATAGCTATAGATTAGAAAATCTTTGCATATAATTTTATTCTATATTCTTCGACCTTTTTAATGATTTTTATTAAATAATTTTTGAGCTTGAGGTCACTTTTTTGTTTTTTATAAAATATTTTTTAATTCTTATATATAATTAACTCAATATTTCGATTTCCTTTGGAAATCTTCTTCAGGAGTTATTTTAATATTATAATAGAAAATTTGTATAAAAAAAAAATATTTGCATAAAAATGGCCTACATGTAAGATGACCCGTAAGAATCCATTTGTATCAAAGAAATACTAAACCTAACGTCTAAATTTTCCAACAAAAAATATATAAACGAGTCTCAAATTTTTTAAAATATTCAAAAAGAAACCCCAAAAATATGACGAACCAAGAACGAAACGTTTAGTAATAAATATGTATGTTACCAAGAAGGTACAACAATGTTTCCGCTCAGTAATGGTTTGGTGTTGTATGGCGACCTCAGGGGTCGGTAATTTTACATTTATAGAAATTTCAATGAAAACGGAAGATTATCTCACTCAACATTTCAAAAAAACAATGCAGCCCCTAGTGAAGAGAAATTAGAACAAGCGCTAAACTGGATTTTCCAACGGACAGGACTGTAAGCACACCTCCAAAATTGTGAAAGAGTGGTTGGTCAATCATTGTCCAACAACTTTAGATCATCTTTCGCAGTCCTCAGACTTTAATCCAATTGATCAAGTGGGAATATCTTGCAAGGATAACCTAAAGGCAGTAATACAGGATTAATGGAACAAAATTTCGACTGATTTCACTAAAAAACTTGATGATTTTAAATATACATACATATACAATGTTTTACATAACTTTAATATGCCTGGTTACTTTATTTTGCGGCGAAAAATCTGGTACTTTTCCGTCAAAATTGTATTATTTTTTTTGTTCCTTATCTTTCTAGTTTTTGTGAATTATGTAATATATTTTGCGATTGCGGAAAGAAAGTCTTTGTGCGGAAGCATTATTTGATATTATGTATTTATTCCGTTGCTGCGGCATTTTTCCTTTTTGCGGTATCATCTCTACACAGACAGTATTACGGCATGCCACAGGAATGAATAATTACATTTTACATATCTTAGTTTTCCTTTCCGTGCGAAATCAATAATACCACCCAATAAAACATTTCTTTAAAATTGGGTGTTTACTTTATATTGAGGATCACAGCATATCACTAAACAAATCAGTCATTCTTCCATAACTTCTAAGTAATGCAAATGGTTTGTAGTAATCATTGAAAAGTAATTGCAATTTTTCCAAGATTTAATTCCTTTCCTTAATCTGCTACAACCGATATGAATAAATAAAAAAATTGAGCACAGATTTATTTAGCTGACTGACTGCGTCTTAAAATAAACTTCAATGTATAAAACAACAACAATACAAACAGCAACAAATAGTTTTTATTAAAGTTGGGCAAAAGATTGCGTTTAATATTTGTAAGGGGCCTTTTTTTGCACAAAAATCACAATTAATAAAATTATAATTGAGATATAATTGTTTTAAAAAGTTTTGCAATATTTACTTTAATAATCGTTTATACCGGAACAGATAATGTGCAAAAAGATAAGGAGTGCCAGCACAATTATAAGGATGCTTTAAAACATGAAATTTAAAATATGAATGATGTTATTGATTTTTTGATTAATGATCGTTACTTGTTGTGCTCGTTTTGCTAACAGTTCAGTAAAAATGTTGTTTTAGCTAGCACGTGATCAGTTGCTGCAAGCAGATAAATCAAGTTTGAATGAATATTCGTTTTCGGAGTAGGACAAAAATCGTTTCAAAAATGTGGTTCGATAAAAAGTTGGAGCTGAAGTTTTTTTTTTCAATTTCCCAAAATATTTGAACTAATAATAATTATAATTGTTTAAGCTTTGATAATACATTTGTACAGTCCTGTATAGTCCATACAATTTTATATGAACCCAAAAGCGGCCTGGGGCCAAATTGTATTCGATTTGATTTCGATATCGAAATTATAATAAAATGTACTAAATTTCTTGCTCGATATCGAATGCCATAATCTCAAATAAGAAAATTACGATAAATTTTACTCGATATCGAATGCGGTAATTTTGGCCCCTGATTTTATACGTGTAATCTCTCGTCTAATAGCTTATTCTATAGTTAACATGTACGAAATTTAGCATTTTATTTGCAGACAAATTTTGTACAATAATTTGTCCTTCATATAGATTAGGAAAACGTTTGTTTTCTCGTTTAGATTTCGTTTAAAGGTCAATTTTATAATAAAATACAAGGACCGCTCCAAAATATGCAAAACTACATAATATATGTATGTAAATATTCAAAAATTGATAAATGGTCTGAAGAGCACCTTCTTTGTCACCTCTTCAACTATTGGATGATTCTTTTAGAGTTGTTGCCATACTGTCATCTAGCGCAAAAACGTCTAATATTTATTCAGCTGTGGTTTGCATCATCATAAACCTTCCAAGCCCAGTTGAGTCTCAGTGTACGTTGTCGGAAGATACGCGACCGTTCATCCAGTCTTCAAAGACTTCTAAGACTACATAAAATTTGTTAAGAATTGTATGCAGGGCATTGTTGATTATAAAGCAGTTCTCAAAAATAAGTAAATAACTAATAACTAATTCCAGAACCCAATCCAACTCCATTTGAAAGGCCCTTTTATCTCCTAATCCCTAACCGGCCTTTTTAAAACGTGACTTTACATACAGAGCCTACCCACACGATCATCGCCAACATGTGATTTAAACTGCGTATATTTTCTTATATACAACCACATTTCTTGTTTTGTTGCTGTTTTTTCTTATATGCAAATTTATTTTAATTTATGTTTTTTTTCTTGGCGCTGCTGTTGATTTTAATTTTTATTATTTATCAAATTTATGTGGCAAATGCAAGAATAATTGTTTTATTTTCGTAAGTGTGTTATAATTGATGTATGTAAAACAAGTTGTTTTGAATGGATTTCTATTTCAAATATTTTACTACAAATATTTTCTTTATGTTTACAGATTTAGCAAATTGCCAACAGACAATTTAACCCCACAACATTTATCACCACCTCCGGATAAATACTGGAGTATGACGGCCTACAATAATGCAAAATTGTGTAATGTTTTATTTGCGGCGAAATTGGCTAAGGTAAGCTGTGTTGTGTTGGTTGAAAGGTCAATGAACTTCTTAAATAGGGAATGGTTATTATTAATAAATGCTTCCCCTTTATGGTTGGGTGTTTTTAAATTAAAGCTAAGTTTAAATAAATTTCGTTAGGTGTAAAGGTTTTATTTTATAACAAATACAGATTCTAAATTCTTAATCAATATAAGCACGATCGCAATATAAATATTAATAATTATCTTGGGGGATTTGTGAAATATAACTAAACGGCTTTGTTGGAATTACATTACTGTGAGTGTCAAAATAAAGTCACATATTATTAAAAGACAAGCTTAATTATATCAATATTATATTAGAAAATTATATTTAATTTTTATATGCATAGTTAAATAAGAAGAATTGAATTCACAAAAAAAAAAAGACAAAAAACAAAAGCGTATACAAATTTAATTGATTTAATGTTAAAATAGAACAATTTTTCGCCTTAAAATAAAGTAAACAGTAGCATCATATAACAAGTGCCGTACACAATAATACAATGGGAAGACAAATATCAATTCAAACTCAGCAAATCATAATAGACTTATACTATGTTTCCACGGTACATGCTTCGCTCTCTATTCATGCTTCACACCCCAATCATGTGCGAAACAACTTGCTTCACCATACAAAATTTTAAGAGCGAATCAACTAGATTCATATTGAATCAACTTGCAAAGCACGAAAAATTACACTCTTCTCTAATTTTTATCGCAAGTTTATCTGCACTAGCCGTAAAAATTTAATATTATTGTAAACAAAGCAAATTATTTTCATGTTGCTGGAAGTAAAGAAAGTAAACACGTTCGAATGTATGTTTTTTTTTTCAAATAAGCTAACTAATTTCCACTCACTTATTTTTGTCCATTAAAAAAAAATATTTTCCACAAATTGTAAATTCTGTTTTGTTTTATTCTGTGTGTTTATTAAAAACAACTGTCAAATCGAATCAAGTTTATTATTCATGTAAACAGCATGATTCATAAACATGATTCAGAAGGCGAAGCAGGTGATTCAAGTCGTCGTGGAAACATAGTATTAGATAGGAAAGGTATATCATTGCGTGAAATAGGTAAAATCGTTGGCAGCGATCGCATTACAATAAAACAAATTATAGACAAGTATTGTCTGGTGAAAAACGACTAAAGCTTCATACAGAAACTGAAGTAAGAGCTATAGTGAAAGAAGAAAGAGCAAACCCAATATCTTGTGCCAAAAATATGACGAACCATGAACAAGGCCTTTAGTAAAATAAATATTTTACCAAGACGGTAAAACATGGCAGCGGCACATTAGTAGTCTGGGGATGTATATCAGCATCAGGGGTCGGTAATCTTACATTTATAGAATTAAAAAAAAAAAGATATTGACATTAAAACAAATTTAAACCCCTAGTATAAAGAAATTAGAACTAGCGCAGAACTGGATTTTCCAAATTGGACCTAAGCATACCTCCAAAATTATTAAAGAGTGGTTGCGCTATCGTTATCTAAAAACTTTAGATCTGGGGCCAAATTACCGCATTCGATATCGAGTAAAATTGATCGTAATTTTCTTATTTGAGATTATGGCATTCGATATCGAGTAAGAAATTAGTACATTTTATCATAATTTCGACATCGTAATCATTTTTCGATACGATAGCTCATTCGATCACGAATGCGGTAATTTGGCCCCAGATCTAAAGTTTTTAGATAACGATAGAGCAACCACTCTTTAAAATTGTTACTTACAAAATATGCAATATGTTTTGTTTTAAATTTATTCTTGTAGTATATGTATATGTATGTATAATGAAACATTTTTTTAAACAATATTAGGTGTTTACTATATAATGACGTTCACGGTAACTAATTCAATTAATACCTAAATTTATTTATATTTTTAGCTTTGGAAACATCGTGGTATATCCGTGTTTTCAGTACACCCTGGGAATTTGGTTTCTACAAATTTATCGCGTAATTGGTGGTTCTATCGTTTATTGTTTGCCCTAGTACGACCATTTACAAAATCTCTGGTAAATATAAATATTTAAATAATGTTCTTTGTTTTCATTTTTATTTTTTTAAATATTTCCAAGTTAATTTAATTGATTCAATTGCTCTTGTTTTGTTTGTGGTGAGGCTGCTGGTTAAATTGACATTAATTTAAACACTTGTTTTGCTAAAAAAAAAAAGAAATCAAAAAAACTCACAACGGAGAACTGGAAAATTTAATTTGTGCTTTACAAACATTTTAACTTATGTGTATATGAATTACAAGTAGTAGATATTCAAGAACAAAGTCAAGTTACATGATGACAAAGTATTATTACTAGTAAAGCACAAAGCCGAACAAAACAACAATAATTGAATCATCTTTATGCGAAAAAGACAACATAAACAAACAAACAAATCTGTGCCATATGTTAATTATCATTGTATTCCTTATTACTTTCCCATTGTCTTTCAATATTTTTTCCGCATTTTTCTTTTCGTTGTTGTTATAATTTTTGTAGCAACAGGCTGCTGCCACTACCATTTATTGTGCTACTGCCAATGAACTAACTGGCCTTACAGGGCTTTACTTTAATAATTGCTATTTCTGTGAGCCCAGCAAACTTTCACAAAACGAAATGCTACAAAACCAGCTATGGTCTGTTACGGAAGGAATGCTGTCCGTTTTAAAGGAGTCATTGGCCAATAAACAAACTGCCGGAGAGTTTGTTTACTAAATTATAAAGAAAGTTGCAAATATATTTTGGCCTAATATTGTATTGTTTGCAATTGAAGTTTTGGTGGGTTTAGTTTTATGTTCTTATTTTATTCCTATTCGAGAGTATTTTATTATTTAAATAAATATGATTTTTGAATTCTAATACGTACATTACCAAATATAAATTGTTTTGAAGACGTTTCTTGTTTCTCAGAAATTGAGCTAATGTGTAATTTAATTCGCTAATGAAAATGTTCGAATTAAAAGAAACTATACATTATGCTTGGTTTTCACTATGTCAGTTTTGTTGCCAAATTGTCCAAATTGTTATGAAATTACCAACAATTTGGACAATTTGACAACAAAACTGACATAGTGAAAACCAAGCATTAGGGATGGAATCGACTTATATGGAAATCCTTAGTAACAAGATTTGAATATATCTTCCCGGAATATTGTTCTATGGTACATAAAAGACTATACAAAAGCAGTATTTAAGAAAACTCTCAAAGAATATTTTGTTTGCATTGGTCCATGAAATTTGCCAAAAAATAAGAGCGGTGGGATGGGGTAAATGGCCCCACATCGGGGTCAAAAGTAGGAGACAACGAGATAAAATCCACTTAAAGCTTCATAACTGTCCCTGAGTCACACTTACAGGGTTAAAATGTGAGACCGACCCTCACTAATATTTCCCCTGGACACACCTACCCCCTATCTGCCCTCCTTAAGTGGGGTTTCATACAAAATATTATTTTTTATAAAATTAGCTCTCACCGCCCTAACTAGCCCCAGATTGCTCCTAGAGAAGTAACATGTATGACCGACTTCAATATTTTTGTTACCTCAACATTTTTTCAGAACATACCTATCCTCAATCTTTAGTCATTAGGGTGGTCCCTATACAAAAATTTTAAATTTTTTGTCTCGTTTTCTCTTACTTTTGACCCCGATGAGGAGCCATTTAGCTGTCTTCCAATTAATATTTTTTAACAAATATTTTAGTTGGATTTTTTTTTAAATGAAATAAATTTTTTTTCACATAGATTTTTTAAGCGAATTTTATTTGTTGTTGTTGTTGTAACAACAGTAATTGCTGAGTAGACAGCCCTTGGCCGAGTGATCTCGGGTCATGCCGGTGCGTAGAAGCGGCTTCTTTTACTTCTAATTGGGGTGTATTAGCTTTGTTATGCTATAAGTTCATGTTAATAGTTTTAGTTTAATTTTTTAATTCAAATTAATATTTTCCACTGAAATTAATGGTTGTGATTTTTTTCAATACCAATTAACATTAACAAATTGTTCCGCAAATAATAAGCCATAAAAAAATTAATTTTAAATATTCATTTTATTTTTTTAAATATTTCGGTTGTTATTTTTTCATATTTTTTAGTATACAGTCTAATAAAATGTTGTAGAAAAACAACAAAAAAACAAGCAAAATCATTATCCTAATGCAAATGCTTACTTACATCTCTTTAAGGACACTTAATTAATTATTTAATAAACCAAAAAGAGACAAAAAGAAGCCCTGCAACTCTTACAAACTAATAATTTTCTTTTTCATTTTTGTACAAACTAACAGTTAAAAAGTGCCTCTAAAGTCTAGTATGGTATGTTTGTTTAAAGCTAAGCGATGAGACTAGAAATCGGAGCAGCGTCCTTTGCGTTCCCAATCACCATAGCGGGTGGGTTCGGGACCAGCAGGGCCACCAATTTCTCCGGTATGTGGGTTGACATTGTTGGGCCAGGGTCTCAAGGGCTCGACTTCTTGGAAGGGATGACGTGAGAATTCATCGAGTTTGCCCAAGGGAGTCTTGGCTCTCAGTTTCTTTTGAAATTCCACAAAACGGGCACTTTTGGGTTTCAATTCACCCTTGAATTCTTGCTGGCAAGCCGAGGAAGTGGAAAAGCAGGCAACTGTAAGTAAAATAATATAGTATACAAATTTACAATTAATTTATGTTCTCAATACATTTCGAAATATATGTACATAGATTTTTTTTATTGATTTTGTAATTTAACAGCTTCTAAAATGTTTCGGTTGTTTTTGAAAACTAACTTACCTTGTTTAGAAACTTGAGGCACCACCAAACGGCTGGTTTGTTTAGCCATATTCACAATTTGACTCATTTTGTTTGAATTTTTAGGAATACTTAGAAAATTTAAATCTTTTTCACTATATTTTTTATATTTGAAATAAATATATTTTTCACGATTTGATTAGTTGAAATTTCTATTTTTTTTTTTGACAATTACACAATTCTCTTGTGTTATTTGCTTTGCTTAATATTTTCTGTGACTGACGTATGAATCAGTTGTTTGCTTTCGAACGAATAATTGCAATTCCTCATCTACATCGTGTTTTTATACTCGTTGTTCTCTCATCTAGCGCATACAACAACCACTGCTACGTGCTCTGTGTGTGTATCAGTGTGACCATTTTGGCATTTTTTAATAATTTGTTTAGCATTTTCTAGCTTCAATTTATTTTTCATTTTTACTCCTGTTACAATTTTTGTTTTATAATTTTAATTTACGATTTTTTAAAAGAATAAATAATTTGTTTTGTTTTATTTATATAATGAAACATAATTTGTAGAAACAGCGGTACAAATAGTGAAGCATTTCTTCATAATATTATTAAAAAAACTTTTAGCATTTTTTTGGCATTTAAAAATCCATTTAGCATTTTTTAGCATTATTTGGGATAGGATTTATCTGCAAAAATGTTTGAGACCTGGTTACACTGGTGTGTATTTTAATTTAATTTATGTTATTTTTGTTATCAATATATACTTCGTAAAAAGACGCGAAAATCGAACACAAAATGTATGTGAAACAAAACAGAAAAACTACATTTCCTCTCCTTCCAAACCATCATCATCAGAGTTGTCAACTTTGAAATTTCAAAACGCACCAAAATGAAACATTTTTAAATTTCATAAATTCTATATAAAACTTTTTAAAAAGAGATCAACGATTAATAGTAAAAGCCTTTTTTTAATAAACGATAAAATAAGCATTTAACCACTTAAAATTTAACTCACACTGAAGTGTGGTAAGAAATGGATAATTTCAGTACATATTTGGTACTTTTTTTTAAATTATTTTTTGTTTTATATTTTAAGCACTAATATTTGAATTTTTGCAATAAAGTTTGTTAGGGCTCCAATCGGACTCTAACCCTGGTTGTTCGTCTACAGTTCAGTAGACCAAACTATCAGGCTATACAAGAATTTTTATTTGCATGTTAAAAATGGTAATTTTATTTTCAAACACAGATTTTCACCCTAATGGTTATTTTTGATTAGATTTGATTGATAGTTTATCTAATCTACTATAATCAAAAATAATCAAGAAATCTAATCAATTATTTTTTGGATTAGTTTTGATTAGATTTGATTAGAAATGCTAATCGTCACTAATTGTGATTAGATTTTTGATTATTTCTAATCTAATCAATTAGTAATCGTCTAAAATGGATAACTAATCATAATTAATCAATTTTTCAGCACAATTAAAATGTCTAATCCAATTACTAATCATTAGGATTTCTAATCATTATTCCCAAGCTATGGTAAAAATAAAGATTTCAATACATTTTCGGAAAAATTAAAAAAAAAAACGCACCGAAATTAAAAAAAATCGCACCGCACACCAACTAAGAAATTTTTCGCACAAAAAATTTAAAAAAGCACCAAAAAATTTAAAAAATCACCAAAAATGGTGCGAAGCGCACCAAGTTGACAACGCTGATCACAATCAAACAACTAGTTTTTTCTCCGGTTACGTATATACAACCAGTTTACTCTTCTTGTGAAGAAATATGTATTCAAGAAATGAGTTTACGTCCTTTAATGCACGTACACACGAGTACTTATTTACTACCAGTTGCCGGCATTCGACCCAATTCACTGCAATTAGATTTCTTGTCTGATTTATCTTTTTGTTTACTTGTGTATCACGATTTGTGGGGTGTTATTACGCATTGCTCACGTTCTCCAAATCGTCATATGGTTTTTGGATGTAGTCTCCATAGTTGATGTTTTCATACCCAGATCAACACTGAAAGAGATTTAAAAAATTATTGGGAAAAAGTGTATGTTGGTTTTATCAGCTGTATTTGTTTATATGAATGTTTTATCATTACAGAGTTGTTAAACTGTACCAAATTTGTTATTAACCCTAGTTAGGCAAAGGTACCGTAATGACCTATTTGTTAGTTTTAAATAGATTTTATTTTTGATGAGGCACAGTGTTAACAAGTTTGTGCAAGGTTAATTTAAATAACATTATAAAGCGAATAACATATTAAAGCGATTTTTATTAAAATGGAATCATAAAAAATGCATTCCAATTTGCCAATTGTTCCAGTACTTTACAATAGTATTCTTGAAAATTCGAACTATTAGCCTGAATAAAAAAAGTTTTCTCTTAAAAATATAAATATTAGTTTAATTCCTTCTCTAATTAACTAATCAAATTTGTTTTTTGTACCAGATGTAATTAAATTCTTCTTTTTTTAACTTTTTAAATACAGACCAACGATTAAAGCCTAGTATTCTGTTCAAATTTGGGAAAAATGTTGAGCAACATTAATTATTTCATACCGAAAATTTGACGTGTAGCTAATGTACTTTTGTAAACAAAACACATATGTTTTGCTTTTTTGTGAATTTAAATCCAAAATAAATAAAAGTTAAAATATTTAAAAATCGTTAAATAAAAATGATAAACAAATATTACGGCCGCTTGTGCAGCAGCACAACAAGTAAGAGATATTGTTGTTGCGACAGAAGAGCTTTTGGATGACAGTCAATCCGACGTGAAACAATTGCCACTTTAATTATTTCGCTGTAAAAAATAATGTTTCCAGATACATTTCATATGTTTTTCACAAAATAAACAGAGAGTATTACTTATGCAACATCTTTTCATGAAAATTTCATGTGATTTTTTTAACATTTATTTTGACAGTTCCACTTGAAATTTTGAACAGAGGACTAGGCTTAATAGTAAAAATACTCATATATGCTATTCGGAATTGACAACACTGGTAACAAGCATAATATTACTACATTGGATCACCTTGTTTGATTTTTGGCTACAGGTTGACTCAAATATTTTTTGACATCCTTAAGTTATGCTGTAGAAACTTTCTTTAAAAAAAA
Organism: Bellardia pandia; assembly: GCA_916048285.2. NCBI lineage: Eukaryota > Metazoa > Arthropoda > Insecta > Diptera > Calliphoridae > Bellardia > Bellardia pandia. The sequence goes on along the minus strand of OU696530.1, from coordinate 25,515,782 downwards.
CACATTGCCTAGTTTTAGGATGACAAATTTTCAATTACTTTGAAAAATTTGAAATCACCGTATTTGTGGTGAATTTCTAAAAACTCAGCACGATTTTTTATACTCACAACCATGGTGAAATTAAATACCAGGTGACAGCATTGCTACAACAATTACAACAAGGCAAGAACAACAGGCATTTTTCTATATGAAAAACTTTCGTCACTGTCAAAAAGTTTTTTTTTTATATAACTTTTTGACATTTTCAAATTCACCATGAATAATCAGCTGGCGCTACGCTATCACCTAGTATTTAAATTCACCTTGCTCACAACGACTTTTTACTCACGATATTTTCACCACATTTTTATAAATTCACTCACTACACGAGCAAAAAAAATTTTTTCGCTAGAATTTACACTACCTTTTTTAATTAGCCCCCCCCACCCACACACACACACACACACCTTATTTTCTTGTTTTTTTTTTCTTTCTCACTCCTTCCTCCTCATGCACTCTCATAATTTCATCTTCCGTCGGTCGTCATCGTTGTTTGTGTGTGTGTTTTTTTTTTGGTTGGTTGTTGGTTGCGGTGGCCATTGAAATTCTTAGAACAAAACCGGGTTCGTTGTATATATAGTAGGGTATTCAATTAATCGGGGTTTTAGTTTAATCGGTTAATCGAGTAAATAATTAATCGGGTTGAGATTTAATCGGTTAATAATCGGTTAATTAACCGAACAATTTAAATTTAAATAAATAGATTGGTTAATATTAAAATAAACACTTATTTTATGTTTAGAATTTATATTTTATTAATAAAAAAAAACAAATAAAACGTAACAATTCATAAGTAATAAAAAATTAAAGTAAATGAGATCCTTCTTTGGGGATCTTGTGAAATAATCTTTTAAAAAAAGAATATTATTCAAATGTATAGCTTTTAAAGGGTTTTTTTTCTTTATTTTTTATAATACTTGACTTGGAAAAAACTCTCTCGCTGATTGTGGATGTTGGAGAAATCGAAAGTAAGGCATTATAAAGAATATCCAATTTATCAGTTCTGTTCTTTGTTTTTTCTAAGCATACAAAATCATCCATTATACCATTGAAGTCCTTTTTAGAATTTTTTACATTTTTAATACTATTAATAGTTTGGTTATTTCTAAAAAAAGACTATTTTCATTAATGTCAGAAGTTTCTTCTATTATCATATCGTCATCCGAGTCATTATGACAAAGTTCATCATGGAACATTCTAGAAAAAATTTCATTTCCAAATTCCTTAGTTTCAGTTTTAGAGCTATATTTCAAAAAACTATTGCTAGAAGGAAATGTTCGGTTAATCGGCACAAATTAACCGATTTATTTGTTATTTGAAAATCGCCAATATCAAATTATTCGAACAGTTAATCGACCCAAATTAACCGGTTAACCGATTAACGGTTAACCGATTGAATACCCTAATATATAGCGAACTTCAAAAAAAAAAGAATTATTTCGTTTGTTAGATATGACCAGCGTTGTCAACTTTGAAACTTTTTCCGGGGTGTGTATTCGACAAACATAAAATAAAGTATTGCCATTTCCCAATGTGTATTAACTAATTCATTATTTACATCTAGATGTCGCGACCGATTCGTAGACTGTTCAACAACCTTTTACATAAAATAAAACAACAAGTTAAGTCTCATAAAAAACACGTTGTTAGTATTTTTCATTTTTACTACAATAGCACAGTTGACGCAGTTTTAAATAAATTTACGTTTAATATCTATTTTTATTTTTTATATTGTTTACCGATTACATCAGAGATAAGAAAATAAACTACATATTGCCATGGTCTATTGAGCTCCGAATAAATTCAGTTTTTTTTAAGCTGCCTCGCATTATTTTCTATGTACATATTTTCAAGTTAGTTTTAAAGAAAATAAAGTTCATTTGTAAGTTCACCGCTTGTGCCAAATACATACATATGTTAGAATTTCATTGATCATAAGCTTAAGATCAATTTAAAAAGAAAATTGTAAATAGTAGTTTACGGTCGTTGGCGATTTAATAGTTGTTATTGAAATACATAAATTATATAAATAAACATATGTGATAGTTTTATAAATAATTGTAATATAAAAAAATATTTTAGTGCTACATAATTATTGAAAATAATAACAATTAATTAGTAATAACACTTGAGAAATTCTTAAAAACACAATAAAAATATATTTGCATTTTAAAACTATAGTTACGCACATAAAGTACAGCATTGTTCACATAAATTCCTGTAGCGTAACTATTTAAATATTTATGTAACAAAAAAAAAGCAATTGAATAATTTTTCCTCTTACTAAAAACCATAATTTTGTATTAATGGCTCAAATTTACTGCTGCACCGGTGGGTGAGAATTTATTTATTTTTTGGAAATAAAGTGACATTTCTTTACTTGCTGTCCGGTAAAGTATGTGATATTCTATCTTAGGTATCTGGAAGAAAAAATTTTAATGTTATACAAGCGCTTAAGATCATATTTCATATGTCATATTTTCTACAACAATTTTAAAATGTGCATTAATTTTAAAGCTTCAGGGTGAGAAATATAGACTCGAATCTTTTTATAAGATCAGAAATTACTTTCTTTAAAATTGTTACTGATATTTGAAAATGAATATATATGTATATATATACATATATGTATATATATAAATATATTTAGGTATTTAGAACATAAATTTAGAATTTTGAGCATGTATTTATAACCACCACCAAAAAGTAAGTTTGTCATTCCGTTTGTAACGCATCGATATATTGGTCATAGAACCAAAAAAGTATATATATTCCAAGCCGATAGCCTATGTTGCTAGTGCTTTAATTTTAAGGTTTATTATAATTTTAATTTTAATAATATCAAAATAATTAAATAAATAATAAATATATATTCTGGGTCCTTATGAAATTCTGAGATGATCTAGCAATGTTCGTCCGGCTGTTGTAGACACGACAGAGCCTTGAAGAAAAGACTTGAAAATGAAATTTGTCAACAATATTGTTTGCTAATCAAGACTGTTTGGTTTTGAAAATGGACAATATCGATAGAAGCAGAGTTATGGGACAAAATTTGAGGCAACCTCGATACTTTTAAAAAATCGTTTGCTATTTTCTTTAAATATATAGCAAATAATATCATGAAATTTTGCACATTATTTTTATTATAAAAGGACAAGTACTGTTGAAATGGTAAGAATCGGTTATATGATTTCTCATGGTCCCCATATAAATGTCTTCTCAGAATAGGCCTCTATGGTAAATAAGTGCCTATAGAAAGGCAGTATCCATACAAAATTCAGCATATATAACTTCTAAATTAAGAGAAATCACAAGAAGGCATTTTGTCCATATTTGACCCAGTTCCGAAAATCAGTTAAATACGCATAAATCTATTACAAAAATAGCTATTAGGTTCAAATTCGTGAGAAATAATTCTCATGTACACAAAAATCGACGAATCGAATTTTATGACAATCGGCCCATAATTGATCATAGCTTCCATATAAAGACTACATGTGTAATCACTTAGCTCATATAAACATCGGTATCAAGTTGAAATTTTATACGCTTTATAAAGGTCGAACTGATGGATTTTGTGAATATCGGTCCATTTTTGGTCATAGCTTCCATATAAAGCCCACTTCGAAAATCACTTAAGTACGGATAAATCTGTTATAAAAATCAGTATAAAGGTCGAACTGATGGATTTTGTGAATATCGGTCCATTTTTGGTCATAGCTTCCATATAAATCCCACTTCCGAAAATCACTTAAGTACGGATAAATCTGTTATAAAAATCAGTATAAAGGTCGAACTGATGGATTTTGTGAATATCGGTCCATTTTTGGTCATAGCTTCCATATAAAGCCCACTTCCGAAAATCACTTAAGTACGGATAAATCTGTTATAAAAATCAGTATAAAGGTCGAACTGATGGATTTTGTGAATATCGGTCCATTTTTGGTCATAGCTTCCATATAAAGCCCACTTTCGAAAATCACTTAAGTACGGATAAATCTGTTATAAAAATCAGTATAAAGGTCGAACTGATGGATTTTTCGAATATCGGTCCATTTTTGGTCATAGCTTCCATATAAAGCCCACTTCCGAAAATCACTTAAGTACAGATAAATCTGTTATAAAAATCAGTTTAAGGTCCAAATTCGGGACATCCCAAATTTTACGACAGTCGGCTTATAAAAGGTCGAACTGATGGATTTTGTGAATATCGGTCCATTTTTGTTCAAAACTTCCATATAAAGCCCACTTCCGAAAATCACTTAAGTACAGATAAATCTGTTATAAAAATCAGTATAAGGTTCAAATTCGGGACATCCCAAATTATAATAATAAAATAATAATTGAAGTCTGAATGGAAATGGATATGTATGAAATACTTCATACTTCAATTATTATTTTATTATAATTCAAAACTTGTATTATCCCTGAAGAAGCTATCCATTGTGATAGCGAAATATTGGAAATAAATATATATAAATAAATTAAATATTTTTATAAAAAGTTCAAGTGACCTTATTGCTTGTAAAAATAAACTATTAAATAAGTTTTTATCGTTTTTTATAAAAAATCGCTTTCTTTAAGAAAATTATTAAAAATTAAAATTTTAGAACTCTAAGGTTGATGGGAATCTTTGAAACTTAACCATTTTCAAAAACTACCAAAATTTTTAGACCAAACTCAGAAATTTTTGCAATTAAATTTTCTATAAAGGATTCATTTCATTCTAAAAATATTTCTCCAATAGACACTCACATTTTCTAAATTTAAATGTTGACATTTGAGTTAAAAACTATTAATTGCATGCCATGTGAAAATATATGTACATATTTATTTACATTTATGTATATAAATAATAGTTGTGTTGTTTGTTATTTGCTAGCTTTGTTGTCTTTTTGTTTATGTTTTTAAGTATTTGAAACAAATTTGAAATTCTGTTTAGTATTGTTCTGTTAGCAGTTAGTTACTAACTTTAAGCGCAATGCGTATTAAAATAATAAATTTTAAAGATTTATGAGTTTTATGTGAAGAGAATGGAATGCATCACAACTAACAGAGAAAAGCAAGCAAACAAATTTACAAATATTTTTTTTTTTAAATAGTTGAAGTAATGTTTTTGTATTGCTCAAATAACGAATATGTTTGACACTACATACTGTAAAATAAAGGGAATCGTATTATAAAATGTAAACACGAAGTTAAAACCTTATTTTATATAAAATATTCAAGACTCAAAATACACAAGATTTCAAAACGTTTAGTTTTACAAAGTTTTATATTATTTCTTTAAATAGCTTGGCAAGCCATGATATTTATTCTGTTATACCTCACAAATTATAGCAATATTTCTAAAAGGTTATATCAGTGGATAGAAAATATACAGGCATGCCACATAATTCGATCAGAGTGGTTTCAATTCCGTATTTGCAAATCGATCGTTTTTACTTTGCGTTCTCTTGATTCCGATCGTTTTTTTTTTTATTTCCCAAACATTTTTAAATTTTGGTTTTTAACTAAAATAACGTTGTGTAACCAAAACAAAAAACTTTTGATTTTTGTAATAAAAAGTATAACAAAAGCGAACAAAAAGAGCGCTAACAAAGAAATTTTAAATAAAAGTAATTTTTTTTTAATGCCCGGAATTTCTATTGTTTTTGTTTTAAATGAACATAAACATCAAAACGCAGTTGAAAAGCTATGACGAAGCAATTTAAGGGATGCATCTGATCCTCTGTCGTATTCCAGTGCTGTGTAAATATTTTTAATTTTTGTAATTTTTTAACAACAGTTTTTTTGTTGCTAATACCAACATTAAAATTTTTAACATTTTATTTAAATATCAATGAGATTAAATTAAATTTTGATTTCTTTGACATTTTTTTTTTAATAAAATAAAAAAGTTTCTTGGCATCGAGCTCGAAGAATTTTTTTTTTTATTTTATCAATGAGATTTATAAATAAAATTAATTATTTAATTGTCATTGTAAATTAGAAGTATGAGTTTTTTTCAATATAAAATCATAAAAAATAACAATTCCACTTTAGAAATCTAAAGCGGTATCATTCCGAAAAAAATTCGTTTTTTGTTTTCTAAATACTCAATTTACGGAATCAAAACCACTTTCGATCAGAATTGAGTAATGTGACATGGCTGATAAAAATGTTTGAAGTCTCCTTCAATATGGTAAACAAATTGATTTTAAATTTTCCCGATATTTCTCAGGTTTAAATATTATTTTACAGCTTTTATCTTTTATAGTTTGCAATAACTAACAATTGACGCTTCAAATTCGCTTCGACCATTGCTTTCCTAAAGAGCATTAAAATTACTGAAACAACAAATGCAATTGTAAACATGAGCACAATAAATCAAATAAAATGAAACAATGAGAGCTGCTTCAATAACAACAACAAAAACAAAAAATCTAACAAATAAAACAATTTAAAACACCCGACAACAAACAATTCATAACAACAACAAATAAAAAAATAAAACAAACAAATGAAATAATTTTTTTTGTATTTCTCTTTTATGCAGAGATGGAAAATTCAGTGGTATTATAGTTTGTTCAGTACCTTTTGTCAGCCAAAAATATTACAGTACTTCCGCGACTTAATAAGAATGTTCTTCCTTTAAAACAAATATTGTTTAAAAACAATTTAGTTCAAAAACCATTTCGTACTTTTAATCTTAACTAAGTAACACTGTGGTATTTTGAAAAAAATGGAATGAAATCTGTAATTTAAAAACGAAGAGTGCGTCAGTTCAGGTTTAAATTTTAAATTTTGACCTTATGAAAAGCATTGTTCACATAAAATCCGGCCACTAAATTTAAATTTAACTTTCTGTTTCGGAAATTCCAGATTTATTTTCCCCACTGTGTATCGGATGAGCAATTCAAAATCTTCACACTCCATCCCTGTTTCTACTTATATGTCTTGTTGTTTTATTTGTTGTATCTGCATTAAATTGCATTGCGTTAAAATAATTTAAATTATTAACACTCACTTGTACTAGGGGAACAGCAAAGAAAAAAATTTATATTTAATCAAAATCATTTGAGTTGATATGTAAATGAGAACAACATGAGTTTGTTTAAGGGGAGGACATTAAAAATCATTAAATAATTTTTTATTCACTTTACAAACAGCTTTGAAACCGCTTTTATTTTAAAATATTTAATGCATTCCCGATCATTTATTTTATCATGGATTCATTTATTTATTCTTTTGTTTAATTTTTATTTTTTTGATTTGTCATATTATTGAATTTCAATTAGTGGATAAATAAATAAATGCATATTTATACATGCTATTTATTTAGCCATATTACGCAGTGTTTGTTTTTGGTGTTGTTGTTGCTTTTATGTATTATTTAAATTTCTTTTAAAAATTAATTAAATAACAATGTCAGTATGTTTATGATGGCAAATTAATGATATCAATTTTAAATGAATTGTGGCAATTTCAAAAAATTTTTGAAATTGTTTTGCTGGCATCAACCACATTGAATGATGCTTTGGATATTAGGTCAATTTAGTTCATTTACTACTTTCACTTGCTGTGATGAGACATCTAAATGAATAGTGCAATTTAAAACTAATTTCCTATACAGTAATATATATACAAAATCTGAAATCTGAAAAATCTGAAAACAAATCTGTGATTGCTTTCAATTTCTATCAAAAAGCAATTTTCCCATACGAAATCCTTAACAATTTAAGTCTTTATAATACGTAAACTATATTTAAAACTTAAGCACTTCACAAGTAGCGCCATTTTATCTATTTAGTCCGACAGTTTTATTTATTTGCTTTAATAATATTCAATTTAAAATTATTATTATTTTTTTCTGAACTATAAATGGCATGAATACGTTTTATATTTATTAATTAATTTTAGTTTTGATGATTTATATGCGTTTTCTTTGCAATAACTATAAATTAATTGCTAAATAGTTAGCAAGTGTGAGTATTACATTTGAATATTTAATTTAATACAAAAAAACATTTCAATAATATAAAGTAAATTTATGGTACAAGCCTTAAATTATTTGTCATTTGTTCAGAATTTTTAAATATGTACATTGTAATACCAGCATCTAATATGTACACGCAGAGAAAAAATACAGTTGTACATGATCAGTGCAATCATTTCAAGTATTATTTTAAGACAATATTATGATCACATTAGTTACGGGTACATGACTGTAGTAATTATATAAAAGCCAGAAACATATATTTAATTATTATAATCATATATGTGATTGCCATAGGCATGTGTATTGCAACATTAACAATTTTTCGTTGGCGCAATTATATAAATTCTTTGGGTGTATATAATTAAGTTGCTATAAACGCAAGGGCAAACAAGGGCAAACATTGTAAAAATTTCTTCAAAAAAAAAAAAAAAAAACAAAAACAATTTTTAGTGTTTTATAAAATACCCCATAATTCCCAAAAGTTTTAAAAAATCCCTTAAATGGAATTTTTTAGATTTTTGGACATATCGTTGTCTATACCAGCTGCGGGGTTTTCAAAACCCTTTAAGGAATAATTAAGAACATATTGGAACACATAAGACCGTTTATTATTTTTTGATATCGAGCATTTAATTTAATTTAAGAGCATTTGCCTTAAAGTATAATTTTACATAAAAAATAGTTACATTTTAAATGACTCTGGTCCCCTCGGTAGCAAAGTTTTTAATTTTATTTTTATATGAAGTTAGCTCTCCGATAAATATAAATAAGTTATAAGTCTTCTTGGAAATTTCTTAAATAATCTATAAAGCAAAAGTACCGTTTAATGCAAAAAGTGGTAAAAAAACACATTCTATAATTTTTTTAAATTTAAATGCGTATAACTTTTGCCTCTTTGATGACTTTTAAACACTTATACTAGGTTCATAAAAGTGTTAATAATCCACAAAAAAAAAATATTTGAAAAAATTGGAAAATATATGGAGACGCAAAAAACCAAATTATTGCGTCTACAAAAGTTAAAAATATAATTTTCATATGCGAATAATCGTCAATTATAAGAGATATCTTAATACTGCAAAGTTTTTTAGCATACTTCAGATATAGTTTAATTTTTACATCGGATCACAACGAAGAACTGGGATCGTTTAGAAATTACAGATTTATTTCCAAATCCCCCCTGTGCGATGTTCAATATTACAAGTGTTTTGCAAGAGCAACCAGCATAAAATAAAATTGATTATTAAAATAGATTTTCCAAATAAGCACAAGAATTAAGACAAAACATTATCTAGTGGTTACGTCTTTTTCGTCAAATATTTGCCTTGTGTGACATTAGTTTAAGTTATAATTATGCCCGGAACAATACTGAATAATAAAATAACAATGAAACCGATGAAAGTTGAGACTTTTTCATCATTACAGTAGAAAACATTTTTTCTTTACATAGGCTCTTACTCTCTCAGGGTCATATACATTTAATTAATTCTATGTTTCTAGGTTAATTTATTAAGAAATTTACAAAAGTACCATAATAATGAAAATGTACCATTCTATCATCATTATTATGAGCAATAATGGCACTTTCACAAGGAATAAAGTTCCATAATTCTCCTATCCTTGATTCTTACTTGAACCAAACTCATGTGGATATTTGCTTATATTGTGAAGAAAAAAGTAAAATTTTCCCGTTCCTTGCTTTAATAAGTTACATTGGCAGTCAAAAAAGTACCAAAGTACAATTTTTAACTTGATTTAAAAATTTTTTAAGGCATTTCTGTTTTGCAAGATCAAACAGCATCAAATAAAATAAGACTAAATATTTTTTGTGTCTTGTCCTAAATAAACAAAGTTTTTTTTTAATAAAAAAAATTTGCTTTATAAACCTCTTATAAATCTGTTGTAAGTTTTATGAATAAGGGCATTAGTGTTTTGAACGGTAATCGTAACCTTAATTACATTTATGCGATATGGCAATTTTCAATAATTCATATTTTACGTAAATTTTGATACACCCTTTACAATTACAATGCAACTTAATATTTATGCTCTTATTCATAAAAAACTAAAGTAGACTTCAAATGTACTTTAGGAAAATTTTGTCTAAAAGCCTACTACTTTATTTTTTATGAATACGGCAGTTAGTAATTTGCTTAACTAATAGTTTAATATTACAAATGATTGATAATAGCCGTAATTGTTTATGAATCAAGTCAAAAACATTAAACTCAAACAACAACTCCCTGGCGTATAGTAATAAAAAAACCAAAAACAAAAAAAAAATATCTTTATCTCGCTAATTACGGAAGTATACAGTGCGCTGCATAACTATAAATACATAAAACATTTCTCAATTTTGTAAGTTAAAGAAAAAGTAAAACAGGGGGGTTACTCTCTATTGCGATGCGAAAGCAAATTCGATGCGTAAAAGTATCAATTAGTACGCTTATCGCATCGAATTTGCTTTCGCATCGTAATAGAGAGTAACCCCCCCAGTTTAATCTAAATATATGCGAAACGAACAAAAAGCAAATATTATTTATTAGTTTACCTCTTAAAAATGTATAAAGAAATTAATTAGTGTTTTATAACTATAAATACACTGAAATTAAAATAACCTTAAATACCAATATTCACACAAAATTTAGACTTTAATAATGTGTCTCCTTTTATTCCGATTTATTCTTATATCTTCAGATATATGTAGATCTGCAACCATCTATAACAGCTTCTCTTAGTTGATATATGCTTTCATAAATTCGACGACTTAATATTCCTTAAATGTTCTTAAAGAGGCTCTGATCTAAAGAGGATGCGGGCCACTCAAGTATAGTAATATCGAATATCGACGCCAACCATCCCTTTTTTGATAACTTAAGCCTCAATTAGCCGACTGTAATGGAATGTAACTGCAACAGTAAGAAACAGCTGATAGATATTGTTATGTGCAAAGTAATGCAAATGGTTATGGAGATGTAAAGTAACGCAACACCGTAATGTATGAATCTGTAAGAAATAGAATTTCCTTAAATTTTTACGTCATTACACTACATTCCGTTACAGTCGGCTAACTGAAGCTTTACATGTATACTCGTAGCTGGGTTTTCTTGTTGAGAAATAAATTGTTTTTCTCATTTGCTAGTTTTGTGTAATAAGAATTATTCATTTGTGGTGCTTGGGCACGCCACATCAAGCCTACTATCTTCACAAAAAGCACCCAAAACTATGAAAGAAACACTTCCGAAATTTTTTTAGAAATAATGTGCTTCCTTCTGGACCATCAAGATTGAATTTTATCTCATCTCATATAGTGCAAAGTAGCAAAGATTATCGGCTTATCTGTTTCCAGTTTGTAGGTTTCTTTTAGCGAATTCAAGTCTAGCAGTTTTGTGGTGGAATAATAGTCCTTTCACAGACAACAGTTTTTTGTAATAGTTTGGGATTTTTTTTAGCAGTCTTAAGGTTAATTTGGATACATTATTAATAATCTGACCACGACGCTTCTCTACGATTGTCCCGTTCAGAAAGCTAGTCCGCTTTATGTAATTGGTACTAAACACGCGGACTTATACACGTTTTAAAAAATTGTATGTAACGTTACAACAAATAGTAAACATCAAGTGTAATTATAGTAATGCAACACGATGTATTAAAAAAATATCTATTAAAATAAAATTTAAAATTTATATTCACTAAATTAAATTTTTATATATTTTGTTGTTTGCAGACATGTAAATGCAAAATAGTGGGCGTAATTTGTGAATGTGTGTGTTTGAGTATGATTGTATTAATGTTTATTTAAAATTTTAATTTTAATCTAGGAATTGCAATTAATTTTTATTTCATTTTCCACATTTGTTGTTATACTAGTTGTCTTGCTACTGTGTTTGTTTGTGCTGTTTTTGTTGAAATTGCCATATTTTAATGAAATAATAACCATTTATTTATTTGTTTTTTTTTTTTTTTTTAATTTCATTTTTTTCAGTTATTGTCCATGTTTCTGAGGATAAAAGGAGAAAGATCAGTGGAATTTGCATGATACACAGGGAAAATTTAACGATCATGTGAGGCTTAAATATATGTTAAATGTAAAGTTATGGATGGTCACACTTGGCAAATATATACTAAAAAAAGGCGTTACCACTTGTTTTAGCACAAATTTGTTTAAAGTTGTTTACTCTTACAAGAGTTTTGCCAGATCAAACAGCATCAAATAAAATAAGACTAAATATTTGTTGCATCTTGTCCTTAATAAACGAAGTTCTTTTTTTTTTAATAAATAAACGAGTTCAAAAATATTTTATTTAGTGGTTACGTCTTTTTCTTTCAAATATTTCCCAAGTGTGACCGTACCTTAAGATATACTCGTATATGTAGTTTTTATACAAAATACTTTCTAGAATATAATAAAAAAATCTTTACTATTAAATTTTAGTTTTTTTTTTTAAATTATAAATATGTATTTTAGTTGATCTCCCTCCTTTAAATACAAATTATTTGTTTGGACTTTTATGGTCGTGTGTTCTCATGCGTTTTTTTTTTTTTGATTACTTACTCACATACACCAAATACTTAATGTAAATATTATACATATTTACAAATTTACTCATTTCACTTACAATATTTATAGATGTGACATGATGTTATTTGTATGTGTTACTTTGTTTGCCTTTTTTATATAGTGAGCCCGTGTTTGTATCTGCAGTACGCCTTTTCAGGCATGCATTTAAAAAAGGGCGTGTCATTTGTTAATTACACAATACACAGATCCCCACTTACACTGGTGTTTAAAAATGTATTGAGTCTAGCATATACACAACAGAGACCTGCAACAAGTATGAACGAGCCGACTTATTCACTAACGTTGAATTTTAAGAACAATACAAAAAAGTATGATTCAATTTTATGCTTATTCACTTTTTATGCACACACAGAAAATTCAGCAACGAGTATAAATCATTTCCAACACTTGGTTCGTACTGCAATGTTTGAAAACAAAAATTCTTGTTTATACACAGTTTGTTTTTTGCATGTCGGCTTTGTTGTGCATGATCTGATTGGAATTGAACTAAAAACACACGAGCCACTTATAAGTAAAAAGCGGCTGGCAGAAAAATATGAAAACATAAAAAATGTGCATTTACTACCTATTTAACATTATTTCGTCGAAAAGAAAACTTATTTGACAAAGCAATGATAAAATTTGTAATATGTACAGTTTGTCAAATATATCTTTGCACAGCAAAAAAAATTAAAGAAAAAATGTAAAATGAGCTGCTTCATACATTTAACGACACAGTCGAACATTCATGTTCGCAAAAAACAACAAGTGAATAAAACTGAATGATTGAAACGAACGGTTGCGTAAACGAGCGTTTTGTGCATTTGAACAAAAACGATTAAATCATAAAAATCAATGTGCATGATTAAGTATACCCGAAAATTTAGTACTCGTTGCAGGTCTCTGATACACAATACAGTTTTCACTTATTACTTTTTGGCGTGTTTGTTTTAGTGGCTTAAATATGTATGTGAAGGTAAATATACTCACACTCTTACTAGCCCTATTACATATGAATGAAAAATTAACATATTTGTTAATTTATTAATTTACATTATTTTATAAAAGAAAATAGCTTGTATTTTTCGTTCATTAAGGGATTTGTACAATATTGATTTATTGATTCTAGAAGATTCTCGTAAAATGTTTATCATAAATTTTTAAGTAATCAAAATCGAAACGCTTAAAACTGTATTAGTTCCAAAAGTAGAGTGCATGAATATAGACAGTACTCATTCTAGTTTGGCGTTAACATTTTTGATATTTGTTTCGGAACAATTTCTATGAAATGATAATCAGTGATAGAACATCCTTGGTATTAGTTTTACGGAAGCGTTCAACTAACATCCCTTCTTAGGAACGGTAGTATAACTAGTTTTTTGTTTGACTATATTATTGGGTGTATAACTTGAAAATGTCGGTTTTAATTTTAAAATATTTGTACAGATCCAGTACAGTTTAACGAGAGTACACTACCTCTCGGCGGACTTAAACGCGGTTGAACTTGGTGCATTGCACGTCCTGCAAGAATATACTATAATGCATGTCTTGTATGAACTTGCCAGGAACATACAATTTAAAATTTATCGTACATGACTGCAACGCACAATGTAAAGGGTGAGACAAAAGTTCTCAACCATCTCTTTCTAAATAGTTTTTAACAGGTATTGAAACATGTGACTGAGCATTATCGTGATGGAATATTACGTTTTCATGTCGAGTCACTTCAAATAAACGAATTACATTTGGTACTGGTTTCCTGTGAGGTTATGGTATGATTTTAGCAGCTCATAATAGATAAGAATCTTTCGGTTCCAACAAATACAGAATAAAGAGCATGTATATATGGCTCTGGGCTTCACATACGTATCTTGTGCTTTGGGTTATCGTGCCAAATATAGAAAAATCCTATTCTTGTGTTAAAAAATAATTTTTTTGATAGATATCCCACTCGCATCCCATTAAGCGATTATAAAGCCTTTAAAGTAAATTGTATAATACCGTAGACAGACGACAGAGTTAATGTGCATTAAAATCTCACTAATTTGAATTAAGATTTTACCGTGACAGACGACAGTTTCTGCATTTAGTAAACAGCTGTTTGTTTGTAAACAACTGTTTAATTATGAAAAAATTTGTTTGGCATTTGATAAAAAATCAGTATTTATTTGAAAAAAAGCTGAAATTACTTTTGCTGAAACTGCTCCATAATGCAAAAATTGTTCATGCACTAGCAACCATCAACCTGAACGTGTTGCTACATGTGAGGACCGCAGTGGGATACTCTGAAATAAGAGAAAGGCAATTGAGGAAATCTATTTTTATTATTTTAAATTTACAATTGTCTTCTTCTTCTTTTAGAATAGTAAACAATTTGATAACATATTATTGATTTTCGACGATGTTGCCATATTGAAATAGCTTAATGCGCATTAAGATGTGATAATTCACGAGTTAATTTGAATTAAGATTGCTAATTAACTGTGTCGTCTGTCTACGCTATAAGCTTTCTTTTGAGAAAAGGGGCCAAATTGAAAAAAAATTAAAAAAAAAATAATTAAAAAAAAAATAATTAAAAAAAAAAATAATTTAAAAAAAATTAAAAAAAAAATATTTTTGGAATGATTGAAGAAATAGCTATCTAAAGTCCTTTGGACAATTTTTGCTAGGACCAATAGGTGAAAAGTTACACTCATTTCAAAAAAACCCTGAATGACCAAAATGTCCAACTTTGACCCCCTCTAACTCCGGCAGTTCGTAAATGATACAGCTGAAAATTTGGGTCTGGCCTACTATCCAATAGTGCTAAACTTGCTGCAAATGTCATCCAAATCGGAAGACATCGATTTTTAAAATTGAATCACGACGTGAAATTCACTGTATAAGTCTTTCATGATTTTCCAAGTCTTAATTGATGTTTGTCTTTCCATTGTAATTTTTTCACTACTTAACGTTACAACTTAAACTGTTTTAATGATAAATTAAACTTGCAATTATTTTAAAAGGCACTTTACCGTCATACTTTCAAACAAAGAAAAATTTAAAGAATTGCTACTATTCTTGGACTGACAGGGTTTTTTTTTCTTATGGATGACTGTTTACTTTATTTTGATGCATATTTTTTGTTTCTTTTTTTTGTGAATTCAATTCTACTTAAATAACTACATATATAAATATGGAATATAATATTATTTTTATTAATATAATTAAGCTTTTCGTTTAATAATATGTGGTGTTGACTTTATTTTGATGCTCACCGTATATGGAAATAATCAGACGACATGTGCACTGAATTTGACGGACTACCTTAAATAAAATGATTAGCTTTGTTTGTTACATAGCAGCTCATATTTTATTCGTTAATGCTTTAAATATTTCTATAAATAAATTATATAAAGTAATAGCACTATAAAATGCTTTGTTCACAAAAAACCACTACAATATTGCACATTTACGCATCATATACAATCATAAATTTGCTAGTAACTTTATATACATATACTCGTATATGTTTTTATTGTCTTTTTTGAATTTTTTTCTGTGTTAATTATACAAATAACTATTAACAGCAGAATGAAGAAAAAACAGCTTGACTTGCAATACAAATATTTACACAGGCAGGCGTATGTATTTGGAATTAAAAAAAATTTATTTGTTTAAGTCAATATTTAAAGAAAATCTACTGAATTTAAATAAGTGAATTAAAATTATTATTTCGGTTTTATTTTTCCAGTTGTCCCCTGGTTTATGTGCATCAAAACCTCCAGGTAAGTAATGTAACTTTTGGTATTTCCATAAATCAAATTATTCTACCATTTTTTTATAAAATATTTTAAAATAATTGCATACAAGTGCTTAAAACATATTGTTTATTGCATCCACTCGCCCTTAATGATCCATTTATTAATCGCTATCAGAAAAATCCTATATATTTTAAAACCCCAGTAAATGTTACCAAAAAAAGTTTATTCAAAATATTCATACGTATTTAATGAAATGGAATTATGAGAAAAAAAAATAGAAACGAAGTGACATATATACATTTACATATAAACATACTCATAATGACATGAAATCTGCTTGTAAATATATATATAAAAGCTTCTTCTAAAGCACTATTATACTTTACTTATTTTTTGGTCTGTTGGGTAACTTCACAATTTGTTTCATTGGTATTGAAAAGCAAAGTTTGTATCGATTCATGTAATAGTAGCATTATTAAACAAAATTACTTAATGAAATAACAAACAGTTATACTTTTGGTTTTCTAGTATTTGTCTTTGTTTATCATTAAATGTAATTATAGTTACATATAAAACACTAACATAATATTAATGCACAATTTATCTCTTAAGTTAATGAAGTGCTCTGCCAAATTTTGGATAAAAAAATATCATTAACCATACTCTTTAAAACTCTTACACGTTTTATAAAACTGTTTGTAACTTTACAATAAATAGCAAATATCAAGTGTAATTATAGTAATGCAACACAGTGTACTTTTATAAAATTTTGTTGTATAATAAGATTTGCATTTAAATATATCATTGCCTAACATTGATAAATTGTCTTAGTAATGTTGCCAGTAACGATTTTCATATTATCCTATTTAATTTTCTTACTTACTTACTCAAGCATACAAGATTATTTTCTATAATATACATTTTTATTATTTAGACTTATACGAGTAATAGTTATTTAAATTATTTATTTATGAAACATGACATTTAACATTTCAATGTTTTGGAAAATATGTAATAATAATTTGACAATACCAACAAAAACAAATTGCAATATTCGGCTGTGCCGAATTTTAAATACCCTCCACCTAAATGTAATACAAAAACTACTGGTTATATGACTGAAATAGACTTTTACTCCCTTATTCATAAAAACTTACAACAGGTTTATAAAGCAAATTTCCATACAAAATTTGCTTTATAAACCTCTTATAAACCTGTTCTAAGTTTTATGAAGAAGGGCATTAGTATTTGTTTTTTATTCAGTCTTAGCGCACATTTTATATTTTATATGTATGTATGTATATTTTATATTTATACTTACATATGTATATAATGTTTGAAAGACAATTTTAAGAACAACATAATTTATTTCAAATGTTTTAAAATTTTGTTTAATTTTGACTTTTTATAATTGATGAAATTACCAATTCTTAACATAATTTACAGAGTTTGTCTGATTTTGCAATTTATAAAATTAAAAAAAAGAAAAGATTTTTCTATATTCACCACAAGCTAAGAAACAGAGTTGAATTTGATTTCAATAACATTATTTATAAGAGATTTATGGGTGGCATAATAGAAGTGGACCAATTATGGACTGAAAGCCGAAAGTTGTATCGTTGGTTGTTATACTCGGAAGTGAACTTAATTCCGGAGCAATTGCCAATTATTGACTGACACCTACAAAATCCAGTAGCATAATTGCCGTATAACCGATATTAGTATGATTCCTGGATTAAAAGTTAGTTCGATATCGATATTTATTAGCAATTTTTGTGGATTGAATTGTTTTTCGGAAGTGGTCCTTATATGGCAGTTATGACAAATTATGGGCCGATCTTCTTAAATTTTGGAACAGTTATTTTCATGCATATGAGGATATTTCACGTCGAATTTCAACATAATAACGGTATATATAAGATATATATTAGTATTAACGTGAATTTCGAGAGTGGACCTTATATGGGGGACATAGTCAAATATGGACCGATATTCTCAAAATCCAGCAGTTTGATTTAGGCATGTATGTAAATGGTCCGTGTAAAATTTTGGATTGGTACCGTTATTTATAAGAGATTTATGAGTATTGAACTGAATTTCGGAAGAGGGTTTTATATGGGGGATTTATAGTCAAATATTGACCGAAATTAATAAAATGATGATTTTTGTGCATATTTAAATGATCTGTGGAAAGTTTTGCGTCGGTACCGATATTTATAAGATATATATATAAGGATGTGGTTCTTATGTGGGCTCAATGACCATCATACAACAATTAGTACCACGATTTATTTGCCTATAATGATTATTTATGCCTAATTTTAACCTGTTAACAATATTTATACTAGATTTATACGTAATTAAGTGAATTTTGCAAGTGGACTTTATATGGAGTCTATGGTCAAACATGGACGGAAGTAAAAAACATTTTTTTTGCGATTTATTTTTACATGCAACTTATTTTTGTTGAATTTTGTATTGATATTCCAATTTTATTGTATCGTTGAGTCATATTTCGAGAATATATTTGTATTGGGGTTATGAGAAATCATGTGCCGATTCTTAATATTTTCATCACAGTTTCTCCTTTTATCATAGAAATAAAATGTACAAAATGTCATGGTAGTATCTACGTTATATTTAAAAAAAATGAAAAAAAATTAATAAAAAAAATTTTTATGGAGGTTTTTTCACATTTTGGTCCATAACTCTGGTTCTACTATACCGATTTTGCTAATTTTCAATACCAAAGTTACCTACAAAATAAAAAATATTTTTTGCGGAAATTTCGTTAAGTTAAGTTGTGTATTTTGAATGTGAGAGTGTTTTACCCAGACAGACAGATTGGCGGGCATAGTTCAATCGATTTAGAATGTCATAAGGATCAAAAATATATACGAGTATATATACTTTGTTGGGACTCAGATGAATATTATCAAAGTTTCACACGGAATGACAAACGTAATATACCCTCATTCACCACTTGTGGTAGTGGAGAGTGAAAAAAATAAGAGGAAAGAAATCATGATTGTGACTGATGATGACAACGTCAAACCATTGTTCATCTATGATTTACAATTACGTCAATAAGTGATGAAATTTTTCTATAAAGAGTAGGGAGGGGTGGGTGGTATACGTCGACATAAGTAGTTTTGAAAATTGTTAAAAATTAATGTGATTTTATATGCAAATTTAAGTTCTTTGAGGGATAGGTTTTGTCCCTATGTGATATATGTAGTAATATTAGATCTCTAGAATTTTATATTAATTTATAAACTTATTCGATTATTACCAATGCTGTAGGTAGGGTGCTTATCTAAGTGCTTTTTAGCTTACGTTTTTAGATCTTTGAAAATTATGTTAAAATTTATAATTTATTACCACCCTAATATATGTATATTGAAATTCATTTAATACGATATAGAGATTGTCAAATTACACACTTACATATATTCGTACATAAATAGTAACCATACATGATGAAAGTTGAAGCAAAATAAAATTGTAAAGACTTGCTAAAGTAAAATACGTTTGTATGTATTTGCCACAATAATAACGTGGGTTTCAACAAGAATTTCACTATGAGTTACAATTCCCAAATTAATTTGTTACGTGGAAAAAAGCCATATTTATATATCAGTGAAAAAAATTGTGTCTATTTTTGAAAAATATAAAAAACTTTTGACAAATAATATATTCATAGAAGACATTTTTGGAAAACAGGAAAAGTGTGTGTTATTTTGAGTTTTTGGCGAAAGCAAAAATTGTTTAAACGAAAAGAAAAATTTTATTTATAAGTATTTTTAGTAAAATTTTGCATTTATAAAGACTTTTTCGTGCAAAACACTAAAAGGAACAAAAATTTTAAATTTTTTATAAAATATGTATGTATCTAGCCAGAATTTACAAAAAAAGTTTTAAAAAATCTCTAAAATTGATTTTAGATTTTAAGTTTTTGGCCATATTTATCAAAACCTTTACAGAAAAATGAACAACATATTGAGCCATATAAAATCGGTTATTATTTTTGTGTATCGACTGTGCGATTTAAGAACCTTTGCCCTAAAGGTGAATTTTACATAAAAAAGCTATATTTTAATTGACTCTGGTGCCCTCGGTATCAAATTTTTTTAATTTTTTTTAGCACACCATATTTTTTTTAAAGCTAGCTTTCCATGGTGTAACTATACAAGGTGAATGCAGCAGCACAGCCGGCTGACTTTGTTTACAATTTACTTATGTCAAAAGTAATACTTTTTCAAGTGTTTTTGACAGTAGTACATTATTTTACACAAACAAAATGCCTGCTGGTTCTGTATTGTATTGTATTTGTTGCCGATTTGCATTCACCTTGTATAATTACACCACGTAGCTTTCCAAAAAATACTTTTTTTTTACTTTTGACTCTGTGATGATTTTCAAACAATTGTTTTTTTAATAGGTTTATAAAAGTGTTATCAATCCACAAAAAAATATTTTAAAGAAATCGGGAAATATGTAAAAAATTTAAAAATTTAATTTTCGTGTGTCAGTATGTCGTAAACTCTAAAAGCTTATTATAGCCACGACGAAGTTTTTTTAGTACTCGACTAGTTGATTTCATATATTGTATAATCTCTGTCATCGGATCACAAATAAATAATTTTGATCGTTTTCAATTTGTCGCATACCCAATGTGCTCCATTTTGGGGACCTCTGGCATCCCCCTTGGTGGGTTTATGATGTTCAAATTTAAAACTTCAACTCGACAACACTTCTTTTGCAGGCATGTAAAATTCTATTGCAAGTGGACTACCGTTTAGAAGTTACAGATTTATTCCCCCACTGTGCGAGGTTTTCTATAATTGGTACTATAAACAATGACCACATGGCGAATTTTACTTAAGAATTTGGTTAAAGTCTTACAAGGTGCATCTTGTGGATTAATTGGATATTTTTGTTTTTAATTTTGGATGCGTCAACTATAAACACATAGTACAATGATATTGTATTTATGTCTAATTGTTTGTTTTCTATTTCAGTTTCGCATTTGGTCTACTGAAAATCCAACATTTATTTTTGAGATGTCTTTGCATGCTGTACGTGTCACTGAAGGCGTGTTAGGGCCATTCGACAAGACGGTGATATATGTCAACCTTCTACCGAAACAAAGGCTGACACGTTCATGCGATTTCACTTCACTGGACTATGTTTCATGGGACTATGTTAAAGATAGAGTCTTTACGTTTAAGGAAAACATCATGGTGTTGAATTTACTGCAAAAACTACGCCAAATTGCTTTTAAAAGTTTGCGTGATTTTTGGGAAATTCATATTACAGTTTTTGTCCTTGACTTTATATTGTATTTTGCTAATAACATTTCGAATTTTATTCGGACACTCATTATATGGCACGACTTCTTACTTGTTTTTCATTTGCAATTGCCAATTCCAATACAATTAAAATTTTAATGATTTTTTTATAAATGCTTTGTTATTTTGAAAAACAAAGTTCTTTTTGAAACTCCCATTTATATACGCGACTACGAATAGCATTACAAATTTTTAAGTTTTATGTACGCTTGGATTTGCAACATTATGCGAATGTATACATACACATGTATATGCATGAATTTACATTAAATGAATATGTGTACGTTCGTGTGAAAGTAACTACTTATATGTATGTGTAAAGGTTTGTATCAATGTGTTTGTATATATGGTACAATACAATACATTTATTGAAAATGTTAAAAGGCAACAGCAAAAATTTACATTGACAACATTTTGCTAAAAATTGCTGACACGCAAGAAAAAAGTAAAGAAAAATTATTGACAATTTGTTTGATCCATTTCACCCGACTGTCAATTTACTGACAAACTGGCAGCTGGTAGGGGGCAAACACACACACACACACACTCCTACATTCACTACTATAATGGGCGACACAAGTACTGAATGTATTGCAAATTCACGCATCTTTGTGTATTTGTAGCTGTATATACAAATTACAGTTTTTAGCTACGATACCAGCTTATCTATGAAATTTTCTGTTTTCTATGCTAAAACTATGTACATATTTATGTACATGTTTGTTGAAAGGCTGGGGAAAAAGTGAATACAAAAAATATATATTTCATCAGTAGATGCTGATGATGATTCGATTTAAAATCGATGCACAATGGTTACATAATGTATGTAGTATGTAGAGTGAGTAAAAGAAGCGCAGGGAATGCACAGTGTTACTACCGTTAATACAACGAACAGAGACATGTTGGTGGGAACATGCACAAACTTGCCATTAGGTTCGTATGCTGCTGACATTATGAAAACCCCTAGACTTTTTTATGGCTTAGACTTGTGGTGGGTTGATTGTCATGCATGTATTTTTTTATGGCGAATAAGAAAAAAATAATAATGCAGCGAATGAAAACTGTAGGTATTGTTGTTTTGTTGTAAAGTTTGTAACACAAGATGTTATTTATTAGACCATTTCAAATATAAATATCTAGTTTTAAAAGGACGTAACTGTTGTAAATATGGGTCGATTTTGCTTTTATTGAAGTAGATACTGAAATAAAGAAAATATGTTTAGACAATTCTGAGCTGACTACGTCCATGTTCTTTAAAGTTGTGCTTCCTTTTAATATTGCGTGGATTTTGGTACATCTTTCATTTAGATTCATGTTTTTGATTTCTTTTGTTTTTGCTCTAATATAACATTACGAATTCTAATCGAAAACAAATTTCTATAGAAACTTTATTCGCATTCAACTATATATTTGAAATTTTAAAACTTCTATTGCTTTATTTAAAGAGTTTTCTAATACACACAAAGCTACCATGCAATTTTTTATTTTCCTAATATAGGCCAATATAATACATGGATTAACACCTCTTAATTCGATAAGATGTTGATAAAGCTTTTTCCGCTTCGCAGTTTCTTGTCTTGTGATTATTGTATATTAATAATGGGCCATAACCATAGTCACAAAAAAGCGTACTTTAATAGTTAAAAAGTTGACTTTTGTGAAAAGTACACTTTACTTTAACTATAGACACGCAAAAGTATACATTAACAGCTAAAACATAATTTTAATTTAAAACCAGCTGAAGTTGCTTTTAAATAATTTAATATCACTTTAAAATAAACCAGCTGTTTATGCAAAGAACAAAAACTGGATGTGTACAAAAATATAAAAAAGTAAAAAAATCCCTTTCTGCAGTAGCCCAATTCCCCTCTCTTTCTCTTTGTTTTTTTTTTTGTTCCTGTAAAGAGTTATCAAAAAATCATAGCCAAAATAGCCTAATTATGATATTAATCTTACCTTCTCCATTTTTCCCACCGCAAACACTTTTCTTACATTTTTCCGCTTAATTTTATTATTTTGCCGATTTTTGTTTTTTTTTTTTTTAATTTTCAATGACAGCTGTTTAAAGCTGCCACTTGCTTATTTTTCTTTAAATGAGGTGGCACCCAGTTAAAGTCAGTTTAACTTAAAACGACCTTAAATTTTGACTATAGTTACAAAATAATTAAAAGTAGGTTTTAAGTTTAAAGTTGTTTTTAAAAAGAACCGACTTTAGTGTTTGTCCCAATGGCCCAATGTCTATTGAAAAATTTATTTTAATAAAAATGTCTATCGAAAATTTTATTCGCATAAAAATTTGCAGCAAGAATTTTATTTACTTAAAAATTTCTATTGAAAATTTTATTCGTTTAAAAATTTCTATTGAATAAAAATGACTATAGAAAATTTTATTCGAATAAAAATTTAAACCGAACAAACATTTTTATTAAGAATTTTATTTCATTAAAAACTTCTATTCAGAATTTTATGTGATTACAAATTTTTATTGTAAATTTAATTCGATTAAAAATTTGTATTGATATCTTTATTCAAAAAAAAAATATTCTACAGAAACTTTTAATTTTTAATCGAATCAATATCAGTATATAAATTTTTATTCGGATAAAACTTTTAATAGACATTTTTATTCGAATGAGATTTTCAATAGAAATATTTAGTGGAATGAAGTTGTCAATATTTTTTTTTTTTTTTTTTTTTTTTTTTTATACATTTAATTTATTTATTGAATCTTCAGAAATGAAATGACAATAAGTTTTCGAATCTTAATACTAAAAGAAAATAATAAGTCCAGCCAGTGCTAGACAAAATATAATGATACTACAAAAAATTTATTTCCACTGATTCAGTCATCTGTTTTGCGCTTGAGTTAAAGCAAGGGTATCCCTCCTTCTCAACCGAACATGGCCAGTAAAGTTAAGGATGTCTCGTGCAAGTGGGTTTGGATGGTGTTCAAGTTTGCTGACATATTTTGAGGCGTGTTTTGTAAATTCGACTTTCACCAAAGGAATGCCTAGATCTTTGTGGATTCGAGAATTTTTAACATACCATGGAGCTGCAGTAATTGTACGCAGAATCTTATTTTGACCCCTTTGAATTTTTTTAATGTTGGATGCTGAGGCAGTACCCCATAATTGAATTCCAAGTTGTCAATATAAATTTTTATTCGAATAAAATTTTCAATAGGCAAAAAAAGTTTATATGTATTATATTATGTAAAATATACAAAATTTTAAACGAATAAAAAATTCCATTGAAATTTTTAACCGAATAAAAAATTTCTGTTGAAATTTTTATTCGAAAAAATTATTTCTAAAGAGAAATTCTTAAATTTTAACATAGCTGTGTCAACAATTTCTTTTACGTATCTATAAATACCACTTACTGAATAACATTTTGGAAGTCATATTGTAGTATTTGAACTCCGCTGCGATAAATCATCAATGATTTTAAAAACTGTCTCATAATCTTTCCATTAAATTAGAGTTTTTTTGTTAAGTCACATTCTGTCTCTCATATTTGCGAATCTCTTATTTGCAGGGCATTTTTAAGTCAAATAGTAACAGCTCACAATATTTGTTTCATTTTCTTAAATTCAAAATAATTTATCTATCTATCTGTCGAATGGAATTTAGTCGTTTATATCCATGTGTGTGCAGTTGTGAAGCTGTAGTATCGTTGTCATTTTAGTTGATTTGATTTTCGATTGAAAATTAATATCGCATTTTCAAAAATATTCCAGTAATACATTTAGGATTTTTTCTTACATTGCATGCTTGTATGGCAAACGACGATACAAAAATGTAAATCTTTTTCCAACAGACACATGTAAAATTTAGAGAGAGCCACACACACACATTACTCACATATCTAAGCATTCATTTATCCATCCATCTTACTGTTGTTATTTGTGCTATTTAATGTTTCCGCTTCCGTTCTAGTAAAATTTACGTATTTTACCCGGTTATTTCTATGGATAGACGTTTTTACATGCACTTGCACATACTACACCACGTCACCCACACATTTATTCATTCAATATATTGAAATTTAATTTTTTTCTGCATTTTTTTCTTTCGTTGTCATGCATCCATCCTTCTCTCACAGTTGATGTCATTTGCGTGGTATTTCTGTAATTTGATGCGAAATGCAACAACCACATATGAATTTTAATTTTATTTTTCGCAATTCATTTCGAAAATGTTTTCTGTATACATATGTGTATTTTTTCAACATTTCAAGCTTTAGAGGTTTAGGTTTTTTGTTCGTTTGTGCAAATAAGCATTTCTTGTTGTACAATTTAATTTTTTTTTTTATAATTTTATATGTGAATGTTGCAGATAGAGGGAACATTTTCCATTGTACTTACTATTAGTGAGAGTAGAATATGTATGTGTTTATATTTTTCCATTTCTTTTTAACGAAAGAAAGAATTTTTAATTAATTTAGAGATAAATACAAAGTATGTCAAACAATTCTTTTATTAATTTGTTTAGAAGTGGAATGCTATTTCATGTGACCCACATGGGTACGTACATTGTCAGTAAGAGTCATTGTATAAAGTAGAAAAAGGTGTCCTTGCTTAAGGTTTGAATTAGTATTATATTTATGTTTTTTTTTTAATATTAAAGGATGTTGCAAAGTTTATACAAGATTTTAATTTAATAAGACACCCAGTTTTTCGCATTTAAATTGTTTTTTTTTTGTATTGAATCATAAAGTAATCAAGATGAAATTATGTATGAAACAACTTATCAGACAAATGGTCTCCACGACTTTACAGGCGTATACATATGAATGTACTGTTTTGTGGCTGAATTTCGTTGAATTTACTCTTATCTTTAAAAAGAAATCAAATGGTGTTAAATGTCTCATGGTGTAATTGAATTATTTCATTGACTGTAATATGTCGTCTACTTCAATATCATTCCATTTAAACAGCAAAAACTCTGTTGTGATATCGAGCACTAGTAACAGTTACTGTTTGACCAGCATCATTTTCGGAGAAGTG
The DNA here is from genome assembly GCA_916048285.2 of Bellardia pandia. NCBI lineage: Eukaryota > Metazoa > Arthropoda > Insecta > Diptera > Calliphoridae > Bellardia > Bellardia pandia. Next base: position 25,489,099 of record OU696530.1, on the reverse strand, counting down.
TTGTCCAATAATAATTAAAGCCTAAAATCCGCACCAAGCAATGATACGTTGTGTCACTATTTGTCGTTTGTTTTGCGAAAAATAGATTAAAAAGCATGCGGCAATTTCTGACGTTTATCAAAGTCCAACAAGGGAAAAATGTACTTCATTACTTAGTACAATTTTGCTAGTAAAATCCTCATGATGTTCGCTAATTCATTCAACGAACTTACATCACTACTCGTGGTCAATAGGCGCTTCAGTTCTTGTATCAATTTAGCTTTGAAACTATGCTATAAAAAAAAGATAAAACTTCTAGACTTGAATTTGCTTAAAGAAACTTACAAATTAACTGGAAACAGGTAAGCCGATACTCTTTGTTAATAGTTGCACTATTTAAACATATGGTGAATTTCACGTCAAGTGACCCAATTTTAAAAATCGATGTCTTCCGATTTGGATGAAATTTTCACAACGGTACTATTGGATAGTATGCCAGAAACAAATTTTCAGCTCTATCAGTCCAGAAGTGCTTCGAAATACAAAAACGAAATGCCGAAATGTTGTCACTAAATTAAAAATTAAAAGTTGAAATAGAAAAATTTAATATTAGAGTTGAATAATATAATAAATAAAGTGCTGAAGTTAGAGTGGGTCAAAGTTGGACATTTTGGTCATACAGGGTTTTTTTTAAAATGAGTGTAACTTTTTACCTATTGGTCCCAGCAAAAATTGTCCAAAGGGCTGTAGAAAGCTATTTCTTCAATCATTTAAAAAATATTTTTTTTAATTTTAAAATTTTTTTTTTTAATTTTAAAATTTTTTTTTTTTAATTTTAAACAATTTTTTTTAAATTTTTTTTTAAAACATATTTTTTTTAATTTTTTTCAATTTGGGCCCTTTTTTTCTCAAAACAAAGCTTATACAATTTACTTTAAGGCCTTTATAATCGCTTAATGTGATGCGAGTGGGATATCTATCAAAAAAAAAATATTTTTTAACTCAAGAATAGGATTTTTCAATATTTGGCACAATATCTGAAAATATAAGAATGAATTTGGTGAATAGTATCTAATTTTTGAGTTGATTCCAAATAGTCTACATTTTGGGTATTTTAAGTTATTTTCATTTCAGTGTATTTATTGTTACGAAACACTAATTAATTTCTTTATACTTTTTAATATTGTAAAATAAATAATAATATTTTTTTGTTAAATAATATTTATTTTTTGTTCGTTTCACTTACATTTTTCTTTAATTTACAAAATTTAGAAATGTTTTATGTATTTATAGTTAAGCAACGTGGTGCACAATAAATCGTAGCAATAAATCGAGGCAGATTTTTGTAGAAGTTTTTTCTTTTTAAATTAAAATTTTAGTAATTATAATATACAAAAGATTTATGAAGTAAAGCATTGTTCACTTAAAATTCGGTTGCAAATATGTTGCAATGTTTGCGTGCAATAGCAAAAAAGCTATTAAATACATTTGAACCATAAATTGGTTGGTTGGTTGGTTTACGTGGTTGCCTATTGCCTGCAAGCATTCAAGTAAAATCTTTTGATTCCGTTTTGAAAACGGCCACACCACTCGTTAAACAAATTTACTAGATCTTTCCCAATATATATTGAGTTCTTTATCCATCCTGTTGCGTTCAGGTATCCGATGAAATCGCACCATCTTATACTTGATGTCTCCGCTAGGTTGTTTAGTATATGATTGTTGAAAAATTTGATTTTATATTTTTGAAGAGCCGGACATTCACATAGAAGATGAAACACCACACATTCATAGTCATTTATTAATTAAATTAATAAATTAAATAAATTTATTGAAGAAGAAACTTCAATTTAATTCCTCTTATAAACATACGTGTTCTTTTTTTGAGGGATTAGTGGTGCACAACATTTTGAGCCACCAGTATATTTATTTCAGTTTTTATTGTAATGAAATTTAAAACAACGTGGCTGAAGCTGAGGATTTCTGTGATTCCAATCCATTACAGCTTTTGAACAGCTAAAGCGTGGACAAATTTTAGTGAAGACTCAAAAAGAGGCACGTTCTGCAGGCATTATTTTACATAAATATTCAAAGTAATAGTTGAAGAGCTGAAAAAAGAGTTGGTCTTAAGACTATAGTTGCAAACGTCATCCCCTTGTTTCCTTGCAACATACAGTTTTGGTTCCTGTAGCTGTTTGGGCCCATTTTCACATATGTTTTACCCATGATAAACAAGTGAGAAGGTATAGTTGGTCAAGCCCATATAATACCCGACACCCAGTAGCAAATAGTTTTTCAGAAATGTACAACTTATTTGTGGAGAAATTTGTTTAAATATGTGCATAAATAAAACATTTATGACATATCAGCACAAATCCAATATACCCTCCCCACTATGGCGGTGGGAAGAAATTTCACAAGTTTTATGAAAACTTAACAACAAAATTGAGTGGTTTTGTTCAGATCCTATGAATAAGGCGTACAATTTAAAATTCCCCAACCTTATAAAATTAAACAAACTATTCTTCACATACTTGCAACCGTAATCCCCTATACAAGTATTTATTTGCCATTTTATAATCTTAAATGTATAAGAATATTTGCATAAAATCTAAAATCTAAAATCTAAAGTTAGTAAAAATTTTTAATATTTATATCATCACTATGCAAATAAAAACTAACGAGTTTTAAAAGAAATATAAATATATTTCGTTTTTATGACTTTGATGAAAACACTGAAGAAAAATTATTATTAAAATCAAAAAATGTATATCCAAAACAGAACGAGTTCTTCCACCAGAACTTTGTTTTGGAATTATCTTACAAATATTAATGATTTTCTTATAAATTTGTTGGTTAAGGTGGATTCACCCATTCGTTCTTAACAAAAATTTTGTTCGAACAATTTTTTTTATATGAAGTTTGACGTCTCTCTTTTTGAGAGAGAGAAAATATTTTTTCCGAACTTGAATTGGTTTAATTTTATATTTTTTCTGGACAAAAATGAATTGAGTTGCCAATAGGTTGCATTTTTTTCATACAAATAACAATTCCTTATGTATTTCCATGGCCATCAGCAAAAGCAACTTTCTTTTTTCAGTCATTTTGAATTTATATCTGTGATTTTAAATACACAATACTTTAAAATAATTCAATATTTGTATTTTGACACTTAAAACCCAAAGCAAAATAAATCAATGGCCGCACTTGTAAAACTAATAAATTTTGTTTGCATATGGCAGCTTTGATTTTTCAGAAAAATCGTTCGAAATGGGTGAATCGTGCTGCAAAAAACTCTCAGTAAAAAAGTTTTTCTCCGGAAAAAATTTTTGTTAAGAACAAATGGGTGAATCCACCTTTAGTTTTCTATTTTTTTTAAAAAAGTTCTCATTTAAAAAGTCTTTAGTAAGTTTTTCCTAAATTACCACAAAATACATTTGTTATAATGTATTTAAAGAATTTAGCGTTAAATGAAAATTAAAATTTTAATTTTATTTACGAATCTCTAAATGACAAGTAGCTAGCTGTAAGCCTTAGAAATCATTTCCCCCATTTTGGTTGAGTATTTGCTAGCCATTTAAATAGCCTTAAGATACTTATAAATTAATTAATAATATTTCACATAAAGAGCTTTTCAATGTGCAACTCTTAATTGCTATTTAATACCTAAACATGAAACTAATTAAATGAAAAAGGGGACTGACTATGAAACTATTTATGTTCTTAAGTATGATTGATGTGTTCCCCTAAATACAAGATATATGTAAAGAAACTGTTGAATGCTTTATTATTATTATTTAATTTAAAAATAATTAAAACTAAAGGGTAAAATTAAAACCCGGTTAAAGAGGTTATTTTTAAATTTAAGGAATAAACCGGACTGTTTTCTGAGAGTATGATTGAAAATGGGCCTTAAATCTCAGATATTTCAGTGTTTTATTTTATTTAACTTTTTGTTGAAATTCGTTAATTTAGGATTATTTACATTTTATTTAAAGCTATGCAAGTTTCCATTAGGAATTTAGAGTAAATACAATTTTAGCTTAACAGCATTTGTTTTTATTAATAAATCACAATATTTGGATTTAGAACTTTTTTAACTAATAACTAATTATTTTCTTTAAGTGCATTTGATTTCCTTATTTTCTGGTTGCAAACAACACCCATACAATTTCACACTATTCCATTGTACAATTTTGGTACAGTTGTTGTTTGTTAATAATTCGCAAATTTATTTATTTTATTCGTTTATTTCATTTATATGTTATTTTTGTTTCAACAACGAAGTGTTGTGGGGAAAAAATAGTTTTGTTGACATTTTTCTCACCATTGTTGGTGGCATAGAAATTTAGTATTTACACAAATACAAAATTGTATTGCATACTTTAAAGCGTATAAAATAAAAAAATGCTACATGGAATCAAATCTAAACAAAGAACAGTGGGTATTAAAGGTTACTTGTGGTGAGGGTGGGATAAATAACTCTTTTTCTTTCAATGACTTGTCAACAAGCACTTTTTTCAACTGATCTAATCCTTGAATTTAGAGCAGTTTTCAAATGAAAAGAAATTTATCAGTCGTAATATATTTCATTAAGGAAAATCAAAATATAAAAAAATTCATACAGAAATTCCTTTTAAAGCCAACATTGTAAAAATCAAAGAAAGAAAAAATACGCAAAACAAAGTTTTTTTCAACAAGAACTTTGTTTTTGATTCGTAACCTTTCGTGTTGTTCTTTTCTTCATACGATTTACAAATCCTGTCATTGATTTTTCCCATACCTAGCTCTGTGTCACCAGTTAATTTATTGACTAGCTCTTTAGTTTTTGGTCTATTTGGATATAGAATCATCATTATTTTCTCTTGATTTCGGTTTCTTTATAGAGGGTCGGTCGTTCTACCAATTATGAAATTCTGTCAGTTTATGTTGTTCATTTGTTGTTCATTTTTAAGTTCTCTTAAACATTGTGAATCTTTACATTTTCTAAGGTGATGGGGTCTATGCATAATCCCATCTTTCGCCTACTCGTTTTCGATTATGACACGATGTCCTTTAACCTCTATTATTGTGTTGCAGTTGGAACTACCCGAAGAACGGTTACGCTATTTTGCATCGTCTGTTCGAGGGTAAATATAGGGTGTTTTTTGAGAGGTATAGAACTTCGAATTGAAATAAAACACAAGAAAATCGTTTTAATGACCATCAATTTGGCTTTACTGGAAGGATAATTTTATGCCATTAATGTTTAAATATGATTTCAGGCATGTGGCCGCCGCGGCTGGCTCGAATATGTCGGCAATAAGGCCACGAATGTTGGCTTCCAATTCCCCTAACGTTTCTGGTTTGTTGGCGTAGACGAGCGACTTCACATATCCCCAAAGAAAATAATCAAATGGTGTCAAATCACACGATCTTGGTGGCCAATTGACAGGTCCATTCCGCGAAATTATGCGCTCATCGAATGTTTCCTTCAATAAATCGATTGTGGCGTGCGCTGTGTGGCATGTAGCGCCGTCTTGTTGGAACGACAACTCATCCACATTCATGCCATCCAATTCCGGAACAAAATAGTCGGTTATCATGGCTCTATACCGGTCTCCATTAATTCGGGTCCTCTTCAACACTTTGCTCTACAGCGGCAATTGTTTCTTCGGTGCGCACTGTTCGACGTCTCTGCGGATGCGTATTATCACATAGAGTAAACGTAGTGCGAAAACGATGGTTAACCGAATTAATTGCTCTGATGGACGATTATATCGACCATAAAATGGACGGAGCTTGCGGTAAACTTCGCGAACTGAACCGTTATTTTCGAAATAAATTTGCACGATTTGCAAGCGTTGTTCTTTTGTCAACCTGTTCATGATGAAATGGCAAACTAAACTGAACATAAATGACATTAGAGTTGCCAGATTTGACCACAAAATGCCAGTTTTATCTCTTTTCAAAAAACAAACCTGTAAAAAAAACACCCTATACAGCAATGCCACAAACCATTTCTGTGTGCTGTCATCGCTTTCTTTTTGGTGGAAGACTTTCTATTTTGCTATGTTAAAATTACTATTCTGCTTTCCAATGATCTTTAGAATGGCCTCGTTTGTAAGTTTTCTGTCCCAATCTTTTATAAAAAAAATTCGTTTTGATCAGGGATGGATTATCGGCTTTTCTTATCAGGGTAAGTTGCCTCACTCCAATTGGATGGCTTTTACCAGTCTATTTAAGACCTCGACACAGGGGTCTGATTCTATTTATAGAAACAATTTCTCTCTGGTGAACGTAAAGCTCTTTATATGGATTTGATGCGCGTATTCATCTAATTCCAAGACGTACTTTTCGATCCTCTCATTTATGGCGTTTTCCACTTTCTTCTGGTAGGGCACTAGTATTTTGTCGTATGCGCAGTTGACTCGATATCAGCGTATCATTACATATGTCCACCACCGACTAAAAATTTCGCTGACGCTGTCACATGTTTAGAGGTTATTGTTTTCGATTCGTTTTCTATTCCTGTCTGATTCTCCAAAGTGTTATCTTTCGAAAAATACGAACATTCAGAGACATTACCATTAAAGTGTGGAAACTATTTTTATTTTTGGTTAAATCAACTAGGTTTTGCTCTACTGGACCAGATTTTCCTAATCAGTAGTAATGGGTGCAGAGCGATCATCCACCTTATGTGCATCTAGTTAAACCTTTTTTTGTCCAACTGACCGACAGAGAGCTTTCCCTTTCTTGTGGTGAGTTTGGCTATACTAATTGAATAGACAGATTTAGAAGGAAAATATTTTATACAAAAGTTTATTAAAATATTAAAGACAACAATTGAATGTGTTTATTGTATGACTACTTGATAACGAGTAAAGAAAAATTAGAAAATGTATAACATAATTTGAAACATAAAATTCAAAGGTAAATTATTTAATTGTAATATACTGATGTATTTAACAATACTAGCGCTCACTGCATAAACCATTTTATCTATCTCCTCGGTATCTTTTTTGTGTAACACACGGTGTTACGGTGTTTGCATAATTATTCGCGTCGAATAATCGTATTAAATTCGTTTCATATTTCTCAGTTTTTCTTGAAGCATTTTCAATAAGTACCGCAATTTTTATTGAAAAGATTAACACAATATTTTCCTTGAAATTTCTTCGATGTTCACACAGCACAATTTTATTGCTTTTATTACTTATCGCTCATATTTTTATTTGAGAGTATATATACATTTGTATATACATGAATTGCTAATACAATAAAATATGTACTCGTCTTATCTGCTCGTCATCCCGATGTCAAAAAGGTAATTAGCTTAGCTTAAAGAATTGCTTTGTGTAAATTGGGACTAACAGCAACTTGGCTTGCCCATCTTCGATATTATTTTCATACAGGTTCATATTTTTTATTATTTTCTTTTTCCATTTTTGGCTTGAATTTGTGATAAGATCGAAAGCAATATTTATGTTAAACATTTTTTCCAAAATTTAAAAATTTTTTTCTTCATTTACCCACTGTTCGGCTTATGTTATTTCACATTAAATAGTAATTGTGTTTGTGCATGTGCATATGTATAGAATTTATTTATTTAGTTATTTCTATTGTTAAATGTATTTTATGCTGTTTTTCTTTTTTTTTCGAAAAACAATTTAACAAAAGTTAATGTGCAAAAAAAAATAGTTTTCTATCTATCGCATAGCTTAGTTTATTTTTCTAGTTGTTTTTTTATGTTTTTGTTCGCATTTTATTTATAAAATTTGTTTATTGTCATCGTTTGGTTATAAATTTGCAATTTATAAATCATATAGAATGACTTTATGTATGTTTGAGTGTGTATCATAAAATATTATTGTTTAAATTAGTTTTCAATACATTTAACAAAATCATCGTTAGTTATTACGTTCATTTTATTTTACTATTATTTTTATTATCAAATAATTGAGTTTCAAGTTTGTATATGTACATATGTAAATGCTGATGCTGTTTGCATGTTCCAGTCATGTGGCATGTAGATGTATGTATTTATGTGTGCAGCATGATATTGGTGTATTTATATACATACATATGTATATCTGCATGTAAATTGTAAATAAGTATATGCATAAACATGTTTATAATTTATATAAATTTATTTATATGTGTTTATAAAATTTCAAATAGGATTATCAAAGGACAAACAAAAACAACAACAAAATTAGACATTAGAAATAACATGAACAATAACAAACTACATCTACATGTAGGCATAAATTTAGATTTATAAATATATTCAATAGCATGAGCATAATAATAGGAACATTTTAAAGAAAAATATTTCACGTAAATCTAAAGAAATATTGTAAAATTTCAAGAAAAATTAAAAAATTTCGTAGTTAGTTTGATGCAAATTTGAAAACCTTTCTTTGCTTTTAGCACAACACATTGTTATTTTGAAACAAATATAAAAATTATAAAAACAACCTGTAGAAGGTTTCTTGGGCCATCTTAATGTAATGTATATTTAATCAAACTAATGTATTCAAATGTACTCAGGAGTACCATTAATTTCAACTAATATCATACAATAGAAACCACTTAAATATTTATGTTTTGTGTGTTCTACTTTAAATTGAGTGTGTGTATGTGCATTCAAAGCCTTTAACTACTTGTTTTAGAACTTGTTTCTTCATGGTTTCCTTTGATATTTCAAAGTTTCTAACTGCCTTTACAACTATAGTAAATTATATTATTAAAAACTTATTAATTATAAATCATTTGAAAGTTTTGCTCATTTTGGTAATAAGCGTTTTGTTTTTGCCCAAGAACATAAATTGCCACAATATTGTCTTAACTATAAGAAGCAAGTGTAATAGAGAAATACCTTGTCGTTTTAAAAATAATTGTATTGTGTTCTTTGGAAATTTTGCACGTTTATATGGTAATAACTATGTATGTATGTACTTATAAATTCGTATATGCCGATACCTTTATAATAAAAATGTTGTGATTCAAATTCACATTTAAATGGTTTGACTGATAATTAGAAATTGACTGTTTTTGAAATAAAAAAAAATCTAGAAAATGTTTCCTTCTGAACATTAACAAGTAAGAAAGTATTTTTCAGAAATGGGCATCACCTCTGTGCATATAAATCTGTAATATCAAAGTAATTTTCGAAGGGGATCTTATATGTGTATGTCTAATTATAGACCGATCATTATAAAATTAGATGTCATGATTTCGGTATATATGAAACATATTTGTTTTGTATTTTATTGGAATACCAAAATTTTTAAGAGATTTATTGTCGTTAAAGTTTTCGGAAGTGCGCCTTATGTGGGAGCTCTGGACAATTATTGGCCAATTTGCACAAAATTTGTAGATGTGATTTGGCTGCATTTACTACTCATTTGTGGTGAAATTTGTTTGGATACTTGTATAATTCCAACATTTATGACCCATAAACCAATATTTCGGGAGGACATTTATATGGGGACTAGGTCAAATAATGGACCGATTTCAACAACCGTCCTTGGGCTAAAAAATATCATGTACCTAATTATATGAAAATATAGACGGACGTAGTTAAATTGACTCGTAAAGTGATTCTGAGACGATACCGATCGTAATGGTGGGTGTTGGACTAATGTTTATGGGCTTTGAAAACATCAGCACAAATCTAATATTTTAGTCCCATAATCAATCTCATTAGATACTCCTGCCAGGACATAATTTTTACGAAACGGTATACTAGAGTACCTTAAGCTTTATTTCGCACAACCTCATACAAGTAACTGACCTTGATAAGATTTATTAAAATTAATAGATACAATTACACATACATATTTGCGTAACACAAAGTTATGTTAAAGCGTGTCGGCATATGCGTGTTTGTATTTAAATTAACTTATTAAGTTAATTACTTTTTTATAGTTTCAGTGAGTAGTATTTGCTTATGTGTTAGTGTTTAATTACGTATACAAAATTATCAGTCTTTATGTTTGGAAATGTTTATAATAATTAAATATATATATGTACATTTGTGTGTGTGTGTGTGCTAAATGAGTTTGTAAATTTTATCAATTTATAATTATGCAAATTAACTAAAATACAATTAAATTATATGCTCTTTAACTAAAAACATGCACACGTACAATCATGCATAATATATGTATATACGAGTATGACCAGATAGATAAATACATACATGTTTATGTACATTAAGGTGGCACATAATAATTAATAGAAAATAGTGACGATTTTGTAACCTGTAATAAATGATTATTTTAGTTGTTTTCAGAAAAAATGTTCGTTTACTCTGTTGATCTTTTAAAATTTGTTTATATTAATATATATAACATAAAATCCAAAAATATTGTTCTGGAATCACAGCATCACTTAATCAGTCAATTAAATGACGTCCATTCATGTAAACCTTGCACTTAAACGACAGTTACCAATTTCAGAGTTAATTCCACAAAATGTTGCATAATCTTTCTTTATTTTTTTCAAGGAAATATGACTATTATTTTATAAAAGCTAAACTAACACTAAATTTAGTACCTACTATGCCATAAATTTTAAATACCACACTGGAAAATGTACTAATGATCATAAATGTCTGAAATATGTTAGTATCTGTGAATAAACACTTGATATAATATGTAGTTATAATATTCTTATTTAATGAATTTACTTTTGTTGGGTGGAGTTGTGTTTAAGTGTAGGCAAGTGTACTCTATTTACAAAATTAATTCAATTAAATGTTTTATTATAAAAGTGATCATAATTTCATAATATGTATGTGTCAATATTAAAGTGACCAGGTGTAATGTAATCCATTTATGTAATTGTAACGCCCGGTGGATAGGAATCAGAAAAAAATTATTAATATGTATAATAAAAAAAAAAAAACTAATTTTTAAAATTGTTTTTTTATCCCCCCAAAGAAGAACATTTTTTTGTTATATTTACCAAAAATGTATGATGTAAATGCTAACAAAATAAGATTATGCAATAAAGTAGATAATCAAAATAGTCGTTAATAGTTGTAAAATATATAAAATATTTGATATGAATTTTTAGCTTGCAAATTCAAATATTTTTGAGAAAATTAACTAGTTGTAAAATATATAAAATATTTGATATGAATTTTTAGCTTGCAAATTCAAATATTTTTGAGAAAATTAACTTCAATTATTTTTGCCACCACTGTAAAAATCTGATGTGCTAAAATTAACAAGAGTAAAGGAACGGCCGAAAAAGACGTAACCACTAAATAACATATGTATATTTGAACTCGTTTATTTAGTTTTAAAAAACTTTTCTTATTTAGGCCAAAGCACAACAAATATTTTACTTTTAATTTATTTGATGCAGTTTGATCTTGCAAAATTCTTGTAAACAACGTCAAACAAATTCGTGTTAAAACAAGTGGTTACGCTTTTTTGAGTAAATATTTGCCAAATGTACTGGACAAAAGTATGCTATAGAAACCTAAGTATTTTTTAAAGTACCAACTTTCGTACTATAGGTGCGTATAATCAACATTTAAAATAAATAATACGTATACATATGCATGATGTTTTATGAAACCCCAAAGTATGCAATATGAAATATTTTAACTAAGTTTAGGCGTATGAGTAATAAGATGTTGTTTTAAAACATAATAAGTATGTATATTAGGGCGGCCCCGTTTGTATGGAGAAAAAGTAAGGTATTGATGTTCCCGACTAATATCAAAATTTAATTAATTTTAAAACTACGTTTCTCAATTTTTTTTGTCCTGGGGTCAATATTTGGTGAGCTGGATCAAAGGATAAAAATGTCCCTTCTAGAGGTTTTTTTGATTTTTTTTGACATTTCTTCCAATGGAACTATATGTAAATTTGGCATCATATGAAAAAAAATTAAAAAACAATTTTTTTTTAATTCAAAAATTTTGAAAATTTCAGACAAAATTTTAGTGCTTTTTTATTTTTTCATAGAATTTACTTAAATAAATTGTTGAAATTTCTTGATTATAAACATCATGCAATTTAACCCAAATGGGTTTTCCCGTTTTTTAAAATTCAACCTATTTAAATTTTTATTAATTTTTTTTTTAAACCTTAATTCTTCCCTATCTGACAATCTCTGTTAACTCAATTCGTTAATGTAATGGGTATTAAAATAAAGTAAATTTTATAAGCTAAAAAACGGGAAAACCCTTTTGGGTTAAATTGCATGATGTTTATAAACACGAAATTTCAACAATTTAATTTCGTAAAATTAAATTTAACCAAAAATAGATAATTTTTATTATTTGTATTAGAAAGTAAAAAGTATTTGTAAATTGATCGTAAGCTTAATAAATATGAGTGTTCGCAGATTGAGGCCCTCTTCTCATTTAAACTTATATTTAAAAATAAATGAAAGACTTATAAAATTTAGATTTTTTTAAAATAAAAAATAAATTTTAATATGGATATATGGGTGATCTCAGATTGAGGCCTTTTCTTCTTTTCAACGCATAATCGCTTTTTGTATAGAAATATGAGTTAACACACATTGTGGCAGATTTTTAATTTAAACACATATTTACATAGTTTAAGATTTAAGATATTAAATATTTATGATTTTATATGAGTCAGACATATGTATGAGTGATCACATATTCAGGCTCTTTTTAATTTAAACTCATATTTGCAAATATATAAAGCATTTAAGGTTTATGAGTTTTTCTTATATGAAAAATAGAAATACATTGTGGAATCCATTAATCTTCCTCTTTAACCTTAAGCAAATATTTTTAATAGTTATATTAAAACTCTAGTACTTATGCTACAAATCCTTTAAAACACAAAAGTATTGGCTGGCATATTATTAAAAGAAGCCTCTGTGGTGTGGTTAAATTAATTTATAATTGAAGTTTATGTTACATAATTTAACTACTTTAACTTATATTGTTTATATATCACACTAACAGATTAAATGATACCATTAGGCAGTGCTCTGTAGCTTTGTATGCTTAATTTTTAATTTTGGGAAACCATATGATGCACCCAATGTTATTATTAACAAATTCAACTTGTACTCTAGCAATTCTAAACTTATTATTTCATTTTCAATCATCTTTATTGTACAGTGTACATTCTGCTCATTGTAAAAGTGCAATATAATGTACAATTAAATAGGGCTTCTTTATGGAAATAGAAAATTTCAATGCAAATTTTTAATTTAAATTGTATTTCAACTAAAACCAATAACAAAATTACCTGGTGAGAGACCAGTTAAACAGAACTCCTACTAACAAAACAACTCATTTTGATTTCTTTACTATTTATCTAGTAAATTTTGATTTTGTTTTTATTTATTAAGTTTTATGCCATTGCTACCATTTATTTGTTTCAGCGTTCAATAGTAAAACAAAAAAGCAATTAAAAAATAAAGAGAGATAGAACAAAAAATCCAATTATTTTGGTGTCATAAATTCTGCAAAATATCCATACATAAGTGTATATATTCACAACAATGTTTTATTTGTGTTTTTAGTGTAGGTGTTGTCTAGCTATTATTTATATAATTCACAAAGATTAAAGGTGTTTAGAAAAGTGTCAAACATCTAAAACACTTGGCCAAAGGCATTTCGAACAGTTGGTTAAGTGAGCAATTGGTATTTAGGGTAAAAATATTGATTGTTTTTTCATATTAACTTAAATTTAAAATATGTATTTATTGTATTTATTTAAATTTAAATTTTCCCATACAATGTTGTTTTTTTTTATTGTTTTCCTTTGTCATACAATAAACAGCTGGTTTTTTATGACTGTATGTTATTGACACATTTTGTGGCTTTTACGACTGTGTAGGCCCAAATATTTTCAATACGAATTCATACATATTTCGAACAAGTGTTTGACATATATATGTAGGTATTTACTGTTTATTTTCGTTGCTATTGTGTAGTCATAATGTAGGATTTTTCACTCCATTTCTCTGCATGTGAAAGGTGTGAGAAGAACAAACTTAATGTGTAAAAGTGTTGTTATTTGTATATGAAAAAATTGTCATATTGTTATATCGTATCGCTAATATTTTATTATAAAATTAGGCTTAAACTCACGAACATAGAATTTAGAACATTATTAGGCCAGCACTTATTTTAATTTCAAAATATCTGTTAGAAATTTATTAAAATGACTTTAATTTTATAAATCGAAAGTAGCCTAAAATCTTAGCTATCATCCATCATCATTAATTATATATCTGACATCAATTATAAATTCAGTCACAATTAATATTAAGCATACGCTTTCCAGCAAAAGCTGTCATTTGCAAGTAATGCAAAATACAAATATAAAGCCTGTTGACTACTTAAACATTGTCATTTTAATTTAATATTTAAACTGATTAGTTAGTTAATTCAAAAAGAACGAGTATACATTGACTATGGCGATCGGGTTTGATTCTGGAATCGGCATTTTGTTAAGTACCTCTACGGATATAGACCGTATGTGAGTAGTGGAGAGGGGCACCCGGGGCACCTTTGAACTATGTTGATAAAATCTCAGTTTAACATTTTTTTCGACCTTTAACCGAGGTTTTCACATGGCAACCTTGTTTTCTAGCAACGTTAACAACTTTTGCTAGTTTTTTCAGTCGTCGACCGAATGTAGTTGGGTGAACAAGTTTTCGCAGTGCCATTGTAATTTTTTTTATTTTTTTTTTTTTGTAAGAGTGTAAGAAGTATTCAGTGATCGTTTTCTTTCGTGAATGAAATTTATTGCAGTCCAAAATTCATTTCAAACACAATTAAGTTAAGTTATTTGATATTTATGTAAAAAAAAAGTATTTATTATAAATTTCCGTGAAATGGCCAGTTTAGGTTTGAACAAAGAAAAAGGGGGCACCTTTGAATATGTTAATTTATTAACCGAAGTACCAAACATTGTTGATTCTCTCCTATTTTCTGAAAATGACGAATCCAATGCTGATCATGATGCTTTAAAGGAAAATGTAATGTCACCTGAAATTGCAAGGCCTTTACCGCCTTAATAATATATTTTTTA
Source organism: Bellardia pandia (assembly GCA_916048285.2). Classification (NCBI taxonomy): domain Eukaryota; kingdom Metazoa; phylum Arthropoda; class Insecta; order Diptera; family Calliphoridae; genus Bellardia; species Bellardia pandia. Next base: position 25,474,091 of record OU696530.1, on the reverse strand, counting down.
TTTTTTAGTTGTTAATGTTTATGTAAACATAAAATATAACTGTTTTGTTATTTTTGGACTAAGCGCTACAAGAAAAAATTGCCTTTCAAACTGCCCCAGCCTAGTTCAAAGCTGCCCCGTATGGGGGGCACATTTGAACACAATGACTTTATCCATTAAAAAAAAAAAAAAAAATATATAAATCGAACTAAAAATAAGTTACTTGTAGACTTAAGCTAAGTTTATTTCCATATATGTATATTAGTTAAATTATGTAAAAAGTCAATAATTCAAAAATATAAATTTTGATACCAAAAAGTGTTCTAAGGTGCCCCCTCTCCCCTACTTATTAAAAAGTATGTTAATCAGTAATTCTGTCCCATTAGCTGTTTTGTCCATTCTTAATTCATATTTTTTTTTTGTTGGAAATTGCAGCAATAATAAAAATATTATATAAATGTATATATACAACATATCTGACAAATCATTTTACATTTTCAACACAGCTAAACTAACAGTGTGAACACAGTCGAGCAGTAATTTTTAAACCAAACAATTTCAAGTGTTAAAATAATTTTTAATTTTTACCCAAAAACCCAGATAAGTAAAAAAAAATAAAGTAATTTTTCCATAAAGAAAAGTATCTATAATAAGAATGACTTAAGTCTGTGGGATGTTTTCCTTACGTTGATTGTGCACGTCATGGCATGGAATGTCTATACACGAATTAAATAATATAATATTTCTTTATTAACCATAAAACAAAGGCGCCGCACAATTTGTTTTTGCACTTGTATTTAATGCTTAAATTATTTCGTTAAAATTAAATAATTGAATTAAAAGATACGGCTCTACTATTTCTGTTTGGTTCGGTTCAGCTCTTAACCATTGTATGGAATATTTCCTACAAGTATGTGAATGTTTGTGTATTTACGCATCACGTATTTCTGTCTGTGGCAAGTAAGCTATGTGTGTGCGTTTGGCTACAATTGTGTGTGTTTGCTTGTAGGTATGTGTGACTTTATGTTTCAGAGGCTGTATTCAGCTGTCAAAATCCTAGGGGAGTTTTTAATTTGTTAAAATTTTTTATTATGTTGGTCCCGTTCTTTTTTTAATACATTTTTATGACATAAATTTGCGCTGCTTTCTTTCTTTCATTCTTTGCCTTTATGGTTTCTTTTTTCTGTGTAATTTTTTTTTAAAGGCTCTTAACAAGCATGATAAGCAATAATAAACATAAATTCACACAGATTACAAAAAACTCCTCTGTGTGCAAAAAAAGATGAAAAATATTTGTGAAGTGAAAAAAAAAATAAATAATAAAAACACACCCAAAGGATGGCTTTTAATCTGTTTCCAGAGAAACATTGCAACATTTTTGCTGGGATTTTTCCTAGCTGTTGTTTAAATTAAAACATAATGTGTTTTAGTCAACTAAAATATGGCATTAATGAATGCGTGTGTGGGGGGTAAATGTGTAGGTTGTTGTATGTTTTTTAAGATAGTTAGTAATATTTATGCTCGTACTTATAACAAAAAGTTTAACAAATAGAGAAATTATTCGCTCTGCTGGCAATAAATTCTTAAGCGGGACATTTACTGACAACAATCTACTAAAATTGATAATCATTTCAATAGTATAAGGTTAATACTCAAGGACTACTTTCAAATAAGAACTAACGATATATTAACAAAAATACACAAAAAATAATTATGTCGAAAAGAAAACACAACCACGCATTCAGATGTCTTTTCCCAAAAGTTTAAATCAGATTTTTGCAATATGGCGGGATTAAATTTTGAGAAATCATACTTTCGGAAAATGTGGTTTGCAATAAATTCATTGTTTCGATTTCTGTGTGTCATTATACAGGTTTTGTTTTTCAAAACAAAATAAATCAAAGAATTTGTGTTAAAATTATTCAAATGATTATTGTATTGGAAAGAGTAGATTTTGACAATTATAAAAGAAAAATTACGCCGAAAAAATGTTGACCACGAACACATTCAGCTGTCGATTATTTTATTAAATCAATCACATTTTCATAAAAAGGCGAAGTTGTTGAAAGTAGAATTTTGAGAAATTCTGCTTTCGAAAATTTGGTTTGCTATAAATTCATTGTTTATGTTTCTGTGTGACATGTCCTCTGATGATGTCCATTCACAGCAATCCAATCACGCCTCAACAATTGCCCTTTGATATTCCGAAGCTCAAATGCAGTGTTGTTTGTTGATGAATCCAGACAAATAAAAATGGGCCTTGTCTGTAAAATTTTTTTCCCAGAAAAATCAGCGGCTTGTTTTTGAATAAATTCAGCGAAATGAATGGCTTAAATTTTTGCTCCAGTTAACAGCCTTACGCAAAATTCGCCATATGTTCATTGTGTATAACCCCAATATTTGACAACGTCTTATTTGGATTCTTTTCAACACTGAGACTTACGAGACAGTTTTGGCCCTAACTAGAATATAAAAATTGCTCTTAAGAAACAAATTTCATCATTTTTATATTTTTTTTAAAAATTTTTAGTGTAGCGGTCTAACTATGCTATGTTGAACAGGTTTGATACTGTTGGAGCAGTCTCATTTTTAAAGAATTACAGTCCAATTAACAAAATGAAAATGTACTTTACCGCTTAAGCATACTTTCATTATATATGAATTATTATTAAATTTTTAAACCCTAAACTATAAAATTGTTTTGCTCAAATTACGAACATTTAAAATATAGCGTGTTTTTTTAGATGCATGTATAGAATTTTATGTTTAACTCACTAGTCTAGACCGATAACCATTTGGAGGACAACATTCACCGCGTTATTGCCGATATACGGCCACAAATGTTAGAACAAGTTATCGAAAATTTCACCTCCAGATTAGACTACGTCCGAAACAATCATATGCCAGAAGTAAAATTTAAATTATAATGCCAAAAGATTATCTTTCGAATAAAGTAAATTTAATGTCAATTAAAAAAAAAAAAATAATCTTTTAAAAGTTCTATACAACTAAAAAAACACAGAACCATGATTTTCAAAATAATTTTGCACAATTTGGAAGCGTTGTTCAGACGTCAGTCTATTCATGTTGAAATGCCAAACCAATCTAAACATAAATCACTTGACAGCTGACAAAATGGTTGCCCATTTCAAAACGTGTTGCCAGCTCATACTTCTATACATCTAAAAAAACACCCTATATTATGCTAACTTTAAGACAAATTTTATAAGAAAGTTTTTCATTAATTTCCTCCAAAAAACAATTTATACTGTTTGTTAATAGTCAACATTTTTAGTTCTAAACAATTATTAAAAACTAAGGTGGTGAATTTGGGCACTTTTTTTAACTTCTACGATTTTCTGAAAACCTGCGTATTATAGGGTGTTTTTAAAGTCTATTACATCATTGAAATAACACTTTCTATTGCCTACTTCTAAACTCTTGCATACAAATTTATTATTCTGTTTTCAAGAATAAAGTTATTTTTTCATTCTTTTGTGAATTTAACATAAAATACATGGTTGCATTTAATAACATTTTTATAGCTCAAAAACACACATATAAACATGTTAAGAAAATTTACCTCTACAACTTAACAAACATAAGTACAAAGTTAAATATACATAAGTACATGAGTATCTAGATAGAATAATAGAATAAACCTGCGTTATACCAATAGATACATGTGTAGGTAATTGTTTCAGAAGTATGCATGTATGTATGTTTAAAAATCAACGTCTGTGGGAGTTCAGTTGGTAATATGGAATTATATGAGCACTTCATTAAAAGTTGTCTGTGGTAAATTCATAGAATTCAAAATCAAAAAATTTTTAAAAAGTTAATTTTGAATAAAATACTTTTAAAGTAAGCTGGTAAAAAACGTTTTTTTAGATATGGAATTATTTACATTTTAAATATTTTTCCATTTTGAGTTTATTTGAAAACTTAATTGACCAAAATTGGTATTGTATTTAAAAATATTTGATTTTGCTTTTGTGTACCTGGAACTCAGCCAATATGAGAAACTCCAGCAGTGCTAGACAATTAATTGTAATATCCACGATCTGTTCGACCAGATCACATGCTAGGGTTACAAAATAAGATGCTACACTCAAAAAAAAAAATTGAGTAATTCGTACTTAAATCAATCCGTAGCGGTGTTAATAGTAGGGTAGGTACGGATTTTCTTATAACGAGTACAAAATACTTGATTCAAGTACGGATTCATCAAGTCCAAAAATCTTAATTTTAGCTCTCCTTAAGAATGACTGAGATTGAATTAATCCCTTAATAAGCTTGATTCAAAAATTATAAACTAGATTTAAGCACGAATTCGTACTTGATGTAATCCAAAAATTAGACTGATTTAAGTATGTCCGAATTTGAATTAATCCCAAAATAAGCTTGGTTCAAGAGAAAACTCAATAAATTATAAAAAATAATTTTGAGAACTTTTGAGAGAGTAAGTTTAACTTCGCTCATTTCTTCTCTAGGATTGATTTAGGATTTTGTTTCTTAATTTAAATAAAATAAGTCTTAGTTTTCGTTTTAAGATTTATCTTCATGATTTAGGAACAAATTGGACTTAATTTAAGAGTTTTTTTACTTAAATCAAGAACAATATTCTTGTTTTAAGAAAATCTGCGCTTGATTTGTCAAATCAATCCAGATTTTTACTTATTTTAAGTATGAACTAGTAAAAACGTTCTTGAAAATTTCAGGCTAAAACTGAGAAAAATAAACTTAATTTTAGAATGCCATTTATCTTTCTGTGTAGTCAAAATGATTTCCCAATAAATAAAGCCATGACGTGGTTGTAGCTTTATTATTTCAATATTATTGGTGATTTCGATGACAGCATACCAGAAGCTTATTTTTCTCTAATTTTCAACACAAATTCGACATATTCAACGTAATTTGTATACATTAAAAATTCCGAGATTTTTTAAATTTTTTTAGCTTTTATTTGGAAACATTTGCTTTCGGATTTTATTAAAAAAAAAAAAAATACAAATAAAATTTAGAGAAATGTATGAAATCTTTATGTGAGTTAATAAAACGATCTATAATTTTATTCTATATTCTTCGACCTTTTTAATGATTTTTATTAAATAATTTTTAAGCTTGAGGTCACTTTTTTGTTTTTTATAAAAGATTTTTTAATTCTTATATATAATTATCTCAAATGATTTGGGGGGGAAAAGCGTTTAACAAAATTTCGGACATTCAAGGTTCGTCTTTCAAGATTTCTAGTTTCCAATTCATATGTTCCCTGCTTTTGGATGATTCCTGCTGCTTGCAAAACTGCTTGAAATTAGAGTTTGAGCAGGTCCCAATGATTTTGCAAGCTCTTGTTGAGTTCGACAACAATTTTCATGTAGTGATGTCAATACATCTTTTTTCGCTTGCCTGAACTTAACTTTTAACTTTTTGAATCGTTATTTTCCCAAGATTCTTTCCAACTGGAGTTTCGTTAGCAATAAAAAACTTGAGTACTTTTTATTATTTATAACAAATATTTAAACTTTATTTAATTCTTAATTCTTAGGGTTAGGTTTAACTTTATTCACTGGTACATTTCACTTTAACTTATTTATATGTTTACGTAAGCGTCCTCTATATAAGTCTGATTACTTAAGCGTATTCTATATGAGTCTGTTGTAATTCAATTTTACTTCCTTATTTATACTCATAATTTCTTTTATATTTATAACATTATGTTATATACTTATTATAAATAAATTCCTTGTCTGCTTAACATTAATTTTATGTGATATTTTTATGATCAACAATTTGATTAAAAATACGATCAATAGCCGAATTTAATGAATTTCTTTTGTTATAAACAATTCACGCATTTAGGGCTTTTTAGCAAACATATCACGCACCTCTTCTTATTTTTATTATTCTTATGTGTTGTCATGCATCAATTGTTTTTATATTCATACTTTTAATATTCTATTTTACAGTGAAAGTTGATTCATGGCTTGTATCATATTTATATATGCGAGAACATAACTTGCACGTAGGTGTTGGATTTTTTTTTTGCTCAAATTTCTAATATGTAGTACAAGATGTTGTATAAAATCCGTCCATACTAAAAAAGCCTTTTTAAGAATTATTCTGCTAAAAAATGTAATCAGTCGGAATATATTTGTACGGGTGCTGAGCAATAAGAAATAAAAATAGAATAAAATCTTGCAGAAGTTTCTTTAAAACTCGATACTTTCATATATGAAAGCTTTAGCTTCCATAAAGTATTGTATACATAATGTTATGGAACTATCGTAAACAAAAAGAAAGCAACAATGTTATTAAAAGAAATCAGTATCTCTGCAACTTCGACCGTTTTGCATAAATAGCCAAATCATATTGAATAGAAAAATGGTGTTGATATAAAACGGCCAGGAATTATTTACGAAAAGTTTTAACAAAATTCAACAATTACCTTGTTATGGATAATGAGGTCAGTAATTGGAAACCAATTTGCAGTTGTTTTCTAAAGAGCACGCACGCCTTTTGACTTATCTTTAACTATATATTTATATATAGAAATGACTGCAGAGTTGTTTACTACCTCTTTACAGTTTTGGGTAGGTCACTAAATCTTACTGCTATGTCTTGGAATTTAAGAAATCTTGTCACAACTTCAGATAATTAAACAACATTGGTCTTTATCAAACAAAAGTTAAAGCGGGTGGTACTGTACTTCTTGATAATAAAGAATGTTATTGAATTGGAATAAGTATGCAGCGCCGCACAGTGTCTCAGAATCGTTTTTCATCCGCCAAAAATCTGTAACTTTTAAACCGATGGAGATATTTTAATATTTTTTTTGTTGTGAAGAGCAAATATCTTGAATTTTTCTCCAGTTTTAAATTCATTAAAATAATTGATGGTCAAAGTTGAACTTATGATTTTTAGTACCATTTAGTATGAAAATGCGCAATTCTTTTTTGTTTTATTTGTTGAATCTGATTTTATTATAAAAAAGGCTCATGCAGATAAAAAAAAAACACATTTTAATAATACAAAGGATAATTTTGTGAACATTTGTCGACTTTATCAATTCTACAATAGGTTCCATTAGAACCGGTTCCAATAGAACCAAACTTGTTTTTATGAAAATAGTTATTTTATTTTGTATGTCCAATTGTACTTCGGTGCTGAAGAAAAATAGGTTTACTTTTCTTTGAATGTATCTTCCTGCTTTTTGTTGCTAAATTACTCTTCGGACAATTCCTTATAGCTGAAGTTCTCCAATTTTCGGAAATATTTTAAAATTCGATTTTTTCTGCTTAGATATGTGTTAGCAACTAAGTTTGTTTTTATCCTTTTCTTACATGAATTACATTCTATTGTGTACCCAGGTAGCATTAACAGATGGAATAAAAAATTGCTAAAAAAAATAAAAAGGGCTAAAAATAGGTAAAAGTTCACATATTTGAGTTTTATAAACAGGTAAAATAATTTGTGTAATTTCATTCAAATGAAAAAAGTGTTCTTTAGGCAGGTCCAGGCAGGTCTAAAAGTATATATGGGATTAAAGAGGACACTTTCAGCTTTTGCTGGTAGTAAAATTGTTTTAATCCCTTTTGTTCTTTAAAAGTTCTATTTCTCTTAAATTTCATTTTGACTAAAATTGAGTACCTTAGAAAACATTTAATAACACCCCAAGTATAACGAGTACAGTGATATGGCATAGACTGCTATCAAACCAATATTATAAAACAAAATTGAACTCATTATTGATAATAGTTTGCGAGATATAACAATTTCCTTCTGATCAAATTTACAAAAATTAAATTTTTTCTAAAATATCGTAAAATATTTGTTTTTAACAGCATACCACGCCCAAAATTGCCAATATTTTGATATAATTTTTTGGCTACCTTAGTTTTAATATAAACATATTAAATGCCATTACAATTTTGAAAAGCAGTGATAACAATAAATTAGACTTTTGGCCGATAAAATTACATTCTGAGCCACGGTGCGCCGGTTAATAGAAATGTTGTGCAACAGTTAATGCAATTTTAGTTTCTTTTTTAAGCTTTTCTTAAATCATAAAAAAAATTAGTTTCAATTTCTGATTCAAAGATATGCAATCGTTTTAACATTAATATTTATATTAATATTAAAACATATATGCGACCGCATTTTATGTGAACAATGCTGTTTTGTACAGAGACCTTATTACTGGCATACAAAACGTTACCTATGGTCTGATAAATTCTAATATACCAACTTTTTCTATTTTAGTAAATATATTCTAAAAACTTTGTTTAAAGATGACATTTTTATCACATAGAAATGACAACCAAACACACATCTGCATAAACTCAACACTTAGTATTCTTTGTCTTGTATTTTCGATTTTTTAATTGACAATATTTTTACTCTACTATATGATTATAACATTTAATACAAACGTACCATAATGTAAGCAATAGAAACAGTGAAATGTTGCTGAAATGTTACACATGTATGTGTTATTGCCACAAGAGTTGCCTTTGCCAAAATTTTAAAAACATGTAAAAATTTTATGAAACTTTTGAAATTTTAACGAGTTACGAGTTAAGTTTAAATTATCATGTGAGTGTTTAGAGTAGAAATTAAAAAGAAAATCTGATATAAATTAAGTCAATTAGTAAGAAAGATGTTAAATGTTTTATAACAAAAGACTTAGCATTATCGGCAGTTGGTGGAGGGAAGGGATGTGTTATTAATAAAAGTTAAAAAACACGTGTCTGTGCACAGTAATTATAATTGCTTAAATGTCTGAGGATTGTGCTTTTTATTTCAAATTATAAACATAATTATAAACATAATTATAAACATAATTATAAACATAAAGCAAACATGTGAACTTGAATTTATCGTTCGTGATCTTATCATTTAAAAATACTACTGTTTCTCATTTAATTAATTGCTTCTTTAAGTTTTCCATTTCATGTCATTTCTTTCTTCTACAATATGTATATTCGATTTTTAAAACTCAAAACATTGTTCTTGCTTTGAAACTAAATTTCTGGCTTTCATCTATCTGTCAAGTATCAGATGTCATTTTTAAAGTTTTATTAAAAAACTGCATTAAAAACTTTTGCTACTAAAGCAAACGAAAAAAAAAATATGTCTAACTTCAAACTTATTTTAACTCCTCTTTTATATATTTTGTTTGCTTCGCAACCACAAACAACTAACGCAACACTTAAATAGTATAGTCTAATACATATAAAAAGAAAAAACCCAGCTCGCACTTTAAGCCAACTGCTGGCGTAAATAAAAAAGGCCAAAAACTTTTAACACTTCTACTACTTTTTTTTTTAAGTATTTTTGCATTTTTATACTCTATATTCTAAACACTCCATACAACTTCTTCTATGCCTAGAGTGGGAACAAACCAATAGAGAGAGAGAGAGAGAGAGAGAGAGAGAGAAAAAAGTGCATTTAGTAAAATAGTGAATTTGGTTTAAAAGTATGTATGTATGTACACATTCAGCAAAAGATTTTAAAGTAATCTAACGTTACAAATGTCCAAAACTAATACGAAATACACATTTAAGCCGTTGCATTTGCACAGCTTTTAAAGTTTCATTTAAACGAGAGAAGTTTGTGGGAGCAACAGTACAAACAAAAAAAAAAAATAGCTAAAACAACCTCTATGGAATTTATGTAAAGGAGGTAACGCCCCAAAAATACAAGGTACATATTTGAAGGAAGGAAACTAAAAGAAGTTAGTGTGTATTTATTAAAAGAAAGTGCGAAGTTTCACTAAATTCTTTAAGTGCTAGTTTATGTACATACATCATTTGTCGGCAACTATAGCTACCATTTGAGCAACTCGAATGTTAACGAAGTTCATAAAAATTATCAAATAAAGGGTGATGTTTTAGCAACTCTCTTATTGCCAAGACTGTTATTGGCAGCACAACTATGTTCGTGTAACATGTTAGTCTTGTTTTACACTCTTCAGTTTTAGCTGACCAGTTTTTCTTCAATTCTCTTTTGAATTTGCATTTTCAATCACACACATCAATTCAATTTCGTACTTTTTAATGCAAATCAACATGCATGAAAGAAAAAACCAAAAGGAAATAAGAAAATTGACTAGTACCGTCAAGTTTGTACCCCTTTTATTCTCTTTTCCCTTTTCATCCAAAAATACTTGCCTTGAAGAGTCAGAATTGAAGAGTGTGAAATCCGACTTACTATTAAATATGTTCAGTTTGGTCTGAAGCGTCTTAGAATCGGTTGCAGATTACTGAATTTTATTATCGACATTCACGCTCGACTAAAAAAATGTATCGTGCACTTCTTCGTCGAAACGACGAAGCTCATTTCTAGTTAAATGGTTACATAAACAAGCGAAATTGTCGTATTTGATGTGAAGAGCAGCCACAAGCATTGCAAGAACTGCCAATGCATCCTTAAAATGTACTGTTTGGTGAAGATTAAGGGCCGGTGGCAGCATTGGACCGCAGTTTTTCAACTGTTACTATGAATGGCGATCGCTACCGTGCAATGCCGCTATAGATCTTCGGAAGAAAGATTTAAAACAATAATATTTTCTCCAAACAATCTTTGTTTGGTATTGAAAGTGGGCAAATTTATTGATAAACATTTTTTTCTATTAACTTTAAATGTAATGCAGATAATGTTATTAAGTTTTGCACAAATTATTTTTATTATATATATAAAAGGACAAGTTATGCTGAAAATACAAATTTCATCATGGAATTTGACTCTATGGTAAATTAAATGCCTATAGAGTAGCAGTATTCACACAAAAACAGTTTAATTTTAAGGAAAATCTTAAAACGGCATTTTATTTGCATCAGTCAATAGACCGCATATAAAGTCTCCTTCCAAAAACAACATAAATGCACATAATCTCTTATAAAAATCACTATCAAGTTTAAATTCGACACAAATAATCTACATGTATGTGTACGAGCATATAAATCATCGGAACAAATTTATGGGTCATAGCTTCCATATGAAGACCACTTCCGAAAAACACATTAACCTACGTAAATATATTATAGATATTGATATCGAACAGAAATTTACACAGATCAGTTTTATGAAAGTAAAAATGTTACTATTAGTTCCCATATAAGTTCCATTTTCAAGAATAACTTGAATACCCAAAAATCGTCATTGAGCTGAACTCCACCTAAGACCCAAAAAACACAGAAAAATATTTTATGATTTTATGACGATGGTCCTATTAAGGGCTCATTTTAATTTTACTGGTAAATTGTTAGCATTTGCCATGTAAAAATAATTGTTTTGTTTTATATCACTGAGAGAGTGATTTATGAGAAAAGATTTTAAAATCACATTGAAGTACACTTTCCCCCACTTCTCTCTAAAGTGAAAATACATTGAAAAAACATTTAACACAAGTTACACATTTTTTTCTTTTTTCTTTTTTTTTTTTGTTCATTTGTTTACAAACAAATATACAAAGAAAGAGAGTAAATGTTTTTAGTAAAATATTCAAGGATAGGTAGGTGTTAGTATTTGCAAAAAAGAAAAAAAAAATAACAATAAAAATAAGTAAATGGTGATTTTTATGCGTTCATTTGTATGTAAAGTACATCTGGTGGAAGAACTTTAACTTTAACAAGAAACAAAATTTCATGTTATGTTGCTGCTGTAGTTATAGCAATCGGGTATTATGGAAATAAATTTTAACAGTAAGAAAGAAGTTGTTAGAAAAATGCATAAGCATCAGTAGCAGCAATTCAATTTTGAGGGTTAACCATGGCTGCAGTTTCTATCAAGGAATGGATATAATCGGCAATAAAGAAACAACTTCAATTAAACATAAAAAAGTGTCCTTGATATGTATAAAAGAGTGAATGATTAGACGACTCATCATCACCCAGCTTAACCATAAAGATCAATACTTTTTTGAATATTTTTAAACGATTGATGCGAAACAGTCGATCAGTGGCAAAAGAACAGATGAAATTACTTGCACTGCATACTTATTTCAATTCTAGCATTTGTTTATTGCCAAGAACTACAGCATCACACAGCTTTAACGTTTTTTTTTTTGGTAATACATATAAGAATATAATTCATTTGACCGAAGCTGGGACAATTGAAAAAAGGGAAATAAATAGTTAAGTTAAAATAAACCTGCTTTTGCTGTCAAACATTCGCAGTTTATAACTCAGGAAAAGCATAAAAGAAACAAGTAAGAAAGTATAGTCGGTCAAGCCCGACCATATCATACCCTACACCCAGTATATGTATAAAACAGTTTTTCAGATATGGGCGTTATATGGGATATATAATCTAATGTGGACCGATCATCCAAAAATGTAGTGTCATAATGTCTGTGAATATAAATATTATATGTGTTAAACTTTATCTTGATATAAATACTTTTTAAAGATTTATGGAGCTTAAAGTGAATTACGGAGAGGGTCTTATATGGGAGTTTCGCCTAATTATGGACCGACCATTATAAAATTGTACCGTATTATTTGTGCATATGAAATATATTTGCGTTCAATATTACTTGGATACCAACATTTTTGAGAGAGTTATGCTCTTTAAAGTGATTTTCGGGAGTGGGCTTTATATGGAAGCTACGAGTAATTGTGGACCAATCTGCACAAAATTTGTAGATGTTATTTGGCTTCATTTACCACTAATTTTTGATGAAATTTGTGTGGATACTTACATAATTTAAATATTTATGATCAGTAAACCCCAATTTCGAGAGGACATTTGTATGGGGGATAGGTGAAATAATGGACCGATTTCCACCAGTTTCAATCCCATTCAGCCTTGGGTCGAAAAAATGTTATGTAACAAATTTTATCGAAATATCTTCAAAATTGCGACCTGTACTCTACGCACAAGCTTTACATGGACAGCCAGCCAGCCAGACGGACGGACAGACGGACATCGTTAAATCGATTCAGAAAGTGATTCAAAGTGAAATTTTTCATAAAAATAGCTAGATTTTGAATGAATCTGGTAAATTGTTTTTTATATAAAATATTTGCTTTAAATTTGGCTTTCTGAAAAATATAAATACCTTCAAAGTTTTCTTGGAAATTTCTTAAATAATGTAAAAATTACCAAAAATCTAATTTTTAACATTTTTAACTTTAAATGCATATAACTTTTGCCTCTGTGACGAGTTCTAAACAATTAATAATATATCTATTAATTCACAAATAAAACGGGAAATATTACCAAAAAAACAGACTAGGGGTCTACAAAAGTTAGAAATTTAATTTTCATATGCGGATGTCTCGTAAACTACAAGAGATTTTTTTTAGTACACGGCTAGTAAATTTCATATATGGTATAATCCTTGAAATCGGATCACAAAGAATGAATTGGGATCGTTTTATGGCAACGCCCCTGGTTGGCTTATGAGGTTCAAATTTGGAACTTAAACAACACTTCCTCTCCAGGCATGTGGAATTTTATTGCATTCGGACTTACCGTTTGGAAAACAGATTTGTTTCTCTTTTTTCCAAACTGTGCTACGTGGACCAGATGCCTTTTATGCCAATGCGTTGAGATATTGACAGTGAGCCCAACCGGCCAAATTTTTTATGAACAGAAGTGACAGGGAGCTAAATTGTGCCCGACTTTACTGAAGTAAGGTGACTTTTTAAAAGGCAACAGAAGCCTGTGTCACATTTCCGTATTTTTTAAACCCTAATTATATTTAAATTTCGCATGAATTTAGCTCAAGTTCTTCTATATCCACACAAATAATAACAGCAATTTTAACTGCAATTTAAAAAATCTATTGCCCTCTTATCTTAGATACACATAAATAATAATTTAATTTAAAAAAAATTGCGTCAGCTGTCCACTGAATTTACAATAATTTATATATCCTTCTTTTCTTTTCCATTAACGTCTGCCTTTTTATTTTTCTTAAAATACTCCAACTACTATTGTGACTGGACTCCATTTACCTTTTTCGAACGTCTTCCGTTTCCGTTTATATTTCTTTATATTCTATGCATATCTACTCTTAGTAGTCTATAACTGATTTGCATTTTGTATGCTTAACTCTTGCGGGCAACATTTTAATTTTTCAATAATAAAGTGCAAGAAAATGCAAATCAATTTTATTATTTTCACTTACACTCTCTATGCAATACAGTCGGTGTTTTTGCAATTTCTATTTCCTTAGTTTTTTTTGCGCAACATTTTGTTGCAAACCAAAGGTACACAATCTGCATTTGAATGTTACTGTTGCCATAGCATAAATAATGCAAATGTGTGGGATTCTTTTGATGATGACAACAACCGATGATGATGATGTTGTTGATTATGATGTTGTCAATGAAGGTGGTTTAAATATGGAACATTGTTGCTTCTCTTAATATTTCTTTCATCCGTTTTATTTTTTTTTCTTCTTATTCTCCTTCTTGGTTTTTGTTTCCATTTCAATAGTGGTTTTTTATTTTAATTTAAAATTTACATAATTTTTGTAACATTATCATTTTTATAACCGCATTGTTTACTTGAATGCGTTGCACCCATGCAGTTATATGCATCCTTTCCGGTTTATTATTCCAAATGTATACAACATCTATTGACATTAAAATGGTTAGAGATTAAAAAAACGGAATATTGTATACGATTTGTGCTTCTTTATTTAATAAAGGATGTTCCAGGATGTGGCAGCATGAAGAGTTGAAAAAATGAATAGTTTATTTTTTATTTCCTGTTGCAATGGAGTATAATGGGCGTGTGTTGGGAACTTATTTTTAAGATTTCATAAAAAGTAATGTACAGTAGGGTGGTATGAAATGGAAAATTAAAATTCTTAGAAGGAAAGTGCGAGAGGAAGTTTTTTATAGAATTGTTTTTATTAGTATCAAAATAATGATTTGCATTAAAGCAAATCATTGAAATAAAAGTCTACACGACTAGGAAATGTCTCATGCAGTAATTGAATTCAACAAGACAAAAACACATGAACAAATATCATCGACATCAAATAACCCTATAAAAAGAAATCCAATGATTAAATCAAACGATTTGAGGCATTAATACTGATTATCAAAACGCATGACTATACGGCTAGGGTATATTTCATGTAGAAGTTGAATTATTTACCAGCTAAATGTCTGAAGAACCCATTACTTAAAACTCCTTAATAGATATAACAAATTCGTTCAGGAGAAATATCGAACTATGATCATGAAGATACTTACACTAATAAGGGGTGATTCAAGTAGAGATACTTTTTTCAATCGCCTTTTTTTTTGACAGATCACATGTAAGTTGTGTCATGCTGTCATGTTATTTTTGTTAAGTATTGTTTGGCTTTTCATAATGGATTAGACTTACGCCTGAACAACGTTTACAAATCGTTCAACTGTATTACGAAAATTCACGTTCTGTGAGAAATGTGTTTCGTGCACTTCGTTCAACTTATGGTCAACATAAACGGCCTACTGAGCGTACTATTCGCAACACCATCACCCATTTTGAGACCCAGCATTCATTATGCGATAATATTCTACCGAATAGACCACGTCCAGTACGATGTGGAGAAAATATAGCGGCCATAGCTGAGAGTGTACACGAAGACCGTGGAGAGTCGATTCGACTTGGCGCATTTTACATCGAGATCTTAAATTGACAGCGCAAAAAATACAGCTTGTGACACAACTGAAGCCACTTGACCTTTCCAATGGATTTATTGAGAGAACACTTCGATGAGCGCACAATTTCATGTTTTGGGCCGGTCGATTTGCCACCAAGATCGTGTGATATCACACCGTTAGACTTTTTCCTGTGGGGATATGTAAAGTCTAAAGTTTATGCCTGGGAGGAAAACATCACGGGTATCATTCGCCAGTTACCAGTCGAAATGCTCAAACGAATCATCGAAAATTGGACTCAACGGATAGACTATCTGCAACGTAGCAACGGTCAACATTTGATAGACATAATTTTAATAAACATTCCCCATTAAATATAAATTTTCTGTTTTTGTTAAATTTTTTATTAGAAATTTCTAAATTGGGCTTTCAAGGTCAGGTATTTTTTTTTCTGTGTTTTTTGTTAAGTAGGGAACCTCGAAATGGAACACGCTGTATATTTACATTAGGTTTTAGAAAAAATAAAATACAATTTTTTCCTCTTAAATTTAACATACTAGAAATTGTAAAACAATAATAATAAATTCTTCCACTACCAAGAAGTGCTTTTATGCTTTTATTAATAATACCGACATAAATAAAATACTTATACAGTTGTTATTCAAATCTATAATCCCAGCATCTGAACCATAACGTTTATTTTTTAAACCATTTAAAAGAATATTCGTATACAGTTAAACGAACTGCTGCCACGGTAGGAGGCATGTCTTCATATTGAACTGCTGCGACTTTCGTTCTTTTGTCTGTATTAATGACTGTGGTCATATTTTTTACCGTTAAATCCCATATAATCGTTAATTCGATATTGGCTGCAATATCTTACGTTGGCTGGCAATATCGTTTTTTTTAAAGACACTCGTACATATGTATATACCATCACAGTAGGTATATATTTTGTATGTGTGTGTATTTGTATAAACACAAATACCAAATACTTGTACAAACGTAAGACACAATAAAGCAGAGAAGAATTGAGTGCAACCAGCATAAGGTGTCTCCAAAAAACTAGACTTAGCTGAATATAATAAAAGCAGTGGTATACATTTTTGAAAGGGTCAGATCGACTTTGTGGGGACTTTAAGCTTAAATTATCAACAGTCTAAACGCTAATGTTTCGACATAATTACAATGTAGCAAGATTTGTCATGATTAAAGCTGTCTAATTTTTCAAGATGTTTTTGTATGAGTTAACCAATAATAATACCTAGCAAACAGTCAATAAATATTAATAAAAACCATAGTTTTTTACCATTAGAATCCAACTTAATATAACTGCAATATTACAGAACACTCATACGCAGTATAGGGCACAACAAGCTTGTTAGCATCAATGTGGCAAAGCACCATCCAACTGTCACTCTAACAAAAACACATTGACACAAATTCGTTGTGTCTTCTTGTATTGAAGGCAAGAGAAAAACCAAATGGTCTGAGCAATAAAGCCAAACACGAATACAATTCGATTAAGCTGTTTCTTTGCTTCTATTTCAGTTCTCGTTTTTCCCACTTTTTTTGTGTTAAATTTATTGTTTGTATGTATTTATTGTATTTTTTTTACTATGCTACACTTATAAATGTATGTACATACATTTATCTCACCAAAGGCAGTGTAATAGTGGTAACGAATATCTGCTGGCTACACTTTTATACAGGAAAGAAGGTAAGAAAGACGCAGTTAGTAAATGTGAAATATTTATGTATAAAACTAACATTCGTTTAAAGTGAGTGTTAAAAAGCCCTAAAAAGCCAGCATTAAGTGGGTAGTTTAGAAATATTTATTTTTATGTGGCAAATAAATAACAATTTTAAATCTACAAAAACTTATTTTTTTCATTGCTTTTATTTTCAAATTAGGTCGTTATGGGTATTAATCGAGAATTGTTATCACTGTATATGTGTATGTGAAATGTTGTAAATGTATGTTTTTGGTGAAAATGGCTTGTTAGGAATTTTTAATTCAACAACTTTTTCTTATATATTTATGCGTTTTTCCTTCATTAAATTTTATATGCCTTTTTTATGTTAATGTGAAGTATTGTAGGCTTTGTAATGAGCAGCATTTCAGTTTAAATTGGTAAATTTAATCCAAATTTAAAAAAAATTTATAAAGTGATTTTTTTTAAATTATTTTAAGAAGGGTCCGCTTAAGTCGAAATATGTTAAATAAGAAGCGGAATTTATAACATATGGGGTCTTTTAATAGATATTGAACATCAACAAAGCGTCATATGCGGGAAATTTTGTTTGGCTTCGTGTATCTCTCGCAGTCAAAAAAGTTTGAAGACCAAGAATTAGTGTCATTACTCCATTCAAATTGTTGTCAAGCCTACTAAGAGCTTGCAAAATCATTGGGAGCTATAAAATCAAACATTTATTATAGCAACGCTTGGACACATGTTGCAATACTTATTAACTATAGGAAGATGTAATTGAAAAGTTTTGCCCACCCGCCTTATAGTGCAGACTTTCGATCGTTGCAGAACGCTCTCACTAGGATACGTTTCACTTCAAAACAAAAAGAAAAAATGTTTGACAATTTTTGAAATCTTGAGTACTGAAAAATTTGGAATTGAAAATTTTATTTTTGAAAAAAAAAAAAAAAAATCTCTAGAAGATTTGTGACCATTGTGGAAATGGTATTAAAACTAGCCTATATAGCTTAATTGTTGTAAGGAGCACTTGTTCGAAATGTGGGATATTTGGAATAATATTGGGAACTAAGTAATTTAACTCTTTTGGAAAAAAATATCTGAAAAAGATTTTTGACAATTTTGAAAAAAAAAATCTTAAAAATATTGTTCAATATTTTGAAAATCTTGAGTATTGTTTGGAATTGAAAATTTTGAAAAAAAAAACTTCAGAAGATTTGTGACCATTTTGCAAACTGAAAATTTTAATGTTTTTGAAAAAAAAAATGTATAAAAGATTTTTGACATTTTTTGAAATCTTGAGTACTGAGAAATTTGGAATTAAAAATTTTACTTAAAAAAAAAAAAAAAAAAATGAGCTGTTCTTTCGGCGCGGAAACCATATGCACTTCTGTGTTAGAGTTTTCCAAACATTCTTTGTTTCACCGAAATGTATGGTATTGCAAATAGTAAACATAGGTCAAGTAAGATCCAAGTTTCAGACAACCTGGATATTTTTTTATAGCTATTTTTGCTATTTTCTTCAAATACAATAAAGATAATATCATGACATTTTGCCCACTTTATTTTTGTTTTAGAAGGAAAAGTTCAGTTTAAAATGGTAAGAATCGGTCGACGATTTCTCATAGCCCTCATACAAATGACTTCTCAGAATTCGGCTCTATGTTACATAATTGCCTAAGAAAAAGCAGTATTCATACAAAATATGTTTCATGATAACTGAAATCATAAAACGATATTTTTTGCATCAGTCTATATTTGACCAAAGCACCATATAAAGTCCACTTCCGAAATTAACTTAAATGCTCATAAATCTTTTAGAAAAATCAGCATTAAGTTGAAAATTAACAAAAATAGCGCACTTTACTGTTTTAGTAGCGTAATGGGGATTGAATTCTTGTTTTTTTCCCGGTGACCAACGTTATTCGTCAGGACGAATCAGATCAATTTTGTTGCATCTGTGAAAAGCACTCTTTTTCAGAATTTATTATTATCCTTTTTCAGCTGTAGTTTTACAAAAGAAAATCATGGCTTTATATACTTTTCTGACAGAAGTATTTTTTTCTACTTAAACGACCAGAAAGCTGATTTTCATTGAGGAGTCTTTGTACAAGTCTACTGGAAACATTTAACCCAAATTACTCATTTATTTCAGTCATTATTATTCTTGATGACTTGAAAGGATCTAGCTTACTTTTTTTTTAACTATTGCCTTATCCACACGAACTGCTGTTTATTGCGGTGACTTATTCTGATCTTTCTGTACAAATTTGCAACTTCGAGAACAACTAATCATTTCAGATATTTTTCTTTGGTTGGTGAAATTCGCAAATAAACTTTTTGCATCAACTATTTTTGTTTCCAATCGAAATAACTGTGTGCTATTTCATTGACCAACCAATAAACTTCAATAAAATTAGTATTTTATTTTTCTAGATTAAGGTCAGTTTTTATTTTTATTTTTTTATTTTTTATTTTTTCCAATATTTCGCTACACAATGTGTAGCATCTTCAGGGAAACAATATTGGAAAAAATAAAAAATAAAAAAAATAAAAATAAAAACTGACCTTAATCTCGAAAAATAAAATTGTTTAATTAATAAAAAGGTCGAACAATCAGTTAAATAATTATTATATATTATAAAATTATTGTAATTATAAAATTATTGTAATTATAAAATTATTGTAAATATTTATATCATTACATTTCAATTAATTTAAGCACAGACATCCAATTGTTTGTGCCAACGATTGAAAGCCTCTTCAGTAGGCTTGTGGTATCAACTAGTTTTTCAGTCAATTTTTGACTTACAAACGAATTCTGAAACACGCTTGTATTTACACTGTAAAATTTGTAGTCTGGCCCGGGTATCATCATTACATTCAATGAGAGGTTACCATGCCGGTACACATATTCTTCCATGTGTAATGCAGCCTCACAAATTTTAATGATTGTGCCGTCCACGCAACCACAAACACAAAAAAACTTTACAGCAATACCACTGACGTCATCGGCTATTTTAAAATAAAACGTCTATTATAACGTCGATTTTGTAACACCATGATTTTGTAACACCATGCAACCTGCTACTTCATTTCACTGGCAAACATTACTACACCAATGCAAACACAGCAGTTGATTTTCAGCCGACAAAATGTTTTTGCTGCAATTTTTCTTTATATATTTGTATTTAAAATGAAATCGACTTGAATTGATTTAAACGGCAGCGGTCGTTAAAATTAAAGTTTTATAATCCCGAAAAATTTATTCGGTCTCTATAATTTCTTTACTATCGGCGAACAAAAACTCATGTCTTCAAAGAGAATGACTTAAAGTCGTTAAAACTCAATGTTGCCATATTGCTCAGTCATGTTTATAACAGGGTGTGCTCAATAATGTTTATAAATTAAAACTTCTACAAATGCTAAACAAGTTGTATGTCGATAAACACGCCATCTATTGATAAAGATGTTGTGTGTTGATAAACATGCTGTATTAATATTGATATGATATATTGATTGGGTGCCCCGATAGACTAGGCGATAGTGCGCCGGACTATCAGTCTGAGGGTTGCGGGTTCAATTCCCGCCAAAGACTCTGGGTGTTTTCTGCAGATAAGCCAAAAAAAAGCTTCGCAGTTTGTGTTTGTTAATTATATTAAAAAAATATCCATATAAAAAAAAAAAAAAAAATACCGACCGTTAAATTTAAATTGAAATACAATTCTTAACAATATGAATTTGTAAAGCAATCATTTACCTTATTATTGGCAACATCTTTGCAAATTACACTTTTCAATATTAACTTTGCACACAAAGAGAATATAAAAATTTTAAAAACTTAGCAAACTACAAATAGTTAGTATAGTTCTGAGCATCAAAAAGTTTAGCAAATTAATGAAAAATTGCATAAGTGTATAGTGAGAAATACTAGTTAATATCTACAGGTGTAGCAATATGCTTTCATTTTGCAAACAAAAAATTCAGTAGATTTATTTCTGTTTCCATTTAAATACATATTTAAAATAAAGTTAAATATGAATCACATAAACTTAAACTGCACAATCAAATGCTATTGATATGATAATTATTTTCACTAAACTCTAGGGGTGAATACAACAAACAAAAAAAAAAAAAAAAAAAAAAAAAGACGAAAGAGAAGAGAAAACGAAAAAAACGTAAAAACTTTAAGCACTTTAATTTTTAAGCTTCATTGAGCAATAAGAGCAGATTGTTGTTAATGCCAACATTCAAATATGTTACGAGGGAACGTGCCCAAAAAAAAAAAAATAATAATCTGTATAAAGTTTAAAAACCTAGTACTTTTTACTGCAATACATACACTCATACACAAATTTAAAGAATGTATATACCCAGCATACCATTTTAGGAGCGCTCCGAAAAAGGAGTCAGAAAAGAGTCCAACAAAAGAGCATTTTCGGAGCGAAAGAAAAAATTTGCTTGTTACTGTCCTGAGTCGGCACGCAGTATGCCTCAGAAATTCAACTAATTATGTGTGTACCAAAGCGTTGTTGTCCTGTTATTTGTGCTTTGAACAAAAAAAAAAAACATAGCTGTATCACACAAGAATGATAAAAACAAGATTACACAGAGCCCAAAAAACCCTCATAAAAGACTCTTTTTCTCACATTATCATTATCACATTCTGACGGACCATTTTCGAATGTAATGACCCTCTTTTCAGAAGGTTTTCGGAGCAATTATGATTGTTTTTTGGGCTCATAAAGAGTGTTGACGCTCCAAAAAAGGTCTCAGAAAAGACTCTTTTCAGACTCATATGGCTTGCTGGGTAGATTTAGATATACACTCGTGTATAGTCTTTATTAAAAAGTAGGTTTAGTAATGCATACTTTCAGGGTGACAAGGTAGTAGGCAGAGTGCTAGGTAGGAACGGAGTTAAAGAAAGCAACTAAAAGTACAAGTACTAAACTTTCAACTCATTGTTGCTGTTTATACTGACTGCTTTTGTTCCAACAACTACATCTACTAGTAGTACTATTATTATAGTTGTTGTTGTTAGTTGTTTTTTGTATTGTTATTATTGTTGATGTGAAAATCTGTGCTTGATAGCCTTTAAGGACTATTATACTCGTAACCATTTAAAAAAAGCAAAAAAAAAAATGTTCATTTAAAATTCTCCTCTAGTAGCCCGAAAATTCAACCAAGAGTAAGAAAATTGTACAATCATCGTTTACCACATTTCAATGAAATTTCCATAAGAAAACCATTTAAAACCAGGAGAAGACGAAAAAAAAAAACTAAAATAAATAAAACCACCAAATGAAAATGAAGGTACACTTACTACAGCGTTAGGGTTATATTTTTGTATGTTGTAATGTATCTGTGCGGACTAAGTAAAAAGAGAGGCATCATAAAAACAAAATTGTTGTATGTATGAACTGCCATTTAAGGGGGGTACTTTGTATGCAAAGTGAACTGTGAAAAAATGCTTATTTTTTCCATCTTAAAGGGGCGCAAAAAAACCAACCGCTAGTGTAAAATTCTAAATAAATTTTTTTTGGGGCTATGGTTTAGAGACGGCCAACCAACCAAACAAAGTCGAAAATATCCATTAAACGTATTGATATTCTGGCAGCCACTACATGAAATTCATTGATACGTACAAGGAAAATGCAGAAAACGGAAGTAAAGCAAGTGCAGAGATAAAAAAAACTAATTTTTTGAATCAGCCTTTAATTTAAATCTTGAAGGTAAACCGTGCGAAATATTGAATTTGTTTAGCAGATTATTTTAAAACCTGATGCCCTGTAGCTGCTTTGTGCTTCATTGCCTATTTGTCAGAGTTGTAAAGGAATTAATTGTTCGCACTAGGTTTGTTGCTTATATCAGTAATTTATAAATAGATTTTACTGTTTGTTTAAGGCAAAATTCTCCAAATTTAGAGTGACTTAAAAACGCATTTTAAATTGAAACGACATAATTTCATGGGATTGGAAATCTTTATTTGGGCCTTTAAATTTTTACCAGTATTTTTGGGAATGATATCGTTTAGTAGAGCATAGTTAAGCATTTGAAAATTTTTAGTGCATTTTCAATTATTATACCTAAAAGTTCACGTAATAATGTCGGTTATTCTCTTTCTTCTACAGCCCAAATAAAGAGTTCTTACGCTTTCGGTTTTCAATAAACCCCTATTGAATTATTTTAGAATCACAATAACATACCATGGAACTGGTTTTAAGAGTATTAGCGACATTACTAGGTTCAAGGCTATCATTAAATGCATTTTATATGATTTTTTGTCTAACTGGCATTTGTTTCCATTTCTATTTGTCACGAAAAATTGGTAAATCTTTTACACTGTTTGCTAAACTCTAATTTCAAAATTTTAAAACTTTTGTTTACCTAATTTTAAAAATTTGAGAATTATTGTTTGCTTCCTTATTAAGTATAAACGGAAAAAAGTTAAGTGTTTTGTAAACGTCCATCTGTGCTATGAACACATGCTAAATTTCTTTTCGGTCTGACAACTCCTTCATATAGGACATTAGAAAGTCGTTGTGTCATTAAATATTTAAATAAAAAAGATTTATTGGGACAAGAAATTTATAATGACATGGAGAATGTGTTAGGTGAAAGTGCTCTTTATATGCAACAGTAAAATATTGGGTTGCTGAATTTAAACGTGATCCTACAAACAGAAGAAATTTTAGCTAAAGTGCATGATATGGTATTAAATGAATGATCGACGAATAAAAGTGCGTGAAATAGCTAATATCATGGATATCTCAAATGATCGAGTCCATTTTTTTTTTGCATGAAGAGCATGGATTCACCACTGTACTCCAGAGACAAAAGAACAATCCAATGGAGTGAAGCTAGAGGAAATGCTCCAAAGAAGACAAAAACCATTCAATCGGCTGGTAAGGTTATGGCAACGGACTTCAAAGGTATTTTATTGATTAACTATCTGCAAAAGGGTAAACCAATAAATGCAGAGTACTATTGCAACATTTTGGAACAATTAAATCTAAAAATTCGAGAAAAACGTCCTGGCTTACAACACAAAAACATAATTTTTCATCTAGACAACGCACCAGGGCACAAGAGTGTTTTAACAATTGCTAAAATCAATGAATTAAAGTACCAGTTGCTTGACCACCACCTTATTGCCCTGATTTAGCTACCAGTGACAGACTTTTACTTGTTCCCAAATCTAAAAAAATTTCTAGCTGGCAAGCGTTTTACCTCAAATGATGATGGAATTGCAGTTGTAAACCACTATTTTGAAGGCCTTGAGGAAAACTATTTTAATCAGAGGATAGAATTGCTAGATAAACGTTGGACAAAGTGTATTAAAGTTTCAGGAGATTATATTGAAAAATGCAAATGTTTTTGAAAAACTAACTATTTTCTTTTAGTTCTAGGCTAAGAAGTTTCCGAAGCGTCCTCGTATATATATATATATATGAGATTTAAAACAAAAGTAATTTTGTAAAAAAATATCTGTGATATTTTTTGATCTGTGATATTTTTTTAGAATCTGCAATTTCAAACTTCGAGATTCTCATCAATATGCTATTATTTTGTTTTTACACATTTAGATAGTATTACTCAATCTATAAAAAATATATGTATATAATATTTACTAAAACCCCTAAACATCGTACAGTGGCTCACGGCTTATTTTATGCCATGTGTTTATACAGCATTTCAGATTTGCAAAACTGTTCCAAGAGGTCTCTCGGCTTCAATTCATATATCATCCAATTTCTTTGGTTTTGGATGAAATTGCTGCTTGAGTAGCTCCCAATAATTTTGCAAGTTCTTATTGAGTTTGGCAACAATCTTTATCCCTTTACGGCGCAAGAACGCCAATTTTTTCTGTTTTCTTGTATTAGATAGAAAATAAAACATAAATAAAGGAAAAATTTTCAAAAAATTTTTTATTAAAAATTAAATAATGATTTTGGACAAAATATAATTTGTTGCAGAAATGCAACATTGCATCAATAGCTCTTATTTATTGCTGTTGAACTTATACTAAATGAACATCTTTAAAACAGTTATTTTGCTTATTGTAACATAAAGCAATGCCGCATTTTTCGCATAATGTTTGCGTATAACCATTACATTTTAAAAATTTGAATCTCATCCGTTTTTCAGTCCATGCTGGCCAGTGCCCTAATTGGTCCATCTTCACATTTCTTGGAGGTATGTACGTCCCGCTCAAGATCTTTTTGTTTTGAATTAGCCATTCAACATCACTTCCCCGTTTTGCACGGTTGACTGTCTCATATTTACATAAGGTCTCAGCTATATTGAGTCTGAACTCTGCAGAGTTAAGGGCCTTACTAGTACTACCATTTTCAGCATGTATTCTTTTATGTAACAGCCATGAATTGCACATAGTCATATCAAGAAAATGGTAAAAAAAAATCATATGCCCCATCGATTCTACGTAGCTTAATTGTTGTGGTTAAGTTTCTCAATTAATGGTCGGATTTTATACAAACGATCAGAATCATCATGGTTGTATGGTAGCATTTTGCTGTTATCGTTGAAATGAAGCAACTGATTAATCATCTGAAATCTTTTTTCCGGCATCATCTCCCGTACCGGTGCAAAGCTTATGTTGTCGGACCAATACATTTTTGTATTTGGCATATGAACGATCGACATATAATAAACAATACCAATGAACTGACGTATCTCCTGACTATTCACATTAATTGACTTATTTTAATCTTTCTGCACAGAATATAAATTGGTCTGGTCTCTTATAAAGTATATTATATCCTCTGGAAACAGATATGAAAATACCTCAAAAGGGGTATCTAGGCAAAGTATCTCTGGTGGTAACGTTTTAGACCCAAGAAAACGTAGTTGCTCATCATTTAAAGTTAAGCTTTTCGTTTTCAATACAGTTTTTGCGTTTGATATACGGCCAGATAACTTTGGAGCTGCTTTAGCGGAGGTAGTAGGAGAAGCTGTTACTGGAAATAAATCAGTGGTGGATGTAGTTGATAGATCGTCTGCAAAATCAGGAACATCTTCTTCGGTAGGCGGCAACTCTAATTCCTCATCAGAGCTTTCATCCTCATTCGCTTCTTGATTGTATGGTGGATCAGTGACATCATCGTCATCAGAAAAATCAAGTCCATCTTCGCTATCTTCCCACTCTGCTAGAATATTTTCCAAGTCTTTAATAGTCAAACTATGCACTTTTTTGCTCATTTTACAACTACGAAGATGAAGGGAAAATATTGTTAAATAATGGGCCTCAATACGCAGTGTTGCAGATATGCAACAAACAAAAATCAGTATAAAACACTAACGAAATTGGTTTTGCAAAAAAAACTTGCAATTTATTTTTGAAATATATCGTATTATCTTTCACTTTCACAAATTTCAAGAGCAGAATATGAGTATTTCTTCAAGAAATTATTTTTCACAAATTGACTAAATGCTTGCAAAACCAGTTTTTACACGTGCACCACTTGAGGTGAACATATGCCATCTAGTCTGCTTTTCATTAGAAAAATTTGTTTCCAAACATAAGAACACTTTGTTGCCAAACTACAACATTAAGCTAAATCGGCTTATCGGCATCTGCGGTATTTTAACACTAACTTTAAGGGTATGTTGCAGAAATGCAACATGGCGCCGTAAAGGGTTATGGAGTAATGCCTTCAATTCTTGGTCTTAAACGTGTCAAAATCTTCACTTCTGAACCACACAAACCATCTCTCGCACGTTGAAACTGATCGAACACCTTGGCACAAAATTCGACATTTTCAAAGCAAAACGAAATTTGCTGTTTAATGTTCAATAATTAAGTGAGCTATGGTCCCTGCCAAATGACATCTAAGTTACTAATGTCTGTTTTGAATTCCGCATTTTTAAGTTAAATACCGAATAGTTTGAATATATCAAATCAATCGCTCTCAATTTACTCCTTTCAAACTCTGCTGTATTCCAGGGTCATAACACAAATTTAAAATCACAAAACACTAGACTAAACATTACATTAACCTAGAAATTTAAAGCAGGTATATATAGACTAGAATTATAGAGGTATTTTCAATACTTTTCTTCGAAATGGGCAAATTTTAATTGAAGATATTAAGATAGATTAGGTATAATAGGCTTTTCTTTCAATAATAGACAACAAGATTATTAATGTTGGGATATTCATTTTATTAACGTTATAAATTTCTTAGGATAAGTTAAAAAATTGTGTTTATTGTGTAGTTATAAAATGTTTAATTAAGGATTATTGATATTACCAATTAGTAAGAGGTAGAAAAGAGGAGTTGATTCTATAGTAATGATATACAAATGCGACAAAAAGAAAAAAATAGGAATGAAGAAATGGTGTTTAAAGATTTTTTTACCCATTTATTTAAATTTTAATAAGTTTTACAATTTGTTTATAGAAAATTGTTTAAAAATAATCCTTGACAACATTAACGACAATGTTATATATTAAATAAAAAACTACTCAGCTAATTTACAATTACTGCTGGTAGTGCGGGCGCTATTTGTAGTAAATTTTCTTTCAATTTCTGGCAAAAAGGCTTACATGCCAAGTTGTTTATTTCACAACGATAGGACCATATTGCATGTATATAATTTACACAATGTCTGCAACATTTCAATAAACGTACTTCGTAACTTACTATTTGTATGTACATTTAGTTATTCAAACTAACGCATAGTACTACATATAGTTGCAGTGCAGAAACTCATCTAATAGTTACAGCATTAATAACAAATTTGTAGCATGAAGCATTTGTAATATTAAGTATACAAACAAATGCTCATTTTACACTAATGCTAAAGGTAATTGTTAAAAAATCTAAAAAACAGTTAGTGTATAAAACTTGGTAGATATACTCTAAACAATACTTTTTAATACATCCAGAAACTGTGATCAAATATTATTTGAAAATTACGCCTCCAAAGTATTCTACTGGGAAACGGTGTCTCTCTATTAAGAATAAATGAACAACATGCAACAACGTTCTTACTGTTGTGTTAATTAATTACAGTTGGAATGCATTTGTTTTGTCTACTTTAGGGTGGCATCAACATTGTGAATGTGGTTATAACTACGCATTGTATACACATTAACATATTCATATACACACACTTATATACCTATACAGGGTTTTTTAACAAGAAGTTTGTTTTTGCAAAACAAAGACTTGATAATTGAAAGACAGAAAATGAAAGTATAAATGAAAAAATTTTGTCAAACTAATGTCCACTTCCACCACTTTTAAATTTCCCGATTTTTTTATTAAAATTTTTAATTACTTTTTAGCAAAATGGCGGATCCATTGCTTTAATAATGTCTTGGATTGTAAGTTTTAAGGCTGTATTGGCTCTCTACAGACTCTATATTGAACATAGCAGCTCAAAAAATAATCCAGTAATGTTAAAACGCATTAATCGGGACGGCCAATTAACAGTAGAATTTAGTGGAATATTTCATGGGATCGGGAAATGTGGTGTGCGTCCTGTTGAAACCACATGTCAGTGATATTTATATCATCTCGTTGCTGCTTGAAAACACTTTTGCATATTACTCTCTCTCTTGCATTTTCAGAGGCCCTAATGACACAATTTAGCTTGTATCCAGACAAATATGTATAAATAGGCTTCGCCTGAAAAAATAACTTTGCCAAAACCATTAGCAACCCGCTGAATGTATTTAGCGAACTGTCGGCAGACTTCAATTCATGCAAGTTGTACGAATAATTCGCAATGTGGTCGCATAATGTTGAGAACTTCTAGGAATTTATAAACAGCCTCGAGTCTTCAACATTGCGACTCACGGCATTGATAATTTTACTTGACGAAACTGTCGAACACGCGTACATTATGTAATCAGAGGAGCTCATTAAAAACGGTTCAACATTTGGTCATCTTCAAACAGTTTCTGATTAAAATGCTTGAAATATAAAAAAAATAGTAGTCGGACGAGCCAAGATCTGATTTATAAGGCGAATGAAGCAAAACTTTTCAAGCACTTTTGTCTAATTAGTTTTTAGCATGTGGCCGAGCGTTGTCATATTAGAATACTACGGTCTCATGTATGTCCGCATAAGCTGGGAGTTTTCGGCCAATGCTTGCTTCAATTGAATCAGTTGCATTCAGGGACCGTAACTCTTATGACCTTTATCAAAAAAATCAAGAAATAAGAGTTATTTTTGATTTTTATATTTTTAAATGAAAAATAAAAGTTATTTTTGATTTTTATATTTTTAAATGAAAAATAAAAGTTATTTTTGATTTTTATATTTTTAAATCAAGAAATAAGAGTTATTTTTGATTTTTATATTTTTATATCAAATAAAAATCAATTCAAAATTCGTGACATAGGTACGCGGTACGCCACCTGTTGAAGAAAACTTATTTGTAATAGATGAAAGCTCCGTTGAATGAAGCAGCATATTATAATACATACGGCATCAACAAATAAATAAGAGGTTTGAATTGATTTTTATTTGATATAAAAATATAAAAAATCAAAAATAACTCTTGTTTCTTGATTTAAAAATATAAAAATCAAAAATAACTTTTATTTTTCATTTAAAAATATAAAAATCAAAAATAACTCTTATTTTTGATTGTTAAAATAAAAATCAAAAACTTAAAAATCATGCAATATGTTGGATGCATTTCGCCTAAGAATCATGATGGTGTAATTAAAAGTTTTCTACGATGTTTATTTATGTATGATTTATTTCTTCAAAAATTGAAAAATAACTCTTATTTCCGGTACCTGGTTGCATTTGGTATAGTTTCCTTATGACGGTTTTGGCAAGATTCCAGCAACTCCTAATAGATAGGAACATTTTGATCCCACAAAACGTATTGGAATTGGTGTCGTTTCGGATGGTTAGCCGGGCTTTCCAGTTGCTTAGAGTTATCGTAATAGATCCATTTTTAAAAGCAAGTAATAATTCGGTGTAAAACTCGATTTCCTTTTCTAGAGTTTATAAAGCATTTCTGATATGCGAAATTCTTTGAAAAGGTCTCTCGGCTTTAATTTATATAACACCAAATTTCTCTGCTTTTGAATGAAATTGCTGCTTGAGTAGCCAACCAAATTTGTAATAGCGCTTTAGAAAAACGATTATTACGAAATTTACGTATGTAGCTTTTAACAGATTTCATAATTCAATAATTAAAAGTCAAGTAAAATGTTAAAACTTTCATATTATATAAATCTGCCCCTGTTGGAGAACAAAGTTCTTGTCGAAAGCCTCCTTATATGCATAATAATCATGCATATGTATAAGATTGTGTTTGCAACTAAGTCATTTGTAACATTTTGCGGCTAAGGAGAAGGTTGCAGGAAGAAATAAGCACGAGATCAATGCAAGTGTATATGTGTGTATTTCTATATGTGTACGCCACTAATTGCACATTTCTACTGTTTTATTATTTACTTGCATCCTTACATACATTAATAGCAACAACACAACAGCAGCACTACCATCATCATCATCATCATCGTCATCAACTTCTACTACTTCAGTAATAACTTAGTATGAGAGAGTGTTTGCTAGGTGCGTCATAGCAAGTAGAAGTTAAAGTGTAATAATGGAAATATTTTAATTTAAATCGTAAACAATAACAATGAAATATTTATGTATATACAGACGTTACTTTAATATACTTGTACTCGTATATGCACTGCATAAAGCTACATATTTCATGTAGAGTTGCATAATTGTTACTTAATTGATTTTAATATATTATAAATACTTTTGTGGATAGGGAGTGAGTCGGATAAATTTTTATTTGAGCAATAACTTTCACTTAGCTTAGAATTATGTTTTTTTTTTAAGATTATTTGCTTGAATTATGTCAAATATTTAATAAAGTGAAATGTTTGATATTAAATCTCATGTTTCATAACACTGTGGAACATTTTTGGGATTATTTTTAGTAGTTTATGGCCAGAAGTCTGGAGTTATTGGGGAAAATTTATAAAAAAGGCGATAAATGACACTTTTTTGAATAAAAACAAAAATGGGATACCTTCACTTAATAAATGTAAATAGATAAATAAATAAATTCTTAATTTTTCTAAATTTGTTTCATCAAAATCGGACAAGTGGTTCTCGAGTTATGTTAAACTACGTTTTTGCCAAAATGTTACAACTAAGCGAAAAAACATCAAGATAAGGAAAAAATTTAAAAGGTCATAAAAAAAAACTGACACATACGAACGCTAAACCCTTTGAGGGTTTTACTATACTGACCTAGTACCATCACCCTGACTTGGAATTTCTCACCCCCCAGATTGGCTGTTGTACTGTGTAATTTGTTACAAAATTAAAATGCAAAAGAAAACAAGGAGCGAAAGATCTCACCAGTATTAAAAAAGCTCAAGCCTGAATGTATAAATCTACAAAAACTACTTAGATTTTTCTTAAGGAACCTGTTACAAAAATCTTTTGTAGATCCATTATATCGAGCCATAACCGCCAAAATAATGTATCCCACACCATAATCGATTGTTGTTTTTTAATCGAAATCGATAGTTAAACATCATTTAAAATTATTAAAATTAAATGTATTACACAAAACAATATTTACATTATAAATTTTGAAATAATGGCTTTATTCAAACTGATTTTATTTAAAAAAAACCTTCCCCTGTAAAATTTTGAGTTTGTGGGATACATTTTTTCGGCGGTTATGGCTCGATATATTCATAAATAAACAGTAATATTTGTACAACTCTTTCATATGTAAATATACTTAAGTGTGTGTTTAGAATTTTTAAATTTAACAACTTTGAAATTTCTTTAAATGTTTGCAGGTGAGTTTTTCTAGCTCACCCCTTAAATACGTACGTGTGCATAGATCATTTATATTTGATACAGTTTACTAGGACAATGAGAACAAATATTGCACTAATTCTGTGTTAATTAAATTAACTACTTAAATTAAATTTGAGACCAGTTTAGGCGAGATTGCTTGAATGAGCTTTTATTGACACACATAGCTATTGGTTTAGTGCAAAGTTACTTAAGCAGTGCCCCACAGAAAATATAAATCGAGTTCGTTATAAAGCTCATAGATATGTCCTCTTAATGCAGGATATTGGCTTACGAAGTGTTCAGTGCTCTCCTCCTCAATTATGCCCAACATTATAGATCCGTAAAAAGGTTGATACATTAATGGAAACTGTGTTTAGATGTATTTTACTCATCGAAAGTAAATAGTGATTTATTTGGAGATTTTTTCTTTTGTAAAACTGCATCATAGAAAGACTCAAATAACAATGTCTTCATGCAAAGGTGTTCTGTGACAGCTACGGTTTTGGATTTGTATGCCAATATTAATCGAAAGATTCGAGAGTGATCGAAACTTGTAACTTCCAAATATACCACATGCAGCGCAGTCGCGACCAACATTTTAATAAGTTGGATTTTTTCTGGTAATAATGATTCCGACATCCAAGTGTTGTAAGTGTTTTATTCAAAATTAAATAACCTCCAATAGCAACACCCTTTACTTAGATAATTCTCTTTAAATTGAAATTTCGCCATACTTGACGAACTCATCAGTCCTACGCTAGGTTTGAAAGAGAGTATTAATATAATCATACATTCGAAATTTAATGCAAGCTACAAAGTAGTATTTAGTCTGAGAAGCTTATTCACCCTGATATTCAACTGTGTAAATCTAATTCCCAGAACTTAAAAGATTCTTGTACCTGTATTTAAACGCACTGCAACCTTGCTAAACGTTCAAAGCTTTAAACGGAATTAAATTTTGAGTATTAAAACCAGCACCAAATAAAAATCTGGTTCAAGAATTTCAAAGCTTTTGGCTGTCAGCATAGACATTTACTGCATTTGCAGAATTGACATTCGATCTCTGCTTATCCGTAAAATACTTAACTAAATCTCAGTCTCAATATTATTGGAGTAATACAAGAGCAATTTTATATTAATAATATTTATAGTTTTGAACTATATACCTCATAAATCACATGATCTAGATCAGCCATTCTATTAAAAGTAAACTGGTATTAACTGGTACGCCATTTCACTAAATTGAAGGATGAAGTCAGCAACTAATAGAGCCATTCCAGGATCTAGAAAGGCGAAGTGCAATCTAAACTCTATCTGAATTATTATGTATACAAAAAAGTGCAATAACTGCTGGCGTTTGCACTCATAATCTCCAAGAAATTTATTGGTTCCTTTTTTCCAGAACATTTTTGCTTCTATTTATTTATTTTGTCTTCATTAAAATCGAACTAACAATAAGTATTTCAAATCTTATATCTAATGAATTAGTCCAACCAGTTCCGGACGAAAATGGTTTATCCATTAGTGTTGTTAGCTTATGTTAAGTCAAGATTGCAGTTTTCCTTCTTGTGTTTGGCTCAGTTCCGCTATATTCCTTCTTCTTACACGAATATAGCCACTATTTATTAATATATTGCGGGCTAATGGGTTTACACCCAAACCTCACTTCAAGATTTTTTAAATATTTTTCTGCATACATCTAAAAGTATCAGGTTATACCAAAGGGACGTTTATGTCTTTATGAATATTTGATTTTTTATATACCAGGGGATTATTACGATCATTCATAGCAATTTGTTTTGGCGTCTTTGAATTCTCTCCACATTTGAAGCTGAGGCCCTTCTCCATGCTGAATTCTATAACACCATATAGGTCTTATGATTAAGTTATAAAATAGGAATTTACAATCTAAACTAACCTTAGAGTTTCTGCCAATGAGCCAATTTATTTGGATTAATTTAAATTTTATTTGAATTAATTTTGTATCTATATGGTTGGAGTGGTATTTGGAAGGTATTTAACTTGGGATTGTTATGTTATTGCTATAAATATGAGAGCATGATGTTCTACGCAATCTAAAAGTTATATGTGTGCATTTCTGCTCATTAAATTTTATCCTCCATCATTTTTAGGAAGCGATATACTTTTTGAGGGTTTGTTTGTGGGCATATCAAATGTATATATTCACCCCTATCGTGAATAAAAATTCCACATGAAATTTGATGCCTTTTCATATTTTTCCTATTAAAATTCAATGCTAAAAAAAATAAAAGGGAACAAATTTCATGTGGAATTTTTATTCATATAAGAAGAAAACCAGGATACTTTTCTGGGGTACTCCTGCTTCAATTGGTTGTGCGGAACTTAAAAAATCTTCTTATTTACGCTTAAATGCTCGACCACTTAAGTAGCTTTCCAATAGCTTATGTGTGTTTGCAGGTAAATTTAGTTTCAGTTTGTATATTAAATCATGCCACACTTTGAGAAATGTCGATAAAAAGAGCTGAACAATATTTGTTTTCTTCAAGTGTTTTTCTTACGATATTTACAAGTCTATGGGCGTGTTTGATAGTAATGTGTTTTCTTCTGAATCCAACCTTATGATTTGTAATACAATTGTTTTCAATTAAAATCGGTTATAACTTGTTCATGAGTATCTTCTCAAATAGGATCGATATATTCGACAATAGGCTGATTGTTACTATATGATTCTACTTTTGTGTGATCTTTTGTCGGCTTAGGTATCATGGTAACCAGTGAAACCTTTTATTCTAGATGATAATATTCAAAGTCTTAAATTTTAAAAGTATTATTGTTATCCGGGGTAGCTCTATAAACATCTTGTTACTGATTTTGTCAATAACCTTTTCGATCTCTCGAATCTCAAACGTCGGCCAAGTAGCAAGTTAATTGTCTCATTTGATGTGTTCGGGGTAAATACCTTTTTTAAATGATTAATGTAGAACATAGAACATATAGACAGTAGACGATATGGGGTTCCTTTACGAATAGGAATATGATGCAATTGAAAAGGTGAATTAAAAAAGGCTTACAAACTGGCAGATTAATTGCAGTCATACAAGCAGTTCTTACTAGGCTGTAATTATGGCATCGCACACTGTGGCCACTGCGGCAATAAATCAATTTGGACCTTCTGTCCGATTTTGATGATTTTTGCACAGATGGTTAAAAACTATCTGAAGGTCATGTGTGGAAAATTTCATGCAAATACCTCCATTGGTTTTCTGTCGCGAGCAGCGCAAAGTTGAAGTATGTGAACAAGTCTCAAATGTGATAGTTTTCTATGTTATATTCAAAAGCTTGTTACTTATAAACTATACACCGAATGTTCCTTATAAGTATTTTTTCACTTAAAATAGACATTAAGCATTATGTAAATTAAAAAAAAAAATTTTAAAAATTTAAAAAAAAAAATTTCCTTTGACAATATATTTTGAGCCAAAAAAATAAACATTTATGATTTTCTTTTAGACTTTTAGTTGTGTGCGAAGCAGTGCGACACATGGAGTCATATACCAAATTAAAGCTGAGAGTCTCAGCTAACAGACTAAAAAAAAAAAACCTGCCCCAATTTGCCCGCCGCCGAAAAAACAATGAAAAACCAAAAAATTACAGTAAAAAATATGCGTTATTTTACGCGTGCAAAAACAAATGCGCATTCTTTCTTTCTTTGCTACTCGTGCATAAAGTTTTGATACATGGTAGCAAAATTGTATCTGAGGCCATTCTACCTATAGGTAGGTTAAATATACAATTTGTTTCATACATTTTAAATTAACATATGGTTTATTTTTCAAAGTAATGTTATCAGAAGAAGCACAGGAAGCGAGGAACAAAGATTATAGACGTTATAGGCTATATCACTCGCGCAAGACTGGGCGCTGTTCTACTAACGAAGACGTAATGCATCATTTGTTGATATCCACCGACCCATATATCAATTCATTTAGAACGAAATTTAAGCTTAAAAAATTAGATTATCACGAAGATGTAAAAAAGTTGTTAGTAAATGAAATAGAGTGAAACTGACAAAATTTTTGTATTGGAGTTGTATGTGGGGTGGGTGTTACAGTGGGCGGATTTTCTTCATATTTTCAAAACAGCATTTGATAGATGTTATATGCATTTTTGCGAAAAATAAACATTCTAGTTACAAATTTACAGAAGATATGGCATTTTTGAAATATCATTTGTATGGGAGGTGGGCGTAAAAGTGGGCGGATTAAGTTCATATTTTCAGGAGCTCATTCTACAATTATAATATTAACGTTTTATGAAAATTGAGTTGATATATTTAAAATCATGGAAGTTATGCCACATTTTCTATTTAAGTTGTATGGAAGGTGGGCGTAAAAGTGGGCGTATTAAAAAAAAAAAAAACTAAAATTCTTAAAAAATTTAACATAAATGTGTGCAAAATTTCATGAAGCTCCGAAACCTCCTTGATTTAAGGCCATTAAATGCACTACACGGCCACAGTGTGCATCGTGAGGACGGTGGTTGGCCTGGCGTTCGTAAGAAAATTGGTATATGATCTTCATCTCTTTCTTTGTTGGACAACAGACTTGTATGGATATAATAGTTCAGTACCCTTTTATTAATAAGGAAATTATCGTGGATAACCTTCGTGCCTCTGTACCATATAGGAATCAGCGTTGTCAACTTGAGAAATTTCAAAACGCACTAAAATAAGAAAAAACGCGCTTTAAAATGCTTATGAAATTCATTTTACATTTTTTTAATTTCACAAATTCTATAGATTTGTAAAAGTAATAATAGTTTTTAATACTTACTTACTTAATTGGCCTTTTATAACAACCCTTGTGGGTCATTGGCCGAACTTAATATAGTTTTCCAGGCGCTTCGGTCTTCTGCGCTTCTTCTCCAATTTCTAACATTGATTTTGGAAATGCCTTCCTGGACTTGATCCTTCCAGCGGAGTTTCGGTCATCCCCTTTTTCGCCTGCCTACAGGATCATATTTGAACACCTGTATTGCTGGGGCATCTTCATTCATTCGCACAACATGTCCTAGCCAACTAAGTCTTTGTATTTTGATACGTTTTACTATATCAATGTCGGCATACAGTTAATACAGCTCTCGGTTCGTACGATATCGATATTCTCCACTTATGCAGATTGGTCCATATATCTTGCGAAGAATTTTTCTCTCGAACACACCAAGCGCCGCTTCATCTTGTTGAGTAAGCACCCATGCCTCTGCGCCATATATTAACTTAGGTACGATAAGCGTCATATAGAGTTTAAGATTTGTCTGCCGAGAGAGGGCCCTGCTCTTAAATTGTTTGCTTAGCCCAAAATAGCATCTATTACCAAGTACAATTCTTCGTTTTATTTCCAAACTGATGACGTTTGTTTTATTTATGGCGGAACCGAGGTATATAAATTCATCTACTATGTCGAAGTTGGCTAATCTAGTTGATACTTTGTTCATTGAAACCATTAACTTGGTCTTATCTTTATTTACTGCCAAACCCATTTTTAATGATTCCTTCTCTATACTAGCAAATGAAGCAGTAGTTTTTAATAGTTTTTTTTTATAAATGAACGAATAAGAATTTAACCACTCTAAACTTAACTCACAATATGCTATTCGGAACTGAAGTACTAATTGAAAAAGGGCTAATTTCAGTACATATTTGGCACTTTTTTAATTTATTTTTGTTTTCTATTTGAGTACTTTTATTTTAATTTTGTTCAATAAAATCTGTTCAGTACTACAGGCTACACAAGAATTTTTATTTCATGTTTAAAATGTTAATTTTATATTCAAAGAAAGATTTTCACCCTATTCACCTTTAGCAATAACCTTCATGTGATGAATTTGATAGTATGTATTCATTTATCATACATTCGTATTTAAAATACATTTAATGGAGTACTTTTTCATCGTATGGATTTAATCATAAAGAATTATTTAAAAACTGCTATTAAAAATTAGTAAAAATAAAGATTTCATCATATTTTCGAAAAAAAAATATGATGAAATGTGCTTCGTTGAAGAGTGATATATTGAAATTAAAATACATATTAGCTCACATTGAAAACGTTTAGTTGATCTCCATATTTCTCTTTATTGGACAATAGATTTGTATGAACATAATAAATCAATATCCTTTCATTAACAAAAAAACTATAATGTTTTTTAAAGATTTTACAACTTTTTCTAGTATGGGTTACAGATTTCTGTACTAACAACACTGCTAGTGTGAATATTGCTGCACGATGATGCTACAATTAAAATTTATTTATATAACATTGCTTAATCAACCATAAGTATTATTAAAGTTATTTGTTCTAAAATGATTTTTATTGCTTTTACCGAATATATTATTTAAAAAAAAACTCGTCTTTTTATTGCTTTCATTCATTTGATTGAATTTTTTCGAGGAGTTTTTTTTTGTTGTATTTAGGTGGCCATATTATGCACATAATTGATGTTGAAAATGAAAATGAACAAGAAAAGTTTTATAATCCTGATTCCTTTTTTTTGTTCAGCTGCATTTTTGTGCATGAATACTTTACTAACTCTGATGGACAAGGTTTTTTGTTAAGATAAATATAATAAAAAAATAAATGATAAAGAGGCATATTTGGTTTAGTAGATACGCTATCTAAAATTAATTTAATTTTGAAGGAAAATGAAAATTAAAGTTTTAAAAATGTTTTCTTTTCGATAAATATAATAATTTAAAGCATTGTTCACAAGAAATGTAGTCATAAACTGTCAAACAATTTAATAAAACTGAATATGTATATTTGTACGAGTGCTGAGCAATAAAAAATCGTGCACAAATTCCTCGAAAATCTGACATTGTATTAAATGATTGTCATGTTTGAACAACTCTTGTCCACGTTATATTGCTCTTCGATTAACATTGTCAAATCATTTGTTCGCGCAACTATATTATATCGTCATCAAATGTAATTCCAGAACAAAACGCCCGCCTTTTAAAAAGTTACACACAAAACTATGAGCATGAGCACATAAACAATTTAGTTGCTAAAACTTTTTCTTCCTTTTATTAGACGTTTCTCGTTAGTAAAATTTTTAGTGGATTCAATCATCTATGAATTGATATTGAAAAAATCAGGTCGATCTATTGGATGTATAACTTAAAAATGAGGGATTTTTTTAAATTTTTAGCTTTTATTTTGAAACATTTGTTGATATAAATTTATTCAAAGTATTAGCCATGATTAGCTATGTTCTCTTCCCGTCTTTCTGGCAACATATGAATTTTACGCTAAAAGAACTGCTCATCTTTTGAAACCAAAAATCTTTCATGCCAATTTCGGATACCTTGTTTTGAAGTAAAGCGTCTCTCAGAGAGAGCGCTCTGCATCGATTGAAACAAATGGCAGTAGAACGGGACTAGATCTGGACTATAATGCGGATAATGCAAAACTTGCTAACCACTTCTTTCCAAACACTTTTTAACAGAAATTGATACATGTGGCCGAGCGTTGCCATGATTAGATATTACGCTTTCATGTCTGACCACGTATTTTGTACGTTTTTCGGCTAATTACACTCGCTACAAACGAATCAGTTGGTTCCCTGTGATTGCCTGATCTTACCAAATAGAGATCCATGAATATTTGGCTTTGATGTCGATTCGGCTGGTTGGCCGGTCTTCACATGTGATTTCTTTTCATTTTTTCGGGCTATCGTAATGGATTCATTTTTCATCACAAGTAATGATATGGTGCAAAAGTGATTTCCTTTTATATCATTTAAGCAGCATTTCGGACATGCAAAATTATCATTCGAGGTCTCTCAGCTTCAATTCATATAGTACCCAAATTCCCAGCTTATGAATGAATCCTAATGCTCGCAAACATTTTAAAATTACTGCTTTAGTAGTTCTCTGGTTGGTCTTCAAACTTTTTTGACTGGCCAGATACTCCTGCTACCAACTGCTTTATACAATAATCATTTCTGCTGTAAGAGAGCTTGCTAGAGCGCTAACTAATTTCAAAATGAGTAAAAATAGCGCTCTCATGCTCGCTTGCCGAAAATATCCATAGTTGGTAGCGTATATTGCATTTGTGCTGATGCATCACCCGCCGTAAAATAAACCAATCGACTCAGAATCGCTTCTTAAGTCTGTCTGGCTGTAAAGGCTTCATTAGTCATTACTTACTGTTGCTGTTATGTTCCGTGTCGTTTTGTAGTTAAATTTTAGTTAGTTTTTCCGTATAAACGTATCAGCTGTTTTAGGTAAGCAGACAACACACCGCGAAAATAAATCAAAAAAATACAAATCAACGTTTTTTATTGTACAATATGTCATTACTTTCGACTAAAATAATGAGTTTTTCGTCATCCATCGTTTATTTTTTATATTTTTATAACTTTTATACAAAACTTAATTACATTCAAAGAAATTGAAAATTTTTGTACTAAACCAAACATTTTTTTGTTGTGCAGATGCCAGCTGTGTTGTGCTGTCACTTACAATTACTTAGCAAATTTTTGTTTTAACAGGTTCGTCCGTCTACACATTTTCTATTTAACAGAATCAGTCAGCTGATTCGGAACGGAACAGAAAGTGGAGACTAATTCTGATTTAAACCTTGCGCGTAGAGTACAGATCGCTCTTTTGAAGATATTTAGATAAAATTTCTGTAAATTTACTATACTTCTTCGGCCCAAGGTCCAACTAATTGTAATCGGTCCTCTATTTCTCCTGGCCCCATACAAATGGACTCCCGCAATAGGGGGTTATCGGTAAAAAATGTTTGATTTACGCACTTATCCAAACAAATTTCGCCTTTGTACATGACACATTTATACATTTCGTGCAGATCGGTCCATAATTAGATCCCCAGAAAATCCCCTTCGAAAATTACATTATGTATAAATCTTTTAAAAGTATTTATACCGAAATACTCGTACATAGTTATTTGGTTGATCGGTCATAGATCATAGCTTCTATATATCGCCCATTTCTGAAAATTTGTTTTAAATACTGGGTGAAGGCTACTATATTGTTTTTATCGTAAAAATATGTTAGGTAAATCAACAAATATGTACCACTTCTGAGATTGTTTTAAATAATGAAACAATAATTCTGATAAGAAAATGCTGTTGCCATTTTGTTACCCATGTTTGTATTTATGTAATTCTTACCTACTGTAGGTCATTTGGAGTTTTTAATTCTTAAATTTGTATTACCAAGATACGAGTGCTTTTAATTGCCATTCATTAAAAATGGTATTTTCTACATCTTTCTTTGGTTTTCATCTCATTTTCTTCATTTTATTTTATCTCAACATATTTTTGTGTAGTTTTTCTATAAATGCAATTGTTCATAAGCCTCAGTGTGTCCTTTGTTGTGAGACAAGCAGTAAATTGAAATAATGTTTTCCTAAAATAATATTGCTTTGATGATGAATTGTGTGAAATTAAAGCAATGTTAAAATGTACAAAATGTTTTCCTTCTAGTTTACAAAATAGGATTCTTGGGATGAATCCAATTGGGATTGGGATACATTCAATCATCATCAAAACAGTAAGTCCTTAAAATGTAGTGTTCAGTCATTTTCCATATTTAAATAACTTAAAGTTTCCATTGATATTTGCTAATAATCCTAATTGGATTGGTATGAATCCTGATTGGATTGGTATGAATCCTAATTGGATTGGAATCATCCCAAGGATTCTATATTAATAGCAAAGATCAACGGAAACTTTAAGTTAGTTATATGTAAATAATTAAGGAGACGACTACGGATCATCCCTTTTTTCTGTGATCTGGATATGAGGAAGACATGTGTGAATTCTAATCCGACCAAGTTCACAAGGTATGGAACCAAGGAAGACAGCTATCAAAGTTTTCAAGAATTTTATTTAAATTTGTACAAAAACTATAGCCACATGAAA
Organism: Bellardia pandia; assembly: GCA_916048285.2. Classification (NCBI taxonomy): domain Eukaryota; kingdom Metazoa; phylum Arthropoda; class Insecta; order Diptera; family Calliphoridae; genus Bellardia; species Bellardia pandia. The sequence continues at coordinate 25,432,037 of OU696530.1, read as the reverse complement.
ACAGCAATTTGTTGGAAATCTTTTATTCCAGAACTTCTGCAGACATTCTTTCAAATCTCTGCTATTATCGCAATCACCCAACTTGATTACAATTTTATATTACTTTCGTATACACACTTTTTTCCACTTTATTTCGTCTCTTACCAAACGTGTCCATTGTTCTAGTTTTTTTCACAACATTTTTTGTTTTTTGTTTTTAAAGCATTGTTTTCGTTTTTGGACTGCATTCTCACTTAGCTCTCAGGGATGGAATGTCATGTTGTACTCATACTAAGAGCCTCATAAAAAGTTATTGTGCAAATTGTGCTGTAAAGAAACCAACAAGGATGCAACAGAAAAGTGACCAATTCTTCTTACTGGTGTTTTGTGTTTTTCTGTTTTTTTTCATGTTTCTTTTTTTGCTGAAAGAAATGATTTTCAACATCAATGATCAAAGGCTGGCAAAATCTGGAATCATGTCTATCTTGTCTGCCAATAAATGTTAATGGTCGGTGTAGTGTGGCTATAAATGTGTTTGTTTCTGTGTATGACAGCATATCTGCATCTTGTTTTTGCTTTCTTGTTTTTAAGATTTTTTAATTGCAATGGCATCAGGGGTTTTGTGTTTTCATTTAATGTAATATAATTTGATAAAAGAAATAATTTTAATTAATTAAATTTTCTTATATTTAAACTATGTATATTAGTTGAGGTTTGGGCGTATTTAAGTTGAAGTGATTGGTAACAGTTAATTTGGTTGATAGTCTAAAAAGGTTTTTTAAAAAAATGTCACTTTGTTTCACCACAACTCAAATAGAATTTGTAGAGTGAAAAATCAAAATAAATTAATTATCAAGGTACATACATTGCTAGTTCGTTTGACTTTTTAAACTTACATGGCACAGTGATGGAAATCGAAATTTTTTTTGGTAATATTGTGTAAAAAAGCGGGATTCGATAGCGTGTTTTTTGAGAACAGTTTTTTATATTTAGTAACTTATATGTCATTTTGAAGGATACATATCTCTCTTTTGTTCTCACTTATTAACTAAACAACAAAGTTTTTTTATCTTCGAAAATGTCGAATTTTGTGCCAAGAATCATGTGCGAAAGATTTGGTTGACTTTTTTTAATTTAAAAAAAGTGCAGCTGAAGCACACCGATTGCTCACCGAAGCTTATGGTTGTGGTAATGATTGTGTTCCATCGGTTTCAGAAGTAGAGATTTTTTTTTGAGATGCCAGCCAAAAAAGTTAAAAGACCAAGATTTGTAGGCATTCCTATATGAAAATTTTTGTAAAAAGTTTGTAAAATCTCTGTTGTAAAAAGTTTGTAAAATCATTGGGAGCTACGTTTGCGAGCAAAAGGATTCATCCAAAAGCAGAACAATGAATTGAATCCGAGATACCGTTAAAGACGATTTGGCATGTCCGATATGCAGCTTAAAACCTATAAAAAGAAATCACTTTTGCACCGAATCTTTAAATGCAATGAAAAATGGATCCATTACGTTAACCCGAAGCGTAAGAGATCGTGTCTGAATCTCGGCCAACTAGCCGAAACGTCATCAAACCCAAATATTCATGACGTTAATGCAATGTTTTATATTTGGTGGGATCAAAATAGGTACTGAAATCTGGTCAAACTATCATAGAGAACCGTTGCAGAATGCACACGTTTCAATACCTCTTAAAAAATATTGAGAAAGAAAGTTTTGCCTCATCCACCTTATAGTCCAAACCATGCCCCGTCCGACTACTATTTGTTTCGATCAATTCAGAACGCTATCTCTGTTATATAAAACACTTCACAGCAGGGTATGCGAAATTAATTCATTTTGATTAATTTTCGGCCTCAAAATGATTTTTTCGTGGAATTCTTATATTTCTAGAAAGATGGAAAAGAAAATTAAAAAATTCCAAATTTTTAATCGTATATTGCTAAATATGATAGACATATTATCTAGAATCTCGTTTGTAAGTTCGAAAGTCCTGGGAAGATATGAGGCAAAAAAAAAAAGTTAAATGTGTCTTATGGACAAAAAGATGCAACAATCTTTTTTTTAATTTTAAAATTAAAATTTTCAACATTTTGGACCTAGAAGAGATATTGCTTGAAAGCTTTTTGTATATGACTGGAAATTTTGTTGTTTAACTAAAAACTTAAATTTGAGGAAAAAGGTTGAAAATTCGAGCCAAAATAAAAAAAAAAAAAACTGGATCATGGCAAAATTTTAAATTGAAATTTTAATTTTCAAATAAAAAGCACACGGAAGCATGTTTTTTAAAAGAGCTAGTCAACATCTCACAGAAAATATAAAAATCTTTGAAATCGGTTAAAAAACAAAAAGTGTCAGGCGATTAAATAATGTACGAGTACATATCAAAGGTGCAATAGCAACGCTTCTAGTAAGTTCGTGAGTTCCGTTTATGGAACTTAACTTTAATAATACTGGACTACGTCCATGTATAGTATACTTTAAGCCGATCGAATGACTACTTTTGAAAAGGCGAATTTATTCCCGAAACAATGTTGATTATGCTCCACTGTACATTATTACAAAAACACTTTGAGGTCTGCAGAGTTCAGCAATCGTATATTTGCAGCACAACGAAAAAGCTTTTAAGAGAAAGCAGTATCAGTAGACTTTTAAAGCACCTTAAAGTGACTTTTTTCAGCTAGCCAAATCACCGCCACCAAACCTGTCCTATCCTCCATTAATATTTTGCCACTAATTAAGTTATTGCCATAAAAACTGCTTAACGCAATACAAGTAGGAAAAAAACAACAATTTCAAACACAAGTATTTAATTGAAATCTGCAGTTTCAATGGGCAAATAGTTGTTAAATGTATTCTTAGCCACTTTATATTGTTGATTGTTGTTATTGTTTTAAGTATATCAGTAAAACTAACAACAACAACAACAACTATTATAACTATGGTGGTTTATTGTGGCACAGTAGCTGCCAAAGATGTAAACAAAAAACAAAATCTACAGTAAAAAACAAATTACTAACTAACTAAAACAAACAAAACAACAACAATTCAGTAGCAAAGATAAAAAAAAAAAAACGACCCAACCACTTTAAGAAAAATGCGAAAATTTAAGTTAGCGGTGTAATAACAAGTAGAGTTGGAAGCATAAAAACAATGGCTACTGGAATAATAAAAAAATAAACAACATCAACAAATAGAAAAAAGTCATTTGGAGCATATGTTGGAAACATTTTTCATAATCAAAAAGCTTTTAGTGGCCAAAGTGAAGCGACGCATACAGCATCAAATGACATTTGATATTGCTAGTTACTAGCAATACGAGGGCGGTTCATTTTTATTTTTCAATATAATCTCCTGAAACTTCAATACACTTAGTCCAACGTTTAGCTAGCAATTCCTTGATTAAAATAGTTTTCCTCAAGGCCCTCAAAATAGTGGTTTACAACTGTAATTGCATCTTCATTTGAGGTAAAACGTTTGCCAGCCAGGAATTTTTTTAGATTTGGGAGAAGGTAAAAGTCTGTCACTGGGAGCTAAATCAGGAGAATAAAGTGGGTGGTCAAGCAACTCGTACTTTAATTCGTTGATTTTAGCAATTGTTAATTTTTTAATTTTCAATTTAGTGACAACATTTCGGCATTTCGTTTTTGCATTTCGAAGTTTCACAATTAAGGGTAGTAAACAACCTGATCTCTTGAGAAACAAAGAAAAAAATAAAACACTCTTGTGCGCTGGTGCGTTGTCTAGATGAATAATTATTTTTTTGTGTTGTTCGCCAGGACGTTTTTCTCGAATTTTTACATTTGATTGCTCTAAAGTGTTGCAATAGTACTCTGTATTTATTGTTTTACCCGTTTGTAAATAGTCAATTAATAAAATACCGTTGAAGTCCCAAAAAACCGTTGCCATAACCTTACCAGCCGATTGAATTGCTTTTACCTTCTTGGGGACACTTCTTCCAGCTTCAGTCCATTGCTTGGATTGTTCATTTGTCTCTGAAGTATAGTGGTGGATCCATGTCTCATTAACAGTTATAAAACGACGCTTTCTTAAAACGATCCAAACAAGCTTGAGACATTTTCATTCTTATGCATTTTTGGTCGACTGTTAACAAATGCGGCAACCAACTTGCAGAAAGCTTTTTCATGTGTCGCTCTTCATGCAAAATTAAATGGACTCAATCATTTGCGATACCCATGATATTAGCTATTTCACGCACTTTTATTCGTCGATCATTTAATGTCATAACATGCACTTTGGTTAAAAGTTCTGTTGTTGTTCATTCTCAATGCTTGTACGACCACGTTTAAATTTAGCAACCCAATTTTTTACTGTTGCATATGAAGGAGCACTGTCACCTAACACATTCTCCATGTCATTACGAATTTCTTGTCCCGATAAACCTTTTTTATTTAAATATTTAATGACAACACGAATTTCTAATTTTTCCTTTTTAAAAAGTCGCGGATGTGTCTTTTTTGAACACCTGTTTCTATATAAAGGAGTTGCCAGATCGAAAAGAAATTTAACATGTGTTCATAGCAGAGATGGAAGTTTCCAAGACACTTGACTTTTTTCTCTTTATACCACGTATTTTGTTCTAGGCTAAGAAGTTTTCGAACCGGCCTCATATTGCTACAACTATTGCCAGTTTAGCTTGCTACTCATTTTACAGTTACACCCATTTCACTGATGCTTTTAAGGACTGAGAGTATGCAGCTTATCAGTATGCTTCATGTAAAAACATTTTAATGGTCTTGTAAGGCAAAATTAATCAATTAAAAAATATTACTCATACCACACGTATCACGTTTGCTGCCTGTTTTTATAACTTTCAAAATGAATGAATTTCAAATATTTTTATTTAAAATTTATAAAACGAATTTGTTTTGACTTTTATAAACAAAATGTAAAGGTAAAGTTGTAAGTCTTTTAAAAAGAAAAACGTATTTTAACTTATTGTAAGGTGTTGTACTAAAATCTCAATTTTCATCAATTAAATAATATTATAGAGTTTCATACATCTACATGTTTGACTGTCTACAGTCCTCTTAGAAATATTTATGCAATTGCTATTCCAGTTGTTATTGCTTTAGAGTTGGTCATATTTGTGTTTATTTGTTTATAGTACTTCTTTTATTCTGTTAAATGTCAGGGAGGTTTCTCTCTTTTTTCTTTCAAAGCACAAATTCAACCATGAGTTTACGTACAATTTGTGTCGGTATATATGTATGTATATATACTTTTGTACTATAAGAATAACAGTAAAAGCTCAACAAAAACTAATAGTTTTTAAAACTAAAAAAATGCGTTTGTTGTTGTTGAATATTGTTGGTTTTATGTATATAAACAAAACCAACTGAAAATACTACTATTCACAGCTTAGCTTTTAACCCTCTAATGGTGCAGTAGTTATTTATGTTTTAGTAATAAAAAATGTTTAAATAAACAAAAGAACTATTAAAGACGATAAACAAACTAAAGCTAAACAAAATGGTTTCAAGGATTTTGTGAGATATAAATATGTACATATACATTGGTATATATTGTGAGAGTAAAATCAAAAGTTAGAATTTTGTTCTAAACATTTAGTTTAATTTTATTTGCGAAATTTAAAAATAATTAAAATCAGAAAAATTTAATAAATGATATTGCAATATTTCTAACTGGTTGCTGGAAATTGCTAAAATTTGTTTTTAAATTTCATTTGATCTTAGTTGTTATCAAGAATGATAAAATAAAGACTACGCCATGCGCATTATTTCCCGTTATGTGACGTAGAAGGGCCATTCTAAGGGTTACCAATAATGTTTCATGTGTTAGAATTAAAATTTCTTGCGAAAAATTTATGTTTTATGTGATTGCAATTGTAATCTCTGAGAGTTCTAAAATAAAATCTGTTTAAAAAAGAAAAACAAACAAAAAAAAAAAAAAAACAACAAAAAATATAAACACGAAGAGTGCAGTGAGCAAATGCAAGCAAAACATGACTTAAGATGACTTTTAAGGTATTTATAGTGCTTGTAAACTTAACTTTAAAGCAAATATTTTATATGAAAAAAATTAAAAACTTTGGTTTAGAGGAGAGGAGAGGAAAATTTAACTTTAGGGCTTATAGTCGATATTCAAAAATAATAAACGATTTTATATGGCCCAATATATTCTTAATTATTCTGTGAAGGGTTTCGATAACCAAGCTCTTAGTACAAACAATATCAAAATTCTATATTTGGGATTTTTAAAAACTTTTTTGGGAAATTGTAAACAATTTAAAATTTTATTTTCATTTTATTATTTTGCACAAACATTTCTATATATGTAATTTTAAAATAAATATAATTTAAATTAAATTTTTATTTAAGTTTAAATATTTTATGTTTATGCAAAAACACAAAATAAGAAATGTTTGACTTGTTTTTCAAAAAAGTCTGTCAGGAATTTCTTATTTGTCAAATGTTTAATATATTTAAAAAAAATAGAAACGATTTCCTATCCATTGATATATACGAGTATATGTATGTATATGTCTTTCTTGTGGTTTTTTCGTATCAAATTAATTTGGGAATAGTTCACTTAAAAGAAATACATGAAATGTTTAAATTTATTTGACTTTAGAGAAATTAAGCTGGAATCACTAAAATTGTTACTTTTTACATTTGAAATATCTGATGTTTGTTTTTGCTAATTATTTTAAAACTTTAAAATACATTCTTAAAAAAACGTATTTGTCACAATGAATTAAATGCTAAGGCAAAATTTTAAGAATTTGGCAGATATTTCGTCTAATAAATAAATTGTTAAATTCAAAACTAATATTGTAGTGTCGTAGGAGTTGTAAATTGTCTAAATTTTTATGTATGTTTTCGAATGTGTACATTCCTATAATATTGAAGTTAATATAAGTGGCACAAATTACATACCACAGAGTATACAGATGTGAAAATTTTGATATTTTAAAAATACCAAAATCAGTTTCCTAGGGCACTTCTCAAAGAAAGAGAAAGGTATATTCCTTTATGGTACTTAATTTTTGCGTGTAAAAGAAAATCGTTTTATGTTACATGTAGAAAAATGTAAAGAAACGGCAGTTCTCAACGAAAGAGATAAAACTTGATTATCTACTGTCTCGTGAAACCTCTGCATACTTTGTGGTGCATACATATTAGGGATGCCAAACGGAACTGGTTTTTCATAAATGAATCCCGGGATTTTCGTTTCATATTCAAACAAATTGGTTTATAAATAATAACAATTTATTTCTCAAAGTTACTTAATTAAATATAAATATGTTACAAAACAAAAATTCTAAATTGATTAAACGTTTATAAACCATTAATAAATAAAACACATAATAACATGCATGTACTCGTATATTAAAATGTTAAATTGAGAAAAATAATATGTCATTTCGCCTTTAATTTCTATATTAATTTAAAAACAATAGAATATTAACGATCGATAAAGCTGCTTAAAAATATTAAAGTATCAATAGTATGGAGAATCTTGACTTAACTTTGTTATCAATATATGAAGCTAACGAAAAACATCGTTTGCATACAAAATTGTTAGCAAATTCTGGTATTCTGATTGCAAAAACAATCCGAAACAAATAATTCTTATTATTTTTCTAATAACTTTGCTAATATTTTATTCCGTATTATTATATTTGTTTCGCAATCAACGTTTTTAATTCATTTCTAATAACAAACATTTCGTTCTATCTCATTATCAAAATCACTTTTCAATTTTGGGTTTTTTCAAAAATTTAAAAGTGTTGAGTAAATCATTACTTATTTTTGGTTTCTTTTAAGAAAAGATTTCACCAGATCACTTTTTGATATCTCTTTGAGCATAAATAAAAGTGCAGAGATTCATATTACTGCGACAAAGAGCTTTGTCTATTACTTTAACCGGATTTAAAATGACAACTATTTGTTTAAGTAAAACAAATTTTTCATCTCTTGAGGTTTTAACCCTTCTTTGCATAATGGTGGAAATTTCCATCTTAACATTGAATGACCTCTTTTATTTCTATTTAGTTCTAAGCTAATGATCGAATATTGTAATATTGCATGATGTAGAAAATTTCCATAATATTGGTTTTTTTTTTTTTTTTTTTTTTTTTTTTTTTTTTTTTTTTTTTTTTTTTTTTTTTGCTAAATTTCATCAAATTTGAATAATTTTTCTTTTAATTTTGAACCTGAATTTATCCCCTTGATTTAATTCACCAATAAAGAAAAAATCATGCAAAGAAGGGTTAAATTATTATTAAATTATTAAAGCTTTTTATATAGGAATTTCCAAGTTCCAAAAACTGTAGACACATCAAAGAGTGCGTTCGAGTTTGGCAATTCAAAATTAATTTTAATTCTTTCACCTTTATTTACTCGACAAACGTTTTAAAATTTGAATTTTTGTTGATGACTTTGTAAACAAATACTAGATTTCGGGATTTGTTAATCCTGAAAATCCCAATTGTCAAATCCTGGGATTTTCGGGATTGGCCTCCCTAATACATACCTATATTATAATGTAAACCATGTGTAATATTTAAAACATTCAAAATACTTTAAAATTATAAAAATACATGATAGCTATAAACTGGCACTATTAAAGGCCCTTTGTATCTAATCAATTTCCAGTCAAATCACAATGTTCGCATTAAATCTTATGAGTTTATGGAAATTGTAATCCCATTTAAGAAAATAACACAGGCTCGATTTAATAATCATTTGTTCAAAGAAAATCTGCGAAAAGTTACAGCAAATACTCTTATCAAGACAATACCAAGAAGTAACGACATTTTCTTTTTCTCCAACAACAAATATGTAAACTCAACCGAATCTCATAAGTTGAAGTATAAAAATTAATGTTTTGTTAATTTTAACAACATTCATGTCTTTTTGTATTACTTGCCAGTTTTTGGTAGACATTGATTATGTATGCGGAATAAGTAAAATGAATTTAAACAGAATTGAAATGAAAATAAGTGAAGTGAATGGGAATGGTAAAGGAACTTTTGAGCAAAGTTTTTGCAAAGACATACAGAACTTTTTTTGTTTATCTCTTTTTGGGTGAAAGCCCTTTTCTCTGAAAAACAAAATAAAAAAAAAGCATGAGTTTTCAAAAATGAAAAAAAAAAATAACACAAGATGTTGGTAAAGAGGCAAAATGTTGAACTTTATTTTACAATGCGTAAAATGAAGATGCTGAATGCTGAACAAACACTTCTTACTCCACATAGACAATGCAATGACGGCGTCAACACAACTTGAACGAATACAGACAGTCATTCATAGGTTTGGTGTGTAACTCACACTAACACATAACCTTATACATACACACTGCTGAATACTGTCGAAAAACTTCACGAATGGACGTGATGTGAAAATCTGTATGATCAAAAAAATATTTTTTTTCCTGCTAAGAAAAAAAAAAAACTAAATCGTGACTAAAATTTCAATTTAACAAATGAATTGTAAAGACAAAACAGTCTGAGTGACTGACTCCCGGACTATTGCTTTGCACCCATAACTAAGGATGAACATAAAACAAACTTGAATGTAAGTATAACGAAGGGTGATGATTTATAGGCCCGGCCCGGCCCACCCTCTGAACTTCCTTCTTATTACAACAACTCTGCTGATAGGAAATAACAAGGAACAGCAGACTAAGAAAAAGGAAGTACAGCGAAATTTTAAGTCAATACTTAACAAAAGCTAAAGGAAATGCACTATATATATGTAGTTAGCTATAAGAGATAAAAAATAAAATATATTTTTATATAATAAGCCTTTGGTTATATGTACATATTGTACATATTTTTACCCATTTAAAGAAACAAAGAAGTCGTGATATCCACACAAAATAAGCCGAAGAATGAAAGTTTCTATTGTTAACTCTTTAAGCAAGGCGCTGGAACATAAACTACATAACAGAAATAATTTGTAACTAGGTAGTCATGAAAAAAGGGTTAAATTTGTTTTATAATAAAAATATATGACATATTTATACAATAAATTCTTTTGTTTGCTTTCTTTTATTTTATTTCTTTTAGCTAAAGTTTTAAAGTGCAAATACCAAAGTCAAAAAGTCACAAATAACTTTTCAAAATAGTGTTAATTTAACTTAAACAAGTAATAATGTAAAGTGATACCAATCATATGTTACCCTACCTTATACACTGAGAACATTGGCAAAAACAAAGTGACAATTGTGGCTTTAGAAAACTACTGGTTTAATTGGAAAACACTGATAAGAAAAATTATAGAGTAGGAGCTAAGCTTTGTGAAAAATTTACTTGTAATCAATCACCTTGTTTATTTGAGAGGTGAGAAACAGGTTGTAAAGTTTGACCACATCAAAAACACTAGCGTGAAATACTTTTTATTAGCTTTTTGCAAAATACACAAACTATTTTAAAAAGATTTTAAATATTTTTTATTTTTATACCCTACACCACCTGTTGTTGTTTATAACGCCCAAAAATAATAGTCTAGAACCCACCTTAAAGTAAGCTGGTCGACTCAGAATTACTTCCTGAGTCGCTTTAACGATGTCCGTCCGTCCGTCCGTTTGGCTGGCTGTCCATATCAGGCTTGTGTGCAAAGTGCAACTCGCAATTTAGAAAATATTTCGATAAAATTAGGCATATATTATTTTTTTTCGGCCCAAGGACGGTTGGGGTTGTGTGAAATCGGTCCATTATGTTACCTAACCTCCATACAAATGTCCTCCCGAAATATGACTTTATCAATATATTGCAATATAATGCTTGCTAAATTAGATTTTAGCTGATCTTAAAACCAACATTGTTGCTCTCAATGCTAGTATAAGACTTATATTGTCATATAATACAGGAAGAACTCCGGCCATGCTAACATATTAGGCATCCAAGATGGAATCCCAAACAATATTAACGATTACATATTCATACCTTTCTTCATTAATGAAGCACAAATTCTTCGGAAACCCATTTTATATTTTCACTGATAGCTTGATGTCGTAGGTGGCTGTGGGGTTATGGTTGTACATAATATGACCATACTGTGACCCGTGTGTCATTTAGGCTAGTGTAGTAGTTTTCAGAATGATGTTTAAATTCAAGAAATTTCAACAATTTATTTAAGTAAATTCTATGAAAAAATAAAAAAACTCTAAAATTTGGCTGAAATTTTCAAAATTTTTGAAATGAATTTTTTTTTTAAATTTTTGATAACCCATTAAATGCGCCTCTCAAAGACCTTTCATATAATGCCAAATTTACATATAGTTCCCTTGGGGGAAATGTGAAAAAATCAAAAGAACCTCTAAAAAGGACATTTTTATCCTTTGATCCAGCTCACCAAATATTGACCAAAGGACAAAAAAATTGAGAAACGTAGTTTTAAAATGAATCAAATTTTCATATTAGTCGGGAACATCGATACCTTATTTTTTCTCCATACAAACGGGGCCACCCTAATGTACATATGTAGAATGTGTTTTGACACAGGCATAGTTATTAAAGAAAAAAAGACAAGTTCATTTGATTGTACACACTAAAAGAAAATTCCCCTAAATTTGTGTTATCAACATATTTCTTAAAACTACATTTAAACAAACAAATTTAAGCCCAAAATATTTTGCATCATTCTAATGGAATACAAATTTGTTTATTTTCAAACCGTGTTAAATCAAAACCGTCTAAAAACAGAATTAGGTGTACAATGTTTCCAACGAAAATAAAAAATAATGCTAAATAGTGGATAGCGACATGCCAGATTTGGAAAAAAATCTTTCGACATTTCATTGAACCAGTCAAATGTTCTGACAATGTTAAATTTTAAGAATGGAAACCTGGCTTTATTTTGTTATACTGCTGAGTCCCGATTTACACGAAAAAAAAATTGATGCAATTATTTCCTTAAAATTTCTGTTGTTTTTACACAGCATAATTTCTTAACAATTTCTATTCATATTTTTATTTGAGTGAGAGTAGACACACATTTGTATACACATATGTGTTACTCTCTTATACGTATGTAACAAGTACAAGAATTGCTAGTAAAATCGAGTGTGTACTCGTCTTATGTTCCCCTCACTCCGATGTCTAAAAGGTAATTAATTTTGCTTTAATATTTTCTTCGTATAAATAGTGACTTACGGTAGCGATGACCTAGAGTTTACTGGTTTCTAAATATAGGATTCAATTCTTGTTTAGGCATTAAGTACGTAATGTGCTTCTAATTGTTTTATAACACCCAACTGTCAAGTTTGCTGTAAGCTAATTTCAAAGCATAAATAGAAAGCCTCCTATTTATTTTTTTATAACTAAAATTTTTCAACATTTTTTAAAGCAATTTCTATGGAAATACACTTCAAAGCTTAACAAAATGTGTTCGTTGAGTACGACGTTTTTTGGCAAAGGATAAACGAAAGTTAAATGCGTCAAAATATGGCTGTATTAAAATTTCCTTTAAACTCTCAATAACCATAACAGTTCTTTGATATTTTTATTAGGAATTGTGCAAAACCATTTCGTTGCCTATTACGTTGTTTGAGCAACTTTTTGGCAGGCATAGCTAGAAAAAAGTAACTAAAACAAAGAAAAAAAGAAACTAGTGGCAGTAATAACGTACATAGTAATAACAGGCATAAAAAGAGCAAGGATGTTTTTCTTTTACGTTTGGCATTGTATACACATAAAAAAACACTTTGTAAACTTTAATTAAAATTTTATTTGAATATTGTGCACGCACACAGGCAGAGAAATGACAAGCACTTTTTTTACTTATTAAACATATTACTCCAGCACTTTAACACTTTTCTGCAAAAAAAAAAAACTGCAAAAAAAAATGAGAAAAAGTTAAAGAAAAACTGACAGCGTGAAGAAAAATAATTTAGAAAAAAAAGAACAGATGAAAAATAAGAAAAATATATAAAAATCTATTAAAAACTTTCACTACTTAGTGATACAATTTAGTTGTGTATACTCAAAATGTTGACATTTGATACTGCTGCCACATTTCTAACAAATTTCCACAAACAGCGATACAAACAGCAACTCTTTTCCTCATACATAGAATTCTATTCTTTTTCGTTAAATTCCAAAATAGTTCTATTTTTAAGCTTTTAAGCACTGCTACTGTTGGTTCTAATGCAATGGCTAGCTGCACCCGTGCCGCCATTATAATTTGACAGCCAAGACACACGCAATGATTTTTCTGTCTATTTTACTTTTATACGAAAATAAAAATGCACTTGAATTTTTTATTTTCATTTCAAAACAAGCACAAGAAATAAAGACACATTACAAAGTATTTGATCATTCTTCAACTCTTGCCACATTTCTTTTATTGTATTTTAGAAATTTTTGTCTTTTGGCTGTATAAAAATACATAAATGAAATTATTTTGTTACCAACCTATTTGAGAAGCAAGAAGCTGTACGCTGTACACAGTGAATTTCAACATTAGCAGAATGAAGCAACATTATAATACATTTCTTTTGATTGTATTCTAAAAATATCACTAAACAATTTGATTTTTCTTCAAGTGTTCAAGTTAGTATATAAAAAGAAACTTGCCACATACTAGTGTTTATATGTATGTATGTATGTATGTGGCAATTTGATCGCAGGTTTATTTTTTGTTTTTAATTATTTCTCTACCGGATTGTTTGCTTGCAGTTTGGGGCTAATGCACTAATGGGGTTCAATTACCAACGCAATGTCATCAATTTTTTTTTTTTTTTTGTTATTTTTTTAAGAATGTCTTTTTTATTTTGATATGCAATATAACAATGAGTAGTGATAGGGTGTTTATGTGCGTTGTGGTAGTGTTGACTTTTAAGTAAGCTACAGTAATGCTATGTTATAGTGCGATTTATCATTTTTTGGTCGTATCTTTTAAATTTATCTTTTCACTTTTTATACCCACTACCAAAAAGTTGGCTGGTATATTGACTTATTTCGTTTGTAACACATTGTAACATATGTATGTCGTAAAAAGAAAATTAAGTTAAGATTCATCAGTGTTGCCAGGAGCTGGAAAAAAGCAGCTAAATAGGCTTTAAAAAAAGTTTAATCCCTTAAAAAATGCCAAAAATAGTCAACAAAATTTTAATTAGCTCTTTAGGGTATTTCAAATTAAAAAAGTAATAAAATTAAAAAGTACTTTAAGTATGAAAGATGTAACAGTGTTACAACCACTTCTAGATAAATAAGTATTTTGTTAGTAAATATATATTTTTATTTCTGTCCATATTCCATATTTATAAGAATCTTCAACTTGATAGTCATTTTTATAAAATATTTGTGCGAATTTTAGTGATTTTTGCAAGTGGAATTTATATTGGGGCTACAGTCAGATATGGACCGATTATTATTAAATTTATTACGACAATTTATAACAAAGTATATATATACGGATTACTTGTGTTGAATTTCGACTTCTTAGTGGTGTGCCAAAAAAAAGTTCACTTTCGAGTACCACTATAAGACTCATGAAACTCTTTAATAAAGTTATTGAGATGAAATTCAACCAAACAAAGACTCAAATACATATAAATCAAGTTATTGGATCACGTTACCTATAAAACTCTTGTAAATAACGTAAATAACGCCGCATCTAACCCTGTTCCTAAAATTTTGATTCAATCTGAATATTTGCAATAAATTATGTTTACTTGAGTCATTATTTTACACCTATTTTTAAGTAGTTTGAAATAATATTTGTTTGTCGACAATTTTATAATATTGGGTAGGGTATATTATATTGGTGCTGATGTTTGTTACGCTCATAAATATTAGTCCAATACTCATCCAATAGCATTGTATACCGATGGAGACAGAGACACCTTAAGTGCGATTTAATTCTGTTCGTCTAGCTGGCTGGCCATGCAAAAATACAGGTCGCTATTTTTAACATATTACTAGGGCTGAGATTTTCATGCACTAAAGAATTTAAAATATGCGCTTAAAATATGCACTAAAAAAGCCAAAAAATGCACTAAAAAAAGCCAAAAAATGCAGTAAAACTTGAAAAACTTTTTATTTTAATTTTATTAAAAACAAAAAATTCAGTCTATTGTTATTTAAACGTAAATCTTTTAAAAACAAAAATAACTAGTTTAAATTTTTGTTTATATAAACAAATAAATACTTTTTTATATTATCAAAAGTAAAACTTTGTCTGTTCCGACGCAAAAAAATTTTGTACATAGAAAATGATCTCTCAACGTCAACCGAAGTTATAGGAGCATACTTGAAGGAAGCCAATTCATTTGGAGAATATTAATTTTCTAATTCAGAGCCCACATTTGGCTCCAGATCAAAAATATTTGTAATTTGTTTTATTTTTTGAAATCCTTCATTTTTTTTGCAAAACGCTTGGGATTTTTGTTTTAATTTGTTGGGCTTTTAATTTTACTTTCTGCAATATTAATTAATTTGATTTGAGTATTAAGTGAACCAAATCCCTCCAATTTAGTTACTGTCTCTCCAATATATCCGTAGTTGGAAAATACAAATGCTAATAGACTTTTGATGTTATTTAAGTTTAATACTTCTTTTACTTTTTTAATTGCATACGAATCGGTATCAACAATCTCTTTAATAACATTCTTAAATTGCTCAAAGTTTTTTGAATATTATTCTACAACATCTAGCCAGGTTCCCCATCTTCTTAATACTGGCTGCGGTGGAAGAGGAACCAAGGGATACATTTCTTTAAAAATTGCAGCTCATGAAGGAGCCTTTAAAAATATTTTTTTCCGTATGAAATCAATAAATCAATACTATCGAATTTGCTTCTAATTTCTTCTGCAGCGCGGTCTAACCTATGTGCCAAGCAGGTAACATGTAACAGTTTTGGATAAAAATACGTTGCAAAAAAAATGAAAAATTACATTTATGTTTTTATTTGAAAATTTAATGTTAATGTGTAGTATATGCGTCTCCTTCTAATATAAAGTTTTATTTTAAGCAGAGCACTAAAAGAATTTATTGATTTTTTTTGTTTATTTGGAAATTTTTTGAAAAATCACTCAAAAATTCCAAAATATGCAAAAATATGTATTAATAAATTTAAAATATGCAAAAAATTATGCATTTTAAACCAAAATATGCAAAAATATGCAAAAACAAATCGATGCCATTTTAGCGCAAATTTCTTGATTCTGAAAGATAATTGGTCGACATCGCTCATAGACTATCGACAAAAAACATGCATTGGCATGGAAATCGCAACCCTACATATTACGATAACATTTATTATGAGATTTTTTGGCCAATGATTGAAATTTGTTTAAATCGATCAATTATTTCTCTCAGACCTCATACAAATGTCCTCCTGAAATGGTTCTTTATCGGCCATCCATATAAATCCATATAAAATTTAACATTTAACCTAATTTTATGATGATGGGTCCATAATTAATTAGTCATAGGTCCCATATAAAGTCCTCTTCCGAAAATCACTTTAACGATTATAAATTGTTTGGTATCGAAATTATAGTTTCATATACGTATACGAATGTCATATCACTTCATTTAATAACGATCGTTCCATAATGTAGGGTATTATATGGTCGAGCTTGAATGATTGTATGTACTTTCTTAACCCGGTCACTCACGTACAGTTTTAACTGTCAGTTTCAATTGTTCAGTTATAACTGACAGAATTAACTGTGAACTGAGATGTACATACACGTGCAGCTCAATACTTTAGTTTTTAACATGGATTCGAACGACAAGGACGGTTAAGCCGCTCTCGTTGTACGTTTTGTAATAAAAAAAATGATGGCCCAGGTTTGTTTTTTTCTTTGCGAAAAGCGTCAGATTCTACTTCTTCGCCAGTTTGTTGCGATCATTGTACTCGCTAGATTTAACTTACCATAGACAAGGTTCAGATATATACATTGCAATAAAATCAACTACCATTTGGTTCTGCGACATTATACGCATTCTCGGTCGACACAAATCAAATTGAGAACGGTACATTTGAACCCTCACACACATTCACTTCAGTTGAAACTGTCAGTTAAAAATATAAAAATTTTAAATTTCTCAGTTATTACTCACATAGTACATACAGTTTTACTTCTTCATGCTCAGTTAAGCAAGAATAGGTTTTTTTTTTTACTAATTTAATTTATTTTATTATTTGTATCATTTTTGTAATGCGCTCATAATCAAAATTTATATATTTGTAGGACAGGTTGACAACATCTAATGAATCTTCTAGTTCAATTTCCTAAAAAAGCAAATATATCAAAAATTATAAGAACACAAACAAAACTAGTTTATGCTTACCGCAATTTTGCAGGATATTGTGTTGTAAGTTTTGATTGCTCGATTTATATGAAGCTGGCGTTGATGCTGTAACACTTGAAACATATTCAGAATAAAATCTGAGGTTAATTTGCCACAAGATCTCAAATTAAGGCGTGTTAGTTTTCGACAGTGTTGTAAAAGTTGTAAAACAGACTGATTGCTGATAAAATAGCAGTTACTAATATCAAGCTCTTCTAAATCGCTTAGCTGGGAAAATTTCTCCAAAACTTCATCATCCAAGGCATTACAGATGCAATGTAAAACTTTTAACTTTTCTAATTTAGCCACCAAGTAAGCTTTGTCAGCATTAAAGGCCCAATCTTTCAACTTTAATTCTTCTAACTGATGGGGTTGATAGGCTGCTAAATTGTGCAAAAAATCGTTTGTTATAGGATCGCTTAAAATATTATTTCTACATATTTCTAAATGTTTAAGTTTTTTTAGTTGTGCCAGGCAATTATAATTCTCATGGGTGGTAGATATTTTAAGAGTGTTTAATTGTTGAAGATTTTGTAGAATTTGTTGAAAATTTTGTGTTGTTAATTGATGGCAATTTCGAATGTCGAGAAAAAGTAAATTTTTAAGATTTTGACAAATATTTCCAAAGTTGTGGGATTTTATTCTTGTGCAATTGTTAAGAGATAATTTTTCCAGTCCTGTGAGATTGCAGATATATTTGCCTGTATGTGTGAAAAGAAAAATTTAAATAGAATTCAATTAATTAATAGAATGAATCGTGGGCGTAATAGAAAAATACTCACCAGTTACATTCAGATTGTTCATTATTGTTAAAGACTTTAAACTTTTTAAAAACCTTAACAAGTTTATTGATTTATCGCTAACACTCCATCCATAATAGCTTAAATTCTCCACATTGTTACAAAATTTTAACAGAAACTTAAAATATATTAACTTGTTCGTATAGCTCTCTTCCTCAAATGGCAATTCTACTATTAAGTTTTTCACATGAGCTCCTATTAGAAAAAGGAATACCTTAAGCTGAAACGTTTTCAAAGTGTTGAAAAAATTTGTATTTAAATTTGCTTTGTGCTCGATTTGTAAACGCGTTTTAAAAATGTTGCAAAACATTTGGTAGGAAATTATGAAATTTATGCGATCGCCCAAAGGTAACATTTTGAAAATATGATCTACACAGTCTTCGTTTAATGATAGCATGTAATCCTCTTGTTTAGCTAAAAAAATATATATTTTTAAATATTAAAAGAAAAGTATTTTTTGGAAAATCTTTCTAGCGTTTACTTACTCATTGTTTTTCTGTATATTTTCTCTAAAACTCCCACTAAATTTGTTGGTGTTTCAAACTGAAATGAATGCTTACATTGTTTAATGGAAATTTTGTGTCTATATTTGGTCTAGCTGGAGATATTTATTTTTAATGTTTGTATATGTACACATAAAAAGTACATGTTAAAATAGTTTAGATTTTTTATAAATGCTGCACATTTTGGAAACGCATTTTTGTTTATTGAGCTGATAGCAGCATTTATTAAACATTCAATATATTTTTAGTGACTGCGTGGTAATTGAAAAATCCTACTCTTTGATACCCATACGAACATAATTGAACGTTAATAATTAATTAAAATTTAATATAAAACTTTGAAAGTCCTCCCAAAAGAAAAAAACATTTGCTTTGGACTTTACTAATACATTCTGTGGCATTACTATGATTACACTTGAAGTTTGCGATTTGTTGTAAATTTACAAAGAGCTTTTAAAACTTGTAAAATGATCTCTCTTTATCTAAAATTTGGTAAACCGCATGTTTGTACATAGTTCCCGTATATTACCCACTTCCCAAAATAACCTAACGAGCATAAAACTCTTAAAAATTTTGGTATCAACATACAGGTCAACAAAAACATGTTGCATACAAAATGTTCGAAAAGTCATGTCAATCGACTGCATTTGATAAGGATCGGTCTATAATTATCCTTACGTATAATTACACTCGATAAAAAGTGCAAAGTTACAAACACTTTTTTAAAAAATTAAAAATTTTTTAATGATCGCTTTTTATCCAAAATTTGGGAGACCATTTCATTGATTTAAGAGAAAAATTGTGCATTAATATTCTGTTAGTGGTTCATGACTATAAATACATGTTATCATAAACAAGGGAGAATTATAGAAAAACAAAATTATAGCTGTTATTTATTCTTATTATGCGATTTCCAACTATATCCTATAAAATACCGCGTTGTTTGTACCTTAGTGTTTTTGAAAAAGATAAAGTTTCAGTTTATTTAAAAACTAGCTTAAGTTTTTGAGCAATTGCGGTAAAAAAACACACCGGTCACATTTTGTAGCAACAAATTTTGCAAATAATCCGGATTTATAGTTATGAAACACTAATTATTTTCTTTTGTGGTAAAATAAAAATAATGATTTTTTTGTTAAATATTTTTTTTCTTTTTGTTCGTTTCACATACATATTTCACATAGGTTTGCGAAAAATGTTATGTATTTATAGTTAGTATGCAATGCAGTGAAAAATTATAGCCAAATAATATCAATCTTTTTAAGTCAAAGAGTGGGAGAGAAATGTGCTAGTTAGCTAAGAACAGACTTTTTTAAAAAATTACCATTGGATATTGCAATATGATTATACATATCTTTGAGATTATTTCGTATTTTGGTCAATTATATGGACAGCTAAGAAGGCTTTCAGATGGTCGACTACAAAAAATATTTAAAAAATTACTTATGGCAAATTCTGTCGGCATGACAATGATAAATTCATGGTGAGTGCAAATCGGCAACAAATACAACACAATACAGAAACAACAGGCATTTTGTTTGTGTAAAATAATGTACTACTGAAAAAGTTTTACTTTTGACACATGTAAGTAAATTGTAAACAAAGTCAGTAAACTGTTCTACTGCACTCACCTTGTATAGTTACACCATGTATCAATTAATGAACGATTGGCTTTTTAGCAGTCTTCCTAACTTTATGTTATGTTTCGTTTATGCAAGGAAGCTCACAGCTCACTTACTATAATTCTTGAATCTCTTGCTCTTTTGGATGTTGGGTAATAGATTATATCTCTAGACAAGATTCAAATATTTTGGTTTCTTTTTTAATTAAAATATTAAACGTCTATCCAAAATATATGTATATGTATGTATGTATAAATTATAATTGTTTGACATTGTATGCTTTCAAAAAAAAAAAAAAAAAAAAAAATGGTTGCCCTTTTAAAGAATTTTTTTATAAAGTTAGCTAACAAAAGGTTGGTGACAATAACACTGTGCTAGTTGGAAAATGTGACAAACGTGGCACCTGGCGGGTTAACCTAATTCGGGTACGCTGAATCCAGTGGTGCTAACCGTTTTTTTAGGTTAGCCCGTTTTTTTTTCGAAATATACCGTTATTGCGAAAATGGAGGAGGTTGCATAACATATATTCCCGTAACTCAAAAACGGTTTAGTTTATTGAAAAAACTAAAAAAAACCGAAATTCCGCAATGAAATTTTCTTTTATTTTTTTTTTTACCAAAAAAAATAGTTTTTTTTAGCAAAATTTCAAAAATTTTGTTTTCTAAAACGGCATAAAAAATTGGAAAACGCAGCTGTGCTTCTAATTTTTTCTGCAGGTATAGCAAACAAAGTTCCAAACAAAACAAGACATAAATAATTAAAATCTGTCTACAACTTTTGATTTTATTCACAAAATATGAAATATATAATAACCAGACGAAACTTCAAAAATTAAAACATTTATTTTTGTTGTTAATTAAAGTTTAAGTTTTTATTTACAAATTTATTCTTCTTCCTCCTGTAGATTCCAACAAATATCCCCTAATAGCGAATCAAGTTGTTTGCCACTATACCAGTGTTCGAGTCTGGCTGTTACTTGGTGAAATCTCTCGCCATGTTTATCAGACTCGGCTGGTGATTGTTCATTAAATTGTTCTGCATGACAATGCAAAAAATGTATTTTCAGTGACATTTTGACATTTAAGTTTTTAAATGGGGTTAGCATATCTCCAATTAAAATTCGCCAATTTTCAGACCGATGATTTCCTAATACATTTTCTATTACTGATTTCACAGAATTCCAGCCCAATAGCTCCATATCATTCAATGCAAGTTCAAATTGTTGGTCCTTCATTAGACGACGAATGTCCGGTCCATTAAGAATTCCTGTAAAATAAAAACATTATGATCAAACTGGGTATTGTAAAAAATTTTATAAAAGCATTGAACCCAGATGGAATTGCTTTTACCGAATTGCGCCGAATTTTTCCACGATTAAGAGGCATGAAAGTAAAAGCGAACGTTATCGTTCGACATCGTGGGCCAGGGGGTTTTAGATTTTTTTTTTGCAATTCAGAGACAAATTTTTCTGATTTTCAATATCTCATGTTTTCATGTCTATATCATAAACAAACACACATTATTTACGACAAGGATTCAACAGAATTCAACAACTACTTTATTTTGAATGAAATATACGGAAAACAGGACCGAAAAAGAGCTATCGGAATCAACAATTTGCATTGCAGTAAAACACGGATATTTCATCCGAAAATATAAATACACGCAATTTGCAGTTGTGGTTTACCCTTATTACACATCAGTATTCCGCATAAACATTTTGACTCGATTAAGATCCCTGCCATTATCCAAAAGCTAGAATGGATTGGTATCGAATCTCATCCAGGGTATAACTTAAAAAAACCGGGATTTTTATATGGCAACATATGGATTTTGCTCCAAAAGAACTACTTCTTTGAGGCCAATAACGAATCAGGTAAAATTCTGTAGTAAGTGTATCCCAGAGACAGCGTTCTGCATCGATCGAAAGAAATAGTAGTCACATGGGGTAAGGTCTGGAATATAAGGCGGGTGAGGCAAAACTTCCCAAACACTTCTATTTATATAGCGAGCATTGTATAGGCTTTCATTACTGGACGCATATTTTCCGCTTTTTTCGGCCAGTGCTTGCTGCAAACGAATCAGTTGTATTCAGTAGAGGTTCCCTTTAATGGTCTGGCCAGTTTTAAGCAGCTTTTAATTGATAGCACCTTTTTAGTCCCGCCAAATACAGATCATGACTTTTGCGCCATGTGTATTTGGTGTCGATTTGGTTGATAGGTCGGGCTTATTTTTAGGTATGTTCAGTAAAAACAATTTCCGATGAGCACGAAGGAGATTTTATTACAAAACTTATTATAATTACACCATTTAATAAAATAAATAATCACCAGGCAAAGAATGCGAAGATATATGTGAAAATTTCGCTGTTATTTTTTAATTTCGTTTTTTCTGGATTAAATATTAATGTTAAAGAAAACTAATACAGAACAACATTGTTCATCAGATATAGCCCTAGAGTATTTGTGAATAAGGTTTTTCGCTAAAACAAATATTACTGAAGTTATGAACAATTAAGGCGAGCCATAGTGAGAAAAATAGCAATTTTAATTATGCAAACGATCTAAAATTTTTTATATATTTTTTTTTTCTAATTTGGAATCAATTTAAGGGGTTTGCCAAGTGAAAATACGAAAAAAAAAAATTTTCCATATAACTTGCGGTCACACTAATGTTCACACACGACAAATATTTACTCCAAAAAGCGTAACCACATTTTTAGTACACATTTGTTTGACACTATTTGATCTTACAAGTGTTTTATTAAATAAAATAAAATTAAATTTGTTTGTGAGACTTGTCCTAACTAAAATTAGTTTTTGAAACAAATAAAAGAATTTCAATATATTTTACTTAGTACGTGTTTTTAATCAAATATTTGCCATGTCTGACGTACCTTAATAGCGATTAAACAGAAATCCAATATGTTTTTCAAGTTCTCGTGTTTTCAATTCATATTTCATATTTGCCCCTATTGGAAAAAAGTTCTTGTTGAAAAATCCTTTATGTGATGAATAATTCTAAATATTAGTATTTATAGTTTTAAAGATAATACAAGTTTTGCAGTTTTGCATTCTTATATCTATGTAGAGGTCTTCATTTAGCAATGCCCGTCTGTTGTAATAATCTTTCCTATACTCAAAATATATTTTGTATGTTAAGCTTACGAGAATTTTTCTGTTAAAAATCTACAAGTTACACCAATAAATACTTGCGAAATACATATTTTCATCAGTAACCATTTGATTAAAATATTCTTAAATACTTTGCATATTTTTGTTAATGCAATCATTATGGGAACTGGAATAATAAACCAGTAATTAACAATAACAATTTTAATTTTAAGAAATTGCATGACATTTAGTGACAAATATTTGAAATTAAATCATAATTCCTTTAGACATTTGAAAGGTAAAAATAAAATATTTACTTAACATTGCTATTGCAAGATATTGTGAAAATATAAATACCAACTACAATACTTATTTATATCTTTTAGTTTGCAAATATACAAAGTTACATACCGAACTGCTGCATGGCACGGAAAATAAATGATACTGAAATACTAAGACGTTGTTTTTGGGTATGAATGTAGGTAACGAAAAGTGCCACACGTATTTCAAAAATTGGAAAAAGTCTTGAGATAAAAAAAAAGAAAAGATTTTTGCTGTTTTAAACTGTCCACCCACAGAAACCAAATAAAACACACAAATTGAAAAAAAATATATATTATAGTTTGTTTCATTTTTGTGAAATTATTTTCGCAAAGCAAATAAATACTTTTATTGTAAAATTATTCCATCTAAGTAGGTCAGGCTGATCGTGCAAGCACTCTACAAATAAAAAGACGTACATACTTACAATAAATAAATAAATAAATACAATAAATAAAGCAAAATGGAATTTTTTGCTATTAAGAAGTTTTGGGTTAGTTTAAAGTTCCAAGATTTTATAAAATAGTGTCTTTATTTTGTTAGTATCTACTGTAACTAACAACTTCTTTAAAGCCCTTACTTCAAATATAAGAAGATCTCCAAATAACTTGGTGATATTATTTATTTTTAATGCTCCAATACCAAAGACAACCAAAACACTTATAAACCATCCAACGCTTTGACATTAAATAGTTTCCTTTTCCGGTGTATGAGTACAGTGCTGGCTGGCTGGCATACAGCTTCCATTACTTCTAAATTCTAGTTTATGTTCTCGGTGTTCATAAGTTTAAATAGTTTTTGTTATTTCTTATATACGTATTTTATTTTTAATTTCTTTTAGGGGTTTTTTTGTGTGTTTTGTACAAGTATTTCTCGTATATATTTTGCAAACAATTGCATGTTCACCTTCTTGATTTTAAAATTTATGCTTTTTAATTTTTTCGCCAGAAAGAAAACTTTTGCAATAATTTCTCAAAACGAAACGTTTTTGTGGTGAATTGAATTGCGAAGAAAACATTTTGCGGATGGCGTCCAAAAACTTGAAAGCATTTGTTAAGGTAGTAGAAACTAAAACTAAATACTTATTTTATATAAATATATGTGTATAGTATATGTGTGTGTGCTTGTTTGTAGGTGTATGAGTTGTTGAGACAAAAGTTACTAGAAGTTACAGAGTCGTCGTAAAATGCGATTTTTAAAAAAGGTTTTCCAATAAAAACGTTTGTATTAAAGTTTATAATAGGCTTCATAAGGATAAAGCTAGAAATACTGTGTTATATTAAACTAATGTATTAAAGTTTATAAGAGGTCCAATTTCAATGTTCAAGAGAAGTTAATCGATGACAGTCAGTTCTATGAATATCACTAGCTTTTTCTACAATGAGCGACAGTGTAATACGAAAAAAGAGAAGCAGTATTTAAAACTCAGCTCAGTGTTCTTAACGCTATCATTGTTTTTAACATTTTGTTAGAACTATGAAATACGTTTTGGGAGAGAGGATAGAGCGTTAGTGTTTCTGCATATTTGTTTGATCGTTCCTACATTCACCGAAGCAGGAAAATTTCTGCATTAATATAATTCATTAACACTACGGAAAGCCCAAATAATGAATTATCTGTGCTATTTGTTGCGGAGTCCATTGTTCAATAGACAACAAATCAATTAGATCTTGTTGAGGAACGTGTTCCCTAATTTTATCAGAACCTATTTTATTGCAAAAGCTACAGAACAGTGAAACACCAGCCCATACTGCGGCGATGCTCCAGTGAATCAATAGAATTTCATATCCTACCGATAAGTACAACGCTCTATGTTATACACGGTAGAGAAGTTCAAAAATATACCTTGCTGCTTGATATTCATGATGTAAAAATTGAAGAGATTAAATGGAGTGAAGTATACCTAACAGCGTTTTAAAAAACTTGGACGTTTTAAAAACATAACATTGGATTCTCATGCCAATATAACCAACAATAGGTACAGATGAAGCAACATGATCATTTGTGCGTTTGACTTATTCGTGATTACAACTGGCTCTATGTGAAAAACATTATGAAGATATTGTCACAATATCCTTAGTGGAATGAATTTAAATGTTAAATTTGGATATCATCAGCAAAATAATATAAACGATGGGATATTTAATATGGAAGTTAACTTATAACAATAAGAAAGTAGAAGAAAGAACAAAACTGTAGGGTTTATTTATTTTATTATTGTTAGTAATGATAATTTCTTTTCTCAAAAAGATTCTAAGTTAAAAACAGTCACTCTGCTGTCATGGCGATGGAGTCATAAGTGCTGCGCGGGTGATTAAGTTTTCTAAAAGATCCTATTCAGACAAATTCATACGACCTGGAATACACTCTATGATCCAAACTGTTCATATGTTCATTTACGTTACCATTTAAATGATCGGTAGTCAAGAACTGTTATTAATAATATATATTAAAGGTAGTTGTGGATACGACATTCAATCCCAGTCAGCCAGTCAGTCAGTTATAATTTCCAGACTCTCTACCACGATCCGGGAGCCTTCTTTAAATTTGTAAATTAAGTTTTCTGCTATAACATCTAAGGAATTATGTTTTGAAATTTGTAATAGAGATTTAATTTGATTATGGTTTTTAGGCTTCTGAAAAAACATCATAGACGAATATCTAGCTCATCCGTGAATGTATTTAGAAAAGTACTGGGGCACATATCTGTAACTATTAAAGTATTCACAGGTAAGTTTAATTTTAAAAAGACAAGCATATTCAAAATAATGACACGTACAATTGAGCGATCTTAAAGTCAGTCAAAAACACTTTTCAATATTGCTAAGACATATTGCAATTGTCGTCTTTATCCCTTCTATCGTTTTGAAGCTCTACTTACTGTTTGGAATGCTATTTGGATCTGTTTGATGATATGCTGGTTATATCTTGCAATTACTGATGAAATAATGTAGCATCAGCATATATACATTTTATCATTGAATTCAAAGTCCTAAACCATCAAGCTTTGAGTATACACCCCTCTGATGTGTTATACGATTCAAAACTGTGGGTAATCTGTGTACAAACAGATGTATAGCAAAATACGTCCAATAACACACAGACTTGATAATGCCACAATCATATTGTTTAATAGATTATTCTTTAATGTGCAATGCTGATAACGAAGAGATGAGAAGGAAAACTTCATTTGTAAAAATATTTTTGTGATTGATCAATAGCTAATTTTTCGATTTTAATAGAAATATTTATTGTATAAATTTAAATAGTCTATCAGTGATTTAAAGTGAAAACTTTCATGCCAATATCCATTGATTTCAAAATTTAAATTACTTAAAAATTATGCTTGTCGTCTTTCAATGTTGGTAGTGTAAACACAATTTGCGTTAGTTTATATTACAATGAAAATAGAAAATAGGATTAAAATTTTCTGATTATACCAGACCCCCCATTGACTTCTCCAGCAACACTGATCCCCGCTATTTTCGAATTTGTTACTTTCGGATACACAAATTTGGTTTTCTATGTATGCGTAAAATACTACAACCCTTTGGAGTCTCTAACATGAAGGCAAATATTTATTTCATTTTCTCGCAAAACTTTAAGCAAAAAACTTTTTAACAAGTTTTTTTTGTTCGAAATTGCAGCAAAAAACGACATCCATGGAGAGACCAAGCCAGGTTGGAAAGTTAAAGAAATGTTGCTGTAAACATTCTGCGTCAATGATTGCAATTTTTTCGTGTGTTTGTTTTCTTGTTTTTTTTTGTTCACACAGACCTTCAGCTTCTAACAGCATCTAATATATAAATAAAAAATTATTATTTTTTTTATACTTGATACACTTGTACACATTTTTTTGCCTTAAAAATCACTTTGTTTTGTTTTTTTCGGCGTGAAAATATTGTTATTTACCTGAACAAATATTTGGTATTTTAATTACAGCAAATATACAAACACTCATACACAACTTGATAAATACATAAGTATATACGAATGTATATAGGTATGTACATAAAGATGAACGGACAGACAGACAGACATTTATTTCAACAAAAATATAAAATATGAATGCGTAGACTATCTATCTACTAGGGTATCCATTCCAATAATGATTGTTCGATTAATCGAGCAATTTCTTGCAAATAATTATTCGGGGAATTTCAAAATTACCATTTGCGAATAATGAATAATTCGATTAATAATCATGAAGAATTATCGAATAAAACGATTAAATATATTTATGTTAATTTGTCGTTTCTATTTAAAAATGTTCAAAATTACTCGTATTAGAGTAAATTTGTATTTGGCTTGTGTTTATTAATTTAAGAATTCAAAGAATACTATTGTAAAGTAATATTTTTAGACAGTAACATTTTCTGCCTTGGCAGGTCAGAAAATGCATTCCATGTGCCAATTGTCTAAAAATATTACTTTATTACAATCATTGATGATGAATGATAGCGTTGAAATAGACAGAGAACATAATTATTAAAATGTATGTAAGAGAAATTACATAATAAATGTGGCTTTAGGCTTGTGACTTGATGAAGTTAAAAACTTGTTCATTTACTTTTTATAATTTTTTTTGAATTAATCGAATAATGATCGAATTAGTCGAACATGTTAAAATGTCTTATTCGAATTACACTAGAGCCCCGACCTGCGTCTTTAATGGGGATTGGAGAAACGCGACGCAAATCAAATCACATTTTTCTACATAAATTCACTTAAATTTAATTTATTAGGGAAAATATTTAAAACAAAGCAAACAATTTTGTATTTTTGATAAAAGACAAGTATGAATACATTTTTATTTATTTCATTGCCTTCAACAAATGCTTATAATTATTATAAAGAAATAACAAAACAATAAAAATTAAATTAATTTACATGTAGCTTACATTGAGCTCTCCTTAAATGATAAATCTAAATCAACAACACTTGCACATATGTATATCCGTTTGATTAGATGGTCTTACTGTTTTTTCCAACAAAATTTCCTTCTGCCTTACCGCCCAAAAGAAGTGTTAACCGATCCTTCGCGGCCTTATATCCAGGGCATGCTTTCTCATTTTTTGAGAAGTAAGTTCTTGATGGTAACCATTTTGTCGGCATTTTAATTCCAATCTTATTACTTTTCTTTGCAAATCATACACTAAATAACCGGATAGTTGTTCGTTCTTACACTTATATAAAAAAGGCAAGAGAATTTCCCTTATTTCACGCAATTTGAAAATTTCTTAACCTACAGGTCGGCCGGCCGATATTGTGCTCAATACTACAAATGCTAAAATTAGTAATCCACAATGCTGCAGTAAAAAATTTAACCGGTTTTAGCAACGCAAATCGAAATTAAAATGACGCAAGTTGAAATTGCGACGACGCAAATCGGATTTTTTCAGACACAAGTCGGGTCTCTAGTGTATTCATTTTATTTGAACAAAGAAAAAAAACTCGAATAATTTGGTTACCCTACTATCTACCCACTGCCAAGGAAATTATACAAGATACTATAGATGAAAATACTTTTTAAACTTTTACCTGACTACTGCTCTCTCCCTCTCCCTGCCTCCTCAGTTACACTCGACACTGTACGATTATATTGGTTGCACTCGTTTGTAGCACATTCATAGCTACTAAAAATGTTGCAAGCATATGCACCAGTATGTAAGCGTGTGTGCTGTAGTATGTGTGCAGGTGTTTGTTTGTGTATGTATGAGTGTGAGTGTGTGTTAGTGTCTGTTTGTTCAAGTATGATATAATTCAATTAACACAGTTTCCATTGCATTGACTTTGAGGTGGAAAAGTGTTGTTGCGGTTGGTTGCATTTTATGTAGTCAAACACTTTATGCCTTGTTTTTCGGTGCTAAAATTTATTTAAATTATTAAGACTTACAATAAAAAAAAAAAAAAAAACTAAAACAAAAATAGTTGAATTTTTCTTTTAAATTTATGTGTTGCCATTAGTAACTTTATCTGGTTGCATATAGTTTTATTTTAACAAGTTAATTTGAAGGATTAATGCTGAAAGTTTTGAAGTTTTAAGTGATATATCACTTTTCATAAAGAATGTACATCATTTATATTAGATATAACTAATTAAAAAGATTTGAATATAATTTAGTTTGTAAGTATTTTATTGAAATCTTGAGGAAAACGCATACATTTTAGTTGAAATAATTAACACACAATAGACCAATCGTAAGGCATAGGGTTCAATGTAATTTTTTTTTTTAATTTCTGGATTGAGAACATTATGAATAAGAATAATATTGATGAATAACTTTTTTACCTTTTATTTTGAAGCATTTGTATAATATAAATTTATTCGAAGTATTGACCATTGTGATTTGTGATCCTTTCCCTTCTTTCTGAAAACAAATATATTCCGCACCAAAGAACTGCTCATATTTTGAGACCAAGAACGATTGAAGACAATTTCGAATATCCTCTTCTGAAGTGAATCGTATCAGTGTGAGAATGCTTTGTATCGATCGAAACGTATCATGGAGAAAACGTTTTGTATCGATCGAAACAAATAGAGCAATGTCTCGCTTATAAGGATGTTGAGGCAAATCTTTACAAACACTTCTTTCTAAATAGTTTTTAACAGATATTTCGACTTGTGACCGAGCGTTGTCATGATAAAATATTACACTTTTATATCTGGCTTCAAAGGAGGGTGGTTCGGAAACGTCTTAGCCTAGCATACAAAAAGCATAGTTAGTTTTTCAAAAACATTTTTATTTTTCAATATAATCTTCTGGAACTTCAATGCACTTAGTCCAATGCTTATCTATCCCTTGATTAAAATAGTTTTCCTCAAGGCCTTCAAAATAGTGGTTTACAACTGTAATTGCATCTTTATTGAATGTAAAACGCTTGCCAGCTAGGATTTTTTTTAGATTTTGTTAAAACACCTTTGCATTGTCTAGATGAATAATTATTTTTTTTGGTATTGTAAGCCAGTAAGTTTTTGTCGATTTTTTACATTTAATTGATTCAAAACGTTGCAATAGTGCTCTGAATTTATTGTTTGCCCTTTTGCAAAAAGTCAATATAAAATACCTTTGAAGTCGCACAAAAGCATTGCCATAACCTTACCAGCCGCTTGAAGTGTTTTTGCCTTCTTTGATACATTTTTTCCAGCTTCAGTCCATTGCTTGGATTGTACTTCTGTCTCTGGAGTATAGTGGTGGATCCATGTCTCATCAACAGTTATGAAACGACGCTTAAAATCCATTTAATTTTTCTTAAAACGACAAGCTTCAGAAATTTTCATTATTATTCGTTTTAGGTCGACTGTTAACAAATTCAGCACCCATCTTTTTTATACCCTACACCACCATAGTGGGGAGGATATATTGGATTTGTGCATATGTTTGTAACGCCCAGAAATATTGGTCCCACACCCACCTTAAAGTATACCGATCGACTCAGAATCACTTTCTGAGTCGATTTAACGATGTCCATCCGTCTGTCTGGCTGGCTGGCTGACCATGTAAAGCTTGTGCCCAGAGTACAGGTCGCAATTTTGAAGATATTTCGATAAAATTTGGTACGTGATATTTTTTCGGCCCAAGGATGGATGGGATTGAAACTGGTGGAAATCGGTCCATTATTTCACCTGCTCCCCATACAAATGTCCTCCCGAAATTGTGGTTTAGCGGTCATAAATCTTTGAATTATGCAAGTATGCAAATAAATTTCACCACAAATGAGTACTAAATGAACCTAAATCACATCTAGAAATTTCGTAAAGACCGGTCCATAATTAGTCGCAGCACCCATATAATTCCAACTTCCGAAAATCACTTTAAGGACCATAAATCTCTTAATAATGTTGTTATCCAAATAAAATTTAACAAAAATGAGTTTCTAATGTACACCTAATTTAATAATAGGCAGTTCATAAATAGTCAAACTCCCATATAAGACCCTCTTCTTAATTCACTTTAACCTCCATAAATATTTTAAACGTATTTATATCGAGATGAAGTTTAACACACTTAATATTTATATTCACGGAAGTCATGGGTAATATCTCCCATATAGCACCCATATCTAAAAAACTGTTTTATTGATATACTGGGTGTAGGGTATTATATAGTCGGGCTTGACCGACTATACTTTCTTACTTGTTTTCATCTGTAGTTCTTCATGCAAAATTAAATGGACTCGATCATTTGAGATGCCCATGATATTGGCTATTTCACGCACTTTTATTTGTCGATCATTCATTTAATACCATATCATGCACTTTGGCTAAAATTTCTATTGTTGTCCACTACGTGGTTCATTCTCAATGCTTGTATGACCACGTTTAAATTCAGCAACCCAATTTTTTACTGTTGCATATAAAGATCACTGTCACCTAACACATTCTCCATGTCATTATGAATCTCTTGTCCTGATAAACATTTTTTATTTAAATATTTAATGACACAACGAATTTCTAATGTCCTATATGAAGGAGTTGTCAGATCGAAAAGAAATTTAACTAACATGTGTTCATAGCACAGATGGACGTTTACAAAACACTTAACTTTTTTCTATTTACACGGCGCTTTCTGTTCTAGGCAAAAAAGTTTCCAAACCGCCCTCGTAGAGCAAGTTAGCTTTAAAACAAAATGTTTGCGCCAGTTACCATAATTTAATAATTTTGCTTAAGAATTTCCTGTAAGCACGGAAAACAACAACCTTCAGATCAGCTTGTATATTATCCAACTAAAATGATCTCTGATACTTTCTAGTTACTTTGCAATGCACATATTTATGTTTATATTTGTGCACCTCTAACTTGAAAAAATTATTTATTTTCTTAAAAATTTTAGGCAGAAAAATTTTAATTTAAAAGTACAACTCGCTATTTAATATCATATTAAAGTTAAATTAATGACCTTTAGTATAAATAAACAAGAGGAAGAAATTTTATATACGGTACTAAAAGATCTTAATCACTATTCAAAGTTATTTATTCTGCTGAAACAAAATTTTTTAGAAAATTTCTCTAAATTAGTCAAATGTATCGTTATTTAATAACTGGGTCAAGTTATATCATAAATAAGATTCCATTAGTTTAGTAATAATGTGTTTTTCGTTTTCAATATTTAAAATTGAACTAGCAGCAACTAAATCCCATTTAAAAGATTAATATAAAAATTCTGGCCATTTCACTTTTGCACTTGAACAATTTCCATATTTTAGAAAATCATTCACTTAGAACTACACAGTTTTTTTTTTGTGTGTTTTAATGTTTGTTATTTCTCAGTTTTTATTTTGAAATTTCACATTCTGTATTTTCTTTTTGTGTTTAATTTCAAAAAGTACCACATGGCTCTGCAGGAGTTTTGTTGTGCTGCTGTTTGTGAGTGTATGTTTATTCATTTGATGCTGCATGCATCCTCCGTTTTTTTTTTTTCTTTACAGGCTATTTGGAATGAAAGCGATTGCCCCCTCCGCGCTGAAGTAAACACCAATTGTGTGTGTGTGTGTTATTGTTGGGTTGGATAGTGTGGGTCCTTTTTTTTGTGTGTTGTTGTGTTTATTTCAGAAATATAAAAAAAAATCAATAATCTCACATAAAGTATTGGCAGACTTTAACAAATAAAAAAAAGAAAGAACAACAGAACAACATGCCTATTCAACTACAACAACAGTGGCATCATCAGAAACAACAACAATAGCAAACAACCAAGTCAGTGGCAGCAATTAAATTGTAAAGAATCAATATTTATTGTTTTCTTCATGTTAAATCGTTCGTTAAGATGTCATACTCACGTTGCAAGCTCATTTGTACATGTTTATGTATATATACATATATATGTTGCATGAACGGATGTAAGTGGGTGTTTGCATACCCTGCAGTTGTTTATATGGCAATTGTCATCATTATAATTAAAAATCAATCTATTAAATTGGAAAGAAAATAAACTAGTTCCAATATCTGGTAATGATTTATATATAAATAAGTAGGAATGTAATGGTGAAGACCGCCCTACACCCAGCATATGTATAAAACAGTTTTTCAGAAATTGGCGTTATATGGATGATATAACCTATTGTGGACCTATCATACACAAATTTAGTGTCATGATGTCTGTGAATATAAGTATTATATGTGTTAAACTTTATCTCGATAAATTGAATTACAGAGAGAGTCTTCTATGGGAGTTTTGACTAATTATAAAATTAGGTCTCATCATTTCTGTATATAAGACACTTATTTGTGTCAGAGTTTATTTGGATACCAACAATTTTAAGAAAATTATGATCGTTAAAGTGAATGGGAACTACGACTAATTATGGACCGATCGTAATAAAATTGTACCGTATTATTTGTATACATATAAAATATATTCGAGTTAAATATTATTTGGATACCAACATTTTTGAGAAAGTTATGCTCTTTAAAGTGATTTTCGGAAGTGGGGTTATATGGGAACTACGACTAATTATGGCCTGATCTGCACAAAAGGTGAAATAATGGACCGATTTTTACCAGTTTCAATCCCATCCATCCTTGGGCCGAAAAAATATCACGTACCAAATTTTATCGAAATATCTTCAAAATGGTGACCTGTACTCTGCGCACAAGCTTTACATGGACAACCAGCCAGACGGACGGACGGACGGATGGACGGATGGACGGACAAATCGACTCAGAATTCTGAGTCGATTGTTATGTTTTAAGGTGGGTGTTGCACCAACATTTCTGGACGTTACAAACATCAGCACAAATCCAATATACCCTCCACACTAAAATATATATAATTGTTTGTGCCACATTTCTATAAACATTTCCCAGCTATTCTGTTAGCGATTGGTAGTGCAATTAGTTGCAAGTGAATCCTTCTCAAGATATAAAAGTCTTGCAAGTAGGTTCTCTAATGGATGGTTTCTAATGGAAAAGCATGTATCAAAAGGAACTACATAGTTCCTTGGCCTACCGGGTATGGTATTTATATGTATGTTGATAATAGTAGTACTTGGTATCATCATTTGTAAACACTTGATAATGTTACATGAATAAATCTGCCTAAAAGTCAATGCTGTAACAAAGCAGGGGAAATCTTTAAAGACTTGACGCTCTAAGTTTTTCTGATTTCTTAGAAAATATTTTAATTTTTATTTTTTAATGCAATGCTTATTAGAAGAAAAAAAAAACAAATATTTTCATCCGTCTTCAAAAGCAGGAAATATTAATTTTATTTTTTAATTTTCTTTTACATTAGAAGTTTAGGTATTGTTGGATATTATTATTAAGAGCCTTCAAAGTCTGTGGCTTGTTTCAAAACTCCCAAAGAAAGAAATTTCGAGTAGTCAACTAAGCTGATGTTTTAAGCCATTGATACGTATTCTTTAAAATGTTGTTTGCTGCATAAGCTGTGTATGCAGTTGTATCGTTCTGTCATCCAATTTCAACTGATTAAGAAACTAGACACATTTTTATTGATCTCGACAACGGTATTACACAAGAGTTACAGTAATCGCGTTATGCTAGGAACACAACTGTATGTATGTTAAACTTTTTCAATTTATTTGGACCGGATAAATTTACCATCCCATTTATATCCCATTTGCAGTGTTGCCGTTTTAGCACTTTCAGTGCTAAATTTAGCATTTTGTTTCTCGAAAATGCATTGAAATTTTTGAAATTTTTTGCTTGATAAAAAACAATTTTTTTCTCAAACAAATTTTTACTTTTTTACTCCAAAAAATACTTTTGGAAATTTAATCTATTAAAACAAGTCAACAATTGTTATGAACAAAATTAGAAAAAACTACAATAATTTATATTTGTAACAGTTGAAATAAAAATTGTATTGTTACATTGAAAAAATTTAGCACTTATTTTTTTTTCTGTAGAACATTTTTAGCACTTAGTTTTTCAAGTTTTAGCATATTTTGAAATTCATTTTCTGGCAGCACTGCCCATTCGTGTCCCGATAGACTAGGCGATAGAGTGCGATAGTCAAATGGTTGTGGGTTCGATTCCCGCCAAAGACTCTGGGTGTTTTCTGCAGATAAGCCAAAAGCTTCGCAGTTTGTGTTTGTTAATTATTTAAAAAATATAATATTATATAGGCATACATTTTTTAACAATTTCAATAATAATTTCATTTCATCGAATATTTGCGATCAAAAATTCGCCGTTCGTTCCAGTTGTGTTCCTAGCATTAGTCACACCGTCGTCGAAAAATTATACTGAAATAACAATTCGGTGGTAAATGCCGCATGAAATGGCTTTGAGAAGTGACTTTAATAGCTGAATTCTGTGAAATTATGCATTTGAGAAATTTAATTTGCAATAAATTCCTTCCTGTCGTGTTAAAATCACATGTCATTGATATTCATGTCATCAATATTAGGCCAAAATTTTCGTGATTAACATCTCTAGCTAGCGATGCATATCTGCATTTGCAGTTGAGAGTTTGAAAAAATAATTATGTCTCTAGACAATTGCTCTCGGATTACCAGAAGCCCAAATGCTGTTATTTTATCAACCAAATTCTTAATAACGGTCTCAGAAGGAAGATAACTTCTTACCGAAAATATCATGAATTTTATGAAATGTGGATATTCCAGCCTTATTGAATTCTGTGTAACAATTGCCTATTACTAATATATCAAAAATATATTCAATATATTCCAGTTGGAAAATAAAGTTCTTTTTATTCTTAACTTTATTCAGATAATAAATCATTTAGATAGAAATTGTTAATGATAAATTTCAACCAAAAATATTCACTAGTATTCCGTTTTTACGAGAAGTAAAGCTTTAAGAGGTTTGCCGACCAATATATGAGGAATTAAAAAAAGTTTTTTTAGATTGTGAAAATAGCTCCGCTAACTATTATTAAAGTGAAATTAAATGTCTGCATTTTTATCAAATTTTCGGTAATGTTTATTTTAGTGAAGTTTGGAGGAATGCCACATTAAAAAATCAACACATAATACATCATCAAATATATTAATAAAAGATGACTGGAGTATTTCGGAACTTAAGGAAATTCGATTAAGCATTTTGTGTACAGATAGAAATTGTAGCATTGTTCACATAAAATCCGGACCCCAAATGTTTGAGAGATTTGAATATTTTCACAACTGATACCTACTCATTTATTAATATTTAAGTAAAGCTAAAAGAAGAAATTAAAATTCATTTCCATTTATAAAAACTCTTGTTTTTATGCTTCACACCAAGTTTCTTCGTTACTAACACCTTTTCAACATGGTTTTCGCAAAGTATCATCAGCTATGACTAATATTTTGCAGTTGGCATCTTTAGTCAAGGATGGCTTTGTCAACGGTCAACTTACTGACGCCCTTTATATAGATTTTAGTAAAACCTTTGACAAATTTAACCACAATCTGTTAAAAAAAATGGATGTTATTATGGGTTTCAACAACATTGGTTTAAACTGGTTAAAAACAAATCTTTTAAATAGAACACAGTCCGTAAAATTTAATGGTGCAATTTTCAAAAAAAATATTGGTAAAGTCCGGCGTCCCGCAAGTAAGTCATCTCGGCCTTATTTTGCTTTTGCTGTTTGCAAACGACATGCCTGAAGCAATCAAATACTCAAATATATTGATGTTTGCGGATGATGTGAAAATATTTTCAAGTTTTAAAAATTCAGCACATCATATTTATCTACAATATAATTTGGATAATTTTAATAACTGGTGTTACCTTAATTTAATGGAATTAAACCTGAAGAAATCCAAACATATGCACTTTTCAAGAAAACTAGAGTTGGTAAACTCAATTATGGATCTTGCGATTTTGTTAAATGCAAAGTTAAATTTTCTACAACATATAATGATGACTCGATGGGCAAAAGAATTTAATGATTCCCACATCACCAAGTGTTTATATAAGTACTTCTCTAGTAAGACCGATTTTAGGAACCCGCATTATATTGTCCATACTGATCGTATTGAATCTGTTCAAAAACAATTCCTTCTTTTTTGTTTGAAGGATATATATCGAGGATATGCATCACTTCCATAATACTCATCAAGATTACGTTTGATATAATTGCCAACATTAAAGAGCCGTAGAGTAATACTTAACATCTCTTATAAAAATCTTATATATAGAAATATCTCCTCTGAATTTCTATTAAATAAATTAAATTATTATTTAGTGTTTATGTTAAAATTTTTCGAACACGTTTTGCTATGGCAGATCCGTTTAGAAAATTATGTTGTTCTTTTAATGAAATGTTTAATTTGATAGACTTTTCTTTAAATGTAAATACCATAAAACGTAACATTCAGGGGTGTCGTAGAAACCAATATTGTCAGAATTGGTTTTAAAACCGACAAGAAAAAATGCTTTGGTGTCATAGGGCATTGCTAGATGTTCAATAAATATCCAGATATTTCTAGTATCACGATATTTATTGAACGTGTAGCAATGCCCTATGACACCAAAGCATTTTTTCTTGTCGGTTTTAAAACCAATTCTGACAATATTGGTTTCTATGACACCCCTGATTATCTTAAATCTAAATAATTAATTGTACTAAGGTGTGAAAATATACATATATAGATATTTATGTAATTTTGAAAATGGTCTGTAAGGATTTTATCCATAGACTAAAAATAAATAAATAAATATGCTGATGGGTTGCAGTACCAGCGGAGGGGTAATCTAACACTCCTTTCATAATAAGCTGGGGACGATGTAGAAGGTTTCGATATTTTTCTATTACATCGAACGGATTTTTTCAATACCAAAGCAGATAGTTGAAAAAGTGACAAACATTGCCTTTTGAATAAATTTAGCCATTTTAGAATACAACATAAAATGTTGGTTCAGATAGCTGTTAAAAATCCAATTTTACATATGCCAATAAGATAGATGATGAGTTTTATTAAAACTGAGTCTCCTTTTCATAGCTATTTGGATATAGAATTGCTAGATAGGTTTGAAAACCAGCAAACACATGATTAGTTTTTGATTTGATTACATACTCTGGTGTTGTATTATTTTGCACCATATTCTCTTTGTAAGTTCCTGGTTTCATTTAAAAACATTTTTGCTTTCTGTTTCTTTCCATCTGTGCTTAAATTTGCTTGTATCATTTAATAACAATAGAATACGATTTTTAGTATTCAGATTTTCCCCTATTTAATAAATTGAACTTATGTGACTATCTATGTATTTAATATACTTAACTCTAGTCCTTAGCTATCTACCTACCCTGGTATACAGTTGAGCCAGAGTTAATCAGAATTTATACATGTGTACAATATTCCGATTACAAAATGTTCCTTATGTACAATTTGTTTATCTTATGTGTTACATATGTTTACTCTGTACTTGTAGAAAACTACAACACTATTTGTCGTATTGTATTGTTTTGTTAAAACAAACATGTATGTCCTACATATGGTTATTGAATGAACGTTGTCCTATTAAAACGTCTGTTGGCTGTAAACAAATATTCAATTTTATACAAAACAGAAAAAAAAAACAGCAAAACCAAACAACAAATCCCAGTTTACAGCCAACATTTAATGGCAGCTACTACAAAAATTATCGTAAATTAGTATTAGATGTTAAACGTCACTTGAAAAGAAGCAAAACGAAAAGTAAATAAAAAAAAAAAAAAAAAAAAAAAAAAAAAAAAAAAATTCAAAATGAAGCAGAGGATTTAAGGGGTATTTGTGACATGACTGAGGGAGATGTTGCTTGCTTTAATTGTATGCTGCTGTTGCTATTTGACGCATGAAAAGAAGTCATTTATTACGAATTTAATGATGTGCAAATTAATTGCGACAATTCGAAATAATTACACAACACTAATGATGAAATTTTAATTGATACAAGGATCGTAAAAATAAAAATAATGAGAACATTATTTTTTGCGGATATACTTCATATACTTACATATATACATACATATATATGTAGTGAATGTATTTTGTGTTAGGCCAACATAAACGACTTTATAAAATAAAGTCATTAAATAACCAATACAAATGTAATAAAATTTTTACGAGCCTTGGTCTTATGTTACAACCACCTCATTTTGGTAGAGTTTTTTTATGGTGGTAAATATTGACACTTCTGGTTTGATATTTTTTGGGCATGATTTTAAATACTTTTGTGCTAATGCGTTAATAATAAAAATATTATAAGGAAATTGAATTATGGAGATCATGAGAACGCGGAGACAATCATCTTTTTCTAGAACATCTCACATCTTTCGTTCATTAAGTGTAGATTTTGCACTAAGAAAAGAGTTGTCAGTGGTGCCCTTAATCAATAACTAAACAATAGTTGTTTAAATAAATATATACATACATATAACTTATTATTTCGTTCATATGTTCCTGGACTAACTCCTCGTATTCTACAGACATTACTTTGCCTTTAATCCTGCTTAAAATAATTTTTGGTAAATTAGCTTTTAAAATCTTTTAGCCAGACTTTGGAATAACATTGATATTGCGTTACGGTCTCTATCATTGCAATTTCTTGCAGATGTAAGTTCTTTTACTGTTTCAGCACACACCTTCATAACATTTTTGAACATCAATGTTACTTCAGCATCAGCTTGATTTTTGATAATTTTTTTGCAGGTGCTTCACTTTTGTCATTGCTGTTATGTTCTGTTAAAATGTTAAAATGGTAGACAAAGTGCAATAAGGCAGGAAATCCAAAGCATGTTGTTCCTCTGCAAAATTCCTAAAAGCCCTTTAAAAACAGAACACTATCGGTCAAAATAAAGTACGGTTTTGTAACCTCCTTCATTCCTTCTTGGCATTTTTCTTCTACATGTATTATTTACTATTTATTCACTGTCACGTTATTTGCTGAAGTACATATCTGAATTATAAACACTTCAATTAATAAAGTCGCTCATTTATATTTCCGATATAAATATATTGAAGTGCAAAAGAAATCTCTGCGACATAATTAAGTGCGGTTATCTGTTAATCCTAAAATAAGAGTTGTATTCCTCATTTGTGGTAAGTTTTTAAAATTACTTAAATATACACAAAATAAGGAAAATAAGGCTAGACCGAGACTTTTTTTAAATGAGGACTTTAACCGAAAAGGAAAAAA
This sequence comes from Bellardia pandia, assembly GCA_916048285.2. NCBI lineage: Eukaryota > Metazoa > Arthropoda > Insecta > Diptera > Calliphoridae > Bellardia > Bellardia pandia. Next base: position 25,391,323 of record OU696530.1, on the reverse strand, counting down.
CATTGTTAGTACTAGATCGTAAAAATGAGTTTCATCTCATATTTGTAACAAATAAAATTTGTAAATAAATTTTCTTATAATCGTACATATAAATTTTAAAATTAAACATTAATTTAAAGAGAATAAATATTAACAAGAAACGACATAAAAGTGTTACAAATAGTCTTAATTTAATTTACAGTGGCTCACAGCTTATTTTATGCCGTGTATTTTTTGTTATTTTCAAAGCTCCATAAAATGAAAACAAACAAAAAATCATTACTTTACTTTACCTCTTAATAATGTTTCATAACTATAAATACACTGAAATTAAAATTAATTAAAATAGCAATATTTACAAAAAAAAAATATTATTTATTAATGTATTAAGATTCCTTTTTCAATCAACACAAAAATTCGATCAATATTCACCAATTCTTCTCAATGAGGTTCTGATCTGGATTAAATGCGGGCCACTCCAGTAATTATATTTTTCCCTTTGTTTTTCACTACGATATTTTAAAAATGGCACTAATTTCTCATCTAATAATTTTGTGTAATCAGAAGGATTAATTTTGGTGCTTGGAAATGGCAAATCAGGCATACTGTTCTCACAAAGAGATTCTCAAGCTATCAAAGAAACGCTCTCGTGTTTGTAACTTTGCACTTTTTATCAAGTGTAATTATAGTAATGCAACACGGTGTATATGAAACATTATTGTGTTTAGTTTTATTTGGATACAAACAATTTTAAGATATTTATGGTCGTAAAAGTGGGCAATATTTGAGGTACGGTTGACATGACTTTCATATATACGAGGTCTGATAAAAAAATAACCGTTATTTTAAAATTTTGTGAGTTACGTATGTTCGATACTCTCACTTTTTTTCTGTTATGTTGGTACACATGTCTGTTATATATCGAGCCATAACCGCCGAAAAAATGTATCCCACAAACTCAAAATTTTACAGGGGAAGGTTTTTTTTAAATAAAATCAGTTTGAATAACGCCATTATTTTAAAATTTATAATGTAAATATTGTTTTGTGTAATACATTTAATTTTAATAATTTTAAATGATGTTGAACTATCGATTTCGATAAAAAAACAACAATCGATTATGGTGTGGGACACATTATTTTGGCGGTAATGGCTCGATATGTTGGTAATAATAGCCATTTTAGATTGTCAGTCTGTTTTTGACAGATAAAAAGGTTAGTCGTGTTTTAGTGTGCTCTTCGATTTTTTACTATTCGAAAAAATGGATCAAAGAAACTATTAAGTTTTGTGTAAAAAATGAAATTAAATGCACAAGGACAATTAAAATGTCGAATGTCGCGAGGGCAAGTCTACTGTGAGAAGAACACAAGTTCAATTGTGGTATAACCGGTTTAAGGAAGGCCGAGAAGATGTCAATGACGATGCTCGTCCTGGTCGCCTGAGCACGTCAACAACCGATGAAAACATTGAAGAAGTGAAGAAAATGATTTTGGATAATTGTCGAATCAGAAAGGTTGCTGATGGTGTTCGCATATCGTTAGGCTCATGCCAAGCAATTTTTAAGGATGAAACCAAAATCCAATCATCCCAATGGAAACGTCAAAAAGAGCCAAGACCGAAAAAAGCACGTCAAGTTCGGTCGAATGTGAAGGTTTTGCTCACTTTTTTCTTCGACTGCAATGTCGTGGTGCATCATAAATTCTTGCCACAAGGTTGTACGATTAATACGGATACTATGTTGAAGTTATGCACCGTTTGAGCGAAGCAATTCGTCAGAAACGCACAGAATTGTGGAAAAACCAATCCTGGATTTTGCAACATGATAACGTACCAGCCCACACATCGATGCTTGTGCGTGAGTTTTTGGCCAAAAACAAAACCGTTATCATGCCTCAACCACCGTATTCACCGGACTTGGCACGCTGACTTTTTCCTCTTCCCAAAACTGAAGACACCAATGAAAGGAAAGCGTTTTGATACGAATGAGGAGATAAAAGAAAAATCGAAACAGGAGCTGTTGGCGATACCAAAAAGCGCGTTTCAGAAGTGTTTCGAGGATTGGAAAAAACGCTGGCATAAGTGTATTATATCTGAGGGGGATTACTTTGAAGGGGACAAGATAGTAATTGATGAATAAATACTTTTTAAAAAAATTTAATTTGACCTTCATGTGGACACCAAAATTTTTCAGTGGTTTATGCTCGTTTAATTATTTTTGGAAGTGGGTAGCAATCTGGACACAAACAATTTGTAAATGTGATTTCTTTTCATAAAATACTACAGAGATTTATATTCGATAAGTTGCAGTTTTGGGACGACATTTGAAGAGGAGCTGGCTGAAATAATGGACCAACTAGTTTCAATAGTTTTCGTCTTTGGTATTTTTAAGTCGATTAAAATAATATTTTTAGGAGGAGGACGTAGATTATAATTAACTTTTGTCCAGAAATGATTAGAAGAAATATTGCCCTAATTTAACGTTTGTTAACTTGTTCTAAGTAACTTATATGAATTACATCTCCATTCAAGAATTGATGCTTTTGTTTGTTAGTATAATTATATCTATAAATTTATATAATTTGATATTTTTACTGAATGCACGAATTCAAAAGAATTCAAATACAAATTAATGAATGATTGGATGTATAGATGAAATATGTTCATGGCTGACAATGGCAAAAATTTAACAATATTTATAAGAATTGAAGTCATAACCCATCCAACAAAAACCCTCTAGTTCACTTACGCACGGTTACACATTGATAGCGATTGGTATGGATGCATGTCTGTCTGTTAGTCTGCATACATTTTTGTTTGTGTCAACATATGCCAAGAATGTGCTAGCAGATCCTGACAATGATGATGCTGTTGATGACTCTGCTGCTGATAATGTAACTTGTGTACGAGTATGTACATACATATATATTCATATAAGTATATAGCGTTTTTAAGGTGACAAATACCAACGCATCGCTATCGAAATTCAGTTTCTGCATGTGTGCGCCTGTATTGTTCAGTTTTTATGTAATGACTGTTTGACATTATGATGTGTCTACTTAAGGTCGTCATGTTTGAACACTTCCCTAGAGGCCACTTGTTTTATTATGAACATTGAATTATTTTATGCCTGAGCGACAGCAACAGAGAGTGAAAACAGTCACATATAGAGACTGACTGACCGACTATGTGGCTGTCTAGTATTTGTTAGTGAAACTGCCAGTCAGCCGGCCAAATAGCCAAATGCACTTTGTGTGTGAGCATAAATAAATATTGTTTAGTTTTACAAGCATGTGTTTATATATACACCCTATAAAGGGTGTTTCCTTTAGAGCTCTTTTAAATTTTAAATATAAATTTTAAAATATAATATCTATAATGTTGGAATATACAATTTTTAAAAATACAATCATTTATTTTTCTGCCCCTCTGCTGCAGGTGAAACATTCATAAAGCATTAAACACATTCACACGTTTATAAGTGAATGATAATTTTGAGAACAGCAGAGCATAATTTTCGTTCATTCTTTACGACATTGCTATCGGTATCCCAAGAACTAAGAAAGTAATGTTGACTTTCAAGTCATGCAAGTCGATGAAGACTAAATATGGATATTTGCATATGATATTGACAATAGTGGACACGAAAAGTCAGTGATGAAAATTATGTACGAATTGCATGAAACGCATTATTAATGTTGAGTTCGTAATAAAGCTGAATTGTCACAGAATACTGAAAAGTGATCTGTGAAAAGAAAAACAAATACAAATACCTCTAAAAGAATAAAAGCTAGCTTTTCATCCTACTTTGTCTTATGGTGTGTTTATTAAATACTATAGATTTGCCAATAAAGATTTTCAATAAAATTTTATAATGATATTTTATTGTTTTATATACATATTTATATAAGTTCTGAACTGTAAAATTGTTTCATATAAGTACAATTATTATTTTTAGTCGAACTGTTAATTTTTAAATTTTTGATATATTTCTTTAGTCAGGCTCGAAAATTAAATTTAATGTTTCATATATAAATATTTGATATATTTATTGTGGTTTACAGCTTACTTTATGCAATATTATTTTTTTGTTTTTAAGGCATCATAAAAAGAAAATGAACAGGAACAACTTAAAAAGAAAATTGGTGTCATTTAAAAGAAAAAATTATATAGCTAAACAAAAAACATCTATAGCAAAAATATACATTTAAATTTATCAAAATTAAAAAACAAATGGTCGATTTTCCACGTTTTTTTTTTTGTTTTACATTTTGTATCATTATTAACTTTTGAGCAAATACATGTTATAGGACGATCATTATAAAGAGTGATTTTTTACTAGCTTTTGGATTTGATTAAAAAAAACACATACAAATTAGATAAATGTGTGAAATCTTTATTTGAATCGATTTATTAGAACAATCACGATCTAGGCCGCCAGTTGACCGGCCTAAACTTGAAATTAACGGTTCACCGATCGCGCCTCTCAACAGGGCCATTGTTTATAATCATCGCACGGTATTGCTCGCCATTCTCAGTAACGTTCCTTCCATTGTCGTCTTTGAAAAAGTACAATCCACACTAAAGAGTGCATTTTTCGGTATGCATTTGCAGTTCTTGCAATGTTTCTGGCTTCCATTCATAATTTTGCTTGTTAAGTCATTAAACCAGAAATGTGATTGGGCGCTGAAAACAATTTTCCTTACCATAAAATGGAAGAAGTGTACGATGCACTTTCTTAACCGAGCATGATTTTTGGTAACAAATTTCAATAACCTACAAGCGTTGTTCGTTTGTAAGTCGATTCATGGTTAAATTAGAGACCAAACTGAACATGTTTAACAGCAACATGTTACACGAAAACTACTGAGCTGCCAAAAACAGTCTTGCTAAAAAGCAAGTTGATTAAAAATCCCATTCGTTTATGGCCTCAAAAGATGTGCAGATCTTTTTGAGCGGAATCCATATGTTGCCAGAAAGATAAAAAATTGTCAGAGCTAACAATGAGTAATATATTGTTTAAATGCTTCAAAATAAAAGTTCAAAGTAAGATTTTTTAAAATATTTCTTACTTTTTTCCAAAAATTCTAAATAATTTATTTAAACCATATTTTATAACATGTTGAATATATAATACTAGATATTTGTGTCTTCCGAAATGCAAATATAATATATTTTCTATGGTTTTAAATCAAAGAGAATATATTGATACACTTGCTATAATTGAATCTGTAATGTTGAAATTTCATAATACTAATGCTTATAATCTATTCCCATTACTGCAGTATGTATTAAAAAAACTTATTCACTCAGCAATTGAAATTCATTCAAATAACTTGCTTATTTCTGCTACAACTTTTATACATTTCAAATTTAATTTTTTTATAGCTTTTGAAATTTGTCAAAGCATTTATTAAAAAAAAATTAAATAGAAAAACCACCTAAAAGATACAATTGCATTTATGCATCTGTAAAGTAAATTCTACAGTTTGTGTGGGTCTCATTTTGTATTATATTGTATGTATATGGATTTGTTCTTTGAGGGATTTTTCTGTATTTTTTTTTTTTGGTTTGTATTTAAAACGCTAAAATCATTATACTGTTTTAGTTGCTGGGGTTTTTATTTGAGTTATTTTTTCTGTTTTCTGTTTCTTTCATTTTCATTTTATATTAAATCGAAAACAATCCGGGAGCTATTTTTGCCACCAAAAATACATTTCATAGTCAACACAATAATAAACCAAAGAACAGAATGAAAGAAAATAATACTCCACTCGAATACAGACAAACACAGGGGGAATATGGATGTATGGATCAATGTATGTTTGTATCTGTGTGCTTTTTTGGTGTTAGTTTATACGTAGGCAGTTACAGAGAGCACCAGCACTAAAACAGAACAGGAGAACAGTGTTTAGCTGGTACAAGTATTGTGTAAATTCAAAGAAACCGAATTGAAAAGACAGACATATGGCAGTCAGTCACCTCGACAGCCAGGCAGACAGGCACAAAAATGTTCATAAAATTGCATTCGTGTGTTCATTTCATTTCAATTTTATAAGTGTGAGTGAATGGATGCCTGTATCTATCTTTACTTTTTTTATTTTCGTTACAGAATGAGGCATCTGTGTGTAAATAAATTGAATTAAAAAATCTGTGTAAAGTTCTTGTTCTATTCGTTTGTTTCTGTGTTTTTTTTCTGTCGTTTTTTATTACATATTTTTCGAGATTTTCAGCTCTTTTCGGTTCAGTTTAGTTGTTTTTCAGTTTTACGGACTGTGTTCATATTCTACTCAAAATCACATCACATGCACCGAAATTTAAATCCTAACACACTATGTTCAAGTAGTCTGTGTCTTTATGTGTGCCTGTGTCAGAAAAACCAACAACATTTTTATCATCGGCATTTGATAAAACAATTTAACCATTGGTTTTGATTTTAATGAAAATGCCATAAAAAAAATGCTTTTTTTAGGTTTTTAATTTTGACTAGTTTTTTTTTCCTTGTAGGGAATCAATGTTTAAAGGTATAATTTTTATTTATGTAGAGTTCAATATTTTGAGGAAAATATGCACGTATTGTCAGTAATAGAGAATAAATTAATAAATAAATTTCTCCACTGGTTTTCATTTCAATAAAAGTTTAAAAACAAATTCTTCTATTAATTAATAGAAAAATTGTCAGCAAATATTAGTGTTCATCAGTTTCATTTAAGCCACTGAAATATAAAGAGCATAGGTCGTTAAGAGGAAGATACTTTATGTTTCAATTAAATTTCATATATTTTTCTATTAAAATTACAAACTAAAAAAAAAACTTTTGAAAAAATAACAATGTCCTTTGTTAGATTATTACTTTGTGAAAAATATATATATTTTCTATTATTAGTAAGTCCCAATTTACATGAAGTAATTTTTATTGAAAAGATTGATACAATATTTTCCTTGAAATTTCTTCGGTGTTCACACAGCGCAATTCTTATTGCTTAAATCGCTCGTATTTTTATTTGAGAGTAAACACACATTTGTATACACATATGCAATACGAATAAGAGAGTAACATAAATTGCTAGTACAATCAAGTGTCTACTTGTCTTATCTTCCTTTCACCCCGATGTCTAAAAGGTAAGCGGCTTAGCTTAAAGAATTGCTTGGTGTAAATTAGTACGAAATACCAGTGGTAAATTTCGTCTTCTAGATTGTAGGTGAAATGTATTGAAATGTTATCAGGAATAAAACAAAATTGTTATTAATTTAACTTATATTGCTATTTATTGAATATTGCTGTTAAGCCAAATGCTTTCTAGGTCTTCTCATGTAGTGTGTGTTTTAATTTTATTTGTTCTAAAATTTTGAAACTATTTGCAAATATTTCTGATCTCTAAATAATTGTAAGTTCCTGGTTTATTTAAATAACATCTTGGCTTTTTTTCGTTTATGATCTGCTATTAAGATGTGATTGTAACATTTTATAACATAATGTGCAGTATTTTTTGAAAGCTGTAACTATATAATTCTAATCGACAATGTTGCATTTTTAAGGAATACAAGTACACAAGTGCACGTTTTATTTCTATTTAAATTTATTCCGATATTCCGAATGATACTATTGTATTTTTCACAGAATAGTGTTAGATGTGTTTCAAAATTAAATTACTGCAACAAAAAATTCAATTGTTAACACCAGGTTTTAAGAAAAGATTCATTTGTGTGACTGCAAAATGTGTGTGTTTTTTTCCTAAATAATTTGTCCCACCACAGCTCAAAACTAAAGAAATCATTCCTTAAAGCCATTGGTAAAAAGTACAATCACTTCCACTACATACTGCCTGTTACCACCATTGTTGATGTCTCTTCACTATTACTGTTGCATGTTGTACTTGTAAAGGGTGTTTTTTTAGATGTAATTTACTTAAATACATAATAACAACACTACATGCATAATTGTATTATTTTTGTTTTTTGTTTAATATATTTAATAAAAACTCAGGTAACCGGTTACTTTTCTCAAATATATTGTTTATCCTTAATAATTTTTAAGGGCCGTTTACACAGTGTAACTTGTAAATTGTTAACACTATTAATATTTATGCAAACTTTTAAATGAACTTTAGATTTAAATTAATTTGGAATAAGGTATACATACAAAACCGGTGGCTTTTAGATTTCATACAAGAATGGTTTATTTTCTAAAATGGTTCTTAAAACTATTTGACATATAAAATTCCCAAGCTTATTGACAATTTCAATTATAAGTATTTGGCAATTCAAAATTTACTAATAAATATAAAGGAATTAATTCATTTTCTAAATAATTCAAAATTTAAACTTAACTCTAATAATGACTAAACACCGGCCCCATTGAAGGACCAACGGTCTTCAATCCATTGGCAGTAGCGCAAGTTTGTGGATTGGCATCTTCAGAACACCGTTTTTAGTTCTCACTTCCGCTACTCTGACTTTGCCGTCCGCGCCGTGGATTACCGCCCGTACTCTGCCGGTCAGCCACTGCAGGGGTGGCATGTTGTCTTCGTGAACGACGACGAGCCACCCCTGCAGTATATATTATTATTTTTTTTTGGTTAGCAATTGAACAATCATGATGTGCATAAGTTGTGGTTTCAACAAGACGGCGTAACATTGTACACAGCTTGTGCCGCAATTGATTTATTGAAGGAAACGTTTAGTAACCGCCAAGATCGTGCGATCTAACGCCGATTGACTATTTTCTGTGGATGGCGATATGTGAAGTCGCTAGTCTACGCCGATAAGCCGAAACGATTAACCATTTGGAGGAAAACATTCGTCGCGTTATTGTTGGTATACGGCCACAAATGTTGGAAAAAGTCATCGAAAATTTAACCTCCAGATTAGACTACGTTCGAGATAGTCTTACTTAAATTATAATGGTAGAAGATTATCTTTCGAATAAAGTAAATTTCATGTCAATTTAAAAAAAAAATCATCTTTGTTTTATTCCATTTCAAAATTCTATACATCTAAAAAAAGCACCCTTTACTTGTCACGAATACTTAAAAATGTTTGAGTACTTTTTCTAAAAGTAATATATTTGTATTTTACATACGTATGCATGCATAAGTGTGTGTGTACATTTCTTTTTATTACTATTATTTTATTTGTGGCCAAAAACGTTTTTCTCTCTTTGAGGTCTCTTTTTTAGCGGTTTTTGCCAAAAAAAAAAAAATAATAAAATATAGATGTTGTTTTTTATTTTGTACTTTTTGCCATCTTTAAATATGGTTTTATTATGCACACAGTGTATGACAATTTTCAAGTGAAGATAAAATGTAATTATGTACATATTTTATATTTAAAAAAATATAGCAAGTTTGTGTAGCTATCTACACAGGTCTATAAGTATTTGTGGACAAAGAGTAACATTTTGTATTTGTTTATTTGGCATTATTTTTTTTGTAGAATAATATATATTTATATATTTTGATATATTATTTCAATATTTCATATTTTCTTTAACAGTTTGACATAAAATAAATCATACATATACAGAAATCTTTTTACAATTATGATATTTTTTTAACAAGGTTTTCTGAAATAATCAGTATATTGAGGATTTATTTTCATTATGCTCCTAAATGGGAGTTTGAAGTCTCATATTGCCGTTTATATTAATTAAAATATAATTGAAGCATGAAGTTAGTTCCACATATAAACATGATAAAACTTAAATTTTACATATTTTATATACTTTTTCCCATTTGTGAAAATACCTATTACCTAATCCTGTGAAAAAATAGTGAACAATTTTAGTCAGAACTTAACAGAATTGGTAGTTGAAATTTATTTAAAAAAATTTAATCACTCGGAATTAGGGATGCCAGTCAGAAATCTGCATCCCGACAATCAGGTTAAATAAATTCCGAAAATTAGTAATTGTGTAAAAGATCCAGAGAAGTAAATTTGCTTTTATCTTCTTTTTTGACAGACACATATACAAAACATCTTCACTTAACATTACTCAATGCTTCTTTAGCATTTTTAATAAGAGAAAATAAAAGAAAAAAATAAAACAAAAACAGATTGCACATTAAACCACTAATTAAAAAGTTCAGAAACATTTCAAAATACAAATTCATCAACAAATATTTAAAACTTACATAAGTATGTCAAAGAAATAAAGGTGAACTAATTAAAATTAGTTTAGAATTACCAAACTCGAACGCATAATATGAAGTTGGAAATTCTCATAAAAAAGCTTGATTTTTATTTTAAAGCTCAACAGCTGGCATTGTGAAAAATGACCCTAGGAAAAAAAGAAAAAAAGGCCCAAATTTTGGGGCCACATTTTATTATGAAATTTGACCCTTTTTTTTTTATAAAAAATCACCTCAAGGTAAAAATAAAGGGCCCAAGTGTTGGGGAATTTTTCATAACAAAAAATTGCCCCAAATATGTAAATCAATTTTCATCCCAAATTTTGTATACAATTGTAGTTAGAAATACAGAGAATAGTAACTCACAATTGCAAGATTTTGTATTCAGTTTTTTAGTAAATTTTTTAATATTAACGAACGAAATTTAGCCCCAAAGTACAAAAACAAAATTTCTTGGCGCCTTTTTTCTTTCTACGATTTTGGGATCACTCTTAAATGCAGAATTACCTTAAAGAAAAAGTGCATTCATTATAATCTATATAAAAATTAAAAAAGGCCCTAAAATTTAGTTTTTTTTTTTTGTAATCAGTGTATTTTTTTATTTTAATATTTCTGTTGGGTCACTTTTCCTAGGATCATTTTTTACACATCTGACAGAATTTGTTTTACTTAAACAAATGTACGGTTAAAGGTACAGTGAAGCCATTTGTTGCAGTGATATCAATATCTGCCGATGTTGCACTTTTATTTAAGCTCTTCGATCAAAAAGTGATTGCATATTAAGCGATAAACTGACGAAATCGCTCCTTAAAATAAATCAAAAAAGAGGATGATTTACGGTACAGTGAAATAAATCCCAAATGAAATAAGTCCCAATGGAATAATTAGATAAATCCCAAATATTTTTCCATACAGATTGAGACTTACTTCAATGCATTGGGACTTATTTCATAATTTTTGTTGAACAACAACAGTTTTTTGTTGGGAGTTATTTCATTTGGGCGGAAGGATTTTCTCCTCTATGGTATACAGAATACCGGCTTCGCATAGCACAAATTTCTTGTATTGCCGTTAATTTATTTTTATTGGGATTTATTTTTACATTTTGAAATAAGTCCCAAAAAATTTTGACTTATTTAATTTTTGCCTTTGGAAGTTATTTCATTTTTTTCAGTTGGGCGTTATTTCATTTTTCATGGGATTTATTTCATTGGGACTTATTTCATTTGGTAGTTATTGCACTGTACCTGATTTACTCAAAACTTTTACATTTTTTGAAAAAATACAAAATTTAAGAGTAAATTTGATAATGAGATAAAAATAAATGTTTGCTATAAAAAATGAATTAAAAAAGTTGATTGGGAAAAGAATGAAATAATGAACGTAATTTAAATATGTAAAATAATATGTAATAATTGTAATGATATGGAATCAAATATTGATAAAGAAATATATTTTTTGTTTCGAAGGGTGAGAAATGCAATCAGCAGACAATAATGGATTGTGAGCGATGTTTTTCGTCAGCTTTATGTATTGGTAAAAAAATCCCTCCAGATTCTTTTTTTCTCATTACTTTAGATGCCTTATAGTGGAAGGCCAATGTAAGCGGCATGCAGTATTACCAGTGAATAAAAGTTTTGTTTCTTTACAAAATTATTCATACAGAAATTTTCAAGTATCGAAATTTACTTAATCTGGCAATTAGAAGCGGCAGCGCGGCAAAGTAGAATTTTGATTAACTTTGCCGCTTAAAACGACAAGATGTTGCCATACACATGTATATAATATGTGACATATGAGTTTAGTTAAAAATAAAAAAAAATTTCCATTTTTTTAATACTTTTTACACACTAAAAAAACGTTTATGTAAGAAATTATTTATGTTAAAAACAAATCAATTTAATTTTTTTGACATTTGCCGCTCTAAATATGTTATCTACAAAAAGTATAAGCGGCAAAAAGAACGGCAGATTGTGCGCCCGCAGCCGCAAGGCGCTATTAATATTTTTAAGAAGTTTTTGTTAAGATCGAACTATTGCTTTTAAATTAATGTAGAAATTAATGCGAAATGATATATTATTTTTCTCTGTCGAATTTTCAATCTAATATTATTATGTTTTCAAATTATTAATGATTTCTAAAAATTTGCAATAAAATACAAATTTTTTTTTTTATAAACTTTTGGTAAAATTAAGAATTATAGCTATGAGGACAGAAAATGTTTTGTTTTCAAGCATATTTATATTTAATAAAAGTTACTCTTTTGAATAAGAAACAAAAATCCTGAAATCTCAAAAAATCCCGGGATTTAAATTTTTAAAATCCCGAATCCCCAGATTTTCAAATCCAGTCTTGTTTGGCTTTCCTAATACAAACACATACAAATCGAACGGTAAGCTTGGAAATTTTTGTTCTGATTTGTACTCCTCACTGTATATATTTTGAGCGAGAAATGTAAAGGTGATATTAATCTTAAAAATACTTTCCGAATACGAACGAATTGCAGCGAGAAACAAGCCATACTTCTTATAAATTTAATGCCATTTGTCAGTGATCTAATTCTGTCTTTGAGAGATTCCAGATCATGCAAAAAGCCTGTATCTCAGATATATTAGTATATACACAATAGCGGGGAAGTTACGTATAGTTCTGTCTATTTCAAAAACAATTCGTCAATCATATTCGATATCGCTACCAAGGGAGTATGAACAATCCCCTTGGAATTCTTGCATTCATTAGCGATGCCATTTTTCTGTCGTCTAAGTTGGTCTAGTGAATAAATTCAATCGGGAAGACATTTCGATCATATTGCTTAGGCGATTAGAGTCTTGATTGATGTAAGGCTTGGCATGTAGACATTAATAGATAATAATTAGTCGACTGTGTGTCAATGCTCTTATGTAACTTTATCTTTTAAGTAGTTATGTAAATTCTACGCTGAAATTATTCTTTGTAAATTTATTCACAGTTTTTTTCTACATATTTTCTTTTGTAAACAAAACAAGATAATAATAATCATAACTAAAACTTAAATATGTTGTGGCAACTAATTGCTATACAAATAACGGTGATCAATTTCATTAAATTGTAATTATAATTTAAAATAATATAAAAATTATGTTAATATATTAAATTATTATTATTAATTATATATTTATATCAGCACAATTTTCTTTTACATCAGTTAGTACGTCCTATTTTGTTAAATATTTATATCATAATTTATTTATTATATATAGAAAATACCAAACAATAATTTAAGCTAAAAGCCCACGCCCTTTCACTCACGTTAAATATTGCGCGTCTTCTCCAAAATATTAAATATTAAAATATATACAATAAAAAAAACCCCCAAAATTGTCTACTTTAGTTGTTTGCAGAAATCATACTATACAAAAAGCATACATACATATGTCACTAACGTGGACATCAAATGTTGGAATTTAAAACAATCGTACTCTCTATTTTAATTTTAACAAAAGTAAAAGTCTTTATTTAATTCATTTAAGTCGATTAAATATTAATAAGAACAAAAAAAGTATATATATATGACGCTTCTAGAATATTCGTATCGAGCGTGTCTTTTCTTCTACGAATAATAATAATATATAAAAAAGTAATAATAATATACAGTTGTATTTCCACACAGGGTGACAGCTCGGCCTATTCTGACCCTGAATCGTCCTCGATTCCGGAAGATGACTCGTCCAGTGTAGGACAACTACTGCACCAAGGCTTGATCTTCTCGGCGGTGTAGACTGAAGAAAACTTTCGGTTCTTAATCTGAATTCCAGGAATATCTTCAATGAGATATCGGTCATTCCCCAGAGCTTTAGAAATCATATAAGGACCTCGGAATTTTGGCTCAAGTTTTCTCGAGTCACCTGTAGCGGGAGCTTCATTTTCGATTACCACCAGATCGTTCTCTTCATATTTCCTGGGCGTTGCGTGTTTGGAGTTAAAACGTTTCTCCCATTTCTCTCGTTCCTTTTTAACATTGTCCACGGCAAGATTACGTTTATCGGACATTGGTAGTTCGTTCTCAACAAAATCATCATGGATGGCTGCGACTAAATGGTTATTCGTTATATCACGCAACTTGAAATCGAATATTAGTTCGTTGGGAGTAAATCCAGTTGTTGAATTCCTCTGAGAATTTACAGTCCATTGAAGTTCACGTAATGTAAGGTCCCAGTCCTTTGGATCTTCCACTGTAGTGCGAATGTATGACAGGATGGTTTGATTCGCGCGTTCAACTTGTCCGTTGGCTCTTGGGGTGCGAACTGCAGTTTTAATATGTCTTATTGAATTGTGATTACAAAAGTCTTCAAAAGATTTTGAAGTAAAAGCAGTTCCCCGATCGCTGATAATACATTTAAAAAGACCAAAATATGTTGTCATTTCTTTCAGAGCGTTGATCACAGGAGTTGTTTTTGTAGTGCGTACTGGTTTTACAACTAAATATTTACTAAACGAATCGGAAATGGCCAAAATATAGCAATGTCCCCTTTTGCTTCTCGTAAAAGGGCCCAGATGATCGATATGGACAGTTTGGAACGGTATAGGCTGTACATCACTGTAATGCAATTGAGCTTCGGATTTACCACTACGACTTTTGTTATAGCAACAGGCGATACAGCTGGCGATGTAGTCCCTCGTATATTTTCGCATTTTCGGAAACCAAAATTTTTGTTGAATTCGCTGAATTGTCTTGTCCAAACCAAAATGACCCATGTCGTCATGAGAGTATTTTACGATTCTCCATCGGATGTCCTTTGGAATAACTAACTTCAGACCATCCTTGCCGTTGTGATAAAGACGATGATCACGTAAAGAGTACTCTGATTTTATTTGTTTTTCTTGGTCTGACCTCAATTCACCTTTCAATACAGCCATTATATTTGTAAGTTTTTCGTCCTTCAGTTGAATAGTGACAACCCAATCGTCCACCTCCGCGGTTACCTTCATAATAAAGCCGGCTGGCTCAATTTCAGTTGGCGGCTCATCTGGAGCACGGCTTAAGGCATCCACGTGTGCCATACGACTACCCTCACGATGAACAAGAGTGAAATCATATTCCAGGAGCCGCATCCACCATCTAGCAATTTTCGGTTTCAGTTCCTTGTGAGCTTTAACATGAGCAATGGCTGAACAATCAGTTACTACGCGGAAAGGTTTGCCCAACAGATAAATCCTGAAACGATCAAGCGCTTCCACCACGGCAAGGGCTTCAAGCTCGTAGCTGTGATATCGACTTTCGGAGTCAGAACAGTGGCGACTATAATAAAAAACTGGCTTCCACTGATTACCATCACCAGATTGCAACAAAATACCAGCAAGACCCATACTACTCGCATCCGTGTGGACTTCATGATGAGCACTACTGTCGTAAAGTGCGAGAATTGGTTGATCCGTAAGAACTTCAATAAGTTTCTCAAATGCTTTCTGTTGGTCTTCATTCCAAACAAAAACATCACTCTTTCGTAACATCATCGTAATGGGCCGTGATATTATAGAGTAATCCTGTACAAATTTTCTAAAAAATCCTGTTAAGCCTAGGAATCTTCTCACCTCGGTTATGTTCGTTGGAGGACTGAAATTTTTAATTGCACTTATCTTCCCATTACCCGGACGGATACCATCTTCATCAATTATATGTCCCAAATGGGAAATCCTTTTTGAAAGAAAATCGCATTTATCAAATCGTAGGGTAAGTCCACTTTCGGCCAAGATATCCAAGAATCTATCTAGGCATGATAAACCTTCTTCAATCGATTTACTCGGGATCACAATATCATCCAAATATGCCAGAATTTCACCAGGTCTCATTTCGGATACCAGCTTATTCATAACGGACTGGAAAACGGCCGGAGCATTCACCAGACCAAATGGCATCCGGTTATACTCAAAGTGTCCATCGTGAGTAACAAAAGCGGTGTATTTCCTGGACTCTTCGCCAACTTCTATCTGGTGATATCCCATGCGAAGATCCAACGTTGTAAAATATCGGTTTCCAGCGAGTTGAGCAAATTGTTCTTCCATAATCGGCATCGGATAGGGTGTCTTCTCTGTAATAGCGTTTAGCTGACGGTAGTCAACGCACATACGGTGTTCACCATTGCTCTTGTTGACCAGAACTACAGGCGATGCGTAAGTTGAATCGGACGGTCGGATGATTTCGTGTTCGAGCAAATCATTAGTGATATCTGTCAAAATCGAGCGCTTTGCAAATGGAACACGATACGCCTTTGCTTGAATGGGTTTATCAGAGGTAAGACGAATTTGCATTCTAGCGACATTACACTTTCCGAGATCAGAAGTATTTTCAGCAAAGCACATACGATGTCGCAGAAGTACTTCTTTCAAATTGTCCCTCTGGGATGGTGTTAGTTCTTCTGAGGCTTGAATACCATCGAGTTTCTCCAGACGACAATCATCTGCTTCGATAATTAATCGTTTACCTTCCCCACATAAAACGTCTCTACCCAATAGAACATTCTCCCTCAAAAACGCATCCTCGACGACAAGTAAATCAACCTCGCATGAATTTTCGTCAATCACCAAGACAGCATGTACTTTACCTGTACATTTGTATTGCCCGCCACCAAAACCTTCTAATGAAACATTCGTATCGTCAACATTACCGACTGTATGGGCATACGATTTACGGATCAGCGATCGGTTACTACCAGGATCTACAAACGAATTTGATCTGTGTCCGTTGACATTAATCATTTTCACGATATCATTTTCAACAGCTGATGGTACTGGTGTTGCGTCAATTTTGTTTACGGATGTTTTCGGGGCTGATTTCTCCGGGCATCTTTCCACCGTGTGTGTAGTACGTTTACAGTTTGTACATCTAGGTTTCTTTGACGGCTCAGGACAATTTACGGAAAAGTGTCCCAGCTGTGAACAATTGTAACATTTTACCTTACTCGAGGAAGAAGTAGTATTATCATTCCTCTTAATACTTTTCGTACTGTTTACAGTGTTCACATTAGATGGCGTTGGTTTGACTTGGCTACGTACCGTTGAGTTTATGACGTCATTGTAGTTGCAATAACTAATAATGTCCTTAAGCAGCTGATTGCAGGAATCGTATTCATTTGATATCTTCCTCTTTAAGTCAGGTTCGTTAATACCATTTATAATGTGTCTAGCTATGGCTGATTCTGGTAAACCACCTCTAGTACCTAAGGCATACATCTTGAAATAATATTCATTCGGTGGTTCGTCAAAACGTCGCTTCGTGTAGCACATTCTTATATGAATATCCGCTGAATTGTCCACATACGGAAAATCTCTCAGAAATTTTTCCACAAACTGTTGCCATGACCTGAAAACGATTTGCAACGAATCAACCCAATACTTTGCGGGGCCCTGCATCTTCTGCTGTACCGCGAATATTAGGTTGTGGTCATTCCACCCATAAGCTGCCTTTAATACGTTAACACGCTTAACGAATTGAGACGAACTCACAGATTCTTCTAGCGAAGGATTGAATTCCGGTAAAATTGCTATCATCTCTCTTACGTCATTATACGGGTTTGCAAAACATTCGTTCATTGGTAAATATTGTTGTTGTTGTTGTTCACGGACGTTGAATGCTGATGTTGGGTACTGTCGTTGACTGCCATAGTGCATTGGGGCGCAGTTAAACGATAACTGTGGCATATGAGCACTTGTTACGTAGCACGGAGCTTGTTGTGTAATTGGAGGATAGTTTCTATTACCACCTCCTATAACG
Source organism: Bellardia pandia (assembly GCA_916048285.2). Classification (NCBI taxonomy): domain Eukaryota; kingdom Metazoa; phylum Arthropoda; class Insecta; order Diptera; family Calliphoridae; genus Bellardia; species Bellardia pandia. The sequence continues at coordinate 25,373,467 of OU696530.1, read as the reverse complement.
TGTGACGACGTTGGCTGGCTCGCTGAACTAGAAATTACGTGCTGTGATAATGGAGGCAATATTTCCGTCTGATGACATGCGGGGCCTGAAGAAAAAACGTGTTGCGTTGAAGGTTGCAACATTTCCAATTCGTCTACATTACATTCATTCGCTACTGTGGCTATTGCATTTCCACCACCAAATGATTTACATGACGTAACAACAGGCGAGCTATTTCCGTATGAAATAGCCACGTTTGTACTTCGTACCGGAGAAACTTCCATTGAAGCAAATGTCTGCGTCGGCGACGACGCTTGCGACGGTTGGAACCGTATCGACGCTGCACGCATTTCCGCTAATGTCTTCTCCAAGTTTACAATTCGTTCCGCCATAGTGGGCTTTTCATGCATTTCTCCAATATCGTTTAGCCGTTCGATTAATTGTTTCTTATTTCCCGTACACGACACACCGATTTCTCTACATTTCGCCTGTAGACTTTTGACCGTCATACCATGTAGGTTTTCCATGTTCCTCCGTTTCGTTTAAGTCTAACTGGACTTTCTCTAGTACCGTAAGTACTTAGACTTTCTGGATTTTGATATCCCACTTCTGAAATAATGTCACTAACGTGGACATCAAATGTTGGAATTTAAAACAATCGTACTCTCTATTTTAATTTTAACAAAAGTAAAAGTTTTTATTTAATTCATTTAAGTCGATTAAATATTAATAAGAACAAAAAAAGTATATATATATGACGCTTCTAGAATATTCGTATCGAGCGTGTCTTTTCTTCTACGAATAATAATAATATATAAAAAAGTAATAATAATATACAGTTGTATTTCCACACAGGGTGACACATATATATAGTTAAATATATAGTTAGTATTTATGTACATATGTGATCACATTATTAGTAGTTTGTGCCTGTAATCCACTATCAAATTATAAGTTTCATTTTACCACACGATGTAAATAGCATGGCGTCGAGCGTACAATTTTTGGGTGACAACACTGTCAGCGTAATAAAATTAGAACGTTTCGTTGTAAAATGAAATTTCCTTATTTAAAAGTGTACTAAAATTCTAGAAATGGAAAGTAAATAAATTCTTTTTTGGCCCAATGCCGGGCAATGTAACCAGCTAAGAAAGATAACAAAATCCAAATAAAATACTTAGTATATGTATGTATATCTACATACACACATAGATAATAGACCATATACACTCACATATATAATCTAATATGCGTATGTATTGTATTATATTCAAACATACATACATCTTAGTAGATACAAACAATTTTACAAAATACATACCTAGGACAAGAGCCAAAAACAATTATTTTCTTGCTACTCATATGAACTCTCGAAATGATGATGACTAAAAATTTGTTGAATGAGTCAAAATACGTCAAATATAAACTAAAAAAAAGAACAAACATTTGTATGGGCATAATCGAATTACAATCATACTAAATAGAGGTTTATATAGTAAAATTGTAACTAAAGTAAAATTGAAACTAAAATAAAATTATTTCACAATATGTTTTTATGTCTGCCATTTTAAGTCTTGGATAACCCAACAGTTATAATTGGCATATGTACCTAAAAATACTAATTATGTACAATTAAAAAAACCCAGGATAGTTGCTACCTAAAGCTGTTGTGAAAACCCAATTTTTTCTCAAATAATTGCAATAGTAAAGGTTTGCACAAAGCCAGAGTGTACTGTACACCAACATCTAATAACTAGTTCTGTAGAATTGTATTGAATCTAATTTTCATTTTAAAATTAAATATGCTTTTTGTAACAATTTGTTTATGATATCTTAAGGTACGGTGCTCACACTTGGCAAATATTTGCCGAAAAAGACGTAACCACTAAATAAAATTTATTTGAGCTTGTTTATTTATTAAAAAAAACTTCGTTTATTAGGGAAAGAACACAACAAATGCTTAGTTTTATTTTATTTGGTGCTGTTTGATCTTGCAAAACTCTTGTAAAAGTAAACAGCGTCAAACAAATTTATACTACAACAATTAATTATGCTTTTTTGAGTAAATATTTGCCGAGTGTGACTGTACCTTAAGTAATATGCATTGTACTCGTAAATTTCGACCTTTTAGAATTTTAAATAAAACACTTAAAATTAACTTGGTTGTTGGAGTCTTTATTATTGCTCAAGACAACAATCTTTGACATTTACTAGTTTATCTACTATGAGATAAACTCTCACGACACTGTTAGCCTCGGGAGCAAGGGCATTTGCATTAAATTTTTCACAAAAAATTTTATACATTTATTGTCAAGTTTGGTACTGTATATTCACTTTCACAATTATTTACATTACATTATAATCTTAAATATTACTTTAATATGTATTTTTTTTAAATTATTCTTGAAAAAAAGTCTCAATAAAAAAATTAAAAAAAAAAAAAACATTTACTTTTTAAAAATAATTTCATTCAAATGTTGGTCGCGACTACGTGGAAGGTCCAATTTTTGATCACTCTTTCCAGCATTGCTAGCGGTATCTCTCGAATAAAAAAACCATAGATGTGACATCAAAAGTTTAAGGCTGTCAGTTGACAGGTGCGAACCACGAAAATAGCTGCTCGCCAAAATAATTTTCCAATGATACCATTAATAATTTCCAGTCATACGTCATTAATTCATTTAAATTATATTACATTTAGGATTAACCATATTGCTGAAAAAATTCAACGTCATGGTCTGGATGATAAATCATTAATAAACCCAGCAAGCCATATGAGTCCGAAAAGAGTCTTTTCTGATACCTTTTTCGGAGCGTTAACGCTCTTTATGAGCTCTTAAAAAGCTCTTAGATAATGCCAGAAAAAAGTCTTTTATGAGGTTTTTCTTAGGCTCTGTGTAATCTTGTTTTTGTCATTCTTGTGCGGTACAGCTACGTTCTTTTTTGTTCAAAGCACAAACAGCAGGACAACAACGCTTTGGTACACACATAATTAAGTAGAATTTCTGAGTCATACTGGGACTCAGGACAGTAACAAGCAAATTTTTCTTTCGCTACGAAAATGCTCTTTAGTTGGACTCTTTTCTGACTCCTTTTTCGGAGCGCTCCTAGAATGGTATGCTGGGAACAGTTCATTAGGCTCATTATTAAATGCTGTTGCTAAAACAGAACAAAAGCTTATATAGTTTACGTGCTCCAAGTCAATGATAATATCAGCTGAAAAAATATAAGGTTCGGTTCCAAATTGTTCTTTTCAGGAGAGCCGAAAAGCAGTTATTTGCTATATGTAATCAAATGAAATTCGCACATGATTCTTTCTAATAACTTTAAAAACACTGGGGATGTTTGGGAATATATTGGTAATTGCAAATTGAAAGACGGGCCAGTAAAGTGTTTTAAATACATCTATAAAATTAATACAGTTATTATTTATTTTAAGTATGGAACTATCTTCTTTTAAATCCATGTCAAACAAACAATGTTAAACATGGGCAAATTGTTTGGCATCATTATCTAAGCGTAGAAAAACATGTTAGTTAGGAGGTCTCAACCTCTAGTCCTTGTAAATAATTATAGTGGCAAATAAAATCTTAACAATTTATTATATTTGTAACTGATTAGTAAACTTCTGAATAGTATACCTGGACGGTAATCTTCTGGTTAGTATATTCTTTTCCGCCATATGTTACCTGTTTCATCGAATTCAAGTAATCTGATGTCATGTATGTGTTGTTACTGCCACCACAAATCAAATAGATAGATGTCTTTAGTTAAAGTAACATTAACCCTTTCCGTCCCAAGAAATTTCAAAGTTGATGGATTTGAATGAAATTTTCGGTGTGTTATATTTAGTCCTTAAAAATCATAGAAATACATTTTTTATTCCCCTGCAGTCTCGTATATGTCCTTAGAAACAGGAAAGAGAATACATTTTATTAAGACTCTAAAAATAGTTGCAAAAAACAAGGCATACATAAACGTAAAATTTAGGTTAAATTATAAATAAAAATATTTTCGGATTGTAATCGCAAATTGTTCTTGTATTTCTAAATCATAATATAACATATTATTATGACTAAGTCACTGGTTGATTCGTCATCGATTGTCAGGTTTTTCTTATTTCTAATCCCAAGTCTTGATAATTCATTAATTTATTTACTCAGCGGAAAAATTTCTTGCACAATGGGTTGACGTAATAAGAGTCATAGCGGAAATTAATGGGATACTGCGAGGTTATTATATTTGTTGTTAATTTAAATCTCAATTATATTGCCAATCAGATAATTATTCAGAACTTGGGTAGGCAAGCCCGAATTTAATCCTGACAGGTATAAATTTGCTTTAGGAAATGTTGATGCATAAAATTGCAGCAATATTATGGCTTTATTGCAAAGGGCTTCAATGGGGTTCTTTTGTGAGTGCCTACTCCACTACGTATTGTGTAGTTTGTTCCAAAAAACAACGACTAGATCCAAACCTTCCGAAAAATTTTATTTAAAACCAAAATAATTTAAAAATTTGCTTAATAAACGTTTGTTAAATTTAATAATCGTTTTTGAATAAGGGTGCATATTATGATAGTCATTATTTTTTATTCTACTCCGCTGGTGTTTGATTACCAATTCAGGCAGTTATTACAGGAGAGGCTTAAGAATAAACACGCCTTAATAGTTTCATATTTGTCTATGTCTTATTCTTGTCCGAACAATGTTCAATTCTATCATAATTGTTTATATTGATCGAAGTCTTTGACCATTTTATATAGATGTGATTTAAATTATGGGTTTAAATGTTACTGCTCTACGGTCGTCATTACACTTTATTTAGAACATTTACATTTTAAACAAGTTGAAATCTCTTATTCGAATATAGTCAAAGGACCTGATTTACAGACCAGGAGTAAATTACATTCTTAATGTACTAACGGATTTATATATTTTACATTGTGGTTTTAGATACCATCAATTAAATTTGGAAAATATTGATTACAGACAGTGCAGATTTGTGTTAATACACAATATTGGTATATTGGCTTATATTGGCATGTGCTAAGTAAAGTGGCACGAATGGACTTTAAAGGCCCCGTCGGACGTTTTTGATTTCTCACCAAACAGGGTAAGTGGTCTTATAAGAAGGCCAGCCCAGCTGTAGAGTGAAGGAATGTGCAACATATCCTATGAATCGCGGTGCAAGGAACCTCTCTATGGATTTTAATTACAGTTGACGTCCGTGAGAACATGGGTTTAAATATGTTATTAACTTACAAGTTTTTATCATCATTGGCGTTGTTACCATAAATGCTTCATAAGTGTCGCTTACTCAAAAAAGCGTAGCGCAAAAAAATATATTATTCAAAAATTGAGTTGCTGTTGTTTTTGAAATTTCTTCGTCATCACGTTTCATTATTACCGCCAGAAAGAAAATCAACGAAAAATAAAAAAAAAATTTTTGTAAAAAATCTATATAATTTCTTCAAAACAACAATACTGACGAAATACAAAAGCAAAAAACAAAAACAAAAAAGAAAACAAACGAAAAGCAATGATATGCCAAAGTGAGGAGTTCTAATGTCTTGTATGATTATAAGAAAAATATATGCACATACATACATATGAATGTATGAAAATCTGTGAGTAAAGGAGCGTACGAATATCTAAGTATAGACCATTAAAAAAATTATAATAAATAAACATCACAGCACCAGAAAAGGGGGAATTAAGTAAAAAGCATGCGCAAGAAGTTTAATGATCACAATAAGTGAGATTTCTTCAGCTTTGAATTGTATCATGTGTATGGGATGTGGTGTGGTTAATGGTAGCAAAATCTAGCAAGACTTTTTAGCTTTTGGAATATATTTTTGGGAATATGCACTAATACCAAAGCACTTGGGCGAGTGTTTGTGTCTGAAAATAATAATGATGCTGTTGAACTGTTTAAAAAAAGGGGGATCTCATACTCATACGTCTTTAAATGGGGTACTGGTGTAGGTAAATGGAGAAGATAATATATATATTTATATATGTATATATAGGTGCTAGTGTGTGAGGGTTTTTCTGTATATTTTATTCAGTGACTAAAGATATCTGTACATTTGCTAGAAGTGTTGGTGTTAGTACAGTTATAACGATATGAGACTAAGTAGAGATTTTTGCATTTTTATGTGCATTGCTGTTTCTGAAGTCGATTAGTACAGATCGCACATTTCAATATTAAACTAATTAAAGCTAAAAAGTGATGAAAGAAATTTTTTAACAAAACTAAAAAAAAAATAAAAAAAAAAATTCGGAAATTTTATTTCAAGAAAAGAAAAAAAATTAAAGTTACAAAGGAATTGTAAAAAACTGACTGTTGGAAATATAAACAATTAAATTAAAAGTGTTTTAAAACGAAAAGTGGAAAACAAATTCTCAAATATGTCTCAAAAACTAAGAAATATATTACGGCATTTAAAATATATGGAATATGTTTTATACTCAAGGATTGTTTGGAAAGAAAGGCATAATTACATAATCCTGGAAATTATTAATAGCTTGTAAAGTTTTTAAATAAAGTATTTTAAAATAAATACAAACTTTAGTGTGTAATAATCAGTTTTTAAAACCTTTAAACGAAAAAGATATCATGTAAAAAACGCCAAAAGTGACACACTTTTTTGTTTGCATAATATTTTTAATAATTTATGTGTTGCTGGTGCTGGTAGTTGTTTTTGTTGTTTAACCCCCTAATAGCAACAAAACCAGCAGCGGCAGCAACAACAACAATAACAAAACATATCAAATGTCATAATTTATGTTAAGAGAGTGTTTTATGGCCACACTAGTTGTTGTTGGTTGTTTTTTGTCGTTTCGTTTTTACCGTTAGACTCTGTCGTCCATGAAATGTTATACATGCTGCAAAAAATCTCTCTCGCTACTAAAAACTATTCATATGTATACAAACACATACACAGATATGTTTGTAGTTGGCTAAAACCGTTTCAATGTGTGTGTTTCAAGTGTAAAAATGTTTGTGCGGGGCAAGTGTAATTTAGCCTTTAGTATGAATATTTTGGTGTTTTTTTTTGCTTTCCCTGTGTATGTGTTGCTTGAGTATGTATTTTAAATGAGCAAAGGTATCTGATGCGGGTTATTTTTCGCTACAAATTTATTTAAAAGTTTTTGTGTTTCTTTAACATGATCCCTACAATTTCTCTCACTCACACTATTTTAGCTAACAAAATATATATGTATGTTTGTATGTATGTATGTATACTCTGCCTCAATGTTACTATTTATGGAGAACAACAACACATATCCTAGAACATTTCTATTACACACACTCTCTAAACATATGTATATTCGTGTTTTAAAATACTATGTCTGGCTGTATTGGTCTAACGTTTTCTGCCGCCACCTAAAATTATAAAATATTCTAAAAATATTTAAAGCAAAAATTTTATTTTCTTTTTTGTTTTTTGGTTTTTGTTGGAAGTATGTATTATTTTTTTCTGTTATTGCTTTTGTATATGTATTCTTACACATACACATACATACACTTGGGACTTTTCGGTAGGGGTCTTCTATATAAAAAAAAAACTAAAATGTTGGCATACAACTAAATTTAGAAATAAATTTGTAAAAACACACACAATAAAATATTTCAAGTTTTTTGACTTGTTCAACTGGCTGTAAAAAGTTTGCTCTTAAAAAAGTAAAAGTTTTTAAATTGCTATCAAATATTATCCGTTTATTCCACAAACTATATTTTTCGTGACAATTGTGAACTTAAAGTGTAGTAGTAGATAAACAAAATCGGTTTTAGTCATTTAAATTGGCAAGAAATTCTTTTATATATCAGCCAAAATCTTTTTGTAACAAAATATTAAAATACTATTAATTGGTAAGAATTTATATTAAATAGTTTGTTACTATACTCAATACTAATACAGAAATACGAATCATTATTGAAAATTATATTTTATGATTTTCGAAAACAGTATTCAAGTTCGAATATTTTACTAAATCTTTTGAAAATTAAATTGTCAAAACAATCGTTTAGACAATTAAGCAAATAAACCCATAAAAATTACAAAAATTTAAACAAATAGAATTGAAAAATATTTTGAAAATGTTTAAACTTTTTTTTAATGTAAAATAGAAATAACGAATTTGAAATAAAATTTAAAAAAAAAAATGGACAAAAATTAAATAAAATGTAAGAGTAAAAATTTTAAAATATTTTAAATAAAAATTAGAAAAAAATTTTAAAACTTTAAAATTTTTTAAAAATTTTTATAAAAATTATGAAAGAAAAAAAAGAAATAAAACATGTTTAAGTAAAAGTGTTAGTAAAAATTTTATAGTTAAGTAATAAAAAAATTTACATAATTTTATTATTGTGTTATTTTTAAATTTTTATTTCAAAAGTTCTAGCTTCTGAGAGTTTTCAATTTATTAAATTTTTGCATTAAAAAAAAACGTATTTGAAACAAAAATTTAATAAAAGTTTTTAAAAAAAATTAAATAAAGTTGTTTAAAAAACTTAAATAATAACTTAAATAAATATTTGAAAAAAAGTTTAAAAAAATTCAAAATAAAATTTTGAAAATAATTTAAATAAAAATGTTGAACAAATTTAAATAGAATTTAACAAAAATTTAAATCAAAATTTTGAAAAAAATTTAAAAAAATTTTTGAAAAAAAAAAATGTAAATAAAAACTATTTCAGTAAAAGTCTAACTTGAATAATTAAATAATAAAAAAAAATTTACTTTGAAATTTGTGTTTAAACATTCTTATTCAAAATTTTTATTAAAGATTCTGAAAGTTTATTTAAAATTTGTTTTAAATATTCAATTTTACAAAATTTTCTTTAAATAATATTAAAATAGTTCTTGAAAACAATTTGTAAAACAACCGATTTAAAGAATTGGGCCAGCTTTATACTGTCCAGCATCTGGGGGATGCTGAAGGAGGACAAGCTCTACACTGTCCAGATAGTAGCATTACAAAAAATGCATTATCTCTACTAAGTTTTTATAATAATTACTTTATCAGTATATTCTTTACAGGATATAAGTTTATTTAAATTTTTCTTTTTGCAACATTTTACAATATACGATTTCTCTTCTCAGTAAAACAGCTGAAAAATTCTTACCGTCTAAATTCTTTTATTCAATCGACTCAGAAATGCTTCTTTAATATACAAAAAAAGAGAGCTCTTTAAAATAATATATTTTGTAAAAAATTTCAACATACAATTCCGTTGACTCAGATATTTTGGAAGCCCTTGTCTTAATTTTTTGTGAAAAAAATATTGTTATATGTAGGTGATAACATCATTTTGAGGCGACTTTTACGAAACTAAAGAGTCTGTGATATATTAATATATTTTAATTTTCAATATTTTATATTAATACATTCTTAATAGTTGATAGCCTTCTTAGTGCTTTCATAAACTCATAATGTTGTCAAATTTATAGATACATTTGTATCTCACGTTATTGCAATTAATGTTGATAAACATGTATTCACCACTTTAAGCATGGTATTCTGTTCGTCATTTCGTGCGAAATACTATCAAAAGTCCATATAAAAAAAATTGATGCGAAATAAATGCGAACTAATGCTGCTGAAGTTGTACTCTGTTCTTGTTGTGAAAAATTACGAAATGTTTCTGGCATCATGTTTTTTCAACCAAAAATGTATATGGCAACATTTTTTTTTCAACTGCGAAATAATGTAAGCGGCACTTATTTCGCACGAAATTGAAAACAACAGCTGTTTAGATTTTATTTGTTATTGTGTTTTGAATTTAATAATTTCGCACAAAAATTATTCAAATTGAAAATAATACTAATAAAACAAAAAATAATAAAGACAAAAATAAATTTAGTGAAACTCAGAAGCGTCCATTCATATCGGCAGTACGAAAAAGAAAAAATATAAGGAATAAAACCAATAAATTACATTGTAACCACAACGCCATAAAAGCATCATGGATAATATGTAATATAATTTTTGTATCCTTTTCATTAACATATAAAATAAAAAACATATGGTGTTTGTTTCTATAAAAGAAACAATGTTGCATACCTAAGGGCAATAAGCACGATAATTTTCTTCTAAATCGCGGCATTGTCACCACTTGCTAATTGTCAAAATTTTCAAACGAAATAATTGATGTTGCAGAACAAATTTCGCAAATTTGAACAGAGTACCATGCTTTAACCAAAAAATCTAGCTTAAATTTTAAAATTGTTTAGCCACATGTTGCTGGCTAGTTGTATATTGAAAGTAAATTAAAAACTGAAATTTTTTTGTTCCATTAAAACAAAGGTAAACATCATGTTGCTGGCAACATGTTTATGTCTCTTCACAATTAAAGTTGGAGTAGTTAATTTTATGAAAATTGTGTAAATATTTTAAAATTTGTGTTTGATAATTGTTTTGACACAAATTTTGAAATGCAATTAAAAATATCAGTACTATGCTCAATATATAAAAGTGCTTTCACAGCAACATGTTGCCGCAAAAATATTAAAATTTCTATAAAATCTATAGAACAAAGATTATTTGGAACATATTTTATATTACAATGAAATGTTACTTCAAGCCCTTTATTATTATATAATATTTATTTAAAATTACAAAATAATTCTGTTTTTTTCGCTCTGTCATTTCGTCTGTTAACATATGCTTGTTAATGACTCTTTATTTTTACAGCTGTTTACTCAATAGTTATCGCGTTGTAATTAATATTTATGTTAATCATTAATTTCGTATTAAATCGCAAGCACATAAATATTTTTGTAAATAAATGCTATGTATTAAAAGTTGTTTTTTGTTTATAGAAAAACAAATAATTTATATGTACATATGTATTAAAAAACCATTGTTTTAATAATACACTTACAACAAATGAAAAACGTATTTACTGAGTTCAACTATAGTCGTAATTATTTATACATATGTATTTTTTTTTTGTGTATGTTAGTTATATCCTGATTGTCCTTCATTTGTTGTATACATGCAAACATTCAATGTAAAATAATAACAATTAATTAGTATTGTGCTTGTTATCCTTTTGTTATTATTTAATATGTTAATGGTTGTTACTTACAATTAAAATTTCGTTTTGTTATCAAGTTGAAAATGTGAAAAAACCAACAACAATGTGTATTAAAGTAAATATTATTTTAATGATTTAAATAGTCAACATTTTAAATATTTGCAATTTATGTAATGATAATTTATGGGCGGGTAACAATGTTTTTTATTAAAATAAGTAAAAGTTTTTCATTAATTTGAGTGATTGTATAAGTTATGTTCATAATCAACTGTTTTTGGGTTTAGCAACATGTTGCTGGAATTATATTGGCTTAATGAAATATTTAACAAGTTTAATAGCAATTTTGTGAGGCAAAATATAAACTTCAAGGCATTAGGAAAAATCAAGAAAATAATAACTTTATTTGTTTAATTTCTTTTCACTTAAACCGTAACTGGAATTTATGATGCTTGCAACATTTAGTCTCTTTTTAAAATACAGCTGCAGCAACATGTTGCTTTATCTTGGCTTAATGAAATATTGAGCAAAATAAATAATAATTATGAGACACAATAGAAACTTCAAGGCATTAGGAAAAAATAAGAAAATAATAACTTTAATTATTCAAGTTCTTTTCATTTAAAACAACATTATACATGCAATTTATAATGTTGGCAACATGTTTATGACATGCCACTATTTAAAACAGAATACTAAATTCTACGATTTTTTTTAAATTTAATTGCTTGTGTTTCAAAAGGACTTTTACACTAATTTTGTCACTGACTAAAACAACTAAAACCTAAATTGATGTGATACTTTTGTTTCAAAACCCGTTGCTAAGAAATACCATATATTGTTATATTACTGAATAAACTTAAATGTTTAAAAAATCTTTCTCTAATACAATTAGCCAAGCAGGGCAACGATGTTACAATCTTTGATTTGATTTTTCTTAATCACTTAGGCAAGTCACTGTGCACAACAAAGGTTTAACAATATTATTAATGATTTTGTGAGTTACATATACAAATTTGTGGGCATACAAAACAAAATATATAAAAAAAATCGAGAAGTATCAATTCAAATAATTGTGGATGTTTATAATTTCAGTTAACTGTATATTTTGTATGTCAAAGAACTTTTACGTACAGTCAAAGCTTCTATTACTGGCAACATGTTTAAAACATTTTTACTATGAAAGACAACAAACACTTTCATGTGAAAACGAACTAAGTTCAATATTTTAAGAACAATTTGTAGCACAATTTTTGTGAAAAAAATAATTTAGCTTTTGTTTGTTCACTTTTATAATTGAAGCATATTGTTATTTCTTACAAAGTATGATAATTATATATATAATTAATTGATGTATAATGTTACTAAGCTTAGAAACATGTTGCTAGAAACATTGTTTTAAAAATTATAATTTTTTAAGGAATTTTTTATCATAGTTTATAAATCTATAGTTAATTTAAACAGATGTATTTTTACTCTGTCTCACTATTTAGTTTAGCAACATGTTGCTTGAAACCTTTTTAACTTTATTGCTATTTTTTAAAAAAAGAAGTCAACAAATATTGATGTACATAAATAACTGACGAAAAATCTTGCTAAGCTTAGCAACATGAAAATGTCTAGAAACATGCTTCTAGCAATTATTGTCACAAACAAATAATTTTGTCCATAATTTTGTAGGACAGTCTTTCATACTAAAGTTTAATATTTCAATTTAACCATCATTTAAATATAAGACTACAAAATTTGTTTAGTAATTTTTGAAATTTGTAAAAGCAAATTGCGTATTCAGTACACTTCCTGTAAACAGATTTAAAAAGGCAAATGTTACAGACACTTTTTCATTTGGTAAATCTTTACTAAATTTAAATTTGCTGTTGATTTGTTATTCCCTGTTGCTTTGTTACTCAAATTTACACTCTTACACTTAAGGATCAATGATCGCGCTTTTTTTTTTCAAGACAATAATTTCAAGACTACAACACGCACATATTGTCAACATATGAGTAACAGACTTTTATTGGTCTGAGAGGAATTTTGAAGAAGACTTATTTTTTGTACCGGCAATCACATTTAAGTGCTAAAGACCCCTGGAGTAGGTAGTTGCGAGAAAACAAAAAATAGTAAAAAAACCACCACCAAATTGAATTCTTCAAGTAGGTAATATAATATAAAAATGGGATATACCAGCAGTGAAATAACACATATGTGTTTGAGTGTTTGATTCTAAGATCTATTTATGTGTCTCTCTGTAAATGTTTACATGTGTTTTGACCTGCAACCTTTTGTAGTAGCATTTAATTACTAACAGCAACAATCTCTTGGCTGTGTTTTAGAGATTTTCCCCCTAGCAAAGGGCCTGTATTTGTAGTTTTATTGTTGTAGGAATTTGTAAGTTTTAAAAATAAATTTTGTATATAAAGTCTTGTTTACTATGAAACGATTTCACAGTCGTGTTTCATTACTCAGCTAAGACACAACAAGTCTTTTGTTAATCTTTTAAAATTAAGATTTAAAAATAACGTTTTAAATATAAAGTGCGTGTAGTTTAAAAATTTAAGTGCATTTTTAGTTACGTGTGTTTAGTTTATTGTTTGTTTTAAATTTTATATTAAGTTTGTGTTATCTTCTCCTCCCAAACGTGCAACAGATGCGGCTTAGTTTGATAAAAAGCTTGTTCTTTATTTTTGTGCATCAACATATGGTTAGCTCAGCATTTATATAAAACAACAACAAAGTAACAAACAATTTGTGCAAAAAAAAAAACTTTAGCATATGATAATATATTTTGTTGCAACAAAATAAAAAAACAAAAACAAAAAATTAATTTAATAACAAGTGTATAAAAAAGAAAGATTTATTTTGTTTTGCTTCAGATTTTGTGAGTTTACTGACTCTATTAAAAAATCGAAAGAATTCTGAGGCTTTTACAAAGTTTGTAACATTTTTAATAACATTTTAAAAGAAATTGCTAAAAATAAGTTACTTAAGTCTTGAGGCATTTTTTAGGGCTAGAAAGAAAAGAATTCCCATAATTCTCTTTTTAGGCTTGGAAGCAAAGTTCCTACAACATAGTTTGCTCTCAACAGCTGTAAGTAATTCTACACAAACAAATTGCACTCAAACTCACTCTCCAGTAATATACTGTAATTATAAATATCAGAAGTCTTTAATTTTGTATCGATAACTATGTTTATATAAGTAATTTTATTTTTTGGATTATTATGGGACGATCGTTATAAAATATTTCACTGTATTTGAGTCTTATGGTGAATTTCATATCACAATAACGATATTTTCATCTCAATAACAATATATTTTAAAGTTTTTTAGGTATTTCAGATTTTCTCAAAAATATATCTTATATGGGAACTGTGGACCATTATGGATGCGCTGTCACAAAATCGAATAATAAAATTTTTTTCTTATGTACATATCAGTGATATGTAAAAATTTCAGTTATTGATATTGATATTTTCTTGTAAACAAAATATCGTGCTGTGATTCATCTACGTCAAACTAATATTTGCTTAATTTTGTATGGCTGCTGCTTTTCTAAAGGCATTTATGTACCATAGAGCCATATTCCGGGAAGACATTAATATGGGGGCTATGAGAAATCATCGACCGATTCTTACCATTTTCAACAGGACTTGTCCTTCTATAATAAACATAAAGTGTGCGAATTTCATGCTATTGTCTGCATTATATTTGAAGAAAATAGTAAAAATAATGCAAAAATATTGAGGTTGTCTGAAACTTTGGTCTATAACTCAGATCCTGCTGGACCGATGTTGCCCATTTTCAATATCAAACATTTCGGTGAAACGAAGAGTGCTTGGAAAAATTTCTTTGTTCTTAGTCTTTTTTTCGAAGCTAGATCGTGCCTGCAACAGACAGACAGATTGATGGACATGTCTAGATCGCTGTAAATTCTTATAAGCACCCAGAATATATAGAATTTTTGGTTCTATGATCAATATGTTGATGTGTTACAAACGTAATGACAAACTTAATATCTTATATAATATTTTATAACCTTTTTGGTGGCGGGTATCAAAAAAAATGTAAACTGAGCAAATAATATTAACACAGTGTAGTGTACAACAAACACTGTCGAGCACTGTACTAAATACAAGAGTACAGTAAATTTACAGTGAACATTGTTGCAAACTCAAACCCCACATCAAAATATAAAACTGCAGTATTTCACACAATATATTGTAACTTAAATTCAAGTAAAGTTAACTAATATCATTTTCAGTTTCTCTTCAAATACCCACATTATTTCGCTACATATTTAAGCAGACTAAAGTATTTAAACTTTAGCAATTTTTTTGCTTGTTTTAGTGGTTAAAACTAAATAAAAAAACAAGCATTCTTAATATACAATTTGTTTAATAGGGATTTTCTTAGCAGAAAACCCATTGTGAGAAAAAATGCACAAAAAATTATTAAAACTACAAGCTATAAAACATTTGGCAAGTTGGTGCAGAAAAAACTTCACAAAAATAAATTCTTTCATAAATAAATATTAAACTATGCAGCAATACTCCCTGTTGTATGCATCAATTTTGTTGCGAACTTTTCAATGCAATGTTGCAAATGAAATATGAAAAAAATTCAAACAAATTTTTTTTAGCTTAAATTTGAAAAACAATTTCTAGGATTTTTTTTTAATAAATGAATTAAATATAAAATTTTAAAGAAATAAAACTTTAACATTTACTTTATATTTAATTCCCTAAATTAAAGCCTTAAACTAAAATATGTTTCTCCTAATTTAAATAATAAAAAAAAAATTTATAATTGTTCACACCGCAAAGTGTTGATGAGTTTGAACCAAAAAATAAAATAAAAACAATTTTAATATGAGTATTTTGTTTTAACTATAATTTAATATAAATGAAAATTCTCCCCCTCTAAAAAAAAAAAAAAAACAACGGCAACAAAAAACTGAAACAAACAGCAAAATATGAAAAAAATAATATTTTATTAAAATTATAATAAAATGTGTTCGTGTATAACAAAACCAAAAACAAAACAAAAAATAAAACAACAACTTTAACTAAAAACTCCCAGTATATGCATAAAATCAGCAGCAAAAAATTTTATAAAGTTTTTCGTCATTCATACGTCTGCTGCTTACAATTACCTCCAACCCCCCCCCCTCGCCAGCACAAAAACAGCCTTTGAAAGTTCCATGCTTCCTTGCATTCAATAGTATTTAAATTAAGCATATGGAATGTAAAGAAGTATGGAGCGATATTTGGCCATACAACCATATTATATATCTATATTTATATAAAAAAAAAACTACAACGACGATGACGATGCCTACTACTCGTAGTATGAGTTTAAGTTTAAAGAAACATCCATAAATTTTGTTGTGCTCCAGTTTGAACTACTTATTCGCAAAAGTGTTTTATTTTAATGAAATGCAAAACGTACGAAAAATAATAAAATATCAAATAAAAATATGTACAAAATAGCAGGAATAAAATGCAAAAAGTTGATAACAACATTTAAACATTTTAAATTGAGTTGTGAATTGCAAACGAAAAAAAAAATATAAATAAAATATTTGAAGATTAAATGAAGTGTTAAAGTTTTTATTTTACTTATATTTTTATTTTGGTTTCGTATATAGTTTTAACAATTACTCATACTTTTAGTTGAACTGGGTGACAGTTTGAAAATGTAAAAAAAAAAATATATAAATAAGTTTTTGTTTTCAGTGGTGACAAAAAAGGAAGTGCAGCAAAAGTAGCACGTTCACAAATTAAATAAAAACAAAATATTAAAAAAAGTAATTAATTTAATTTTAGGGTTGACCACAATTAAACATTTTATTTGGATACTGATTTTTATACAAGTTATTTTATTTTTCGGATCTCTTACTTGGGGCAATCGTCATAAAAAATTCAACTGTATTTAAGTCTTAGCTCATTAACGACATATTTTTTGTATTGCAGTTTTTCTGGGAAATGGACTTTATATGGGAGTTATAGCCAATATTGGACTGACCTTCACAAAATCTAATAAATTACAATTAATCTGGGTAAAATTTCAGTTCGATATTGATATTTATAAGATATTTAAGTAAGTTAATGTATTTTCCGGAAGTGGTGCTCATATGGAAAACAATTATAGGCTAACCACTATAAAGTTCGTAACCATAATATAAAGGGTGTCCCAACTAGAACGCAATTTTTAAATTTTAAATAAAACACAGATAAGAACAATTATTATTTTTATTTGAACTGTTCATTTTAAATCGTTGATATTTCTTTTATTTCGGCTCGAGTTCATTAAATTTAATTTTCATTAAATTATTTTTACTGAAGATAGGAATTGTTACATGCAAATTATTATTAAAATTTATTGATAATTTTTCTTGGCTTAAGATTCGAGACGAAGTCTTGGCATGAATACGAAAAAACTGAAGAAAAGGAGCCAACATGTAAAATAAATGAAAAATGATAATTACAGCAAATTTCGAACCACCAGTGATACTGGTTAAAGGATTGATGTTTGACTGTAGGCTATCGGGCATCGCAGTGGTGCAGAAGGTGAGCACATAAAGAATTCTGATGAGAGAAAGTGGTGTTTTTCGAAACATATGTAAATTCAACCAACAACCCAGGTTCGAATCCTAAGCCAAGAAAAATTTTCAATGACCTTTTTGCATAAATGCTGGGGTATTTCATTAATGCAGCGTCCAATTTCCTCTTTTAAGGCTTGAGTCGTCGTAGGCTTATTCGCGTAGACCATCGACTTCAAAAAACCCCAAAGAAAAAAAATCTAAAGGTGTTAAATCGCACGATCTAGGCGGTCAATTCTAGTCTCCAAAACGCGAAATAACACTACCGGGAAATGACTGATGCAGCAATTGAATAGTTTCTCTGGCTGTATGACATGTAGCGCCGTCTTGTTGAAACCACATGCCCTGCACATTCATTTCTATTCTAGGCAAGAAAAAACTGGTTATCATTTCACGATACCGAACACCACTTTTAATGTTGCGTTCTAGTTGGGACACCCTTCATATATATGTATAAGTATGTGGATTATTTGTGGTGAAATTCAACTTTATAATCATGTTTATATCTAAGAGATTTAGGGAATTTACGGAAGTGTACTTTATATGGGGGCTGTGGAGAAATATGGACCGATCGTCATAAAATTCGACACTATGATTTATATATATATATTAGGATTGTTAGTGTCGAATTTCAACTTGATGGTGATCTTGGTAAGAGATTTATGAACATTTAAGTTATTTTTGGAAATGATTTTTATATGGGGGACTATTGTGAAATATCGACCGATCATCACAAAATTTGGTGTCACGATTGACATATTTATGTAAATTATTTTTGTCGAATTTCAACTAGGTTGTTATTTTTATAAGAGATTTATGATGATTTAAATTATTTTCGGAAATATACTTTATATGGTCTGATACAAACAAGGTGTCGTTTTATTAATCTTCTTTGCATGAAACTTATTTCTTCAGAATTTTTTTCAATAGGCATTTATAAAGGGTGATTTTTTAGCTATTATATTTTTGGCAACACTGGTTTAAATAGCTGACGCACGTTTCGTGTTTTGTTTCACTGTCAAACATTCTCAGTTTGGTCTATTATTTAACCATGAATCGGCTTACAAACGAACAACGCTTTCAAATTATTGAATTTTATTATCAAAATGCGTGCTCTGTTAAGAAAGTTCATTGTGCTCTTTTTTACCGACAAATTATGTTCAGCGACGAAGCTCATTTCTGGCTCAATGGATACGTAAATAAGCAGAATTGTCGATTTTGGAGTGAATATCAGTCAGAAGCATTGCAAGAGCTACCAATGCATCCAGAGAAAGTCACAGTTTGGTGCGGTTTATGGGCTGGTGGCATCATTGGACCGTACTTCTTCAAAGATGATGCGAATCGTAACGTAACTGTGAATGGTGAGCGCTACCGTGGGATGATATCCAACTTTTTTTGCCCAAAATGCAAGAGCTTCAAAAAGACGGTGCCACATGTCACACACCTCGCGCAACAATGGACTTATTGAGAGGCGAGTTCGGTGAACATTTTTTTTCACGTTCGGAACCGGTCAATTGGCCTGCTAGATCGTGCGATTTAACGCCTTTAGACTATTTTCGTGGGGCTATGTTTAAGCGCATGTCTATACAGACAAGCCCGCTTCAATTGACGCATTAGAAAACAATATTGAAGCATTTATTCGTGAGCTACCGGCCGAAATGTTGGAAAGAGTATGCCAAAATTGGACTACGCGGATGGACCATTTGAGGCGCAGACACGGTCAACATTTGCATGAAATAATCTTCAAACATTAAATTATATGGACCGTACTATCGATTCAAATAAAGATTTCATAAATTTTTCTGAATTTTCTGTGTTTTTTTTTGAAAAACTTTCCTATAGCTTTTAAAAAAATCACCCTTTATAACCAAATTCCTGGATTACATTTGTATGGCGGCTAAAATTTGTATAGTTTTTATTTTTATTTTTGACAAGTTTAATTTGTTGATAGGTATAATCACATATAATACATAATTCGTTAACACAACACTTTTGAGGAACTGTCATACACTCTGTCATGTCATTATTACTATCAACCCAATCATGAATAAAAAATCCGCGGGAGTTTTTTCCCTTTTTATTTTTTAACATTGAATTTAAATAGGAAAAATGGGGAAAGGGAAAAACTCCCACGGAATTTTTATTCATGATTGGGCTGTATACAAAAAAACAACATTAAAAAGTGCGACAAAGTTCCTCTTTCATATTAAAGCCATTACAACAATATTGATTCTAATTACAACAAAGTATGTAATGCCAAAAACAATTTAACCAATTGCCCTAAAAGTTTTTCTTTTGGCACACCTTCACTAGTCGTGCTCCTAATTTTCAATAAAATAAAGGATAGTTAACAAATTTCCATTAAATGTCAGATACATACAAACACAAAATATATGCCGGCACGTACTCGTACATAAGTCTGTACGTAAATGCATAGTTGCAAATATATACATTTGTATATATGTATGTATGAAGAGCAGCAACAGCTAAAAAAAACTCTACCTAAGGTGGCATGTGTAATTCGTGAGTAATTAAGCTGAATTTCCAAGATGTTGTGACATGTGTACTCATATATCCATTCATAGTATTGTGTAACAGCATAAAAATAGACTAAAACAACATTGAAACTGTAGTGCCATTACTGCAGTACATATTATGTTATAATTTTCTTCTTATGAAAAATTCTTTCACTCTAAACATATTGCAACAATTTCCGGTGAAAAAAAAAACGGAAGTGCAGTCTAACGACTAAGTTGAAATCATATTTTAATGTAATTAATATGCAAAGTCGTGACAAACTACGATGAGGGTATTTTAAGTAATCTGAAAACATTTTGTTTATGTAAATAAAAAGTGTTTATATCTAAACGTAAGTATGTGCCTGGGTTTCTTATATATTTTCTTGTTATTATTTTTGCAATACACAGTATTTATAACATACTGGCATTACGAGTAAGTGTAGGAAGGAGCTACACTCAGAAAAATAAATATTAAGGCTTAATAGCGTGTTCAGATATGACCCTTAATTGCGTTAATCGCAATTAACGCCATTATTGAGCTCAATATTCCATATAAAATCTCAATTAATTATTGCGCAATAAGTACGAAATTGTTATAATATTGAGTAAGATTTCGAATGCAACACTGTTCACAACTGTGTTTAGTGAACATAATTGTATAAAATGCAAATGTCAACAAAAGAAATCATTAAAAAATCAATGTGAAGGTAAGTTTGTTAACGTAGAAACACAACAACCATATAGAGTATTTTTTGTATTGTTTTCCAACTGTCAAATGATTTTACATAGAAACACAACAACCATATAGAGTATTTTTTGTATTGTTTTCCAACTGTCAAATGATTACTGAGTAAACTGAAAATTGCGTATGCCTGAACACTTAAAATAATATTGTCAATTAACCGAATATTAACTCAATTATAAGGCTTAGTTCAGTTTAATAGACAGTTTTTTTTTTCAAAATAGCACCATCATTATATGACAGCAATAACACTTGGTTCGGGTTTTAGAGCTTCTTGAGGTAATAACATAAACGTTTGTAAATGTTTTGATATATCCTACCTTCAAACAAATATACAAGGTAGCGCAAAAGTAATCCTCCTATCAGAAAATGTGATCAATTTTGCGATTGGCCCCTAATGTCAGTTCTGTTTTGACATTTGTGTAGTAAACACATGCAAAATACACGTTAATAAACAATGTTAAAAATAAAAGACCAAATAAAAATAATCCACAAGAAGAATCAAAGTTTTTAATTTTTTTTTAATTACAGCCAAAAAACATCGGAAGTTTACTTTTGCGCCACCCAAGTTGCATAAAAAGATAGAATAAAAAATTCGTAAAAAACTAAAAAGGACTAAAAATAGATAAAAATTCGCTAAAAATCCAAATATATTGATAATTATATATATATAATATGAAATACCTAGCACAACTTATATGAGACATGATGTACATTTTACACTGTACAATGCACCTACACATTTTTGAGTCTTATAAACAGGTAAAATAATTTGAGTAATTTCATTCAAATAAAAACAGTGTTCTGCAGGCAAGTTCAAGCAGGTGCAAAATTATATATGGGATTAAAGAGGACACTTTTTTTTTTTTTTTTTTTTTTTTTTAAAAGAGAAGTAACACTCAGGCAATTAATATGCCTATATATAATTGCGTTACTTTCTTTGAAAAGGGGATAGTTGAAGAAGTAAAGGTGGTGAAAGAAGAAAGCTTTTTTTTTTTTTATATCACAACTCTGTAATTGCGCATTATGTTTGTTTTTAGTGCAGAATTGCAGCGCCTCTGGTGGTGTGTAGGCGCATTAATGTTAAAGCTTGATTTTGTAGCCTTTATTTATTTATTTTACTTCGGTGGCGTTTGAATGCTATACCACCGAAGGAAAGCGCTGTGATAAATATTAGTTATAATGGATAGAAAGAAAACTAATAATTCTCAGAAACTGATTTTGTTTGAGTGGCAGCGGCTGGGAATCGAACCCGGGCTACAAATACCAACTCATGCTTAATGATCAAATGCGCTAACCAATTAAGCTACAGCACCCTTTCAGCTTTCTGCTTGTAAAATTTTTTTTAATCCCTTTTGATCTTCAAAAGTCCTTCAAAAGTTTTTAACATCATACCACGCCGAAAATTGCCAATATTTTGATCTAATTTTATGGCTACCTTAGTCTTAATATGTTTGCTATTGAATGCCAATACAATTATGGAAATCAGGGACAACAAAAATTAGACTTTTGGTCGATGAAATTAAATTTTGAGCCAACGTGCGTCGTGATGGGAAACAGTCGTGTTACGAGCTTTATAGTTATTAATTATTTAGAACAAAGTAAAATTGCCGTATTTCGAAGAGTTGAAAACTTATTACAATAAATTTTAATATCATATTATGAACTTAATATTTATACAGTGGCTGACAGCGCAGAGCATTTTTTGTTTCAAAGCTCCATAAAAAGGAAACTAACAGGAACTTAAAAAAGAAATTGCTGTCATTTAAAAGAAAAAAATATTATAGTCAAAACCCAGCCAGCATTTGGATGATTGAATTTTCAGCAGTCATCTAACTGGCTCATTTTTGACTACTTTCGGTGATTGAAAACTAAGTTTTCATGTATTTAAACAAAAGAAACAGTCAAATATGACTATTCTTTATGATTGAAAACTGAAGATATTTTTTTAATCATTTTCTGAGTCATTATAGATTACACTAGATGACCAAAAAATGATAATAACAAAAATGTATTCTTGGTTAAAAAAAAATAAATAAATATAAATCATTTTTTACTCATTATATGTTTAAAATATGATCTACGTGCAGGTGCTATCATTTTTTGGTAATTATATGATTGAAAACTGATGTTTGTGTTTTATTAAAACAGTTATACCGGGACTTTTATATCAAGTTGAAAATTTGAGAAGTTGAAATAAAATTTATATTCATTTAGTTTTGTGATTCATAGTGAGAAGTTGGGGTCTAAAATTTGAGACATTTCTAAAAAAGGTATTAATAAAAACAAAAAAAAAAATTTATTGGAAATATTGGTGGCGATGGACAGACGCAGTTCCTTAGAAGTTCCATAAGGAAAGTATTTTCTGATGAATTGACTTCTCAATTCAGTTGGAAGGGAACCAACGAAAAACCAAGCGCTGAGAAGTTGCTTATTACAACCATAGTCATAAGTAAGATTTATATGAATTTAAATAACAATATGATTTTGTATTTAATATGTTTTGTTACAGATATTTGCCACCAGAAGTATAAAGCTGAAGCGAAGTCTCTAACAACACTTTGTGCATGCTAAAGAGCGCCTGCAAAAACGTAAACGCCAAGGTAAAAATTAGTTATAGTTTGTATACATTAAGCTTTTATTTTCTGTTTTGCTTTTTTAACTTAAATTCTATTTAACTTTTTTTTTACTTAAATTTAATTAACTTTAATAAATGTAATTAAAATGGAATAGAAATAAATTAATATTACAAAAAAAAATTGATTTTAAAATTATTTCACATTCAATCATAAAATGAATTATAATTATAGTAATATCTGACTACAAAATTGGGGCGAAAATGATTTTAAATATAATCAAAAAATGATTGTATATGATTTCAAATATGATCATAAAATGATTTCAAATATTACCACAAAACGATTGCCAAATTAAGTAAAAAGTTATATCAAATACTCGTAAAAACTGATTTAAAGCATAAATCATAAACTATTCTGTAGGAATAGTCATTGCAGGGTACCGTTTCCTCACGACTGGAGAGTAACTTACGACTAAATAATGAGCGCATATTCGATTGTTTTAATCATCTAGAAGAGTCATATGTTACTCATTTTTGTTTAAAATTTTCACGAAATGCTGGCTGGGAAACAAACAAAAAACATTTATTGTAAAAATGTACATTTTATTATATTAAAACAAAAAAAAAAAAAAAAAAACAAAAGTGTTCGTTTTTGCTCGTCACAGCATAATTTATGCAGTCAATTTTGTTGTTGGTTTTTCGTTTTTATTTTTTCTACTTCTGTCAATATTTGCTGTTGAATTGTGAGTCACTTTTGTAACATCAAGTGTCAATTTGAAATAGTTTAAATAAGTCTGCAGATAAAGATAGAACAAGAAGAATTGGTTTTAAACCATTTCTAAATGGCCACTCAAAAATTTAATTACAAATACTTTAATTTGGACTTCAAAAACTCACTCGTTATCGTTTTCCATCACATACCTGAATGTCATTTTGTGAGTGTAGCTGCAACCATGTTCGTGGCATACAAATTACAAAACAAAAAAAGCATTAAACCTAAGAAAAATATGGATCCATGGTTAAGTTTTTGTAATCTATGTAACAAATACATAGTGTGTATAATTATTCGAATTATAATCAGAGAATGTCGTATGAAATTGTCCTGCAGTTGGGCCGTTTTGTTCTTCCACCAAAGCAGTGGCAACATATACACTTGGCAAGGTAATTATTGTTGGAAACATATACGTATCGATGCAATACTTTAATATTTTGTACTCAACTACTCAAACTTAAATTGTTTAACCGATTAATCGATTAATATGGAATATTTAAAATTCATATTTGCAATTCTTGCATCGTCATACGAAAGTACATAAGGAGAGACTAAATATATGAATGAATGAATGTATAGTATACAACATATTCACATACATACATACATAAATATTTAACAGCATAAACTGTGTTAACCATGTGTTGTATAATGTTGGTTGGAATTAACTAGTGCATCTTTATGTGGGGGATGCTGCATTTTGCCACGAATTGATGAGCTACACGTGCATAATGTTTATAAACGAATGTTTTCACATGCTGCACAAATTCATATTTCGACATGGGTGTGTGTATGGTTGGCATGTATGTAAATACTGAATACAAATAAAACTCGTATAAACATTTTGAAGCTGTAGGTTATAAAAACAAACAAACAAAAAAAATGCAAGCAACATGCGGTATACGATATACACAATATCCCCCCTTTAGTAGCAGTAGTTCTTATATCAGTTGTGGATTTTTTATTTTATATTTTAAAATGTTAAGAAAAAAATAAAATAGAAACAAGCAAGAGTTTTTATTTGGCTGTGCCGAATCTTATATACCCACCACCAAATAGCAGTAGTGTGATCTATGAATAGTTGAAACTAATTTTAGTTATATTTTTTTAGCGTTAACGATAATTAAACTGGTTACGTATTTTACTTTGCGCAGCCTTTACATGAGTGCTATCAACTATTTTGGGGCTATTCAGTTCTAAAATATTGTACCGCAATTTTTAGTTATTTGAAGTTTATTTTGTCTAAATTTCATCTCAATAATAACATTTATAACAATTTTATGTATATTCCAGCTATTCCACAAAGTATACGGAGGTGTCACGAGACGGAAGATAATCACATTTTGTATTTATCTCTTTCTTTCAGAACTGATTATTGTTTATATATTTGTAGGGTGTAACGATATGTAGGGACTTTGATACCGAAAAGCCCATATTTTTGTTTGTATTCACAAAAGCCAAAAGTATAATTTTTTCATACTTATGATCTGTGTAAGATTTTGGTTCAATATGGATGTTTATGTAGGTTAATGAGTTCTTCGGAGGTAGTCCTCATAAGAGAGCTATGACCTATTATAAACCATTCAGCATGAAATTATGTACGACGACTTATATGTATAAGTATGTGCATGATTTGGGTTGAATTTCAATTTGATACTTATGTTCATAAGAGATTTATGCTCAGTTAGGTGATTTTCGGAAGTGAAGTTTTAGTAGGTGCTACGGTCAAATATGGACCAATTATCATGAAGTTTGGTACTACGATTTATATATATACATGGATTATTTATGTTGAATTTCAACTTCATAATCGTTTTTATAAGAGATTTAAGCTATTTTTGGAAGTGGAATTTGTATGTCAAATATGGACTGAGAGATTGAGATTTCTCTTAGCATGAAACTTATTTTTGCTGAATTTTGTATGTATACATCTTTTCTATAGACGTTTATGTACCATAAAGACCTATTCCGGGAAGACATTTGTATGGGGGATATGAGAAATCGTGCATCGATTCCTGCCATTTTCAGCAGAACTTGTCGCTCTATAATAAAAATAAAGTGTGCAGAATTTCATTGTATTATCTGCATTATATTTGAAGAAAATAGCAAACAAATATTTGAAAATATTGAGTTAGTCTGAAACTTTGATCTATAGCCAAACATTTCTATGGAATGTTTTTTTATAAAAATCTCATTGCTCTATGTCTTTTTATCGAAGCTCTATTGTGCCTTCAATAGATGGACAGACAGAGGGGCATGTCTAGATCGTCTTAAAATCTTATAAGGACCCAGAATATATAGACCAGAGTACTGCAAGTGCTTGAATTGATTTCTTTCGCGAAAGAAATAAATAAAACAAAGAATTGCTTTCGCGAATGTAAAAATAAAAATCCCGACAACAATTTTAATTTTTATTTATACGAGAGAAATAAATAAAAGTTCTTTTGCGAGCGCGAGTTTTACATAATCTGAGTTAAACATTTTGGTTCCACCAACAATATTTCGATGTGTTACAAATGGAATGATTAACTTAATATATTAACTTAAATATATTTTGTTGGTGGAAATAATAAATAAACATAACAACTCTACTCGATTCACGTGATCTAAATATTTATGTGATCTCGGTACACACACATACTTGCTGAATACAAATGCAAGGCGTATGCAGCAAGTTGCCAGTTCTATACATAGTTTAAAATATATTGTACGAGTAATATTTTTTTTAAATGTTGAATTTATTGATGATTACAGATGAATACGCAGTGAGCGAAACAGGGTTACAGACTTAACTAAGTATAGCACAATCTTGTCTTAAACATTTCAGAAACTCTACCAAAATATTCAGTTATTCTAGTAGTAAGTACACCCTACTCAGTTATTGTCTTAAGCCGCTTATATAATTAGTGATACTAATTATATTTATAACCCACAGTACAACTAATTGCTTTTGCCAATTAGTTTAAAGAATATTTAAAAAAAATAGCATGTACTCTCGTATATTGTAAAACATTTTCACAATTTCAGCCATGCCTAAATATAACGTAATTTTGTTGTCTACTTTTAACCTCATTTTCTCTACATGACTTTAATAAATGCACAAATCTCATTAGCTTATAATTTGCATTATAATGTTCTGAAGCTGTCTCTGTGCATGCTGGTCCGTCCGTCTGTCCATTTCTCTGTGTCTTCTGGGCCATTTTGCTACTTAAATAGTTTGTGTGTTGTACATATTGCAAGTACTTAACAATTAGATTCAATTAAATAATGTTGTAGCAATTGAAACTTAACATACACACATACATACTTAAATAAATGTAAATACATATACATATGTAGATATGTATGTATATACATTGCTCGTTTAGCTAAAGCAACATATTGAAGACACAATTACCCCAAAAGTATGAATATGTTTAAAAAGTGTCGAAATACGACTTTGCCCCAACGCCTGTTGCGACAACAACATCTCGCTAAACATACAGCATTATTTAAACCCCGAGGTAACCATCTAAAATTATGTTGGGACAGGCAGATTAACCAGGAAAACACTTTTGCGTTTGTAAAAAGTGGTGCAGAGATGGGTATAGACTAGCTACTTTTCAGTTATCAAATCGGAACAACATAAACATTATGTAATTAGAAGTTAATTTTTTTTAACAAACACAAACTGCGAAGCTTTTTGGCTTGTCTGCAGAAAACACCCATAATTTTTGGCGGGAATCGAACCCTCTCTGACTGATAGTTCGGCACACTATCGCCTAGTCTATCGGGGCACCCAAATAATAAGATCCAAAAGGAATTATTTATATAAATGCCCAAAAATTATTCTAAAGGTACGGTCACACTTGGCAAATATTTGCCAAAAAAAAAACTTTTCTTATTTAATTTATTTGATGCTGTTTGATCTTGCAAAACTCTTGTAATAGTAAACAACGTCAAACAAATTTGCGCTTAAACCAGTGTTGCCATTTTGACGCTTTTCGGGTATTTTATGGCGCTTTTTTGGTCTCGTTACCCTTTTATTTTTTTCAAATACCCTTTTTAAAAAAAAGGTATTGTTTGACGCTTTTTCTATTTTTTTAGTGCAGTTTTGGAAGAAGTCCAAAAAGTAAATCTAGCTTTCGAGTCAACCAATACGGACCATGCCAAGCTTTACAGCGATTTGTATTACCTGATTAAAATTATTACAAACTTTGATTATCCAGAAGGTAATTTAAATGAAAGCGTTAACAAATTTTGTTATCTGAGCTATCATTTCCAAAAGTCTTGCAGAGATTATAAAATAATTGAACAATTTAATAGAATTTACAAAATATCACGTACTCGAACAAAGACGTAGACTTCCTTCAAATTTTATATTGCTTCAAAAATATCGTTATTTAGTGTTGACAATATTTTTATTGATTTCACACAAAACTTCACTGATGATTTGTCTCTAATAAATAAAATAGGAATTTCCCTAAAGAATCTAACGTTGTAAGAATGGAAAAATATTGAAAGAAGTGACGAATTTTAGATTGAAGTCTACAATTTTAAAAATTATTTGGGAGAAAATCCTTTTCATGAACTAGCTGACTTTGTTATTCGTATACATTCTTTTCCTTACTCAAATGCCGAAGTCAAAAGAACGTTTAGTTTAATGAATTTTTTTAAACCAAAGATCAGAAACCGACTTTCTTTAAACTCAGCCAAAAGTTTGTTGTTTCAATTACAAATTACCTTCAAGTGTTTACTTAAAAATTAATTCAAATCAAACTTATAAAAGGTCTGAATATTTCATTAAATCTGTTTTGTGACCCGATGATGTATTTGAAAATTAAGTTGTTTTTCTATAAAACTTTATATTTTGTTTTTTATGAATTGTTACTTTATTTTAATTTTTTGTTTAACTGAATTGATAATACAATTAATTATTTATTTAAAAATTTTAACATGCTTTTTGATATTCTAAGTGTCTTGTTTTTTTACCCATTGTTTTATTGCCAATTTTAATGTTTTTTTTTTAGGTATTATTTTCAAAGCAAAACAACACGATACCAAAATTTTTGTTAATTTTTTTTGGCGCTTTTTACCCTTTTTTTTTTGTAATTTTTTACCCTTTTTACCCGTTTTTACTATACACTTGACGCTTTTCTTTATTTCTAAAATGGCAACACTGGCTAAAACAAGTGGTTACGCTTTTTTGAGAAAATATTTGTGAAAGTATCATACGTTTTTAATATGATCAATAGAACACAAAAAAAATCGCAAATAAAGTTATTTTATTCATATTTCTGACTAAAAATCGATTTTTCATATATAAATCTAAACAATGTTAAATCCTCATTCATTTTGTAAATATGCGTTTAAAAGAGAAAAGGAGTACTAATCTGTGATCAGTCATATTTCTCACAAAAAAAATTATTCATACAAAAAAATGTAAGTCCCTAATTTCATACATTAAATGTGTTTAACTGAGACAAGGGCCTGTAATCACTCATATATTTGACTTAAAATAAATTTAAAAAGAAAAATATTACTGATAAAAATGTTAGCTTAGAAAAAATAAGTGGCTGTATGTCATGTGGCACTGTCTTGTGGAAACAGCATGACAGTTATAACCATATCATCAGTAATAGGTCTAGATTTAGATGTTAACATGTCACACTAGCGTGTTCCATTTACTTTAACCGCATTACACTGATATTTAAATTTCTGATAATTTTTATACTTTATGCAAAACATAATTTAATAATGTTCATTACCTTAATATCTTTGAAAAACTTCTCTTGCGTATTAGACCATATCTCCAAGAAATTTTATAATCCCATACTTGAATTTTTAAACACAAATCTTAACTTTCCATCTAACTAGTCTGGTCAACACATTCAAGTATAACAACACAGCTGCACACAGACACATTTAGTTAAATCAACTATCATATTTTAAATTAGCGTTTGTCATTTCAGGAAAACCAACCTCCAGTGCATCATTCACGCAATAACGATTATGTTATGTGGATACACCATAATGATTTTATAATTACACTTTAGAACAAATACAGATTCAGACAGACAGGCATACAGTGACACTCGTGTGAAAGAACAGGACATTGTTGTAAACTGCAGTATTCTCGGACACAAACACACACTTATACATCTTACGAACACACACACACACACACACAACCAAATAACATAATCATCATTATCGTTATTGTTGTCATCATGTACCATATTATTGTCCATAAATGTCGTTGTATAAGTTCATTTGTAGTTGTGTTCATAGAATAGTGTGAGAGTATATCTACGTATTGGTTATCTTTTTTTTGTTTGTATTTTATTTAAACACATTTTTATTCGTATATATACATATTTAATGTCACTGATACTTATTTGAAGCGAACTAATAGCAAAGAAACATGACAAAATATAAAACGACATTTGAAAATGCTCTCCGAGAGCAACCAGGATAGTCGTTATTACCCTACAGCAATGTGGGTTGGCATAACTGTTTTAGTCCACTGATATATATATTTTATGTTGGCTTAATAGTAGAGCTTCCACTAGTAAATACCTTACTGACTCTGCCAAAATTGAAACTTAAAGATAGTACAACAAAAAGAGAAATTTGAAACCACCTAGACTGAAGTTATATCTCTTACTTAATAATAATTATCTTAATAATTACGACTTTAGCTATGCACAATTTTATCACTGTGAAAACAGCAATACGACCACAGCCAAATTTTTATTGACAGCGTTACCAAATCGTCCATATCATCACAGTTCATGAAATACAAATGCATATTCTTAAAATTTTTTTTACAATAATATTTAAAAAATAAAATTGGCATTTTTATTTCGATGTGTTCACAGTATTGACAGCTAAATTAAATTCATTGTATATCAAAAAGTAAAATATCAAAATTTCTATATTATTCTAATATGTCCCTGTTGTCAGACAAAGTTCTTATTGAAAACCCCCTTCACAATACCTGTAGAATTTTTTTATGCAACACTATTGAAAACATCAAACTGTCTTTAACAAATCGAGCTGATAACAATACATTTTGATGAACGTTGCAACTATATTGTAGTAAATGCCTTTTTCTGTCTGTGCATAATCATCATTTGTCAAATAAGCCCTGCTTACACGATCTATTCATGCCAGCTGTTGAAGGGCTTATAAGTTGAAATCATGCCAGAGATTAAAACTGATATTGTTGGATTTTGTCGTGATGGAAGAACCTTTTCTGTGGCTTAACAAAACTTCTGTGCCTTGAAAAATTCTTATCACCGGAACTAGGGTACACGACCAGAAAATGTCTCATGCGATAATTGAATTACTTCTTTGACTGTATATGGCATGTTGCAACGAACTGAAAAAATCACATATAATCCACAACAATATCATACAAGATAGAGGGAAAGAACTTTGTTATGGATCCAAACCGATATTGATCACTAGTGACAGTTACTGCTTGACAAACCTCATCGTGGATGTATGATCCAATGATGCCTTCAGCATCAAAATCCGCACGAATTGCTTGATACACTGTGAATGCATTTGATTTCCTACAATCATTTGTTGGCCTCGGAACCACAAATGCAGAAATTTCGATTTTTAATAAAGCCATCAAGGCTTTTAGCGTTAGCGATTTATTGGACAATCGATATAAATGATGACGTAGGATGTGAGTGCGAGGCTCATTATCTAACAAGATACATGGTTTTTTGGACATAAGTCCTTGGGTGATAACCATCAAAAATTAGCCATATGAAGGCGATTAAAGTATAAATAAATAAATATATCATATTATATATCATAAAAAATTTTAAAAAAATTTTACAAGACATTACGTCTATCAAACAATATATGAAATACTAATAAAATTTGCCTAAATCTGAATAAGAATAACAACAGCATAGTTGTTTTTAATTGTCATTATATTTAGGTGCAGGGTATCAATAAGGATCCTGTAATTGTAATTATGGCCAGATAAAGCAAGTACATATATTCAGTTGTAATTGCAGGATATTTGCACAATAGTTTAGTGTTTTAATAAAGTGTATTATACATGTTAGCAATTGATGATCGATTTTATAAAGACATTTATTTGGCTTCAAACTTAGAACTAATATTTCTAAAGAATTTATGATTTTTGAAAACTTTAAGTTGCTTGAAAAATGTATGATTTTAGCTTTCTTTTGCTAAAAATATCATACCGTGCCATCTGAAAGTAGCATGTGTTGTATTCGTTGAAATCATTTCAGCTAATAATTTGATCCTGACCTGTGCTTTACGTTACAATTCGACACACAAACAAAAACAACAACAGCTTGGTCAAGGATATTTTGCTGGTATAAGTGTTTAAATGAATGTATGTATTTGTGGTAAGTAAAAAAAAAAAAACAGAATATCTAACTACACTGTACAGAGCACATTTACATGGATTATTTGACATTTGTACAAGTATGTATGTATTTGTGTCAATTTATGTTGCTGGTACTTTTACTTTTGCAGATAATGTTGCTACAATTGGTGCTTGTTATTTAGTTGTTGGTTGGTTAGTTGCTTTGCTGTTTTGTTCAGTTCTGTCTTTCACTAAGTAGTTATAGTTGTCGTTGTGTCTTTTTGATTGTATGGGATAATGCCGTATTTCTACAACTCATTCATTTTATTATTAATTTTAAGTGTAATTTTGTATCCTTACCCAGTCGGATTTTGAGTTAACTTATAACTAACTAATGGTTAACCACAAATCAGTCAGAGGTGACTCAAAAGCTAACCATTTTATTTGTAAAATACTAATCAGTTTTACTATGTAATGTCCTAGGAACGAGTCAGTACTCACTTACTATCATAATTTTCAGTTAACCAGAAGTTACCTCATTATGAGTTAGCTTCTGGTGCATACATAAAAGTGAACTATAAGTTAGTTATGAATTGACTAACTTATAATTGATTTTCTTAATAACGCAATAACTTAAAAATGCATTTGTTTGCTAATTTAAAAATGAGTTTATTATTAAATAATATAAAAGTCTTTTATCTATTTTACATTCTAAAATACAAAAGTATATAATTATATTAATTAATGCTAATTATTGTTATCTGCTAAAGCCTCCTTCTTTTTACAAACGCATACAGCTTGAAATTGACGTTTTTTTTACCAATTTGAGAGCATATCTCATCCCTTTTTCGGCATTTTCTTCTCCGTTGGCACGAATTGAATCTGTCAAATGATACAAAAAATAATCACTGATGAATGCAAATAAAAAAATATACATATGTATGTTTTATTTACCCATTAAAGCATCATAGAACTTTTTAAAATTTTTGAGTGAAACTTTGCCATGTACACCATCAATATTAGATGCAATTATTAAATTAACACACAAAATTTCAGTCAACGATTAATGCAAGTTTCCTTTTAATAGAGATGACATACAAGGACCTAAAATTTATTTGAGTTATATAAAAATCATCGCGATATATTTACAAAATACTTACATAAACTGCACGATTTGTTTCATTTATATTGTTATTAATATTTGTTAAGTCATCGGCTGTCTGAATTGGGAAGATCTTTCTTAGATTTGTCTCAATTTTCTCTTTCCCTAGAAATTTTTCTGTCAACACCTTTTGTGTGGCAAGTGCTTCCATTATAACAGTGTTTTGTTGTACGGTAGTGGCTATATTTGTAATGAAAAATTAGATTTGTTAAATAACTTTGGAAATATTTTAGCACCTGCCAACTCCTCAATGGAACTTTTTAGTTGTTTAACGGATTCTGAAAATTTTAAATACAAAATTTTAAAGTTAACGTGAATATAATTACATAGAATGTATTTCTTATCCACATACCTGTTAATTGGTAATATTTTTCTTCATACCGCTTTTTCCAGATTTGACAACATTCTGATGTTTTTGGATTATCTATAATCCAATCCAAATAAAAAACATTTTTAACTTATTAATTTCATAAAGAAGTGTGCTTTTAGACAAAATTTTCATACAAAATTTTCTTAAAGTACATTTGAAGTCTATTTTAATTTTTTCTGAATAAGACTGTATGAATATTTTAATTACTTACCATGTGGGATTAAATTTTCATCAAATTGGTGTCTCTTAATTGTTAAATTCTTGTTTTCCATTTTATGTAGTCTTTTAGGAGCTTGGATTTTGATTTTTGTTAAATATACTGGTAATTTAATGCATCCATGCAAAATAGGAAATAAAATTAATTTTTGATCTTGTGGAAATCCTGCCAATTTGCATATATATATATATATATCTTTTACTTCAAAATTTTTAGGCTCATCTAAATCATTCTGATCAACTACACATGTTCCTAGAATTGATAGTGAATATTTAAAAATCTTGAAGTAATTATTAATTAATTTTAACTTAAAACTTATTTAAATATAACTTACGTTGCAATTTCGCGATTTTAACGTTAAATATTACACAATTTAATATTAGTTTTTATAGACACTATTTAATACAGAAAATATTTAAAAATTATTTTAATTTTTATTGTATTATATTTTCACAAATTGTTTGAAAATTATTTCAATGTTTTCTTTTTTACTATAATTTAAAAATTTTTTTATTCATACACCAGTTATGAGTGAGCCAATAGTAAATTTTATTTTCAACTAGTTCATAAAAATCCGACTGGGTATAATCGTTTTGTGTGGTTGTGTGCAACTTGTCGCACATAAAATACAATTAAATAAATTATATAATATGATCATCTTTGCTTGAATTTTAAATGAGGCAACAATAATTTAAGTTGTAAATATTTACATAAACAGACATACATATATATGTATTAGGGTATTCAATTAATCGGGGTTTTAGTTTAATCGGTTAATCGAGCAAATAATTAATCGGGTTGAGATTTAATCGGTTAATAATCGGTTAATTAAGAATTATTCGGTTAACCGAACAATTTAAATTTAAATAAATAGATTGGTTAATATTAAAATAAACATTTATTTTATGTTTAGAATTTATATTTTATTAATAAAAACAAAACAAATAAAACGTAACAATTCATAAGTAATAAAAAATTAAAGTAAATGAGATCCTTCTTTGTACATATGTATATGAGTTAAACTAAGGTTTTAAAGGGATCTTGTGAAATAATCTTTTAAAAAAAAAGAATATTATTCAAATGTATAGCTTTTAAAGGGGTTTTTTCTTTATTTTTTATAATACTTGACTTGGAAAAAACTCTCTCGCTGATTGTGGATGTTGGAGAAATCGTAAGTAAGGCATTATAAAGAATATCCAATTTATCAGTTCTGTTCTTTGTTTTTTCTAAGCATACAAAATCATCCATTATACCATTGAAGTCCTTTTTAGAATTTTTTACATTTTTAATACTATTAATAGTTTAGGTTAGTTCTAAAAAAGACTATTTTCATTAATGTCAGAAGTTTCTTCTATTATCATGTCGTCATCCGAGTCATTATGACAAAGTTCATCATGGAACATTCTAGAAAAAAGTTCATTTCCAAATTCCTTAGTTTCAGTTTTAGAGCTATATTTCAAAAAACTATTGCTAGAAGGAAATGTTCGGTTAATCGGCACAAATTAACTGATTTATTTGTTATTTGAAAATCGCCAATATCAAATTATTCGAACAGTTAATCGACCCAAATTAACCGGTTAACCGATTAACGGTTAACCGATTGAATACCCTAATATGTATGTATGAAAGTGTTTGTATATATGCTGACACATACTAAAGAAGTAATTACAAAATATTATGTAAATTTTAAATGTTAATTACATTCGCTATATAGTAGCAGTAGCAGTAGCAGTAACATTCATATGTATGTACAATGTAGCTGTAATATATTTGTGTGTGTGTGTATGAAACATATAATAGTGGGAACATTAAATTAATTAAGGAAAAATTTAAAATGATGTGTCGGCCGTAATTGCTTATTACCATATTCTTAATAATCTAAGCATTTAATTTAGTAACGTCAAAGAAATTAAAATCTAAAGGATGGTTTATTTTTTCAAGAGGATACTTTATATACGACATTTATAAATCGACTAAACTTCTTAATTTTGGTCAGATTATGTTAAAACTTGTTAATAGAATGGACTTATTTGAACTTGTTTAATACATTTCTTCACATTTTAAATATTTCAAGCAGCCATTAAGTTGTTTACACAATTTTGCCTTAATGAACCGTGACTAAAAGAACTTTAATTTTTAATAAATAAAAACATTTTGTTAATTGCAAAACAGTTTAATGAAATTTCTAATAGAGCTGGCCTATTTCCTGAAAATTTTTTAAAACTTTCGTTTTGTAATGTTCCATAATTCTAAGTCTAGTCTAGAGAAGTTAGAGTATAAAATATACATTGATTGATTGCATTGTGAAACATTTGGTTCCTTGAATCGTACTCTTCTATGTCCACTGATGTTGTAGCTACAAGGAAAAAATCTATGGTAATAATAATAAGTGGTTTAATCGATACAGAATTCATACTGTAACGTTAAGAAGAAAACTTCGAAAATATTTCTATATATTTTTTTACCTAGGAAACATATAATACATGCAGTGAGACATCTAAGCCGTATCATAACATCAGAGACAGACCCAGAATAAATTTACTCTTGAGTGTTTTCGATGTGTTAAAGACTGAATGACAAAATCAATATTTTTATAAATTAAAAAAAAAAAAATATTTTACCATTCTATTTTGTCTCACCAATGATTATTATATTCTTTTTTTATTTTCTTTTGTTTTCTTCTCTTTGCTTTTCTTCTCCTTTCTTTTCTTTTTTTTCGTTTTATTTTCTTTGCTTTCCTTCTCCATTCTTTTCTTTTCTTTTATTTTCTTTTTTTTCGTTGCTTTTCTTCTCTTCTCCTTTCTTCTCTTTCCTTTTTCTCTTCTTTTCTTTTCTTTTCTTTTCTTTTCTATTAATTACTGTACTCTTATTTTCTTTTTTAATTTTTTTCTTTGCTTTTATTTTATTTTCTTTGCTTTTCTTTTTTTCTTTGCTATTCAATTCTCATTCCTTTCCTTACCTGTCCTTTTCTTTTTTTTTCTTAGCTTTTCTTTTCTTTGATTTACTTTTCTATTCTATTCTTTTATTTTCGTTTCTTTTATTTTATTTTGTTTTCTTTTGTTTATCTTTCTTTCTTTTCTTCTTTTATTTTCTTTACTCTTTTTTTTTCTTTTCTTTTATTTACTCTTCTTTTCTTTTATTTGCTTTGCTTCTCTGTTCTTTTACTTACAATGCTTTTTAAAATATCTAACATAATTAAAGAGTTGTTCACATATATTAATAACAAGATTCTGTGCTATAAAGATAACTCTGTCAGAATTTTAAAATTCGCTAGAAAAACCGTCATTATATTTGTCTTGTTTTGTTTTCAAAATGTCTGTAATTTATTTTCTTTTACAAAATATCTGTAAGATGAAACTGTTTTAGATTCAAAAATAACATTTTTATATGTATGTATGTTTGTATGTATGTATGTATGTACATATTAATGAATGAATATATGTATAATTAAAAATATTATAAACAAAAAAAGAAAATATAATGGCATTGTTCAAATGTCATGCGGTCTTATGGGTTTTTTTTACAACTGGTTACACACACAATCATTAAGAAATACTTTAATTTATGTGGTTAAATTTATTACATAGCATAATGTATATACAACAGAGATGTAAAATGACATGTGAATTGTATTCATCTAAAATTGTATTCATTAAAATGAATTTAAATATTCCCATTTGCATTTATATAAAATAAGTTTATTTTATAATTTTAGAATTTAAATTCTATGAAAAATTAGTACTTATTATAAAAATCAGTTGTTGTATCATTTCAAAATCTTAAGTTTCCATTCCTGTAAAACATTTGTCTATTTTTTCTATACAATTATACAGTAGTGAATTTTAGTGTATTTGTGTATATGAAGATCATGTTTAATGGTTGCAAATATTAATTCATGTTTGTGGTAATCAAATATGACAAACAAATAACAACATGTACTTTGTATGTAAAAGTATTTATATAGAATTGTTTAATCATGCCTTAAGGATAATGTGTGTACTATCATACATGTTTGTCGCTATATCCTTTCTATATCCTTTGTAATTTCATTTTTGTCAAATTAAACAAAACTAATTACAAATTGTATGTGGTCAGCTGAGGCTAGAAAAATTTAATTACACTAAGCATCTTTAAAAATTCAAACAATATTTTTATAATGTAAGTTTTTGTTTTTTTTTCTTAACAAACACTAACTGCAAAGCCTTTTGGCTTGTCTGCAGAAAACAACCACAGTCTTTGGCGGGAATGGAATTCGCAACTCTTTGACTGATAGTCCAGCAAATTATAGTCCAGTCCAGGGGGTCTTCCGAAGTAAGCAAAATCTGAGGCAGAAATGTTTTCTGTAATACGTCTTATTATAGTTTATTTGAACTTTTTTATAATTATTAATATTTTAGTAATTATTCAAGCTTAAGATATTTTTTTAAAAAATTCTAAATTTTTATTTTCAATATTTCAATTTAAAATTTAAATTTAAAAAAATTCTTCCTGAAGAAGCTTTTAAAAAAAGACCTTAAGCTTGAACAATTAATAAAATATTTTTGGTAATTTTAATACAAAAATTTAAATAATTGCTACTACGGTTGCTTATTTTTTAGTTAGTTAGATATTAGAATAAAAAGAATATTAATGATAATCCCTTGTTATATACTACTTAACAAAGTCATAGTAATCACAATTTATCTGCCAGCTAAAACATATATTTTTGCAATCTGTCGAAATAATTTACGAGTGCTTTTCCATTCATAATGTGAATGTATTATTACGTTTATAAAATGAAAATTTTAAATTAAAATTTATAATTTATAACTGTGAAATATATGGACACCTAACGCTCAAATTACATGATTTCATTTAATCAAGATTTTTTATTGTTATTCGAATGATATGGCATTATCTCGGTTTAGACGATTTTTTATTATTTGAAAAAAAAAAAACAAGTCAGAGTTTATATATACCCATACATCGGTAGTGTGTGGTAAAAATTTACGTTGGTTAATGTGTTTTTCGGAAATCGAAGCTTACATTAATAAAGGTTGATTTTTTAAGAACTTTCTTTTTGGAAATGTAGTTTTTGCCGGCTCAGCTGTTTTGGTGTAACACATTGCAGTTGAACATGTTTAGTTTGGTCTATAATTTAACCAAGAATCGACATAAAAACGAACAATGCAGATTATTGAAATTTATGCTCGGTTAAGAAAGTGTATTGAGAAGTTTATACCAGAAAATTGTGTTCAACGATGAAGCACATTTCTGGTTGAATGGATACGTAAGGAAGAAAAATTGTCGTATATAATGTGAATAATAGTCAGAAGCCTTGCAAGAACTGCCAATACATGCCGACAAATACACTGTGTAGTGTAGATTATAGGCCGGTGGCATTATTGGACCATATTTTTTCAAAGACAACGAAGGCAGGAACGTTACTGTATAAGAGCTAAACTTGGCTGATACATATGTGGTCACATGCCATACAGCACGCAAAACAATGATCCAACTGAGAAGTGATTTCGGTGAACAGGTTATTTCACGTTTGGGGCCATTCAATTGGCTGCCTAGGTCTTGAGATTTAATGCCTTAAGAATATTTTTTGTGGAACTATGTTAAGGCTTATATCTATTAGGACAAGCTTGCAACGGTTGACGCACTGGAAGCTAATAGTGAAGAATTTATTCGTGAAATACTAGTCGATGTGTTAGAGAGACTATGCCAAAGTTGGACCCAGCGTATAAACCATTTGAGGCGTAGCTGCGGCCAACATTTGTATGCAATCATCTTTAGACATTGAATTATATACATATATATATATATATATATCGACTCAAATAAAGATTTCATACATTCCTCGAAATTTTATATATATTTTTTTTTTTAAATAAAATCCGAAATTTCTTATAAATCTCTCTTCATATGTGGATTAGTTCAACTGGATAATGATGCTTATAAGTGATTTTTCATCATTTTTAAATATGGGCCGATTATCATAAAATTCAATGCAGTGATTTACTTGTATATGTGAATTGTTTTTGTAGAATTTTTACTTGATAAGAGATTTGTGCGTATGTAGGTAATTTTAATTGGACTTTATATGAAGGCTTTGGTCAGATGTAGACTAATGCACACCAAATGTGGTTTTATGATTTCCGTATGCATGGAACTTATTTTTGCCAAAGTTTTTATGAACTCCGCTTTCTACAGGTATTTATGTAATATAGAACCATTTCAACAGGACTTGTTTGTTCTTTTATAATAAAAATAAACAGGGGTGTCATAGAAACCAATATTGTCAGAATTGGTTTTAAAACCGACAAGAAAAAATGCTTTGGTGTCATTGGGCACTGCTGCACGTTCAATAAATATCGTGATACTAGAAATATCTGGATATTTATTGAACGTGTAGCAGTGCCCTATGACACCAAAGCATTTTTTCTTGACGGTTTTAAAACCAATTCTGACAATATTGGTTTCTATGACACCCCTGAAAGTGTGCAAAATTTCATGATATAATCTGCATTAAATTTAAAAAAAAATTGCAAAAAATATTTGAGAAATATCGAGGTAGTCTGAAACTTTAGTCTACAACTCGCATCTTACTGGACCGATGTTACCTATTTTCACTACCAAACATATTGGTGAAACAAAGAATCTTTAACAAATCATTTATTCACTTTAAGCGATTTTCTATTTTATCAAATTCATCTAACTTGTAAATCGTGGGATAGGTGCATATATTTTAGGCGTGTTTCAATTTGATGATTTATTAAACTGTCGATTTTAAAATTGAAAATTGTAATTCAAATTTATATAAATTACAATAATAGTAAGTAGTTGCTATTAATGTATTTAAATGTGTGTAAAACTATGTTTGGGCTATTGGATACAATTAGCTTAGGGTTTAGATAAATTTCCCGAGTATATTGAAGAATTCCTGTAATTTAACAGTAATTGCACTAAAATATATATGCAAATAATTAAAGTCAAACTAATAGCTGCGGTGAGTCGCAATCGCAAACTTATACTTAAAATTATACTAGAGAATTACAGAATTATTGTTGTGTAACAACTTTTCGTCAATAAATTTCAAAAGAATAAAACCAAAATAG
Source organism: Bellardia pandia (assembly GCA_916048285.2). NCBI lineage: Eukaryota > Metazoa > Arthropoda > Insecta > Diptera > Calliphoridae > Bellardia > Bellardia pandia. The sequence continues at coordinate 25,332,037 of OU696530.1, read as the reverse complement.
AACTAGTAATTTGAAATTAAAAACCCTATTCAGCATAAAATACATATTTGCTTATCATAAACATAAATACACAAAATATATATTCATGTGTATTTAAACATGGAAACCCCAACAAACGCATTCATATATTTACTTACATACATCCATAGAAAATTTATAATAAAAACCAATATCACACACGCAAATATCAACGACACACACATTCATTCATTTGGCAAATGCTGCAATAAAACATTTAAATAATCAAAACCAAAACCACCCACACATAGAGGAGGGTGTTAAATGTGGATATAGTAAATTTGTATAGCTGTAGCTTCCAATACATTTATGTTGTGCAATTATAAATAAATATAAATATATATTTATGTAAGCATATACACAAATGTATTTTATAGCATTGACAACAAATACATTAATTTTTACCAACAAAACATTTGTGTTTTATTTATGTTAATGTGCAGTAGCAACAGCAATAACAACAATAATAATAAAAAATTACACAAAATCCACAACCAATTCAAATAACGAATAGTAGGGGTAATCACTAATGGTTTTTAATCCCATGAAAATATATTATTTTGAAATCGAATATTCATACGTCAACTCAGCGAGAGAGTTGTTAAGAGAAGCTGGTTTACCGTCGCCTTGTTTTAATGGATGCTTACACTGACGAAGAAAATTATTGCAATATTTGTTAATGTTTTCAAGCATTCGGTAAGTTATAGCCCCGAAGATAACTGGATTAATCATGGCTCCCTTGCACTATTTAGAATAAGGTTTATCAAATTTAATTATTCAGTTAAATATCTTGACAATCATGAATTGAAACAGTTTTTCAGAAATTATTATTATTAACGTTATAATATAATGCACCGATCAACATAAAATTTTGTAGCATGACACTCTTCTTAATTTAAAATTATTTACATATATAAAATTTTATCTCGATACACTATAAAAATTTTTTTGTCATGATTTTCAAAAAAGGAATGCGATCAATTACTTAATATAAATCGTTCGTTATAGCATTAAGATGATATGCAAATGTTTGGGTGTGATTTAGTTTTACATACAAATTATTTGTGTAAAAATTTCTTTGAATTTATGTTTAATCAAACATTTATAAAAGATAAAGTCCTATTTCGGTAGGATGTTTATATGGGAGCAAGGTAAAATAATGGAACAATTTCAACCAATTTCAGTAACAATCGTTCTTAAAAATAATCATGCAATAAATTTTTGTTTAGGTTCACAGCTAGCCAGACAGTAAGCCAGACGGACATCGTAAGATCTATTCAGAAAGTGATTCTGACTAATAAAGGGTGTCCCAACTAGAACGCAATGGTGTCAATGGTGTTCGGTATCGTAAAATGCTAACCAGTTTTTTGTTGCCTAGAATTGAAGAAATGAATGTGAGACAATGTATCAGTCATTTCCTGGTCGTGTTATCTCGCGTTTTGGAGACCAGAATTGGTCGCCTAGATCGTGCGATTTAACACCTTTAGATTTTTTTCTTTGGGGTTTTTTGAAGGCGATGGTTTACGCGAATAAGCCGACGACGACTCAAGCCTTAAAAGAGGAAATTGGATGCTGCATTATTGAAATACCGCAGCATTTATGGAAAAAGGTCATTGAAAATTTTCATTAAAAGATCGCGTGTGTGCCAGCAAAGCCACGGCGGCCATCTGCACGATATCTTGTTCGATACATAACCTCATTCTGTCTACTTTACGATATAATAAATATTCATGATTTATTTGTTAAATACTTTTGTTTTATTTAAAATTTAAAAATTGCGTTTTAGTTGGGACATCCCTTTATATTTCAGCGTTACAAATATCAGCACAAACCTAATACTACCTTACCATTGTGGTAGTATAAAGCATAAAAATAACTTGACAAACTAAAAATGTACGAATGATATCTCATTTTTAAAACTGAGTTCAAAATGGTCTTTCTTAGTTGAACGGAAGTTTTCATTTTAAATAGAAGAGAATATAGAGAGGGAGATTTATTTTCCGTCGAGATCTAGATAATTAAACATTATTTATTGCATTGCTAAAATCATTCAAGAATCGTTTATATTTTTCAATAAATAGTTGCAAGAAAATAAAAAAAATTCTTCAACTGCAGTGATGTTCAAAAATAAAAATGAAGTTGTATTGGTGAGAGATTTTGCCCAGCAAACACAATGTCAAATGCTTAAAATAAGAAAAAAGACAGAGTTTTTGACAGATTTATACAACTTGTTAAATGAATGTAATTTAAATTTTTAGAAAAAGAAAAAATATCAGAAACCGTAAATAACAATTACCCATATCAATAATTTTAAAAAAGTTATTTTGAGAAAAAACAAAAATAAGTCCATCTAAAACAGTTTTTTTTTCGTGTTAAATTTTTATTGAATCGCTTGTCTTTACTATGCTTCGTCCAGCAAGAAGCAACAACAATCCTTAACAGCGTTGTCAACTTTGTGCGTTTCGCACCATTTTTGCTGCTTTTTGAAATTTTTGGTGTGAAAAATTCTTTAGTTGGTTCGCGGTGCGTTTTTTAATTTTTGGTGGCACCAAAGCAAATTCAACACAACTTTTTGTTTCAGTGTGAGAAAAAATCTTTCTACAATAAAATACACATGCTTGAGTACCATTTCATTCAACACTGCAAAATTTTTTTTGTGTATTTCGGTGCGTTTTTTAATTTTTTCGAAAATGTGATGCAATCTTTATTTTTACTAATTTTTAATTGCAGTTTTTTAATATTTCATAACTCATACTATACGATGAAAAATGTATTTTAAATAAAATCAAATTCTTCAAAAATCTTGGTTTGAAAATCAAATTAACATTTTAAACATGTAAATAAAAATTCTTGTATAACCTGATGGTTTGGTCTACTGAGCTGTAGTCGAACAACCAGGGTTAGAGTACCAGTGGAATCCTAACAAATTTTATTGGAAACAAATCAAATAGAAAACAAAAATGTATAAAAAAAGTACCAAATATGTACTGAAATTTGCTTTTTTACCAATTAGTACTTTAGTTCCAAATATCATATTGTGAGTTAAATTTTGAGTGGTTAAATGCTTATTTTATCTTTATTAGCTCATTTATTAAAAAAACGCTTTTACTATTACATATTACTTTTACTAATAACACGGTGCGACAGTCCAAAAAACCTTGGACCCGATATTATTTTTCTTGTCGAGTAAAAGAAGACTCCAATAGTGAAATATGCCGGACACCTCCAAAATCCGGTTTTACGGTCTGGGTCATTGTCATTATCACTTAAGGGCACTCAGGCCGTCCTTTTATCGCTGCCTTCAAAAAATTTGCGTCTCACTCTTGCATTGGTTAATGCATGGCGTCATCTAACTGTACCGCGTTACGGCTTTTCGAAGTTGTGCATTAGTCACATTTTTGTAATACAAGATTTAAGCGTTTCAGCTTTCTATATGAAGGTATAGTTGACTTGGGACCAGACCTGGGGGGTCTCAATTACATTTTGTATTTAATTACACCTATAATTACACAATTACATGTAATTGTAATTGAAAAAATTCAATTACAATTACATTTTTTTTGTAATTGAAAAAATTCAATTACAATTACATTTTTTTTGTAATTGAAAAAGAAGTAAAAATCAATTACAATTACATGTAATTGTAATTGAAGATTTCTTAAATTACAATTACATGTAATTGTAATTGAAGATTTCTTAAATTACAATTACATGTAATTGTAATTGGAAAAAAAATCCAATTACAATTACATTTAATTGGAAAAAAAAAATTTTCATTAAGTAATTTAAAAAAAACAAGTAATCATTACTTTTTTAAGTATTTATTGTCAAAAAAGTATTTAATTACAAAACTTATCAATTACATATTATAAAAAAATCATCATTCTACCGAACTTTGTACAATACATTTTAATAAATTCATAATTATTCTATAATTTTTTTTATACATCCAACAATTTTTTTTCATATAATTTAGAAAATCGTTTTAAGAATTTTAAGTATTATTTTATGGTTTTAAAAATGTAATTGAATTTTGTTCAATTACAAGTAATTATTTGTTGATTAATTACAATTACAATTACTTGTAATTAGTAATTGAACATTTTCAATTACAATTACATTTTATTGTAATTGAGTTAAGTCCTTACTTTCAATTACAATTACTTGTAATTGTAATTTAGACTACCATAATTACAAATTACATGCAATTGTAATTGTAATTGAAATGTAATTGAGATCCCCCAGGTCTGCTTGGGACTTACTTAAATCGATCGTGGAAAAACCTGGCAATTTAAGAGATTAATTCTCCAGCAACCGAGTTTATATTAAAAAAAATTCTTCGTTATTGTGCTTAATACGATGAATTAATACAGCGAATTCTCAAAGTTGGACGTTCGTTCATTCAAAATTCATGTTCCTAGGAGTAATAGCTTTCCACACATACTTATGTACATACACATCATATACATACATGTGATCAGATTTACGCACATTATTGTTGTTCTCACATTTTCTTGTTTTTCTGTAAAAAATACGGAATTAAAACGTTTGAAAAGTTAAGCAGGTTTAATTCCATCTATATGAAGTGCGAAATTGAAAAGGTGTATTTTTAAGTGGTTGCATGATCCCCCTTAATGTTTATACACAAGAATGTGCATATTTACTATTAAATATTTAATTATTATAATTTTATTTCATTCACAAGCACACATGTTTACTTCGTAACATGTGTGTGTCGAATTTCCAATTTTAGAATACAAATTATTGATCCAATTAAGGATATGTATAAGTTTTCCTATTTACATAAACTAGCATGCATATTAGAGTGGTAAAAAATAATTGAAAAAAGCAGAGTTAAAATAAGAGATACTCGTATGGTCAAAATAAAAAATAAGTACATATCCGTTTCGATAGTATCTAGAAATTTTGCACTTATGGTTTTTAATTAAATATGGCAACTTTAGGCTGAATGTAAGGATGTCTGATGGCAGCACAAAAAAATTGTTGCAAAAGTCCTGTTACCTTTTATTTTCGTGTTTTTTTTTTTATTGTTAAAGTGCGTATTTTAGATGGTTAAAAAATAACTACATATTTAATTTACTTCTACTTTAAGCTTTTTTTGTCTTGTAAAAAATAATTAAGACGAATAAAATTTGAATTTATAGATGGGTCGAGGTAAACACTGTACGCCGTAGGAGTGAAGACTTGTGTTTAAACTAAGAAACAAAAGAGAATCTTTGCGATTAATGGCCAAATACTTCGATTTCTTTTTTTATTCAAAACGTTTTAAAACCAGAAAAAAGTTCAGAAAGACGTGGGGAGCCAAAAAAAAAACCCATCCAAGAACGAATAACAGGATTGTAGCACTTGCTTTTGCAAATTTTGGCCGACATTAGGAGTGTTGTATCTGCAAGAACTGTTCGGAGACGACTATAATGTGCTAACCTATCTGGGCGAATAGCCAGAAAAGTGCCTTTGCTTAGGAAAAAAATTCAAGGCAAGACTGGACTTCGCAATAAGACATTTAAGTTTGTCCCAACCATCATCTGAGAAGAAGTGGCGTAATATTCTTTTTAGCTATGAAACCAATATAAACATATTCGGTAATGACAACGGCCGTAACGTGCTCCGCGATAAAGAATTTCATGTTCGGTCCACTATAAAGACCTTCAAGCATGGCGGTGGTAACATCATGGTATGTACTTATTATTTTGTGTACTTATTATTTTCGCTATATACGTATGTATGTATGCACATTTATGTTATACATTATATATTTTAATTTCTTATTTATCTATCTAACCAAGTTTCATAAAAAAAAAACAAATTTTTAATATTTCACCTTTTCATATTATTTGATAACAATTCTTGTCTTATTATCCTGTTTCTAACATTTCAAATAACATTGTGCTGAAAATAAAATTGTATTTTTTTTTTCTTATTTACATTTCAATGTCCAACTTTTCTTTCGTTTTAATGTTTAATTTATAACTTTTTTATTAAAGTAATTTTAATTTAAGTTGTCGTGTGTTTTTCAGGAGTTTCATAAATTTTACTGGAAAATACTTTTGTGAAATGTTTAACAATGCAAATGTTTTTGAGGAATACTGAAGTCACTGCAACATTTCGACACAAGAAAGATCTAAGTTGTGTAAATGGAAACAGGAAGAAATAAATCAAACTAGAAAGTATTGTCGGTCAAGTCCGACCATATAATAACCCACAAAGGCATATGAGCAAAAAACAGTTTCTATAAATTTATTTTTTTGAAGTGAGCTTTAAAATTTAGAGCTATGAAAATTAGGATCTATGATTTTTGTGTATAAGAAACTTATTTATGTAGAATTTCATTTAGATATCAACATTTGTAAGTCATTTTTGTCTGTTAAAGTGATTTTCGGAAGTGTTTCTTATTTGGGAGCTATGATGAATTATGGACCCATAGTAATACAATTAAGTGACATGATTGCTTTATATTAGACTTAATTGTGTTGAATTTTTTAATATATTTAGTTATGAACAATTTTCTGATATTTATATGGTCATTAAAGTGGTATGGGAACTATGATCAATTATAGACAGATGCGCACACAATTTTTAGTTAAAATTTCTTGGTACAAAATACTTATTTGAGTAAATATTTATTTAAATTAGACATTTATGATCGATTAAGATTTCGATTTCATCCTATTTTAATACCTCTTTGGTCCGAAAATCGAAATATCTTTAAAATTTCTACCTGTACTATGTACCCACGGTTGACATGGACAATCAGACGGACGGACATGGTTAAAGCTCAAAAAGTGATTCTGAGACGATAAGTAGACTTTAAGTTAGTGTTAAACTAATATTTTTAGGCGTTATAAACAACAGAACAAATCCCATATACCCTCTCCACAATGCGGTGTTGGGTATAATTAAAGAAAATGAAACTAATTTATCACCTACCGAGTAAAGTTTTAGTTGTAATAAAAGAGAGAATAAAAGAGAGATTGGAGATTGCTTGAAATACAAACTGAAAATAAAAAATACTAAAAAAACTTAAGTCAAAGAACTTGTCTACAATATTAACATACCGAAAAACTTGTTAAATGAAATGAATATGTTTAAAGATTTTTTTTGTATTTCTATGACAAAAACATGAAATTATTTTTATTTACTTATTGAAACATATACAATTTCATATTTGTTTATGAATTATCATATACATACACAAATCTTTGGAATATAAATATAGTTTTTGTAATTTTTTTTTAAATAATTCCAGGCAAGTGGTATTACAACTTTGATTAAGTTATGTATTAAGAAGGAAAATATATGCGTTATCGTTTAGCTTACATAATATAGTGTGATATATTTTTTTTTTAATAAACACAAACGGCGAAGCTTTTGGCTTATCTGCAGAAAACACCCAGAGTCTTTGACGGGAATCGAACCCAGAACCCTTTGGCTGATAGTTCGGCACTCTAGCGTCTAGTCTATTGGGACACTCTTTCTCAGATACATTCACAAACAATATTTTGTTATTCATAGAATTAAATTCTAACACTTTTTATACCCAGTACCAAAAAGATGTGGGATTAAGTTTGTCATTTCGTTTGTAACACATTAAAATATCGATTGTAGAAATATTATGGGTCCTTATAAGATTCTAAGACGATCTAACCATGTCCGTCTGTCCATGTGTTGAAAGCATGACATTTATTGTTTCACCAAAATGTTTGGTATTCAAGTTCCGAGTTATAGATCAAAGTTTTAGACAATCTCGATATTTTTCAGATATTTTTTGCTACTTTCTGCGAATATAATGCAGATAATATAATTTTTATTACTTTATTTTTTATTACTTTTTTATTATATAAGAACATGTCCTTTTGATAATGGTAAGAATCGATCTACGACCTCTAATATCCACCATAAAAATGCCTTCCCGTAATATTGTGGCTTTATAGTACACAAATATCTATGGGAAAGCAATATACATACAAAATTCAGCAAAAATAAGTTTCGTTCAATGAGAAAAATCAAAACGACTTTTTATTTGCCTTGGTCCATATTTTAATATAGCCTCATACAGAGTCCACTTCAGCAAATCACTAAATGCGCATAAATAAATGATTATTATTAAACTAATATCTATCAATTCAGCATAAATAAGCCACATATACATATAAATCGTCGTATTAAATTTCATGATAATCGGTTCATATTTTATAGCCCCCATATAAAGTCCACTTACGTAAAATCACTTAAATGCCAATAAGTCTTTTATAAACATCCCAAGTTAAAATTCAACAAATCATTTACATACTTATGCATATAAATTGTCATAGATAATTTTATGCTGAACGGTTAATAATAGGTCAAAACTCTATTGGCTTTTGTGAAAATTAGTCCATAATTGGCCATACAACGTCCATTTCCAAAAATTACCACTGATTATATAGAGAAGACAATTTTGACGTTTCAAAAAGCCAAAAACTGTTTTCTAGGGCTTTTTTCTATCTAATATATTATGTGTGTAAGTAAATAGTTTCACGACGCAAAATTATAAACAAGGGGCAGTTCTGAAAGAAAGAGATAAATACAAAATGCGTTTACCTGTAGGCTTGTGACACCTCCGTATACTTTGTGGAATAACTGGAATATGCATACAATTTTTGTAAAATAAACTTTATACAGTCAAACCTCGATATAACGACCCTCACTATAACGAATTTCTCGATTTAACGAATTTTTTGAAATCCCCTACAACGCTCCATAAGATTTAATACAAAATAAACCTCTCTATTACGAATACATTTGTCAATAGCCTCGCTATAATGAATTTTCATTCACTGCAGACTAACGAAATACAAGGTGGCGCAAAAGTAATCCTCCTATCAGAAAATGCTATAAATTTTGCGAGGCCCCTAATGTCAGTTCTGTCAGCAATATTCCGCGTTCTGGAGCAGTGTAGCGTAACATTGTTTATGAACGTGTATTTCGCATGTGTTTACTACACAAAACATAACTGACATTAGATTAACGAATTTTGTCAACTTGCAATCTTTCCATCAATTAATCCAAATTACATGAAACAGTTACACACAAAATTATTGTGTTTGCAACGACAACGTCTCCAGCAAACCTACATTCATAGTTGACAGCAGCATACATTAGACTAACGGCTGAAATATTCGAAGAAAAATTTTTGTTGCAAATAGCTTGTACGCTTGTTGCAGCAGTTGTTTTGATTTATTAGCGGAAGTCGTTCCCTATAATATGCAGATGATGATTAATAAAGAAAATTTTTTATTACCTCGTTATAACGAATAGAAGTGAAACTTCACCTCGATATAACGAACCTCATTGTAACGAATTATTCGATATAACGTTTTTTTTTCTAATCCCCTTAAGATTCGTTATACCAAGGTTGAACTGTATAAATATAAATTATGGTACAATATTTTATGACAATGGCCCCATACTAACTAGTTGGTAGCATTAATTTCAGGGATGGGCAAAATAAAATACCTAACCAGTATCGATACAAAATATGACAAAAATTAGTTTCATGAATTCATAGGTATTATGTGAATGTACATATTTTTGAAAACATTTTAAATTTATTTGTATTAAGCATGCAGATCATAAAAGATAAAAACATTTTTTTATTGTAAAACATAATTATTAATGTTAAGGAATAAAAATGTATTTAAAAAAATTTTAATTTGAGAAGAAATTAATATACGGGTTATGACGTTCTTTAAAAGTTTTAGGATTTATTAGCAATAAGTATATTCTCACATGAACTGCCGTAAAACCACGTTAAATAATATTTAACAAATTAAACAAATAAACAAAATGCTGTAAAAAAGTGTACATTTTTTAACAAATGGTCAGCTAACATTTCCACTTGCTTATTTGTTACAATGCGCTATTATTATTTCTTAAGTTGGAGAGAACTTCGTGAATTTTATGTAACATTTTTTACTCTGTAGGTTTTGTATGGAGGACAAGAGCTATTAATTATGGCAACTTCTACTTGGTTGTTGTAGTTTTTATTGGAGTTTTGGGTTGGATTTTACCTGAAAATTAAAACACTGTTAATTATAGCTTAGGGCAGAAACTGAAACTAAAATGCGGGATATATTTTGTTAATGACGTTACAGATTTTGATTTTCCATTGGATCTGTAGAAACTCTGTCCTTAACATAATCCCCTTAAAACGTGTCAACTGTAGTTGAGTCACATGATCTTTACGGCCTGAATTTAGTGAAATTATGGTATCGGGAAACTTGGTTTGCAATAAATTCATTGTTTCGGTCGAATTTTCGAAAAAATAGAGCAATCATGACTCCAGGCCTTATATAGATATTTAGAATCCCAAATGAAACAATTTAGCTTGTTCACGTATCCACGTAAAAATGAGCTGTAAATTATTTTTCCAAACAAAAAAAAAAAAAAAAAAAAAAAAACAAATGTTTTTTACTTGAAGGAATTCAGCGAATCTATTGTTAGGTGAATGGTCTGTCAGCCTTGTATGCCCCAATTGCAACTTGTATGCAAAATTTGTCTTGTGGGCATTGTGCATAACCTCAATTGTCGAGAAATCTACAAATTTGGATCTTGTTCAACATTGCCGATCACGGATGAGATATTTTCACTTCAGCGATCTGTTCGAACACTTATTAATATTGGCTTAATATGTAGCGAGCCAGACGATTCAAATTTGTTGAAAAAATTCATAATTTTGGTCTCAGAAGCACGATTATGTTAACCGAAAATGTCATAAATATTATTAAATTTTTAGCATTTTTTATATATAATATTTTTTTATAATATACGAGCCATAGTGTAGCTATTCAAGGTGAGTACAGTAGCACAGCTGACTGACTTTGTATACAATTTACTTATGGCAAAAGTAATACTTTTCAATTGTTTTTATAGTAGTACACTATTATTAGTCAACTGCTGCTTTTTGTTTAGAAGGAAGGAAATTTTTAACTCATATTTGAACCAATAAAGAATATTACCAATTTATTACAAAGTTAAGACTATCATAAAATCCGCTATTTACGAGTTATCAACATATCAGCTATGTTTTTGTAGCATTTTAGTTTATTGTTAAATGTTTATTGTTCCTATAACATCAGAATATTTAATAAACTATATTTTTGAAAATCCAAACCATTTAAGTTTGCATGATTCCACCAATAATATTATGCGCATTATATTTCCTGATCTAGAGATCATTTTTTATGCAGATGGTATTTTGATATAAGTTGCTTGTAGCCTGTTACAGTACTTACGATTACGTTTTAATATCTTGAATATTTCCTCACCAATGGTGACGAAAGTAACGTAGCCAAATTTAACTCTAAGTTATCATCTCGTAGGATTATCTTGAAAGAGTTATACAGAAAAAAATTTTGTAGTACTTAAGCCCAATAAAACAGTGCGTATTTAAGTGTAGTTTTAGTTAATTTTCATAAAAACTTAAGTTGCATTTAAATACAGATTCATTTTTTCAGTCATACTTAATTGCTGTTATGATTTTGTGGTAAAAATATGGTAGCACTTTGAAATGTCAACAAAATTATCGATATATTTCAGAAAACAGCTGATTTTTTTAATAAAATTTGCCAACAATTTTGTGTTTCGGTTTTTGTGTTCACTTGTTGTATTGTTTTGTGTGTTTTATTGTTTTGTGTGTTTTATATATTAAATTTGGTGGCATAAATATGGATAAAAGAAGTCCCAACTTTTGACTTCTTGTTGGACGCTGTTAAAAAATACAGCAGCATGATTGAAAAGAAAAAAAAAAACAAAAACAAATGTCAAAACCATATGTTCAATGTTTAAAACTTAAGTTGCACTTAAATGAACATCGTTGGCCATTTAAGTAGCATTTAAGTTTTCAGTGAAAAACAAAATTTTGTACTTAAATGCACTTTAAAAATAAATGGCACTTAAATACGCACTGTTTTATTGGGCCTTAGTCCAAAAACCGCAAATTCTTACTCAAAATTATGTTTCGGCAACAAATTTTCATGTTCAATTCATACAGTTTTTATATAGACATACATATGTTATATTTTCTAATTAATAATTTTTTTATTCGTATGAAAACCAGATTTTTTATGCTTTTCCATTTTTTGATTTAGCAAAAGATAGCATTAATTGGACACTGGGACACATGGGACACTTTGACGTAAAAAAATGTGATTTAAACAAAACACTTTATTTTTGAAAGGAGAGCGTCAGCGTGGCGGAATCTGGAGATTGTATGTAGCTTACAATGATCGTTTAGACCTTTGCACTACTAAATACATATGTATTCCAAAATTACCAAAAAAAATTTTAAAAATGTGTAAAATTTTTGGTCTTAATTCATATCAGGATTTATCAGAGATCGAAGAATGGAATGGGTGACATTGAATAAATTCTATATAGATACTCTCTACTATATTAGCAATTCTTAACATAACTCACTAGTAATGTTGTATTTTGTAAATTGTATGATACAGCTATTTGATTGTGAACACAATTTTAAGCAAAGCCGTATGTTTATCTTGTCAAATCTTCAAAATGCCAACAGGAGAATATTTTGAAAACAAATATACAAATATATAAAATATGCATATTTTCCAAAATTAAAACATACCGTATTATTTTCAGCAATATCCATTATTAAAAGGCTTTGTTTATTAATTGTATTTTCTTCTTTAAAATTTGTTTGTTTTTTTAACTGAAATGAGTAACTTTTATGTTCAGATACATATTTTTGCTTTTGACAACACTTAAACTTTTATACAACATTTGAAAAACATATGTAAAAATATTGTAGGTGTTGTACAAAATATATGTATATATATATATATATAGGAATTACCAACAACATTTGTACAACTATTGTGAATTGAGACGACATACAACTCCTACGACACTACAACATCACTTGTGAATTGAACAAATATATTATTTTGCAGATGGAAAAAATATTTCTCATTCGTATTCATTTGCGTCTTTTCTAGTAAAATTCGAGTCTCAGAAAAATATCAGGCGAATAGAGTCGGGTATTGCTTAGAAAATTCTTTACATATATTGGGTCATAACCATAGTCACAAAAAAGTGTACTTCAATAGTTAAAAGTACACTTTACTTTAACTATAGACACGTAAAAGTATACTTTAACCGCTAAAACATACTTTTAAATTAAAACCAGCTGAAGTTGTTTTTAAATAATTTAACATCACTTTAAAATCAACCAGCTGTTAATGCAAAGAACATAAACTGGATGTGTACAAAAATATAATATAATTTCACGATCATAGCCTGCGGAAGCCATAACAGCCCGGATTGTTTTTCATGTGTTATTTTTTTTTAGAAGAATTGTGGAAGTGTCGTTGCCTTTGTGTTCGACAATATCCAAGTGCAATCTTATACACTCCCGCAAATATTCTCTTTCTGCAGTAGCCCAACTCGCCTCTCTTTCTCTTTGTTTTTTTGTTCCTGTAGAGAGTTATTAAAAAATCAACGCCAAAATAGCCTCATTATGATATTAAGCTTACTTTCTCCATTTGTCCACCGCAAACACTTTTCTTAAAATTTTCCGCTAAATTTTATTATTTTGCCGATTTCTGTTTTTTTTTCAATTTTCAATGACAGAAATAATTTTCTACATAAATTTTGACTATAGTTACAAAATAATTAATAGTAGGTTTTAAGTTTAAAGTTGTTTTGGCCCATTGTCTTGAAGTATTTTGAAGGCATAAAGGAGGCAGTGAATGTACTATTCGGAAAAGGAAATTAAAATATATACGTCTGGGTTCTATATTGGTAAAATGAAGTGGAAGTGAAAATTTCTTTAAGTTTTTGTTCTAATTTTAGTGAAAATGATTTGAAAAGTAAAATATAATTTCCAGTTTGGTTGATCGTATTATAAAAATTTAGACGTTTTCTAGAACGAAGTGAAATTGTCTATGTGGAATTGAAAACGATTTCAGTTTCACTTCGTAGTGGAATGTAGAAGCTAGGCGATAATGTGACAAAGTAAACAAATCAATTCTAGAACAGCTGCGATATGCAAATAAATTGAAAAGAAAATAACAATAAAAATAATTCCTTTCAATAATTAATTAATTGAATCTTTCCGAGTTTCCTAAAATCTGAAATATTTAGACTTTATTCTTAAACTATTTATTTTTAATATCTTTCTTATTTAAACTCTTCCACTTAAAACATAATCTTATAAACCGATTCTGCTGGCACTCTTTCTGTATTGCACTTGCAAGTTAGAAGCCAAGCAGTTTTACCAGCCAAACTATAACAACAAGAAGAGAAATTACCCTACAGCATTTAATTTAAATAACTGCAGAAATTGCATCGAAAGCTATTTCACGCAAGATGTAACAAAAAGCCATATTAAGAAACTACTAGTGCAAGTTTGTAATAGTAGAGGTTCTGCAAATAGACATTTCGTATAGATATACCAACAAACAAAACTCAACAAATGTCAGCAAATTGTAATTATGGGTATTTATGGGATTTTAAATGTACTTTCAAATATCGCATGAAATCTTAAAACTTGGTAATTCTCATATAATATTTATATGTAAAATTTTTGAGAAATGATTTTATTTTAAATAATTCTCTATTTCGAAATCATTTGGGGAGTTGTTTGCTGGGAGTAAAACACGTATTTGCACTTAAAAATTCATATTTATATAAAAATCAACACATATCGATATCTAAAAAGGAAAAGTCTTAAGCAAAACTTATAAACGTTTAAACAAGTTTAGATCTAAGCAATTGGAATCGGTTTTAAGGGATACTTTTGACACTGAGAACGAATTTGCTGAGAATGAATTTGTTTGCAATTGTATGTGTTTTGCTATCAGCCTTTTGTGTTTAAGGTAACGATAAATGCATGCTGAAATATTTGGCATTCGTTGGTGGTGCTACTGGCTTATGTTACTTATAAGTATAGTCATACACACATATGTATATAGTTTCGCTTGTATCTTGTAGTTAGAAGTTTTTGTGAGTTAAAATTGCAATAAAGTAGATCACAGAAATTGTTTTTCATCAGAAGCAATTTCATTACTTAAAGTAAATTGGTTAAAATATTAAGTATTAAAACATTTTTGGGCACTGCAGTTTTTATTTCTGTAAATTGCGTAAATTTAAAATGCGCGCAAGCAATCAAGATTCATAGTGCTGATTTGAATTTAAATGTTTTTTTTTTGCTGGGATTAAAATGCATAACAAATTATGTATATATAGTTTAAACTAATTCTTACATATTGAAGTTTATAAAATATATGTATGTATCTTAATAAATGCCCATATTTATTCATTCACGAATGCATTTACCTTATAATAAGTTTGAAGCAACAATGTGAATACTGCAAGATCACTAGACTTGATTGACGGAAATTCCCGTAATAAAACACGATAAGTGGTTCCGGTTACAAATGCTTATGTGCGCCATCTATTGTTTTATTTAAATACTAACTTATTAGTTAGGACAACAACCATCTCAAATGATTCAATAGATCTTGTCGGGAAATTTTAAAAATATGTGTATGTACATTGCACACATAACAAACAAGAATCGACGGTGCCGTATCTTGTATACCCACCACCTACATATAAATATATCTGTAGTGTGAGACAAATTTGTGTATTTATAGCGATGTTTATGCGAGATATATAATTTTTTATCGGATCCTTTATATGGCATCTGTTGCATTACATCAGAAGGACGTATGTTTTGGAATCTTATAAGGATCCAGAATATATAAACTGTTTCGTTCTATGACCAATAATTTTATGTGTTACAAACGGAGTGATAAACTAGAATTACCCCCATCTTCTAGGAGAATTTAAAAACTAAAACGTTTAAAAATGGATGGATAAATATTTATCAACAACATTAAATTGTTAGAATTTTCAATTATTTTGAAAGAAAACTATGACACGCGAATGATCTGAAAAATATACGCAATGTTTTTAATAAGTATCTTGAAATGTTCTCAATATATAATAATATTCAGAACGTTATTTGGAAAAGTAAAATATCTGCACTTTTATAGTTTGAAATAGAATTTTTGCATATTGTTTTTAAAAATATTTTCATTTAAATTTTTTCCATGACTACGCTGTAGAAGATCCTTTCGCAAGGTTTAATTGTCGATCAATCTTTACTCGAAGAGCACGAAACACTAGCTAATAAAATAATATTTCATAATTTTCAAAATAATGTGCATGAAATTATCCTCCCGGAGCAGGGCTGTATTGGTAATAAATGACTGAAGTAAAATGTATAAGTATCTCCACTAAAATTGTGCAAAAATAAGATTTATATACAAAAATTTCAGTTACAAATTTTGGAACCCACTCATAATTCTGTGATTCGTATCATGACAAAATTTAAGCCTAATTAATTTCGTAAATACAGAAACTACAGCGTCAATTTTTGTCACGATCAATCTATAATTTGTCACAGCTCCTATATAACTATGATCCTCTTACCGAAAATATCTAAATTCTATTTAGATAAAATATATTTTGTTTATAAATCATTAAATTTATATTCAAATTGATTTATTTTTATAAAAATTGTTAATTTTGTTTTGATGGCTTTCAATTCACCTGCACAGCATACATATTCCAAATAAATAACATTTTTAATTTCAGCTTTTTCATAATTTCTGGAAGCTAAATCGGGCCATAACATTACTGAAGAGTGTCGACGTCTAATAAGAGGTATGCAGGCATTCATAAATATCCAAAGTCATTATTGAAGACTCTAAGGGTAGAATTTCTTCAAAACTTATTTATTTAATAACTATTAATAACTATTAAATAAATAAATTTTGAAGAATTTGTGCTGTTTACACGAGTTTGAAGCATTTTGAAAAGCAATTTTGAAGAAAATTTCAATCGTGTAAATCTAGCTTTAACAGTTTTAATAGATATTGCAGCATGTGGCTTAGAAAGATGGAATATTACTCTTTCATGTCTGGCCGCATTTTCTTGGGGTTTTTATCATCAGTTGCATTCGGCACAAGCTCCCTATGATAGTCCGGCCATATTTAAGCGGCTTATATCTATGACACACAAATATTTGGTCTTCAAACTTTTTTGGCTGGCTTTGGCAATCTGTGTCTTTCATGCCAACATTACGTGGCATAAAAATCCACATTTTCGAAGCAAAAAAACTTTGTTGTTCAATAAGTGAGAATAAATGACTGATAGGTTTCCTTCAAAACGACATACAAGTAACAAAAGGCAAAAACTGTGTTCAAACGATACGACGTCTGTTAGGAATCTCGTATTTTTCAGTTATATACCCAATAGTTTTCAAAAACTTTTTCCAATTAAGTTTCAGTTTAAACTTATTAGAAATAATTATTTTGTAAAATTTTTCTTTGCAAAAATTGGCAACCATCATGCTTGAAACTTCTTGAGAGCTACTAATTTTTGATATTTTATTGTATTTAAACGTTTGTAAAATTTCAAAATTTGTTGCAATATGGATTGTTTTTCATCAAATTTGTATATAGGAGGTACTCGGGTACCTTATCGTACATAAAATGGAGTTTTTTTTTGTTTTTCATAGAAGGGTTAAGTAACAAGAAAGCGTTTGAATCAAAAATTGTTACTCATTCAATAATATTTAAAAAATTCTAAAAGAAGAAATTTAAACTCATTTTGTTTAATAAAAATCTTTATTTTTCTTTTGACGTAATTATGTATATGACATGGTTCATGGTGTAATTATACAAGGTGAGTGCAACTCGCTCGGCAACAAATACAACACAATACAGAAACAACAGGCATTTTGTTTGTGTAAAATAATGTACTACTGTCAACAACACTTGAAAAAGTATTACCGTTAACCTTCCTGCAACACGGTAGATAGGTTCCTAGAAAACGCCGTGTTGTAAGAAAACGTGTTATATGAAGCTTTTGCATTTGCTCTCCAATGCACTGGTAATATGCTTTTGTTTACGCCTATATGTAATCAATTTATGCGTAACAACGTTGTTAGTACTTGAGACACTGTATGTATGTATACTAAATGATTTGTGTTTCAATCGAAGCTCGATGTAAGATACTTCAGGTATTCCCCAATTTTACTTTCGGTGGATGTGAAAATTGTGTAGACACACATACACTTTGCTGAATCATCGAAATCTAACTAGATCGTAACAGGGATGCAGAAATTAGTACTTTTGTACTATTTTGGTACAATTTTAACAACTCAATCATAATAAAGTTGCAATTCCATTTTATCGTGTTATAGATGAGGAGGGTTTCCGGAAATTTTTTTTCGTGTAAGATCGAAATCGTTTTGTAGGAAGCCGTCTTGTAGGAGGGTTACCTGTACTTCTGACATAAGTAAATTGTAAACAAAGTCAGTCAGCTGTGGTAATGCACTCACCTTGTATAGTTACACCATGATATGGTTTGTGCCATAAAATAACATAATAGTTCTGATTATGAATTTAAAATTCAAAGAAATTAAACATTTAGGTTTGTGCGCGTAACACACTGTTCTTTAGTAAATTGAATTTAATAAATATCATTTCATAAAAATGCATTTTGTATAACTTTGCTCATATGTATTTACGAATGTGCATTCTATTCAATTGCTTTCTGTAGTTGTTTTTATTATTCGTACTCATACATACAATGAAATGATTGTGATTTTATGGGTGTATGTGAGAATATTAGTATTTTCCACCAAATTGATTGTTTGTATATAAACACACACGCACACTATCATCCACCCATATAAATATTTTTATTACAATTTTTGTATTGTGTGATTGCTCGGCAATGCTTTGAGCAAGTAGATTGAAAGGATAAAATTTTTGGTTTGCAATAAATTTATTGTTTCGATGGCATATGTAGATATCCAGATCATCAAGAATAGGCCACCACACCAACATTTCCAAATTTTAAAATGCAAATTCCACAATTAGACCACATATCAATCGCTATAGTGACACGCTCAGTATACAAAGACTGCTCAACAATTGCTTTTGGTTTTTCAGAAGTCTAAACGCGTGAACTATAACGGTCTTTGAAGAAGAAAGATTATGTTGAACCTATTTCATACTGAATTTTCAAATATTCATTGAATTAATTGTAACAACTACTGACTGATATATGAACATGTAAAATGTTAAAACTTTACTATTATTCCAATAAGCTGTGTTGAAAAAGTTCTTGTTGAAAAACAACCTTGATAAATGTTGGCTTTAAAACTGCAGGATTCCGTTTAAGCTTCGATGTGTTGCTGGTGTTATATATATATGTATGTGAGTATTTATATTTTGAAGGGTTTTACTATAATTTTTCATATTCTGACCACAAATGTGGCTAATGGGTTTTTTCTTTTATTATTGAAAATGCTGACGTGGAACAAAACATCAAACAAAACTAATGCAAAAAAAAAAACAACAATTTCACGAAAAACTGAAATAAAAATATTTAGCAATTTAATAAATTTTGGTTATTGTTGTTGTTTTCCCCAATTTCATTTTCTCTAAACCAACCCTGTGAATAAAGTCCAGATAGAGAGAAAAAAATATTAATTTAGAGATATTTTTTTTTTATTATTAATGTAAGTTTTAGTTTGCCAAGATTTTCAATAAGAAAAATAAATGAAAAAGTTAAATATCAATATGGCAAAATATAAGTTTTTTCTTCACTTTTCATTTTCACAAATTTTGCTGTTATTGTCGCCCTTAACTGAAAGGAGTAAAATAGCAAAAAAAAAAAAAACTAAACATAAAATGGCTCAAATGAAATAAATAAAACCTCTGGCGACGTGCAGAAAATATTTGATAACTAAAATATTGTGTTGTTTTCAAACTATACGGATAAATATGTTTTATAAGTAAAAAATATTGTATTATATTTGATTTTATATCACACCATTTACTTCAATTCACCTCACTTGTAATGGTTTTTGTATAGCTGAAATTGTTTCCAAATCAAATTAAAAGATAACAAAGTTATTTTAGAAGCTATGAAACAATAATATCCTGCGGTTACGTGTATCTGTATATATTTATCTATTCATGTATATGTATGTATCTGTGTTAAGTTCATGTGTTTGTAGAAGTGTGATATTCAAGTCAATTTAGTTTTTGTAGTTGTGCAGAAAATATTATACAATATGCCACCAATTAACAAACCAATAAAAAATATATAATTTATATTTTATGCTTATAGAAATGTCATATTGTATTAGTTAAAATAAGAATTTAAGTAATGAAAATTATTTATACAAATCGGATAATTCACACTAATTATAATTTCTTATTTATCAGCGATTTTATACTTTAATTTCACCTTAAATCATAGATCTTTTTTATATTTTATTTCTGGCTTCAATCGTAGATATTTTCATACTTTAGTTTTAACTTCAATTGCAGATCTTTTTTGTACAGCCGTATAAACAATTGCAATTTGTTTTATACTTTAATTTCAACTTTAAGCGTAGTTCGTTTTATACTTTGTTTCTGGCTTCTTTGAATACTTTCATTTTGGCTATAATCGTAGACCTTCAGATACTTTAGTTTCAACTTTAATTTCGGCTTTAATCGTAAATATGTGTCTACTTTATTTCTGGCTACAATCGTATAATTTCTAATACATATTTTTCGGCATACCATTGTAGATCTTTTTAGACTTTAGTATTGAATATTATTATACTTTTTTATTGATTCAATCGTAAATTTTCATCGTTTTATACTTTTATTTTGGCTTCAATCGTGGATCTTTTTATACTTTAATTCAGACTCTCTATTTCCTTTTTTTTTAATTTTGCATTCAATTATACTCCTTTTGTTTCACTGTTTTGAAGTATTTTATTAACATTACAGCTCTTATCTCTGTTTATTTCGTAATAAATTGTTTATAATTGCCTAAAAGTCATTAACCTCTACATAAAGAGTTCTTAAATTTAAACCATACAGTATTTAAAAACAAGTAAGAAAGTATAATCAGTCAAGCCCGACCATATAATACCCTACACCCAGTATATGTATAAAACAGTTTTTTCAGAAATAGACGGTTCATATGAGATGTAAGCTATTATGGACCGATCATCTAAAAATTTAGTGTCATGATTTCTGTGAATATAAATATTATGAAAGCCTGCATATAGGAAACTATATAAACTATTAATAAATATTATGTATTTTATACTTTTTCTCGATATTAATACTTTAAAAAGTTTTATAGAGGTTAAAGTGAATTACGGAGAGAGTCCTATATGGGCGTTTTGACTAATTATGGATCTATCATTATAAAATTAGGTGTCATTATTTCTGTATATAAGAAACTTATTTATGTCGAATTTTATGTGGATACCAACATTTTTGAGAGAGTTATGCTTTTTAAAGTGATTTTCAGAAGTGGGCCTTATATGGGAGCTATAATAAATTTTGGACCGATCTGCACAAAATTTGTAGATGTGATTTGGCTTCATTTACCACTCATTTGTGATGAAATTTGTTTGGATAATTGCATAATTCAAACATATATGATCGTTAAACCCCAATTTCGGGAGGACATTTGTATGGGGGCCAGTTGAAATAATGGACCGATTTCCACCAGTTTCAATCCCATCCGTCCTTGGGCCGAAAAATATCATGTACCAAATTTTATCGAAATATCTTCAAAATTGCGACCTGTACTCTGCGCACAAGCTTTACATGGACAGCCAGCCAGCCAGACGGACGGACGCACATCGTTTAATCAACTCAGAAAGTGATTCTGAGTTGATCGGTATATTTGAAGGTGGGTGTTGTACCCATATTTTTGGCGGTAAAAACATCAGCACAATGCCAATATACCCTGCCCACTATGGTGGTGTAGAGTATACCAAAGTTATACTAAGTCGCATAAACATTAGCTACAATTCCCGGTTTTATGTCAGTTCATAAATTTAAGTGGCACTTTTGAAAATAACCTTAATAAAAGGGTTTTTGTTTTTATTGTGGGGAACAATTACAACAGCAAAATAATGATAAAGGGCTGTAAATGCAACAGAAAAATTATTTTTGGGGTTGGCATAAACAGTTTCATTAAAAAATATTATTGTTATTAAAAGTGTGAAGATATTCCTAATATGTCATAAAAACATTTCACAAAAATCATTTTAAACAAATTTACTTAGTTTACTTAGTATTTTACTTAATATGTCTTTAATTTTGCCTTTTGACTGAGCAGCTGCATTGCTCACATTATACTTGTGCAAAATTTGTTATTTAATCATTATTGTTTGGTTTTTGCTGACATTTTAATTTAAATTATGTTTTTGTTTTCGTTAAAACTTTTTGTTACACTTTTAATTTTTTATTTACTGAAAAACTCACACACGTTCTCACACAATCCGCATGCCTATATTTTCTTTAGTCCTTTTCATAGTTCTTGTTGATGTTTTTGTGCAGTTTCACGCTTTAGTTATTGTTATTTGTTGTTTTGTTATTGTTATTTCCCTCCTGCCACTTGTCACAACAACATTATAGAATTTTCAGCAGAGCATTGTGGCATAAAAGCTCACCCAACCACTCACCGCTTTGGGTGTTTATGCATGTGTCAACTAATTAAAACGGAAACAATTCTATATTAACATTTCGTTGTTCCTCTTGTTGTGCATGTAGTATTTCCGGAGTTTTTGTATACCCTACCATCGGTTGAAAAGGATTTTCGGTTTAAGTATAAATTTGAGAGAATAACACACAGTTTCAAATGTAGATATTTTCATACTGGGATTTTAGCTTTAATTGTACGACTTTTCCTTCTGAAATTTAAACTTTAATAGTAGATCTTTTAACTTCAATCATAGATCTTCTCGTACTGATATTTGAGCTTTAATTGTAGATCCTTTCATACTTCCTTCAATCATAGATCATTTTACACTTGGATTTTAGCTTCAATCGTAGATCTTTTCATACTGAGACTTTTGCTTTAATCAAAAATCATTTCACACTTGGATTTTAGCTTTAATCGTAAAACATTTTATACTGGAACTTTTGCTTCAATCGTAGATATTTTCTTACTGGGACTTTTGCTTCAATCAAGGATCATTTCATACTGAGATTTTAGCTTTAATCAAAGATCATTACACACTTGGTTTTTAGCTTCAATCGTAGATCATTTCATACTAGAACTTTTGCTTCAATCGTTGATATTTTCCTACTGGGAATTTTGTTTCAATCAAAGATCATTTCATACTAGGATTTCAGCTTCAATCGTAGATTATTTCATACTGAGACTTTTGCGTTAATCAAAGATCATTTCATGCTAGTTTTTCACTTCCTCTTTTAGACCCATTGGAGAAACTACATATTCCCACACATAATCGTACAACTTTCTTAGTCGCTTCTGACCACTTCTTATTTTTTCCTTAGTTTATCATAATTTAGTTGCATTTTGTACATGATTGTGACAAAGACAACACAAACGTGTAGCATAGAGAATTAAGCGAAGGAAGAAGTTTTATAAAATACGCGATAATTTCTTTTTGCGGAAAGAAAATAATGTATAAATTCTTGCAACGTAAAGAACAAAAAAGAAAGTTTCATTGTGTGGAATGTGTTGTTTTTTCCTGTTATTGTTGTTTTTAGTAACTTTACTTAACTTTTGTGTTTTTTATAATTTGTCTCATACTTTTTGTTAAAATACAATTTTTTCCGCTACATTTACACACTCACTAGGTATAAGCAATTGCTTGTTTTACTTTTTTTTTGTTGTTTTTTTTTAGTTTTTGTTTTAATTTAAAACATGCATTTAACTTTTGTTATCCTTGTTGAGCTCGCAAGAAAGTTGTGCTGAAAAATTAATAAAAACACATTAAACACATTAAAAAAGTTCAAGGAGAGTAGATAAAGATTATGTTGGCCACCCACCCGCCGCACTCTAAGTCTTGAAAATTCAACTAGAGATAATAAAAGACAAAAAAACAGTTTCAAACAGCATAAACCCAATTGTTTGTGGCAGTCATATTTTTAATATCTTTTTTTTGAACAAGAAAACAAAACAGACAATATCTTAATGCCTAAAGATACAAATATTTAGCATTTAATGTTTTCTAAAGTATAAAAGTTGTATAATGAAAATAAAAACACAAAAAAACATTAAGAAAAAGTAATTAAAAGTGTCAAAATTTAATGATTTTATTTATAATTATACAGTGGAGTATACTCCAGTTGCAAATGAAAATCAAAGTATATTGCTGATTGCTATTTTGTTTTAAAATTACTTAAATACTTAGGATATTTTATTATTAAAGTTTGGTGTACCTTGAAATAATAAAATAAAAGAGAGTTTTTATATAAAGCGTATTGGGGTTCGTTACTGGATGGGATTTTTTCGTCTCTCCTCATATACCTTGTCATTAACATCTTGGTCATGGAATCTACTTGTGTTGCATATGACGATGATATTGCCATGGCTGTTTCTGGAAAACACTTGTTAACTCTCTAACAGAACCTACAAAAGCTTACTTAATAGCTGGAGCAATGACAGCGAATTTGCTGTGAAATTGGGAAATTGACCTCTACTCTTCTCCTTAAAGTATGAGATAATTTCTTTCGTATTATAATGCCTTCGTTTCATTGGTATCAAATTCTATTTCTATTCATACCTTTCCATTCCTATTTACACCATAGTGGGGAGGGTATATTGGGTTTTTTCTGATGTTTGTAAGGCTCAAAAAATTTGTCTAAGTATTGATCGATCGATTCAGAATTACTTTCTGTTCGTTCATTTGGCTGACTGCATGTCCATGTAAACCTTGTGCGTAGAGTACATGTCGCATTTTAATTTGGTTGATATTGGTCCATTATTTCCCCATCTCTCATACAAATGTCTTTCCGAAATAGTGGTTTATCGGACATAAATGTTTGATTTATGCACGTATCCAAACAAATAAGTTGTACATGAGACCTAATCAAACTTAAAAGTTTTGTGCATATAGGTGTATGGCCCACTACCGAAAATCACTTTAATAAACTATCTTAAAAATTTTGGGCTCCTATTATGAGCTGCATTCGACAATCGATATTCGCTGGCTATCGAAAATCGATTAACGAATGCAAAATTTGTATTATGAGTTGGCATCGCTGTCGAAAATTTCATTGTTCAACGAATTTTTTATCGAACACAAATTTGCTGGCAACGCTGTATAAAACTGTGCAAAATTTATTTAAAATGTAAGTTTTTTTTTTTGGTTTTGGTCAATACTACTTGTAAATTACTTTTGTTAATGTCCTGCAGGTATAAGGTCGTAAGTAGAAAACAGCAACTGGAGATGCTCGTTTCTCTCATGGAAGAAGATCCACTGTTGGCAAAAGGTATTTGCTCTAAAGATCAGGCAGCCAAAAAATGGGAGGACATTACACCAAAGCTTAATTCTATTCATCAAACGAATCATTAAACCATAATTCCGTGGTGGTCATTTCAAATCTAATTTATTTTTCTATACGAATTTGTAAACGAATATGGCGCCAGATTATAGATATGTACTATTGTGATTAACCCAGAGTAATTTTCACAATATTATTTTTTCTTCGAATGTGCACCATAAACCAAATGAAAATTCGTTTGATAAGCATTTTCGACCACAGTCGAAAATCGAATTTTGCTCATAATAGGCACCTTGGTATCCAAACAATATACAATGCAAATATCTTTCATATATATTTATCTTGACACCTAGTTTTATAATGGTCGGTCTACTATTAGACACAGCTCCTAGAAAGATCCCTTTCGAAAATCACTGTAATATGTATAAAACTTTTAAAAGTTTTTATAATAAGATACAATTTAATACAAGCAATATTTGCAAAACTGTTCTTTCATATGTACTGGGTGTTAAGTATTATGTCCCTTTCAGATCTGACGCAAAACTACCAGGATTTTTTTTTATAATTTTTAGAATATATGATCTATATCTCTGTAATGTATAATTAAAAATTATTTTTATATCCTACAAGGATTTTCAGGACACGCGCACTTGATGCATCTCGGTCGATTTTCGTTAATATTTTTAACTAAGAAACATTTTTAATGCATCAAACAATTAGTCAATTAGTTTGAAATATTAAAATTTATAATTTTTTTAGTGAACATATGTGCACTTCATTATTTGCAAACGATTAATACTTATGTAATTAAAGACTTACTTCCACCGTTCATTTTGCTAAAACTGAAATGTGACTGAAGAATTGCGCAATAATTCAAGTATGTAACGATAAATTAAACAGAAGAGAAATGTGTAAAGCAAATATAAAAAGCAATCAGCACAATCAATGCACGCCAGTCTATTTCAAATTGGGTTAACAGAAGCAAACATATTGAAACTGAAACCCACCCGCACAATCGATGCATCACAGTCTAAAAGGGATATGGTCGCGTTTAACCGCGACTTGTTTTAGTATGAAAACTCTCCAGAATCTGTCTGAAGCTATATATAGACGGTCGTCAAATATTACAACGTTGTCCGCCAAAATGTTCAGAAAATGTCTAACAACAATGTGAACTTAAAATTCTTGTCTTCCAACGTTGTAAGAAAAAGCATTTTTAGTACATTGCAAGACAAAAATATTGTTAGCCATCTAAAAATCGAGTTAACACAAATTTTTGTCATTGTTTTAAGACAGTTGTCAAATACTTTTCATTGTCATATGTGCAAAGTTTATGCACCTGCCAATGACAGCATTGCCATAGAAATTATTTCTAAATGCAACTCTGTATATACATAAATAAACAAACAATTGTGCATTAATAAAATTTTGGAAAAACAATTTCGGCTGACAGATAAAGTCATTGTGTGACAATTGTGTGCCAATGAAATTTTTAGTTTTCTTACAGTCGTCTGAACTGACAATTTACCTTTTGCTAACAATTTTTCAATGTCGTTACATTGCTAGAACTGTAAACGTTGTAATATCTGACGACCCTCTATACATAGCTCGAGTATTATACCCACCGATTTGTTATGCATATTGTATAAAAACATTTATTAGGATCCTAGAAAATGTCAGTGGTCAATTTCATTGCTAGATACATGCATTTTAATGCTATTTTGATAAAATTTAGAGAGTCACGATCATTAAGTAAATGACAAAGTGAAGTGTACAAACAGAAAGGTCGACATTTTAGATTCTGAAATCGTTTTAAAGTAATCTTCATTCGTAAAGCATAACTGGGATAATGCCTTTCAAACTACTCTATAATATGTTAACTATAATCAACAATTTCTCAGACCCAACAGTTTCCCATAGTGTTCGATAAAATATTTTCACGCTTTGCAAATGTTTCTTTCTTTATTTACATTTTACAACTGCAATATCAACTACACTACATTCCCAGCATTTTGATTTTGCAATTAAAACCACGAAAAGACATACAAAAGTCAATGGAAAAGAAAATAAAAGAAAACAGAAATGCATTATTGATAACAGAAACTAATACTTGAGTAAAAAATCCTCGCTATAAGCGTCTTGACGAAAGAATTTATAATAACGAAAAGAAATTAAAAATTCTAGCGAAATTCTTATTTGATGATTGCAAAGGGATGGTCACTTATTACTGTGTAGATACATACTCGTTTATGGACTAGTGCAATTGTATCTCATGAAATTAAAATGTTAAACACAAATAGATGTCTTTAAAATCCTTAATACATTCTTAGCCGTTAAGTATGCAACATACTACATACATATATGAGTATATATGTATTTGTAGCTTAAGTACTTCTTGGTTAGTCTTTTGTATTTTAACAAATTCTGTTTATTTTTTTAGTGGAATTCCCATTATATTTGTTGTAGAATTTCATTGTTTGTTGATGCTTCTGATTGTTTGTTTGTTTATTTGTTGCTTGTTGGTTGTTTTTTTTATTAACTTGTCCTAAGCACAAATGAATTTAAAACCATGTGCTTTGAGCTTTGTAGTGGATAAACTTATGCGCAGAGTAGATATTAGTTAGAAATGGGGTGAGTGTGTTAGTGTTTGTATTGTGAATTATACAGTCGATGACAAAGAATATTTAATGTTTGTTTATAATCACAAAAAATAAAGTTTAGTAAATCACTTGGTTTTCATCTTACTAATCCTAGAGGTAGACAATTAAGACAATATCAATGTATAAAAAGATCGACGATTGAAGCCAAAACCAGAGTAACCAAATCTATGATTGAATCTATGATTAAGGGAAAATCTAAGTAGAAAATGATCTACAAATGAAGCCAAAATCAAGGTATAAAAAATTTTATGATTGAATCTACGTTTGAAGCAAATGATGTCAAAATCAAAGTATAATAAAAAGATCTACGATGGAAGCCAAAATCAAAGTAGTTATAAAAAGAAATACGATTGGAGCTAAAATCAATGTACATAAGTATACAAGTAAGAAAGTATAGTCGGTCAAGCCCTACAACCAATATATGTGTAAAAGAGTTTTTTAAAAATGGGCGCTTTATGGACATCTAAAAATTTAGTGCCATGACTTCTGTGAATATAAATATTATGTATGTTAAACGATATAAATAATTTTAAAAAATGTATGGCGGAATTACGGAGGCTGTTTTATATGAGAGATTTGACAAATTATGGACCGACCATTATCAAATTAGGTGTCCTTATTTCTGTATATGTATATGAAACTTATTTGTGCTAAATTTTATTTGGATATCAAAATTTTAAAGAGATTTATGGTCGTTAAAGTGATTTTCGGAAGTGAAGCTGCGACTAGTGACCGATCATCATAAAACTGTATCATATTCAGGCATGTGATGGAAATCGAAAACGAAAACGAATGCGTTTTAGAATACAATTTTTTCGTAATATTGGAATTTTCGTATTGGAAAATTTTTATGAAATAAAATATAAAGATATTGTGCTATTAAAAAGAATCTTAAAAGAAAAATTTTAAAAATTATTTTAGAAATGCATTAAAATATATTTTCAAAACTCATTCGTTTTCGTTTTCGATTTCCATCACATGCCTGATTATTTGAATACATATATACAAAATATATTTGTGTTCAATATTTCAATTCAATATTTGAATATATACAAAACATATTTGTGTTCAATATTATTTGATTACGAACATTTTTAAGAGAGTTGTGCTCTTTAAAGTGATTTTCGGAAGTGGGTCTTATATGGGAGATATGATCAATTTTGGAACAATCTGCACAAAATTTTTAGACGTAATTTGGCTTTACTTACCACTCATGTGTGGTGAAATTTGTTTGGTTGCTTGCATAATACAAACATTTATGATCGTTAAACCCCTGTTACGGGAGGAAATTTGTGTGGGGACCAGGTGAAATAATGGACCGATTTTCACCAGTTTCAATCTCATCTGTCCTTGGGTCGAAAAAATATCACATATCAAATTTTATTGAAATATTTTGAAAATTGCGACCTGTACTCTGTGCACAAGCTTTACATGGACAGCCAGCCAGCCAGACAGACATCGTTAAATTATTTTAAGGTGGGTGTTGGACCAATATTTATGGGCTTTGCAAACATCAGCACTAATCCAGTATACCCTCACTACTAAGGATGTGTAGGGTATAAAAATGTGAAGACCAAAATTAGATAAAGGAAGTTAAATAACAGTGTATAGCCAAAATCTGGTTCTCTTGTATGCGAGTTATATTGTTATATATTATTTATGATTTCATTGTTTCACTGTTTTTCTCAACAAGCTCCATTAATTTAATTCCCTGCCGCCGACTGTTTACATCTATTACTAGAAGTAACTGCTGTAAAGAACACAAACTTGTCCATTTCTTCGTTAATTCCCCGACTGTTGCTGTTCTTGGAGTTTTTATGTTTGTTACTTTGCTATTTCTATTTTATTTTATTTTATATTACTTTTAGCTCCTAACAATTGTTTTAATCCCCTCGTGATATTGAAGAAGTTTCTTTCTTACGTTCATTTCATTTCATTTATTTTTTTTGTTGGTCTTATTAGAAGTGATTAGAGACTTTAATATTAGTTTGTTTCTTATCGTTTTATCTTCTATTTTTTCCTCTTTATACACACCAAATGCATTGAAGAAATCCTGAAGATTTGAACAAAGTCAAGAGTGGCTATTAAAGCAGAGCAGAGCTATTGTAGTGATGAACAAGAAACTAAAGTAGTATCTGTTAATTCGGGTAAAAAAGTGCAACAAAGTTGTATTCATTATGTTTGCTATTTTGTGGTTTTACTAAAATAGAAATTAAAAGAGAAAATAATACTAAAAAATAAAGGAATATATACATACGTATGCATGTATATGTATAAGTATGAGTATATAACTAGTGTAGAGAGTAGAAAATTAAAAGTTTACTAAAAAAAAAGAATTAACTATAAAATCAACGATAAAATAATTTCATTGGGAATCGAGGGCTATAAATAAAAAAAAACTTTAATAAAGAAATGAAAGAGCAAATAGAAACAGATGGTAGATAAAGCAATGTATTGCTTATTTTTAGCGTATGTTTATGTTTTACATAGAACTAGCCAAGAGCATGGAAAAGTTTCATAGTTTTTTGTATCCTTGAAAAGTTTTCTATTTCTTACAGTTTTAAGCCAAAATTTGTTCTCACGAAAATGTTTTTATATTGGGTGTATAACTTAAAAATGTTGGATTTATTTTAACTTTGTAGCTTTTATTTTAAAACATTTGCAGAATATAAAGAAAAAAAAAATAATATAGTGGATATTGTTAGTTATGAGCTTTTCCCATATTTCTGGCCACATATGGATTCAGCGCCAAAAGAACTGCTATTTGTTTTAGTGAAAAATTATATTTTCTTTGAGCTTAAGGTCAAAATTTCTTTTTATTTATTTCTAATTTATTCCAATATTTCGGTACAACAATGTGCAGCTTCTTTAGGAAAATATAATTATTCAATAAATTTATAAAATAACAATAAAAATATTTTTTCATTATAATAGAATTGTCAGAATGTTAATTTTTTAGACCAAGAGCGAATCAAGCCAATTTCGGATACCCTGAAGTGAAATGTATTTCAGAAAAACCGTTTTGAATCGATTGAAACAAATAGTAGTCGGACGAGGCAAGGTTTCGTCTATAAAGCGGGTGAGACAAAACTTTCCAATCACTTTTTTCTAAATAGTTTTTAACAGGCCACATATTCTGGCCATTTTTCGCCAATGCTCGCTTCTAATGCATTAGTTGTATTTGCTACAGGTTCCCTGTGAAGGTCTGGCCAGTGTCCAGTAGCTCATAACGTATAGGAACCTTTTGGTCCCACCGAATTCAGAGCATTATCTTAGAGCCATGATCATTTGGCTTTGGTGTCAATTCGGCTCGTTGGATGGGCTTTACATACAGGGCAAGGTCTGAACTATACGGCGGATGAGACAAAACTTTCCTACCACTTATTTCTATATAGTTTTTAGCAGGCATTGCGGCATATCTGTCAGCATATTTAGGATATATTTCTGCCAATGCTGGCTTTAACGAATCATGCTGGTGGCAAACGTTTTGAAATTGCTGCTTGAATAGCAGCCAATGATTTCGCAAGCTCTGGTTAAGTTTGAGAATAATCTTCATTAAGTAATACCTCCAATTCTTGGTCTTCAAACTTATTTGGCTGGTCTCAGCGATTTTAGTCATCCGTGTCAAAATCATCACTTCTGAACTGCACAAACCGACGCCACACTTTTTACGGATTAAGCAATTAAAAGAAAATTTAGCGAGCGCTAACTATACAAAAGCTATATTTCTCAGAATTTGAACTCGTTTATTTGTTTAAAAAAACTTCGTTTATTTAGGAAAATACACAATAAATATTTAGTTTTATTTTATTTGATGCTGTTTGATCTTGAAACACTCTTGTAAGAGTAAACAACATCAAACAAGTTTGTTGGTTACGCTTTCTTGAGTACATTGAGCCATGTTTGACTATACCTTTACAAAACAAGAAAAAAAAATTGAGCAGATTTTGGTTATTGAAAATCGAAATTGAAATCTAGAATACCTATGAGTGAATAAACTCACAAAACCGTTTTGTGTTTGCTCTCTCTGAAAATCTATAGATCAATAGATCAAATATGGAAACTTGGGTTTTTCTATGATAGCGAACACTTATAAACACATTTCATTTTTACTTATTATAAAAAAATATTTATTGTAATATTAATGGCATTTGTTACAATGTCTGCATTTCTTTCTTCTTATAATGCTATAAACCTTTGCCAAAATATACACAATTGTTTAAAGTCCTTAAGTCTATTGATGACATCTGTAATTGCTTTTAACTTTAATTCTAAGTGTCTTTTGAAAATTGTTCAAGTGCATAATAAAATAAACTCAATAAATAACTAAATAAAATATATTTTCAATTAAATTTGATTAAGTACCTGCAAAAGATTTACAACAAAAGGTGCATTTAACAAAGTGTTTAAATTTGCTAAATAAAATTTTCCATTTAAATAAAAATTAAAATTTTACCTTTTTGTATATATAGGTATGTATTGCACGATCATATAAATTAAAATTTAAGAGAAAGAGAATTTTATTTATGGAATATTGCACTTCATTAAACAGTAAATTTATATTTTATTTTCTATGCTTTAGTTTAAACAACTTTACTGCTGGGTTTTGCAAATTACCAAGTTTTCTATGTGCTATTACATGGCAAGCAAATACATAGATACATATGTACACTGTCGGACAAAATAAAGTGCGGTTTCAAATATGTATAACCTTTTATTTGATTAAAACACGTATGTATTGCTTTTTAATATTAACGGATAATTCTTATCTTATATTTTCTTATAAATATATTGCAAAATTAATGACATATATAGAATTTCAAGCAACAAAATAAAGCAACACTTCATTTAAATTACTTTAAAACCTAATTCGAAGTTGCTCTTACTTTGTTATTAATTAATAACTAAATTACCTCTGACAATCTTTTTTTCAAACTTAGCGCAAGGTTCTTCAGAGTATTTGTTGGAATTGTTTTTCATTCACTTTGCATCTTTTCCAAAAACTTGTGAATGTTTGTTCGGGATTCCATCGGAATTATGTCATCGCGAATAGCTCAAATTTGCTCGATGGAGTTTAAATCGGTCCTCTGAGCAGGCCAATCTAACTTTTCTACATTTTTCTCTTCAAAATATTTTTTAGCGACCTTACTCGCGTGTGTGTGTATGTGGGGTCATTGTCTTGTTATAACCACCACCAAAAAAAATGGGGCGTATATTACCCTCGTCATTCCGTTTGTAGCACATCCAAATAATGGTCGTAGAGCCAAAAAGTCCATATATTCTAGGTCTTTGTAAGATTCTAAGACGATCAAGCTATGTCACTACAGAGCTTCGAAAAAAAGCCATAGAACAATGAAATTTTTACCCAACATTCTTTGATCCACCAAAATGTTTGGTATTACAAATCGCTCCAGTAGGATCTGATCAAATAGATCAAAGTTTTAGACTATCTCGATATTTTTCAGATATTTTTTGCTGTTGTCTTTAAATGTAAAGCAGATAATATCATGGAATTTTGCACACTTTGTTTTTATTATATAAGGAGAAGTCGTGTTGAAAATGATAGGAACCGGTCCACGATTTCTTATAGCCCCCATACAAATATCTTCCCGAAATATGGCTTTATGGTACATAAATGTCTATAGAAAAGCCGTATCTAAATAAAATTCTGCAATAATAAGTTTCATGCAAAGAGAAATCTCAAAACAATATTTGTTTGTTTTTATTAATTAGAGAAGGAAAGGAACTAATATTTTTTAATTTAAGAGAAAAGTTTTATTTAGGTTAATAGTTCGAATAATCAAGAATACTATTGTAAAGTACTGGAACAATTGACAAATTGGAATGTATTTTCTACCCGGCCTTCGGTCCATAATTTTGACATACACCCATACAACCATATGACCACTTCTGGAAATAACTGAAATTAAATTAAAAACATCCCCACACCATAAGGCTTCCAACAACATGCTTTACAGTGTGAAGTAGGTTTTTTGAGTTCAGCCTTTGTGTTGGTTCACACCATACTCTTTGGTCGTCTGACCAAATAATTTTACTCCAAAATGATTCAGGCATATTTAAGTACTTCTTTGCAAAGTCTAACAGCTTTTTTATATTTGCAGCGCGTAGAAGAGGCTTTTTCTTAGCGAATGTACTTTTTAGACCGTGTTCGTTAAGTCTTCTTTCGACAATTCGAGTGAAAATAATTAAAATTCTAGTTCCTTCTTTATATATCTGGCTATCGTAAAAGAAATTATTTTTGCTAGAATTACAATATGATCATTGTCTAGCTTCGTGGTCTTACGTTTTCTGCCACATAAGTTCTGTAGGCATTTGTTTGACTTTCTTATTTTATACAAAGCAATTATTTTTCTAACCGCAGATTCCGATATCTTAGAACTCGCGATCTGATGCCAACAAATCTTTTTCCTTTTTTGGTTAAAGTCCTCATTTCAAAAAAGTCTGGGTCTAGTCTTATTTTGTGTATATACAAGGTGGCGCAAAAGTAATCCTCCTATCAGAAAATGCTATAAATTTTCCGAGGGCCCTAATGTCAGTTCTGTTTTGACAGTAAGAGTAAGAGGTATTTCATTGATTGACTATCTGCAAAGAGGTTAAAGCAATAAATTCAGAGTACTACTGCAACATTTTGGATCAATTAAATGTAAAAATCGACAAAAACTTCCTGCCTTACAACACAAAAAAATAATTTTTCATCAAGGCAACGCACCAGCGCACAAGAGTGTTTTACCAATTGTATAAAATCAGCGAATTAAAGTACGAGTTGCTTGACCTAATTCTCCTGATTTAGCCTCCAGTGACTTTTACCTGTTCCCAAATCTAAAAAGATTCGTATCTGGCAAGCATTTTACCTTAAATCAAGATGCAATTAAAGTTGTAAGCCATAATTTTGAAGGGTTGAGGAAAACTATTTTAATCAGAGGATAAAATTGCTAGATAAACGTTGGACTAAGTGTATTGAAGTTTCAGTAGATTATATTGAAAAAAGGCAAATGTTTAAAAAAAACTAATTATTCTCTTTTTGTGCTAGACTAAGAAGTTTCTGAACCGCCCTCGTATAATTAAAAAAATATATGAGCGACTTTATAAAATTGCAATATTTATGTAAATAATTCAGCTACTCCAACATATAACGGGCCTGTAAATAAATGGTAAATAATACATGTAAAAGAAAAATTTTAAAAAAGTATAAAGAAGGTTACAAAACCTCACTTTATTTTGTTCGACAGTGTATATAATTTATTCAAAGTTATTCAGTAAAATATTGAATTATTTTCAAATACTTTGGCTTGCATCTGTGTAAAGGTTCGTCTGTATATGTATGTAAATCATTGGTTATATATGGTTGTATGTTTGCATTTTATTTGCGTGTGGCCATAAAAGATTTATATACGTTTCTCAATTTTTGAAAATTCCCAGTAAATGCAATTTAATGCAAATCCACAGAAACCAAGAAAATCAAGTTAAACTAAGAAGAATAAAATTAAAAGGATTGATTTGGTAGATTCTTTTAATTGTAATGAATTAATTAAAAACTTCTTTTATACGTTTATTTGTATGTAATTGATTTTCATCAGTTGGTTTAAATTCCTATTTTTTTTAGATTTTTTTTTTATTTTATTCATTATATTTTTTGTTTTTGGGTTTTTCTTTGAAATTTTAATATTGAATTTAAAGTAGTTTATTACAGCCAGCCAGAAGTTTTCATCAATCTTTATAGTTTTGGTAATTTATCTCAATTAAAAGAGAAAAGTTTTCTTTTTTTTTGAATTTATTATAAATTTGGAAATGTAGATTAGATGGTGAGCACACTTAAATGGATTAGGTAAATATGTGAATGAATTTTTAACGCTAATGAGATTTGTTATTTGACAATAACAAAATAAAAAGTGTATTTTGAAAATTATTAAAAAAATTTAAAAGAAACATTAACAATATTATTGGTTGCACAACTAAAAAATACGGAGTTTTTTAAGCTTTTAGTTTTGTGCTACTCGCAAACGTTTTGAAATTGCTTCGTGTATATTTCCCAATGATGTTGCAAAGTCTTGTTGAGTTTTAGAATTGTACAGTCCGTTTGCCATCGTATGCAGGCCACATTTTTCTGGCAATGTAGTATTTTTCCATTTGATGACATTTATTTTCAGCCTTCCTTTTTATAACAAGACGATAATGTTTATAGCGGACACTTCTCTCAAAAGGTTTGTCCAGGCTGGGACATTATAGGTTTCTAAGTTTAAAGTCAAAGTATAAGATTTAAATCACACAAGTGTAGCCTTACTGTTAAAGCAGATACCAGTGTTATTTCTCTCGTGAAATTTTTCATACCTTCATTGCAAATCCTTCGACTAATCAGATATAATAGAATTTATTCTGCACTTATGAATTTATGCGAAGTGCTCTTAAATTAAAAAAGAAAAGTTCGAAGAGAGTGGCAATCGCACAGATCGTCCCAACTCAAATCTAAGCTAAAAGATTGCATAAAAAGACTTAAAGTGCTGTTGGAATATCGGAAAACTGAATCAATAAATAAATATTTAGAAAATCTGAATCCAACTCCGCAATCGAGAAAGCCACTAAAAGCCTTGAAAGGCCTGTCGTATTGCGAAATTGAAGTGGTGGTGGGCAAGAAATTGCAGAAGTCATATTTTAATTATAATGACAGAATATTATCTTACGATTCAAGTAAATTTTATGTCAAAGAATAAAACGGAACCTTGATTTTCGAAAAAAATTTCCACAATTTGGAAGCGTTGTTCAGGCTTCCAAATAAAAAGCCAAACCAAACAAAACATAAATCACTTGACAGCTGACAAAATGGGCGTCAATTAAAAAAGTGTTGCCAATTTAAAATTCTATATATCTAAAAAAAACATATATTTGCATTTTACTGATGAGTTTCTTAACACTCTTAATATGTGACGATACAAGATGTAACGCAACTACTGGTGATTCATGGTGAGCATATAAAAGAGAGTCTTACATTTTAGACACGCTTGGTAACGTAGTACTACCACGAATCATTTGGTACAATTTCAAAATACTGTTGCATCAAAATTTGGTATTCCAAATTAAATATATAAATACATCATTTAAGTTACTATTTATGCCAAAGAGATTTTATTAAATTTTATGAACATTTTGGAACTGATATCAATTTGAACTTTAATATTTTTAATATGCGTCCGTAAGACGATTATTAGGACAATAAATTGTTGGTTGAATTATCGAGCAATGACAGCCTCTAATATATTACTTCACATTAAATGATTTTTATGCTGAATCTAATAACTAAAGCTTAAAATGTAGTTAGTCAGGATTTTAAAATCGTCAGGAGTTAACCCTTCTATTTTTTCTGTTCTTGAAATAATAACTCTAGTAATTTTGGAAATGCAATCGAATGATACATATCTATGTAACAAGGTTAACTTTTCACAAATAATGCGATACTTCATAAAATAGGATCTTTAAAATAATCGCGATAATAAAGGCAAATCATATTTTTAAAGATTCAGAAGTGGCTTTTTAATTCTCTATTTAAACAAATACAGAAAAATTCCAAATAAAGATAATTTACAGAAAACATTTTATTACGAAACGAACTATGTTTCTTTGCCTTTCTTTTTTCCTGGAACACTAGTTATCTGGTAGCATTTTGCAATAGAAACCAGTTTTATAGCATTTACATATAATAACACCAGAAGTTAGATAATGATTCTCTGAAGAAGTTTTACACCGTATTCTTTTTTATCACTTGCAATAAATCTGTACCAATTGAGGATAAATTTGTTTAAATATTCGTTATATAAGGTAATGTTAAAAATGTTGCCATAGTCGTTATTTTTAATTTTTGATAAAGTATGTTTGTGCTTAAGCTTTATTATTACTTAACAAATATAATAAAATGGTACCGTGGAGGTCTAAAAGGTACATTTTAATTATATACGAGTAGTGGTATTTTCCATCACTGCTACAGAATTATTAATAATGTGTGGAAAGTCGGATATAAAATTATTGTATAAATGTGGTGGCAAATTTCAACCTTGTGGATCTCCACAAAATACAACTTCCTGCTGTGAAATCGTATAATAAATTTTAATATAAAAATTTCGATATTCAAAGAAATGAAAAAAATATATAACACTTATTGTTAAGCTAGATTTAATAACTATTAATAATTATTCAAAAATAAATTTTGAAGAAATTTAGCTGTTTACACGAGTTTGAAGCATTTTGAAGAGCAATTTTGAAGAAAATTTCAATCGTGTAAATCTAGCTTAAGTTTGTTTTTAATGAAGATACAATAAATAAATAACACAAAAAAACCTTCATTGTAATATAGCTGGAACATCGATGCTTTATTTAGTTAATCATAAAAGACGCCAGATCAGGCCACTGTTAATATCTGCACCTTCAGTAATATGTAACCATGTAAGCCATCTTCCTTGCTGTCTGTCATAAAAAGAGTTACGGGATCAGAGGGTAAGGTACGGTCACACATATTTGCCGAAAAAGGCGTAACCACTAAATAAAGCATATTTGAACTCGTTTATTTATTAAAAAAAAAAAATTTGGTTTTTTTAAGACAAGACAAAACAAATATATAGTTTTAATTTATTACATGTTGTTTGATCTTGAAACAACGTCAAACAAATTTCTCGACTTTCATAGGCACTAACTATGCCATAGGAAAATATGCCTCAAACATGTCTTTTCTCTTACAGAATTGAATGGAGTTGAATTAGTTGAGAATGATGATTACAATTTGTAAAGTTTCTAAGACAGTATTTTAGGAATCACAAGCCAAATATATTACACAGATTGTTCTTAAAACCATTAACATTTCAATTACTTGTTCATTACTGCAGAGGCTACTAAATTGTCACATAAAAAACAATACACAATATTTGTTAAAATAAGTTTCCATTGTTGGTAGTTTTTGGCATTGTGGCTGAGATATTTGTTTTTATAAAGTTTTTCGCATATAATTGGTATTCTCACATAAAAAGTAATTTTAAGCATAATATTCAATGTTTATTTATGTTCTTGCCGAACAAAAAATGGTACTAAGAAGAGCATTTAGTAAAATTGACCAGAAGTTGCCATAAACTTTTCGTGTTACTTCAACTTATGTCTTTAAGATAAGTTGCTTTTAGTAGGGTGGTTTGCTGCTAAAGGGGACAGATAATGTTGTGAGGCCAGCCAATGAGAAAATTAAAAGATGTTGTCATGGAGTAAGAAAATGTTAAGATAGATATGAAATTTATCTGAATTTGTCTTAAATCTGGTTGCTTTGATTTTTTATAATGCAAATTTTTAATATTTAAATATTTGCAACTAATGGCTTATAAACTTAATTTGCACCTCCCTACTGAATGAAGCGTTATTACCATCTTAAATAACAAAGAGCCAGTAAGAATAATAAATAAAATTAAAACAAAAAAGTGCATTTATTGAAAGTTTATTTTCAGAATATTCTATGGTTACCAAACCATAATTACTTACTTTGAAAAATAAAACAAAAATGTTCACAAAAACGCTTCCAGCTTCTGCTTTTGCCAACAGTTCCTGGGGTCTAACATTCTTGGTTTGTTGTTTTTTTTTCGGTCCGTTCTTGTGGATGTTTTTTAATGTTTATACGCATTGATGTTCTTAAGTTGGCTTAATTAGTTTTCCAAAGTTGTTGTTAATGCTCTTATCTGCAATGAAGACTATAATTTTTTTTGCTTCTTTTTGTATAGTGCTTATTATTGTTGTTGTTGTTGTTGCTCTGTTTTAGATGTCATGGTTAGAGGCGTTGACAGAAACCAACTATTTTGACTTGGCTTTAAGGCAATTATTGGTTTTTGTTTGCTTTTTGTAAGGAGTGTGTGTGTGTGTGTATTGTTTTATAAACTTTAATGTTAGAGTGTGTTTTGAGAATTATTTTAAATATTTCCTATACAAATTATAAGAATATTTAATTTGCATAAATTTTTGTTGGTTTTCAGAGCCTGAAGTAGAGTGTAGTAATAAATTACCAAGTGGAGTATTGTTTTTCGAAAGTACTCTACAATAACATAATTTGAAAAAATAATATTTCCTAGTAATATTAATAATATTAGAAACTTGATTTAATATACTATAAGCGTCAAAATAAAGTCACCACCACATATTATTAAAAGAAAAGCTTAATTATATTAATATAACTAATATTCCAAAGTAGTGGCAATTTCTTTAATTTTTTTTTGATACTATGAAAATAATGGTAAGTTTCATAATTTATTATTGATAGTGATTAAGTTGTGATATTAGTAGTGAAATATTTACAATAAGAAAATTGACTGAGATCAATTGAAACTCGGCAAATCATTATAGACTTACCTAGAAAGAGTAAATCCCTTTGTGAAATAGGCAAAAACCTTGGAAGGTCTCACCTGTAAGTATACCAAACACAATACCGTAGAAAATTTCCCTGGCACAAAACGAAAAAAGCGTCTTAGAAAAAAGGAAGTTAAATCTATATTTAGACAAGTAAGAGCAAACCAAACATTAACATAATACAAAATTAGTTTAGTGCTGTAAAAATAGAAGAAATGTTACGCAAACTACTAGAAAACCTGTAAGCGCGAGTAGGATTAGAGGATCTTTGTATCAAAATGGCCTACCTCGTCCCTCAATGAATGTTTCCGCATTTGCTTAACATAGAGAAAAAGGAAAATATTCATCAAACATGTCTTTTCTCATACAAAATTTAATTTTGTTGAATTAGTTGAGAATGATGGTTGTAATCTATTATGTTTCTAAGACAGTACTTTAGGAATCAAAAAAAAATTACACATATTGCTTTTCAAACCATTAACATTTCAAGCCAGTTCAACTAGTTTTTCATTACTGCAGTGGCTATAAAATTTGTAACTAAACCCTTGTGGAACCCAACCGAAAAGTCCGATGGTTCTTGCATTGCTTCATATGTTTCCTTAATGTATTTTCCATATCCGATTGGAATTGAGGGTTTTGTATTCCCTTTATGAAGCAAGACTGCCTTCAAACTGTCCTTGCCTGTATCTAGAAAAAGACGCCATTCCTCTGGGTCGTAATTTTATTGGAGAGCATAGAAAAGACCACATGTGTTGGCACAAAAACAAAATTTGCCGTTTTTGCGAACAAAAATTCAAGTTGTTTGCTGCGATCACGCTAGTATGTAATACGTGTCTCAGGAGCACAATATCACCACTGTTCCATCCATCCTAAAAAAATGCAAAAATGCAAGTCACTCGTTATTTTAATTAAAATTTTTTGAATTTACGCCGAATATAGAGAGTGTATGGGCAATGAAAATGAAAATATTGTCGTTCCACAAAATCCTTAATAAAAACTTTATTTTTCATTCAGTTCTTTTTTAATTACGCTTAAACTGTTGGTAATTAAATAAACTATTTGGTAAAAGAAATAAAACATTCCAGATCTTTACTATAACGTAAAAAAAACGAAATAAAAATTAAACATTTTGAAACAAACCTAAAAATAGGAAAATTTTGAATTTTGAGGTGGCATAACTCAGCCATTTCTTGTCAGATAGAAATTTGTAGCATATATACGGAAAAGGCATTCAATTATCTAAAAAAATGGTAATTAGAAAAAAAATTAAAGCGTTTTTCGTGTTCAGGAGGTCCCAATTAACTTATCTAGGCATGTGGCGTTCTTGGAATTTCTCCAAATTAAAAATTTGTAAAGCAGTATTATGCATACCCTATTGATTAGTGCTGATGATTATAACGCCCAAAAATATTAGCTTATAGTATACCGATCGACCCAGAATAATTTTCTGAGTCGATTTAACCATGCTCGTCCGTCCGTCCGTCTTGCTGGCTGGAATGTAAACTTTGTGCGCAGAGTAGAGGTCACAGTTTTGAAGATATTTCGATAAAATTTGGTACATGATATTTTTTGGCCCAAGGAAGCTTGCGATTGAAACTGGTTGAAATCGGTCCATAAATGATTGATTTATACACGTATCCCAACAAATCTCTCCAGAAATAAGTTGTACATGAAATCTAATCTCATTAAAACATTTTTTGCAGATCCATCTATAATTGACCGAT
This sequence comes from Bellardia pandia, assembly GCA_916048285.2. Lineage (NCBI taxonomy): Eukaryota > Metazoa > Arthropoda > Insecta > Diptera > Calliphoridae > Bellardia > Bellardia pandia. The sequence continues at coordinate 25,289,872 of OU696530.1, read as the reverse complement.
AATTGATATAGCTCCCCTATAAGGCCCGTTGAGCATAACTCTCTTAAAAGTATTGGTAACCAAAAAATATTTAACATAAATCTGTCTCATATATATAAAAATCAATTGGTCCAATTTTGCAATGATCGGCCTTTAATTAGTCATATCTCCCTTGTAAGGCATACTTCCCAAAATAACCATACATCTCTCAATAATGTCAGTATCCAAATAATATTGAACACAAGTAAGTTTCATACTTATATGCAGAAATCATAGCATAGAATAAGTCATAGCTCCCATATAAGTCCCTTTTGAAAATCACTTTGACATCTAGAAATCTTTTATAAGTGTTTAAATCGAAATAAAATTTAACACAAAGAATATTTATATGCACAGAACACAGAAATGCCACTACATTTTTAGATAATCGGTCCATAAGAGGTTTTAGCTCCTATATAGAGCCCATTTCTTAAAGTAAGTTTTAACACAAATACTGGATGTAGAGTTTTATATGTTCGGGCTTGACCGACTATTCTTTTTTACTTGGTGTTAATTTGTATTTGTAGTATAAATAATAAAATATTTTTTCAAACAGTATTTGGTATTTACTTAATAATCACGCTCACAGTATATATATGGTGAATTTCACGTCAAGTGGCCCAATTTTAAAAATCGATGTTTTCCGATTAGGATGCAGTTTGCACCAATATTGCCAAATATTGAAAAATCCTATTCTTGAGTTAAAAAATAATTTTTTTTATAGATATCCCACTCGCATCCCATTAAGCGATTATAAAGGCCTTAAAGCGAATTGTATAAGCTTTTTTTTTTGAGAAAAAAATGCCCAAATTGAAAAAAATTAAAAAAAAATAATTAAAACTAAAAAAATTAAAAAAAAATTTTAAAAATTTAAAAAAAAACATTTTTAGAACGGTTGAAGAAATAGCTATCTAAAGTTCTTTTAACAATTTTTGCTAGGACCAATAGGTGAAAAGTTACACTCATTTTAAAAAAACCTTGTATGACCAAAATTGACCAAAATTTCCAACTTTGACCCTCTCTAACTCCGGCACTTCTGGACTGATAGTGCTAATTTCATCCAAATCGGAAGACATCGATTTCTAAAATTGGGTCACTTGACGTGAAATTCACCATATGTATAAAACCAGAACTTAAAAAATATGTAAGTATGCTTAAGAACACATAATAATTTAAAGATATTTTGATACAAATATAAAAATTCCAAACAAAATCCAAATCGTTTGTAAGTGTTCAGCATAATTTCCTAACACCCAGACGAAACAAAAAACCTGATTGTCATAAACCAAAAATTATCACATTCTAAGTAAAACTTTGTGCACATTTAATTATGAAAATTACATTAAAAAAGGAAAATTCTGCATAAATTTACATTAGTCAAACTAAGATAAGTTGAGCATTCTCACATTCTAAAACTCTATAGAATTAAATAAGTATCTGCTAGTAACTACTGCTACTCATATACGTTTGTATTCAAAAATATATTTATAAAAAAACAACTACAAAATAAAGTTCTCTCCTCTATGAAGCAGCAAAAAGCATTAAGCTTACAGGCATCATCCCTAAATACAAAAATGAATGCACAAAAACGGTACATCAAGGAATCATTATTTAAAAAAATTTTCAAATGGTTGCATAAAAAAAACCGAAACTAAACTGTAAAGTTATGGCTGGGAAACAAAAATAAAACTTTCTCCTATTTGTTTTATTTGTTTTTTGGGTTTATTTACAGAATTTTAACTAAATACAAAATTAGTTTATTGGTTGGTGGATGTATGCACATATATCTGTGCATATAAGGAGATAGTAGATGTACCTAATAAGTATATATTTATATCTATTTGGTAAATGCCAGTACATGCTTATGCATGTATCTGAGTTATGGTTCCAAAGCCAAAAAAAGACAGAAAAGAAAATGTAGTAAAGTACAAACTACAACTGCAAATTAGTTTTATATTTTTAATTGCATTTCGAAAAATATTTTTGTAACTAAAAAAGAGAACTAAAAGTTTATGTAACAAAAAAAAAAAAAACTAAGAATTTAGCGAAGTAGTAAACTTTCAACACAATCATATCAATATAGAAGGGGTGTAAATTGAAATTTTAAGTACAGTGGTAAGACAGATTTCATTGGAAAACTGTAAATAAAATCTGTTGGATTTAAGAACTTTACTGCAGCACATCAATCTGTTACACAAATCTTGAAGAATAATAGTGTCACTACAAGAATCATATGTTATTTCATTAATTTAGCATATGTCTTCCCATTTTAATTTCTTTAGATATGACTTTAAATCCAGCAGAAATAATTGAGGAGCCTTTGTATGGTCATCATGGTGTCACTGTATGGTGCAGTATGTGTTCTGCATTCTAAAATGCCACTGGAAGTCCGGTTACGGGAATAGATCACGCTACGGGTAGGTTTCAATAACTAAATTTTGGTTAAATAATGATTGCATGTATATTATTGACATCTGGTGTAAACAGTACGGTGTCACATGACTAGGATTAGAGGTCCGGGAATTTCAAATTAATATAGCGTTATTACAATTTTATAATCTTTAATGAAGTATTTATTATTTATTAGTATTTAGTTATTAGCGATTTTTGACAAACAATTAAATAATTTTTATTTTAAAGTTTTTCAATTTCCGTTTATGTATTTGGAGACAACTTTAAATTGCTTGATTATTTAAAGTTTTTAGCTTTTATTTTGATACATTTGTACAATGTAAATTTACTCAAAGTATTTTCGGATATTAACTCTTTCCATCTTTCTGGCAACACATGGATTCCTAATTAAATGAAATGCTCATTTGTTTAGGCCTATGCAGTGTTGGAATATTACACTTTCATGTCTGGCCGTATAGTCGGAATAATTTTTTAATGAATCCTGGCGCACGCAAACGTTTTGAAATTATTTGCAAGGTCTTTTAAAATTGACAACAAATTTTATATACTAATTTATGTACTAGACTCAAGTAAAACTTTTCGCATATGATGCTTTGTTGGCACAAAATTAAGGCTTAATAGAAAAATCGTGCTTAAAATATACTCTGTTATGAATCCCGCATTTTTATAATATAAATTGGCAAAGATTTACCGAAAAAGACGTAACCACTAAATAACTTATATTTGAGCTATTTATTTATTTTCTTTTTTAGGCCAAATCACGACAAATATTTAGTTTTTATTTATTTGATACTGGTTGATCTTGCAAAACTCTTGTATGAGTTAAAACGTCAAATAAATTTGTGCTAAAACAAGTTAATATTTGCCAAATGTGACCGTGCCTTTACTTACAATATACGATATAAATGAATTATCGAACACAACTAATTTATAAAATAATGAAAAATTTTTGAAGAAATTTAATTTCTTAAAAATCGTCTATCTAAAGATTTATGTAGAGCAAAAATTAAACAAAGTTTTAGACTTTCTAAAAAAGAATAATGGGTATGCTCCAGTAATTCTCTTAAACTATAGAAAGCAATTAGAAAGAGCAGATTAGATACTTGTTGCTAATTTTAAAATATAAGTAGACATTTCACACTCTATTTAGTATTCAGTAGGCATATGAACATTCTTTATGAACAACTTTTATCTTTGTATCATTTTTAAAATATGAAAAGTTTAAGAACGATATTGGTGTCATTGATAAATTACCTAAAAACTCTCAAAAATACAACTGAAACAAATGAAAATCGAACTAAAAACCTTCATAATGCGAATGACAAAAACTTTGCCAGTAAAATAACGATTCGAATGTAAAATGAATTATTAAATGCGTTAGTTATTTTTAAAACACATTAAAACAATTTTGCTAGAGTCAAATATTTGAATAAACGTAAATATTGACAATTATAGGTATATTTGAAAAAATGCTATTTCTTCAAGGCTCTTTTAACCACTGTAACTTTATGAAACATCCAAAAAAAAAAAAAAAAACGCAAATAAAATTTGCTGTGTAACAAATGTAATTGATGGTGTTTAAACCAAAAGTTATACAATTACTAATGTGTAAAAATCCTAAACGAAAACACAGTAACAACAATTAATAATTCAATTACTTTTCACTTTAAAATAATATAAATGAATTTTACCACTCAAGTTTTGAAACCGATCATTCGAAAGATTGATTGTCCATAATTTATCTTCATCATATTTGATTTAATAGTAATTTCTCCTGCTGCCACGTTGATAATACCTTGCGGTGTGATTCACCATTTCCTACAATGTCATTGTGCTTAAGAAGAAAAAAGAAATCGTAATTTGTAATAGAAACCACACTTGAACATGCTGTTAATTGCCCACAATTAAAAGCCCTTTTATTTGGCTGTGCCTTGTTTTTAAGGAATTACTTCCTACAACGTTTTGTTATTTCCTACACAGATATATTATGTTTCTTTGTTGTTGCTGTACAATTTCGTATAGTTTTGTTAAACATTTTGTGGCTTTAGTACAATGACCAGTGTAAAAATTTGCTGACACAGCCGACATATTTGAGTGTAGTAGAAACGACAAAAAAAAAAAAATATCAACTAAGAGGAAAGGACAGTAATGATGACCACAACCACAAGCCA